>JAWDJD010000002.1:158880000-160295000 GCA_035047305.1 Bradypodion pumilum | reverse complement strand
GAGTCTTTACAAAGTCACCATTGAAGCAGCCTCATAGTACAGTGGAACCTCAGTTTATGGAATTAATCCATTCTGGGACGTTTTCTGTAAAGCGATTTTTCTGTAACATGAAGCACAATTTCCCATAAGAATGCATTGAATGGGGGAGGAGCATCATGGCAGACTGAGCACATCGTTTCTCTCACCACTGCCTGGAAAGGGGAGCCACAAATGTGGATATATAATGCTAAACTGTTACGTTTTTGAAGAAAAATGTTTCTGGAAGGAATGTGAAGTTGATGGATTGTAATTGGAGGTATTTGGAGCCTGGAGGACAACGGAAAGGAGTAAAACTGTTGCAGCTGTTTCTCAAGTGCCGAGAGCTGAGTTAGTGGTGCTGTTGGAGAATGGAGTTTATGAGCAGAGGTGACAGCAAAGAGAAGCGCTTCCTTGGGAGCTGGCAATAGCTGTGTTCGAGAGAAGTGAATTTTGGCAAAGTCTGGGGTTTGGCAGTGCTTGGAGGAGACTCGAGTGGCGGAGTGGAGCAGAGGAGAAAGGAGGAGAGTCGAGCATGATCTCGCGTGCAGAGTTCCAGGGTGGAAGGAAGTGGCGATTTTGGTCTCGGCTGGAGTGGCGCTGCCGGAGGACAGAGGACAGAGTTTAGGAGGGAGGTCTCGGCAAGGAGAAGCACTTTTGTGGGCGGCTGAAGTCTCGGCGCCACTTGGAGTTTGGGGACGCTGGAACGCAAAGTGGTCAGGAGAGTGCTCTGGTTGTGTCGGGCGGAGAAGGAGTCGTTACTCTGTGGGGATAGGGGTCTGAGGGGAGTCAATTGGGGGGTGCGGAAGTGAGTCCCAATTGATCCCAAAGGGCCCTAATCCGGAGCAGGAGTCTGGGCAGCCCGTGTTGACCAGTGCATTGGTTGGATGTGCGTCCCCTGAAATACTACTGAACGTTGGCTGAAGTGTGGAAGTCTTTAAGGAGCTGTTATTTCTTCTACCCTTGGAACTTGGACTTGGATTGTGTTGAACTTGTTTTACAAGTGGTGTGCTGGAAGGGCAGAGGATATTCTGTTTGATTGATTGTCAGGCAGGGTCCTTCCATGAGCCCTGATCATTGGACCATTGTGGGGGTGTAAAATAGAGCTGGTGCTTAGGTGGTGGAGGGCAATTTGTGACTGGGATTTTGACTGCGGCAGAAAGAAGAGAGAAAGTGAAGAAAAAAAAAGAAAATTAGTTTTCACAGCTGCTGTGCCAAGGACAGTGATAAAATCAAGGCTAGCCCTGGAGTTGCTTTATCATCAAGTGCAGCTGTGTACTGCTCAACTGGTTGGACTATAGGAACAATTATTTTTTTCTTTCTTCAAGATCTGTGTTTTGTATATATGCCTTGTGTAGAGTAATGAGCTGGATTAACTTGAAAGTCCATAGTGGTTGAAGTTAATTATAAAAGGGATTGTAAGCTATGGTTGTTTATGTATTGGGGCATAAGGAGATAATTGTATAGGGTATTGGCTAAAAGCGTGGATAAAGTTGTATAGACCTGGTTAGACTATTTTAGAATAGAGTGAATGAGTCGAAAAGAAAAAAGAAAGCAGCAGAGAGAAGAGATAGAAATAGATCCAATTTGGCTAAGAACAGGTAGATTAGTAAGAGCAGGCGGTGAGGAACGAAGGAAGTCCTTAAAGGACGAAATTTTGGAAGCTGAGCAGCTGGATAGGCTTAGAGCAGGCATGGCAGCAAAGAAGAAAGTACAAGAGAAACAGCAATTACAACAGTTAGATATAAATCAAGAAGATCAGCAAATTGAATTTAAAGAGGCCAATGCTCGGGGAGCTATAAAAAAGAAAGTAATAGAAGGAGATGTAGAGGAAAGTGTGGAAGGGGATAGCCCTGATGTGAATGAATGTAGAGGCTCTATCGAAATGAGATTAGATAGTCTTGAGAAGTATCTTCAGACCAAGTTTCAAAATTTAGAAGAGCAGCGAGCGAGGGATAATCAAGAATTTATTAAACTGCAGCAAGAGAGTTTTGAGGCTTTTCAGCAAAAAATGCTGTCAGTGGTGACAGGTTTGATGGAATCAGCTAAAGTTGAAATTGCCAAGATAATGGAAGAGGTGAATGATGTAAAAGAAGGAATGGGTTCAATTTCAAAGGAGGTTGAAAATGTAAAGAGACATGTCCAAGAGGTGCAGGAAAAAGCTAAAGGGAGAGAAGTAAAAGTGGATGATCATGAAGTGAGACTGGAGTTACTTGAAGACCAATCTAGAAAAAGAAATATTATAATTAGGCATGTTTCTGAGGCCCGCCCTGATCAGCTGAAGGCCAGAATAATGAGTTGGTTAAATGATTTAGGTATGGATAGGAAGTTCGAGGCTGAGGATGTATTAAGTGTGCATAGATTAGGGTCTAAGAAACATAATACAGCAGACAGAAATGTGCTATTGAGGTTTGCTAGTGAAGGTTTGAAGGTGATGTTAATGCGACATATCAGGAAATCTGGGTCAAGTATATTGAAAATGGAAGGGAGTAGTATAGAGATCTATAATGATATTTCTATTGGCGAGAGAACATGGAGAACACAAATCAAACCAGTAACCAGGAAGTTGAGGGAAAAAGGAATTGTTTATTTTTGGCTTGCCTTAAAAAAGCTAAAATTCATAGTATCTGGAAAATCATACGTGTTGAGGGATGGGTCATATGTCTTAGACATACTTGCAGAGGCAAAGATAATCGACCGAAACTCCAAGGAATGGGAAGATCTTAAAGAGGAGCTGATAATAGCAGGGGTTTATACAACATATGACAGGGAAGAGGAAGAGCGGATGAAGGATATGAGGGTTGCGTTGTCTAGCCAGGATGAACTAGGTAGTGTGGAATGATATAACGGTGTAAAAATTGCAATTGAAGTAACTGTAAGGCACAATATAAAGCGATGATAGAATCCTCATGTGGAAATGGTGGCATGAAAAATTAAATAGTATTTAGAATGGGTAATTAGGCAGGAGAAGTGGTGGTTTGGTTTGTGAGTGTTGTCTCCCCTCCCCCCTCCCCCCTTGTTTGGCAGGGGTGTTTTTCTTTTTCGTTTCGAAATGGCGGGGAGGGTGATGATTTATTGTTTTATGTTTTGTGTTCAGCTGTTTGCTTATGTTTTGTGGGTTGGATTAGCACATGCTTGTAGGAGATGGAATTGTAGCAAGCGAAAAATAATAAAGAATTATGAAATCGATTAGGGTGTTATCATGGAATGTGAAAGGCACGGGCAGTATTATTAAGAGGAAACGTTTGGAAGCGGTAATTAGGAAAGATAGGCCAGATGTGATATGCTTACAAGAAACGCATCAAAAAAGTGAGGATGTAAATAAATTGTATATAAAGGGGATAGAATATTATGAGAAGGCATTCGGTACGTCTAAGGCAAGAGGGGTTGCCATATTAATATCAAAAAAGTTAGGATTTACAAAAGTAAAGACAGTTGTAGATCCAGAAGGGAGATTTCTTATAACAAGGGGATTTATTAATAATGAGGATATAACCTTTGTTAATGTATACGCGCCAAACGAAAAACAGGAGGAATTTTTAGATAAGGTGTATCAAAGTATAGAATCAGAAAGGGTGTCCAAGTTAATAATGGTTGGAGATTTTAATTTGATCAGATCAGGTTTGGATACTACAAATGTGGCTAAGCGTACATGTACTAATAGGGTGATGGATAGGTGGTTAAAAATAACGGGATTACAGGATGTTTGGAGGAAAATAAGAGGCTCAGAACGGGGATATACATTTTTTTCGCACGTGCACAATTCTTATTCACGAATTGACTATGTTTTGGCTTCAGAAAGTATGATAGATAAGGTTGAAAATATTGAAATTGGTATGATTAAGGAATCTGATCACGCTAAAATAATTACAGAATTTAAACTAAGTGATGACAAACAAAAAAGGGGTACATGGAGCTATGATACAAGATTATATAGAGATCAAAAGAGTAAGGAAACGATAATAAAAAGATGGGAAGAGTGCTGGGAAATTAATGATACAAAGGATGTAAATGGTGGAATATTATGGGATACCATGAAGGCAATATTCAGGGGAGAAAGCATTAGGCTCTCTTGTATTAATAATAGGCAAAATAAGGAAAAGGAAAAAGAGTTAGAGGACGAAATAAAGAAGTTGCAGGATATTCATGCAAGAACGGGAGATAGGGACATATTCGATAAAATGCAAAAATTAAAAAGAGAATTTATTGAAAAAGATATTGAAAAGGTAAAGAAGAATTTAATTTATTTGAAAAGAGATTACTTCGAGTACAGTAATAAAAATTCTAAGCTATTAGCTAGAGCCGCTGAAGAAAAGAAAGATAAAAGAGGAATTTCAGTTTTGATAGATAAGTATGGCAGAAGGTGTAATAAGTTAGTAGATAAAATTCAAATTGTCAAGGCTTTTTATCAGGAATTGTATTCGAGGAAGGACGTAAATACGGATGAATTAGAGCGATATTTAGATAAGTGGTCAAGAATAAATTTAAGCTTGGAGCATAGGAGTTACATGGATGAAAAGATAACACAAAAGGAAATAAAGGAGGTCATAAAAAGGTTAAGGATAGGCAAGGCTCCAGGCGAGGATGGTTTATCGGTGGAGTTTTATAAAGATTTTAAAGAGATGCTGTTACCAAAAATGGAAAGGATTTTTAATTATATTTTGGAGGGAGGGAGAGTTCCTAAATCGTGGTATAGTACAATTATAATTTTAATTCCAAAGGTAGGGAAAAATCTGGAAAAAATTGAATCCTATAGACCGATTTCCCTGATGAATCAGGACGCAAAAATTTTTACGGCCATTTTAGCTAATAGATTGAATAATTTTAGTGGTAAATACATTAATAAGGATCAAGTGGGATTTATGAGAGATCGGTATATGTCGGATTTGACGAGAAGGATGGTTGACTTGACAATTATTGCTCAGGAACAAGAGGAGCATGTGGGTTTCTTCTCCCTGGATATATTCAAAGCTTTTGACTCGATCCAATGGATAACTATAAAGGAAATTATAAAGAAATATGGATTTGGACAAAATTTTTGTGGGGTAATTGAGCAGTTGTATCAGCAAGGCTCGGCTAGGGTTAAATTAAATGAGGAATTAACAGGGGAGATTAAATTGGAAGCGGGCACAAGGCAAGGAGATCCATTGTCGGCATCTTTATTTATAATGGCCATGGAATTGTTAGCTAATGTAATAAGGGAAGATAAGGAATTAATTGGAATTGAAGGTATAAAAATTAGCCAATATGCTGATGACACCCTAATAACAATAAAAAATCCACAGAATACACTAGGGAAGATATATGGGCATTTAGAGGAATTTCAAAGGGTGACGGGACTTAAGGTAAACTGGGATAAGTCAGAAGCAATTCTTTTTAATGTGGATTTGGACATACAAGAAAGTTTAAAGGCTAAATTTAAAATACAAATTAGAGATAATATAAAATACCTGGGGATAAACATTTCAAATAAATATGATGATTTAAAAAGGTTAAATTATGATAAATTGGAAAAAGAATTAAAAGAAATGATTTTACGGTATAAGAAGCTAAATTTGTCGTGGTTTGGACGCGTTTCGCTATGTAAAATGAAGCTTTTACCCAAATTAAATTTCTTATTTGATACCCTGCAAATATATATGAAAGAGAAGGAATTAAAGGTTTTTCAAACTATATTAAATAATTTTTGTAACGGTGGAAAAAGGGCCAGGATACCAAAGTTTTTATGGTATTCATCACAAAAAAAGGGCGGGTTAGGAATTCCAAATATTAAAAATTATTATTGGGCATTTCAACTGAAGAATATTTGTAAAATTTTAGTGAAAGAAGAATCGATTTGGGGAAAAATTGAATTGCGAGAGAAACTGGGTGAAGAAATATTAATGTTTTTGGGCAAAGGGAAAGCAAAAATTAATGCTACAAATAAATTGTTAAAAGCTCTTTTAAAAACTTGGACATTACTGAAAAATAAATTGGCACCAGGGTTGTCCCCAATATTAGGCCTGAGTGATATGAAATCATTCCCACTGAGAATGGATAAGAGCGTAGAAGAAGTATTGAATAAGAATAATATAACTCTATTAAAGGATTGGATAACAGCATGTAGAGACAAGGAAAGAAAGTTAGATATAGGTAGACAACTTAAATTGAATTGGCTTCAATTGATGTCTATTGACAGTTGGAATAAAAGATATTTAGATGAAATGAGCTTGGATAGGGAGCGGACGAAATTTGAAGAGTTGGTACTTAGTCTAAAAAGTGGGCAGGTAAAAGTTAAGGGGTTAGTAAGCAAAATATATAAGGTTTTAGATGACTCAGATCAGCATCAGAAAGCTTTAAAAGAAACATGGGAGCTAGATTTGAATATCATAATTACAGACGAGCAGTGGAATGCTAAATGGAAAAGGAGAATAATGAGGTCTTTGTCTGTAAGAATAAAAGAGCACAATTATAAATTATTGTGGAAGTGGTACTTGACTCCGGTACGACTATACCAAATTGACAATACAAAGTCGAAATTTTGTTGGAGGTGTAAGGGGGAAATTGGAACATATGAGCATATGTGGTGGGGGTGTAAAGAGACGAAGTCATTCTGGTTGAAGGTGGAACATGAAATTGGGAGAATTCTAGATGTAAGAATGAAATTGGATGTAATTTTAATTTTGTTAACAGATGTGGAGGTGGTAGAGCAACAAAAAAGGGAATTATTAGCAATTATGTTATCCAGTGCTAGACAGTGTATAGCGCGATATTGGAAATGTGATGTTACCCCAAAAATAGAGGATTGGTATAAGGAGTTGTGGAATACTGCGCTGAATGATAAGCTCACCTGGGAGTTAAATTTAAGAAAAGGGTTAATTAAAGAAAGCAAATTTCAGGAAATTTGGAAATGTTTGATAGATTATACCTTGATTAATGGTCATGGGCAAATTCCGGTGCCAGATTACATTGCATTTTTGAGACGATAATAGATAAAAGGGGAAATTCTGTCTCCGTAGCATTGTATATAGCACGTGGTGATATTTTGTTCTGTTTCTTTTTTTTCCTGTTCTCTCTTTCTTTGCTTATTTATATTACTGTGTATTTTGTCTTTTATTTTCTTATATTGTTCTGTTTGTTATCTCTTGTTTTTTAATTATTGGACGTGTATCGAGAAATAAATTTTTGAAATTTTTTTTTAAAAAAAGAATGCATTGAAAATAAAAAAAATGTTCCAGAGGTTAGAAAAGAGCCAAAGAAAACCCCTTAATTTTTCTGTTCAAAACTCTTTCTAAAGTGGCAAAAACACAGCAAAAAATTCCAGAGTGCTCTTTAGAAAGAGTTTGTAACAGAAAAACAATGGGTTTTATTTTGCTATTTAGTGAGCTTTGGAGCTGATTTTTTTTCTTTTCAAGGCATATTTGTCACATTTCCATCAGCAACCATCTAGTGGCCAGCTCTGTTAATTACAGGAAAAGTCCCTGCCTAACAGCTGATCAGGGGCAGGGAGGGAGGGGAGGCGGGCAGCACTTCCTGGTTGCAAGAGATCTTCTGCTGGAGCTGAAAAGCGACAAAAATTTTCTAAAACAGAGCATAAATGCTCCAAACACCCTGGGAAGCATCAGAAAACCCAAAAAACCATTCTGTATTGTGAGTTTTTTCCATAAATTGGGATGCCATCTCCTCAAAATTTCATTTCATAAATTGAGTTTTCCATAACTTGAGGCGTCCATAACCCAGGGTTTTACTGTACTGTATATGACTGAACTTGCCTGGGTCAAATTAGCTTGACTCTCCAGAATCTTCACACATCAAAGTCAACACAACACAAACACAGACTAAAAAGATACATTCCTCTGAAATCCTATTCAGTCATAATGGAAATGTGTGTATTTAACATTACCTTTCCCTTCATCTGTAAACACACTTCAATAAATGATTAAATCTCAAGGGGTCATATGAGTCCGGATATCAGAAAGAATTTAATGCCAGGATAGTACAATAGAATGCAAACACAAATTTAGTTAGGAAGCATGAGTATTTCTACCAGATGATTTATTGTGAGATCATTGGGTCATAAGTAGGGGGGGGGGAAGCTTATGTCATCATGCGTAGTTGTTCCTTTCAGTGGGGAAAAAAAGAAACTTTCACACAAAATGGAAAACACAAGAGACTATACAAGGAGCTGGAGGTCAAGATAGTTTCTTACATAAAATTGTGTTCATATCTGTGGCATGGATGCTTGGCATAGAAATATTGTTCCCCCAAGGACTGGCCAAAAATACATTGAAATACTCAGTCAACAGAAATGAAATGCAAATATTTAATAAACTGCAAGAGGCAGAATTACTTTGAAGAAACTGAATCCTACTGCCTCGGCACGCTGATTAATTTGTTTATTTTCAGCCTTTATCAATCACTGAATGCCTTTCTGCAATGTAAAAATGCAAGAAAATATATCACAGCTCATCTAAAATGGAAACTAAAACACTGAACACAATATAAAACATAAATTGACGGAATATAACACAGCAGCATCATTTAAATTATGACAAACTATCATGCAATTAAATAGATTCCCTTCCAATTATCACCTAAGTGCCAAAAGAGGCTGCTTGAAACAAGAACAAAAACCAAAAAGAAACTTTCACCTTCCAGCAACATTTATGTGATAGAAGGATCTGACACAAAAATGATATTTATCAAGGCAGAGGCTGTCTGTAAAAAAGAGATAAAATGTAGAACTGTTGTGACAAGAACCTGTTTAATGTTACACCCTCTTTGATGCAAACCATTAGTTGAAAACTTCTGATCTTTAAAAAAAATATGATATGGACAAAGCAGAATATTTAAGTCACACATGGTTATGAAAGGATTTATGTGCTAGGTTGGGCTCATCAGAGAAAAAAAACTGAGGAATTAATAGCCTAAATCCTGTTGTTTATTGTACTAAATCACACAAGAATGGGCCCATTGAATCAAATGGGATTTAGTTAGTCAACTCTTCTGGAAAATGAATTGATTCAAATGAGCCTATACTAACTGTGACTTAGTTAGAATAGGCCCATGTTATTCAATGGAACCTGTTGACTCAGTAAATCCCAACTGAGGAAAACTATGCACATAACAGGCCACCGTGCATGCTGAAAAGGGGCCAAAAGTTTGGCCAAGGACTTCAGCTACAAGTTCTTCATGTTACAGGGTTGGTGAGCAGATGTTGAATGACAATTGGAGGAAAAGTGACCCTTGACATATAGTTGGATTCTCAAAACGCCAAGGGTCAACCTGAAACTTAAAACATGAGACTGTAATTTCCCATCAGCCCTAGTTGTCGCCAGCCAGGATCCTCTCTGATTTACCCTTATTTAATTTTCTGGTAGCCACCCCGGGTCTCATCAGGAAGGGGACAGTGGTGCTTTATAATGCCCAGTGCTTCGACCTTGCTATGTAGACTCTGCTCTGGCCTGTAGTAAATAATTGGTGAGAGAAAACGGCACCCCTGCTTCTCTTTATTAGCTGGGTAAAGGTGGCTGAATGAAGTCAGTGGCTCTGACTGTAAACAAACGCGGTTTTTCCTTTCTCCTGGCTGCACTGGGAAGAGTAGAAAGTGAGTGTATTTGTCCTTTTGAGATAATTGGGTGCTAAGTTGTGGTTCTTTGAAGTTTTCCCCTCATTCAACTTGTTCCCTTATGACTCAGGGTGAAGGCTGCGCCGCTACCCTTCCTCTCAGGACTCTGGTATCCAAAATCTTGGAGATTAAAGGAATACAGCCTCTTTGCTTAGAGTTGTTAATTTCTTATCTCACCCATCTACTCCCAATTTCTATTGCTGGAAGAAAAACACTCCTTTTCAGCAGCATAGGTTCTTTTATTAGCAAAGTGCTATTTCCATAAAAATAGGCATTTGAAAAATATATAAAGTTGCTTCTTAAAATCCTATCTTACTTATCTAAGTATTCACTGAGTGCAAGAAAGGAAAATAATAAATCAGATTTCATAGCTACCTTTTTCTCTCTGGCTAATTGTCTCTTGGATGGGCATGGTTCACCCCCATAGATCTGCGTAGAGTTGGCATCACAGCATGGCATGAAATCTGGAAGATGTCTGTGTGTGTGTGTGTGTGTGTGTGTGTGTGTGTGTGTGTGTGTGTGTGTGTGTGTGTGTGTGTGTGTGTGTGTGTGTGTGTGTTCCTTGATGTCTCATAGATCCCCGATCATTCTCCTTTGATTCCCTTCCTTTTTTATAGGGGTTCTTGGCAAGGCAAGTGTGTCATTAACCTACACTTGGTGTTATAGATGATGTACAGTATCTAGGCATTTGTATGCCAATCCTTGCCAACTATAGTACTTCTATACTTCTATATTATATGAATGTATAGATGTTCGGGTCATTGCTAGTACATGTATAAATTGAAGTCTGCTCTTTCTCCTTCCATCTGGTGGGTGAAGTCATATATACATACATTGCTCTCTTCCCAACTCCCATCTGGGTTGAAAAGTTTGACTTTTAAAAAACTCTTTATAGGTTACTGCCGGACACAGGAGTATATTCTTATGCCAACTTTTGGAAGATGCTGCGATTCTCAAACTAAGCAAATGATTTCTATCAAACTACAACTAGGCACTAATACAATGTGACCTAGGCCTAATACACACACACACACAAACACACACACACACACTAGCTGATTGCCCGGCTTTGCTTGCCGCCCCCATATTGGCCCCCCTCAGAAGAAGGAGCATCCTTGGTCGCCCAGTCAATCTCCACAGGGGTCGGGAGAGTTCTGTGTTCCAAAGGACACACTCCCAACAGTGTGCCTCTCCCTAACTGCTACTATAATGACTCCCGTCACACACACAGAGCCCCCCTCATAAGGTGCACATGCACGAACATTAGCCCAGTGGCTTCTCTGCTTCTCATCCACCACCACCGACCATTCCTCCTCACCCCCCTTCTCTTTTTCTGCCCCCGTGCAGTGTTTGGTCCAAATACACTCCCTCTCCTCCGTCTCCAGGCGTTGTGAGTCCATCTGTTCTGGGCCCTCATGACCAACCCCTGTGACTCTCCCAGGCTACCAGGGAGCCATTAGGAGAAGCAGGTCTCAGCCTACCTGGCAAGTGATGTCGGGTTCTAACACAGGTAGAGCCCCCTCCACCTTGCCCACTGCTGCCTCGTCCATCGGCTCCTCAGCTGGAGCCACCTTGCCACCTCTGCTGCCATTCTTGCCACTGCTTCTTCCACTGCCTCAGCCATCACCTTCGCCACTGCCGGCTCAACCGCTGCTGCCTTGAATGGTGGTTAGATCATGGTGTGTGTGCATAAATGCACCACTGCCTCAAATGTCGGTTAGGCTGCTGTGCGCATATAGAGTACCACACATGCGCACTACCAACTTTATTTATTTATTTATTTATTCACTTATAACTCAAATTTCTATGCCACCCAATCAGGCAAACCCAACTCAGGGTGGCTCACAACAGGATTAAAACATACATATTAAAAACAATTAAAACCCCAACCTACCCACCCATCGATTAAAAACTAACCACATTAAAACTGCCCACATTAAAAAGATGGGGAGGCTTCATTTTATAAGCCAACAGGCAGGGGCCACTCTTCCATCCAGGCCCCACACCTGCCCCACCAACCAGGTTTTTAATTCTTTTCTGAAAGGCAGCAGCTCCATCTGCTCTCACAACTCTACTGGCAGGAGGTTCCAGAAGGCCGGTGCGGACACGGAAAAGGCCCTCCTTCATGTGCCAGAGAGGCGAGCCCCTCTGGCAGATGGAACAATTTGAGAGCCCCTCCAGTCCGCCCTGGTTGGACGGACAGCCACTCTTGGGATGATGCGGTCTCTTAGGTATCCTGGCCCACTACCATGTAGGGCTTCCTGACCTTTCTTCCCATCAAAAGGGGTGCCCCCTTTGTGACCCATTTTGGGGGAAACAAACCACAAAATGGGTTTGATACCCTCCCAGTGCTGATCTCGCATGGCCAAGGTAGGTGTGTGCCAAGTTTCAGCGATGTCTGTCCAGGGGTGTGGAAGCCTTTTGAGCACATGCAAAGAACCACTTCTGTTTTATATAGATAGATTTGATTTGAATTGAATATATACTGCAATTCTCTGCCCAAGGGGTGACTCAATGCAGTTTACAAATTGCAAGTTCACAAGTTACAGCATAAAAAATATCACAAAAAATACAATATGTCACAGTGCAATACAGTAAATACAATAAAATACAGTTACACAATAAAACAATTCAATTCAAAAAAGGTACAAAGCCCTAGTTCACATTATTGCCAGGTCTGGGCTAAGCACCAAGTACACTTCCCCAAGCCAATGGGGAAGAAACAGAAAGTCCTTGGGTGCAGCAGCAGGTGCACCTGGCTCCCATCTCCGGAGAGTTGGTGTGACTCCGGAGAGAGCCCCAAGGTCCCCGGTGTGGCGTCTTCATCGGCTTTTCTCCCCTCCAACCACGCAGGGCTCAGAGGGGGTGGAGGCAGTGCAGCAGGCAACAGGTGCACCTGGCTCCCATCTCCGGAGCATTGGTGTGGCTCCGGAGAGTGCCCCAAGGTCCCTGGTGTAGTGTCCTCATTGGCTTTTTCTCCCCTCCAACCACGCAGGGCTCAGAGGGGGTGGAGGCAGTGCAGCAGGCAACAGGTGCACCTGGCTCCCATCTCCAGAGCGTTGGTGTGGTTCCGGAGAGAACCCCAAGGTCCCCAGTGTGGCGTCCTCGTCGGCTTTTCTCCCCTCCGACCAGGCAGGGCTTGGAGGGGGTGGAGACAGCGCAGAAGGCAACAGGTGCACCTGGCTCCCATCTCCGGAGCATTGGTGTGGCTCCGGAGAGTGCCCCAAGGTCCCTGGTGTAGTGTCCTCATTGGCTTTTTCTCCCCTCCAACCACGCAGGGCTCAGAGGAGGCGGAGGCAGTGCAGCAGGCAACAGGTGTACCTGGCTCCCATCTCCAGAGCATTGGTGTGACTTCGGAGAGAGCCCCAAGGTAGATAGATAGATACAATACAATACAATTTTAATTTATACGCCGCCTTTCTCAGCCGAGGCCGACTCAAGGTGGCTACAACATATCAATGTCAATACACTATATCAACAAAATGATACAATATATAGGCAAATAAATACATGATAACACAAAAATACAATACAATAGTCATCATTATACCAGGATCTGTAAATACATAGAAGTACAAAAAAATACAAAAAATACCATAAAGAAGCCAGTCCAAGGCCATAGGAGCCACTTTATCCACCCCGCCCAAGGGAAGGGGGTGGGAGGGCATGGCAGGTGGCAGTGTCGGCATCTTTGGACTTCCCGTGGCCACATCCAGTTGCCTCGGCTGTGGAGACAGCAAAGGTTTTTGTAGCTGCCTGCAGCCCTCCCACAGCTGGTTCCACTCTTCTCTGGCCAGACTATAGAATGACTATATAAATGGCCACCCACTGGCTATGGCCCTGGTTGTTGTAAAAGAACATCTGGATTGGTTACTTCTTCCCATTCTTGTTTCAAAACATGAATGTGCAAAGATCAGTATTGATTGCATAGTCCACCCTCCTCTCACACTGCCAAAATTTGTCACCTCAGCACTCTGAGGATAGTATTTGCTACACCCCACAATTTTAAAAAATACCTTTTTGCAAAAACAAAACAAAGCACTTCCCTTGTGCTCCCTAGGGGCAGGGAAGGAAATCTTGCCTTGTTTTGGGAAAACAGAACTTCTGCCCCTAACCAGAGCCACAATCAGGGGGGGAAAGGCGGATGGGCATCCTGGGCCCGAGAGCTGACAGTGGCCTGGTGCTCAGCTGTGTGATTTTTCTTTACTTGTTTTAATTTTTTTTTACTTGCCCGGCCAGGCCCCAGTGTGGCGCTCAGCTGTGAATTTTTTAAAATGTACTTTACCTTTTTTAAACCATGGTGTGCAGGCAGAGCACCACTGTGCATGCCCCACCAGAGGGCTCCACCTCAACCTGGATATCAGGGGTAAAGGCTTCAACCCAGGAGGCACGTCGGTCTGGCAGAGATCCCGCACCGGGGCGGAGGCAGCTGCTGTGGAGGAAGAGGAGGAGGGGGCAACTGCCAGGCTCAGGAAGAGCCTTGTCGTTGTCCTCCGGACAAGGAGGAGGACTCCCAGAGCAGCCAGGCTCACTGTCCTGGCATGCTCTCACCTCCACACTTCCCATGACATGCCTTCGGGGTGGTGGGGTGGTGGTGGGCTGGCAGCCTCCCCCTCCCAGCAGCACAGGCAACACTTCCCATGCACCTTGCCCACCCCTGAAGGCATGTGGGAAGTTTGGAGGTGAGAGCGCGCCAGGATGGTGAGCCTGGCTGCTCTAGGAGGACTCCTCCTCCTTGTCCGGAGGACAACGATGAGGCTCTTCCTGATCCCGGCACAGCATCCCAGAGTGGCATGGTGAGGTCCTTTCAGTCATGCCGCTCTGGGCAAGCGGTGGCGGCAGCCCCTCCTCCTCCTCCTGCCTCTCCCCCCTGGCCCCCAGAGGAAGAAGTATGCACCTGAGTGCTCCACCGCCTGCCTCCTCTGAGTAAGTCTGTCTTTTTTGTTTACTTTCGTGTGTGTGTGTGTGTGTGTGTGTGTGAGAGAGAGAGAGAGAGAGAGAGACAGACAGACAGACAGACAGACTCACCTTTGTGTGTGTGTGACTCACCTGTGTGTGTGTGTGTGTGTGTGTGTGTAGGGTCTGGAGTAGGCTAAGGGGTTTTCTTTTTGTTTTGTTTACTTTCTTCTCTCTCTCTCTCTCTCTCTCTCTGTGTAGAGATAAAGACTAACTGCTGTATTTTCATGTGAGCTTTTGTGGATCAAGTCCACTGGCTCTTAGGCTATAAATAGGGATGAGTTCTGAACCCTAGAGTCGGATACGACTGGCTTTCTAGCAAGGGAAACCTTTACCTTTATGTGGCAGGCATGACACATAGTAAAATTTTGCCACACCCACATAATTGGCCATGCCCACATATTTGGCCATGCCCACAGAGGGGCGTGGCCAAAATGTGTGTCAGGGCCCCAATAGGATTGCTCAGTCTAGGGCCCAGAAATTTCTGATGGCGGCCCTGCCCCTAACTTACAGATCATGAGACGTGTATTAAGCAATCAACATATCAGGAAAAGTGTAGATTGGCTATCTTTTTTTTTTTGGGATGGGCTTGCCTTTTGGAGAAGTTTCAGAAAAGCAAGAGGATGCTAAAAAAAAAAAAAAAAACCCTGACTCAACAGGTCTCAGTCTCATTCCTTGTTCTGCTGTCCAACTCATTGTATCTCACGCACCCCGCAACACATAAACAATGTAATTCAGGTAACTCTAATCCAATGTCCTCACAAGATCTGATAAAACCAGAGAAGTAATGTTGATGAGAAAAGGGTGTTCAGCATGGCTTCCCCTGTGTTACTATTGTGACAGAGCTGAGTTTCATCTTAGTTTCGAGGAACATTCAAAACAATATGAAAGGCTTAAATTATTTTTGGGAATTTGAGTTGTACTATCATTATGTCATGGTTAGGGTTGCTTTTATAACTCAGCAAATCCAAATGTGAGGCAACTGTGAATCTAATTTATATTGCTGACATTGTGCTAATGTTACTAACATGATGACAAATAGGTAGCTTTTTGTGTTCAGAGTTGGTACCTGGAAAAGAAAGCCCAGAGTGTCAGAGTGAATACCTGAAGACAGATGATGTCCACTAAATCATCATTTACCTATAATGATACTATGATCTAGTTGAACTTCAGCTGCACCTCTTGGGAAGGAAGTCTGACTAAAAAGGCAAACAGGAAAAGCATTTTCTGTACAGCTATATAAAATTAAACCATAATCTTTTGCCAGACAATTATATCTAAACATGTTAGACTAGGGAAAAGGCAATTGAGAAAATTGACTTTCCTATCACATTTGAAATGCAAATAATGTTTCTTTACATGATTCAAGAAATAAAGCATTTTAGGATGTTAAAACACATTTTGGTGCCATCAGCTTGATGCACATAAATCAATCAATATCTGTAGAAACCAATTATTTTGATTTTGATTAATGTGAATTAATCCAGATCTAGAAGGGTTGAACTAACTGAACTAACTTTTTACCTCACGTAGAAAGTAGATGCCCATGTAGTAAGTAGATAAAGCAGCTTCCTTTAACCCTGAAAAAGACATACTATTTATGTATCTATATGCTACAGACATTCTAATTAGATCATGGTGTACGAAGAAAACAGGAAAGCTACGTATCCGAACTGTATTGTATTGATTAGACTTATGCCTTAGAGTGAAGGAAGAATACGTATGGGAAACATCCTGATATCAATTTGAGAGCTTACACAATGGTAGGAACTGTTAATGAGAAAATGATGATTTAGGACTTTGTATGATTTCTGAAACCTATATCATGTGTGTAATTCCTTACCTAAATTTGAACATTGACTCAGAGCCATCTGAGGTCAGCGTGACCAGCTTTTACCTTGGCTAAATTAAAGAGCTGTCTTGCTGAATCTCTGCCCTGAATGTTACTGGGAATATTTCTGGATCTAAAATAAGCTTCAACATACCAACAGACATTTCAGCATGGTAAAGACACAGATAAAATTTCAATAAATGACAAGAAAATTCCTTACAATATATACAGTATATTGTTTTTCTGCCCAAACATTCAGGGTGGTTTACAGAGGAGAATATGCATGTTTCTCCTTGGGTCTACACAACAAAATAGAGCTAGACATAATCACTTAGCCAATTCTTCTGTTCAAGAATGAGAAATGAGCAAACTTTTCTCTTCAGGCTTCAGAGAGCAACATATTTTCTTCCCAGTATCTATGAGAGATCTTGCACTTGTGAGAATGATTTCTTGCATGAATTGTGCAAAATTACAAGAGCTGCTGTAATGCCATATGAACTTTCAACAATTAGGAACATTATGTTGTTAGTGTCCCTTTTTTGCTCAGCCAGTCCTTGTATGCTTGCTGTGTGGGTGTACTTTGCTTGAACAAGAGAAAAGATACTGGTATTACCTAGAGACATTTTACACAAATTGAAGAAATGTGAACAGTGTCACAATAAACCTCAGTGTCTCATTCTCACAATGGAGGAGAGAAATCTCAATTGGTGGGCTCAATTTTTTTTTACTACTACACTGTGGGTGTGGTATGGTGGATGTGGCCAGGGGGAAAGCCCTGCATTGCACCCAAATTAGGACTACTTTATTTCAAAACATAGATGGGTGGGGCCAGCCAGAATTTCTGCTACCAGTTCTGGTGAACTGGTGCAAACCTGCTGAAACCCACCGCTGAAAATCTCACAGAAACAATCATTTCTTGACAAGAGGTTGTGTCTTTTTGTTCATTCTCTCTCTCTCTCTCTCTCTCTCTCTCTCATACACACACACACACACACACACACACACACACACACACACACACACCTGGGATGAAATTCCACTCTCTTTGGTTTATAGCCTAAAAGCTAAAAGAAGAATGTCCATAAAATATATTATAACAATATTCTCCTCCGATTGAGGTCATGTGCAAAAACTACAAATAAACTAAAAGATTCACTGAGAAAGGGCCATAAAAAAATAATAATTAAGGTTAAGTACTGTACCCACAGGGAGATTTTGTCCCAGCAGTGATCTGGTATTAAAATTTGAGTGCCAAATCCAGAATGACCCCCAGACTGTGAGCCTGGCCCCTCAGAAAAGGCATATCTCCATCCAATGAAGGGTCCAGACCTCTGAAATGGACAGACAGCCCATTTCTATCCTGTCAGAAGTCAGTTTCAAATTGTTTATCCTTTTCCATTCCAAGGCAAGGCAATCCTCCAACACTAGGCTGTACCATTTTACACTCTAAAATGGTAGTCCTGCACCATTTTAGACTTAAAAATTCCACTTCGTACCAACCACCCCCACCGCCAAAAGTCGCAAGACATCACTTACCATGGCAGCAGTGGAGGTGGCAGAGGTAGCACTGATAATTGCAGCAGTTTTGCCATGTTTTCAGGAGTCCCCGCTCTTTGTCTGAGGTCCCCCTGAGGTGCACTTTAGCTGGGAACTCGCATCAGATGAAGAGCAGAATGGAGCAGTCTTCGTCCAAGGCGCATTCTCAGCCAAAGCGTGCCACAGATACTGTAAGAGTATCTTGGATGAAGAGTGCAACTGAGTGGATATGCCCCCTGCGCTCTCCCAGTCCTAATAGAAGCAGTGGAGACAGCGGCAGCGGTGGCAGCACTGATGGTGCCAGCAGTCCCCACTCTCCTGATGGCCAGACAAACCATTCAGGAGGAAGCATCAGCATGGAAAAGGTAGGAAGATTGCTCCTTTTACATTCCCTTTGTGCTGATTATTTTTTTTTTTAAAAAAAATGGATTATTTTTAGTCCAAACCATTTCCACCACCCCCATGTGTCCCTATGGGAATGCCACATTTTACATTTAAAAATGTATTGCATAAAAAGCTACAGAACAGACTTTTTATGTAACTCAAAGTTTTACTGTATCAGTATTTTATACCTGTCTGCACTACTCTCAGCAACCTGTGTAATCTTCTGCAGGAATGATGCTTTTTAGCCAGAACTTTCTCTTTTCTGAGTAGCTGTCATGTTGCAACTACAAGTCACCGCTTACATCAAAGGACTTTGATTTTATACGCTCATCACAATCATTTTGATTCCACTATAATTAACAACATGGCTACAATCTAATTCAGCATAATATGGCTATACAGTAGCCATTTTATTTATTTATTTTCTCTCATACCATCTCCTTAAGTTGTATCTTGACCACCTGGACATTGACACACAGTATTAATTATACTGCTCTAACTTGACCAGTTGAGTCCAGTCTGTACCAAGGGCAAGAAAAGTGAAATGCTGAATTTCTTTCAAGAAGATTATCAAATAATACAATATTTTCAATTTTTGCCTTTGATTCAGCAGTTTAATGAGGATACTTATGGTTTCATATCATAATACAAATTGCAGAAATGCTTACATTTTTTCCCTTAATACTGTTGTTTATAGTGTTTATATTGGTGGATTTTATATGATCAAGTTCATAATTAATAATTAATAATTAACAAATCTGTGTATCAATTCTATTCATTTCATACTATCTTAATAATAATTTCTCTGATTGTAAATATTGTAAATATTATTTGTATCACTGTTTATTGTTAGTTCATGCATTGCACTTTGTTACTGCACTGTACTTTTACAAATGTTCCAACATAGGCTTATTCTAATTCAGTATTAATTAATTTTAGATTCCCTGATGAAAGCTTTATAATATACCGGAAAAGCTTTGGATACTTGTTCTCAGTGTGCACTTATAAATATATTGCAAGAAGAAAACTCAAGCCTTGGACTCAATTGATTTATTTTGTACAGACATATGAAAATACAGTTTGCATTCCTTGCCAATTTCCAGCCACGAGCGCATATTCCTTCTTCTCCTCAACAAATATATACATGACAGACACATGCGAGTCGTGCGATTAATATTGGATCTAACCATTTGAGGGGGAGAGAAAAAGCACAGTTTCAAAATTTACAGACAAAAATTGACTTTTGTTGCAGAAAGAATTATCAAACCATAAGAAAAAAATAAATATGTAGATATATTGATTTTGTATGATACAGTAATGTATGGATGATTTTCCTGTGCTTTCACCATGTGTGTTTCTGTATGACATTCTCTAATAAAAGCTGTACAACAGAATGAGATATGTGTACAGTTGTTCCTTATGTTTACCTCCTTCATATGTTGACCACTTTCCTTCTGTCCCTTGGGTGATCAACTTTCAGAGGTTTTACTGTATGAATAGAAACTATCCTCAGCAAGTGGCACTAGTTTTCCAAAAAATGAAAATATCTATAGAAACAACCAAGTCAACAAGGAAGTGGAAGATTTTATAGATTATCTATTTTATATTTATATACCAACTTTCATGGTATGTTTATTAGGAAGGATCAAGGCTAGATGTTGCAAAATGTTGGATGTCCCATGAATTTAACCCTGTGAAGAAGCTAATATACAACTCTCTAAATCCCTGTAAATTGTGGCACAAAGTCTAGATGGCAAGGAAGAGAGATAATTCTGGCAGCATCTCCTCCAGTATGATTACAGAGAACTGTGTTTGAGTGATGATAGTTATAGAGCTGGCCTTCTGTACCTTGGAACTAGCTGGAAATATGAATAAATTTAAATTACAACAGGAGTGAAATTCTCAGCCCATGCATTGAATCTGTCACAAAAAGAAGTACTTGAAGAACACAAAACATCCCTTGACTATGAAAAAACCCGAATAAAAAATACTCATACAACCTCAGTAAACTGAAGGCTACTTGTAGCTTGAGCATGATTACTTTTTCTTTTCAAGTTTCATACCAGCTCTTGGACACACAGAGAAAGAGAGTTTAAAACAGGGATTCTCAACCTGCAGCCCATAGGCTGGATGGAGCCCACAGCACCATTTCATGTGGCCCACCACCACCTCCACCACACCAAGAAGTGTCATGTGGTGGAGGAAGGGCAAAATGGCCATCCGACCCCTGAAGCTGTTTGGAGGAGCGTGACCTGGCCACCGGCTTTAAAAGGTTGAGAACTCCTGGTTTAAGACATGTTAGTGACTCTTCTCTAGGGATTCCAGTTCAGCAGCATCCCATTTCATGAGGCATCACAGCTTCTGTATTTCAAGTAACTTGGATTAAAAGACCCCTTGTGGTGCAATGGTTAAACTGCTGGACTGAAGCAAACAATGGTTGATATTGTAGTTTGATCCTGATGGGATTCAAGGTTGACTAAGCCTTCCATCCTTATAGGTCAGTTTAATGAGTACCCAGTATGTTAGATGCAAAATGTTAATTATTTTGCAAGCTGCCTATATAGTGCACTAAGAGCTATGAGACAATACATACGTGTAATTGCTAATGCTAAGATACCATTGCTTAGTTTAATTATTTGTTTTGGAACCTTTCCTGGTATCAATGTGCTGTTGACCCATCAGTTCTTCCCTAAATCTTTTTTTCCCCTTTTGAAGATTAGAATGACAATTGTTTGCTTCCAGTATTCCGGGATCTCACCTTATCTCCAAGAATTCCAGATGGTTATAGACAATGTCTCCAAAACTACCTTTGCAAAATTCTGTAATACTCTTGGATGCAGTTCACTTGACCCAGGTGATGTAGATTCATTTAAAGCAACTAGACATCCCCATACCACTTCTTTAACCATTGTAGACAGCAGCTCTCTCCTTTCTTCTACCTTCATTAGACTTAGCACTGTTTTCCTTTTGGGAGAAGACAAAGGCAAAATAGGTATGGAGATATTCTACCTTAAATATATATTAACCCACCCCTTCCATGTGGCAAATTTATCATTTCATTGTCCTTCCTTTTGTTTCAAGCATAGCTGAAATCCTGTGTGTGTGTCTGTGTTTGTTAAACTTTTCCTGACTGCTCTACGATTATTGGCAATTCATTTTTACTCATCCGTGCTGATTTGGTCATCCTTCTCATGCATGTCCCTTATAAATCATGGCTCTTTTCAATTTGTTTTATTTGGAGATCTCCTGTTTTTCTTACTCATAGGAGTTAAGCCTTGTTACATCTTGTACTTAACAAACTCCTATCTATTATGGATTCCTTTCTTTTTTAGTATTTTTGACCACTGGATAGGACCCAGTATTACTTGCAGTTTAGTGAAACAATTCTCATAAAGTCCACTGTGTTCATTACACTATTCTCAGCTTTCCCTTTTCCCAGGATAAGAAATCCCAAGAAGGGATAGTCCCTTCTATCCAAGGATTCCATTCCAGTGTTTCCACTAAGTTGAGCACTTTTCCTGTTTTAGTTAGGACCAGATAAGAGGACAGTTGATATCTATACCTATAAGAAAGAGGTGAGGCCGTGTGTGTGCGGAATGCATTTCCACACCCATCCAGCCTATCTTGGAATGCGCCATTCACACTTACCTTACTTCCCTGACATCATCATTGCAAGGGTCCAGAGAACAAGAGTGGGTCCTGTGCCCCACATGTGCCAACAAAAAACTCCAAGTCCCAGCATCCTCCACGGCATGCCACAGCCAATCAGGCAGGATGGCCCGAGTGCAAAGGAGACAGGACAGCCTACGCACGAACGCTGAAGCCAACGTCCACTTTGCCCGTGTGTGCACTACAGCTGAGAACCTGATGCGGCTGGGTAAGGCGCTGCCGTAGGCGCTGCTCTGCCCTGCCACCCCTTCCATCCTCAACTACGCTGCCTGAAACAGTGGAGGGAGAATGGCAAGGGTGAGAGGCAGGTATCCGTCAGGGTAGGTGCCTATCTTGGCAGATCCCTGCCTGGCACCTTTGCATTTTCCCCTCTGCTGTTTTGAGGGCTGTCAATGAAACAGCGGAAGGCAAATGGCAGGGTGAAAGGCAGGTATCCATCAGGGAAGGCACACTCCCTGGCGGATCGCTGGCTGCTGCCTGTGCACTTTCCCCTCTGCTGTTTTGTTGACAGCTCTCAAAACAGCAGAGGGGAAAATGCAAAGGTGTCAGGCAGGGATCCACCAGTGAAGGCACCTTCCCTGGCGGATACCTGCTTCTCGCCCTTGCCATTTGCCCACCGTTGTTTCGAAGACAGCCCTTGAAACAGCAGAGGGGAAAATGCACAGGTGCCAGTCAGGGATCCACCAGGGAAGGCACTTTCCCTGATGGATACCTGCCTCTCACCCTACCATCTCTCCTCTGCTGTTTTGAAGACAGCCCTCGAAACAGCAGAGGGGAAAATGCAAAGGCATCAGGCAGGGATCTGCCATGGAAGGCACCTCCCCTGATGGATACCTGCCTCTCACTCTGCCATTTCCCCTCTGCTGTTTTGAAGACAGCCCTCAAAACAGCAGAGGGGAAAATGCAAAGGCGCCAGGCAGGGATCTGCCAGGGAAGGCAACTCCCCTGATGTATACCTGCCTCTCGCCCTTGCTGTGTCTTTGGCCATCCCAGCCTCAAGGCTTACTCAAGTGAATCCTCTCTTCCCAATTAAGCCACCAAAAAAAAAAAAACCACCACCACCAACACAAAATCAATACCTGCCCGGCAAGGCCAGGCAATCAGCTAGTTCTATTCTAAATGGGGGGGGGGTAAGCAACGATGATGAAACAATCATGTGGCAAAAAACTTAGCATATAACAACTACTTGGTGATCTGTCTTTGTAGGTTTGTAAAAGGTAAAAGAAGAAACCCAATTTTTATATAGTTACTTTTTTGATTTGATTTATATCCTGTCTTCCTCTTAGACTGGGAGCCAAGGTGGATAACCACAAGAAAAAATGAATTGAGGTAAAAGCAAGTACAGACAAAAATATGCAAGAGCATCACTGTAAAATGTTATTAAAATAAAGGTTACTGTATATTTAAACACTAATGTAGCACAAAATATCCAATCATGTGTGGAATTCCAAGTGCAAAAACTGCTGCAGCATTCCTACATGGTACTATTCATTCCTGTATGCCAATAAAAGTTATCTACTCTCTCACTCTTTCTACTATTCATGTGTCTGATTAAGGATACTAATCATGGCTGGAGACATCATCTCATGCTAAACATAAAAACACGTGTTTATGTCTCTTCACTGAGAGGAGGAAAATTTGAGGAGTGTCAGTTTCATAATGAAGTATTCACATGTACAGGAATAATTGTTTGACATTTTGGTGCAAAACATTAAAACTATAATAGCTATAATTTGCATAGATTATTTAAAAAAATGAAGCATTGAATTCCCAGGCATAAAACTGGGAATACAACTAGCACCTTGTTAATGAGAAATTATTTACCACTAAGATGTACACAGTTTCCTATACAGAAGCATAATTTGGCCATAGTAGTCTGGCCTCTAAGCAATCTGCTAGACGTTTTGCACTTGCTGTGCATGTACATAGTTAGCACCAACAAGGGATGCAACATGTTGCACAGAGTAAAACACAACTGAAAAAAAAAACAACCCCTGGAAAATGCTTTTGCTCTGGGGGCACGATTTCTCATAGGGCTTTGAAAATCATTTGCAGGTTGTTTTGTGATTTACAAGCAATTTTTATTTGGTGAAATTTGTTCAAAGTGATGACTTTTGCTTTACAACAGTTGCTTCATACTTCAATGGGTAAGTTGATCCTAAAACCTTGGATATTTTTATTGAAGGAACCCAAGAGTTTATAGAAAGATGTTACTGATAAAACAGTGCATTCCATTTTCTTCAGGAGATTCAGAAAAGTACTTCATATATTGCATGAGATGAATCATAGAGTTTGGTTGCGTGCAAAACTGCCTGCATTCTTATAAGTGACAAACCTGTTCAAAAGAAGCAGACTTTGATTTGTACGTTTCTACAGATACATTTCTGTAGAACATTTAAAGTAAATGGGATGTTGGACCAGGCTATAACCTTTGTGTCAGCATGTGGCTCATGCAGTTTCTTACGAAAAGAAAGAGGTGTGGGGGAAATTGTAGCAAAAACACAGATAAAGAGAAGGCTGAGTCTTTCACCTGCCTCTTCTTCTTCCTCAAACCTGCTTTACCACAGCTGGTTTCCTTCAACTGAATCTCAGAAGCCCAACAGGAGAGGGGAAGAAAAGAAACATCAGGAAAATAGTTTAAAGGCAAAATCATAGGCGGAAAAAGATTTGACCAGACAGAGTGAGGAGCAGTAGATTTTCTGTGCCATCAAATGATACCTACTGCTGATCAATAAAGTTGTTGTTTCATTTCAGGAGTCTAGAAAAGAGAAATGTGTTTGAAGGATTTATTCCCCCCACCACCACCTTAAACACACAACATGTTTGGTTCAAATCTTGAGAAGGGTGAATATTTGTCCAAGTACCATTTTACTATAAAGTTTACAAAGTCTAACTAAATTAACAAAGACAAGGAATTGAATGAGATTCTTTCTCTTTTCCTGTTGGTTCATACTAAAGCACACCTGACAGTTAACTGGAGTCAGTCATTATCTCCAATATCATTATTCTGCCCTGCTCCTCACTCTGTAATCAGTGGCACAAACATTGTGCAAGATACTCCATCTTATACTTAGAACTTTCAAAGAGAAAGGATATAATGCAAGTAGAAGCACATCATTTTGTAAAAGGTAGATTTCACTCACATTTTAATTCGTCAAAGCAGTTTGTCTGTCTTGTTTCTGAATTACCTTGTAATTTATGCAGGAATCTTCATTAACATTATTCATTCATTTCATTTCATTTATTCGATTTGTATGCCACCCACTCAGCATACGCCGACTCAGGGTGGCTCACAACAAATCAAACATTGCAATACAATAAAATACAGCAATACAATGCAACCAAAAATAGCAATACAATAAAAATGGCAATACAAATGGCAATACAATGTGATTGTACAATATTCAGTCCAGACAATATATCAATAGAAAGCAATACCATGTCACAATACTGCAGCGGTCTCTCTGCCCCAGCCACAAATAAGTCTGGGGGGGGCAGCGAAGTCCTACCACCCACTGCCGCCGCAGGTGAGTCCAGGGCAGTGAACAAAGTTCACACAAGCTCTGGATTATGTAACTTTAAGGGGGTGGGTGGGTGTCGAAGCAAAAAAGTGGCATGGAGGCTGTTTACAAAAACAATAACAGAGGCCCAATTGGAATGCATACCCAAAAGGAAAAAGGGCACTGCCAGGTCCAAGAGGACTCCAATGTGGCTTACAGGAGCTGTTCGGGAAGTGATCAAGAGCAAGAAAAGCTCATTTAGAAGATGGAAGGCTTGTCCAAATGAGGACAGCAGGCAGAAACATAAATTCTGGCAGAACAAATGCAAGGCAACAATCAGGAAAGCAAAGCAAGACTTTGAGGAGCTTATAGCTAAAAATACTCAGAGGAATAACAAAGACTTCTTTAAGTACATTAGAAGTAAGAACCCAACTAGGAAGGCCATTGGACCATTAGATGACAATGGAAGGCAAGGGGTTATTAAAGAGGAAACAGAGATTGCAGAGAGACTCAATGAATTCTTTGCTTCAGTATTCACTGAAGAAGATAGAGACCACATGCCCAAAACAGAACCTATCTTCGTAGGGAGGGAAACCGAAGAATTAAGCAAGATAGAAATAACCAGGGAGGAGGTCCTTGCATGTCTTGTTAAGCTAAACACTAACAAATCCCCAGGACCAGATGGCATCCATCCACGAGTTCTCAGGGAACTTAAAGATGAAATTGCTGATATCCTAGTCAAAATATATAATCTTTCCCTCAAATCAGGCTTTGTGCCTGATGACTGGAAGGTAGCGAATGTAACACCAATTTTCAAAAAAGGATCCAGGGGTGATCCAGGAAATTACCGGCCTGTCAGTTTGACATGTGTCCCAGGTAAAGTGATGGAAACCATCCTAAAAGATAGAATTAATAGGTACATAGAAGAGGAGGCGCTGCTAAAGGAGAGCCAGCATGGCTTTTGCAAGGGCAAATCATGCCTCACTAATCTGTTGGAATTTTTTGAGAGTGTCAACAAGCATGTGGATAAGGGGGATCCAGTTGACATTGTTTATCTGGACTTTCAGAAGGCTTTTGACAAGGTCCCACACCAAAGGCTCTTGAATAAACTTACCAGTCATGGAATAAAGGGACAGGTCTTGTCCTGGATCAGCAACTGGCTAAGGGACAGGAAACAGAGGGTAGCACTAAATGGACACTTCTCCCAGTGGAGGGAAGTAAAGAGTGGGGTCCCCCAAGGTTCAGTACTGGGACCCCTGCTTTTCAACCTCTTCATAAATGATCTAGAGGTAGGAGTAAAAAGCAAGGTAGCCAAATTTGCTGACGACACTAAATTATACAGGGTAGTGAAAACTGTGAGAGATTGTGAGGAGCTCCAGAGGGATCTCTTGACACTGGGGGAGTGGGCAAAACAGTGGCAAATGAGCTTCAACATTAGTAAGTGCAGAGTGATGCATGTTGGGGCAAAGAACCCCAATTACATTTATAAACTGATGGGGTCTGAACTCTCTGCGACAAACCAGGAAAGGGACCTTGGTGTCCTGGTGGACAGCTCAATGAAGGTGTCAACCCAGTGTGCCTCAGCAGTGAAAAAAGCAAACTCAATGTTAGGGATCATTAGGAAGGGTATAGAAAATAAGTCAGCAAGTGTTATTTTGCCTCTTTATAAATCTATGGTGAGGCCCCATCTGGAATACTGTGTACAGTTCTGGTCGCCATACCTCCAGAAGGATATTATGGAGTTGGAGAAAGTACAGAGGAGGGCAACCAGAATGATTAGGGGACTGGAACACCTTCCTTACCATCTGAGGCTGCAACGGTTGGGCCTTTTCACTCTTGAACGACGGCGTCTAAGAGGTGACCTGATTGAAGTTTATAAAATCATGCACGGTGTGGACAAAGTGGATAAGGAAAAACTGTTTTCCCTATCGCACAACACTAGAACTAGGGGACACTCCATGAAACTTTTGGGTACTAGTTCTCAAACAAATAAGAGAAAGTACTTTTTCACCCAGAGGATTACTGGTCTATGGAACTCCCTGCCAGAAGAAGTGGTGACAGCTGTCAGTCTTGACAGCTTTAAGAAAGGATTAGACAAGTTCATGGAGGACAAGGCTATCAATGGCTATAATTATGGCTACCTAAGGACAACCTCCGGGTTGGAGAGATAGGCAGGATATCTCTCAATGCCATTTCCAGGGAATCCTAAGCAGGTGAAGGCATCTCCTTGGGAATACCCTGAAGGAAATGGTGAGCCACTGTGTGAGACAGAATGCTGGACTGGATGGGCTGTGGCCTGTTCCAGCAAGGCTGTTCTTATGTTCTTATGTAATTACAATGGGATTACATGGGGGGTAGGGGGTCAGTTCCCACTCCCAAAAAATGGATCACATAATTGTTGAATGGCCCAAAATGTGAATTAATATAAATCACATTGGCAGAAGCACAAATAAAGCTACCTTTAAAGTGTGTGGATCCGAATATGAGGATCTGAAGCATACACAATTTCTTGCCATATTACTTTGATTCAAATGCAGTTTTTCCCCCTCTATGGATTTGCCTATGTCCTTCAAGCAGCTGATTCAAAGCAAAACATTTCCCACACTACTGGCATCTGTACGGTTTGTCTCCTGTGTGGAGTATCGTATGACTCACAAGGTGTGAATTCTGGGAAAAACATTTCCCACACTCCTGGCACCTGTACGGTTTCTCTCCTGTGTGGACTCTATTATGTTTCACAAGGACCGAATTAGTAGCAAAAAATTTCCCACACTCCTGGCAACTGTACGATTTCTCTCCTGTATTATTCAAAATGTATGGATTTTACATGCTGTGCACTCCCCCTACAGATATAATGAAAGCACAGCGCCAAAATGGCCACCGTGCTCTTTGCGGCCCCCCACCCACCCTCAGACATCCGGGTAGTTAGGGGGCGTGGCGACTCCTCTATAAAAGGGGTGGCCACGAGGCAGCCGATCTGCCATTTTAGAACACGACGGAGCGGAGAAGTATGCGTTTTTGATCTTTGCTTCGTCCCTTCGTACCTTTAGCTTTTCAAAGGGAGTTCCTTTGCTCTTTGTTATTGCGGTACTCAGGGCACAGGATTGTGAGTTGGATCCCTGGCCAGGGATCATTTCCGCGCAGCTTTTGGCTTGGGAGACATGGCTCCCAAGCACAAGGTGCCAGCTGCCAAGCCGCGCCTGCGGGGGAGGGCTTTGCCTACCCCCTCTTCCTCCGGCAGCCATCGGGTCAGAGGGCTCGGGCGGCACCCCTGCAGCAGAGCAGTGGGTTGGCTTTGCCCACTGCCGCCATTGCCGCTGACCAGGCTTCCGCCTGTCAGCCTGGCACAAGATTCCAGGCGGGGCTGGCACAGGCTGGCCCCTCGGGGATCCCTGCCCCTAGAGGGCCTTTTCATGGCCCGGGACAGGGTGGCCCAGGTGGGCCTGGTGTGGGTTTCCACCCCACCATTCCTCCGGCCCCCCACGGGCCGGAATTTTGGGCATGGCCCTATTCGGGCCCGGGATCCCCATTCAGGTTTCCCCTTCAGCAACTGCCCAGTGGGCCGTCCGGGCCGTCCGGCCCACCTTATACAGGGGGCTCGGACACAATTGATACGCTTCTCGCACGCATTTCAGTGCTAGAGGCATCAATGGGCATTGCCCCATCACCTTCTGATGGGGGCTTAGCCACCGCTTCAATTACGGCCCTTTCATCGATCCCAGCCGACACGTTGGCCGTGCCTCTCCAGCGGGCCATCAACAGGGTCGAGCTGCTCGAGGCCATCAGGCCAGCCCAAGCTGGCGCCTCGCAGCTCCCTACATGATTGGATTTGCCAGTGGGGACCGGTCAGGTGTGGCCCCAGAGCTCGAGGCCTGTCGCGAGCTCCAATGCCCGCCCTGGGCCGGTACCCCCAGTGGGGGCGGCTCACGGGGGTGCGACTAGTGAATATCCAGTTCAATTGAGTACACCAGTGACACTGTCCAGTCACACTGGGGGGGGGTGTGCAGTGGCCATGGCCGACCCAGGTTACTGTGGGTGGGCAGTTGTATCCGCACTGCCCTGTTAACTACTGGTTGCCAAATGGCCCCCCGGTTAGGGCAGGGGTGTCCGCCCTTGTGGGTATGCCAGGTGTTGCAGGGGCTATTCAGGGCCCGCTGCGCATACCCTCCATCCAGAACATGCCGATGACGGCTCTGCCGACGGCTGGTTATTCCTTGCCCCTGGGTGATCATTTATCACAGGCCACGAGGGAAAAGATTTGGCGAGGGGAGTTTGTCGATATTTTCTCCCTCTTGAATTGTGAGCCCACCAAGGAAGAGAGGGAGGGACAGGATGACAGGGACAAGGAGTTGTCCCGTCGTCGTAAGCCACCGCACACCTGGGCCAACTGGTTGCCGTCATACCTCATATATATGGCGGTATACCTGAGGGCCTGGCCTGATTTGGCCATTCCAATGGTGCAATACCTCGACAATATTTATAGGGCGATGATTGATTTTCCTGGCCCATCGTGGTTGGCTTATGACGAAGAATTCAGGATGAGAGTGGCCCTACATCCTGAGATGAGGTGGGACGAGCTCTGCCAGCAATTGTGGCTCTTGTATATGACTCCCACATGGCCGGCGCCTGGTGATAGGTACCATTGCGGCCATGCCGTGCAATGGGCTGCTGCGACGCAGGTTCCCCGCTAGTCGGCGGGGCAGAGGGTTCCAGCCCGCCTGCTGTGTTGGAGCTTCTCAGCTAGCTGCGTGTGCAGCAAGCGTCAGTGTCGTTTCCGACACGAGTGTCCCTCTTGCTCTGGCCCTCACGCCGCCTCTGCGTGCCTGCGGGCTGGTGGGTCACGAGGCAGAGGTAGGGGTGGGCAGGGGGCAGTCAGAGCTCCCTCTGACGGTACTGGCCACGCAAAAGGCCCCCTCCCCAATTAATATCCCTATGCTGGATCGATGGCTTTCCGCTTATCCTAGACGGGATGATGCGAGGTACCTGTTAGAAGGTTTCCAGTTTGGTTTTCGTATACCATTTAGGGGTGTTCGGGGACCACAGGATGCCCCGAACTTACTTTCTCTGAAGGGTAATGAGGAGGTCGCTGCACAAAGCATAGCTAAGGAAGTGAATGCTATGAGAGTTGCTGGGCCCTTTACTGAACCACCATCCCTAACTTGAAGGTCTCTCCTCTGGGGCTAGTCCAAAAAAAGACCCCAGGTGAATTTCGTTTAATTCACCATCTATCTTACCCTGCGGGTTCCTCGGTCAGTGATGCGATTCCTGATGACCTTTGCTCGGTCAGGTATACGTCATTTGATCAGGCCCTACAGATGGTACGCTCATGTGGTCCCGGGGCGCTCCTGGCTAAGTGCGATATTAAATCGGCATTCTGATTACTGCCAGTGCACCCCGCTGACTTTGAGCTGTTGGGTTTTCATTTCCGAGGAAGGTTCTACGTAGATAAGGCCATACCTTTTGGCTGTTCTATTTCATGTTCGGCATTTGAACGCTTTAGCACTTTCCTTCAATGGGCCTTTGTTCGCAGGTCAGGGTCCTGGTCTGTAGCCCACTACCTCGATGACTTTTTGTTCGGGGGTGAACAGGGCTTGGACACGTGTATGCGTCTCCTTAATACAGTTCAGGTGCTTATGCGGGAACTGGGTGTCCCCTTAGCACCTGAAAAGACTGAGGGCCCAGCCACCACGCTCACCTTTTTAGGTATCAAAATTGACACTGTCGCACAGGCATCCAGGTTACCAATGGATAAGGTGACTCGGATCTCCGCGGCGATTCTGGCACTGATTGCCAAGCGTAAAGTGTCTCTTCGTGAGCTACAGGTCCTTCACGGCCACCTCAATTTTGCCTGCAGGGTGGTGACCCCGGGCAGAGCTTTTGCCAGGCGTCTGTGTGACGCCATGGCTGGCCTATTAAAACGCCACCACAGGGTCCGGCTGACCAGGGGTATACGGGCAGACCTTTCGGTTTGGCTCACATTCCTCCAGGATTTTAACTGGGTCTCTTTTTGGAGATCAGACCTTATGGTCTGCCCTAAATTACAAGTACAGTCGGATGCCTCCGGCTCTCTGGGTTATGGGATTTATTTTGAGGGGCAGTGGGCATATGGCCGATGGCCTCACGCATGGCAGGGCATGGATCGCCTACGCGATCTTACTTTCTTGGACGAGGTGGCTCTTTTTCATGCAGCTACCACCGTAGCCTTCTTTGGAGCGCTCCGCATCAGTGAGTTGGTACCATTGTATAAGGCGGATGCGTCTCGTAGTGCACTGGAACTCGACGATGTCTATGTTACACACGAGTGGGCTCAGTTGAGGATACGGTCCTCAAAGGTTGATCAGCACGGCGTAGGCAGTGGAGTCAGACTGCTACGATGTTCCATTGAAGACATCTGTCCAGTTGGTGCCCTACATGAGTTTTTGGCAGTGCGTGGCATGCACCCTGGCCCATTTTTCTGCCACCAGGATGGGTCTCCCCTTACTAAATTCCAATTTTGGAAGGTGACTGGTATGGCACTTCACAGTGTTGGCCCCCCAGGGGCTCGTTATGGCACCCATTCATTTAGGATAGGCGCTGCGTCCACTGCGGCTGCGTTTGGGTACTCTGAGGCTGATATACGCCGGATGGGCAGATGGGGATCCATGCGCTTTGCATTATATGTACGCCCCCTCCATGCATGAGTACCAGTTATGTCATTGTTCCTTTTTCTTCTTTTGCAGACCCTGTGTGTCCACGCACACCGGTGGCAGTATGGCTGTTGGGACACAGTTATGTGCACTGGGCAGCGCAGTATGCTGCGGCGACAGAGTGGGGACTCCATCTCGGGCTACGTGTAGCCGCACGTATGCGATGGTACGGTAAGCGCAGCATGATGGCGGGAACTGTTGCCATTCCTGTTTTCCATCAGGGATGTTGGACTGCCTGATGTCCTTGTCCTGCACCTCGGTGGCAATGATCTCGCACAGGTCACTGGCCTCTCTTTAAAGTTCACCTAGCCTATCTACATTATGTATGGCCGTCCACGCGGCTGCTATGGTCGGACATTGTGCCGCGACAAACTTACAGAGGAGGCATTGACCTCCGTGCCCTTGACCGCACTCGCCGGTCGGTGAACAGGGCTGTTGCCCAGTTCCTTGCAGACAAGGGCTTGGGGACAGCCATTCGGCATCCTAGGATACGCTTGCAGGATTACGATCTCTATGCAGGTGATTGGGTCCACTTGTCGGCCAGAGGTATGAACCTCTTTCTTGAGGATATGCAAGCAGGCCTGGTGACCGAGCTGACGGTCTGGGGGGGGGGCGGTGAGTCATCATGGATGCCTCCCCGTGTGGCGGGTAGCACTGGTAAGGTAAAGATTTATGACCTATAGGTATCCGGCAGGTTCGCAATTGACTGGCCAACACGTAGACAGGTACAGGGGAAATAGGTTTGGCCAGTCAAGGGTGAACCAGGCAAGGGGTGATGTCAGGAGCTTCACAGCCTGCATCACCTTGATATTTAACGGATACACGTCATAGGGTGGGTCAGTAGATAGTTTATTGACTCCGGTCAACAATTTGTTTGTGTCAACAAACAAATTGATACAAATAGTTACATGTAGCCAATTGCCATTGGCATTATGGGAGGAACCTTACCAGTGTTACTGCGGCCTGCTTGCCTTAAAGAATTACAATTGGATGATTACACCAATTGAAAGTTATAATTCGGACTAGGGCATTATTCAATAAAAGTGGCCCGATGCCTTTATCCATATACCGGTGTCTGAGTCTTTATTTGGGGGGTGCGCCTGCAATGAAAGTGCAGCGCCAAAATGGCCACCGCGCTCTTTGTGGGGGGGCCCCCACCCAGACTCAGACATCCGGGTAGTTAGGGGGCATGGCCACTCCTCTATAAAAGGGGTGGCCACGAGGCAGCCGAGCTGCCATTTTAGAATGCGACGGAGTGGAGTTTTTCCCTCCACCCCCTCCCTAGTGAACAGTGTGAATTTTTGGTCGCTTCGGGGCCGGGTGGGAATTTTTGACTTGAACCTACAATTGGCTCTTTGGTTCTCGCTTTTTTGCCCATCCCACACTGTTGCTAGTGTTTGAGAAAAGGGGTAAGTTGACTTTGGTCACTTTTGGCGGGTAGCACTGGTAAGGTAAAGATTTATGACCCATAGGTATCCGGCAGGTTCGCAATTGACTGGCCAACACGTAGACAGGTACAGGGGAAATAGGTTTGGCCGGTCAAGGGCGAACCAGGCAAGGGGTGATGTCAGGAGCTTCACAGCCTGCATCACCTGATATTTAACGGATAGACGTCATAGGGTGGGGTCAGTAGATAGTTTATTGACTCCGGTCAACAATTTGTTTGTGTCAACAAACAAATTGATACAAATGGTTACATGTAGCCAATTGCCATTGGCATTTTGGGAGGAACCTTACCAGTGTTACTGCAGCCTGCTTGCTTTAAAGAATTACAATTGGATGATTACACCAATTGAAAGTTATAATTCGGACTAGGGTATTATTCAATAAAAGTGGCCCGATGCCTTTATCTATATATTGGTGTCTGAGTCTTTCTTTGGGGGGTGTGCCTGCAAAGCAGTCTGTGTGCACATCTCTGCAATATACACGACTTTGTGATGCATAATCTTCACTCTCAAATAGAAGTGTGGATATCAACATGCAATTGTGTTCCAGTTCGTGTATAAATTCAGATGGTATGCATTTGGTAACTTTCAAGCAACATGAATCTGATAAACTGCATACTAACATAAACCAAATCGTTTTTTCTTCATTGCTACATGGATTCTACATAACACCAACTATATGATCTATTTTGACAATCAAAACTCAGTTATTTGAAATATAGATCTACTTGGCTTGAACTAAGTCAGAGACCACCCTACTAACCTTGCTGCTAGATCTCAATTTCAATTCTGAAATCTAAATCTTCACACCTTCTGTTGTTTGTAATTGGCTATCCAGAAATATAGGTTGTTCACTGTATCCATGGGGAATGTGTTTCAAGATCTTCTATGGATACCTGAAACCATGGAATACAGTGAACCCCATATTTAAGGAAACATACCTCAAATATAGAGGTGGGTAGGATGTCTCTGTCATTCTACATATGTGTTTAAAAATGGCTGCCATAAAACACAATCCATTCCTTCTAAATATTATATTGTATGCTGTGACCTCTATTAGCCATATAAATAAATATATATGATTTTTTTTCCGTGTCAGAAGCACACAAAGGTGCTTTCTGGGATGAAATTTATTTATTTATTTATTCAATTTATATCCCGCCCACTCAACACAAGGCCGACTCTGGGCGGCTATGAAATGATTTTTGCTCGAAAACTCCATTCAGGGGATGCCCGAATGAGGATCCTTTCATGTCCCCAAGATCTTTTCCCACTGAAATGGTCCCTATTTATCTACTTGCAATTTTTTGCTTTCAGACTGCTAGGTTGGTAGGAGCTGGGACAGAATTGGGTGCTCATTCTGTCACTTAGCACTCAGGTCTTTAACTGCTGACTTGCCAACCTTCCAGTTAACAAGGTGAGGTTCATAACCAATGAAACCCTAATATATATGATGTATTTCATGGAGTTTGCATTAAATATTTTTGGACCCATGGAAAACTAAAACTGCAGAAATGGGACGTTTGGTTGCAGGAGTTTGTGTGTGTGTGTGTCCCCTGTAGTTCTTTTTTCTAATCCTGGATGAAATACTCAGACATAGTAAATCCTTATGAGGAAACTATACCTTGGTAGGGTTAGATGAATTTATTTGACATCTAGCTCACCAAAATTCAATTAAATAAATTCAGGGAGTTTTGTTCAAGAGCAATCCCAATCAGTGTTGGGATTATAAAATATGTAGATGCTGATCTTTCCTTTAAAAAAAATCACATAAGTGACACAGAAGATAAAAAATGTTCCTCACTAAAAGAGCCTAACAAATTTTAGAAGGGGCTAGTAATTTGTAAATAATGTTTCTGGGGAATTGGCACTAAAAGGAAGTATTGTGTTACATAGGACATAAAACGAAACATGAGTCAATGAAAGTAAGTGGAAAAATCTCTCTGAATGTTCCAGCTCTTGGAAGACAGATTTAGCAGAGAACATTGATCACCATAACAATCCTACAGTATGTTACTCCACTATGTTACTCCCTGATGGTCCCATTAGCAGGAGAGGCTCGCCTCTCTAGCACAAGAAGGAGGGCCTTTTCCATTTCTGCGCTGGCCCTGTGGAACCTCTTGCCGACCGAGCTACATCTCCAGGCAGAGCATTTACCTTTCAGGAATGATCTTAAAACCTGGCTTGTGCAGCAGGTGTGGGGTGTGGGTGGTGTGGTAGCCACTCCGCACTGGCTTACAAGAGGTCTACCCAGCCTGACGGTTTCTTAAATTTAATGTATTTTAAACTTTTTTTAAAAAAAATTAAATAGTTTTAATGGTTTTTGTATAAGGTTCATTTGACGTTATTGTAGTATGATGTTTTTATATTTGTGAGCCGGCCAAAGTCACCTAGGTGAGAGGGCAGCAATATAAATGTGATTAAATAAATAAATAAATATTCCTCCCATTAATTTCTGGACTCTGATAAAATCTGGTACTGCAATTAGAAGCTAGAGCCATCAACCACGGATAAAAACACTCCTCATTTTGTCCTTTCCTTCTAGCCTGTTGTTATCCTTATAGGGGGAATTAATTGCTGGTTCTCTCTGTGCTTCTACATCTGAATTTTTGAATTTCTAATGCAGCTCGGGAAAATTCAAATTCAGATTTGATCTATTTCAATCCATTTCAATTTGATAAAAACCTCAATATCTCTAATACACTGTAGGATTCAGGTAAATCCAAGCACATCACGGCGTATATATTTCCTTGTGCACAGCAGATGCCAACCTTTATCAAACCTGACAATGATCTTGCCTTATTCATATGTACATACTGTATCTACCATGTGAAGGCAGATCCCACAGTCACTGTATTTTTCTTGCAATACTATTTCCTTCAGGGTATAACACTTCACTTCTAAGCCCTGCCTCTGGCTAAGTGCCCTTTCCCAACCATCATACATATAAAAATCAATCAAGAGTAATATTTTAATCAGAATCAATGGTGTGAGTGATAAATATGCACAAATATTCACAATGCAATCCACTTATTTTACATACATTTCACTGAACACCTATAACAGATCTTCTTCTATTATTTCCCTTCTGCATTTCAGCATGACACCTGCAAGTCACTTTCTGGTACTCAGCTCTTTTAGTATACAAAGTCGTCATTAGCCCCATGCCAGAATTGATGAAGCTGCTGCCCTCCATCAAGATGGATTCAAGTGCGATTTAATCCACTTGGGGATCATCACCCTTTCCTGTGGACTTTGTCATTGAAGGCCATTAGTCCTCAGGGTTGTCAGGTTAGTTAACCACTGCTTGACAACTAGTGTTGAGCCACGGGCAGTATGGTCTACTCTATTACTATAGCAGGATAACCTGCAACGTTTAGATGTCTTTTAAAGCTTGTTGAAATTTCTTAACAAACAATTTTAGAATTAAAGGTTGTTCAACAATGGATAAGAGATATTCCTGAATACTTGCAGATGGACGAGCATCTAAGTACCTACACATTTTCCTTGTATATTCAAGTTCATCACCATAGGGAAAATATAACTTGAACTATGACTGATTACATGGGCTGGACTCCATGCCCCATAGGGTATGTTCCAGCTCTGCATTCCAGGATTATTAGAACTCCTGCATAGTTCAATGGCTTAGGCATCTGGCTGCAAAGCCAAATGTTGCTCAATTCACCACAGGCCTCCTTGACTGAGGCTGGAATCAATGATCCATAGCATCCCTTCCAGCTGTTATCCTTCTCCCCCCCTCCTTCTTCTTGTTCTGCCATATCCAAATCTGAATATTGGTGATCCTCATGGCAATGTTATCAGGGTGACGTGGTCTCTTAAATAGCCTGGCCCACTACCATGTAGGGCTTTAGAGGTCATTACCAGCATCTTGAATTGCACCAGAGGCATACACTTGGATAGGACTCTGACTGCATTGCTTGGATCACCACGGGCTGAGATGTATAGCTGAGTATCATCAGCATACTGATGATACCTCACTCCACCCCACCCACCCACCCATCCTCCCCAACCCCTTCAATTTTTCCAGCCCTCCGACAGTGTGTTGGAAATACCGCCGACACTCGGGCCTCTGCCACAGGCCCACAGGCCACCATCTCTGATGTGAAAAAACTCAGGCTCCGCCAGCCCCATGGCCAGTGTCCCATCACTGGCACTGATTGTCCATCATTCAGGCCTCTACCTCCAGTCCTCTGGCAGCTGGGGTCAGCTCTGTAGCCCATAGCCAAATGTTGACACCAGTCAGGCCACTGCCACTGGCCATCTGGGTGGCTGGACCCAGATCCACAGCTCATAGCCCATGCCCTGCTCCTAATGCCTTGGGGGCTCTGCCACCAATCCCCTGCGCTGAAGCCGGCTCCATGGCCACAGTGCACTGTCATTCTGCATAGTCAGTCCCTTAAAGTCTGAGGGTCTTTCAAGGTGTTAGGATCTGAATATGCAGTGCGAGTAGGAGAGACACTTGATCCCTCAGCCAGGATTTCCCCAGGATCCGATTCTGCATGGGGCTGAGGGATATGGGGATCTTGACAGCTACCCTGGCTAACAAGTGACACGGATGAAGGGCCTGGGACTGAACATAAGTTGTGGTCTTGAACAGAACCCCCCCCCCCAAATGCTCTAACAGACAAATCAGAACAAGCTCCTTCTAACCCCCCCCCCTCAGTAGATAATGAAAAGTGGGGAGGGAGCCACTGAAGTCTTACTCAAGCTGTCCATTAGGGGCCTAAACACTGTCTCTTTAGAAGCAGTCTCTGGGAAAGTGAGGTCAGGAGAGTGTATTTGTAGGGGATGTTCCGTAAGTTCCGTTGGTAAGCTGTCACAACACTTCTGTTTCTTGTGGCAGAAGGAGGGCAACCATGGAGCACAGATGTTATTGATGAAAACCCGAGTTGGGCAGATTCCCTTCACCTCTAAATAGAGTCTCTGGTTCTGGTTCTATAGTCTCTGGGTGTATTTATGATAATGTTGAAGAGCCCAGAGCCCAGGACAAGCCTTGTGGTACTCCACCTGTTACCACCTCCCAGCTTGACAAGGAGCCATTAGTAAATACTCTCAGTACGATAGAACTCTCTGATTATAATAGAATTCTCTGCATATGAAGTTGCTCTAGGCCAGAAGACAATGCTGAAATTGTAAAAGACGCATTGTGATTTGCTGTGTACCAAATTGCATTGGGGTGCATCAAATATTTCTTTAAATAGAGCCAAAAGATCAATCACTAAGGCACTTATCACTGGAGCATTACTTGAGCATTACTTGACTGTGTCAAGAGATTATTTATGAATGAGGATCAAACAACATGAATGAGGAAAATAATAATTAAAAGCTGCCCTTGAGGCAAGAATGCTAATGTAGTGATGTATGGGGAATGGGGAAATATGGATGCCTAAGCATGGATATATTTTATGCTATTAAAGCACAGGTTAATGAGTCTTTAAAAAACTAGTTTATAAGCTGCTTCAAGTTTTGCATATTGGGTATGCAAATCATACCCACTCGTTCTATTTTCCCCCTCCTTAGATTAGGATGGCTTCCAACAAAATTGTTCACTATCTGTTTGATAAATGTAAATCCTCCTATAAGCTGGATGATATAAGACAGACAGCTGACTGGATAGCTCAGTGGTTTAGGTATCTGTCTGTGGAGCCAGAGGTTGGGAGTTTGATTCCACACCAAACCTTTAGGGAGAATAGCCTGCCTAGGCAGACTTGGGCAAGCTTGACTGTCCCAAAATGCCCCCAGAAAAAGGGGCACTGAACTAGACGACTGGAAGGTTGGAGTTCTATACCTGAGTAACTGCATGACAGAATGAGCTTCTGTCTCTGTCCCAGCTCCTGCCAACCTAGCAGTTCAAAAACAAGAAAATGCAAGTAGATAAATAGGTACCACTTTGGTGGGAAGGTAAACAGTGTTCCGTGCACTCCGGTGTTGAGGCATGCTTGCCATGTGTCGATGGAAACATCTGCAGATGCAGACAGCGTTGACTCTTTGGCTGTAAGCAGAGATGATCACTGAACCCTAAAGTTGGACATGACAGGCTTTTGTGCAAGGGTGACCAAAATCACTTCTATGTACCCAGAAAATCCTGGAAAGGATCACTGTAAATTAGAGTCAATCTGACAGCACACAATTGTTAATAATGTGACAGATATACATGAACCAATTCAAATTTTGCTTTTGCACTGAAGATAGATGCCTTCTCCCCTCACTGCTCTTGTCATCACTAAATGGAAAACAGATGTGGGCAAGAGTAGCGGTCCACATCTACATAAGCATGTCTTTTTTTTTGGGGGGGGGGAGTGTTTATCTGGGAAAGAATCTCACAAACATTAAGGGTGGGAAAAATGGAATAAAGATTTCCACATCAGTGACATGTATCTCGTCTTCTTTGTTCCTGTGAGAAGTGATCCAGTGGTGCTCTGGAGTGGAAGCATCAGCCAGCAGTTGCTGTCAATGCACAGGGGATACCCAGATGTGTTCACAGTCCCTTCATGTTGTAGCATACATATGAACTATTTTGTGAATCAAGTCCAAATGCCCTGATCCAGAAAACTCAAGGTGGAATAAAGTAACATAAAATCAGGTGAAATACAACAAAACACCCCTTTCTCATAACCATGGTGGCTATTCTTCACTTCAGTAAATTCTAATGTCCTTGTCTGGAGGAAGATATTTCAGTTTCCACAGAATAAGTCCAACTTATTGAGAAGAGAATATACTTCTCTGCATTGAAGTTTGCCAAAACAACAACAACCCTACACAACAGAATATAAAATGCAACACAAGCAAAAACTCTTGTCAAAAATCCTAATGCAATAACTTACATTAGTTGGAATCAATGAAAAGTATATTTCAGTGTGGTTTTTAGGACTTTTTTGTTTATGAGGAAAACCCTGCCTGACATTCCAGGCTGTGGTGCATATGCGAAATTCAACACATGCACCAAAGTCTGCCCGGCGTTTCAGGTGGTGCATGGCCTAGCCTCCGGTACAAATGGTGGTAATTATGGCTATTACGGCCACCCCCGCCCCAGCGACTACTGTCGGTGTGCAGCCACTGTGGCATGGCTTCTCTGCACTCCTGAAGCATGCCTCGGGGGAAAGGGAAAACCCACAGCCGGGGGGGCAGGTGGAGGACGGGACCAGGCTGCCACCTTCCGTAGGCCTACGCCCCTCACAATGGGTCCTCTGCCCACCCAACCAAATGTAGCCTCCCTTCCGCCTGACACAACCCATGGGAAGATGGAGAGGCCAGGCTGTGATGGCTACCCACTGACTGTAGTCACTGGGGAGGCCCGGCCAGAGTCAGGCTGAGACGATGCCTTGCGGTGGGGCTGAGAGAGCATCTGCAACGACAGCAGACAAAAAGGTAAGGCAGCTGGGGTGGGGAGGTGCGGGCCTGGGTCTCTCCTTGGCCCGGGTAGGGTACCCCTGGGCAACACCAGGTCCTCTGCTAGTAACAAATAAGGTTTCCCATGATAGAAGAGCCCTGGTGGTGCAGTGATTAAACTGTTGTACTACAGCCTAAACTCCTGGCATGGGAAGTTTTATCCTAACCATGCTCAAGGTTGACTCAGCCTTCCATCATTCTGAGGTAGGTAAAATGAGTATCTGAAATATTGGGGACAAAAAATGCTAATTACCTTGTGAACCATCCAGAGAGTGCACTATGGGGTGGTATATACAGTACATATAGTTGCTACTGCTATTCTCTGTCCATTCTGCAAGACTGTACACTACTCTGTCCCATTATAGTATGTTAAGGTTAAAAATAGTAAATAATAAATAAAAATGTACAGGTTGAGGCATTATGGACCATGAAAAGTATTCCTCTGGTAACACCGGATTGGATTAACCATATTTTAGCATTATAAACAGAAACAGGGGGAACTGGTTTCTGTGGCATATCATCAAAAAGAGCTAAACAGGATGATCCCAAACTTGGCAGTATATGAGAGACTAGCTTAACAATGGCTTGTGTTGATGGTGTGACAGAAAGGATAAGAAATCTTTTATTTAAAGGTGTTTACATTTTGATGAACAACCTAGAACAGGCAGAGAGGTGCTGTCTGTTCATCGTCCTTAGTTAGGGTCAGGGCTGCCAAAAGATTTCTCTGCCTGAATAGTTCTTTCAGGAAACAGTCTCTGCTAAGTCAAGGAAAAGATCCAATTTGTTTTATGTCCTTGTTGTAGCAGATGCCCTTTGTCGTTTATTAAAAGGTGGCAGGCACATTTAGTCCTGTGGGCTTCATAAGGTCTGCTGCACATATTCTCAATCCATGTTGCCTGTCTAGTCAACTTAATGGGGTGAATCAAGGAAGGGATAGCCACAGACTGGGAATGGGTATCTTGTGTACCTGAACACCAGCATCTGTATTTAGTTAAGAAGAAGAACTAAGGAATGCCATTGTACAGGAAAATATCGTAGACCAAAACAGAACAGTACAGACCAAGCCAAACTGGCACTATCCATAGAATGATTAGATATCAGTATAATTGTCAGCTTATAATGCCGAACATTATTTATTTATTTCTCATATTTCTATAGACACCCAACTCACAAGAACTCTGGGCGGCTCACTTGTCTCTGCTATTCTATTGTGACTTGTTCCATCCCTACACAAGCTTCTGAAAGGAAAGTCTGGGACCTCCAAATTTAAACTATATCACTAGCAATGCCAAGTTCATAGGAATTTGGCATTGCTAGGCTTTAAGGATTTTTACCTTTGTTTTTCATCTTCCCTCTCACAACCATCCACTGCCTAAGATTGCAATTTCTCTCCCAACACTCCCTGCCTCCCTAATGTGTATCAATTGACTTGTTTATTTGAAAACTGCTTTGGAAAATTAATACTAACATAATACTACAGCAAAAATAAGTAGCATGACTAGGTTGCCCTTCTGCTCTTACAGATACAGAACTCAACAGTATTTAGCCCCAACATAATATATGTTACATCAAATAATTTAATATCCATTCATTTATTTCATTCACTCTCTTGAATGTGCTCATCAAGGAATGAATCATGCTACATATTATGACAACAACTGAATAAAACCATTCAAAACAACTTGGAAGCACATTTAAAATGGTAAATAAAAATGGCATGTCTTTTTACAACCCCTTCTTCGTTAGTCAGCCATTTGGTCAAATCCTCCCTGAACAGAACCCCCTCGAGATATTTGCAGACTTTTAAAATTTCATTCACTATTACAAAGTCCTTTTCAGAATATATGTCAGTTTTCTTTTAGATCAGGAGTTAAGTTTAGATCAGGTGAGTTGGGCCACAGATATTTCACATTTTGCAACTACAAGTTTCAGAGTTGACTAATCAGTATCAACATATTTTTGGGCACACATTGGTCAGCTGGTTGCAGGAGAGAGATCTAGCACCATGCAGCAGAGGCACTGATTTTGAGGGGAAAATAGGGTGTGGTCAGTTTTTTATCTGAATTTTCTGGTCTCAGTAGAACTCCTGTTGCTAGATGTCCTGGTCCTAGATGATATGGGAGTGAAAACGTCGCATCAGAGATTTATGCCGCATAACTTGTGAAAACATTATTTCAAATATCTGAACATTTTTGATGAATTGTAAGAATTCTCAAGGAATAATCACCATTTCATATTAAGGTATTTAAGAGATCGTGCCACCCTAAGGTTTTCAGCCCATCCTATGAGGGCAGACTGAAGAGCCTACATGATGGTCCCACCAATGAAAGGAGTACATCTATCTGGGACCAGAAGTAGAGCCTTTTCTGTGTCTGCCCCAGCCCTTTGGAACCTCCTGCCATTGGAGTTATGCCTCCAGACGGCGTAACTCCAATGAGTTACAATGGCTTTGTCAGCGGGTGTGGGGCGTGAATGGTACGACCTCTCACCCCTGCTGGCTTGTCTAGCTCATGTAGGGAGGCTCGGGCCATATCAGCTCTTTAACGTGGGTGCATGGAGGGTAAGGATAGTTTTTAATCTGATAATTTTATATGATTTTAAGATGGTGGCTTTACATATATAGATTTTATTTGATGTTTTTACATAATTGCTTTTATATGATGTTTTTATTATCTTTGTAAACCACCTTAGGTTGCTTTTTAAGCAAGGAAGGTGGTATAGAAATAATGCAAAATAAATAAATAAATAAAATACAATTTAAGTATTGATGAATGCTGTGGTCTGACAGAGTGAAAACAATTAGCTAGCTATGGGCCATCAAGTCAGAACTGGTTTATAGTGACTAAAATAAAGTTTTCAATTGAGAGCAGTAAATGTAAATATTGCCATTCACAACTGTTATGTAGGCATTCTCCACCCACTGATTTTTTTTGTCCGTTAATCCCATTTTCCACCGCTTTTTTTTTTTTTAAAAAAGTTTGCCTTTAAATTTTCAATATGGATTATACCATAAAGTTTTGTTTTACGGGATCAAATGGTAGTTGGCTATAAACCAAGCTGCTCTAACTAACAAAATTAATTGGCTCTTTAGAGAAATCTGAACCAACAATAATCCTGGCATGGAACAAAGAACTAGAACTTCCTATACAAAATAGCTTTCTTACTCACCATACTTGCTTTTTTCTTAAATGTGAAACAGATGTTTGCTCAGGAAAACATTATGTTTGAAGAATAATAAGGGCCATTTCTGAAAGAAGCTGACTGGTTCACCAAACAACTGATGATGTAATATGGATAATGCAGTATTTGTTTTTTTAGGTCTATGTTGTGATCCTGCTCTTTAGGGCATACTGATGAAGCTTTAGAAAATTAGATATTCATTTCCCATTAAATTGTGATGTGGGACTTAACAGATGGACAGTGCAAGTTGCCAAGAGATGGATACTTCAGTGTTGGAATGATAAACTTTCACCAGCTAAAATCCTCTTGTAACATAAAGCATACATTCTTGTGGAAGTGAAATACCTCAAGAAAACACTGTCAACATTATATGTTGTTTGCTTAACCATGTGATTCAGTACTCAGCCAAATGTCTATGCTGATTTGTCCACTTCAAGTAATTTGCTTCTAAAGGTTGCACAATTTGCATTACACTAATGTAACTACTCAAACAGACTTTACCCACCATAACTGATGGTAGGGGTGTAAATCCATTACCCTACCAATAAGACATTGTTATTGTTCTGCTAGTTAGTTAAAGCTGCAGATTTATTGCTTGCTCTTGACCATTCCACAGCTCTTTTGGCATTTCTAGGAATGTTGTTTCCACAGGAGTAGAACTAAAACCAAATCTCATAGGTTAGATTTCAATGATCTATGTTATTAATGGGGCTGCAGTAGCTTATTGTTTAAGATGCTGAACTTGATGACTGGAAGGTCAGCAGGTCAGCAGTTGGAGACCTGAGTGCTGCAGGATAAAGTGAGTTCCAATTATCTGTCCCAGCTCCTGCCAAACTAGCCATTCAAAAGCAAGAAATCGCAAGTAGATAAATAGGTACCACTTTGGTAGGAAGGTAAACAGCATTCTGAGCACTCTGGTGTTTAGTCATGCATGCCACATGACCATGGAAACATCTACTGATGCAGACAGCTCTGGCTCTTTGGCTGCAAACAGAGATGAGCACCCAACCCTAGAGTTGGTTACGACTGGCTTTTGAGCAAGGGCAAACTTTACCTTTATATGTGTTAGTAGCAGCAAGATATTGGAGCCTGGTTTGCTGTGGTCCATGGGATCACAAAGGGCCAGACTTGGCTGTGCAACTGAATAAAACAATTAAATTTATGTGCAATTATACAAGAGCAATCTTGAATACCAATGAACAAAAGATACACAAATTATTTCTTTATTAATAAAAGTGTTGATGTCGAGAAAGTACAATACATGATCACATATGCTTATCTCTCAAAGAACAACAGACAGAATACTGAGGTGATCATTAGATGCATCTTACTCCCATAAGGCTAAAAGGTGCTTATAAGCTCACTAGCATAGTTTGCTCGGCAGTGCTAGGCATTTTTAATGTGTGTGTTGGTGGTTAGGGGTTTGAAATTTGCAGCCCAGTAGGTGTGTGTGTGTGTGTGTGTGTGTGTGTGTGTGTGTGTGTGTGAGAGAGAGAGAGAGAGAGAGAGAGAGAGAAAGAGAATGAGAGAGGTTGGTCTTCCTTGGAAGTCGGGGGCCGATGTTTTTGGCCTCTGTCCTCCATGGAAGGGTGGTTTGGCTGGCATCTGGGGAGGATGCAGGGCCAAAGGACCCGGCCACGGCATCCTCCCCAGGCAAATGGGGAGTGTGCAATGAGCGCCTTTGGCGCCCTTGCGTTCCCCGCTGCCTGGTGAGGAGGCAGTGGCTGGGTCCTTCAGCCCTGCATCCTCCCTGGGTGAACAGGGAGTGCGTCTCCCTGCTGCCTCGCCAAAGCCTAGTGGGGGGGAAGAGGAGGGTCTCTCCCCCCAGCTATGGGGAGACTTGTGCTGGCCTCCGAGGCTGCGGGGAGATTTTTTTTCCACTGCCTCACCGAAGCCTGGGTTGGGGGGGGACATGAAGGTATCCTCCCCCCCTAGCTAGGGGGAGGCTTGTGCCAGCCTCCGAAGCTGCGGGGAGAATTTTTTTCTCCCCGCTGATTTGCCGAAGCCTGGTTCGGGGGGAGGGAGAGGAGGGAATCAGCAGTTCATCTTCCTCAGAAGATGGGGGCCGAAGCTTTCGACCTCCAGCCTCCTAGGAAGACGAACCACTTCCCTCAGTGAAATGGAGGCCAAGAACGGTGCTCCATTCTCGGCCTCCATCTCCTGTAGGGAAGTGTAAAAATTTATCTCTGGGAGACAGAGGCCTGAGAACGGACTGCCGTTCTGGGCCTCCGTTTCCCTGTGGGAAGCTTTTTGGTGGGTTTGTGGAGAAAAGAGGGTCTCCCCCTTCTCTCAACAACCCCACCAAAGCTGCAGCGGGGCCAGTGCCAGCCTTCGTTCCCGGACGGAGAGTTGGACGCTGTCATGGCGGCGGTTTTTTATTTCCATGTGCTGCGCTTTCCTGGCCTCCTTTGCGGTCGTGTCCCTCAGCCTGAATGGGCTGAGAAATGTAGCAAAGGAGGCTAGGAAACTTAGTTTTTACTTTTTGGTCATCTTCATCGGGTGGCTGCCCCACTCTTGACAACCGGACCCTTGCAGCAATGCTCCAAGGGTCTTAAGGCAAGTGTAGGTGGCTCGGTTCAGGATGGTTGGGCCGGGTGCGGGCGTGCATGCTGGACACCAACGGTTAACACACAGTTTTATAGGTAAAGATTAAAAAAAGGGAAGTAATATTTCCATGAGTTATAACACAATGAAACCATTTATAAATACTTCTTTAAAACCACATGCTTAACCCCCACCCCAATATATCTTATAGTACCTATCCATTGGTTGAAATCCTGCTGCTTAACCTAATAAGTCTCAACTAAAGTAGGTCGAATTAATCAGCAGGGATTTGGTAGAACAAGTTTATTGAGCTAATGGGCATACTCTAGCTGTGATTTACTAGCTGAAGCCAGAGGATTTCATCCATTGAGAAACCCTTTCCTCAGCAACCATTCAGTTGCCAAAGCTGGACAGAAAATAAAGTTCAGTGTCTACTGGCAAATATGTAGTCAATATTAACCTAACAGCTCCCCGGGTGGCTTAGTGGTTAAGGTGCTGGGCTTGGAGACTGGACATATGGGTTCTATTCCTGAGAGCTGCATGATGGGGGACATGAAAGGAGCCTCATTCGGGTGTCCCCTGCAAAAAAATCCTTTCAACCCAAAGTAATATCTGACACGAAAACAAACAAACAAATATTAGCCTAAGACATTTTGCTTCCTGAAGTACAACTCAGAGAGTGTCCTTCCTAGCCTTTCTAGGGCACTAGAAAGCATCACTGTGCATTCAGAAACTAATCCTTGTTTCCATCTAATAATCTCTGTTCATGGTGACAAATAAAACAGGTCTCTTCTCTTTCCATAGCTCATTGCCCCCACATATACACTTTTCCAGTTGCTACCAGGTAATATTGTGAGGTCCTCCTGCATGGAAGGAGTCTGAAAATGGCAGGAGATGCTGAAGTGCATGGGTTCATGCTTTTCCTTTGGGGGGGGAGCCAGCAATGGGGAAAACATAATTTAGTGGTAGAGCAGTCCCTTTGCCTGCAGTTAATTCTGAACCAAGCCTTTAGCACCTGTTAGTGAAATTGCATCTTAGATAGTATAGCAGGACAGGAAGAAAGACCCTTGAGAATGTGGAGAGATGCTTCCAGTCACAATACTCAGAAGCAGAGTGGCTCAAGTGCTAAGATCCTGACTGGAAGGCAGGAAGTCAGCAGTTCGATTCCCGAGTACTGCAGGACGGAATGAGCTCCTATCTTTGTCCCAGCTCCTGCCAACCTAGCAGTTTGAAAGCAAGAAATTGCAAGTAGATAAATAGGGACCACTTCGGTGGGAAAGTAAAACAGCGTTCTGTGTCCTCTGGCGTCTACTCATGCCTACCACATGACCACAGAAACATCTGCAGAAGCAGACAGCACTGGCTCTTTGGCTTTGAAACATTGATGAGCACTGAACCCTAGAGTTGGATATGACTGGCTTTCGAGCAAGGGAAACCTTTCCCGTTACCTAACAAGGGTAGGGCCATTGGGGATTAGACTCAGTTTGCTGAAATTTGCCATAATTTCAACTGCAACCAAAAACAAATGCTACACGAAGGCACAAAGCCCCACCCCCACCCCACCAGTATTTGGAAGCACATAAATCTGTCCATCCTGAGCAAGTATATTGCTTCCAAATGCTTCTCCCGAAGCAAAAGGAAACACAAAAAAGGATTGGTCTAAGGTTTGAACCAATATGGTTCCTGTGAATGCCCAGGCATTCCTCCTTATTCTTCCATCTTCTCCTCTTGCATGTCAAATTCATGTGACCCAAACTTAACCAATAGAGCAGCAAAACCCAGAACACCAAACTTGATACTTACAGTATTGCTTAGTCCAGGGGTGCCCAAACTTTCCAGGCCCCAGGCCAGTCATGTGGTTGAGTGGGCCGGTCATATGTTTCTTCCAACTGGAAGCAGAAGTAAAACATGTTATTATTTATATAAACCAGCCTTGTTTACGACAGCTGTGGGTCATTTACGGCAGTGTTTTGTGCATGCGTGGGCGTGTTTTACTTCCACTTCTGGGAGTGGCGAGGGTGGCACGGGCTGGATAGAATGGCACCATGGGCCATATCCAGCACACACAGGTTGTAGTTTGGGCACCCCTAGCTTAGTCAAATAAGGCTGGTTTATATAAATAATAACAGTAAGAGAAAGGGTTTCTGGTATGATTTGATTTCTGTATTCACCAGAAAACAGTCAGAATGAAGAAGAAATGCAGCGCTAATTACAAATCATTGACAGCAATTTAATCTACACATTTATTGTAAAATGGCAACTGTTGAGCAAAATAAATCTTGAACCATTCAGTGGCAGCATCCTCGTTCTAAGATTCTCTTGATACTGTATTAAACTTTTGAATCCAAATAGCTAATTGTTGGGATCAGACTTTATCTTCAGATTTCCCAGCTATTTTATATACAACAATTTTGAAATAAATGTTTCCCATTCATTAATACTTATACAAGTCTGCTGCTCAGCTTATGGGCTTCGGCCTGAACTTCCACACTATTGTCAGGAGAGGTGCCACAGCACGCACAGTTCTCAGTTTGAAAGTGCATGTTTCAGTGAAGAAGAAGAGGGAGAGAAATATTAAGTTTTTTTATATATACATAGTAGATACAGCAGTACCTCATACAATAATTTTAATCCTTTCCATGGGGCTTATTGTTGTATAAACAATTGCTATACGACACATTCATCGTATAGCGATTTTCCCTATGGGATATATCGTACAACATTTTTTTTTTGCTAAGTGGTTTTTCCCATTGAAAAATTGTTCTACGATTATTTCCATAGTGAAAATTGTTATGCGGGCCACCATTTCCCCAAAAAAACTAATTGTTATGTGATTTCGTTGCTATATGGGGCAATTGTTGTATGAGGTTCCACTGTACACAGTAGTAGGCAAGGCAAGTTAAATCAAATAGTTATAGTAAGCAAGTTCTCTGTGCTTTAGACTCCCATTCTAGCCCAACAAAATTAAACTCTCCACACATCTTGTATTATAACAATAACAGTTCTTTACTTACAGTTGCATTTTAGATAGAAGAGTAAACAGTTGCTTTGGTAGATAAACAGTTCTGTACAATAGCTTTGCTTGTAAGGCAAAATTGGAGGGTGAGAAAGAGAACAGCAGAATAATAAACTGGAATACACACGGCGATTGCAAAAGCACATTGAACTGAATAAAACCTGAATAGCAAGCAGTCTAATACAAGTCAGGTGACCCTAGAGCAGGGAAACCTGAAAACTCTTCTGATTGGCTGGTTATGTACATAAGTTACATTAACCCATTGCATTATGGGGTTGTATTCAATATATTCAATATACAGTACTATATTCAACAACAACAAAGCATGCAAGGATGAGGCTGCAAAAGGGAAAGGGAATGATGAACTTGAAACATAGAAAGATTGAGGCTGAACTGGCTCTGTGACATTTATTGTACCTCAGTCCTCATTTAGGAGAAAAAGCCACAGAGCCAAGAGAATCATGCACATGGTGTATAGTCATGTCCTAAAAACCAGGAGGAAGAGAGTGGGAGAAAGTTGGTATTATGGCTCATTTTGCTGACTGGAGCAAAACTAGGGGATGTATGGAAACTTAGTATACATTTCTAAAATGAGTTGGCTCAGAAGAAGCTCCAGCATTCTCACTGCCTTTGACTGTTGAGCCTCTGACATTGTCTCCTGCCCCATTCTTGACCCAGAAATTTTTTTAAAAATTAATACTGGTGGACCCAGCATTCCTCAAGAGGAATGATTGTCCATACCTGTCAAGCTTTGGGAAATTTCTGTCAAACCCCCGTATTTTAGTAGGATCAGACTGTGGTGGCTCAAGTAGTTAAGATGTTGAACATGGCGACTGGAAGGTCAGAGTCCGATTCCTGAGTACTGCACAATGGAGTGAGCTCCCATCTCTGTCCCAGCTCCTGCCAACCTAGTAGTTAAAAGCAAGAAATTGCAAATAGATAAATAAGGACCACTTCACTGGTAAGGTAAACAGCATTCGGTGCACTCAGGTGTCAAGGCATGCCTGCCACATGTCCACAGAAATGGTTGCAAATACAGACAGCGGCTATAAACAGAGATGAGCACTGAACCCTAGAGTCAGATATGACTGGCTTTCGAGCAAGGGTGATCTTGACCTTGACCTTACAGTAGGATCAGTGTGTAGATGGGAGGGCAGGGTTGGGGATTTGAATTTGTTTCACAACATAAGTCAACCTCCTCAGTTTTTTCTTCTTTTGAGGTGTATGCAGCTTCTTATTTTGAATATGTTTACATTTGAGTTGTAAATATTAAATATTTGGTTCTGTATCAACTTCTCATTTGGTTGCAGTAATATCTGTCTATCTGATGGACTTAAGATTAAAGACAAAGCTAGTTTATTTTTCCTCTCTTTTATTTTTAAGGAAAATGCATATATGATTAAATGGAGAACTTTCTTTCTGAGTGTGTTTGAATCTAGTGGGTCAAACTGTAATGATATACCGAGATTGTTTCAATGTTTTCTCATTCAAAATGTTCCCACTAAGTCTGCCCTGCTGCTTGTATACTAAGCCATAATTTTAGTATTTCACTCATATTTAAAAAACGAATGCAGAAGATCTAGTCTAAAACCTACCATAGAATGATATATCCAACTAATCCTTGCAGGCTTTTGTGATGTCTTTCTTGATCATACATTCATCCCATTAGGTAGCACTGTCATGGAAACTCTTCTGAGGTATTTGGGACCTATACGTATCATGTGAGCAACTCCACATCCCACCTACCCCCAAATACCCCCCAGGATTATGTGGTAGGTATGGACTAGGTCCGTGGTTCCCAATGTGGGGCACACATCCCACCACGGGGGGGGGGGGATTTGATATTTCAAGAGGCAATTTGAGAATGCTTAGACCAAGTTAATGGCCTTTTAGGCTTCCTCCATGTGAATAGAAGTTCACTTTTTGAATAATAATGAATTATTTCACAGGGCAGGTATCAGGACTTTAGAGATGCTTAGGTGAGGCATGGCCAAAAAAAGGTTGGAAACCACTGGACTAAGTCCTTTCCCCTGGGTTTTATATATAAGGGGATATTGTGTATGCAAGTAACTCTCCCGATTCCGCACGTGTTGTGTATGTAACAGTATTACGTTAAGAATGTATGAATGTAACCTTACAATGATTACAATGTAACCCAGCTGTTAAGGAACGCGAGTAAGCTGCCTATAGAGGGCAGCTGCGAGCGTTCAGCTCACATGGTTCACATTCCCCAAATCACCGGCAGCCGCGGGAACCTTTCCCGCACAAGGATCACCTGGAGAAGATGGGCGTGACTCAGAATGACGTCACGCCGGTAGCAGCCAATAAGCTACCGTGCAACGATATTCAAATGTATGTACTGCAGTATATAATGAGCTGTACCTCCGCCATTACCACATGTTCATCTTGACCATAATGAAATAAACCTGTGTTTTAGCCCCCACTGCGGCTCCTTCTTTGTCTTCCGTGCAAGACACCAAATTGGTGACGAAGGTGGGATACATGGCGCATCCCAAGGTCAAGAATCATCAATTTTATATCAGCGACCCAGAACAATGGGAGCTGTACGAGTGCCAGTTTCGGCACGCGATGGAAGCTGCAGGCATCGACGACGACGCCAAGATGTGCTCGCACTTCCTTGCCCAGGTGGGGCCGGCCACGCTGCATATCCTGATGAACCTGGTGGCTCCCTGGAAGGTAGACGTGGTGCCCATCGACCGCATCCTGGCGCTACTGGGCGAACACTTCCAGCCTCCAGTCTCGATTTTTCCGGCCAGGGTCGCATTCCACAGACGGGACCAGCGCCCGGGGGAGTCTGTGTCTGCCTACGCGGCGGCCCTCAGGCTCGCGGCGGTCAACTGCCAGTGGGAAGACCTGGACATGGCCCTCCGAGACTGCATGCTGTGTGGCCTGAGGGACGAGGAGGTCCAGAGGAAGCTGATGACCCGTGACCATCGCCTCACGTTCAACGAGGTGCTGCGGGAAGCCCAAGCAGCCGAGGTGGCCAGGAGCGGGGTCAGAGTGTTCAAGTCCCGAGGGGCCGCAACCGAGAGGTCCAAGTCACCCGTGCAAGCGGCCCGGTGGACGTCGGCGAGGATGGCCTGGCGGGCACCCCGGTCGCCCGCAGGCACGCCAGCGACCTCCGAGGAGTCGTCCACGATGGCAGACTCCTGCTCCAGCGAGGACGACGACGTCCAGAAGGTAAAGAAACGTGGGGAGAAGCACCAGACCAGCGAGCGACAAGGCCGCCGTTGCGACGGCTGTGGGGCATCTCACGACCGGACGAGATGCCCATTCCGGAAGGCCAAGTGCCACAACTGCGGTCGGAAGGGCCACATCGCCAGAGTCTGCCGGCGTGGGCGACCCGAGGACAAGGGCACTTCGAAACACCCTCGAGCACATCAGCGGAAGGCGGCTGGCATCGGAAAGGTCTCAGCCAACGACGGCGTGGAAGGCGTGAACCGCGTGGGCCTGGAGCACCGGCGTTTCTACGTAGAGGTACTGTTACAGGGGGTTCCAGTGAGGATGGAAATAGACTCGGGGTCGTCCTACTCCATCCTGTCCCAAAAGGAGTTCATGCGCATTCCCCCAAATGTGCGGCCCAAGCTGCGGGCCATGAAGTCACACTTGCGGGACGTGCAGGGCTACGGGATCCCAGTGTTGGGGGTGGGGAACTTCACAGTGAAGTTCAAAAATTACACAGAGAAACTGCCTTTAGTGGTTCTCAAGGGGGGAAGATGTTGCCTTTTGGGAACCCAGTGGTTTGCTCCCCTGGGAATTGAACTGTTCGGCATTAACGCCATAGAGACTGACCCAATGCGGGACGTGTGTGATGCGCACCCGGACGTTTTCAAGAAGGGGCTCGGGACTTACAAGGGGCCCCCAGTTTCGTTTGAATTGGACCCAGAAATCCGACCCATATGCCTCAAGCCAAGAAGAGTGCCTTTCGCCCTCAAGGACAAGATTGAGGCGGAGCTGGACAAATTGGTGGGGCAGGGGATTTTGGTTCCAGTTGATTCAGCGGAGTGGGAGACTCTAATTGTTACAGCCTTAAAATCAAATGGGGAGGTCAGGATTTGCGCTGACTACAAATGTACAATTAACAAGGCCATTCGGCCAAATGCATATCCGGTGCCAGTGGTTAGCCACTTACTGGCCACGTTGAATGGGGGGAGGTGTTTTGCCAAGCTAGACCTGGCGCAGGCGTACCAGCAGCTCACAGTAACCCCAGCTGCTGCCGCTGCGCAAACCATCGTTACACACAAGGGGGCATTTAAGGTAACGCGCCTACAGTTCGGCGTAAATTCGGTCCCTGGGATCTTCCAGTCCCTTGTGGAACGCCTTTTAAAGGGGCTTCCAGGCGTGCTCCCATATTTTGACGATGTTTTGATAACAGCAGGGGGCAAATCAGAACTAGCGCAAAGGCTAGACAGGGTCCTTTCAGTATTCGAGAAAGCGGGACTTCGACTGAGAAGGGACAAATGTGTATTCTTTGCGAGGGAGGTTGAGTTCCTCGGGTTCAAGATAACCCCGGAGGGCATCAAGCCCTCCGAGTCCAAGGTTGCGGCTGTGCAAAACGCCCCTCGCCCCACCACGAAACCGGAGCTGCAGTCATTTCTAGGGCTCTTAAATTTTTACCATTCCTTCTTGCCAAGGAAGGCATCTGTTGCGGAGCCACTGCACGCGCTATTAAAGAAAGAGGCGGTTTGGCGGTGGGGAGATAGGCAAGAGAAAGCTTTCAGGGAGCTAAAAGCGCTTTTATCCTCGGATGCGGTCCTGACCCATTTTGACCCGAGGAGACCAGCAGTTTTAGTCTGTGATGCGTCCCCAGTGGGTGTGGGGGCGGTGCTGTGCCACGTGTTGGAGAGCGGGTGGGAAGCCCCGGTTGCATACTACTCCAGGTCCCTTTCAAAGGCCGAGCGCAACTACACGCAAACAGATAGGGAGGCCCTGGCCATAATCGCGGGAACCAAGAAGTTCCATGATTTCCTATACGGCCGTGAGTTTACGGTGGTGACTGATCACAAGCCTCTCCTGGGAATCTTCACCACAGGCAAGCCCACCCCTCAAATCCTGTCACCCCGAATGCTACATTGGGCGATTTTCCTTAACGCCTACCAGTATGAGCTGGTCTATCGCCCAGGGAAGGAGATCTCCCATGCGGACGCGCTGTCCCGGTCTCCCCTCCTGAGTTTAGGAGATCCCACATGTGAGGTAGAGCAGGACCATCAAGTCCTGCTGATCGAGTCTCTCGACTCACCCCCCATAGTCCCGGCAGACCTCGCCAAAGCCACGACGGCCGACAAAATTCTGGCCCAAGTCAGCTCCTGGGTAAGGCAAGGGTGGCCCGCAACTCCCCCCAAAGAGCATTTCAAGGCATTTTTCAGGCATAGAGTGGAGCTTTCCCTTGAAAGGGGCTGCTTGCTCTGGGGCCAGCGGGTAGTTATCCCCAAAAAGTTGCGGGCGAAGGTGCTGAGGCTACAGCATACCAGCCACCCGGGAATAGTGTGCTCCAAGGCGCTGGCAAGGAGTTACTTCTGGTGGCCCCAGATAGACGCTGAGATAGAGCATTTAGTGGGCACGTGTGAGAGCTGCCAGAGCTCTCATCCCGAGGAATCCAGGCTACCCCATAGGGAATGGGACATGGCCCGGGGGCCATGGTCCTGCATACACATCGACTTCGCTGGCCCCTTCCGCGGGTCCATGTTTCTGCTGATAGTCGACTCGTATTCCAAATGGTTGGAAGTGATCCCCATGACTAGCACCTCATCTGCCACCACCATTAAGCACTTGCGCAGGGTGTTTAGTTGTTTCGGCCTGCCGGACACCCTCGTTAGCGATAACGCTAGTACCTTCACTTCTGCGGAATTCAAGGCATTTATCGAGAGGAATGCCATCCGCCACATCACTGCTGCCCCATTTCACCCCACCACAAACGGTCAGGTAGAGCGCCAAGTGTGCACTACGAAGGACGCACTGCGGTGCATGGGTCCCGGTGAGTGTGAACCTCCGACTGTGTCAGTTCCTCATCTGCTATAGGGCAACTCCCCTAGCTTCTGGACTTTCACTGGCGGAGCTCCTCATGAGGAGGTGGCCGGTAACTCTTTTTGATCGGTTGGATCCGACCAGGGTGGAGGATGAAGGGAGGAATATACTGGTAGAGAGCTCCAAAAGTTTTTCGGTAGGGGACCCGGTGTACTGCAGAAACTATGCGGCTTCGGGACCAACGTGAGTTCCAGGAACGATCATTGAACAAACGGGGCCAGTGTCCTATAGGGTCGAGACTCGCACAGGTCTACTCTGGAAAAGGCACGCTGACCAACTCAGAAGGCGAGTCACAAATGAAGGGGAATCAGCGTTAGGGTCCTCCCCCACCCACGTAACCCAAGTGGGAGACACGGCAGCGTCCTCGGGTACAAATGCATACCCTGGATTCTCAGCCGAGGATACTTTGAAAGAGGATACTTTGAAAGAGAGGAATGAGTTTGACCTTACGTTACAGTACCAGGGGGGTGTCGCGGAGTGGTCCCCCACCCGTCTGAGCGAGAAGAGGGGTTTCAGTTCAGCCCCTGGTACCTCCAGTCCCCCCAGCCCTTTTGTTTTAGAATATACCATATCACCAAGCCCCCTGAGCCAGGCAGCAGGGAGAAATTAACTCTCCTCATCCCCCAGAACTCCAGGTCAGGCAGCAGGGGGTGGCGCAAGTACGCCGGTTGCAGGCGAAAGGAACCAGGGGGAGGCTACAAGGGCCTCCTCGTCGGTCCTGAGGTTCATGCTGGGGGGGGGGTCCCCAGGCATCACAAGCAACAGGCAGGGGTTCACATCTCAACTGTATGTCCCGTTCCCTTCTCCCAATGCATGGTTGTCGCAGAGTCCCCGCCAAACGACTAACGAGTCCCCCCTTTCCATTGCAGGACGAGACTCTGCAGAACTCGGAGCCCCTAGTTCCCCTGTGCTAAGCCAAGCAGCTGCACGCCCCAAGCGCACGTGCGGGAAGCCACAATGGTTGAGGGACTTCGTCCCATCCTAGGGGGGAGGAGTGTTGTGTATGTAACAGTATTACGTTAAGAATGTATGAATGTAACCTTACAATGATTACAATGTAACCCAGCTGTTAAGGAACGCGAGTAAGCTGGCTATAGAGGGCAGCTGCGAGCGTTCAGCTCACATGGTTCACATTCCCCAAATCACCGGCAGCCGCGGGAACCTTTCCCACGTGAGGATCACCTGGAGAAGATGGGCGTGACTCAGAATGACGTCACGCCGGTAGCAGCCAATAAGCTACCATGCAACGATATTCAAATGTATGTACTGCACTATATAATGAGCTGTACCTCCGCCATTACCACATGTTCATCTTGACCACAATGAAATAAACCTGTGTTTTAGCCCCCACGGCGGCTCCTTCTTTGTCTTCCGTGCAAGACACCAAAGCACGCAACTCAGCTGCCACAGTAGCGCAGCTGAGGAAGCTCAGCCCATGCAACTCCAATCACCCAATAAATAGCTAGTGCGGGAAACTCCCCACCTCCAGGTGTTCATGGTCAGGAATACAACACAATAGGTAATCATGGGTATTGTTGGCGGGGGATTCAAATACAGTATAGAAGGAGCTGCGTCTCCTAAATGTGCCCATGTACAGATTGACCATGCTGAAATAAAGAAGTGTTTGGCCCACCTGCCGGCTCCGTGTGCAATCAATCTGCCTACATCAAAGGGAGGTAGCGGAACTGGATACTCACATTCAGTCCTGTGAAACCCAGATTAATCCTAACCCAAAATACAGCTGGTTCTCAAAGTGATGGGTACATGTTCTTTGCCCTTGCTCAGGGATTTAATTTAGTTTAATTTAATTTAATTTAATATTTCAACTTTCATGCCACCCACTCAGGCAATCCCAACTCAGGGTGGCTTACAAATAATCTAAAAACACATAGAATAAAACATAAGAATATAAACACAGTTAAAACCATTAAAAAACCACCCTCATTAAAAAGACCCGCCCACCCCACAAAACGAGAGAGGGTACATCTTATTATAGAAACCAGCGGGCAGGAAGTAAATGTGGGTCACCAGCTCTTCTAATGGTGGGAGAACCTGCCACTGATATTGCAGCTGGAGTCCCAGTGATATGTGGGGCACAGGCACAGAACATCATGTTGTCTTTTACTTTTGGGGAACTGGCATCGTGGCCCAAAACATTGATAAATTTTAAAAAATGGAGACAGAGATAGTAAAGGAGACAAAAGGAGAGGAGGAAAATAGGATTAAATAAAGCACTAACCTTCTGAAGAGAAAAAGCCGTTCCAATGTTGAGGGCCATTTCTAAATGCCTGACTTTCTCAAGCTGCAGACTAACCATTCTGAATCACAAAAGATCCCTTCAGTCATCCAGAGCTTTTTTCTTACCTATTACTCTGGACATCATAATAATCTGATTGCTCAAAGAACAATACTTGCCTACTGGAAATTTAGATGCAGGTTAAAGTGTATTTGAGCCTCTATTACAGTGATTTAGATGGGGAAAGAAAATGACTGGGTTTATGTACACCAGTTTTTGAGGTGAGCACTCCTCCATTGAACAGGGGAAGAACATTTTCTTCCTTTGTACCTAGCATTCAAAAAAGATTTCCAAAAATAATTCTCCTTTCTAGATTGGCATCAATAATGCACACACTTTCCTCTTATCAGAAGCAATGCTCTGCAAATGTGAGGATGTACAAAAGCTGAGCATTCAGTGCCTTATAATAAAGATAGAGCAATAAATTCCAGCTTTCCTTTCCCTTTTCTTTACAGTGTATGGAGGGGTCTGTTAATTTTCTTGTTCCCCTGCCTCCAGTGAGGTCAATGCTCAATTAATGGCACCCCTAGCAGTTCGAAAACAAGAAATTGCAAGTAGATAAATAGGGACCACATCGGTGGGAAGGTAAACAGCATTCCATGCACTTTGCTTGCCACATGACCACGGAAGTGGACAGCAATGGTTCTTTAGCTATGAAACAGAGATGAGCACTGAGCCCTAGAGTCAGATACAAGGGTGACCTTTGTCACCCTTCTCTCCATTTTATTCTTCCAGCAATATTTATTATTTATATATTTACAGCACTAATACCCAGCTTTCCTCGCCTGAGGGAGACCCAAAGTGGCTTACCAACATGTAAAACAACAATTAAAACATCAGATAAAACAACGGTTAAAAAACCCTCCCTAAAACCAAATTTGTACCCCATAAAACATCTAAATACACCCCTTCCCCCACCCTCTACCCATATTAAAAAGGGTGGCAGGCCAGATAGCTCCCACATGGCTAGACAAGCCAGCGGGGTTGGAAAGTGGAGTCATTCATGCCCCACACTCGCTGGCATAGCCATGTTTTCAACTCTTTCCTAAACGGAAGCAGCTCTGTATGGAGGCACAATTCAGGTGGTAAGAGGTTCCAAATGGCTGGGGCAGACACCAAGAAGGCTCTTCTTCTGGCCCCAGTCAGATGTGCATCTCTCGTAGATGGAGATCTACGGAGCCTGTCCAGTCTGCCCTTGTAGGATGGGTAGAATACCTTGGGGTGACACGGTCCCTTAAGTATCCTGGTCCACTGCCATGAAGGGCTTTAAAGGTCAAAACCAGCACCTTGAATTGCACCCCGAGGCACACTGGCAACCAGTGCAGCTTCCGAAGCAGTGGTGAGGCATGAGCATAACACCTACGCCCCATCACCACCCAGCTGCATTCTGGACCAGCTGCAGCATCTGAATGGTCATCAAGGGCAGCCCCATGTAGAGTGCATTACAGTAATCCAATCTGGAGATGGCCAGAGTGTGAGTGACCGTGAGCAAGGAGTCCCGGTCCAGGAGCGGGCGTAATTGGTAGATGGCACGAAGTTGTGCAAAGGCCATTCTGGCCCCGACTGCCACCTGCTCTTCGAGCAGTAATCGTGAGTCCAAGAGGACCCCCAAGTTACGTACCAGCTCTGTCTGGGGCAGCGGTGCCCCATCCAGAACCAATGATGGTAGCTCCTGAGATAACACGGGGACCTGAACCCACAGCCACTCAGTCTTGCCAGGGTTTAGCTGAAGCCCGTTGTCCCCCATCCAGACCCTAACAAACCCTGTTGTCTGAAGGTAGTGGTGCCTCTTCTGAAAATGTTAGAGGAAAACAAGCAACAGTCCTATGAAGTAGTTTAGGCACAAAGTGGATGACTGGCTTACAACTTCTTTTAATGCCACATTGTGCCACATTGTTTTCATCTCTCATTTTTTTTAAGTTTAGTTTTGTTTCTTGTTCAATATGCTTGCACAGACTAACAAAGCTACTACTTTGAAAACCGCATCTCAGTTCACTGCTTTTCCCAGTATGTGTTGTGAAGCTCTGAGAGATTTGTTTCCATTCCAGAATCAAGTCCAGAGACAGCCAGTAGAGCTACACATTCATGCAGGCAGTAGAGCTACACATTCATCCAGAAAGAAGGGCAGCAGCCTGATTTTAAATACAAACCGGTTGAGGAAAATGGGAAACTCTCCTCTTTTGTGTCTACCCAGAGGCCAGTACAACTTTTGTGATTTTCTGCAGAAATAGGTTCCAAGTATATTCAGCTCAATGTGTGTCCACGTTACTATCTAATCATAGAGCTCAGGTGGCACAGTGATTAAACTGCTGTACTGCAACCAAAAGGTTGTGAGTTCAATCCTGATTAGGAATCTAGGTTGACTCAGTCTTCCATCCTTTCAAGGTAGGTAAAATGAGTACCCAGCATGTTGGGGGAAATGTAGCGATGTCTGGCCGCTAGGGCGGCGTTAGAGCCCGGAGGAGACTGATCAATGACAACACGAGGCAACAGGAGCGAGATCAGATCAGTACTTTATTGGAAAAAGGCAACATCATTTATAGGGAAAAAAGCGCAACGGTGGCAAGCTGTCACCTGACAGGAAAATTACCTCACTCACGTACACGGGTTAATGGGGAATTCTTCAAAGGGGAGTTTAATCAGCTGGGGCAAACATGGGTTCAGGGACCTCATTGTCTTGGGGATTAGGCAGGGACAAACATGGCTTATTTGCGCCAGGGATTTCCCGAGCTGGGAGATGAACTATGTACTTAATGCTTGACAGAAGTCAGCTATCTGCTTACTTGGCCGAGTCGCAGGTCAGGTCATGGTAATTGGGTGAATCAAACCCTATACTTTATTCACCCCCCTTAATTTGGCTGCCCGCAGAGCCCGCGGCTCAAGGAGCATCCTCCTGAAGCGGCCTCTGCAAGGGCCGTTTCCATGCCCGATGGGCATGGGGAAACCGCATCTCCCCTTTATTTTCTATTTAAGGACCTGACTGGCGACCTTGCGCAAGAGCGGCATCAGCTGTTGAGCGGGTATGACGTCACGGAGTTTCTCTCTGGGGCGGCACTTGGAGATCAGCGAGGGAATGCACTGAGCAAAACAACAAAGCGTAATGCCTAGTATGGTTATCCCCACCACTACCTTAAGCACCGTTTGCAGCCACCCCCAGGGAATCCATGACCACATCCAATTCCACAGGGAACTCCACCAAGCCCCCCATGCGGAACCCTCCGTAATACCCTGGACTATGGTGTGGAGGCTCGTGATCTGGCTTTGGATCTTACGGGAGTTGTCAGTAAGATTGAAGCAGCACATTCCATGAACAGACTCGCAACCCAGGTGGTGCAGCAAGAGGAGGTAGTCGATAGCCGCTCGATTGTCAAGAACGGCCTGGCGAAGTTCTGCCTGTTCCTGATTGAGGAGCGCTATCGCTGTGGAGGTATGGTTAATGGCTTTTGCCAAACCGCAAGCCAAGCGGCCAATCCTCCGTGCGTTGCCGACGGCCATGCCTGGCACGCCGACAAGGCTGACTGCTAGGGATACATACTCAGCGGGACTCAGTACTCTGAAGCTGCTGTCACAAGAGCTGTCTAACTGGGTTGTGCGTGTGTGCCGTATGAGTGAGGAGACATTTGAAACATTGGAAACATGTGAAACATTAGAAACATTCGTGCTTGGGGCAATCATGTCCTTAGTAGGAAGTAACAGTGTCAAACGACTGATACAACACATTGAGTCCGACAAATTCGCAGGAATATAGTTCCATGTGAACTGGTTGCAGGTGAAAAACCACCCTGAAGGTAGGGTGACGTGAGCGTACAGCGAAATGAGTGTCTCTGGTTTATTACAAGTCCAGTTGCCGCTGCCGGGGTCAAGGCAGCGGCGCCGAGTCGGACCGCCTGAGGTACAGCCGGTCATTCGGGTGCAAGCAGCGTCCGGGCTGACCGCCACTCGAGGGGTATGAAGAGTGGCTGCGTCAGCCGGCAAGGTTGATGCAAGTCGCCGTCCCCCCCAGCGTGCGTATGCTGAGAAGGTGGTAGGAGTGTGTGGGCCAAAGAACGCCCTCAACAACCAGTTGCCATCCTTGGTGCGCGCGTCCAGAGCGTGGCACACGGGGATGAGACAGGTGCTGAGGATAGATGCAGAACCAATGTCCTGCCGTAGACAAAAATCGGACTGGTTGACGAGACCCGCCAACCTTTCCCACAAGTTGTACTGCATTCGTGCGGAAAGATCTTCCCCAGGCGGCAAACCGTCAGCCTGGATCGGAGCAGCCTGGACGCCTCCCCCCAGAAGCAGGGTGAGGGCCAGGATGACGATGATCGCCATGGAGTTGGCATGAATCTGGGCAAAAACTGCTGCTACGAGGTTCTCCGGTGTCGGCTCCTTCTCCCCGCGCTGGAGGGCGTCCTCAGCTTTACTGCAAAGTGCCTTGACCATCCCCCAGGTGATCTTCGGCGCCGCCGGTGGCCGTCTCCTCCGGCGGGTCTTGTCGGCCAGCGTGAGGTCCTCCATCTCCGGGATCGGACTCGGGTCGGCCTGGGTCCACGCCATGTGGTCCCAAGTGAGGCTTGACACACCGAGCTGGAATCCAAACGACACCTGTAGGAGACATAACTGCAGCATACCCTCTTCCCCAGGTTATGAGCGGCACCGGGTCCCTCCAAGAAGGGTCTGGTGGCACTCGGTACCGGACCATAGGTCGCGGGAGAGCTTCCGAACGGCGGAAATGCTTCTCCTGCGGCGTGCAATCCGAAAAAACATTAAGGTGATTGTAAGTGAACAATACCTTGTTGAGACACATCTGTGCTTCTCCCTGTGACTTGGGGAGGGCTGGTGGCTCCCCCCTTTCTGTTTGTTTGTCAATATAGGACTTTAGCGTCCGATTGACCCGCTCTACAATCGCTTGCCCTTGCGGATTGTAGGGAATTCCAAATGTGTGCTTGATGTCCCAAGTAGCCATGAAGGCGGCCAACTGCCTGGAACTGTAGGCCGGCGCGTTGTCCGTCTTCACGTGCCGCGGCTTGCCCATCGCCGCAATGCAGGAAAGGAGGTGCTGCTCCACGTGGGTGGCAGCCTCCCCTTTCTGCGCCGTTGCCCAAACGAACTGAGAAAAGGTGTCAATGCAGACGTGCATGTATTGCCATCTGCCGAACTGCGGCACATGCGTGACGTCCATCTGCCATACCTGATTAGCCTCTGTCCCTCGTGGGTTGACCCCCCCACGAGGGCCCCCCCGGCGCTCCTGCGCAATGCTGGCAAGAGCGGACTATACCTTGGGCCTGAGAGAGTGGCAGATTGAACTGTCTGGCGAGTGCCTTGGCGTTTTGGTGAAAAAAGGCATGACTCTGGATTGGAGTAGTGAAAACTCCCAAAACTGAACGTTGCTGAATTTCCTTTGCCGCCGCATCCGCTCTGCTATTGCCCGCGGAAATCGGACCCGGTAGGTCTTGGTGACTTCGGATGTGGGCAATATAGAGCGGCTCTGTGCGGTTCCGCAAATGAAATTGAGCAGTGAGAAACAGACTGAGCAAGTTCTTGTCTATCGCGGGAGTAATGTAAGCTCCCGGTAGACTGTGAAGCAAATTCCTTACATACAGACTGTCAGTAATGATATTTAAACGTTCCTTGGCGAAGGTGCGCAAGGCAAGGTTCACGGCTGCCAACTCTGCCCGCTGCGCGGACTTCTGTGGAAGAGTTAGCAGCGTGCGCCAAGCTTCGCCCTCCTGCCAAGTCAGGACACCATATGTGCGTCCCCCATCGGTAAAAACTGTCTTGGCCCCCTGAAGCGGGACCAGCGAGAGCAATTCGAACAAACTGACTGTTCCTGTCTGAAGTGAGACAAGCCTAGGGTCTTTGGGCAAATGGTATGCCAAGCTTCCGGTGAATCCTTCCAAAGCTATCGGAAGCGAGTCACCTAGCTGCATCAACTGATGGATTTGTTCCTTGGTGAACGGGACTATGATCTTAGCTAAATCGTGCCCAGAAATGTCCCTTGCTCTCAGTCTGCCGCGGTAGATCACCGCGGAGACCAGTTCTTGGGGCGGAACAATGTTCCGAGAAGAGGTGTTTGGCAAGTAGACCCACTCCACAATTTTCGCTCCCTTCTCTGAGTCTACTCCTAGCGCCCCAGTGAACATGGATCCCGACCGTACGACGTACAGATTCAGGATCGGGGCATATAGCCCCGGGGCGATCCTATCCACCCACCTCTGGCTGAGAACTTGGTTCACCTTCTCGAGCGCCAAGCGCGCGTCTCGAGAGATCTTGATCCGGTCTGCCGGCTGCTTACCTAAGGTTAGCAGCGAGAAGAGCGGTTTTAGAAGATCCGTATCTAAACGAAAATACGGTCTGGCCCAATTGATGTTCCCCAAAACTTGCTGCAATTCCACAAGGGTGACTGAGTCTTGTAAATTTATCTGAGGCAGGACTGGTGCTGCGAAAGAGCGGAGAAGCCGATGGCCCAAGTATGAAAAGGGCTCGGTTCTCTGCACTTTCTCAGGGGCAATAAGTAAGCCTTTGTCCCCCAGGCTGGCCTGGAGGTCAGAAAACATTTCGCTGCCGAGCTGCGGCAACGCTACTAAGATGTCGTCCATGAAGTGACAAACAATTGCTTTAGGGTAAAGGCTTCGGAACTTTGCCAGTGCGCCGTGAGCGTAAATTTGACACAGGGTGGGCGAATTGAGCATGCCCTGTGGCAAAAATTTCCACGCGTAACGCTGCGTGGGCTCACCGTGGTTCACGACCGGCACCGTAAAGGCGAACCTTTCCCGGTCCCTGGGGTCTAGGGGGATTGTATAAAAGCAATCCTTGAGATCTACAACTAGGATCTCCCACCCCTCGGGAATCATGTTCGGATTTGGGATGCCGCATTGAAGCGGACCCATCGGCTGAATGCATTTATTGATCTCCCTGAGATCGTGGAGGAGTCGCCACTTCCCCGACTTCTTCTTAATCACAAAAATTGGCGAATTCCAGGGGCTTGTGGACTGTTCTATGTGTCCTGCGTCTAGCTGTTCCTTAACTAGCTGCTTGAGGGCAACTAATTTCTCTCCCACTACCGGCCATTGTTCTACCCATACCGGAGTGTCGGTGAGCCATTTAAGCGGCAACGCCATTACCCGAAGGTAAGCGTAGCACCGTACTGCTGGAGAATGTCTCGCCCCCAAAGGTTGATGTGCACGTCAAGAATGTGCGGCCGAATTACCGCTGTGCCCTCAGCCTTTGGGATTGTGACCTCTACCCACTCTCGGCTCCTGAACGCTTCCTGGACGCCTCCTACCCCCCACACATCGGAGACCGGCTCAATGGCCCACTCTCTTGGCCACTGGCTCCTGCTTATCACGCTCACATCCGCTCCGGTATCGAGCAACCCTGAGAACACTCTTTTGTTCAAAAATACCTCGATAACGGGGCGCTGTTTCCACTCAATGTTGGTCTCCACTGTCGCTAAGACCTGGTATCCTTGCACTGCCTCACTCGCGCTCGAGCGGTCTGCTGAACCGGACTCTGAGCTGTCCCTGAGCCTTCCCTGGCTGCCTGCTGGCGAGTGACAAGGAACCATGATCAGTTGCGCTAACGTGTCTCCCTTGTGGATGGTTTGGGGCAGGTGCGCCCAAAGCTGGACCTGGAGAATGCCTGAAAAATTCGAGTCAATGACTCCTGGAATTATGAAAATTCCGCGTGCTCCAGCTACACTACGGGGCAAAACTAAACCTATGAAGCCTCTGGGCAGGGGTCCCATGTACTGGGTGTCGACTAGATAGACTGTGCCCGGCAGGTCGCATGTAACGTCCGCCTGGCAAGTCAATTCTAGCCCCGTGCTGCCCTTGGGGCTGGCCTGTGCCCTCGCAGTGCCTGGGATGTGCCTAGAATCTAGTCTCGGTCTGGGGAGTTCTGGATCTGGGTGAAGGAAGCCTCTGTTTGGACTGGGGCCAGAGACGTGCCCGGATTCCAGTTTCCCGAATTCGGACAAAACCTGGCCCAATGGTAGCCTTTCTGGCACTTCGGGCAGAGGGTGTTCGGAGCCTTGGGACGGCCGGACTTTTGTCCGCTTCCCTTGGATCGGCACTCCCTAGCGAAGTGACCGACCTTGCCACAAGTGTGACATGCCCCTTTGTTCTTGCCATTGGATCTTCTTCCCCCCTGCACCGCTGCCGCTAGCAGACCCATCTTGTAAGAGTCTGTGCCAACGTCGGAGCATGCTCGAATCATGTCCGTTAAGGTTATGTCAGGGCGATTGCCCAAGGACTGCAAGACTTTACAGCAGTCCAGGTTGGCGTTGTCTTTGGCTAGCTTAATCATGAGCTCTTCCTGGGCGTGCTCATTGTCAATCTGCCTGCTAATTGCTTCTTCCAGGCGATTGATGAAGTCCATGTAGGGCTCTTGGGCTCCCTGCTTAATGGCGGTGTAATTTTTGGCCGTTTTGCCAGACGCTGGGACCTTGAAGTATGCCCTATAGGCAGCCTCGGCTGACATCTCTAGGGTGGCGAGAGGCAAGTTGATTTGAGCGTTGATGGACTCAAAGGCACCTGAACCATACAGCTGGTCAGGGATTACCGCGCCTCCCATCCTGGCAGCCCGAGCTTGCGCCTCTAGGCGGAACTCGCTGTCCCAAATCATGTACTGGCTGGGGGTGAGCATCATCCTCATGACGGCTTTCCAATCATGAGGAATCCACAGGGTGGTCTCGCACACTTGCTGGAGCGTGCCCCTCGTAAAACGACTTTGGAGCCCTGTCTCTGAGATTGCTTTCCGTAAAGCCATGAGAAGCTTGTACGGGACTGGGGAGTGTACTACCTGCTGTGCGCCTGTGAGCGCGTCCATCTCCAAGCGGATGGGACAAATCTGTCGAAGCTCTGCTAGCTGTTCTACTGGCAATTCCCCCTTCTTGAGTTCTATCTCAGCTGTGCGCTGAAGGGCACTCTTCACGACTAGGGAACCTGGGGTTGTCAGAGAAGCGCCAGCGCCTCTCATTCCTTGCGTTCCCTCGGTGACGTCTGCAGCTGTCACCGCGGGAAGGCTCCCTGCGCTACTCTGCTGATACTTGAATGTCGGGTAGAGTGCGGTGGGTGCAGTCGGCTCGACTGGCATGCCTGATGGCTTCTCTAACGGGGGTTCTTCCGCTTCTACCCGGACTGGCTCGATCTGCTCTAAGAGTCTCCTACATTTCCGCCATGTGCGGACTATCCCTCCCGGAGCTTTCGGGGTTTGCTGAATGCAGTCTCCTATCTGATCCCAGAGCTTCAGGGTTAACGTACCTACTTCTGGGTAAAGTAGGCAGTGTTCCCTGAGGTACGCCAGAAGTCTCGCTAGCTCCCTGCTGTGAAATCGTAACTGAAAAACCCTGGCCAGGATTATGAACTCTTGCTCCCGAGTTCTTTGGCTAGCGGACGGACTTGGTCGAGGAGAACAAGTCCCCATATTACCTGCGATGGTCCTCCGAAGTCTCCTTCTCGGGACGAAGTTCGACGCGTCTTTGCAGGCAACAGGTTCGGGCGACGAGTGTCTGGGGTAGCCCTCGGAGCGTGGACCTTCTGCCACGGGCCCTTCTAACGGCCTCTGCGATGTCAGGGGCTCACAGCCTGCCCTGAGCGGAACGCGTTTCCCTCTATGGCAAACCTCGCGAAAGTGAGGAGTGAGCGGTAGGAATGTCTCTCTGGAATGCCTCGCGGCGGGCCGTCCTCTGTCCGGCTGGCTGCCGACCAGAGCGCCGCGCTATCCTCCGGGCTGGCGGGTCGCGGTTCAAGCGCAGAACCGGACCGCGTGGAGCGCTACTCACGAGTAGACCTCTCCAGGGTCTCTTACTCACGAGCAAATCACGTCGGGGTCACCAGCTGTAGCGATGTCTGGCCGCTAGGGCGGCGTTAGAGCCCGGAGGAGACTGATCAATGACAACACGAGGCAACAGGAGGGAGATCAGATCAGTACTTCATTGGAAAAAGGCAACATCATTTATAGGGAAAAAAGCGCAACGGTGGCAAGCTGTCACCTGACAGGAAAATTACCTCACTCACGTACACGGGTTAATGGGGAATTCTTCAAAGGGGAGTTTAATCAGCTGGGGCAAACATGGGTTCAGGGACCTCATTGTCTTGGGGATTAGGCAGGGACAAACATGGCTTATTTGCGCCAGGGATTTCCCGAGCTGGGAGATGAACTATGTACTTAATGCTTGACAGAAGTCAGCTATCTGCTTACTTGGCCGAGTCGCAGGTCAGGTCATGGTAATTGGGTGAATCAAACCCTATACTTTATTCACCCCCCTTAATTTGGCTGCCCGCAGAGCCCGCGGCTCAAGGAGCGTCCTCCTGAAGCGGCCTCTGCAAGGGCCGTTTCCATGCCCGATGGGCATGGGGAAACCGCAGGGAAACATGTTAATTAACTTGTTAACTGCCCAGCGGGTGCACTAAACGCTATGGGGCAGCATTTTATTGCTTTGCTTTTTGTTTGCTTTTTACAAAAGAACAGCCTTGCTGGAAGAGGCCACAGCCCATCCAGTCCAGCATTCTGTCTCACACAGAGGCTCACCATTTGCTTCAGGGTATTCTCAAGCAGATGCCTTCACCTGTTTAGGATTCCCTGGAAATGGCATTGAGAGATATCCTGCCTATCTCTCCAACCCAGAGGTTGTCCTTAGGTATCCATAATTATAGCCATTAATACCCTTGTCCTCCATGAAATTGTCTATTCCTTTCTTAAAGCTGTCAAGACTGACAGCTGTCACCACTTCTTCTGGCAGGGAGTTCCATAGACCAGTGATCCTCTGGGTGAAAAAGTACTTTCTCTTATTTGTTTGAAAACTAGCACCCAAAAATTTCATGGAGTGTCCCCTAGTTCTAGTGTTGTGCGATAGGGAAAACAGTTTTTCCTTATCTACTTTGTCCACACCGTGCATGATTTTATAAACTTCAATCAGGTCACCTCTTAGACGCCATCATTCAAGAGTGAAGAGGCCCAACCGTTGCAACCTCAGATGGTAAGGAAGGTGTTCCAGTCCCCTAATAATTCTGGTTGCCCTCCTCTGCACTTTTTCCAGCTCCATAATATCCTTCTGGAGGTATGGCGAACAGAACTGTAAGCAGTATTCCAGATGGGGCCTCAATATAGATTTATGAAAAGGCAACATGCAATTTGGAAAGGATTCAAGGAAACCTTGGTTCCAAATTATTCCCCTATAATGGAAATCTTAGACTTTCAAGATTGCCCATTAGGACTAACATTGGAAACAAAAGATATTTTGAGACAAAATAAATCATTAACACTTGTACACTGGATAAAAAACTGTGCGGATTTCCAAAAAAGAAATGATATATATGTTAAATTAAATTTAAACTGGTTCCAGGTAAGGCAGATGGAAGTGTGGGATAGAAGTAAAATAATAAATAATGTGCATTTCAGAGCTTTAACACCCTTTGAAGAGTTGCTTTCGGAGATAATACAAGGAAAAAGGAAATTAGAAGGAATAATTGGAAGAATATATTATTTGTTATCCCCTGGTGAAGAAGCTCAGCAATCACTTAAGAGAACATGGGAGGAGGACATGGGAATATCGATTCAAGATATAAATTGGAAAAAGAAATGGAGTCATAGGATTATGAAATCAATGTCGATTAAAGAAAAGGAGCATAACTCGAAATTATTGTGGAGATGGTATCTCACGCCGGTTAAACTTCATTTAATGTATAGTAAATACATTATAGTAAAGATGAAGCTAAAATACTTTGGACATCAAATGAGAAGGGGGGATTCACTTGAGAAGGCATTGATGTCGGGAAAGGTGGAGGGCAAAAGAAGAAGGGGGAGGCCAAGGATGAGATGGCTAGATGGCATTGTAGACACAATGGGCACAGAGCTGGGAGGGCTGAGGGGGATGGTGGAGGACAGAGGCGCCTGGAGAGCAATGGTCCATAGGGTCGCAAAGGGTCGGAACCGACTGTGCGACTGAAGAACAACAACAAAATAGTAATGTACTGGATTTATGTTGGAGGTGTAATAAGGAAAAGGGGACATATATACATATGTGGTGGACATGTGAAACAATAAGGCAGTTTTGGAAAGTAATAGAAGAAGAGTTAAATAGGATACTGGGTGTTATAATTGTATTATCTCCGAAACTTGCGATTTTAGGGGAATTGGACCAGACAAATTTGGATGATGGTAAAAAAGAACTATTGTTAACTTTATTACTGGTTGCAAGGCAAATAATTGCCAAGGAGTGGAAAAGGGGGGGAAATATTAATAAGAAGAGATGGTATGCTGAAGCGTGGCAATTGGCGCTTAATGAAAAATTAACGATGCAACTACGACAAAGAAAAGGATTATCAATTAAAATATCATTTTGGGAAATTTGGAAATGTTTTGTGGAATACGCTTTAATAAGAAAAAAATGGATACAACCTAGCCCTGATACACTCCTTTTTTGGGAAAAAGAAACATAATATACTGAATTAAGAATCCAATCTGATGTCTCTGATGGCAATATTTATTCATTTATTTATTTATATTTTAATAATATTTTTTACATGTATTTGTCGATTTATACTGGTGTACAGTACTGTTATGATGTTGTTTTCTTTCTTGCTTTCTATTTTTCTTTTTTCTTTTTTGTTAGAAAAATAAAAAAATATATTAAAAAAATTAAAAAAGGAAGTAAAAAAAAAGGCAACATGACACTTGCTGACTTCTTTTCTATACCCTTCCTAATGATCCCTAGCATTGAGTTTACTTTTTTCACTGCTGAGGCACACTGGGTTGACACCTTCATTGGGCTGTCCACCAGGACACCAAGGTCCCTTTCCTGGTTTGTTGCAGAGAGTTCAGACCCCCTCAGTTTATAAATGTAATTGGGTTTTTTTGCCCCAACGTGCATCACTCTGCACTTACTAATGTTGAAGCTCATTTGCCACTGTTTTTCCCACTCCCCCAGTGTCAAGAGATCCCTCTGGAGCTCCTCACAATCTCTCACAGTTTTCACTACCCTGTATAATTTAGCGTCGTCAGCAAATTTGGCTACCTTGCTATTTACTCCTACTTCTAGATCATTTATGAAGAGGTTGAAAAGCAGTGGTCCCAGCACTGAACCTTGGGGGACCCCACTCTTGCAGTAGTGTCCATTTAGTGCTACCCTCTGTTTCTTGTCCCTTAGCCAATTGCTGATCCAGAACAAGACCTGTCCCATTATTCCATGTCTGGCAAGTTTATTCAAGAGCCTTTGGTGCGGGACCTTGTCAAAAGCCTTCTGAAAGTCCAGATAAACAATGTCAACTGGATCCCCCTTATCCACATGCTTGTTGACACTCTCAAAAAAATCCAACAGATGTGATGCATGATTTGCCCTTGCAAAAGCCATGTTGGATCTCCTTTAGCAGCACTTTCTCTTCTATGTGCCTATTAATTCTATCTTTAAGGATGGTTTCCATCACTTTACCTGACCGGTCGGTAATTTCCTGGAACACCCCTGGATCCTTTTTTGAAAATTGGTGTTGCATTCACTACCTTCCAGTCATCAGGCACAAAGCCTGATTTGAGGGAAAGATTATATATTTTGGCAAGGAGATCAGCAATTTCATCTTTAAATTCTCTGAGAACTCATGGATGGATGCCATCTGGTCCTGGTGATTTGTTAGCATTTAGTTTAACAAGACATGCAAGGACCTCCTCCCTGGATATTTTGTTTTTGTTTTGCTTTTAATTATGGGATCACTGTCAATGCATTCAGGTGAGCACACATTTTTTCTCCTTTGTGGACCTTTCACAGTGGAATTTCAGATTTCACCTTTATTTTAAATTATTATTTTCATTAATTTCAATAAAGATTAATAAAGAATATTTTTGATGATTATTTTTCCCTTGCTCTAACCACTAGGCATCCATTCACAAAAGCAGAAACACTTTACACATATACATTCCCAACACCCATGTGTAAATAAACACAGGCTCTCAATTTTATTAAATATACTTTAGTTCAAACCAGAAAGAAAAAAGTGAGAAAAAAACCCCAGTCAAATCAATGGAGTGGGAGGCCTCAAAACCATATAGACCCCCTCTCCATCTACTTGCATTGAGGACAGTTTGAAACTGCAAAGAAAGGGCAAGTGAATAGAAAGTGGAATATCCCATATTTGGACCATCAATTAACTGTTCCAAGAAATAAGTGACATTTTTAAAGAAGAACGATGTCACAGATGCCCATATATGGATTATGTTTGAAATAATATATTTTAAAGTCATTTTTTTTTTAATAGCAGAGGCCCGGAATGGCTCTGGTCAGCTTTGGGTTAACCTTATAAATGCAGGTCCACTTTAAATGACTAAAAATAATAGTTAAAAATAATTTATTTCCTTTAAAGGCACTTTTAAAGGGAGCGGGGTGATGGAACCCATTCAGGCCAATCCTGCTGCACTTGGAGAGATGTCGGTCTACTCTAGAGTAAGGCCACATGTGAGTCCATCCTAGCCTTAACAATGAAACTGTTTTATTTTCTTTTAAAATGTTTTTTTCCACAGCTGAGCAGTGGAAAGGACCACAACTGACAGCATTAACCCGTTCATTGCCGGGTGGTTTTAAACCCACTAAAATAATGTCTAAAAATCATATAATTTATCCTATTCTCTTGGATTTTTTTCTCTAGTACAGGAAGCCTCTCAATTGATGGAATCATTCTAAATACATTTAATAAATTAAGGCAAAGGTTAATGAATAAACTTTGAGCAGCCTCTCACCTGTTTAAAAATATATCTTTAATTGAATTAAAAAATAAAACCATTACAATACATACATACAAACTAATTGTTACATATAAGCCATACTTGCACACAGACATAGACATACAAACAACCTTCTACTCTCACCCATGCTAACAACCAACTGTCTCCCCGTGATATGCATGACAAGAGTTTGCATTTCCTTCCTTTTAACTTATTGTTACCAGAACTTTAATGATTCCGGGCTGGGTTTAACACCTTCTTCACTTGTTATAGCATATACCACAAATGGGTTCCATATATCCCAAAATGTATCATTTTTAATTATACCTTTTTTAAAAAATTGTGTTCAATTGTTAATTTATCATTTAGTGCCAGCTGCCAAACTTCCCTATACCATCTTTCTTTGTTGAACTTAAACTTATTTTTCCATTCCCTAGCAATTGTAAGCCTTGTCACTGATAACAGTATAAGCAATAAATCCTTTTTATTTCTATCTAAGTTAATACTCTCTCCCTCCACCATTAATGCTATTTTTGCATTTAACTTCACTGTAGCTCCCATGATTTTCTCTATTTCCCTTTCTACGGATTCCCATATTTTATCTGCATAGCTGCAATGCCACCACATATGTAAGAGCCTTCCTCTATTTCACATCTCCTACAGTTCATTGTTTTATTTTTATTCATCTGATGTAATCTCAACGGAGTCATATACCATTTCCACATGAGTTTATAGTTAAGTTCTTATTCTTTGATAGAGAGTGATTTCATTACTCTTTGATTCCATTTGTTTTTTTTTTCATTTTTTCCATCTAATTTAACATTTAGATTTTTTCCCCATGTTTGCCTTAAAATTTGTCATCCGTTCTCCTCTTTGTTGAAATCCTTATATAGTTTGCTGACTACACTCGTTGATGTAATGAGGCCTCTCCTAATGCTGTATATTATTTCTTCAAATGTTGTTATTTGTCTTTCATCAGGCCCCTAAACTCTAATCCTTTTATCCCACTGCTCCATCTGTGCCATACCTGTCAAGTATCCCATTTCCCTCTGGAAAACCCATTATTTTTAACCCCTCTTCCCACCCCTCCCGTTTTATTAATTTCCCCATAATATCCCTTTTTTAAAAAAATTCTGACCGGAGCCCTCACAGGTGAAGCTGCATTATGTTTTTCCTGCCACCAGAGGTCGCTGTGGCTTTTTGCTTGTGGAAGGAGAGAGAGAAGGTGGGTGGAGGGCTTCTGTAGTTTCTCTTTCATTTCCCAGTCACATGGTCATGGAGTCTTCGATTTTTCTGCTGCTGGTCGGAGCCACCATGGGACGGAAGTCTACTCTAGGTGAGCGATGTTTCATATATGGAGATTAACTCCTCAGCTCTGGGAGGCTTGGAAACTACAGAGGTTGCTTTTTACTTTACTAATTCCCTTCCTTAAGCTGGATCTGACATTCTCAGGTGTTGGTGCTTCAACTGGTTGCAGTGAGCAACAAGTAGATTGGTTAATTTGGGGGAATTTTCTCCCTTGCTCCTCCACCCTAATTGGGGGGGGGGTGTCTAGCCACATGCAGGGCTAGTTCATTTAAGCCAAGCTACTTACAAGCAGTTGGTAACCCTAGGGAGCTGGTTTACTATTCTGCTCTTTGCTTCCCAGAATTTTTTTAAAATTAAAAATGAGTACACAAGAAAGAAAAGAAAACAAAAGTCCCCCAAGAAGATGGGAAAAGGGTTCTTTGGCCCACACAGCTTTGTGCCCATTGCATCTACAATACCATCTAGCCATCTTATTTTTGGCCACCCCCTTCTTTCCCAGCATCAAGGCTTTCTAAAGTGAATCCTCTCTTCTTATTTGATGTCCAAAGTACTTTAGCATCGTCTTTACTATTTGATCTTTAATGAGCAGTCGTGGTTGATTTCTTCTAGGATTGACCTATTTCTAACACCACATTTCAAAGGCATCTATTTTTCTGTGCCCAGCTTTCCTAATGGTCCAGCTCTCACACCCATACATTACCACCAGGAATACCATTGCTTTGACTATGCAATTTTTTGTTTGCAAGGTGATGCCTCTACTTTTAACTATGTTCCCCACACACAGAAGGGTGTGGCCAAAATTTCCCTTATTTTCAAATCCAAAACTTGACAGGTATGATCTGTGTTGTCAGGAACCAATTTAATTTTAGGGGGCCATTACACAATTACTTGATACATTTTTTGGGAAAATTGACCCCCTCCCCCCCATGTAATCCGACCGTAATTTTCACTTTGAACCCCCCTCCCTTTAAAAGTACGTAATCCAGAGCTTTTTTATTATAACTCTAAGTTTTAGAGCTTTTCACTATTGATGCCTAATGCAGAACGTATTGGTGAGGATTCAGTAATCTCAAATCAGATCAAAATTCCCAGAGATCATTTTTAAACCTAAAAAAGTGCCATGTTTCAAAACCACAACAGCTCCAAATGGATTACATAATCTTTGACCTGACCCCTCCCGCCCCCATGTAATTTTCGATAATTCAGTTGCAGAACCCCTGCCCTCTCGAGGATCACATAATTTTTGAATGGCCCCTAGTTTCTCATATATATCATTTCCTGTCTGTACTTCCCTACCATTCTCTATCCATTCTTTTACTAAAAGCAGTTTACTCTGTTGTAAAATGTCTTTAGTCTCTTTAAGTTTAGTTAGCGGGCAATCTGTCACTGGGGAGATATTCGGAGCTGCCTTTACCTTTAACATTCTCCATATTTTGTACAAGTCATCCAGTGTTTTGCTGTTATTTTTTATTTTTGCCATTTGATTCCCTAAAAATAATTAATTTAGTTAAATTTAATTTAATTTTTGAACTTATATGTCACCCACTCAGGCAAGCCCAACTCAGAGCAGCTCACATAGAATTTAAAAACAGATAAAAACAGATAAAACAAATAAAACAAAACAAAATTCTCCTTTAAATCTGTTAATTTTCAACCAGTTCTTTACTTTTTGAATTATTTTCTATTAGTTTGGATATTATTCTCCTTAAATCGAAGGCTGTACTGTATAGTATGTTTTCAAGTTCAAATACCTATACCTCCATCTTTTTGCTTTAAATACCACAGGGTTTTTACTACTCTGGGATTTTTCCCCCATTGCAATATCTATCTACTATTATTAGCCACCTGGTTAATTCCTTCTTTTTAATTCTTATAGGTAAATTTCCTAATAGAAATTTATTTTGGGGATAATTTTCCTTTTACATAAATGTACTCTTCCGAACCATGACAGCTTTAATTTCTCCAACTTTATTATCGTGTTTTAAATTGCTTTCTTTAGTTTCCCAAAATTTAGCTTGTATAGTTCTGCCACATTATCAGATATAGTTATACCTAAATACCTCATATTATCCCTAATTTAAATTTGGTATCTTTCTTTTATTTTGGCTTTCTCCACTTCATTACAATTACTTACAATGGCTTCAGTTTTGTCCCAGTTGACTTTTAACCATGTAAAATTTTGAAATATAAACAAGTGGGCTTTTATTTTATTTAGGTTGTTCAGAGGGTCTTTTATCATCAGCAGGGTGTCATCAGCAAACATAATGATTTCCTTTTTCTCTATTCCCTTAATTTGTTCATCTTTTCTAACTGCTGTAGCCAATACCTCCATAGCCATTATGAATAGTACCGGGGACAGGGAGCAACCCTGTCTTGTACCTGCCTTTAAAGTTATGTTTTGTGTGAGATCCCTGTTCAATCTTATCCTGGTATAACTCTGATTATATAATTGGTTGATAACATGATGGAAATTTGGACCGAAAGCAATTTTGTTTATTTGTTTTATTGTAACCCATTGAATTGAGTCAAAGGCCTTGTAGATGTCTAATGCCAGAAAATACATTTTTTTCTTTTCTCCTTTTTGCTATATCAATATTTATTATTCTGGTTATTAGGCCTTCCATTTCCCTCCCTTTTAAAAATCCTGCCTGATTTTCTTGAATACATAAATTTATAAACTTGTTAAACCTATTAGCCATTATGGCAGTGGAAATTTTGGCATCTTGGTTGAGGAGTGATATATGTCTGTAAGCATCCACCTTTTGTTTGTCCTTATTTAGCTTGGAGAGTAAGACAGTAACCGAGTGGTTCCAGGAATCTGGTAATGATCCACCTTTCAAGATATAGTTATATAGGTGCTTCAATCTTGGGATAACCTTATCTTTAAATGCTTTGTAAAATTCTTTTGAATATCCATATGCCCCTGGGTATTTACCGGCTTTTAGCTTATTTATTACTTCCTCTAACTCTTTATAAGCTATCTCCTCCTCCACTTGATCTTTATGTACTTCTTTAATTCTAAACTCTATCTATCTATCTATCTATCTATCTATCTATCTATCTATCTATCTATCTATCTATCTATCTATCTATCTATCTATCTATCTATCTATCTATCTATCTATCTATCTATCTATATCTATATCTATATCTATATCTCTCTCTCTCTCTCTCTCTCTCTCTCTCTCTCTACCTCTCTCTCTCTCTCTCTCTCTCTCTCTCTCTCTCTCTCTCTCTCTATATATATATATATATATATATATATATATATATATATATATATATATATATATATATATATATATATATATATATATATATATATATATATATATATATATATATATATATATATATATATATATATATATATATATATATATATATATATATATATATATATATATATATATACACTAGCAACGGTTGCCCGGCGTTGCCGGGCTTTTTGGGGGGTTTTGTTTTTTAAAAAATATGAGAAATGGTTTTGGATGATTTTTGTTGTATGTGTGTTTAAATGAGTTATGTTATTTTTTTAAAATATTGTTTTTTTATACATAGGTAGTTTTTTAAACTGTTATAAATAAATTTGATTTTTAAAAGTGGAAAGGTTGATATATATTTTTTCCAAATAATTGCATTTTTAAAAATAATTTGTCATTTTTTTTGGTGATAGGTGTACTTTGGATAAGATTTTTTTAAAAATGTGTAAGTGTAATTCGAATTCATTGAGTGTCATTTTTCCTGTGGCCACTTGGTGGTGCTGTTGCGTAATGTTTGTCCTGTCCTGTGTATTCTTCCTGTTCTTTTGCCATTTCAATTCTGTTTCTCGGCGTGGCTGGACCTGTGTTGGTAAGTTGTGATCTCCGATATTTAAGTGAAAAGGACGCTGGGATATGAATTTTGTTGGGGGGGGGGCTGTTGTTTTTTGTTGTATGTTTTTCCTGTCTTTGTTTGTGTTTATTTTTTAAAGGTTAGATTTCTTTTTTTGAATGGTTTTGATTTGATTTTTGGTGTGTCCTTTTTTTAGGAGGGGGTGCCTTTTGTTCTCACGGACCATGCTTGGTGGCCCGTGGGAAGGTAGGCTACTTGCAGCGGGGGTGCCTTTTCTTCCCATTGGCCATGCTTGTTTGCCCGTGGTTAGGAAGGGCACTTGCGGCGGGGGGTGCCTTTTGATCCCATGGGCCATGCTGGATGGCCCTTGGGAAGGGAGCGTTGTTGCGGGGAGGGTGCCTTTCGTTTCCACGGGCCATGCTTGTTTTCCCGTTGGGAAGAAGGGCAGTTGCGGGGGAGGGGTGGTGGGTGGATTGTTTTTATTTTTGGCATGGTGGCAGTCCCTTCGAACGGAAGAGCAGGGGCGGCGGGTTTGTTTCATTTTCTTCCCCCACGGGCCATGCTGGCTCGCCCATGGGGATGAATGGCGGCGGAGCTGGCTTTCTTTAAGTTTTGTTTTTGCGCGCAGGCTGCCTCAGCGTTCTGCGCGCTCATGGTGCGCAGGATGCTGGGGCTTGTAGTTATGGGTTCGTGCTTTGTGTTTGTGCTGTGTTTTTTAACATGCTTTTCATTTGATTGGCTGCGGCGCGTGTCCGAACGCTGCGGCGTGCATGAGCCTCTCAGCCTGATTGGCTCTGGCGCGCCGCGGCGCAATGACTGTTGGGACGTGAAGTTCTTTCCCTTTCTTGCCGTTTGTGGGGCTGAGGCCCCCGTGCCGGATTTTTAAATCCTTCGTTGACCTGCGTAGGGAATTCGGCCGTGCACACGAAGGGTGGGTGTGGGTCAGTAGGGCGACGCATAGCAGCCTATAGCCAGTTCCAACGGTTAATGCTTGGTTTTATAGGTTAAGATCTATATCTATATCTATCTATCTATCTATCTATCTATCTATATCTATATCTATATCTATATCTATATCTATATCTATATCTATATCTATCTATCTATCTATCTATCTATCTATATCTATATCTATATCTATATCTATATCTATATCTATATCTATATCTATCTATCTATCTATCTATCTATCTATCTATCTATATATATATATATATATATATATATATATATATATATATATATATATATATATATATATATATATATATATATATATATATATATAATGATCACTGTGTAAGCCGCCCTAAGTCAGGTTTCCCTGAGTGGGTGGCATATAAATGTGATTAATAATAATAATAATAATAATAATAATAATAATAATAATAATAATAATAATAATAATAATAATAATAATAATAATAATAATAATAATAATAATAATAATAATAATAATAATAATAATAATAATCCTCATTTTGTCCACCATTTTATGGCACCACTTACCATTTTTATCTACTAATGCCTCTATCTCTTTTTTCTGTTTTTTTTCTTTTATCGCCTTTGCCAGCCATTTCATATGTTTATTATTGTATTCAAAATTGTTTCTCTTCAAGAATATCATGTCCCTATTAATTTTCTCCACCACTTGACCAATCAATTCACTCCTTACTCAACAGAGTTTATTAAGTATCTCTTTACCCCTGGTTCTTCAGTGTTCTATTTCTAATACATTTATCTCTTTTTCTAAATTCTCCTGTATTTTTTATTTGTTGCTTTCTATAATTGATTCCTTAATGCAGTCACCCCTGAATACCTCCTTCATTGCATCCCATAGTATATTAGGTTTAATATCCTACTTGTCATTTAGGCTCCAGTTCTCTTCCCATTTACTATTTAATCTTTCATTTATATTGTCCTTTCTTAACAATTTATCGTCAAATCTCCAGTTTTTATTATGTTTACTACCAAGATTCAAACATATATTTAGCACGACCATAACATAGTCAGACTCTTTGAAGATAGCAGTTGAGATTTCCTCCTAATTTTGTACTAAGCTATCAGATGTCATTACATAGTCAATTCCTGAGTAAGTCTTGTGCAATTGCGAGAAATATGTATAAGTCCTTTCTAACCCTCTTAATACCCACCATGTATCTTTAATGTTTAATTTGGACATCCAATTATCTAATGTTTGATCAAGGCCTTTTCTACCTTTAGAAATCTTAGAGACATCTATGCTTGATCTAATCAGATTGAAATCTCCTCCTACTATCATTTTGCAATCACCTTCATTTTGAATGATCTTCTGTATTTTTTCTAAAAATGTGGCTTGATGTTGATTGGGGGCATTTCCATTTATTAACATTACTTCCTCCTCTTCTATTTTACCTCTCAATATTAGGAATCTCCCCTCTTCATCTCAAATATATTTTGTTAATGAAAAACCCATTCTATTAAAAATTAAGGTTCCTACTCCCTTTTATTTAGATGTGCCCAGTGCTTTTTCCTAGATTGTTGTCCATCCTAGATATAAATTGTTTGATTTTTCCATTTTTATTGTGTCTCTTGTATAAAGATAATATATGGCTTCTTTTTTAAAAACGCTGCCTCTACTCTCCTCCTTTTTAATTGACTACCTGTTCCTTTCATGTTCCATTTTTTACCTCTTTGTCATTTATAAAATCTTATAGTTTAATACAATAATTGCAAATTCCATGTGTGATTTGAAACCAGTCAACACTCTCGCCCCAAATCCCGTGGTAATGATTAGAACCTTCATAATTTCTTCCCCCCTGCTCTTTTCTAAAATGAGCTACCATCAATTTTTGAAGTTTAAGGGGTTAGGACTTCCGAGCAGCCTCTCACCTGTTCTACAGCGGTAGGTCCGATAATCCTCGCCTTAGTGGAAATTTGTTGTCACTTCCTCCCATATCTGTCAACTTCTGGATTTGAAAATAAGGGAAATTTTGGGCACACCCCTCTGTGGGTGTGGCCAAATCTGTGGGCATGGCTAAATATAGCCATGTGACTTGCTGGGCTCTAGTCTTACCTGTCACATGGCCATGAAAATGTCTGCAAACACAGACAGCACTGGCTCTTTGGCTGTAAATGGAGATGAGCACTGCAACCTAGAGTTGGATATGACTGGCAGATCTTACTTTCTTAGGATCAAAGTTCTCTGCAGATGGTGATTGCAGCCATGAAATAAAAAGGTGACTTATGCTTGGGAAACAAGCTATGAGAAACCTGGGGAACATAGTTAAAAGTAGAGGCATCACCTTGCAAACAAAAAATTGCATAGTCAAAGCAATGATATTCCCGGTGGTAATGTATGGGTGTGAGAGCTGGACCATTAGGAAAGCTGAGCGCAGAAGAATAGATGCCTTTGAAATGTGGTGTTAGAAATAGGTCGATCCTAGAAGAAATCAACCCTGACTGCTCATTAAAGGTCAAATAGTAAAGATGACGCTAAAGTACTTTGGACATCAAATGAGAAGAGAGGATTCACTTGAGAAAGCCTTGATGCTGGGAAAGGTGGAGGATAAAAGAAGGGGGTGGCGAAAATAAGATGGCTAGATGGTATTGTAGATGCAATGGGCACAAAGCTGTGTGGGCCAAAGAACCCTTTTCCCATTTTCTTGGGGGACTTTTGTTTCGTTTTATTTCTTGTTTGCTCAGTGGCTTAAGTGACTAAGATGCTGACTGGGAGGCAGAAGGTCAGCAATTCGATTCCCGAGTACTGCAGGATGGAATGAGCTCCTGTCTTTGTCCCAGCTCCTGCCATCCTAGCAGTTCAAAAGCAAGAAATTGCAAGTAGATAAATAGGGACCACTTTGGTGGGAAGGTAACAGCATTCTGTGCACTCTGGTGTCTAGTCATGCCTGCCACATGACCACGGAAATGTCTGCAGACACAGTCAATGCTGGATCTTTGGCTTTGAAACAGAGATGAGCACTGAACCCTAGAGTAGGATATGATTGGCTTTTGAGCAAGGGCGACCCTTTACCTTTACCTAACTCAGATCCCTTAACACAACCGTGCAAGCACACTGGATCTATGAGCTCTGATTATTCTCCCCGTGTATTTTGGATCTGCTCTCTCATACAAAAAGCAGCTTCTTGCTCTAAAAATTGGCCACTGTAGGAATCTATGACTCTGATGGCAAACCTTGGCACTCTAGATACGACCCTTTCGAGCAAGGGAAACCTTTAGCTTTAGCATATAGTGATCAGGCACATCCCCCCACCCCTCCCAAGTTAACTCTAGAACAGAAATGGAACTCCACCCCCTCTCTTTCTCATATAGTGATCAAGCACATCACCCCCACCCCTCCCAAGTTAACTCTAGAACAGAAATGGAACTCCGCCCCCTCTCTGTCTCATATAGTGATCAAGCACATCCCCCTACCCCACCCAAGTTAACTCTAGAACAGAAACGGAACTCCACCCCCCTCTCTTTCTCATATAGTGATCAAGCACATCACCCCTACCCCACCCCACCCCTCCCAAGTTAACTCTAGAACTCTAGAAACAGAAGGCAGGGCAGAGACAACTCAATAAAGCATGAGAGTGAGAGAGAAGTCTCTGCCCCCATACCAAGAGCTGATTTGCCACTGCATAAATGAAATATTGCTCACCTCTGACTTCCGTCCCTCCTCCCAGCATAGTGGCTCCGACCAGCTGCCATCTTGGACATGTGGCTGGCAGGAGAAAAATGAAAGAGTAACCTACAGAACGCCCCCCCACCTTCTCTCTTTCCCCTTCCACAAGTGAAGAGCCTGCCACACAGCGACCTCTGGTGGCCAGAAAAAAATACTGCAGCTTCGCCTGTGCAGTCATGATATTTATTTTCAAAATAAGGGGAAATACGGGGGAATTAATAAAATGGGAGGGGGCCGGGAAGAGGGGTAAAAATAAGGGGTTTTCCTGGGTAAAACGGGATGGTTGACAGGTATGCTTCCTCCACTTCGTTGTTTGGCATTCCAGACAGATGTTTGCATGCGTTTATCTATTGTTTGTACTTCGGGATTACATGAATGTATTAGACGAGTGGGTGAGATTTGGGGAAGTGCGGGTTTCTGATGAACTCCAAGAGAAGTCAGTTCTCATTGGATGAACTGCTTTCCTTGTCTCTGATGTTCTGTAACCTTACTGGTTCCATATCTCATGGATTAGCATTCTGATTTGTCTGCCAGCTACAATTCTCGATATGATTTTTTCTGCATTGTGCAGAGCCTTAGAATATATTATGTATGCACCTGCTCCTAGACCGGGACTCCTTACTCATGGTCACTCATGCTCTGGTTACCTCTTGACTAGATTATTGCAATGCGCTCTACATGGAGCTGCCCTGCAGTTGGTCCAGAATGCAGCTGCTCAGGTGGTGATGGGGTGTGGGTGTTAGGCTCACGCCTCACCACTGCTTCAGGAGCTGCACTGCTTCCAATTTGCCTCCGGGTGCAATTCAAGGTGCTGGTCATTACCTTTAAAGCCCTATATGGTAGTGGGCCAGGATACCTAAGAGACCGCATCACCCCAAGAATGTCTTTCCATCCAACCAGAGCGGACCGGAGGGGTTCTCTGCTTGTACCATCTGCTAGAGGGGCCTGTCTCTCTAGCACAAGAAGGAGGGACTTCTCTGTGTCTGCTCTGGCCCTATGGAACCTCCTGCCAGTGGAACTAAGGCAGCAAGGAAAGACGGCAAGGGTGTGATACGAGGGGGGTACAGAAGGTAAATGCCGTCACCCAGAGTAAGCAATGAACAAAATGATTTAATAATAGAATGAAGTGTTCAGAATTACTGCGGCACAGAAAGCTGTCGGTAAGAAAGGCAATAAAGGCTGAATAGCCAAGTAGTACATCTAAAAAGAATGTCTAAAAAGCAGTCAGTAAATCATGTCAAAAATGGACAATCATATAATAAGCGAATATGATCAGAAATACATCTTAAGGTACAGTAATGATCACGAATGATGATATATACAAATTATGTTCAGGACTGTGATTCAAACACATAGACAAAATCCGATGTAGGAGCAACAATAAGCTAGTCCCAACAATTAGTATAAACACACGTGTGAATGAAACACAAGTCCATCATATAAGAACACTAGTCCATCGTAGGGAAGAATCCTGCATAGGAAACAAGTCCCACATATAGGAGGTAGTAAATGAAAAGGTGCCAAAGTATCCTGGAGAACGCAAATCCTGAAATAAGTAGAACGGTGCAGAATGGGGGATTCGATATCCTTCCGGATATCGACACTGAACGTTTTTTACTCCAAAGAGAAGCATTTTATATTCATTCTTTTTCCACTCTCTATCCTTATGGATTAAATACCGATCAGGATTTTTCCACTTTTCTTTAAGAGTCTCCCGTTTCCTTTAAGACCATATGAGTGATTTCATCCCTGTGGTTTGTCTCCTTTAACATTGATTATATGTTATCTTCACATAATTTTTTAGAATGATCCACACGTGTTTCCCGTTTTGCAGTTTACTTTATAATGCTCACACCATATTCTTGTTGCAACGCTCTGACCCGATAAGAATTTTCAGCGAGAGTTTACTTTAGAGCGCCTTTGCATATTGTACATTCATTGTTTATTTTGTCATGAACACTGTCAGGGTTTACATCATACTTATCTTAGCATATTGTATTATGTGTATTTTCATGTTCATTATGTTGCAGATTCTTGACAAAGACACAAAATATCTGTCTGTTCGGAAGGATATCGAATCCCCCATTCTGCACCATTCTACTTATTTCAGGATTCGCGTTCTCTAGGATACTTTGGCACCTTTTCATTTACTACCTCCTATATGTGGGACTTGTTTCCTATGCAGGATTCTTCCCTATGATGTACTAGTGTTCTTATATGATGGACTTGTGTTTCATTCACACGCATGTTTATACTAATTGTTGGGACTAGCTTATTGTTGCTCCTACATCGGATTTTTGTCTATGTGTTTGAATCACAGTCCTGAACATAATTTGTTTATATCATCATTCCTGATCATTACTGTACCTTAAGATGTATTTCTGATTATATTCGCTTAGTATATAATTGTCCATTTTTGACATGATTTACTGACTGCTTTTTAGACGTGCTTTTTAGACGTACTACTTGGCTATTCAGCCTTTATTGCCTTTCTTACCGACAGCTTTCTGTGCCGCGGTAATTCTGAACGCTTCATTCTATTATTAAATCATTTTGTTCAGTGGAACTAAGGCTGCAGATGGAATTGCTGCCCTTCAGGAAATGTGGCTAGCGGGGCAGGTTTGGGGTCCTGAAGATGTTGTGAACACCCTCCTGCTGGTTGGTTTAATATCAAAGTAATCTTCCACTTTTTAATGTGTGGGTTTTTTAGCGGGGTAATTAGTTTTAATGGGGTTGTTCTTGTTTTAAGCGTTTTAAGATTGTATGCCGCCCAGAGACTTTGTGAGTTGGGCGGCTATATAAATATGAATATAAAAAAATAAAAAATAAAAATGTTCTTAAAATGATCTGTAAATGCATTGTTTTATTTGTAAACTCTTTATTGCTTAATGTGCTTGTGTAAACTATAAATACTTACCTTTAACTTTGCATAAATATTTACTCTATAGATTTCATGTTAGACTTCTTTTGTATTAATTGTAAACTTGTAATGGGACCTTCTGATTTGTGTTAACGAACCCCAGATAGGTGGCCTTAATTACTGTATGTAAAAATACTATAAAAGCTTTTCCCTATTCCTAGTCACCAGCATTCCTTCCCCAAATTAGTCAGGATGCTTATTTTTGTGGGTGGGTCATTATTCTATTTCATTTGATATTGCACAAATCAAATTGGAATTAATAAACTCCTGTATTCTTAACCCAAAATATTATGTTGTCCATGGTTCTTAGTCCGTCTCTGCCAGTGGAGTTCCTGCAATTTAAAAGGTATTTTTCTCTACCGCCGGCAGCCTGCGGGCCCACTCTACCGCTTGGTTTTTAGGCTAGTGGGTCTGTGAAGCAGGTCCATGGTTTGGGAATGTGGAGTGGGTTTTTCAGGTAACACCTTCATGTTAAACACTGAGTCGTGGCACTAGCCTCTGAGAATGTAGCAGATGGAGCCTACAAATTCCTCTACAAGGGATGAGGTTTTCCTATTGGTTTCATGGATTACAAATTCCAGCAGTCTCCATTCGGAAGTTCTACCTGACCAACTCCCAAGAGGCACCTAAATTTGACTCACCTAGGAGAAAGGCTTTCAACCAGAAGGCTTTGAGGTTTAGCTAAAACTTGATCCACCCACACTTCCTATTCCTGCTCTAATGCTCACTAGGAGCTTTCTTTCTGAATTGAGAATTATGGGATTTGTAGTCCAAGATCTCAAAAATATCCCATCCCTAATCTCATTCCCATCCTTCATTAAAACTAATGCTTAATTTGAACTATAGTCCAGTTAAACTTTTTTGGGGTGGGGCAAGGAGGAAGATGAATGCTTGATAACACACTGATAGGTAGATAGTTGTCAAACTTACACTGAGCAGGAGAGAATTTTTTTATGTCCCAAAATTTTATAGACTAAAACTTCCTCCATCCCCTTGTCTGGCTGGTGGGATGGCAGATGCGGTAGCGAAACACATTTAGAAGACAGCGAGTTGGGGAAGGCTGCTATTTGCACTTACTGGAGATTAAGTCCCATTGCACACAGAAGGACATATTTCTGAGCCATCAGCTGTACACTTGGCACAGGAAATGTAGAGTGTTCTTGAAAGCCACAATTTTATAGTCAATTCCACTGAGAGCAATCCTGTTAAAAAAATAAACTTGCCCGTCATGAACAACTTGTCACAGAGTTTTTCATTAAATAAGGAAATGAACCTCTGAATTGATATTTCTGCCTTTTTAATTTGGAATGTTATTAAAACAAACAGTAAAGGTTAATAGCAGTGAGTGCCAGAACCTCGGCTTGAGTAATACCATGAATGTCTGACAGGAAATGAATCCTTCCTGTTATTTGTGTGAAAAATGAATCCATGTGGTTATAGAACTCAAGGATGCTTCTGTTTATAACCAAGGCAAAGTTCAGTTGTTGGTTTTTCTTTTCTTTTTTTCCCTTCAGAAAATTGAATTTGTTTATTGGTGGGTTCTCGATATATTTATTTATTTAATTTTTCTAAAGCACATCCCAGCTTTAAATGTGCCTTTGCAGACATGGGTTTGTGAGATGAATGCTATCAAGATCACAGCATCAGATAGATCTTGGGTGTGTTAAGTAGATTTCATTGTATATATGCACATTTTTCTTTATTTTCCAACAAGGAAATTAAAGGATTTAAATGGCTGTATTAGATTTTTACCCTCTATGATATTGGTTCATGAATAATAATTAATTGATTTTTCTTCCTTCATGGTTATCCCTTTGACTAATGTATCGTTCTCTTCTCCCTTTAATTCATTTAATGGGTTGCATTTTAATTTTCTCTGTTGGCCTCAAAGACAATTGATATAATTGATGTAGCATATATTCAGATAGGAGAAGGCTGAGGAAACAAAATGGGGGAACAAGGGAGGGGAAAGTGCACCAAAAAGAGCCCAGAAAAAAGGTTAGAAGTCTAGAGATAAAGTTTAATAGCTATTTAGCAGCTGCTCAAGTGATTATGATGATGAACTTAAAGACTGGAAGGTCAGAGTTCAATACCCGAGTGCTGCACGACAGAGTGAGCTCCCCTCTCTGTACCATCTCCTGCCAACCTTGCAGTTAGAAAGCAAGAAATTACAAGTAGATAAATAAGTACCACAGCGTTCCATGAACTCCGGTGTCTAGGCATGCCTGCCACATGTCCATGGAAACATCTGCAGATGCAGACAGTGCTGGTTCCTTGGCTGTAAACAGAGATGAGCACTGAACCCTAGAGTTGGATATGACTGGCTTTCGAACAAGGATGGCTTTACAAATAGCAAATACTTTTCAGACTACACTTTTATTCTTCATAAACTAGCATAATGAGGAATTAAATACTAACTATAACTCAAACAGCGGCTGCATCTAGCTGCCTCTGCACACTAAACTGCAGTTCCATATCTCAGAATATGAAGGGCCTCTATTTTTAAAAAATAGGTAAATTAGTAAGTGACAGGTTTTAGTAATGTCATGGGATCTCTTGATTATGACATGGTTTTGGGCCTCGTGTGCCTAAATCACTCCCAGGCCAGGAAGAGTTGAAACAGAAAGAGAAAGCGGCCAGTAAGAAATTAAAAGTAGTGAAATACACAGTTAGTGATATAATGAAGTCCGACCAATGGCTCATTTGTGGTAGTAACAGCCTTCTTTGGTGCAGAAAGGCAGAAAAGTGAGGTGGTGAAAGGTCTCCGAGAGATCATGCCTCCATTGCAAACCAGGTAGAAAAGCAGGAAAGCAAAGGGTGGATGTGTTTTGCTCCAGTTGTGCAAAACCCTCTTTTTCCTTCTTGAGGGTAAACATGGATGTAAACAAGAACAGGGGAGGCTGACTGCTCAAAAGAACATACCACTAACCAGTGCCTCTATCTTCAACAGCCCATGCAATAAAGCATCCATTGACGTGGTTTTAAATTTGGCACATTTACAAAAAATCACAGAAAATCAGACATGCAAATGGATGAATTCTCTTTTAGATTGAGGGAGGAAAGCTTGCCCTCTCATAATGAGACCTAGCTTATTTCAGTCATTCTACTCATAACCATCTAGTTTGCTTTCACCCACCATTGTCCTAGGATCAGTATTCCTAGGTGTCAGAAGACTGAAAAGGAATTCTTGCTAGTAAGATAAAGACCCCTCAAGGAACCTGATTTGCTAGTACATGTGAGCCATCAGCAGCATCACCATTGACATCACAGACTATCTTTCTTGGGGGTTTGACTCTTTCCAGCTTTTCTAGGCTTGGATGTTGCAAGCTTGTAAAATGACAAACTGTAGTTTTTATTGGTGTTGCTGATTCTTCTGTCATGAGAATTGCAAATATATATTCCATCAGTCATTACAACATGTTTTTGCAACACTTTGTAGGCTGTTCCGCTTGCAGACTGTTTGTCTGAAAAGCATGCTATAGTTATCTCAGTTTGGAAACTTTTCCTGCTGAGGAATAAGTGTTTGCAACTGTTGGTGTTTTTACTATTGTCACTTACTGGTAACGTCATTGTGTATCACATTGATACAGGCCTCTGGGCTTGGAATCTTTTTTCAAACCTGATATGGGGTTTTAGAATAATTTTTCACATTAATTATTATTTACTTGTTTGCGTGCTTTATAAGTGCCCTGTGTTGTGGAATTTTTGAATCTTGAGAAATTCTTTGTAATTAATCAGCAGTACAGAGAGTTTGAGAGATCAAATTCCTTCAATACTAGCATTCATTGAAACGATTAGCACTTTGACTATTTCCATCAGCATTTTTATCAGAGGTTAAAAAGAAATCTCTTTCGTGTGTACAGTGGCTGGTACATCTGGAATCAATGATCTATCAATCTGATTTCTGTTCAACATTATAAGCCATGCAAACTCTCAATTTAAATCCTTTATTGGGTTTTCATTTTTGTCTCACTTTTTAGAAACATGCTTTCCTTCCATGATTTTGTTGTTCTCTGAAATCAAAATCGGGATAGCTGCCATTGGCTGAAGTGGCTCTGGATGATGGGTATTATTTGGCCAGGTGTCCCCTCCTACCACAGGTCAAGCAAGAATAAGGTTGGCTGTGGAGTGTCAGTAGCTGCGGCGGCTGCTACTCGTATCTGAGCACACGTTCTTCTTGGAAATCACCCTCACAATTGTTGGATGTGTCCAGTGGAGGGCTTCAAAAAAATTTGCTACCACACTGTGGGTGTGGCCAACTCTATGGGCATGGCCATGTGACAGGGTGGGCATGGTTAAACTGCTGTATTTTAATGTGAGCTTTTGTGGATTGAGTCCACTTCGTCAGAGCATTAGTTAACAATTACACTTAAATGCTCTAATTTTCCTTTAAAGAGTAACTGCAGCAGAGTAACTGCTGACTTAGCCTCACCCCACTCCGGGCACCCGAACCCAGCAGCAAGGATGTTGGAGTCACGTCCAGAGTGGGGTGAGAGGATGATGATGAGGTGGGCGGGGCAGGGCAGGGCAGTGGGCGGGGCCAGCCAGTTTACTACTGGTTCTCCCGAACCTGTCCGAACCTGCTGGAGCCCACCACTGGATGTGTCCACAGGAAAAATGCCACTGGAGTGAATTTGTTTAAGGTGAATCCCAGCTTGCCATGAAGTGACCCATTATCTTGAAAGGCGTTCAGACATTATTGCTTTTCCAACTGAATATCATCCTCTCACTTGACTGTGGTTTGTGCATCTATTTCTGGCTTGCATTTTTCTACGTGAATGTGCACATTTAGGACTGTAGGATTAAGTTGCAGCATATTCTTCCATTGATAAGCCAATGCCATAAATTAGAATTTACTTGATTGCATATTATCATACATGATTAACAATGAAATTCTATGTAAATTAAATAAACATGACCATGGAAACATCTGCAAATGCAGATAGTGCTTCTCTTTGGCTGTAAATAGAGATTAGTACCACCCCCTAGAGTTGGATATGACTGGCTTTTGAGCAAGGGAGACCTTTACCTTTATTGACTAGTGTAAACAATAATGAAATACTGTATGTAACTGTTGCTCAAACTCCATGATCCTGTTTACCACAATGAAGAAGAAACATATGCTTGCATTATTCATTCAATCAATTGATCTATTGCTCCATTAGTGCAAGCACTACTATTATAACATGGAATCTCCTTGCTTGCTGTGGCACAAACAGAGATTACCAACTGAGAATATAGGAGTTCCACCTGTACTGGTGGATGTCTCTTTGTACAAGCAGTGAAAATGTCAGACTTCTGTATTATGTTCTGTTCTGTAACCAGCTTGGCTGAAAAGGATCTGGTTTATGACAATGGGCAAAGACAATTTCAATCTTGATTCCTATAATCATGTCACATTTCAGGCAAATCTGCTATAAACTGGTCAAAATATAGCTGTAGCTGCCTCCAACTCAGTTCCCAAACTTTTCTTTCACTTTACTCTTTAAAATATGTCCAGCAATACCAGAAAATGGCAGAGGACTTCTCACTTTGGTCAACATCTGTTATGTATTGATCAAGTTCTATCACTACAAAAACCTTGATGTCTGTCTATGAATTTTCAAGTACTGTATAAGTAATTTAGTGCACTCAGTGTTCTGTCTCTGGGTGGCATTGCTGCATTAACTCACACAGGACATTGGCCTTCCTGCCTTCTTCATCTTTTTTATTTAGGAATTACCATTACGGTTGCTAGTTGAGCAACACCCAACTCCCTAAGATTTTAGGATCAAACCCTAAGATCTTGGAGCTGGATACAAGCTTGTTAATGTCTCATCATTCTATGCTGAATTCGAAAGCTAATATGGGACTTTTAGCAGAACAGCATCTTTGGGAGATATAAGTTCATGAAAAATCAAGAGGACTTCTGAACATCTCTAAATGGCATGTACTGGATCCATGAGAATGACCTCCAATATTCTGGTTGCAAGCCTGTCAGCATCCCATTCCCTGGGTCCAATGCCTTCTCTCCAATGCCTTTACATCCAGAGACTGAACCCTCAAACCTATGTCTATGCTCAGTCTTCAGACCTGAAGCTCTAAAATGCTTCCTGCTTCCTGGGAGACTTTGTTGTCTATTGAACTGGTTTTACTCAGAAAATTCAAAACAGGCATTTACCTTCCAGTTAATGTACAAGTAAGATTTCTCACTCTACTCCAGGGATTCTCAAGCTGTGGCCCATGGGCTGAATGCAGCCCGCTGCACCATTTCATATGAGTCTCCACTGCTTCCACCACACCAGGAAGTGCCATGTAGTGGAGGAAGGGCAAAATAGCCATCTAGCCTCCAAAGCTGTCTGAGGGAGCATGACCCAGGCCCAACTTTAAAAGGTTGAGCACAACTGGTGTTGTGTATTGAGGCAGAATTGCAAGTTACTCAGGCAACACCTTGCAAAGATAAAATGGCAGTTTCCCGCCATCCAAATTAGGAGCTAAAGTTGGCGTGAAATCTCCCTCTTTGGGCATGCTCATTATGCTAATTAGAGTTCTGTGATTGGTTACAACTTTGGATCTTGTTCCTGATTGGTTAATACTTGTATATCCTGTTATGATTGGTTGGTTATGATTGTCCAGTGGGTTACTACATTGTAACAAGGAGTCACTGCCGGGGAGACACTATATAAGCCCCACGGGTAAACAAGGGTGGGGCAGGACCGGATCTATACTTCCCATTACCGCACATGTTAGCCAACATCGGGCTAAGCCTGGGTCTCCTCTATATGCTATCATGCCAAGGTGTAGCTTAGTCAGTGCCTCTATGGTAGGAAACACGAGGGACTGATTACATGGGACTTGTGTAGCCATCTGTTGTCTGGAACGCCTTGTAAGTGTAACCTGAAAGACTGTTCAATAAACTCCCGTTGTTGTTCTGTTCATTGTTGCCTGGACTATTGCTTAGAAGGGCCTGACACGACATTGACAACGAAGGTGGGATTGGAAGAAAACGAGATGGCTGACCAAATCCCATTAAGGACGCAACCGTTCAACATGTGCAAGCCTCGACTATGGCCTTACTACCAAGTACAGCTGGAGAGCTACTTCACCGTAAGAAAACTCAACCCATCTTTGAGGAAGGCAACCTTCTTGGCCCACTCCGGGTTAGAGACTCTCAATGTTGTTTCAAAGTTGTTGTCGCCCGACATGCTGCAGCAAATCTCTCTGCCGGCATTGCTGCACACTCTGCACGAACACTTACAATGCAAAGCAGCCCTCGAAGGTAGAGAACCGCCGGGTCCAGCCTTGACTGTGGCTGTTTCCTTGCAAGCCACTGGCCACATCCACAAAGGCCTCGCAGCTCTCTCCAGGGAACACGGGCACCAACGCCAGAGTCTGTTGCACTGTGCCAAGGTTGCAGGAGATGACACCTCCACACCGAATGTCCCTTCAAGAGTATGCAGTGCCACCATTGTGGGAAGATGGGCCACAACTCCAAGGTGTGTAAGCAACGTATTGAGGGTTCACCGAAACTTCTGCATTGCCAAGGTCTTCATGAGCCACAGGGTGGACGATGAGAGGTGAGACATAAAGGACAGGTTCTTCATGGACTTCTGCATCAAAGGAGTTCCCTGTCATCTCAAAGTGGATTCGGGTTCCTTCCTCTCAGTCGTGACCAAGGGCAAGTATCACTGCATTCCACCTAATCTGGGGCCGAAACTAAAAGGGCTACCGGGAAAGTTGGTGGACTTGCAGGGGTGCAATGTTCCAGTGCGGGGCATTGGCAATTTTGAGGTCTACTACAATAACATCTATGTGAACCTTCCCCTCGTGGTTGCAAAAGCGGTTAAGACAAATATTCTAGGGTTCCAGTGGTTCGGTCCCCTAGGCATTTACTTTATGGGAAATCACTTAGGGGGGAGTGAGCCGGTCTTTCACATAGAGGACAAGCCCCAAGTGTTATTGCAACTCGTGGAGGGTTTGCCCCAAGGGCCCCCAGGGAGCGACTCATCCACGTGTTGGAGGACGGAAGGGAGGCCCCGGTAGCGTTTTACTCAAGGTCCCTGTCCCAAGCGGAGCGAAATTACGCACAAACCGACAGGGAGGCGTTAGCAATAGTAGCGGGAACCAAAAAATTTCACGATTTTTTGTATGGCCGCCCGTTCAAAATCGTGACCGATCACAAGCCACTGTTAGGGATTTTCACGGCAAGCAAGCCCACGCCGCAGATTCTGTCACCGAGAATGCTGCGATGGGCTATTTTCCTCAACGCGTACCAACATGAGTTGGAGTACCGGCCCGGAAAGGAGATCAGCCATGCTGATGCACTTTCGAGATCCCCTTTGCCCTTGTCGGACGACCAAAAGGCGAGAGCAGAAAGAGACCGCCAGGTGTTGCTAATTGAGGTTTTAGACGCACCCCCAATAGTACCAACCGACATTGCTAGGGCGACAGGCAAGGACAGAACGCTGGAGAAAGTTAGTTCATGGGTACAGAAGGGGTGGCCGGCATCGTCCCCGAGTACAGAGTTCGACCCATTCTTTAGGAAAAAGCTAGAGTTGTCCCTAGAGAGGGGGTGCCTTTTGTGGGGCCAACGGGTGGTGGTCCCTACGCCCCTGCGGACGAGGGTGCTCGAACTGCTGCACGTCAGCCACCCGGGCATAGTTCGTTCAAAGGCGCTGGCCCGGAGTTACTTCTGGTGGCCACAGCTGGACGCGGACATTGAGCACATGGTCGGCACTTGCGAGGCATGCCAGGGATCCCGACCTGAGGCGGCCCGTCTCCCGCATAGGGAGTGGGACACAGCAAGGGGGCCATGGTCCAGAGTGCACGTGGATTTCGCTGGCCCATTCCGAGGAACCATGTTTCTCCTGGTGGTGGATGCGTTCTCCAAGTGGCTGGAGGTTATCCCAGTAAAGAGCACGTCCTCCGCCACGACAATTAGCCAACTAAGGAGAGTCTTTTCCACATTCGGTTTACCCGACACTTTAGTCAGCGATAACGCTAGTTGCTTCACCTCCGCTGAGTTCGGAGCATTCATGGAGGCAAACGCCATTCGGCATGTCACATCCGCACCGTTTCACCCGGCCACGAATGGCCAAGTGGAACGGCTGGTGCGTACAACAAAGGAGGCGCTGCGGCGCATGGGCCCGGGGGACCTGAATCACCAACTATGCCAGTTCCTCTTAGCGTATAGGGTAACCCCCTTAGCGTCAGGCTACTCGCCAGCGGAGCTCTTGATGCGGCGAAAACTGACCACGATCCTGTCCAGGCTAGACCCGACGAGAGTCGAGGATAAAGGGAAAAACATAGGGGTGGCAGTCTCGAAAGGTTTCGCCGCCGGTGACCCTGTTCACTGCAGGAACTATTCCAGCGCGGGGCCAGCCTGGGTACCAGGGACGGTTGTAGAACAGACGGGGCCAGTGTCGTACCGGGTCGAGACTAACACCGGCCTCCTCTGGAGGAGGCACGCAGACCAACTGAGGCACCGAGTGAGTGGGCCAGTCAGTGGAGCTCAGCAACAGGATTCAGCGTTAGGGTTCTCCCCCACCCGCTTAACCCAAGGGGGAGACAGCAGTGGACAACAGTCCCAAGCAAGGGGGGAAGGCAGAAGCAGCGGCCCCGACTCATATCCTTTTGATACGCCAGTCCTATCAGGGGCCGGGGAAGGGGGAGAGGAGCTCGCGACCGCTGCCCCCGATTGTAATTTTGATTTTGATTTTGCGAGCCGGGGGGGTTTTCAGGAGTGTTCCCCCACCCATCCAAGCGAGAAGAGGGGTTTTTCGTTAGCCCCCAGTGCCCCCGGTTCCTCCCTAAGAAAGAGCACACCTCCCAACAACGCCGCGGAGCCGCGGCAAGTCACTAACGAGTCTCCCTCTCCAATTACAGGACAGGAAACCAGGGGACAAAGAGAAGGTAGCAAACCCGGGGAGAGGCAGCCCGCATCGAGACCCCAGCGTGTTCGAAATAAGCCATCTTGGCTGAGAGACTTTGTCTCCTAAGGGGGGGGGAGTGTGTTTAAGTGTGGGCTCGAGACTTTGTCTCGTCCTAGGGGGGAGGGGTGTTGTGTTCTGATGGTTTTACCTTACACATGGATTACAATGTATCTGAGCCAATGTAACCTTGCCTATAGCAACAATGTAACCTTCAGCTGTATCATATAAACCCTGTAATAGGACGCGAGCTAATGACCACCAGCTGGCAGCAGCGAGCGTCCAAGCTCTCTTGGTCCGAACTCATCAAAGGCAACAGCGCGGGAAGTTTTCCCGCCACCACCTACACCTGGACAAGAAGGGCGTGACCCGCAATGACGTCACGCAGACAGTAGCCAATGGGCTACCATGGCACCACGTTCAAATGTATTACTACTGTATATAAAGAGCTATCGATCCGCCATTACCTCATGTTCCCTCTGTCCACGATGCAATAAACCTGAGTTAACCCAGCCCGAGGCTGTGTCCTGTGTCTTGGTTTGCATACACCAAAGTCACCTTACTCAAACTGTCTCTGAACTTTTCCACTGCGTCTAACAGTGACCCCTTGTTATCTGATATCATTGTGTAGGTGGAAATTGGGTGGCCGCCACCTCTATACAATGTGGAAGTGAATGTCTACTACCATGACCGCGAGAAACTCTTGGTTTTGGATGGGTGCTTGTACAGGCTCCGCAAAACAGTTGTTCCATGTGGGTTGCGGGACAAGTTACTGCAGCACATGTTATTGGGGTCCACTGATATTGTCTGCTTGCAAGCAGTTGTGCATAGCTATTTTTGGTGGCCAGGTATCGAAAACAACATGGAGATTTGGGTTCTTAAACACAGCGCCGCTGGTGCACAACTGAGGAGGTTTTCTGGTTCCCCTTGGGCAGATAAGGGCTCACCGTCCCCAGGGGTTGGAGGGGGACCATAGGAGTATTCCTATCACCTGAGAATCGACTGGCAAGAAAAGGTGGGCCTGGGTGCGGGTTCGCAATCCCAGGAAGGAAAGGAGAGGTTGCAGGAGCATTCGCATCCCCTAGAGTTGGAGGGGAAAGGGCAAGGTTTCTGAGAGCTGAGGCAAAGGGAGCATTCCTCAGGCTGCACAGGAGATCGCATACCAAGCCCTTCACTGCTGCCGATTCATGGAGATAACCCAGGTGCAGATCCAGCTGAGGGAGCCTCAGCTGTAGCTGATAAAGCATGAAGGCCAGGAGCGGCACTCAAGGATGGATTGGTTTGCAATAGGTCATACACACGCTAAGCTCCCACTGTTGCACAGGTCTTTGTCCATGCCATGGTAGCACGCCAGTAAAGTAAACAGGTCACTGGACACAAGCCTAGAGGGTGCCGAGCAGCTTTGTGACCTTAAAGTTTCAGAGTTAGTTGGTTCATCGGATGAGGATTTGATATTGTAGCTCATCATGGGGATCTGTACAAAAAAAATCTAATGTTGTATATTGACGCAGAATTGCAAGTTGCTCAGGCAATGCCTTGCAAAGATAAAATGGTGTTTTCCTGCCATCCAAATTAGGAGCTAAAGTTGGTGCGAAATCTCCCTTCTGGGCGTGCTCATTATGCTAATTAGAGTTCTATGATTGGTTACAACTTTGGATCCTGTTCCTGATTGGTTAATACTTGTATATTCTGTTATGATTGTTTGGTTATGATTGTCCGGTGGGTTACTACATTGTAACAAGGAGTCACCACTGGGGAGAAACTATATAAGCCCCATGGGTAAACAAGGGTGGGGCTGGACCAGATCTATACTTCCCATTACCGCACAGGTTAGCCAATGTCTGGCTAAGCCTGGGTCTCCTCTATACGCTATCATGCCAAGGTGTACCTTAGTCACTACCTCTACAGTAGGAAACATGAGGGACTGCTTCCATGGGACTTGTGTAGCCATCTGTTGTTTGGAACGGCTTGTAAGTGTAACCTGAAAGACTGTTCAATAAACTCCTGTTGTTGTTCTGTTCATCGTTGCCTGGACTATTGCATATAAGGGCCGGACACGACACCTGGTCTATTCTTTCAGAACTTATGCTGAGAGCATGCATTGGAATGATCATATACACATTGAGCACTTTAACATTTGAATATAGAAAGCTTTCTTCAGACTGGTGAACTCCTGATGTTTTTGACTAGAATTCTCTAGAGCCTTGACTGTTGCCCATGTCAACTGGAATTTATTGGATGTGCACAGAGAGGTGATTCCATTCTACCCAGCAGCATGCTATCACAACACAAAAATCATTTTGTGTAAATTCCTCCCCTCCCACTATTTTTTCAACAGCTGAGCAAAACAATACTATACAAAGCAGGTCTAAAAATGGGGGCACACCAAACAAAAAAGTGTACCATTAAAACTAGCATTTGGATCAGAATCTATCTTGGCATAGACCTAGTAGATAGTTTGCTGTTGCTAATTTGGGGAAGTTGGGAAAAGGGTTTTTTAGTTATGATTTGTTAAGAAGTAAAACTGTTATATCCTCTGCAGAAACAAACACCCTTCTATATCCCCAGATTTAAAACATTAATAAGCTGAAAAGATCAATCTTGCTTTTCTTGAATGAAAATGATTGATTTCACCCACTGTTTTGTTTAGAACAGTGTTTTCCAACATGGGGCCCATGCCCCACAGGGGGACATCAGTTTCCCGAAGCCTAAGTCAGTACATTAGGACTGCAGTGGCTCAAGTGGCTAAGATGCTGACTGGGAGGCGGAAGGTCAGCAGTTCAATTCCCGAGTATTGCAGGATGGAATGAGCTCCCGTCTTTGTCCCAGCTCCTGCCAACCTTGCAGTTCGAAAGCAAGACATTGCAAGTAGATAAATAGGGACCACTTCAGTGGGAAGGTAACAGCGTTCCGTGTGCTCTGGTGTCTAGTCATGCCTGCCACATGACCAGCAGCAGACAGCACTGGCTCTTTGGGTTTGAAATAGAGATGAGCACTGAACCCTAGAGTCGGATATGACTGGCTTTCAAGCAAGGGAAACCTTACCTTAAGTCAGTACATTAGCTGATCAGTGCTTTGGGGAATTGATTTAGGCTTCTGGGAATTGAAGTTCAAAAACCAAAGATTGGAAAACATTGGTGTAGAATGGGGATTCCCAACCCCCAGGCCATGGGCCTAATTCAGCACACACATCTCATTAATCTGACCCATGGTGGCCACCTAACCCCCTCTAGGACTGTCCCCACTGCCCCTCACCAGCGGAAGTTGCAATACATCACTTACCATGGCAGCGGCAGCAGTGATTACGCGTTTCTTCTGGTGTATTGGAACAGCCTCCGCCGCTTCCCAGGGCAGTGGGAGGTTTGTCAGAGCACAATTGTTCTATTTTTAAAATTTCCCCCACTTTGTCCCAGCAGCTAATCCCCGATGCTTGGAGACTTCCATTGGCGTGCAGCGCTGACATCAGCTCCTGGTTTCCCAGTGCTGAACCAGGAAGTATCCAAGCACCAGGGATTAGCTGCTGAGACAAAGGCACCGCTGTTGATGATGACAAAAATGTAAGTTGTGGGCACAGTCATGCTTCCGGCCCCCACAGCTGAGTGCAGTGGTGGGAAGTGGCCCATGGCGAGAGAACATTAGGAACCACTAGTTTAGAAGGAATCCCAGCTGTAGAGGTTGAAATATTCATCCTTTAAAAAGTATAACAGTGATTGCTACGAATTACATTAAAGAGGTTTACCAGCATGGAAGATTCCAAAGTATTGATATATTACTGCAAGTACACTGAACTCTGAAGTAATGTGAAATTTTGACACTGCCAGTCAAAACATAATTACAGTGGAACCCCAGATAACAACAAAACTTGGTACCACAAGTCGTGTTGTTGTCTGATTTTTGTCATTGTCTGGGGCATGCATTAGCTAATGCTTAAAAAAAGCCCAGCTGCCTCGGTGAGGGTCAGGGAAGCCTCTGCCCACCCCTACCAAAATGACGATGTGATCTCCTACCTGTTCACGCTGGTTGGAGACGAAAACAATCGCCATTTTTGGGTCCCTGTTTCTGGCTCTCCGGCTCCCCAGCAAGGTGTGGGAGGTTGGAGGAGCTATTCCGCACTATTTCTGGTTTCCTAGTACCTTCCTGTGCCGCACCACAGCTGATAATAGTTGTGGCCACCATTTTGATTTTGATTTGCTTGGGCTTCTGGGAATTGTAGTCCAAAACAAAGAAACTGACTATAAAGTAGTGCCCTTTTTCACATTTATTTTAATTCAGTGGAATAGATAATATTGAACCAATTAAAAACCCTGAATAAAGAGTAAGTGACACATGATTTTGCACCATGTTTGCTTCTGTGATGTAAACATCAAAGATTACAATCCTTTGTTGTTCAGTCGCACAGTCGATTCCGACCCCATGGACCACCACACACCAGGCTCCTCTGTCCATGATTTATTGAGAGTGGGCATCATTCAGTTCCATGGAGCATACTTCTCAGTATATGTGTATATACTAGTTTGGTATCAGAACAAATAATTATATGCCACCAGTACTGGAAATCTGTGTTGCTGCCTTTGCTACAATAGTGTTGCCCAGCAATGCCACATGAAATTTGCAGTCTCTCTTATGGAGCAGAGTGGCCCATCAATGGCAGTGATATTCTGAATGCTTATTCTCTTGTTTACCTTGACAAGATGGGCATGATGGTAATTGCTTTAGATTTCTCTGTGCATCAGCATATGTTTCTAACCCTCAAACAGATTTTTGTTTTTATTTTTCAGCTTGTTTTTATTTTTCAGTTTACACATAACAGCTTTCTGCTTTTAAGCTGTCAAAATGAATCTGGAACCACAAACATATTTTCTTCTCCTTCCAGATCTACTGAGTGGTTTTTTTCTTTTTTAAATGGAGCTTCATGCTACAGAGTGATCCTGGCCCTGCACTCAGTCAATGCTGAATTCAGTGGCTTGGAACCAGATTTGAGGGAACGGAAAGGGCTGGTGGAACTCTCCTCCATCTGTGTGATAATCCCTCTAATCACACTGTAAATGCTTTCCAGAATGTCAGGGGTTCATCAGGATGGTGTGATCTAAGATGCCATGGGAAAGGGAGAGGGAAGGAACATTTTTCTCCATTGGAACACATGTTATGGTTCCAATCTTGTGATAAATCTTAATGGCAGGTCACAAAACAGTTCAGCACAACTCCAGTTTCTCTCTGCTTCTGACTTCCAAACATTAACATCAAGGGCTAATGTTGCATTACAATTCAAGAAGGCATTCTGTGGGTGGGGGAAGCACCCCTATTGGTGATGGAGCAATTTGTCAATATAACCTTTTCACATATTCAAGGCTCCAATTAAATCTCATTTTCTTTCTTTTTTTTTTATTATTAAATTTTTATTAATTTTTTAAAGCATAAGACATAAAACAAACATTTTATACATAACAAAAGAATAAAAAAAATTAATAAAGATAAAATCATAGTATATAAAAAAATAAGACAGACTGTGTATTACATACACTTACAGACTTCGTCACCCTGGTGCTATATACATTGTCCTAGGAGGTTGTGGGATCTCCCATTCATTTCTATTGTTCCCAAAATTTCGTTTGGTCTGGTGTCAATTTTTTTATTCCTTCTCTTGTCAATGAGTGTTCCACAAATTTTCGCCATATTTTCCAAAATCTACTTTCTTTTATTATACCTTTCTTAAGGTTTAGTTCCCATGTTAGTTTTTCATTCAATGCGAGATCCCACATCTGCCCGTACCAATCCTGCACTTTTAACATTATATCACTTTTCCAATTTTTTGCAATACACATTCTTGCCATTACTAACATCATAGACAACAGCTCTTTCTTATCGTTATCTATTTTAATATTCTCAACATCTGTCAGTAAGGTGGTATCTGGCCCCAATCTGAGACGTACTCCCATAATTTTCCCTATCTCAATCTCGATTTTTGTCCAAAAGTTTTCTACCTCTTTACATTCATACCACATATGAACATATGTGCCCAAACTGTTTTTACATCTCCAACACATTTTATTGTTCTTCTTATCCATCTGGTGCAGTCTCACGGGTGTCAGGTACCACCTCCATAACATTTTAAAATTGTGTTCCTTTATTCTGACCGATAGGGATCTCATAATTCTTTTTTTCCATTTATTTTGCCATTCCTTTTCCGTTATTTTCAAGTTCAAATCCTGTTCCCATGTATTTCTTAATGTTTCTTGTGGGTTGCCTTCTGTGTTTATTATTTTATAAATTTTACTAACCAACCCTTTAATACCAATTTCCTCCTTCCTAATTTTCCAAACTAGTTCCTCAAATTCCGTCCTGTCTCTTTCTAAGCTTCGTTCCCTCCAATATTTATTATTCCACTTATTCACCATAATTATTTGAAACCAATTCAACTTCATCTGGGTATATAGCTCTCTTTTCCTCCCATCATCTTTGCAGACTCGTATCCAATCTTTCAATAGGAGAACCCTATTTGTCAACAAAATTTCCTTAATCTCGTTATCCAATCTTATTGGGAAGTTATTCAAGTCTTCTATTTCAATTATCGGTGAGATGTTTGGGGCCAGTTTCATTTTAACTTTCTTCCATACTCCCAACATAGATCTCATCATTCTGTTTTTAACCGATATTTTTCCTATTTCCTTGTCTAAGAAAAGACTCTTACCAACTTCCTTTACTTCCTTCATCTCGATTTCCTCCCAGATAACCGACTCCTTCATCAATATCTTAACTACGTTCTTTATCTGGAAGGCTTTATAATAATTCTTTAAATTAGGCATTCCTAAACCACCTTCTTTTTGAGGTAAATACCACATTTTCTTTAGAATTCTAGGTCTACGTCCCCCATTACAATAACTATCAAATAGTTTTTGAAATTCCTCAATATCTTTATCTATCAGCTGAATTGGTAAGGCATCAAATAAAAAATTTAGTTTTGGTAGTAACATCATTTTAGTCAGTGCTATTCTGCCGAACCAAGACAACTTCAGTTTTTGATATTGTGAAATTTTAATCTTAAATTCCTTCTTTTGTTTATCATAATTTAGTCTTTTCAGGTCCTCTAAATTATTGGATATATTTATCCCCAGGTATTTCAAGCTCCCTTTAATCTGTAATTTAAATTCATCCCTAATTTTCCTTTGCTCTTCTTTTTCAATATTATTTAAAATTAATTCTGATTTTTCCCAGTTTACCTTTAAACCTGTAATTTGTTCAAAATCCTTTAAATGCTTTTGAATCCTTTCCATGGTTCTTCTGGGGTGTTTCATAATTAGCAAAGTATCATCTGCATATAAACTAATTTTATTTTCCAGTATTCCTTCTATATTTTTGTCTTCTCTTATTATATTAGCTAGTATTTCCATCGCCATAATAAATAGAATTGGGGATAGGGGACATCCTTGCCTTGTTCCTGCCTCTAATCTTAATTCTTCTGTTAAACCGTCGTTAACCCTGATTTTAGCGTATCCTTGTTGGTACAGTTGTTCTATTGTCTTTATAAACCTGTTACCGAATCCATAACTCTTAATTATCTCGATAATTGTTACCCATTGTACAGAATCGAATGCTTTAAAAATATCTAATGATAATATACCTACTTTCTCTTTATTTTGTCTTGCCACGTCTATTAAATTTAGAACTCGCCTTACTAAATCTGTCATATATCTCCCTTTCACAAAGCCGGCCTGGTCTTTATTTATATATTTATCCATAAAACTATTCAGTCTGTTTGCCAGTATAGCTGTAAAAATCTTAGCATCTTGGTTAATCAGGGATATAGGTCTGTATGATTCTACTTTTTCTAAATCTTTTCCCGGTTTTGGTAATAGGACAATTATTGTTCTATACCACGATACAGGTACCTGTTCCCCTTTAAGAATACCATTGTAAAGTTTTAACAATTTCGGGATTACTATCTCCTTAAATTCTTTATAAAACTCAGCAGGTAATCCATCCTCACCGGGTGCTTTATCTACTTTCAGTTTGTTTATTACTTTTTTTATCTCTTTTTCAGTTATTAATTCTTCCATTCTTTGTTTATGCTCTTGGCTTATTTTATTTTTAATTTGCATTTCCAATCTATCTTTTAATTTATCTAGGTTTATTCTCTTTTTAGAGTATAGGGATTGGTAAAATTCTCTGACCACCTTGCATTTATCTTTAATCTTATTATGCCTTATACCCTCCTTATCCACTAATATCCCTATTTCTCTTCTGCCTCTCTTTTCTTTAGCCGCTCTTGCCAACATTTTTGAATTTTTATTACTGTATTCAAAATATTCTCTTTTTAAATATGTTAGGTCTCTTTTCACCTTTTCTATGTCATTTCCAATTAATTCCTTCCTTAGTCCCTGCATCTTTTCATATACTTTTCTATCCTTGGTTATTGCATGTATCTCCTGTAACCTTTTAATCTCTTTTTCTGTTTCTTCTTGCTTACTTTTTAACTGTTTATTTCTAATACTTGCCAACCTAATACTTTCACCCCTAAATATTGCTTTCATGGTATCCCATACGGTACCAATTCGTACTTCCCCTGTATCATTCCACTTCCAATTTTCTTCCCATTTTTCTACCATTTGATCTTTACTTTTTTTATCTCTAAACAATCTGGCGTTATATCTCCAATTTTTCGGGCTCTTTATAGCATCTATTTTCAATTCCACCAATACTTTTGCATGATCCGATTCTTTGAATATTCCAATTTCTATACCATCTAAATTACTTATCAAATTATCCGTAACAAATATGTAGTCTATTCTGGAATATGTATTGTACACTTGTGAAAAATACGTATAGGCCCTTTCCTGTCCTTTAAGTACTCTCCATGTATCTTTCAACCCCAAGGATTTCAACCAGTTATTTAACACAAACGTCTTATTTCCACCTACACTTCTCTTCATATTCGTGCTATCTATATTTGATCCTACTAGATTGAAATCTCCCCCTACAATCATTTTTGTTGTTTTTTCTTTCTCTAGTATTCGATATATCTTATTTAAAAACCTGTTTTGATGTTCATTTGGCACATACAAATTCACCAACGTTATTTCCTCTTCTTCTATCTTCCCCTTTATTATCAAGTATCTACCTTCTGGGTCTGATATACTTTTTATTATCTCGAATCCCGCTCTATTTGATATCAAAGTTGCGACCCCCCTAGCCTTTGAGGAGCCATACGATTTTTCGTAAACTTGGGTCCATCCTAAGAATAATTTATTGGTTTTTTCCGAATTCTGATGGGTCTCCTGAAGAAAAATTATATCCGGTCTATCTTTTCTAAGTGCCGCTTCCAACCTCCTTCTCTTCACTTGACAACCAGTACCTTTCACGTTCCATGTTAATACTTTTATATCCTTCATCTATTATGTATCTCCCTCCCTTTTTTTGCAGTTCCCACTTCCTCCTACGGACATGTGATCAACATATAACATTTCCTTCACCTTATACAAAAAAGTAATAATAATAATAAAAAAGGAAAAAACATCTAAAAGAAAAAATACACTAAACAATCTACTACTCTCCCTCCCCATTTCTTTTTTACAAATGGCCTCCAAAATTCAGAGGGGGGAGGGGGGGTGCAGTCATACATAGGAGTCTGGATTGGGCCTGAACCTACTCCCCGTCCGGAGCTATTCCTCCTTCTGCCCCTTTTGGCATATTCTCGTTTCCATTGCTATCCCTTCTTCTATAACCACCAGATATAATCAATTCTTCCTTCAAATCAAACCACTCTTTAGTTCCTGCTTCCAATAATTTGGCATCTATCATTACATCCAAGACATTAATATCTTCATTGATTAAATATCTTCTTCCCAGATAAAAAAAACTTAATTGTCTTGGGAATTTCCAATTGTATCTTATTCCCCTTTCCTGGAATCTTTTTGTGATTGGCTTCATCGACTGTCTCCAGAAACGATCCTCCATTGGAATGTCGTTGTACACTTCAATGTCATGGCCTTCTACTTTTAAAACCTCTGGTCCTTTTTCACGTATAAGCGCCATTAACCTCAGTTTATCTGATACATTAGCAAATTTTAACATGACATTCCTTGACCCAGTTTTGCCCCTTCTTGAACCAAGCCTAAATACATTTACCACTTCATGCGGCGTGAAGCCATCTTCCATAATTTCGTCAAGCCATTTCACTATTCTTTCTTTTAATTTGTCTGGTGAATTCTCTGGGAATTTTCGAATTATAACATTTGCTTTTCTTAATTGTTCTTCTACATTTTCCAATCTCTTTTCATGGTCCCCAACTTTATTTTCTCTTTCCTTTTCTTTCTTTTTTAAGTCCATGACCTCTACTTTTATCATTGCTTGATCTTTTTTTATCTCTTCTTGCTCTTTTTTAATGGTCTTTGTTTCCTCTTTCATGTCTTCAATTCCCTTCATAATGTTTACTAATACATCTTGCAAATCCTTCTTCCATTCTGTTCTAAATTGAGCAAACATATTTCCAATATTATTCCCCAGGGTATCAAATTTCTCGTTAAGAATTTCAAATTCAGATTTAGTTCCTTCTCCTCCCCCTGTCGCCGATGTCGTTGGTGTTGTGGCCGTGGACGTGGTTACGATCGTTGTTGGTGTTGTTCCTGCTATCGCCGCTGTCGTTGACACTGTTGACATAGCTGTTGTTGTCGTTGTTACTTTTGCTGTTGTTATCACGATTGATTTTACCACAGATGGAGTAGGCGCCGTTGGTGATATTATTGTCTTCTGTTGCTGCTGCTGCTGTAGTTGTTGTGCCATCTTTTTCACTGTCTCTTGTTCCTCCAAATCCTTTATCTCTTGTTGCATTGCTTTTTTCATTTCTTCTTTCTCCTCATCCAATCTTGTAAGCCTCCTGAAACTTCTATCGGAGGACGTTGGTCTTTGCTCTCTTGTCCAAGCCAATTTCTTCTCTTTCTCTTTCCCTCTCCCCTGCCGTTTCATTCAAATATATTTCTAACTGCTTATTATCAATTTACATATAAAGTTTAATCATTCAAAATTCACCATATATTTTATCCCTAACCAATTTTATTAAACTTTCCAAATACAGTACTTAACCCTTATCACCTCCCCCCTCCCTCTCTCTGTCCTATATATGCGCGTGTATTTACAGACACATATACACACACATGTATACCCAGAGAGTCGTTCAAACTTCCGTTGTCCCAATTTAAATTTAATTAATTTCCCTCTTATATTTTTATCTACTTTAATATTTCCCCTCCCCACAAAATTCAAAATAAAATAAAAATAATAAAAACAAAAAAAAAAAACAAGAAAAAAAAGAGGAAGAAATTTTTTTTTTAAAAAAAGAAACGATTAGAAAAATCTTATTTGAAAAAATATTTAAAAATTAAAAAGCTTCAAACAAGAAAAAAAAACCAAACAAGAATAACAGCAATTAAAAAAAAAAATTTTTTTATCTCCAAAATTTGACTGTAGGGGGAGCCAACTCTCTATTGTAAATTGCAAACAATTTCCAAATCTCTTTTAAGGAGGGAAAAAGGGAGAGTCAGCAGAGACAAAGATAACACTGATGAGTTCACTTTCCTGTTCTCCAAAGTTCCGATCTACAAGCAGTTTATTTCTCAAAGAATTACGCCACAACAGCTTCTTGCTTCTCTTTGTATCTCCAAAAAAATGTATGCAGGGACAGGCTTATCGTCTCTCTTCTTCTTTAAAAACCAGTTCTCTTAGACCACAGCACAATAGCGGGAGGGGGAGGCAAGGAAAGGGGAAGAAAAAAAATTAACAAAAGAAGGAAAGCAGGGAATACTATCTTGCCCCTTTTACTTAGCCGTTAATTTATCCACTCCCACCGGCATAAAACATTTCAAAAGGGAAGAAAAAAAAATAAGAAAAAATCAGTCTCTTTACTTCTGCTTTCTATTTCCCCCTTTCTCTTTATAAGTCTTTACAACTTTGCTCACCGTCAAACTTCTTCGCTTTCCCCTTTGCTCCTTTCCAGCGCCTCGAAACTCCGTACGTCTCCGATCGGGGGGGGGGCGACGAGACCAAGCGAGCCCGCTACAAAGTCTCTTTCGGCCCCCCAACAGATTTACTTTTAATTCCGACGTCCACTTATGCTTTGCCCATACTTTTAAGCTCTTTTACTAGAACGCCGCTTTCCTCCCGTTTCCAGAATTTCCGTTCTTCGATCCAGAGCTCTGGGGACTCGTCGCCATTACAGGTCGCCCATCCCCCCGCTCTCAAGATCGAAACTCTGTCCTACCTCTTTTTCTCGGCGCTGCTTTGGAGCATTCAATATATTTTCCACTACTAATTTTCCTTCTCTTTTTCCTAGTCCATTTTTCAGCCGGTTTCAGGGTCTATTTTCACTTTAAAAAAGTCACTTTCTTTTCTCTCCTTTCCGAGCGGAGAAAAGCTTGTCCCTCTCAGCCCTCCATCATGACACGCCCCCCTAAATCTCATTTTCTTTCTGGCATGTTTATGAAGGAAGTTCTCATTAAAAGCCAAACAAAATTTGCAGTCATCTTCCCAGGCTAAATTCAATGGGTACAGTGTTTTAGAACAAAGAAGATCATGTTGCACCTGGATTCCATATTTGAGTAACAGAAGAACCCTGTCAGGAATAAAAGAAGGAGGTACCTGTAATTCAGCTACTCAAATTTAATTGAATATCATTATCGTTGTCGTCATCATCACTGCCACCAACCAACCAACCAACTAATCAATCAATCTTTGTTATGATCCAAGATCAGCATAGTACAGCAAAAGGAACAGAAGTTAAAATGAGGGTACTTAAATATATATTTTAAAAAGGAGCATTTCTGCTCAGAGTTAAGGAGTAGTAAAATTAGTAGATAAGATTAATAAAGTTACAAATATTAATAAGCCTATGATGTAACACTAGTAGTTTATTTGGATGGCACACAAAATGGTGCCATGGTCTGTTTCTGGCCCACAGGCCTTAGGTTGTGAACCCCTGCTATATGGAGATGATGCTGTAATTCTCACTAGGGCCCCAATAGGTCTCAGAATAGTGCTGGCAACTTTGGCTAATTACTGCATCGTCGTCGTCGTCATCATTATCATCATCAACATCATGGCTTTTCTCCTACGAGGCAAAATGGGAATACAAATTCTTGACCCAAGACTCTGCAGCCATATGATTGAACTCATTAAGTTATGAGTCCAGCTATGGTTAAATATGGGGAATGTGGTTGCTTAATAGTTCAGATGCTGAACTTGACAACTGGAAGGTCAGCAGTTTGAGATCCAAGTGCTGCACAACGGAGTAAGCTCCTGCTGACCTAGCAGTTTGAAAGGTAAAAATTGCAAGTAAATCGATAGGTACCAATTTGGTGGGAAGGTAAACAACATTCCGTGTACTCTAGTCATGCCTGCCAAATGACCACAGACACATCTGCAGAAGCAGACACCACTGACTCTTTGGCTATAAATGGAGATGAGCACCAAACCATAGAGTTGGATACGACTGGCTTTCAAGTAAGGGCAACATTTACCTTTACCCATGGCTAAATACACAAGGATTCAAATTCAGACTTTGAAGGGTGAAAAACTCAAAATACTTTGACTGAATGGGGGAAAGTACAGTATGGAGGGGAGGGAGAGAATTTGCTTTACCTCATACTTAATCTTTTAAAATGTCAGCTTCATAAAGAAATGTGTAAACTTTCAAAAAATATACCAAACTGAAGTCTCACGCTAATCTCTAACTAAATTGGTGGTCACTATCTCCTCTCACACACCCCAAAATACCTCTTAAAAGCAGAGTGTTGTGTCATAAGCATGACTTAATGGTAGAATAATGCAAGTGGGGGACTTGGGCTGCTCCACATGATGATATGAAAGTTAGATATACTGGAAGAAAAGTAGAATTCAGCATCTTGTACTGTGAACCTTCTTCCTGGCCCAGCCTCCTATGTGCTTCAGACAATTCCTCTGAGAGAATCTCTGCCTCAAGGTAAGGGCAAAAATACACATAAGGAAATGAACTTTCATTTATTTCCTTCCACAACCTTTTGGATGTTTTCTTGCTGTCAGGTGAGATTTCAAGACTTTTATGGCTTTTTCATTTTGGGAAAAAACTACTTTTTCGGGCTAATGCTGTTTCATACAGAAGAACAGCTGGCTTTTCCAGTCTTGTACAGGAGCTTTTTTTTTTTTTTTGCACCATTTGACAATGTATTGAGACATTTTTCAATAAGAGTGAGGGATTTGTGGCTATTTGTTAGGTCCTTAATTCAGCCTCTCAGCATGACGTCAGGTTTAGTGCAACCAAAAAAACTGGAAATTCAAGCCATGGAACAGCGTACATGTAGTACTTAATGTGCCTTTCCCCTTTCATACTTTGATTAATGCACATGGAGTTTTACAGAATAAAACAACATGTTCAACTGATACCCAACTATGCCTGTTGCTCCCATTGTAGATAGATGAATGTGGAGAACAGAACCCTTTATACAGTGGCACTATGACATTAAAACACCTTCCCTGACTTCATTAGGCAGATTATATTTTCATGAATGCAGTGAACTAAGAAAGAAGGAATCCCATCAAAAGAAATGAAACTGTGCAGGAGTTTGTATATTGTAGGTATTTGCCCTTCACCACCAGGAACCATAAAATGATGTATTACAGCTGAAAATGCTCTCATGTCACCTGTAATCATAAGACATTTCTCTGCCAAGCATTTTACAATTTGGGCATTTGAATTTTAGAATATGTGTTTATAGCTTTATAAAAGATATATTTCAAAATACATACTTTTTGTAGCTCAAAAAAATATCCTTAAGATAGGAATGGCATTGTTCATATCTCACGGACTTTGATTCTGTTATAAATTATTTTCTCCTCTACATTACTCTGTGTGCTATTTTGATAGTCTTTTATTGCACTGATTTCCTTTTTGATTTGCCTCTGTGCTTATAAGCTTTAACGAAATCGACAAGAAACCCCCGGCTGACCCCAAGCAATCCAGCTGACAAATCATATCAAAGTTTAAAATAATAAATGGTATTACATTATAAAATGCTTTTGGCAAGGGCTGACTAACAAGGAGAGTACAGGGTAGACAAATGACCTCCAATGTAATTTTAAAGTCCCAAATCCAATTGTTTGTTCCAACCTGAGTAGAATCATTGAGTTAATAAGAACTTGATCAGTAAACAATTGCAATTTCTATTGATTCAGTAGCTGGAATGCAACTGGAAATTATGCTGGCATATCTCCATTAGTGTACATCTCACCTGCAATTTGTTGCAGGTGAAGAAGTCAACATAGGAGTTTGCTTCTGGACACCAAGCCATACCTGTCAAGTTTCTGGAAATTTCTGTCAAACCCCCGTATTTTACACTCTTTACTGCCATCATCCTGTATTAGTTAGACTGTAATTAGACTGGAGTTTGACTGGAGGCCAGCAAAGGATAAGCATAGCTGTCCAGTTTCCCATTTTGGCCAGGAAATTTTACTTATTTGACAGAAATTTCCCGAAACTTGACAGGTATGCACCGAGCTAACTTCTTTAGATGTGGGAATCCACAACTGAGATTTACACTGATCTAGTTATGCTGATGAGTGTAACTAATAACTGAGGTAAAACCTTGCATAAAGAAACCTCACTTAGAGACTAACTCACTTAAAGAGCAGAATTTTCTCTGAATGGTTGCCTCACTTAACAACTAAAACCAATTGTGTTTTGCTTAAAGAGAAAACTCACTTAAAGAGCAATCCCGTGGAACACATTATGCTCTTTAAGCAAGGTACCAATGTATCTGGCTGTAGAGCCAGAGTTGGAGTGTTTGATTCCCCACTGTGCCTCCTTGATGGGGCTGGACTCAGTTATCCATAGTGTCTCAAGTAACTCTGCAGTTCTAAGATTATTACTAAAATTATAATAGGAGTCTGGCCAGTGAGCGTAGTGTAGTTGGGTTTTAACACAAATGATGATGATGTACTTACAGCAACTTAGCCAATATTCCTAGGTGAAAAGTACAGTGGAACCCCGACATACAAATGGTTTGACTTACAAAAAATGCAACATACAAATAGAAATCTTGGCTAAAAAAAATCGGCATGCAAATTTTTAATAGGAAAAATTCAACATACAAAAAATATACCGTGACATCTAGTGACCTCTTCTGGTAACCCAATGTGTTTTCAACATACAATTTTTTTGAAATAGTAATAACCTATTGGAATGGAAAAAATGCATATATAGAGGTTTTCCTGTACCTAGAATTTGTCTCTCCTTTGGGAGACACGATTCACTTATTTTGGAGGCACCCTGGGACCATGCAGCTTGCCCAAGGTTGCATAAGGCTGGTTCTTCTCCTAGGAGGCACAATGGAAAAATCAAACTCCCAACCTCTAACTCCACAGTCAGGTACTCTAACTCACTGAGCTATCCAGCCACCATATATGGCTTAAAATCCATCATTAACAGGACACAGAGATCTTGATCTAAACTTTTCACTACATATTTCTTAGCGATATCTATAATTTGGTTTTCCTTCATCATCTGTACAGTATTTTCATATAGTGCCATTTCTCATAGGATGTAACTACACAGTGAAGGAAATTAAAATTTTGGTATCCCTAAAGTTTTATCAGAGCATTTGGATCTCCCTTATTATATTCAAATTAACTGACCATATAGGGATAGAGAAGGAAATTTACTGATGGTCTTGTTTACAGCTTGTTAACATATTTCTAATGTAGCCCTCCAGGTGGCATGGTTGCATGGCAACTACCTAGTAAACTGTTAATACGGGTCATGTGGAAATGTCTTTGTCTCATTTTCTCTTCTTGTCATGCATATCTTTGTGGGGAAAGTCTAGGTGCCCTCCCAGAAATATTTGCAAACTTCTAGCCCTCCCAACCATTATTCCATACACTAACCATCAGCACACACTTTTCTGCATTGGTTCAAGCAATTCCACTGCTTGAAAATATGCAAATGGGTTTTTAAAGTAAAAGCCCTGGGGTACACAGAAAGAGCCTCCTTGAAAATTGTGGTATTTTTGAACGACAATCGGGCATTCCCTGGTGTGATAAAATGGGTCAAAAGTTATTCAACATGGAATTTCTTTGGTTTTTAAGATGTATTAGAATGTTGCTTTGCTCCTTTGCAAAGGCCTCATAATTCTTTCTGTTGCACTTATCAAGCAAGTGGGCTTAGTAGAAGCTTCTCAAAGCTTCAGGCCTATGTTATTTCTTCTTCTCCAAGACTGGAATGTCCATTTACGTCAACATCCCGAGCTGGGGAACACCAGACAATTGTTATGGAAACCAGGGTATGTTTATACAATCCCTGGGCTCTAATTAGCTGTATGCTAATTAGGAGGGCCAAGCTCATGTCTTTCCTATAGGCACATGGGTTTGGGAGTTAGTTCTAGTCCAAGTTCGAGTGGAGTTCGAGTTTGGAATTTCTGGGTGCTACACCAAAGTCCCTAGTCCAACCCAATATGATTACTTAGAGGTAGTCAGGTTTCCCTTTTGTTTCTGGGGGAAGGCCTTAGTGTGGATTTCCCTAACTATCCTTTTTTAATTAGTATTTTTGTATGCTGCAATTCTGATGAACTGTTATTTCTTCAAAATGCTTCGAGAACAATAAACATCTTTGCTTCATCAACAATTCCTGTTTTTTGGAAGAGGGGGTAAGACAAGAGTTTAGCCATAAGCTACACACTACCACATTTAATATAATACTCTCCATAATACTTGCTGATCTCTGCTAATACAGATAAGCCTCAGGTTGCTGCAGGATCTGCGGGATGACATATAGGAGTCTTTCGGGTAGTTCCATAGGTCAGGCTGGTAAAAGTCGCTCGGAAGGAATGGGAGAGCCCCAAGGGCCAGGTCAAAGCCTATCTGTTACACCTGGTAATGGCAACCTTATGCTGCTGGCTAATCTTTCTCACACTAGGTCAAGCGAAAGGAACTGCAGAATGAACTCACCAAATGGTGCCTTCATTTTGGCAGTTTCACATTTGGCCTGGACACAGAAGACTGAAGAAGTAAAAGCCCCAGTGCTGAAGGGAGCAGTTACAGATTTTGCGGGGTGGGAGACTTTGGGTTGATTGACATTTCTTTTTTATGTCATGTGGTTAATGGGGAAAAACCTTCAAATCATCCAATCCCAATCCACTGTTGTTTCCTGCATTACTAATGTGGTTGCACCCTCAGTTTACTTTTTCTATTCATGCTTCTTCCTGTGACCTCTCTTCTTGATCTCATTCCAGTAAAAAATAATACTGTATGTTCTGCCCCTTCTTCCTTTCCTAATTCATCCTCCTTCCTTCCCGGTACCTGTTATCTTCTAGGTCCTCAGTCCTGTCCAAACACTTTAAGGTGTTTTTCCCCTCAGGTTTTATGTATGCAAAGCTCCTCTCTAGAATCTAAGCAGTCCAGCCCATGATAGCCAGGGTTTGTTCTGTTTCTCCCTGTCCTTCTGTACTATCATGGTGCCTTATCTTGCCATTGCCAGATGCTCCAAGGAGGAGAGACATTTAGTCCCAATAATAATGTTTGTTTATATGACTGCATTGAAAAGAAATTCAGAATTTTTGATAAAATGCTGCTTCCCTCCCATGAGAGAAGTGTCATTTGGATTTATTTTGGTTTTCTTGCACAGAAAATAATTGAAAAAAACATTCTATTATATTAGTGGCAGACTGATCCAAAACACAACCATTGGAAGCTACGTGTAAGGGCTGTGTAGGTTTTCTGTGCTAGGATACATCTCAGTCATGCAGTTGGGCACATAACCAAGTATACAACCAACACATCCCTTGTCCCAACAACTTGTCAGTTAGCCACAGCTAACTGTGGCAAATTAGACAAAACTGAGGCAAACATAAAAAAAGATTTGGTGTATGCAAACCAAGACACAGGACACAGCCTCGGGCTGGGTTAACTCAGGTTTATTGCATCGTGGACAGAGGGAACATGAGGTAATGGCGGATCGATAGCTCTTTATATACAGTAGTAATACATTTGAACGTGGTGCCATGGTAGCCCATTGGCTACTGTCTGCGTGACGTCATTGCGGGTCACGCCCTTCTTGTCCAGGTGTAGGTGGTGGCGGGAAAACTTCCCGCGCTGTTGCCTTTGATGAGTTCGGACCAAGAGAGCTTGGACGCTCGCTGCTGCCAGCTGGTGGTCATTAGCTCGCGTCCTATTACCGGGTTTATATGATACAGCTGAAGGTTACATTGTTGCTATAGGCAAGGTTACATTGGCTCAGATACATTGTAATCCATGTGTAAGGTAAAACCATCAGAACACAACACCCCTCCCCCCTAGGACGAGACAAAGTCTCGAGCCCACACTTAAACACACTCCCCCCCCCTTAGGAGACAAAGTCTCTCAGCCAAGATGGCTTATTTCAAACACGCTGGGGTCTCGATGCGGGCTGCCTCTCCCCGGGTTTGCTACCTTCTCTTTGTCCCCTGGTTTCCTGTCCTGTAATTGGAGAGGGAGACTCGTTAGTGACTTGCCGCGGCTCCGCGGCGTTGTTGGGAGGTGTGCTCTTTCTTAGGGAGGAACCGGGGGCACTGGGGGCTAACGAAAAACCCCTCTTCTCGCTTGGATGGGTGGGGGAACACTCCTGAAAACCCCCCCGGCTCGCAAAATCAAAATCAAAATTACAATCGGGGGCAGCGGTCGCGAACTCCTCTCCCCCTTCCCCGGCCCCTGATAGGACTGGCGTATCAAAAGGACATGAGTCGGGGCCGCTGCTTCTGCCTTCCCCCCTTGCTTGGGACTGTTGTCCACTGCTGTCTCCCCCTTGGGTTAAGCGGGTGGGGGAGAACCCTAACGCTGAATCCTGTTGCTGAGCTCCACTGACTGGCCCACTCACTCGGTGCCTCAGTTGGTCTGCGTGCCTCCTCCAGAGGAGGCCGGTGGTAGTCTCGACCCGGTACGACACTGGCCCCGTCTGTTCTACAACCTTCCCTGGTACCCAGGCTGGCCCCGCGCTGGAATAGTTCCTGCAGTGAACAGGGTCACCGGCGGCGAAACCTTTCGAGACTGCCAACCCTATGTTTTTCCCTTTATCCTCGACTCTCGTCGGGTCTAGCCTGGACAGGATCGTGGTCAGTTTTCGCCGCATCAAGAGCTCCGCTGGCGAGTAGCCTGACGCTAAGGGGGTTACCCTATACGCTAAGAGGAACTGGCATAGTTGGTGATTCAGGTCCCCCGGGCCCATGCGCCGCAGCGCCTCCTTTGTTGTACGCACCAGCCGTTCCACTTGGCCATTCGTGGCCGGGTGAAACGGTGCGGATGTGACATGCCGAATGGCGTTTGCCTCCATGAATGCTCCGAACTCAGCGGAGGTGAAGCAACTAGCGTTATCGCTGACTAAAGTGTCGGGTAAACCGAATGTGGAAAAGACTCTCCTTAGCTGGCTAATTGTCGTGGCGGAGGATGTGCTCTTTACTGGGATAACCTCCAGCCACTTGGAGAACGCATCCACCACCAGGAGAAACATGGTTCCTCGGAATGGGCCAGCGAAATCCACGTGCACTCTGGACCATGGCCCCCTTGCTGTGTCCCACTCCCTATGCGGGAGACGGGCCGCCTCAGGTCGGGATCCCTGGCATGCCTCGCAAGTGCCGACCATGTGCTCAATGTCCGCGTCCAGCTGTGGCCACCAGAAGTAACTCCGGGCCAGCGCCTTTGAACGAACTATGCCCGGGTGGCTGACGTGCAGCAGTTCGAGCACCCTCGTCCGCAGGGGCGTAGGGACCACCACCCGTTGGCCCCACAAAAGGCACCCCCTCTCTAGGGACAACTCTAGCTTTTTCCTAAAGAATGGGTCGAACTCTGTACTCGGGGACGATGCCGGCCACCCCTTCTGTACCCATGAACTAACTTTCTCCAGCGTTCTGTCCTTGCCTGTCGCCCTAGCAATGTCGGTTGGTACTATTGGGGGTGCGTCTAAAACCTCAATCAGCAACACCTGGCGGTCTCTTTCTGCTCTCGCCTTTTGGTCGTCCGACAAGGGCAAAGGGGACCTCGAAAGTGCATCAGCATGGCTGATCTCCTTTCCGGGCCGGTACTCCAACTCATGTTGGTACGCGTTGAGGAAAATAGCCCATCGCAGCATTCTCGGGGACAGGATCTGCGGCGTGGGCTTGCTTGCCGTGAAAATCCCTAACAGTGGCTTGTGATCGGTCACGATTTTGAACGGGCGGCCATACAAAAAATCGTGAAATTTTTTGGTTCCCGCTACTATTGCTAACGCCTCCCTGTCGGTTTGTGCGTAATTTCGCTCTGCTTGGGACAGGGACCTTGAGTAAAACGCTACCGGGGCCTCCCTTCCGTCCTCCAACACGTGGCAAAGCACCGCCCCCACCCCCACCGGGGATGCATCACAAACTAGGACCACTGGCCGTTTGGGGTCGAAGTGCGTCAGGATTGCCTCAGATGTTAGGAGTTGCTTTAGCTCTTTGAACGCCTTCTCGTGCTCGTCACCCCACATCCATGTCTCCTCCTTTTTAAGTAACCGATGGAGCGGTTCGGCCACGGACGCCTTCCGCGGGAGGAATGTATGGTAAAAATTGAGGAGCCCCAGGAAGGACTGTAGCTCGGTTTTGGATGTGGGGCGAGGGGCCTTTTTAATGGCTGCTACTTTGGATTTAGACGGTTTAATCCCCTCGGGTGTGATCCGGAACCCTAAAAACTCGACCTCGGTTTCGAAAAAGACACATTTGTCCTTCCTCAATCTCAGCCCCGCTTTCTCGAACACGGTCAGTACTTTGTCCAACCTCTTTGCCAGTTCAGCCTCACTCCCCCCTGTTATCAACACGTCATCAAAATAAGGCAACACCCCCTCCAGTCCCTTCAGGAGGCGTTCCACAAGCGACTGAAAGAGGCCGGGTGCCGAGTTCACGCCAAACTGTAACCGCGACACCTGGAACGCTCCTTTATGTGTAACTATCGTTTGTGCCGCGGCCGTGGCGGGGGTCACAGGAAGTTGCTGATAGGCTTGTGCCAAATCGAGTTTGGCGAAACACTTTCCCCCATTCAGCCTGGCCAAAAGGTGGCTGATCACTGGCACCGGGTATGCATTAGGGCGGATCGCCTTGTTAATTGTACACTTATAATCAGCGCAAATTCGCACCTCCCCGTTAGCCTTTAGAGCCGTTACAATTGGAGTTTCCCACTCCGCGGAATCAACAGGAATAAGAATCCCCTGGCCCACCAGTTTGTCCAGTTCCGCCTCTATCTTGTCCTTGAGTGCGAACGGCACCCTGCGCGGTTTGAGTCTTATCGGGCGGACCTCCGGGTCTATGTCGAAAGCTACAGGGGGTCCCTTGAACTTTCCGAGTCCTTTCTTAAAAACGGCGGGATGCGCATCGCAAACCGCTTGTATTGGGTCCCCCCCCCACGGTATGCACTCCCCCTATGAACAAACCTAAGGGCTGAAACCACTGTGTCCCTAGGAGGCTACAGCTTCCCCCCTTGAGGACAACTAGGGGCAGTTCCGCAGAATGTCTCTTAAAATTGACCCGAAATTTCCCGACCCCCAACACCGGAATGCTGTTTCCCTGTACGTCTCGTAGCGTGGACCTCAACGCTTTAAGTTTGGGCCGCACGTGGGGGTCGATTTTCAAAAACTCTTTCTGGGGAATTATAGAATAGGAGGACCCCGAGTCAATTTCCATCTTGATAGGGGCCCCTTGTACTAATACCTCAACGAAGTAATGGGACTGTCCCGCGGACACGCTGAACACCGGGGCGTCGTCCTCGCTGTCGTCCGAGACGCGGCCCACGCCATCCTGCTTCCTCGTGGTCTGGGCGCCATCTTTGGGCCTCGCTGGACGGTCCGGTCTGGCCGCACGGTCTTGTGATTGCCTCCGGCCCTCCTTCCGTTTTCTGCATGCCTTGGCGATGTGCCCCCGACGGCCGCAGGTGTAACACTCGGCCTTCCTGAACGGGCATCTCGCGCGCTCATGGGCCGCTCCGCAACCCTCGCAGCGTCGACCCCCCTTTCGGACCTTCTGGACCTCCTCGCCGTCGCTGCCTTCCGTAGACGACTTTGAGGCCCGTCGAGTTGCGTGCACCGACTGTCCGGACTTCCCGTGCACCGAATTTTCCGCCTTGCCGGCTCTAGGACGCCACTCACGCCACTGGTGCATCTCGTCCACTCCAGCATTCGTGGACTCTGCGGCTTCCGCGGCCTCTACGACCTCTGCCAGCGTGGGTGGCGGCTCCTTGTTCATCAAGCTGCGCTGCACCTCCTTGTCTTTCAGGCCACACAGCACTCCGTCCCTGAGGGCCATCTCTAGGATGTCGCCCCATTTACAGGGGGCGGCGGCTACCCTCATGGCAGCCACGAATGCCTCAACCGACTCATCCGGCGCTTGGACTCGCCTCCAAAACGCGCTCCGAGCGGGAAACATTGCCCTCGAGGGACAGAAGCGCTCTCGCAGCAGCTTCATGATGTCGTCCGCCTTAAATTCGCTCACCTTCTTCGGAGCGATGATGCCCACCAGCGTCCGCTTGGTTTCCATCCCGAGCATTCTGGTGAGGATGGCCCTCTTCCTCTCCTCGTCGTCTCCTTTGACTCTGAGTTCCACCAGTGCCGCCTGGAAGTCCATCTCAAGCAGCTCCCAGTCTTGCGGTTTGGTGATGTTGAACCCGCTCTGTGCCCTGGCTGTTCCGTGGGGATCCATTATCCCACCTTCGTCGCCAATTTGGTGTATGCAAACCAAGACACAGGACACAGCGTCGGGCTGGGTTAACTCAGGTTTATTGCATCGTGGACAGAGGGAACATGAGGTAATGGCGGATCGATAGCTCTTTATATACAGTAGTAATACATTTGAACGTGGTGCCATGGTAGCCCATTGGCTACTGTCTGCGTGACGTCATTGCGGGTCACGCCCTTCTTGTCCAGGTGTAGGTGGTGGCGGGAAAACTTCCCGCGCTGTTGCCTTTGATGAGTTCGGACCAAGAGAGCTTGGACGCTCGCTGCTGCCAGCTGGTGGTCATTAGCTCGCGTCCTATTACCGGGTTTATATGATACAGCTGAAGGTTACATTGTTGCTATAGGCAAGGTTACATTGGCTCAGATACATTGTAATCCATGTGTAAGGTAAAACCATCAGAACACAACAAAAGATTCTGGTCATTGCTTCTGATGTACAGAAAGAGCATTCACATAGACATACAGGAGATTTTTATTTCTGTGTTATTTCAACTATTATCTGACACCAGAAGAGGTGGCTCTCGAAACACAGGTCTGGCTCTACTTGTTGTTGTTGTTGTTCAGTCGCACAGTCATTTTCGACCATCAACGACCCCATGGACCACAATAACTTTTGTAAAAGCTTCTGTGAACCCCTTGGTCACATATTTCTTCTTTCAGGATCTTTGGATTGCAGTCATGATATACGAGTTCCTTTCAGATCAGGAATTACTGGGGTTTATTTCTGAGTAAAGTGTATAAGATCAGGATGTAAATCTCCTACAGGATTTTTCTGAAACCCATGTCATTGTGGGTTTATGTCATATGCACATGTCTTCATAGCTTTCATATTTCATTTTTATGGCTTCAGTTTGCAGCAGCAAGTGCAGCTCCATGGCACAATTCTTATTCTGACAAAGCCCCACAAAATATCAATTCATTCATTTCAATCAGAATTGCAAAAGGCACATTGCAAAAGGTAATGAAACAAAAATGTCAGGATGCATAGCAATCAATTCTGTATTTTCAGTGTTGCTGAAGAGCTGTTTCTTTCCTTTTTTCCTGCTGTAACATTGTCTTGTCTACATAGTGGTGCCTATCAATCGCCATTCTTTATGTTGTTGCCATATTGTGCATCAGGTACATCTGAGGAAGGAGCTGAAGTTACAGTATTTTGCACATAAATTGGACCATATCTTCTTAAACAAAGGTTTTCTGACAAATGTATATCAGATAGCTTCCCAACTTCATGGTGATGTGTTGAAGATCTCTTTTTAGGTTAAAATTATACTTTGTTTAAATTTTTATGTATTCTGTTAAACGTATATTTTACTATCACAAAATACACATCTTAAACTTCAGAATAGATTCTTCTCCCAAATGGTGGAGATCTGGTATAAAGAAGAAACAGCAAGTTTTCTTCTCCAGTTAAACACCCCAGAAACAAGATAATATTTGAGGCCAATCATACACTATATTCAACACAAACATTCTACATAACTCTGTATATCTAAGCAGCCATGTTTTATAATATACTGTGATGTAAAAATCTTTCTAATATCTTCCTATCTTTCACATTTGGTTGGATTTTTCTTTCTGTCATGAAAAGTCTTGTGTATTCTGGTATACTCTTTCCCTTACATATGCACACACATACCTTGGCCATCTGCACTCATCACTGTCAGAGTCCGGAACGCCATGGGGGCCTTGCACCCCACAAAGTGAAACAAACAGAACAACTACAATGTCCAGTGGCCAGTGCAGCATGCCACGGATAATCAGGAAGGCTGAACTGAGAATGAATGGGGCGGGGCGCAGGCCACGCGGGTGGCACAACAATGGCCACCAACCATGCAGAATGCACCCGAAGACAGCTCCAGTGCCCATGGACCACCATAACTTTTGTAAAAGCTTCTGTGAACCCTTTGGCCACATATTTCTTCTTTCAATATCTTTGTATTGCAGTCATGATATACGAGTTCCTTTCAGATCACCCGCACTGGTGGACGCCTCCAAACATGCCAGCCACCAGCAGAGGCAGTGCGGCCAGGGTGAGGCAGACACCCCCAGAGGTGATGGGCGAGGCTGTGGCAACAATGAACAGCCTAGAGGCCACAAGGAACAGCCTCCACAACAGGCCCAACAACCCCAAGCAGATCTGTGGTGCTGACTGACAACAGCGCGGAGTCCTGGGACCTCCCACTGCAATGCCACCTCGGAAGGTAAGACAGGGCCCCACACACACAACCCGGGTGAAGCTGGGCACCCATACTAGTATGTAATATATATGCATATATGTAATATTTTATCAAATGTCCCCTCTGTGGTGAAGAAGTTTGAAGGTGAATTTCCATATATAGCTATTGAGCTTCTGTTCTTGTGTAGAGGCCAGGCTGAGAACGGACGTGGCGGTGCACAGGCTTACTTACTTACTGCATCTCCTGAACCTTTGCAACAGAATTGTTTTATGAAATCTGTCACTGTGTCTCAAGAATTATCTTTTTTGGTTTGTTTCTGAGGCAGAACAAAATTTACTATGTGAATCTGCCTTGCAATTATGAAGCCAGATAGATTGAACACCCTTTCCAATTTACATTTTTCTGTTATAAAAATGTGGGAAAGTCTTATTTGATGTATTAGTTTATTACTGATACAGTATTGATTAAAGCATATTTATGGTGAAGTTATTTCCATTAAATTAAGTACTTTTGGGGAAATCTCTTTAGGATGTCTCACTCTGGTTCAGCGTTACAATGGAGCTATCTTTTACTGGCTCTATGATACCCCCAAGAAATAATCTTAATATCTTTTTAAATGAAGGATATTTGTGAATCAGAGCAAACCTCAATTATTATTTTTTGAAAGGCCTGCACCCATGTCTTTCTCATTACTCTTGTACTGTGAATGTAGAATAGCCAATCTCTCAGATCTGCTAGTTTAAGTGGTTTTCTAGAACTCCATAGCATTATTAATGTTACTTGCAGAAGAGGGAGTAGGTAGAAGGAACATCTGCCATGCCTACCTCCATCAGAAATTAGCATAAAAGATTTAAGAACAGCAGTTTAGTGCTGAGACAATCAAAGTTAGACTAGTAAACTTACCATAAAATTAAGGAAGACAAGAAATGTTACCTGGCCCTCTCTTTTCCCCCTCCCACCACTGGTAGTTTTCTCTTTGCTTTACACTACCTCCCAAATGTGCCAGAAGAGTGATGACAGATGAACACCCATATAGACAGAGAAGCCATAAGTAAGCAGGTGGGCTTTCCATCTTTTCTTTCCCCAAAGCCCAGAGCTCAGATCACTTACAGCAGAACAGCTGCAATTTGCTTTGGGAACATGAGCATTGATACAGCCTTTTTGCAGATGGAGTATAAGGACAAATTACGGAGGCAGTCTGCAGATGTGTTGCTGGCTAGCTGCTGCTTGAAAGCTGGAAAGTTCAGAAATGTGGTACATGGGAGGAGATCACCAGGGAGTCAGATGGAAGAGTGATGACCCCACATGCAGATGTTCTTTGGACAATGAATGTTATGTGGGAATCTATACTTATAAAATGGTGCATTAACCATTGGAATGTGACAAAGGATGTTGCACCAGGCCCCACTAGCCCCGTCCGAGCCTCCGTGCACTCGCCCGAATGGGGTTCGCAGGTAACTGTCGGGTTGAAATTTTCGGCTGGGGGGCAGGAGCCCCCCGGATGCAAACAAAAAGAGGGAACTTCAATTCCCAACGTTCCTTGCGTCGCACTGCACAAGAGCCAATCAGGCTGAGCAGTGTGGCAAAAGGAACATTCAGAAACGCGCCGCGGCCAATCAAAAAAAAAGTCGCAGGAAAAAACCCGTGCAGTAACACGTGCAGGCAAAACTACAAGCCCCAGCATCCTGTGCGCCATTAGCGCGCAGAATGCTGAGGCAGCCGGTGCGTGAAAAATAAAAGTAAAAAACCCCACCGCCGCTGCCCTTCCTTCCCTCGGGCCAGCCAGCATGGCCTGCGGAAAAGAAAGCCCCCCCCCCTCTGCCACTGCCCTTCCTTCCCACGGACCAGCCAGCATGGCCCGTGGAAAAGAAAGGCCCCCTGCCACTGTTGGCCTTCCTTCCCATGGGCCAGCCAGCATGGCCCGCAGAAAAGAAAGCCCCCCCCCCACTGCTGCTGCTGCCCTTCCTTTCCATGGGCCAGCCATCAAGCCTGGCCTGTGAAAAAAAAGACCCCACCCCACCCGGCCTTTCTTTTCCATGGGCCAGGCTTCGAGCCTGGCCCATGAAAAAATGACCCCCCCCCTTGCCCCTGTATTTCCTTTCCACAGGCCAGGCATTGAGCCTGGCCTGTGGAAAAGAAAGACCCCACCCCTAAAAAAGTAAACACAAAAACACAAACCAAAAAGTCAAAAACACTCAAAATCAAAAATCAAAACTACAAAAAGGAAACACAAAAATAGCTAAAAACAAACAAGAAAAAAACACACAGACACCCCCCCCAAAAAACAACAACAACAGAGAGCTTACCATGAGACATCTTCACTCCATGATGACCGGAACTCAACTGAGAAAATAAAGAAAATACTTACCAGAAGCGACACCCAGAGGACAGAAGAGAAAAAATGTAGAGAGGAAGAAAAGCTCACCACCCCCACCCAGAGGCTACAAGAGAAAAAACATTCAAAAATATTGAAACTAATAAGATTAATTCCAAAATTAATCAAATAAATTATCAAAACATTCAAAAATATCCAAACTAATCTCAAAAAATACCAAAAAACACCAAAAATCACTTTTCACTCAAAAAAACCAAAAAACCAAAACCAAAAATAAAAAATGCGTAAAAATAAAGATTAAAAAAACCAAAATTAAATTTTAAATTAAAATAAATTAATTTACATTAAATAAATTAAAATAAAATAAAATTTGCATAAACATAAAACAAAAACCTTCCAAAACCAATTTAAAGAGCCCGGCACTGAGGAAGCCGGCATGCAAAAAATACAAACAAAACAACACTGGGAGCGCACGTCCGCCGCAGGCGGACACAGCACTTCGAAGCCACAAAATCACAAAACCTTTCAACACCATTTAAAACAGCCCAGCACCATTGGTTCAAGAAAAAAAAAACGAAACCCTTTACTATCCAACACAATTTTACAAAGCCTGGCACTGCTGGGCAAAATATGCTAGTACCTATTAAAACCCTAGTTGACTCTTTAGTTTACTCCCTGCTCTGTCATCTCTGAGTGATCTGACACAAACCCAGCTATCAACATGTCCTGGAGATGTTGTAGATCGATTAATGGAACCAAAAGTATGCTAGACACATATATCCAATTATGTCCAGTGCTTGCTTTTGAAAGTTGTGAGTTAATTTTGAGAACTCAATATTAGCTGGAAACTTACTGTATATCAATTTATGCCCAGAACACCTGCTTTAAAACACTTATACCCAAATAAGTTAAAGCATAGGATAACATTTTAAAAACAGAATTAGTTTTATTTCAGCTGATATAAAAGATTCTGGGCACTCACTCTTTCCAAGCCTGTCACGCCTTACACAAAAATCATTCAAACATTTATACTGTTTTCCCCTCCCCCTCCCATTGATTTAATAATTTAATTTAATAGTTCAATTTATTCACCGCCCACTCAGGCAAGCCTGACTCAGGGCTGCTTACAAAATTTAAAACCCCATACAATAAAAACAATTAAAATCCCAACCCCCAATTAAAAACCCACCCACCTCATGCAGGAGAGAGAGGGTGTATCTTATGATACATCTTATAGTAAAAGCCATCTTATGGTAAGAGCCAGTGGGCAGGAGCCACATTACCCTCAGGGCCCCATACCTGCCCCGCCAGCCAGGTCTTAAGTCCTTTCCTAAATGACAGCAACTCCGTCTGTAACTGTAGCTCAACCGGCAGGAGGTTCCAAAGGGCCGGTGCGGACATGGAAAAATTTCAAATAATTTTCCCGCCTGCTTTCTTTACTATCCAGCTTGCGGGAACAATGAAATTTCTCGGTTGCTATATATCAACTCGAATAAGGCATATCCCTTAATTTAAAACACTACAGAAACACCAATTAAGATAGTACCATACCGTACAATTTAAAAATTTTAAAACTTCAAAACTTTAAAATTTCAAAATTTCAAAATTTCAAAATTTCAAAATTTCAAAACTTCAAAACTTCAAAACTTTAAAATTTCAAAATTTCAAAATCCATACATAGTGATTGAGAATGCAATAGTGTGGATGATCTCTTTTTTTTGGTCTTGATGACCTTCTCTATTTTTTCCCACCCTTCTGAGGCTCAATCTTATTTCTGATTTCTTGGCTGCAGTCTCTATTTAGATCAGGGGAGCCAAAACTATGGCCCGGGGGCCAGATCCTAGCCCTGATGCCAATTCATCCAGCCCGCAACACCCTCTTCACTCCCAGAAGTGGAGTGATGGACGCATTTTACTTCTGCTTCCAGGAGTGATGAGAGCAGATGAATTGACATCGGGGCTCAGATTCAGCCCCAGGGCTGTAGTTTGGGCACTCTTGAACCACGTGATTGGCCTGCAGCCTGAAAGGTTTGGGCACCCTTGGTTTAGATTGATGACTTAATCAAGGTATGCACATTTTTTCACTACTTCAATTTTTTTAATTATCAGCATTAAAATTGTGTAGTTCTTCTATAGTCATGATATTTGTCTTCTTGAGATCAGTTGCACTCCTGCTTTGGCACTTTCTTGTTTCACTATTCTAAATAATCATTTCAGCACATTGCTTGGTACACAGAAAGTGCCTCCTTGAAGATTGTGATATTTTTGGACCATAATTGGGTGTACTCCATGCAACGGCAACTTTGTGCTGACTAATCTTTTTCACACTAGGTCAGACGAAAGGAACTACAGAATTATTTCACCAAAAGGTGGCTTCCTTTTGGCAGTTTCACATCTGGCCTAGACATGGAAGAACTCATTGCTGCTTTCTGCCTGTAAAATGGTATCATCTGTATATCTTAAATTATTGATGTTTCATCCACTATTCTTCACTTTTCCTTCATCTGAATCTAGTCTGACTTTCTGTAAGATATATTCTGTATATAGATTGAACAGATAGAGGGATAAAATGCATATTTGTCTGACATCTTTGCCTATGAGAAACCGTTCTATGTCTCCATATTCTGCCCTGAGAAAACAGTAAAACCTTGGCTAACATAATGTGTTTCCTATGATGTTTCTTAAATCAAAAATTACTTAAACCATATTTCCTATAGGAATGCATTGCATGTAATTTCCCATAGGAATGGATTGAAATCCAAAATATGTTAACCAAAACACAGTTTCCCATAGGAACACATTGAAAAGCAATTAATCCATTCCGAAAAAATTCTGTAAACCGAACCACTATTTTCTATAATTTCCTTTTGTTATGTGATTTTTGTGTTAACCGAGCCATTTGTTAAGCAAGGTTCCATTGTAGTTACTTGTCCACAATACAGGTTACATATCACATCAGGTCAGTCAAGTCCTGAGGCACCCCTATTCTTTTTAGAACAGCTCAAATCATCTCATAGTGAAAGGCTATAAAGCACAGACTGGTCTTCTGACATTCTTCGGTGGGCTCAGGTATCTAGGGTACATTTGCAATGTGATCTGGAGTGGTTTTGCCCTGTTACTGTTTCCAAATACTTACCTCTTCCTTCTTCCTCCTACTGCATTGTTTCAAAATAAATTCATGTTGTTTAGCCCAAAGCACATAGTAAAAACCATTATTTTTCTAGTGGTTTTAGCATGTTTTACATTTTGTTGTTGTTCAGTTGCACAGTTAATTCTGACCCTTCGCAACCCCATGGACCACTGCACGCCAGGCACCCCTATCTTTTACCATCCTCCTCAGCCCGCCCAGCTTTGTGCCCATTGCATCAAGAATGCCATCTAGCCATCTCATTTTCTACCACCCTCTTCTTCTATTGCCCTTGACCTTTCCCAGCATCAAGGCTTTCTCAAGTGAATCCTCTCTTCTCATTTGATGTCCAAAGTACTTCAACTTCGTCTTCAATATTTGTCCATCCAAGGAGCAATTGGGGTTGATTTCTTTTAAGATTGACCTATTTGTTCTCTTTGCTGTCCAGGATACTCTCAAAATTCTCCTCCAGCACCGCATCTCAAAAACATCTGTTCTTCTGCACTCAGCTTTCCTTATTGTCTAGCTCTCACAACCATACATCACTGCTGGAAATACCATTGCTTTGACTATGTAGACTTTTGTTTGCAAGGTGATGTCTCTACTTTTAACTACGTTGCCCAAATTTCTAATAGCTTGCTTCCCAAGAATTAGTCACCTTTTTATTTCATGGCTACAATCTCCATCTGCAGTGATAGTAGTAAAAAAAAAATTGAGGCACACCCATGCCAGGGTGCTAAACTGGAAACTTAATTATTTCTTCAAGGTAGTTCATTTCAAATAATATCAGTGTACTGTGCAGTATTTAATAAACCAATAGTTAGGGTTATTTGCTTATTTTAAATAACCCAGAAGAGTCAAGATAGCACTGCCTGGAAGGCGCAATATTGGATAGGTTTGGGGGTAGTTGTCTCTGGCAAAACTTTAGAATCAGGAGCATAGGTGTATAAGTCACTTGGTATGTGGTGGTTTTGCATTGTGCAGGCAACAAATGGAGTCTCACTGAAGCATAATAGTGAGCAAGGGCAGCTTCCCTGGTTATTGGAGACTGTAATTTCTAAGACAGGGGTGACCAACCTTTTCATGCTGTGGGCCTGATCAAGCCCCTGGACAGCTGAGTGGGCTGGACCATACCCCTGGAAGCAGAAGCAGGCACATTTATGGCTGTCACAAATGCACCCACTTTCACGATTATGACAGCTGTGGGTGCATTTGCACATGTGTGTGCGCATTTTACGGCTGACACTTCTGGGTGCAGCAGAGGAGGCAGCAAGCTGGATGGAATCGTTTCACAGGGCGGGGCCAGCCCATGGGCCTTAAGTTGGGAACCCCTGTTCTAAGACTTCTAGATAGCACAGCCAATAGGTTAGGGACACAAAGGGAGCTTCTCTGTAGAATGTGAGGACAGTGAGTGACATTTTTCCTAAGCACTCTATCTTCAGGATTTCAGAAAAGAAAGGGACTGTTGTGTCCAGCCCTTATAAGCAATAGTCCAGGCAATGATGAACACAACAACAGCAGTAGTTTATTGAACAGTCTTTCAGGTAATACTTACAAGATGCTCCGGACATTAAATGGCTACACAAGTCCTATGTGGTCGGTCCCTCATGTTTCCTACCATAGAGGCAGTGACTAAGCTACACCTTGGCGTGATAGCATAAAGAGGAGACCCAGGCTTAGCCCGACATTGGCTAACCTGTGCAGTAATGGGAAGTATAGATCCAGTCCGGCCCCACCCTTGTTTACCCATGGGACTTATATAGTGTCTCCCCAGCGGTGACTCCTTGCTACATTGTAGTAACCCACCAGACAAAAATAACCAACCAATCATAGCAGGATATATAAGTATTAACTAATCAGGAACAGGATCCAAAGTTGTAACCAATCACAGAACTCTAATTAGCATAATGAGCATGCCCAGAAGGGAGATTTCACACCACCTTTAGATAGATAGATAAATCTTTATTGTCGTCCCCTTGCGGGAACAACGAAATTTCTCGGTTGCTATATATCAACTCGAATAAGGCATACCCCTTAATTTAAAGCAGCTACAGAAACACCAATTAAGATAGTACCATACAGTACAATTTAAAAATTTAAAAACTTCAAAACTAAAACTTCTAAAATTCTAAAATCCTAAAAATTAAAAATCTAAAAAAATTAAAATAAGATAAGATGACTTCAGAGTCCAGAGTTTCCATTTAAGGCCAAAATTGCTCTGGAGAAGAAACTGTTCTTGAGACAGCTCGTTTTTACCTTCATTGTTCTATATCTCTGTCCCAATGGCAGAAGCTCAAAGAAGCAGTGGCCAGGATGCGATGGGTCTCCTACTATATCTAATGCTTTTCTGTGGCACCTGATGGTATAAATTTGTTCTAAAGTGGAGAGTGGACAGCCAATGATACTCTCTGCTGTTTTAATAATTCTGTGCAACATTATCCTATCCTGATGAGTACTACGCCCATACCACACACATAAGCCATAAGTGAGCACGTTCTCAATAGCACGATAGAAGGCAAGCAGCAGCTTTTGTGGAAGATGGTTTTTCCTTTAGCTCCTAATTTGGATGGTGGGAAACCATCATTTTATCTTTGCAAGGCATTGCCTGAACAACTTGCAATTCTGCTTTAATACACAACAGGGACTGAATCCAGGACAGTGCACATTTACAGTATAAGATGTGCTCTCCCATTGAGGTACAGTGCTTTCCTAAGTCAAGTATTACCAGAGCTGGAAACTATGTGGTTTCCAGATGTTGTGGTAAAAAACAATGTTTCCACATTCTGCCATAAACAAAGCACTGGTGTTCATTTTCTCCAGGGAGCCTCCCCCTCATTCCTCAGAATGCAAACCTCTGTCACTCTTTGCTTTTGCGTTTCTCCATATTCCGCCAGGAAGCTCATCTCATCCCATTTCCATTCTAGACTGGAAGCTATTCCCCACCCCCTTCATGACACCACAATTTGTGACTATTGTTGTCTGTACCCCCTGTGCATGCATATATTGCATATTTTTTATGCATGTATCCCACTTATAGAGCACATCTGTGCTCATTTTTCAGATAGGTGCACGTTCAATTGTTCATGTTTTTTTAAAAATTGAATTGTATTTTCTTTGCCCAGAACACATCACAAGCCTTTTAAAATTATAGCTTTTTGAGATGAGAAGTGGTATGCCATTTTCAGGATTGCAAAAGCTGAAAGGGAATTTCTGTAGCAAAATGGGGACCAGATGCATTTCTTCTCTATGCCAGCTGTTTCATGTTCTATGCAATATTCATAATGTGCACATGGGGTAACTAAAGTAGACAGAATATCAAAATGTGTGTCCTATGTTCCCATCCATTCTTATGGGAACCAATATGTAAGGGTTGTGCTGTGGTATACTATGCTCTCAATGGGACAGGTTCGCACCATTGGACTGTAGATTTTAATGTGTCCTGGAAATGATTTTTATACAGGATTCTGAGCTTTGAAATCTATGGAAGACCTTCCTCCCTGTTGTGATTAATTCCTAAAGCAAGAGCTATCCTTCAAAACACAGAAAACTGTTTGGTCTTTCCTCTCTGAACCATACTATGCCAGTTTCATCAAATGCTACAAACACCTCCAGGGTGTTCCTTCCTTTGTTGTAAATTGCTTCATCTGACATGTGAACCATGCAAAATATATTTCTGTATGCTTTTAAAAATAAAAATAAAAGGCCCATTGGGAATATCTAGCCTTAGCAGACTGAAGGTTTGAGGAAGATAACAAGTCTTGTTGATAGCAAATGTTGTTGAGAAAGGTAATTTGCTTTGCAAGCAATTCATTTTCTTTCCATGGGCAAGGGTGAGAAGAAACTTTCTGCTATCTAGTTGTCACCAAAAATGTCTGAAGCACTGTGGTGAAGTACACATGGCAAGCACTTCATCGACAGGACAGGCAAGCAGTTTTGACAAAAGAAGGAAATGAAAATGCATATAGTATTTGGCTATTTTATTTTAATTTCATTAAGAAAGTATTCTCAAACTGTTTGATTCTATAACAATACTTTTCAGTTCCACTTTTTGAATTGATGTCTGATGATTGTAGACCTAGACAAATTCATAGTGACTTCTGACCCCCTAGTTCAATAAATTATTTAGCCCTGGGGTGGGGGTGGGGGTATTTTTATTACTCCTGCCGGGGCATCCTTTTAAGGGGATGCGGGAGGTTTTAAGGATATTTTAGAGAGTTTTATAGTGTTTGGTTTTAATTGATATCAGGTGTGGGTTTTGATTGATATTGTGAGCCACCTTTGGTTGCTTGGGCAAGGAAGGTGGTTGTATAAATTCAATAAATAAATAAATAAATAAATAAATAAATAAATAAATAAATAAATAAATAAATAAATAAATAAATAAATAAATAAATAAATAAATAAATAAATAAATGAATGAATGAATAAATAAATAAATAAATAAATAAATAATTGCTTATATCAGGGGTTCCCAACCTTTTTAGTCCATGGGCCTGACCTGAGCCTGGAAAACTGAGCGGGCACATTTTATGGATGATGTAAACAAAACAGCTTTCACTTCTGGGTGCAGTGGTGGCGGCACCAGGGGCAGGAGCAATGCATTTTTGTTGTGTTCCATCCTCCTGGGTGCTGAGGTGTATTTTTTGTTGTTTTCGTTGTTCCCAGGTACTATGGTAGTGGTGCCGTGAGCAGGGGCGATGTGTTTTTGTTGGTTTTGGCGCTTCTGGGTGTCACAGATGTGGTGGGGAGCCACATGAAATGGTGCCGTGGGCCATGTCAGGTCCTTGGGCAATAGGTTGGAAACCCTCGCTTATATGAATATTGGGGCTGCAGTGGCTCAGTGGTTAAGAAACTTGACTTGTTATTTCATTTCATTTCATTTATTATTTATATCCCACTTTCCTTGACCCAATGGGTGACCCAAAGCGGCAATTACAACATAGAAAAAGCATACAAAATACAGTGTATCAAAATACAATACAATAAATACAATAAAGAAAACAGTTACTCAATCACAAAACAGGAATACAAAATATATCATACAAAGTTACATGATAACAAATAAATCCAGGGGGTTGGAGCCCAATGACCTTAACAAAGCTTAACTAAACCCAGGCACAGCTCCTTCACAAGGCCTGACATCCATGAATGGAGTCCGGCTCAATGTTCTAGGTGGCGTCGACGGAGCAAGGTGATGCTGTGAAGCCCAGGTGTTCCCTCCTTCCCCACAGACAATGCTGGGCCGGGGAAGGGACTCGAGCGAGGCGGGGGCAGCGGCTGCTCTTAAGTCTGCACGCCAAAGAGCCCAGGTATTCCCTCCTTCCCCGTGGCCAATGCTGGACCGGGGAAGGGACCCATTGTCATGGGACCAGGCACAAGTGCACCCATTCCCTCATAACAGTTCAGGGCTGGGTAAGGTGCTCCAGCTGCACTCCCAGTTCCCTGACTGGGAAGGAACTCACGGCGGTGGCAAGGGGGGCGAGGAGGGCCAGTCTTTATGGCCCCAACCTTTGGTGTTCAGGGAAACAAGACGATAGAAGCAGCCATAGCCTGGCTTAATACATCTTTATTGCACCAAGTACAGTATGAACACGAGGTAATGGTGGCAATACAACTCTTTTTATACAGTCACTATACATTTGAATCTGGTTGCACGGTAGCCTATTGGCTACTGTTGGCATGACGTCATCCGGAGTCCCACCCTTCTTGTCCAGGTGTGTCCGTGGCGGGAAGGTTTCCCGCGGTTGTGCAAGATTGGGGAATTTGTACATTTGAGTTGAATGCTCGCTACTCCCATCTCTGGTAGTAAGCTCGCATTCCAATAGCAGCTGAATACAATGTATCTTTACAAATGGCTTAAGTGTACATTTCCTGTAGAACCGGTTACATTTAACTTAAAGGCACAGCATAGCAGTTACATTCCATATTATTCTATACACAACATCCCTTCCCCCTAGGATGGGATGAAGTCTCTCAACCAATGTGGTTCCCTGCATGTGTGTTGGGGCGTGCGGCTGCTGTGCTTGGCTCGGGGGCCCTTGCGCTTCTCTGCTCTCTAGGTTCTTGCCCTGCAATAGGAGGGATGGACTTGTTAGCGGTTTGCTGTGGTTGTGCCGCCCCTGACTGAAAACGTGGAGAACTGGGGTTTCGCGTTTGCGCCGGCCCTGACTGGGGGGGGGCCCTTGGCTGGAAACGTGGGGTAGGGGTGAACTCTAATGTCGAGAAACTGGGGGCTACTGGGACTAACAAAAAAACCCGCTCTTTGCTCGGATGGGTGGGGGAACACTCCGAACCCCCCCCCCCCCCCCGGTTCTGAAACTCAAAAATCAAACTCTTCCTCCCTGACAAATTCGTCCCTCTCTTCCAATGTATCCCTGGTGTCCAAAGGGTATAGGCTTGTATCAACCCCCTCCCCCCTAGGTGGGGATCGCCGATCCGCATTTGTACCCGAAGGGTACCCCGTGTCTCCCCCCTTGGGATAAGCGGGTGGGGGAGGACCCTAACACTGAATCCTGTGGCTGGATGTCTGTGTCCTGCCTATTGGCAACCCTATGCTGGAGTTGATTGGCATGCCTTCTCCAGAGTAGAAGTGGGCTGGTCTTTATGGCCCCAACCTCAGCCCCCAGGTGCTCCAACTTCCCTGACCTGGAAGGAGCTTGTGGTGGCGGTGGCAGCAAGGGGGGTGAGGCAGGTTGGTCTTTATGGCCCCAACCTCAGCCCCCAGGTGCTCTGACTTCCCTGACCAGGAAGGAGCTTGCAGCGATGGTGGAAGCAAGATGGGGCCAGGCAGGCCAGTCTTTATGGCCCTAACCTCAGCCCCCAGGTGCTCCAACTTCCCTGACCAGGAAGGAGCTCACGGCAGTGGCAGGGGGGCGAGGTGGGCCGGTCTTTATGGCCCAAACCTTAGCCCCCAGGTGCTCCAACTTCCCTGACTGGGAAGGAGCTCACGGCTGTGGCAAGGGGGTTGAGGTGGGCCGGTCTTTATGGCCCCAACCTCAGCCCCCAGGTGCTCCGGCTTCCCTGAACAGGAAGGAGCTTACGGCAGTGGCAGAAGCAAGGGGGCGAGGTGGGCTGGCCTTTATGGCCCAAACGTCAGCCCACAGGTGCTCCGACTTCCCTGACCAGGAAGAAGCTTGTGGTGGTGGCGGTGGCAGCAGCAAGGGGGGGGGGTGAGGCAGGCCATTCTTTATGGCCCCAACCTCAGCCCCCAGGTGCTCTGACTTTCCCGACCAGGAAGGAGCTTGTGGCAGTGGCAGAAGCAAGGTGGGACGAGGTGCTCAGTCTTTGTGGCCCCAACCTCAGCCCCAGGTGCTCCAAATTTCTCAGCCAGGAAGGAGCTCGTGGCAGCAGCGGTGGCAAGGGGGCGAGGTGAGTCAGTCTTTATGGCACCAACCTCAGCCCCCAGGTGCTCTGACTTCCCCGACTGGGAAGGAGCTCATGGCAGCAGCCAGCTAGAAGGCCAGCAAGTTGGCAGTTCAAGACCCGGGTACTGCATGATGGATTAAGTGCCCATCTCTGTCCCAGCTCTTGGGGACATGAATGGAGCCTCATTCGGGCATCCCCTGAGTGGACTTTCTCCAGCAAAAATCCTTTCAACCCAGAATAATTTCTGACATGAAATTATTATTATATGAATATTTTCTCCTCCCCATGTACTTGCAGGACAATAAAAAAAATCCTAAATTATTTCTCAAAAACTTATTTTCAGATACAATTTGACATCTTGTTGAGCAACGAGGATAGCAACATAACATTTATTGTGAAGGTTGTTATGCCACTGAGAAACACAGTTTTACATTACTTAAGTGAAGTCAGAAGTTTGTGAGCTTCAAAACAAGTCCCTGAGTTCAGCCACTTCTCTGATCAGCAGATTTCAGTTGGCTACTTCAGAGCACTCAGTGGATGCACCAGATGATTGCAAACATTCCATGATCAAAAGAAGCACTTAAATTTGTTTAGCAGATGTGTAACTTCAAATTATTATTTACTCTACATTGACTTAATTATTAATAAGAAACACCTGACCCAGAAGTTATTGCCACTACAGCCTGTGAAAATGTGAAGCTGAGATTGCGCTCTTAATTACCCGGGATGAATTTAATTAGAAGCATCATGAGGATGGTGCTTTGTTTATGGTGGGAAACACCAGTCCCAGACTTCCTCATGGAGTCATCTTTTGTTGACAGTTTAGATGAGAGGCGGGAATGCAGGCAGTCACTATCCTGAGGTTGGTGCATCTTTTCCTCAAAAGCCACTGAGGTTTGTGCAGGCCTTTTCCCATTCTTTCGGTGCCTACTCAATTGAATTGGCCAGGAGATGTGACTAGTCTCCATCCAGAACTGACTGAAGAGTTTTTATTTCTGTTTGCTTTGGGAAACAACAAGGTTTTGCATTAATGCCAAGCAGCCAATCTATGTTAGACCTTTTGCCTCCCTCCTTCTCTTTGGATATGATTGTAATGGTTCAAGACTATTTTTGCTTTGCTCTTTGCCCAAGTGGCACAGTGGTTAAACTCAAGTATTGCAACCAAAATGTTGTGAGTTAAATCCTGACCAGGGCACAAGGTTGACTCAGCCTTCCATCCTTCCGAGGTCGGTAAAATGAACCCTGCATGTTGGAGGCAAAATGATAAATAACTTGTGAACCACCCAGAGAGTGTACTAAGCATTGTGGGGCAGTATTTAAGTGAAATTGCTTTGTTTTACTTTGTCAGTATTCTCAGAGCTTTGTTGGGGTGGTATGAGGCACAAAGATGGGTCTAGATGGAAGGGGGAAGGACCCTTTGGGTTGGACCAGCTGTTGTGGTGTTGATTGCATAGTGATTATTTCTGTGGGCTAGCTTCTGATGCCATTAAGCATGATGAGCAACCTTTTATTGGAAAGTAATAATAAAGAAACAGAAGAAAGAATCACATTTATTTTAGATCTGTCATGGCAGTGGCTCAAGTGGCTCAAGCAGCTAAGACGCTGACTGGGAGGTGGAAGGTCAGCAGTTCGATTCCTGAGTACTGCAGGACAAAATGAGCTCCCGTCTTTGTCCCAGCTCCTACCAACCTAGCAGTTCGAAAGCAAGAAATTGTAAGTAGATAAATAAGGACCACTTCAGTGGAAAGGTAACAGTGTTTCATGTGCTCCAGTGTCTAGTCATGCCTGTCACATGACCATGGAAACATCTGAAGAAGCAGACAGCGCTGGCCCTTTGGCTTTGAAACAGAGATGAGCACTGAAACCTAGAGTCGGATATGACTGGCTTTCAAGCAAGGGAAACCTTTACCTTTACCATGTTTAATGAAGTTATGTCAGCACACATGGATTGTCAACATGCCACCTTTTTAAATCACTGCAGAAGTATTTATCTTACAAAACTTTAATCTATTCCTATACAGTATTTACAATGTGCATATTGCATTCTATGTTGCCAAATAAAGTTTAAAACCATTAGTACTCCATCCAATAGCAGTCTCAGCTGGTGAGTGCTGATAGGAGTCTAGCCAAAACAGAATAACTGAGAAAACAGAAGGAATTATTAGCATGCTTGGGGGAATTTTGCAAAGGCTGGAAAAAATACTGTAAGAAAAAAATTGAGAGGGAACACTTCCTCCTCCATTCCAAACCAAAAGACATTTTGGGGTCTCCTAGCTATCTCCTTCAGTTTAGGGTGCCAAAAGGGGACAAATATGTGGGGAACAAACGTGTGCAGTTCACATTTTAATTACCTAATTTCACACTTTTTGAGCCTTCACGCCACCAGAATTGAGTTACTGCTTGAAAGACACAGTCTGAATTTTAGAGTGGAGTTCTCCAGTAGAAAATGCATAGATGTATGCATGCCGTAGAAGAAAATCACTACAGAAGTGCATCTTTCAGTTAATATATTTTTTTTAAAAAAATTATAATCAGGAATTGTGTACAAAACTGCATACATTACTACAAATGTGACACAAAAAGTGTACAACATTTCATACAAATGGGTTTGGTCTCTTTTAAGAAGACAAAAATTCTTAACCAAAGATAAACTGAACTTGGAAAGGAAAAAGACTTAAAATGTAGTGGGTGGAGCTGAAATTGATAAATTTGACCATCAAAAATATCAACTTTATTTCATGAAAAAATATTATAGCCTTTATGTCCAACCACTGTCTTCTCTCTGTTCTGGTGGGGAGGGCAATAAAGTTGTACAGAAAAAAAGAGGACTTTCACCAGCTGCTCAGCTACACCTTATTCAGCTTGAACTCCCAGTCTTAAGCATTTAAATGTTATGTCTCCTGAGAACAAATAAAAAATGAAGCATAAATCCTAATGTATGCAGGAACTGATCCAAAAGGACAACTCTCTAAGAAGATAGCAAAAGAAGAACTCAACAAAGATCCATGTCTTTACCAAAGCGCTCCAAATACCCAAGCCACTAATGCGAGTCTCTCATTTCCTCTGTCTTGGATAAGTTTTTCCTTCAGCCAAATCACCTAGGTGTGCTGGAAATATTTCGGAATGCGATCTAGAACAGGGGAAAATAAACATAGGAGATCATATTCAATATATTTTATGATGGCTCATCATTTCCAAATCATCTGAAGAAAGTGTACAAATTATTATTGGACACCAAAGTTACAACAGCAGCCTCAGTAGGAAGAGTTCTTGTGGAACCATGTGTGAGACACACAACTAGGAGAAACTCCCACCACTGGAGGGAAAAAAGATGAACATTTTGAACAGGAGTGGGGCAGTTCAGAGTTCCAGGGGCCACACATACACAGCTCTGGACCATGGAGAGCTATGCCTTCTCTTTAAACCCCAAATCCCACAGTTTTCCTTTAAAAAATATTTTGTTTGGAACAAAAAAAGGCTACCTTGCACCCTCGAGCAGCCAGTTGTGGCATTCACATGCAAGACCTTCAATTTCCCAGACTGCCCCAGACTGACCTGCTGCACAACTTGGGGGTCCTCCTGAATTTGTGGCTGCTGCTAGAAGAACAGGTGGCAGCTGTTGCCAGGAGGGCTGATTCAGGTGATTCGCCAGTTGCACCTGCTCCTGGACCGGGACTCTTTGCTCATGGTCACTCATGCTCTGGTGACCTCCAGACTGGACTACTATAATGTGCTCTACAAGGGGCTGCCCTTGATGACCATTCGGAGGCTGAAGCTGGTCCAGAATGCTGCAGCTCGAGTGGTGATGGGGTGTGGACGTTATGCCCATGTCTCACCACTGCTTCGGGAGTTGCACTGGTTACCAGTTTGCCTCCGGGTGCAATTCAAGGTGCTGGTTTTGACCTTTAAAGCCCTATATGGTAGTGGGCCAGGTTACCTAAGAGACCGCATTGCCCTAAGGACGTCTGTCCATCCAACCAGAGCGGACTGGAGGGGCTCTCTAATTGTGCCATCAGCCAGGGGGGCTCGCCTCTCTGGCACAAGGAGGAGGGCCTTCTCCGTGTCTGCACCGGCCCTTTGGAACCTCCTGCCAGTAGAATTGTGTCTCCAGACGGAGTTGCTGCTCTTTAGAAAAGAACTTAAAACCTGGCTGGCAAGCCAAGTTTGGGGTGCAGGGGGAGGGGTGGCTTCCTTTGGGTGGTTGGTATAGAGGATTATTCCTTCCCCCATAGTTCCTTCGGTAACTGCACCCTTTTTAGGGGGTGGGTTCTTAATTCTGTTTTATCTATGATTGTGAACCGCCCTGAGTCAGCCTTGGTCGAGTGGGCGGTATAGAAATTCAACAATTAAATTAAATTAAATTAAATTCTCAGCATTTATCCTAAGGCCAACTTTCTTTTAATCTCTGTCCAGGGCAGTTGTCGCCTGCTGTAGTTTCATCTAATCTTCCTTGAGCAAAGCTATGTCATCAGCAAAATCTAGTTCACCAAGGCAATTTTGGTCAGACCAAGGGATGCCTGTCTCATTACATGATGCTGATCACATAACATAGTTGAGGGCCACAAGGAAGAGGAACAAAGATAGAATACAGCCTTGCCTAACCCCAGTAGTAATCTCGAAGAAGTACTTATAACCATTTTTAGTCTTAACACAGCAGTTCGATCATAGGTATAAGTCTTTAAAGATGGTAATGAAGTTTACTGATATGCCATACAGATGCAGGATCTGCCAGAGAGACTCTCGGTGAACACTATCAAATGCTTCCTTGAAATCAATGAAATTAATGGCCAGTGGATGTCGATACTCAATACACTGTACTATGATGTTTTGTAAGGTGAAAATTTGTTCACTGCCAGACCTTCCACTTTGGAATCCAGCTTGCTCTTCTCTCAGGCATTGGTTTAAGGGCACTTTGCAGCCATCTAAGGAGGACTACACAAAAAGCTTTTATCCTTTCATAAAAACCTCAAAACCTGGCTGGCACAATGGGTGTGGGGGATGGCTGGGGAGATAGCCACTCTGGGCTGGCTCATATAAGTGTCACCCAGGCTCCCAGCTTTTAGTGTTTAGTGTTAGTTTTAGTGTTGGTTTTAGAATTCTGAAGATGTGGCATTGGGGAGGGCATTTTAAATTTTTTAAACTTCAAACAATGAAATATTTTAACATTTTTTATCTTAATGTTTTTGTAGATTTTTTATCTGTCGTGTTTATATGTGTAAGCCACCCAGAGTCTCCTCAGCGAGGAGGCAGCAGTAGAAATGTGATTTAATAAATAAATAATACATAAGTCAGTTTTTTGTGTGTAAATCAGGACACCGATTTACACAGAAAAAAACTTGCATAAGTCGATTTTTATGTAAGTAGAGCTCCTGTTACATATGTACATCCTTAAAACTATGTGTAATGGTTGGGTCTGGCTGATTAAGAATTTCCTGGAAATTTTTATTTTTTTATTTTTTTTAATATTCAAATTTATATGCCGCCCAATCAGGTAAACCCGACTCAAAGCACCTTTTAGTCTGCTCTTCTTGGGTGGTTAGGAGCTTTTATCCTTTATTGGAGCACTGGAATTGTTTCTTCTTCCAGTCAATTTATTGACAATGTGGTAAAGAGTTTTAGCATAATTTCGACAGGCTGCTTCTTCCCCTTCAGTGCCTTTCTGTTCCAACCATTTTCCCCTTATCTTTCTGGCAGCTTTTCTTCACCATCTGGTTGAGTTCTGCATATCTTCAACTCAGTTCCTTTGCTTCTTCCATATCTTTGGACTGGTCCCATTTTAATGCTGTGAGTTTTCTTCCATCAATCAGCTTCCATGTTTTATCCTGGATCCACTTTTTCTTCTGTATGTCTTGTATTATCCCAATTATAGTCTGAGCACATTCTATGGTAGTGTTCCTAAGGTTGTTCCAGAGGCCTTCCATATCCGTCACATCCTCAGACATGTCTAAACGATTTTACATCTCTAAGGAAAAGGAGTTGGGAACTGTATAGTCTTTGAGCTTTGCTGTTGCAAATGGTCTTTTTGGTATAGATTTTCTTTGGTTTCTGAGTTTAAGCTTGATTTCTGCTCTAACCAGGTAGTGATATGTTCCAATATCTGCCCTTCTGTATGCCCTTGCATGTTGCAGTGATGACTTCCATTTCTGATTAATGCAAATAAAGTTAATTTCATTGAAAGTGTGTCCATCTAGTGATCACCATGTCATTTTATGGATTTATCAATGTTAAAAGTTGGTTATTCCAATGCATAGTCCATTATGTTTGCAGAAGGACACCAGTCACTCACCATTGTCACTAAGCTGAGCTGAAGATGCATGGACTCCAATCACATTCTCTAGCCCACGTTAGTCACCACACAGTCAGACATTGAAACCACCAATCAGGACCTTCAGGTCATGATTAGTAATGTCAACAAAGGTGTCCTGTAGCTGATTATAAAATTCATCCTTCACTGTGTCATCTGAGCTGCTGGAGCCTATGCTTGTATAATGTTTGCTTTGACATGTCCATGGATACAACGGACTATAATTATTCAGTCACTGATTGGTTTCCATCTAATAAGAACCTTTGTTATTTGCTCTCCAAACACAAGGCCAAATCCTATCTCATGCCACTCTTTGTGGCCAGAGTATAGGATGACCTTATCATTGTTGTTAATTCCCCCTGCTAATTGAGAGCCTTGTCAGGGCTGGGAAGCTTGAGCAGTCTAACTAGGCGGTGTTGTCCAAAGCTAATCAATGATGTTAAAGGTAAAGGTTTCCCTTGCTCGAAAGCCAGTTGTATCTGACTCTAGGATTCAGTGCTCATCTCTGTTTCAAAGCCGAAGAGCCAGCGCTGACCACTTCTGCAGATGTTTCCGTGGTCATGTGACAGGCATGACTAGACACCGGAGCTCACGGAATGCTGTTTACCTTCTCACCAAAGTGGTCCATATTTATCTACTTGCAATTTCTTCATTTTGAACTGCTAGGTTGGCGGGAGCTCATTCCATCCTGCAAAGTACTCAGGAATTGAACCACTGACCTCCTGCCTTCCAGTCAGCATCTTAGCCACTTGAGCCAGGCCAGGTCTAAAAATCACAAAAGCACACTCTGACGGATCTCTTGGGCCAGGTGAAACACATATCATGGTCTGCCACCTTACAAGTTATAAACCTTAAAACTGATCTCTTGTCTAGTTGATCAGAGTTACTTGAGATTCTTCTTCCTGTTTCTTTGCGGGTTTTTGATTTAACAGGGGCAAGTTGTTAGCCGGGAATGGTGGACAGCACACATAGGCGAGTCCAATTCATATATCAACATACCTTTATTCAATATACCTTTGAACCCTAAAATTAGGACCTGATTAACAGTGCTGGCAGCAGATGGAATGGTCAAATCAAAATACACTCATTTGCTTTTTGGTTTGACCATCCCTAGGTGCAACCTCTGACTTGATTTCCCAATGATCAGTGGCCTGTCTTGGAGATAAAAGATGAAGTTCTCATCTGTATCCTAAAACCTGCAACATGAAAACACAGCAAAGCATACCTTGATAGATTGCAACCTGATGTGTCATCTTCTAAGCATTATTTCTCCATGTCTCCCCTCTCCCTATGCTGTAATACCTTACAGCATGCTTCACTGCACCTTGATACTTGCATGAAAAACTGACATAGCCAATATAAAACTAATTATGGTGGCTGTAAGTCGTAACGTGTTATCATGCTATACAGTTTGCTTTTCACCCTCCAAATCAAGTTTTCTGCATTGTTCTGGTGACAGTTGATTATAAGAACAAGAGCCTAAATGGGCAATGTTCCTCTTCTACTTAAATGTGTTTATAATTGCATTAAAAACAAATGGCCACAATTATACTGGTAGTGGCAGGTTTAGCAAAATGGTGCACATGTCAGTGGATAAAATACTTCTTTCTTTCCTTGCTGACTTTGCCCACACTTTTTCCCTTCTCCTTCCCCAATTCCTTCCTTTTTTTTACCCATGGGCTGAAATTATACACTTTGCATTGAAGAACTTCTGTCACTGAACATGATGGGAGCTCTACTGCAATTTAAAAATTGTGCCAATCCTTCACTTTTTAAAAATGAAGGAGAGTTTCCATCACCTGCTGGATATGGCTCGAAGGCTTCTCACCCTCATCATGCAGGCAGAGCAAAATGACCATTGGGAATCAGAGTTCCTCCTCCACTCATTTTGTCGTTGGGCCCAATATGATGGTTTCCTCCACTGAGGGTGACCATCACCCCACCTAAAGGGGCTCACCCACCCATAGCCGTTGGCCCCTTTAGGGAGTCAGGTTAGTTAACCACTGCCTGACACTCAGCATTGAGTCACTGGCTGTTCGGTCTACTCCATTACCATAGTGGGATGTCTGGCCAGACATAGAACTAAGCACTATGGGGTGGTATATAAGTGTGAGTGTTTTCTTTTCCTTACAAGTATTTATTGAAAAATCCAATTTAAGTTTTAAAAATCAATTTTAAATAAAAGAGACCTGTGTTTTTATTTAAAAAATTGATTTCTATCCTGCTGGATGAGTCAGAAAAGGTCCATATCCTTATCTCTAAGTAGATAGGAATTTGTATTGAGACCACAGGAGTATAAATAAATGCTCTGTTCATAAAATATTTTGTAAATCACTTGGATGAATTGGCTTTAAAGCACTACCAAAAGCAAAATCATACACTTCTGAGTTGTATACAACACTAATCTCTGCTCACCTAAGAACTTAAAGAAAGCAAATTTTCACTTCTGTCTCTGTGCCAAATATGTGAAATGTTCTCTTTACATATTCATTTAAAAATCATCCACAGAGATATTTATGCTGAATATGTAACTAAAGCTCCCATCTCTGTATGTAAGTTTGGCTAATGTGATTGTGGCTCATCAGACAGATGCTAGTCTGCTGATGCAGTCTACAATCAAGGCTGTATGTAACTCTGCTGAAAAGGCATATGAAGCATTTGTAGTACTGTTCAAATATTAAAACAATCTTTTTCCACAGGGCAGGGACAAAATAAAGAATTGCACAACTGTCATTTTAAAGGGAATTTCAGACAGACTTCCATTATATAAGCTTTTTATTTCCTTTTTAGTTAAGCAGGTATGGATTGCTTGAGGAACTTGAGCTTTCTGAATTTTTAAACAAAATAACAAGATTCCCTTGTCATATCAATGTGGGAATCATAATTTAGAACAACACACTTTTTCCTTTGTTGTGATGTCATTCTCAATACACGTTCTAAGAGAGGAAATATGTATTTAAGAACAATTAAAATGTGTGAAGAATAATGTGGAAACATAATTGAAATCAATTATAGGAAAGCATGTCAAATTGGAACAGATGGAAAATAGCTAAAGCGAGCCATTCTTTTTGGCTTATAATACTTGATTTGCCCCAGTACAACCGGTTCATGGAAAGAACAAACATTCTTGAGGATAGTGAAATGTAAAGGTCACCCTTGCTCAAAAGCCAGTTATATCTGACTATAGGGTTCAGTGCTCATCTCTGTTTATAGCCAAAGAGCCAGTGTTGTCTGAATTTGTAGACATTTCTGTGGACATGTGGCAGGCATGCCTAGACACCAAAGTGCACAGAATGCTGTTTACCTGAAGTGGTACCTTTTTATCTACTTGCAATTTCTTGCTTTCGAACTGCTAGGTTGGCAGGAGCTGTTTACCTGAAGTGGTACCTATTTATCTACTTGCAATTTTTTGCTTTTGAACTGCTAGGTTGGCAGGAGCTGGGACAAAGACAGGTGCTCATTCCACCATGCAGCACTCGGGGTTTGAACTTCTGACCTTCCGCTTCCCAGTCAGCGTATTCTTAAATATTCTTGAGGATACACAAGAGCAGAATCAAATTAGAAGATTTTAGTGTAAGGGACCGAAGACAATGAAACAGCCGAAGGGCTGGCTTAACACAGGTTTATTGCATGATGATCCGGAGGAACATGTGGTAATGGCGGATGAGTAGCTCAATATATACAGCTGGCTATACATTTGAAAGTGACTCGTCAACAGACTATTGGTTGCTGCCCGCGTGACGTCGTAGAAAGGTCACGCCCTTCTTGACCAGGTGAAGAGGTGGCGGGGAATCTTCCCGCGCTGCTGAACCAGGTGAATCTGAGCCATGAGAGCTGGACGCTCGCTATTGCCATCTAGTGGTCACTAGCTCGCGTCCCCTTATCAGGTTTACATTGATACAGCTGAAGGTTATAATGTTGCACACAGAAAGGTTACATTGTTAACACATGGCAATGGTACATTGTTAAAGGCACAGCTTAACAGAACACAACATCCCTCCCCCCTAGGATGAGACGAAGTCTCTCAGCCAAGATGGCTTGTTGCATGTGCGTTTGGGCCGTGATGAGGGCTGACCCCCCCCGGGGGCGCTACTGCTTCTTTGTTCCCTGGTCCCTTGTCCTGAAATGGGAGAGGGAGACTTGTTAGTGGCTTGCCGCTGTCTGGCGGCCTTAGGGGAAGGGAAAAACTCCATTGTGGGCAGACCGGGGGCAATCGGGGCTAACGAAAAACCCCTCTTCTCGCTTGGACGGGTGGGGGACCACTCCGAAAAACCCCCCCGGTTCTGAAAATCAAAATCTAACTTAGTAGGGGTGTCCGCATTTGTGGGGACATTCCGCGAGATATGTATGGGGTCGGGTTCCTCCTCCTCCTCAGAAAGATCCCCTAGGATATCTACGAGAACATCCTCCTCCCCCCTTGGTGGGGGCCCGCGGTCCCCTTTTCCTCCCCCTTGGGCTGAACGGGTGGGGGAGAACCCTAACGCTGATTTTTCTCTGTTTGGTCTGTGCCCTGCTCATCGGAGACCCTGCGTCGGAGCTGGTCCGCGTGCCGCCTCCACAGGAGCCCTGTACTGGTTTCCACGCGGTACGACACGGGGCTGGTTTGCTCCACAACTACGCCCGGTACCCAGGCTGGGCCCGTGCTGGCGAATTCCTGCAATGCACGGGGGCGCCTACACTGAAACTCTTTGTGGCCTCCAGCCCGATGTTCCTTCCTTTGTCCTCTACCCTCGTGGGGTCTAGCCTAGTAAGGATGGTGGTCAGTTTCCTACGCATTAAGAGCTCTGCGGGGGAGTATCCTGACGCCAACGGGGTCACCCTGTACCCTAGCAGAAACTGACACACTTGTAGGTTCAGATCCCCGGGGCCCATGCGCCGCAACGCGTCCTTCGTGGTGCGGACGAGGCGCTCTACTTGGCCATTGGTGGCTGGGTGAAACGGGGCGGAGGTGATATGCCGAACGGCGTTAATCTCCATGAATGCCCTAAACTCGGAGGACGTGAAACAACTAGCGTTGTCGCTAATTAATGTGTCGGGTATGCCGAACGTGGAAAAGAGCCTCCGCAAATGCCTAATGGTCTGGGCCGAGGAGGTGCTCGTGACTGGGATAACCTCCAACCACTTGGAGAAGGCGTCCACTACAAGAAGGAACAGGGTGCCTCTGAACGGGCCCGCGAAATCAACGTGCACCCGGGACCACGGCCCCTTAGCCGCGTCCCATTCCCTGTGGGGAAGGCGGGCCTCCTCTGGTCTGGAGCATTGGCAACTTTCACAAGTGCCGACCATGTGCTCGATGTCGGCGTCCAGCTGGGGCCACCAGAAGTAACTCCGGGCAGCGCCTTGGATCGCACGATGCCGGGGTGGCTGACGTGCAGCAGTTTGAGCACCCGCGGCCGAAGGGAAGTGGGAATCACCACCCGCTGCCCCCACAAGAGGCACCCCCTCTCTAGGGACAGTTCTAGCTTTTTTCTGAAAAATGGGGCGAACTCCTCCACTGGGGAGGACACCGGCCACCCTTTCTGCACCCAGGAGCTAACTGCCGCTAACGTCTTGTCCTTCTCTGTCGCTTTGGCAATGTCGGCGGGCATTACGGGGGGCGAATCCAGCACCTCTATCATAAGAACCTGATGGTCCCGCTCCCCCTTGCTCACCTGGCTGGGCGTTAGGGGGAGGGGAGACCTTGATAGAGCGTCCGCATGGCTGATCTCTTTCCCGGGCCGGTAGACCAATGTGTGCTGATACGCGTTGAGAAAAATGGCCCACCTGAGCATCCTCGGGGACAGGATCTGTGGGGTGGGCTTATCTGCGGTAAAGATGCCTAGCAGGGGCTTGTGGTCCGTTACAATGGTGAAGGGGTGGCCATACAGAAAATCGTGAAATTTTTTCGTCCCCGCGACTATTGCTAGTGCCTCCCTGTCTGTCTGTGCGTAGTTTCTCTCCGCTTGGGACAGGGACCTGGAGTAAAATGCTATCGGGGCCTCCCTTCCGTTTTCCAACACGTGGCACAGCACCGCCCCCGCCCCCACCGGGGATGCATCACAGGTCAGAACTACCGGGCGTTTGGGGTTGAAGTGGGTCAGTATGGCATCGGATGCTAGGAGGCTTTTTAGCTCACTAAATGCCCTTTCTTGGTCCTCGCCCCACTTCCATGCCTGGTCTTTCTTTAGCAGTTTGTGTAGCGGTTCAGCCACCGCTGCCTTCCGGGGGAGGAAGGAGTGGTAAAAGTTGAGCAGCCCTAGGAACGACTGCAGCTCGGGCTTGGAGGTGGGGCGGGGGGCTTTCTTAATGGCTGCCACCTTGGACTTGGATGGTTTTATTCCCTCAGGAGTCACACAAAACCCTAGGAACTCAACCTCGGTTGCGAGGAAGACGCATTTGTCCTTTCGCAGTCTCAGCCCCGCTTTTTCGAATACTGTCAGGACCTTCCCCAACCTCTTGGCCAATTCAACCCGACTCCCCCCCGTTATTAACACGTCATCAAAATAAGGCAACACCCCCTCCAGTCCCTTCAGGAGGCGTTCCACGAGTGACTGGAAAATTCCAGGCGCCGAATTCACGCCGAACTGGAGGCGCGTCACCTGGAACGCCCCCTTATGGGTGACTATGGTCTGCGCAGCAGCTGCGGCAGGGGACACCGTAAGCTGCTGGTAGGCCTGTGCTAAGTCGAGCTTAGCGAAACACTTTCCCCCGTGTAACCTGGCCAGCAGATGGCTGACTACCGGCACCGGATATGCATTCGGGCGGATCGCCTTGTTGATGGTGCACTTGTAGTCGGCGCATATGCGGACCTCCCCTTTGGCCTTTAGTGCGGTTACAATTGGAGTTTCCCACTCCGCGGAATCAACAGGCACAAGGATTCCCTGGCCCACCAATTTGTCCAGTTCCGCCTCTATCTTGTCCTTGAGTGCGAACAGCACCCGGCGTGGTTTAAGGCGAATTAGGCGGACCTCCGGGTCCAGGTCGAATGCCACTGGGGGCCCCTTGAATTTCCCCAGTCCTTTTTTGAAAACTTCGGGGTGCGCCTTGCACACCTCCTGAATTGGATCAGTCCCAACGGCGTGCATCCCAACGGCGTGCACCCCCCCCAATAAACAAACCCAGGGGCTGGAACCATTGAGTCCCGAGGAGGCTGCAATCTCCCCCTTTGAGCACGACTAGGGGGAGGGACGCGGCGTGCTTCTTGAATTTAACCTGAAATTCTCCAACCCCCAACACTGGAATGCTGTTCCCTTGCACGTCCCGTAGTGTGGACCTCAACGCTTTGAGCTTGGGTTGCTTGTGGGGGGGCAATTCCCAAAAACTCCCTCTGGGAAATGATAGAATATGAGGACCCCGAGTCAATTTCCATCCTAATGGGAACCCCTTGGACTAGTACCTCAACAAAGTAGCGGGGGTGTCCTGCAGACACGCTGAACACTGGGGCGTCGTCCTCGCTGCCGTCGGAGATGCGGCCCATGCCGTCCTGCTTCCGCGTGGCCTGAGCGCCGTCCTTGGGTCTCGTTGAGCGGTCTTGTCCCACGGAACGGTCTGCTGAGCTCCGCCGGGTCTCGCGCTTCTTCCTGCACACCTTGGCGATGTGCCCGCGGCGGCCGCAGTTGTGGCACTCGGCCTTCCGGAACGGGCACTTTACGCGGTCGTGGGCCGCTCCACAGCCATCACACCGCCGGCTCTCCTTCCGGACCCTCCGGACGTCCTCGTCGTCGCTGCTCTCTGTGGACGACCTCGAAGTTCGCCGGGCCGCCTGTACCGGCGTCTCTGCCTTGCTCGACTTCGGCCGCCAGTCCTGGAGTTCTTGGACCCCGGCCTTCGTAGCTTCTGCGGCCTGGGCCGCTCTGACGACCTCCTGCAACGTGGGAGGCGGCTCTTGGTTCATCAATGTGCGCTGGGTTTCGGCGTCGTTCAGGCCGCACAGCACACAGTCCCGGAGGGTGATTTCGGCATTCTCCCATTTGCACGGGCCGGCCGCCAGTCACAGGGCCGCCACGAATGCGGCGACCGTCTCCCCGGGCGCTTGGACTCGCCTCCAGAATGCACTCCGAGCGGGAAACATCGCCGTGGCGGGCCGGACGTGCTCACGCAGCATCTGCATGAGTTCCTTGGCCTTGAATTCGCTCACCCTCCTCGGTGCAATCAGGTCCACCAAGGTCCTTTTGGTTTCTTGTCCGAGCATCCTGGTGAAGATGGCCCTTTTCTTTGCCTCTTCCGTGACTTCGGACTCAATCAGTGCTGCCTGGAAGTCCATCTCGAAGATCTCCCAGTCGCCCGGTTTCCTGATTTCGAAACCGGCGCATGTCTTGGTCCCGTGGGCTGCCATTAATCCCACCTTCGTCGCCAATTTAGTGTAAGGGACCGAAGACAATGAAACAGCCGAAGGGTTGGCTTAACACAGGTTTATTGCATGATGATCCGGAGGAACATGTGGTAATGGTGGATGGGTAGCTCAATATATACAGCTGGCTATACTTTTGAAAGTGACTCGTCGACAGACTATTGGTTGCTGCCCGCGTGACGTCGTAGAAAGGTCACGCCCTTCTTGACCAGGTGAAGAGGTGGCGGGGAATCTTCCCGCGCTGCTGAACCAGGTGAATCTGAGCCATGAGAGCTGGACGCTCGCTATTGCCATCTAGTGGTCACTAGCTCGCGTCCCCTTATCAGGTTTACATTGATACAGCTGAAGGTTATAATGTTGCACACAGAAAGGTTACATTGTTAACACATGGCAATGGTACATTGTTAAAGGCACAGCTTTACAGAACACAACAAAGATGGAGGAAGGAGCTCAATGAACAATGAATATTAAAAGAGGATATAGCTGAGTAACTCAACCTCCCTTACATCACTTGGTGGACCCAGAATAGGCTGACGGTTGGAGTCCCTAAATGCAAGACCAACATGCTTAAGTGGGGGCTGCTGGCAAACAACAACATGCTGTATGAATGTGGAGAGATACAGAATCTGGCTCATTTACTGGTTTGCCAATTACTACCAAAAACATGTACTGATGGAGATTTAATTTTGGTCAAAGACAAAGCCAAGAAAGTGGCTTCACAGTTCTTGCATCCCCCCCTTTTTTTGGGGGGGGGCTCCTTCCATGTCTTCTATCAGAATATAACAGGGACAATTACAGCAGAACAAGTGGAAAATAAGGGATACAAGCATTAATATGAAGGTCAGGAAAAATTAATGGGAAATCCATGTTAAAGGAATGAACTTCACTCAACCCTAACAGCAAGTAATACAACACTAATGAATACCTATATGCCATTCTAACCAGTTCTAAGTTATGATGTCTCTGTCAGGGTTTTCTCAATATCCAGTATTCACATATTTGGAATATAAAGAAGTTGAGTATCTGTTGTCTGTCCATCCATCTGTGAACAATCAGCCTTTGCATTACCAGCTCTCAGTGACTCAATGTTGAGAAGTTGCGGGGGGGGGGGGGAGATGAGAGAGAATCAGAAACAAGAGGAAAAGAGAATATCAGGAGAATGGATGGATTTATGGAAAGTCATGAGGTGATTATGGCCAGGTGGAGTGAGTAAGCATGGGAGAGGTGAAGAGTGTCAATAGGGAAGCCTATGTATGTACAGATAGGTGTGAGTAGGAAATGGGAACGCTTGGAAGTATGGTTGGATGAGAATTAATGAGCTGCATATGTAAATATGATGGAATGGATGTGTGCAAATAGTGTGTGTATATAAACGGGATATGTAGGCATAAATAGATGTGTGCATCTGACTTTGGCCTTGCTCAAGTTTTGGCTTTGGCCATCTCTATCATGAGCAGAAGGCTTTAGAAACTTTGCAACCTGCCCCTTAATTTCTTGGGGTGGGGGAGGGAGAGGGGGGAATCAATCAGACTCCATCTACTCATAGGTAAGTCTCTTTACACTAATAATACTTTTTCCCCAGGTGAGTTTGTACAGGATTACAGCCTTAAGATACAGTTCTGTGCCACTTTTTGGAGAAAAAAATCCTGCTGAACATAATGGGACTTTCTTTAAGTAGGCAGGTATAGTATTATATGATGAACAGTAAAGTTAAAGATCTCCCTTGCTTGAAAGCCAGCCATGTCTAACTACAGTGGTTGGTGTTCATCTTCATTTACAACCAGGTGGCAGTCGTGGCCAGGAGGGCTTTTGCACATATGCCAATTATGTCCGCTCCTAGATTGAGATTCCTTGCTCATGGTCATGCATGCTCTGGTCACCTCCAGACTAGATTATTGCAATGCGCTCTACATGGGGCTGCCATTAGTGACCATTCGGAGGCTTCAGCTTGTGCAGAATGTGGTTGCCCATATAGTGTTTGGGTGTGGGCGTTATGCCCATGCCTCACTCTGCTTTGGAAGTTGCACTGGTTGCCAGTGTGCCTCCAGGTGCAATTCAAGATGCTGGTGATGACCTTTAAAGCCCTACATGGTAGTGGGCTAGGATACTTAAGAGACCGCATCACCCCTAAATTATCTGTCCACCCCACTAAAGCGGACCAGAGAGGCTTCTTAAAAGTACCATCCACTAGAGAGGCTCACCTCTCAAGCATGAGAAGAAGAGCCTTTTTTGGAATCCGTCCTGACCCTGTGGAACCCCTGCCGGTTGAACTGTGTCTCCAGACGGAGCTGCTGCCCTTCAAGAAAGAGCTAAAAACCTGGCTGGCAGAGCAGGCATGGGGAAATGGGGAAGGAACAACCTCCACCAACAACCACCACCACTGACTCATTTAGAGGATGACCTCTTACATTTTAAATCAGTTTTTAATAAGATTTGTAATTGTTGCGGGTAGTGGTAGCCTTTTAGTGTTTTAGGAATTTTAAGAATTTTATAGGGAATTGTGGGGATTTTATGTACAGTAATACCTCATACAAAGTCCACTTCATACAACATCAGATTCATACAACATCGCCTAATTCCTTGAAAAAAGTTGCCTCATACAAAGTCGTGCGACTTTGTATGAGGTATTAGGGTTTCCCCCAGGTTGCATTGTGCCTGGGCAGTATAAAAGGCAGGACACATACGTGCATTGCTCTTGTGGGTTTTGCATGAGGCAAAGAGTGTTTAGGAGTGGTTTTGAGCGTGATTTTGGATTTTTTTGGATTTTTTCTTCAGAATTTTTAGAAGCATTCCTGGGATTTTTTGCAGCATTCTTCAGGTTCTTGGACAATCAGGGTTGTTTGACAAGTTTTTGTAATGTTTTTACCTTTTAGACAATGATTTATTAAAGTTCTGTCAGTTTCCTGTCTGTTTCCTTGACTTTGCCCTGAAGTCTGTGCTGTTACAGTACAATATATCTCTATGGAAATGACGTTGTACGAGGCATTGCAGCAAGGATTTGGACGTTGTATGAGGCATTGCGGCTAGGATTTTGCATGCTTCATACAAAGTCCAAATCCGTATAAAGTCCAAACTTGTGGAACCAAGTTTGGACGTTGTATGAGGTATCACTTTATTTGTATTGAATTGCTCTACACCGCCCAGAGTCGCCTGTTGATTGGGCGGTTATACAAATTGCACCAAATAAATAAATAAATAGCCAGCATTATCTACATATGCAGATGTTTTATGGACATGTGGCAGGTATGACTAGACACTGGAATGCATGGAATGCTGTTCCCTTTTCCACCGAAGCAGTACCGATTTATCTACTTGCGATTTTTTGCTTTCAAACTGCTAGGTTAGCAGGAGCTGGGACAGATGACACAAGCTCACTCCATTATGCATTACTTCGGTTTTGAACTGCTGACCTGCTGACCACCACAGCCTACATGATGAATACCTTGTATTGTAATACAAAGGCTAACCATTTTTGGAAACAAACACTGTTCAATTATTTTATCCCATATCTACCTAACAAGAATATAATTAATTTATTGTAAACATGGTAGTTATTATCAAAACAGAAGAAAGAAATGTTGCCCTCCCTAGCCATTCCTTGCCAAAGGTCTCAAATAGTACAATTTTGCATCATTGACCAGGCTCCCCCTCTCCAAAGGGTTAGCTGTCTCAGCAGACTTTCTGTATTTGATCCACATTTCTAAAAGTTAATTTTCAAGCCATCTCCCCCAACACACACACACACATTTTTTTCCAACATGTGTAATGGCTCCATTATGTGATGGGCAGCATGCCTGGAAAAAGAAATCCATTTAACTGAGTCCAAAAGCTGTGTGAAGAACTTGCTGAGAGAGTGCATTTTATATTTTTACATTGCTATTATTTACACATCACTATTAAAACAGCCAGTCATGAGCCATAGGTAACAATAATTTTGTGTCAGAAATTATTCTGGGTTGAAAGGATTTTTGCTGGAGAATCTCCGCTCAGGGGATGCCCAAATGAGGCTCCTTTCATGTATCCAAGATTTTTCCCCACCAAAGTGGTCCCTATTTATCTACTTACAATTTTTTGCTTTCAGTCTGCTAGGTTGACAGGAGCGGAGACAGAGATTAGCACTTATTCCATCATGCAGTACTCAGATCTTGAACAGCCAACTTGCTGACCTTCCAGCTAACAGGACAAGCTTCTTAACCACTGAGCCACCGCAGTCAGCAATAGGTAATATGCAGTAATTTGAAACATAATAACATCAACCCATTACTTATCTCCCCCCCCCAAAAAAAATAATCCAGATTCTGAATTTAGTAATATCCCACATATTTTTATAAAACAATAGCTAAAAATCCGTGGCAAAATTGGCTTGGAGGCACAGCTTCTTATGGGCCCATGTGTCTTGTAAAGTTCTGGCATAGGTAATTGGATTCTGCTTTGAGTGTCATTTCTTCATTTCATCCTCACCTTATTCAATTTGCTCAACACACATATAGCTTGTGAATTGCCTTTATCTCCAGTCTTTTGGTCATTCTGTGTCCCAATTCTAATCCCAAAGACAAGAGAGAAAATTGGTTATTTTTTCTGTTAAATTAATGTCTATTGGCCAGTATCATAGTTTTGCCAGCCCAACAGAAATGACATTGCTTCCTAATTTGCTGCTAATTGAAGAATTTCCTTTTTCATTTGGAATACATATAACTTTAGCTCATTGCATGCGAGTCACACATACTGTACTCCACATTTGGAAAAAGGAACTCTTTCATTAGCAAAAATTTGCTACCACTGGTGATGTCATTCCTACTATGCACAGGGAGCTCCACAAGAGGATAACTGGGCAATAATAATGTTGACTGGAAATAATTTTATATGGAGAAATCACTCCTCAGATATTTCTACTCAGCCAAAGCTTTCAACCTCAACATTTGAGTGCACATCTCAATAAGTCTATGGATGAACAATTATTTACTCCCCCTACCATCAAAACTGTATTCACATGGCTTCAAACAGAGAAGTAAGTGGAAAGGGTTAAAATTGTGTTCATGAACAGATGTCTGAAAACGTGAGTTCCATCCTCAAAACCCTACACTGAAATAAATGGTTAGCCCCAGAGATGCCATAATTTGTATATTTTTCTGTTGCTGAAACATCCTAACAAGGCTATATTTTGGAAAGCTGATCAAGAGATAAAGCAACTGATATGTTGCTCCACTTACATAAAAGATTGCAACTTTTTTCTTTCTTTTTTTTTTGGGGGGGGGGGAAACAAATAGTGCTGCCTTTCATTGTTAATTCTGAACTGTTGGAGTGTTCTTTGTAAATAAATACTGCAGTGAAAATATAAAGGGGACAAGAGGGAGAGAGAAACAAACCCATGACTGACACAGAAGCTAGAGGTTATTTGTGTAAATACACAAATTTCTGTTCAGGTGAAATGATTTGCTTTAGAACATGCAAAAAATGTTCATATAAATTATTCTGGGTTGAAAGGATTTTTGCTGAAGAAAGTCCACTCAGGGGATGCCCGAATGAGGCTCCTTTCATGCCCTCAATATCTTTTCACACCAAAGTAGTCCCTATTTATTTACTTGCAATTTTTGCTTTCGATTTGCTAGGTTGACAGGAGATGGGACAGAGACAGGCACTTAACCCGGGTCTCAAACTGCTGTACCCGGGTCTCAAACTGCTGACTTGCTGGCCTTCCAGCTAACAAGTCAAACTTCTTAATCAGTGAGCCACCACAGCCCCTGTTCATAGAAATCATCAATGACTTTTGAAGCTGTTGTACCTGAAGACACAATATCAACAACAACAACAATAATAAAAGAAACAATAACAACACCAATCTACCAGCATTACAAAAGAACAATATACAGGAATATGTATAAACCTTTAAAAATTACACCTAAACTGCTCCTTATTATTGGGGTTGTTTCCACCTGCCGGTAGGCTCCGCTCAGCCTCTGCTAGAGGTTTGGCCGGCCGCACCACAAGCAGAAGTCCACAGATTAGGCCACCATAAGGGTGGCTTGCTCAAGGCTTGGCTGAGGAAGACATGGGGTCCAGATAATTCTGGCTCATAGGTTTGTAAAGAAATGGTGATCTGGGACAGACTATGCAGGGGAAATTGAGCTGCAAAGACCCCTGGGATGGAAAGCCACCTTCCCATATGAAAAACGCCCTTATCTTGCTTATGAGGAACTTTTAGTCTTGGCGGTGTGAAAGGTGTGGGGGAGTAATTCTGTTACCTCTGCAGCAACTCACCGTCTCCGGGATGCCAGGCGAAGTTTCTTCTCCTAGGCAACAGACTCCATGAAGTTGATACGAAATTGCCACAGTTCTCCTTCCACAAATAAGGCCTTATTGTTAAAGTCCCCCTTCCCCCAATTGGCTCTGTTGGCAGCAGGAGCAAATAAGAGTAAGCTTGACAAACCAAGTCCTTTTTTTGATTTTCATTGTAAAAGTATCAAAATTCCAATAAATGCAGAATATAGAAAAATCACTGACTAAACTAAAAATAAAGATGAAACATTTTTAAAAAGAAAGAAATGAAATAAAAAGCTATAAGCTAACACATGCCTAGAGTATCTCACGGCGGTCTTTACTGCCCCATATGAAAGGGTACGGATTGGGACCGTTCTAGATAACAAGCGATATGGGTCCTCGTGGCATTGGAGAATGGACACCCCTGGACTCCTAGCTTAAGAAATTGGGTAGGTTTTTATACCTTTGGCTATGAGAAAATGTCTCAAAATTGTGCATATTAATTACTCAAAATGACAGTTACGTGCATACTTGGGGATAGCAGCTGGCTGGCTATCAGCGTTCTCATCTCAGTATCTGAGATTGGACCATCTCTTGGTACTGTTCCCGGAAGCTTGACCTTGGGAAAAGTACAAGAGGTGATTTCCCAGTAACTGGGTAAAATGGTGGAGTGTGCTTTCTAAGATGGCTTCAGTTAGGCTAAGTGGAATAAGTAATAGAGAGAAAATAAAAGAAGTGCTAGCATCTCTAAATAAAATCCTATTAAACTAACAGGTGATTAACATAAAATAACGTCATCCCACAGGGAATCTCGACACTTATAATATGTAACTGTCCCTTGCCTGGAACAAGGGTGGGGGCCGATTATGTATGTATGTATGTATGTATGTATGTATGTATGTATGTATGTATGTATGTATTTATTTATTTATTTATTTATTTATTTATTTATTTATTTATTTATTCTTTAAACTTCTATGCCGCCCACTCAGGCAAGCCTGACTCAGGGCAGTTAACATCATAATTAAAAAACAATCAAAAATAATCAAAGGTATATACAAGTATAAAACAGAATAAAACCAGATTAAAAGCTACCCACATTAAAAACTACCTGCATTAAAAGGGAAGCTTTATTTTATAAGCCAACAGGCAGGGGCCACCTTTCCATCCAGTCCCCACACCTACCCCGCCAGCCAGGTTTTTAGACCTTTTCTGAAAGACAGCAGCTCTGTCTGAACCTGCAGCAGCTCTACTGACAGGAGGTTCCACAGGGCTGGTGTGGACACAGTAAAGGCCTTCCTTCGTGTGCCAGAGAGGCGAGCCCCTCTGGCTGATGGAACAATTACAGAGCCCCTCTGGTCCGCTCTGGTTGGACGGGCCGACATTCTTGGGACAATGCGATCGCTTAGGTATCCTGGCCCACTACCATGTAGATTGTTTGGCACCATGGGCTGGATCTGGCCCACAGGCCATAGATTGAGAACCCCTGCCTTAGAAGATCCATTCTTCCAAAGAGTTGACCTACAGAAATGTCTTTACACAGTTGTGACATTTACCTGTGCTGAGGAGACATTCCATGGGGCTCCTGAAGTCATGACTGTGCTGTACTTCAGAAAACAGATAGAAACCCATGAAATGATGACATCCTGGCAGATGTCAAATATCCTGAGGGTGCTCTTGTCAGCAAAGTCCCCAGATCACCTGGTTCCTAACTGTTGAAGAAACTGTTTCCCAAATTGTCACCCACACACCTTATTGAACCATTTACCTTTTGGGATATGCTCCGATATACACCATTCCCAGTGTCTTTGGTCAGTGAGATTGCTATATATGGAAGCCCCTCAGCCATCAAAGACTTCTTCTGATGTCAACATCCAGTATGCTGAATAGGCTAATGAAGAAAATATTTTTCCTCTCTCCTAACCAATATAGCACTACAATGATCCAATAGGAGGGGGGGATAATTGCATTTTCCTTGTCCTTCCACAGAGGAGCAGACAAAGGTTTAATTTGCCAGTATTGTGAAGTAGCTCATCAGGGGAGCAATCTAAATGTGATTTAACTCCTCCCTCATCCTGAAGCAACTAAAAACGTAATCCTAGATTACCCCACAAAGAGCAGTCTGGAAATGCTCTTAGTTTGAAAGGAGAACTAGACTTCCACTCACCAATCTCTATCTCTGAATTCACCATCCCTGCTCACAATGTGAGAAAAAATGAGAACTACTTTCCATGCATTGAGAGTGTTGGGAGTGAGGAGGTTAATCTATCTCCCCTTAGTGGCACCATAGGAGGCCACAACTTAATGAGGTCACTCCTGTGTAAAAGAAACAGTGAAAAAAGTTACAGTTGCCTCACAAAAGGAGTGATCTATATCACAATCACAAAATAATATAGTCATTTACTTCATCAGTGGAAAAAAGAATGGTTATAAATTCTGTGCCTGTTAACAGAAGACTTCTAAGATGTAAGGTCAACTGGAGTCTATGGCTATTCCCCAGTAGGCTTATAGTCAATAAGATTTTTTCATTTCCCTTCAGTTTAACAATAGCAATAATAAAAATGTCTTGCTTTTCCTCCTGAACTCATGTTAGTGGGACACTTTAGTTGATTTGTGTATATAAGGGTGAATTTTCAAACTGTTCTGATATTGGAAAAATAGTCAAATAAATTCCAGTTTATTCTGATGACTTGAATGTTCTCAAGGCATTCTGGGGAGAAATTATCACTATCAAATGGCACACAATGTTATATAATTCAACACATGTTATGATTGTAACATTCCTTATCATAGCATTCCATGTATGATGAAAATTTCATATTACATTTTACATCCCAATGATGGGTTTCCTTGGTGTGGGGCATCAGTTGCAATACTGTACTCTTCCTTTGGATGTGGAAAATTCCAAGTTCAGTTTTTTGCATCTGTGCTTAAAAGGGATTGATGAATGAGAAAGACCTTTGCTTGACTCCTGAGACATCTGGTGCCAGCCAGAGTAGAAGTAGTTAGGCTAAATGCATCAGTCTCTCACTCCGTATGACTGGTTTGTGTTCACAGGTTGAAATGCTGTTTGGAATATCAAAATGGTTTTAAAAGAAAGTTTTGACTCAATTATTTACAGATCCTGAAAAGCATAATTACTAATCAAGATAAGACGGCAGGATTTTAACACTGGAGATCCACTGCATAGAGTTAAAAAAAGAAGAAGGAAAGAAGGAAAGAAAGAAAGAAAAGAGACATCCACAACATTGGGAAGAGAGAGCATGTAGCTTTCAATTCACACTGAATCCTTTTTTTAAAAAAAAAAAAAATATTTTCTATGAGTAAGGATATTTGAGAAAACAGCTGATAAAACAAAGTTTGTGGGTTGTTCAGAACTTATCAAAAGCAGACAAGAGTCTTAGTAAAAGCAACAGGGCAAGCACAAGGGTCATATCCAATAATGTACAACCAAAATTTGGATATAGATTGGATAGCATTAGCTAAATGAGAAGAGAGGACTCACTCGAGAAGGCCTTGATGCTGGGAAAGATTGAAGGCAAAAGGAAAAGGGGACAGCAGAGGATGAGATTGCTATATGGCATTGTTGATGCAATGGGCATAGAGCTGAGCAGGCTGCAGAGGATGGTAGAGGATAGGGGTGCCTGGTGTGCGATGGTCCATGTGGTCGCAAAAGGTCGGACTTGACTATGTGACTGAACAACAACAAAAAGCAGTAGTCAGCAGGGTGTTTTGCACATCAGTGTTTGGAAACAATGCCTATAAATACTAACAACTATTCTTCACTCTCTTGGATACTGATTTCTTTTAGTCATATGCTTATAATTCATATTTTTAATATTGCCCTTTAACAATAATAAGAGTGGGGTGGCTATGACAGCATTGGTTTAGTAAAATATGTCTCTAAAGATCCTCTTAATTAGAGATAACATTAACTAAATTGTGTGTGATGCTTTGCTTCTCACTGTGAGCCAGCTAAATTTGTTTGCTGTTTCATTCCCTCCTCTCGCTTTGAGCAATTCTTGGATGCTCTTAATTCAGCTGCCTAAATCTTTCATACAGATGTGGTATTTGTACTTCTTCCAGCTCTGTCCTTTTTTATCCCCTTTATCTGCAAGAAAGGATTAGTAGTTGACAATAAATATGAGTTATGAAGAAGCAGAGTCAGTGTGGTATTTTGGAGAATTCCCTTCATAAAGTCAGGCTACTACTTGAGTTGTAAGTGGATTCTGCCCTAATTCTGCTCTCTTAAAGGGCACTTTGGTTCTACTGCAAGTCTCCTATTTGCAATTATTAGACTGCTGCCGCCACCGAATGGTAGTATTAAATCTCTCTGAGGAGAGTATTCAATTTCTGATGCATACCTTTAATCAAAGCTAGCCTTGGGAAATAGTATAACTTTCTCCCCGTTGGTCTCTTTTGGAGGTCATCCAGGAAACAGCGCATTCATCTGTTACAATGGATGTCAAAGTAATTCTGCTGGGATGTTTACCTCCTGTTCAAGTGTCTTCTCTTATTTTACCTGCACAACTGATGAAACCTGAGCCCCAGAGTTAAAAACAGAAAGTTATGCTTCCGCCCAAATAGTACTTCCTACCTGATTTTGTATTCAAGGCATATGTAGACCCAGTGGGTCTCATATTTCCCAAAATTTATAGAATGTGACATGTAACTCTGTAGGTTGTTGCTGCAGGAATTTTTATCCATCTGTAGCTAAAGTTTCTTCACAAAACCTCCAAGGAATATATGTTTCTAAACAATTTGTCCAGTTCTTCCTACATAATGGATTCTGAAGCTTTTCTTCCACAAACAGCCAGGAAAGGCTGAGATGTTTTATTGCCTGAAGCAAAGGGCAAACAACACTTTGTCCATTCCACATTCTGAAGCTGACTCAATGAAAGTTTCAACATCAACAACTGAATGGTGTTCCCTCACTATTGTTGAGGCCAGTAAGCCAATGGAATGGACAAGGATAGGCTATGTGGCAAGCACAGTTCCATCTTCCAAGAGAAGAAGATGGTGAGTGTCCTTAGGGGTAATGGCTGTGTTACTGCCTTGGCTGTCCATTTCCCTCCACTGTGAGCATCTGCCACCTGAGAAGCTTGGTCTCATGATGCCTGATGTTGGGGCTGGGTTATGCAGAACTGAGCATACCTGTCAAGCGCAGCTCTGGAGATTACGGGACCTGCTCAGAACGTTTCTGTGCAGGTCCATTCTACTCATGCGTAGAAGGCTTTTACACATGCGTAGAATGGACCTGCGCAGAACCGTTCTGTGCAGCTCACTTCTATGCATGCATAGAAGGCTTTTACACATGCATAGAAGGCTTTTACGCATGCATAGAATGGACCTGAGCAGAACTGTTCTGTGCAGCTCACTTCTACGCATGCGTAGAAGGCTTCTATGCATCTCCTTCTGCACAGAAGCCTTCTACGCATGCGTAGAAGGGTTCTACGCATGCAAAGAAGAGTTCTACGCATGCATAGAAAGGACCTGCGCAGAAGGGATGTGCAGTAACTCCTTTCCCCCCCACTGCCAAATTACGGTGTAGCGGCAGCTCCAGGTGGGAAATGGTGAAAATCGGCGCAAAAATACAGGAAATCTTAGCCAATCCAGGATACTTGACAGGTATTGAACTGAGGTGGCTAGCAGGAGGATGCAGTGCTTCAAAGTTCAGGCTGAAAAGCTCCCACAGGAACATGTGATTTATGGAATGAAGATCTGGTTGTGTTGAAACAAAAACCAAACCACAATACCTTCATTAGCCTGCCTTCACTTTAGCACAACAATTGTATGTGCAAGATTTGAGGATCACCAGATCCCTTCACTGGGGTAGGTGTTACAAAAGGAGATAGAGGAGATGTGGGGAAAGAGGAGAAGATGGAAAAGCAGGAAATCGATCTTTTGAAGTCCTTCCATTAGAAGCCCTCTTTGTTTGCCTCCTGTCCCAAGTTGTGATGGCCAGGCAGAGCTCACAGATAGTCAAGTGTGGTTTCATTCTATGACTTGCCAGGGTTTGACTAAAACCAAAGGAAGCACAAAGAGGCATGGCACCCAGTGGTAAACTCAAGTTGGCCTTCTCTTTTTTGGAAATATAGGCTCCTTGAAAATTTGAAAAGAACAGGAATTACTATGCAATTACTGAAGGTATGTGATAAAATCATTACATCTGGAAGCATAAACTAGACTAAAATAAAAATGGCCAATGGAATGGCTAATGGAGGGAGGAAGCAGTGGAAGAAGTAATTATATCCTCTTTCTCAGTATTCTATTGTACATGGCACTTTTCTCAGCCATTTTGCATTTGTTCTGTGGCAAAACAGCTGTTCGAGACCAGATTTGAAATTAATGATCTAGGTGAAAAGCTTACTGTATTCATGAACAGGGTTGGTTTTATGCCCGTTTCACTTCAGATGTTGCAGGGTTCTTTTGCGGGTAATTTACCAAATGAACAGCAACTCAACCCCTGTCATGGAAATGCTAAAGCTCACTAGGAACACTGTGTGAAAGCTCAGAAATGGAGGAACTAAAAATACAGGGAGTTTAGAAAAGGAGCAAGTGCAGGGAGCTGAAAAGCTTACAGATTCCATCTTGGATTTGAAACCTAGCTGTGATGGGAATGTCATGGCTCCATTTTGCAAAAGACTGTTCCCAGGAGAAGAGCACCTACATGATCATTCTGGTGTGCGAGCCTGGTGACTGGAGCCTGGTGAACAGCTTCAGCTGCCATTTCTCTGGGAAAGCAACTCTGCTAGCATTCCAGAATGTTTTGACTGGATTCTTCCTGGATCAATTGCTGGAATCTATCTCTGTTACTAGGAGTTAAAGTAACATTTGTAAAGTGCAAAAGCTGACTGCTTCTCATGGCTGTGCATATTCCTCCCATGCAAGTGAGTCCAGAGATCCTGAGTTTCTTTAGTTTGAGGTCCCACTCTATGATGACATGGACTTCATGGTTAGTATTTTCTAGTTGTGAACAGAAACTGCTTCTACAATTTTGGCTCTGCTAGTTTTTTAAAAACTGTTCTCTCTTTTCAAGACAGCTTTTCTTTGTATAAAACATCTCCACAATTTGTGTGTTTCTTCAGTATGGGTTGGATAGTTGGTACTAAATCCACCCTTGGCTATTCATCTGGCAATGGAGTTTTCTGTTTCTATGGCAGTTCTACCTTACAGGACTAGATTTTAAAAAATATTTAAGATTAATCTATGGATTGCTGACTCCAGAGGCACTGCTAGGATCATATAGCATAATTGCAGGGCAGTATTAATGAAGTAACTTTGGATGTCTCAAGCCAGACCTAGCTTTGGGTAGCTCAGGCAGATCAACTCTGGAAGAAACTACTGCCTAGAAAAATTTAACTTTTCACAAACCTCTCTTTAATTTCTTGACAGGAGCTTTAAAAAGAAAACCCTAGGATGCCTTCAGAGAACTAACCAGTTGCAAATAAAGGGGCTCTTTCACTTGCTAGCTTTTTTTAGTGATATGTTTCTAATTTATTTTTCTTTCAAAATCTAAATGTGTATTTTTAAATTATATTTTAAATTCACTCTGCATTCCTTTTTCGTGGAAAGGTCAAGACATAAATCTAGTAAGTATAAATGCATAATAATAAAAGTGCATATGTTTATCAGTCTATTAATTAGTCTCCACCAATAATTCCAAGATGACAAAACGTAGACATCCAGAACTTGGTGTGTACACTAAAGGTGATATGAAGCTTGTGTGCTTGGGTTGTTTTGTCTTTGGAAGAGGTAGAAAGCTCCATGAAAATAAAAAGGTACCTGAGGAGTAGAGCTGCCATTAATAATAGGAAACGTCTTGGTCTAAATCAGGGGTGTCCAAACTTTTTGGGCTGTGGGGTGGTGTCGTGGTTCAGGGGGCTGGTCACTATGGCCCGGGGGCCGGATCTGGCATCCAGCCCATAGTTTGGGCACCCCTGGTCTAAATATTCAAAACTGATTTTTTTTGGGGGGGAAGGGGGGATGATGATGAATGATGCAAGGCAACTTAAACTACAAGCTGCTTAAACTTTTTAAGCTGGCCTTTCTCATAAAAAAGCAAAAAAAAAGCAACATTTTTCTTATTTTAAGTTAAAACGTTTTCCTTTGCAAATCTTTCTTGCAGAAATATGGCAAATTACATAAACTAAGAATATGTACAGCCCCCCTCCTCTAGTATAAGCCTGATTAAGGGGTGCACACATTTGAGGTGAGCCAAACTTTGCCCTTTGGTAACAATCCAATTTGGTTTTTGTCTGGGTCCATAGTGGTACTCTTGAAGGACATTATGTGCTTGACTTCAGCTGTCAGAATTCTCCATTTTGGGAGTCCCACTTGACAGACAGACATGTAAAGTTTCCTCCCCCACACATGGGGGAGGAATAGAGCATGAAGGCTTTGCAGTTAAGCTTCCTGTTCAAAAAGGAAGCCCCAGTAAATATCAAGACAGCTTGCTTTTTCAACAGATGGCTTTGTAGAACTAGGCCATAGGTGAACCACATCTAGGTGTTTGTCTGCTAGGTGGAACTCCCATAATGCAGAATTCTGGGATTTGCAGTACAAATGAAGAATGGTTTATCTCTAATGAGCATCAGTGTACAGAGCTGATCCCAAAGTTGGATTTTAATGTCCCTCTTTTCTCCAGCTGCCATGGAGAAGGCTGCCTCCTAAGGCAACCCCTGGAAAAGGATGGACTGACTTTAAGTTGGCAACATTGCTCTTTCATTCCTTCTTAATGTTGTGACCGCCATACCCTGTCGTGGGTTCAAGAGGCTGGGTGTGATCAATAGGCTATTCCAATTTCCAATTTTCTGCACACTCTTTCAACAGCCTTTGTCACCTCTCCACCTGAACCCAGGGTTGCCATGATCTCTCAGATAGAGAACATGCAGTTATTGATTACAGTTGGTAGCGTGTTTTAGCAGAGAGCGATAGTACCAGGATATGCCTGTCAAATCAATCTCAATCCAGTAGATATTTATAGCAGCAATTTATTCAAGCATAACATAGCATATCACCTGTATAAAGACAAGACAGACAAGAATTGGACACATAGAAATAGTTAGTCAGAGGGATTCCCTTAGCTCTAGCGGGTGCATCTTGGGTATGCATGCTCCCAGAGGGAAATCAGAGCTCAGCTGATGAAGCATTTCTGCCTCTAGCCAGAGAGCCAATTTTGCCTCTGAAAACTGGCTCTTTTATACACAAAATGACCACTAGCCCCATCCTCAGAAAAGGGGTGTACCAAGTCATGATTTCATTGTTGTCACGGGTGTCATGTCAACCAAATAAACACTCAGGTGTTACCTCATAGGAAAGACCTTATATAGATAAGCCTTGGAATGTCCTGTGGAATGTCCTCCCTCCCCAAGGAATTAGGGCAGAGAGCCAACTAGGCTGACTGCCTAGATCAGCTTGGCCTGAAACTGACAAAGGCCTAACTGAGAGAGAGAAACAGGTCAATATCATGACACTTAAAAGGGTAATGCAGAAAGCCTACCCGTCTCCTCATTGTTTGTTTGTTTGTTTGTTTGTTTGTTTATTTGTATTTATATCCTGCCCTATTGCCCTAGGGCAACTCAGGGCAGCAGATGTTTGTCTGCCAGGTGGAACTCCCATAATGCAGAATTCTCAGTTGCACCATTCCTCTCTATGTTTCCTCTTCCTCTTCTCTGGATCCAAAATTAGTGTTGCTGTGGTTACAGCAAAGGCAAGGAAGCTTAATCTCTAACATAAAGAGCCACTAACTTAGCATCTTCTTTAGTTGTACTTTCTCTTTCCCCACTTCAAATTGTGATGCATGAATCATAGATTTGTTACAAGAAACCAGAGGTTGTTGTTCTACCACATACAAACACTCTGGGTTCTTTGCTCTGCCCCATAGTTGTTCTGGAAAACACAAGTACCCCAAATCTGTCTAAAAATCTGTCTCATTTATAAGACTGTATTAACCCATTGTTAAGGTTATCATTTGTGTGGGATTGCAGAATGTGTGTAAGTGTAACGCAAGCAGAGCGGTGTGCCAAAGGACTGCCCACACACAAAGAATAGCAGGGTGTCTGAGCCCTGCCTGTCGGTAACCCATTGCCTGAGTTGGTCAGCATGCCTTCTCCAGAGTAGACCCGTGCTGGTTTCTATACAGTACAAAACTGGCCCCGTCTGCTCAATGACTACTCCTGGGACCCAAGTCGGCCCTGTGGCAGTGTAATTCCTGCAATGTACAGGCTCTCCTATCTCGAAACTTTTGGTGTTTCCCATTTCTATGTTCCTCCCTTTGTCCTCCACCCTGGTTGGATCCAGCCGGTTAAGAAGTGTTACCGGCTTCCTGCACATGAGGAGTTCAGCAGGTGAGAGTCCTGATGCCAAAGGGGTAGACCTGTAGCACAGCAGAAACTGGCACAGTTGCAGGTTTAAATCCCCGGGGCCCATATGCAATAGGGTGTCTTTTGTGGTCCGCACCTGGTATTCTACCTGGCCATTTGTTGCAGGATGAAAGGGGGCGGAGGTAATGTGCCAAATGGCGTTCCTCTCAATGAATGCCTGAAGTTCCGCAGAGGTGAAGGTACTGGCATTGTTGCTCACAAGCACATCCAGCAGGCCAAAGCAGCTGAACACCTTGCGCAATTGCTTTACAGTTGCGGCTGATGAGGTGCTGGACATCAGAATAACCTCCAACCATTTGGAGTATGCATCAACTATTAACAGGAAAAGGGAGACCCTGAAAGGACCGGCAAAATCTACGTGCACCTGAGACCACGGTCCTCGGGCTGTGTCCCATTCTCTGTGCAGAAGTTGGGACTCTTTGGGTCAAGAACTTTGGCAACTCTCGCAAGTGCCGACCATGTGCTCTATGTCAGCGTCCATTTGGGGCCACCAGAAATAGCTTCTGGCCAGAGCCTTAGAGCGTACAATCCCCTGGTGGCTGATGTGCAGTAGCTTGAGCACTTTCAACCTCAATGCCTCGGGAATGACCACCCGCTGACCCCAAAGGAGGCAGCCCCTGTCTGTGGAGAGTTCAACCCTCTTTCTGAAATATGCCGTGAATTCCTCCGCAGGGGGAGTCGATGGCCACTCTTTCTGTACCCAGGAGAAATGTCTGCAGAAGCAGACAGTGCTGGCTCTTCAGCTATGAAACAGAGATGAGCACTGAACCCTAGAGTCAGATACGACCGGCTTTCAAGCAAGGGTGACCTTTACCTTTACCTTACTATCTCTATGGAGAATGACCAGATGCTTTCAAGACACAAGCATCCAAAACAACAACAGCAGCAAGAGCAGCAGCAGCAACACCAGCAACAGTAGGCACTTCTGTTTAGATTAATCTAATATTCCTGACATTTACTTGATTTCTGCATTCATCTCAAACCTTTTAATGGTTCTAATATATTGAACGTGCAAGCCATCATTCCCAAATGTTTTTTTTTTCATTTGATAAATTGGCTATGCATTTCAATGTTAATTCTTGTATTCTTAATGTTGTGTTTCATCTTTAGGCAGTGCAGATTGCCTTGCAGAAATATCATAGCTGCAGTTTTGCTCCATGAACCTTTTAGTATTGGATGGGGTACATAAGACATTTTGAACAAATAGTGGAGGATTTGATGGGGGGGGGGGGAGTACAATATCTTGTACTGTACTAGAGATGAGGAGGGTGTAGAGAAAGAGTTCTCAACCTTTTTAAGCCAGGTGCCATGTCATGTTCCCTCAGCCAGCTTCAGGGGCCGGACGGCCATTTTGTCCTTCCTCCATCACATGACACTTCCTGGTGTGGTGATGGGCCACATGAAATGGCACCATAGGCCAAATGCATCCCATAGGCCACAGGATAAGAATCCCTGGTGTAGAGCTTGTGAGGTCCTTGCTGAGCTGTTTTCTCAGAATATAACATGAATGAGAAACTTAGCACATATTCTGCATATCTTTATATGTAGAAATAACATGAGAATGATCATTCCTGCTGCCTTGTAAATGGGGAGAAGAGAGAGACAGGGTCACGTAGCACAGGGCTGCTAAGGGAAAGCATAGAAAGAAATAGCAGCAAGATGGAAATGAGTGGAAGATGCAATTGCTATACCATGATACATGGCATCCTATCATATTCTTGGCTGGTTTGAATTTCCAGCTCTCATTGAAAGAAAAGGAAGAAAAGAAAGTAGCAATTCTCCAACATCTGTCAAACCCAAGATCCAAAGCAAAACATATAGGCAGTATACTGTCCATAGGTTTTGAAAGTAGCAACTGCCTTTCAGTCTGTTTAGCCTATGAATGAAGTTTTAGTTGTGATAGATATGATATTTTGGAATATTAGAGATTTCAATTAGTAGAGTGACTCATTAGACTGTGTGTGGTCATACTAAATGATTTTGCTATTAAAAAGTTATTAAATTGTAAAACTCAGTTATGGGGATTGCAGTGGCTCAAGTGGCTCAGTTATAAATTTAATTTAATTTAATTTAATTTTCACGCTTCTATACCACTCACTCAGGCGAACCCGACTCAGGGCGGTTTACATAGCAGACAATAATACAAAACACAGTAACGTAACATACAATAAATACAGCAAAAAATCAATCACCAAAAGTACAATTACAAATCTCTGTCCGCAAAAATTACAGAAATATATATATACTACAATATGCACTACATGTGCACTACAATACAATTTCTAACAATACATCAAATAAGGTACAATACAATAAAATCCTAAAAATCAGTTAATCACATCAAAGAGTACACAATATAAAAAAAATTCAAAACGTCAAATAACAATATAAAAATATACCCAGCACAGTCCTTTTAGTCCTTCCAGAAGCGGGGTGGGTGGGACAAAAGCATGCACAAGTCCTGGAGCTCCAAGCCGACCAGCCTCCTCACCTCCACCGAGGCCCAGACCATGGCAAGTCCAGCCGCCCGCCGCAGCTGGCCCCAAGTGTTAGCCAACAACAAGAAGATGGTAGCCAGGCATCCCGGGGAGCCAACCAGGACAACCCGCAGCATCTCCCACCTGTCTCCACTCCCGGGAGCCAGTGGCATGAGCTCCCGGGCGAGACAGGGAGTCCCTCTCCGCGACGGCGGCATCTCCCCTTTTTCTGCTCTCTGGGCGGGCCGGCCCAGAGAGCGAAGTCAGCTGCAGGGGGCAGTGGCTCTCCCACCTGTCTCCACTCCTGGGAGACGGTGGCGTGGGCTCCCGGGTGAGACAGGGAGTCCCTCTCTGCAATGGCGGCATCTCCCCTTTTTCTGCTCTCTGGGCGGGCCGGCCCAGAGAGCGAAGTCAGCTGCGGGGGGGGCAGTGGCTCTCCCACCTGTCTCCACTCCTGAGAGCCAGTGGTGTGGGCTCCCGGGCGAGACAGGAAAGAACAACTCAAGCATGTGTTCTGGAAAAGTATTAAATTTCCTGATTTTTCTTCCTCAGACAGTTGGGAACTTTTCGCATATTATAACTGCATTTCCATTTTGCCTAAGAATGGCAGAGGAGAGAGGTTGAAGCTTATTTGTCTCTGTGCATATGATATGGAGAAGGGAGGATGTGATTGAGATAATTCACTAGTGGTAGAGGTAAAAGTAAAGGTTCCCCTTGCTTGAAAGCCAGTCGTATCTTACTCTAGGGTTCAGTGCTCATCTCTGTTTCAAAGCTGAAGAGCCAGCACTGTCTGCTCCTGCAGATGTTTCCGTGGTCATGTGGCAGGCATGACTAGACACCGGAGCTCATGGAGCACTGTTTCCTTTCCACCGAAGTGGTCCCTATTTATCTAGTTGCAATTTCTTGCTTTCGACCTGCTAGGTTGGCAGGAGCTGGAACAAAGACGGGAGCTCGTTCCATCCTGCAGTACTCGGGAATCGAACTGCTGACCTTCCACCTCCCAATCAGCATCTTAGACACTTGAGCCACTAGTGGTACCCAGAATAAAAAGAGGACTGAGTATCTGCAGCTTCAACAGTTCTGCAAAACAGGAAATTTCAGCAGATGTAGCTTACATTAAAAATTGCACTGACTGAAATTCCATCTTCTAAGCAATTAATAAAGGTAAATGAACCCTTTCCCCCTCCCTTCCAAAGTTGGTCATTCCTATATTTAAGGCCATTTTGCTTTTTAGACTAAAATTGATCTTATTCAATTTACCCAGTAGTAATCCCTCTTGGAAGAGAAGTTAATAAATAATCTTGGACCCAGATGAAAAAAGGAGGTGGGTGGGGATATTTCCACTAGCAATAAATGAATAAATCTGTAAGCCAAGAAAAATAAGCAATAGTCTACAGAAAATAGACTTCTAGATGGAAAATAAATGGTACACTATGAAAAGTAGAACGGTAGAAAAAGAAGAGTATTGCCCATTGACCAGAATGTATAGAATTGATAGAATCTGACGGTCAAATAGGGCTGTGAAAGATTCAGAAAAATTTGGGGGGGGGGTGAGACTCTTAGCTGTCATTTATTAGCCACGGTATTCATTGAATTTTGCTACCCGTTTGAAAAGTGAGGAGAAATGGTTTTTTGGCTGGCACTATTACAAAGTGTTGAGAGGGCAAATCTGTTGGTTTTTCTCCTTCATGTATTCAGTTATAAATTCTTAACGTTCTTCTTATTGCATACTAGCATTTTTTGCCCAGCCTTGCCGGGCAGTTATTATCTGTGTGTTGGTGGTTGGGGTGGTTTTGGGGTGTTTGCGCACCCCCCAATACCACCTCATCCACCAACACACAGATAATAACTGCCTGGCAAGGCAGGGCAAGGCAGAGCGCCTGGCAAGGCAGGGCGCCTGGAGAACAATGGTCCATAGGGTCGCAAAGGGTCGGAATCGACTGTGCGACTGAACAACAACAACAAGGCAGGGGTGCCTGGTGTGTGTGAGAGAGAGGGGGGGAGGAGTGGTGCTCCGCATTTGGCCCTTGTCTGTTGGAGCTCGGAGAAAGCAGGCCCCTTCTCTGACAGGCAAGGGCCGAATGTGGAAGGGACTCACTTCCCTCCGGGAGGCAAAGGCCGAGAATGGAGCACCGTTCTTGGCCTTTGCTTCCCGGGGAAGTGGCTTGTTTCCATTGGTGGGTGGGGGATGAAGGCACCAGTGCCTTTGGCCCCTGCCCCCCCATGGAAGGGGCTTGCTTCCCTCCAGGAGGCGAAGCCAGAGAATGGAGCACCGTTCTCAGCCTTTGTCTCCCTGAGGGAAGCTGCAGGCATGTGGGGATAAGATGGGCTCCCCCTCTTCTTCCCGCTATCCTGCCAAAGCCGGAGTGAGGCCGAGGCCAGCCTTTGTCGCTGGGGTACTAGGGAGAAGAGGGGCTCCCCCTCCTCCCTGGAACCCCGCTGAAGCTGTGGTGAGGTCAGTGCCAGCCTTCGTCACGGGGGCGGTGGGGATGGCTTCCTTCAGTGGTTTTTTTACCTGCATGCTGGCTGCCCCACCTCCTCTGCACTCACGCCCTTCAGCCTGATTGGCTGAGGGGTTGCATGGCATTGAGGACGCGGGGAGACGTAGTTCTTTTTGTTGTTCATGTTTGTGGGGCATTTGCCCCACTCTCTGTTTTGGGACCCTTGTGGTGTTGTGACTTCAGTTTTAAGGTAACTGTGGGCAGCTCGGTACAGGATGGTTGGGCCGGGTGTGGCCACATATGCCGGACACATACCACGCAACCCCTTTCTTATAGGTATAGATTTGAAAAAATGAATTATTTTCTGGTAAAATATTTTAAAAAGAATAACAAAAAACATTTCTTGTTTTGTATCGGCTTGTTTGAATTCATTAGATGCATCTAGTCTCTGCATGAAAAGGGCCATGTTGAACCATCTGTTAGAAAATTGTTAATCTTGTCTACACTTGCAAAAAGTAATACATTTTCACCTGTTCTAAATTGGGCTAAAAATCTCTGATTACATGAAGCACAGCAGCTAATTGAGTGGTATTTTGGCTGCCAAGAAATTTATTTAAAACTACCTGGAGGGGATCGTTTATTCCTTCATCAATGCCTGTAGCAGTATACTTGCATTGAATGTGTACATGTGATCACATGTGTCAGTTTGTATTATGTCTTTACAGTTCCTGCTTATCATTTGGGCCCATCTCTTCCAATTAGCTTGGGCTCTTTTTACCTGATTGATAGTAGTGGCAGCAGCAGAGAAGTAGTCCAACCAAGTGGCAGAAACGGATTCCAGCTGATTAAGGGAGCTGTGCCAAACTGGTGCTATGTCACTTCGAATACATGCTAATCCCATGTATCAATATATTGACAGAATATGGTATGAATGGGCACATCAACTGAAACTCACCCAATCTCATGAGCTCCAGGCAATCAGAACTTTGATCTTTTTCCTTCTCCCTCAATTACTGTTCCAGCCTCTTTCGTGACCTTCCAGCAATGAGCTTCCTAGCCCATTACTGTCACCCCAACTTTTGGGAGCAATATTTCTCCTCCTCCTCCTCATCCTCCTCCGCTTCTCTCTCTCTCTCTCTCTCTCTATCTATCTATCTATCTATCTATCTATCTATCTATCTATCTATCTATCTCTGATGTCAGCTCTGACCTAATTGGCTCAATTTTTTTGTTTCTCCCCTCTGTTATATAGTTGCTCAAAAGAACCAAGTTTTTAATTTCTCCACATCATCAAGTGGTTAAGCTATTAATTTAACCCACAAGCAATATGAGGAAATTGAAAGCAGCTGCATGTGCTGGACACAAGCCAAAAAGAGTAATCCTTCTCACACCTAAATAGGAGCTCCTGAGAAGGACCTACTAAGGCAAGTGTAGGAATGCTCTGGGGTAGAACAGCTTACTCAACAAAATTTGTCATCTGATTGGTGGCAAAAAGAGCAAACTAGCTCATCCCTCAGTAGACCAAGTGTGCTAAATGTAAAAGACAAAAAGTGGGCGGGATGGTTAGTCAAAAATGCAACAAGTAATTACAACCATTCAAGAAGAGAAAAGCTAAATAGTGGTGTTCATATTTATTCAAAAATGTTCATTACTTCATGTTCATAGAGTCTCAAAAATAAAGCATCCGGCCCCGGTGGGGGCGAAGAGGCCCTCCCGGCCACTCTATTGGCTGGCGTTTTTGGGCCCTGCCCTCCCCCTCGCCTAGGACTTAAAAGGTGAGGGGGTGCCGGGCGAACTACCACCGCTGCATTCCCAGCCCTGGTGGGGGCAAAAAGGCCCTCCTGGCCACTCCACTGGCCGGCATTTCTGGGCCCCGCCCTCCACCCTCGCCTAGAACTTAAAAGGCGAGGGGGTGCTGGGTGAACTACCGCTGCTGCGCTCCCAGCCCCCATGGGGGCAAAGAGGCCCTCCCGGCCACTCCACTGGCCAGCGTTTCTGGGCCCCACCCTCCCCCATCAAAAGACTCTAAAGGCAGGGTTTTTTTGGGTTTTGCATTATTATTTTACGTTGGTATTATGAGATGTTTTCATTCCCTGTGATTCTATTGTAATTATTGCTACATTATTTTGATGTGGTGCTGATATTTTGCATTTTGTGGATTGTTTTATCTTATATTGTTATTTGTAATACTAGACCTGTGCTTTATTGTATTTACTTGAAACATTGTATTTATTATTGTATTTTGAACATTGTATCCTATATGTAAGCCCTTTGGGTTGCCCTGGGGTCATTTATATGTTGTTAGCCACCTTGAGTCGGCCATGTGTTGAGTAGGGTGGGGTATAAGTCGAATAAACATAAACATGTTCCAATAATGGTCAAAGTTCATCAAAAAAAATAAGCTTGTTTCATGTATGGAGTTACAGTAATCCAATATGTGTTATAAATGCTTATTAATGTAATTGTAAACCAAAACCCTTCCGGATAATTTTTGGTTTTTCACATAAACGTTTCATCAGGGATCTATTAGAATAAAAATAACACATAAAATGGTGAAAACTACATTAATAATCAATTTTTTAAAGATTAGGTTAAGACAGCAAGACAATGAAATAAGAAACACAGTGAGTACCTGTTTAGTAAAGTAGAAGTCAAGTGTTAATTTGCGTCATGAGCCTCTATGTATATTCTCTTTCATGCTCCTGGACGTTAATGAAGATGCCAAACAGGGTAAGTTTTATGCTAACAGACTGCAGGGAAAGCCCACCTACAAATGAGTCTTAAAGAAAACATGTTGAGTTCTCGTGGGTATATCATATCAAACCTGTGCATGAAGTACGCCTCCTGCTGTAATAATTTTCTCTCTACATCTACCCTCAAATACTTAGCAGGATCGATGGTTTCTAACACCACAAACCTAAGATCATTTTCTGTATGTTGAGCCTCGATGAAGTGTGTCGTGAGTGGGGCTTGCATGTTAAGAGATCTAATCTTAGAGCGATGCTCCCCTATCCGAGTTTTAATAAATCTCCATGTCATACCTACATAGGCTTTATCACAGTTGCATAAAATCAAATATACACAATCTTTTGTATTGCAGTTAGTCATGCCATGAAGGCTGTGGGTGAAAGACCTGTTAGGGATGGAAACAAGGTCTGTCTCCCATGTGTATTTGCATTGTGCACAATTTCCACACCTGTAATGTCCTGAGGTAATATGAGAAACCTGTCTGGGTAGTGTTCATGATCTGAGCGTGATAAGATGTTAGCAACAGATTTAGTTTTTCTAAAACCAATAAATGGCTTGTTACTGCAACCAGGCAGGTATTCAATTACATTCCAATGTTTATAAATGATGTTTTGTATTTGACTTGCCAATGGTGAGAATTCTAAAGAGCAACTTAATCTGTTCAATGGGGTCTTAGGTTTATTAATAAGCAAATTTTGCCAAGGTATTTGTCTTACTCTGTGTAACGAACGGTGTATGACGTTCTCTGGATAGCCCCTATCCTTCAAAAACTCTTGAATCATGTTTGAAGAATTAACAAAGTCATCCTCATGAGAAGAATTTCTCTTGGCCCTGGAAAATAATCCAAATGGCATATAATTCTTTAGTTGATAAGGATGGTGAGAGGTGTATGCAAGATACGAATTTCTGTCTGTTTCTTTTCTATATAGTTTAACAGAATTTATGGTCTTGATTAACATAAACTGTTACGCCTAAAAATGGTAAAGAGGAGGCACTAATACTATGTGTGAATTTTAAGTTAGAATGTAAAGTATTTATCCAAGTATTTATCCAATCAGTAAATTGCAATCAGTTATATTCACATTTTTCTTCAGATTCAGGATTGAAATAATTTAAGATTGAGATAACTATTTCTCAGGAGCTAGAAAGTGTAATTTAGGATGACATTAAACTGAAAGTTCTGTACTGTATGTTCCTAGTTCAGTGATGGCAAACCTTTTAGACACCAAGTGCCCAAATTACAACCCAAAACACACTTATTTATCACAACGTGTCAACACAGCAACAAGGGAGGGAGGGAATGCTCCTATTGGGCTGCTGGGCTGGGGTGAACTCTGTGCTGGGGGATGGAGGAAGTGCTCCCATTGGGCTGCTGGGTAGAGGGGCAGGGCAAATTCTGTGCTGGGGTGACTGCACAGGTGCCCATAGAGAGACCTCTGAGTGCCACCTCTGGCATGTGTGTCATAGATTCGACACAACTATCCTAGTCCTTTCAGCCTTTACTAGGGATGGGTAATGTGTGGCTGTCTACATCTTTCTAGATCGTCAGTTCTAGACACTTTTGGTTTTTGCTGACTAGGGCTGATGTTAGTAGAAATCTAACAATATCTGTAGGGCCACAGAACACGTAGGCAGAAAGCAAAGTGACAGTACCTATGTTAAGGTACGATGCAACTTCACCACAGACTCACAAAATAGTGGAAGAGCCAGAGCCAACCATAGGTGGAGATGTCCCTCCATTCTGATTGGTTGGAAGTGAGCAGGTACAGTCATATTATTGGGCCATTTTGATGTTCGGGAATTGAAGAGAAGCAGCCAGCATAAAAAGGCCAAAGCAACTTTATTGTAAGCGGAGTGGACTTTGTAGTAACAAAAATCCCTAACAACGGTTTATGGTCAGTTACGATAGTAAATTCCCTACCATACAAGAAGTCATGGAACTTCTTTGTTCCAGCAACTATGACCAGAGCTGGGCATGCTATGTCCAGCTTTGGATAGGGATCTTGAATAGAATGCAATTGGGGCTTCCTTCCCATTTTCAAGAGAGTGACATAGGACAGCACCCACTCCTACTGGTGAAGCATCACACAAGGACCACAAGTTTCTTAGGATTGAAGTGAGTTAAAACTGCTTCAGAAGACAGACGCTCTTTTAATTCACGGAAGGCTCATTCCTGACTTTGCTCCCACCACCAAACTGCGTCTTTTTAAAGTAACCGATGCAGCGACTCTGCTATTGATGCCTTCCTGGGGAGGAAGGAGTGATAAAAGTTAAGCACACCCAGGAAAGATTGCAACTCAGGCTTGTTGGTTGTCCGGGAGGCATTGCATACAGCAGCACCTTAGAATTGGAGGGCTTAATTCCCTCAGGAGTTACCTTAAACCCCAGGAATTCTATCTCCCTTGCATGGAAAACACTTTTGTCTTTTCTAAGATGTAACCCAGCATTCTCGAAAACCTGCAATACCCAGTCCAACCTTTTCGCAAGCTCAGATTCACTCCCGCAGTGATTAGCACATCATCAAAGTAGGGGAGGACCCCAGGGAGACCCTTTAACAGACATTCATAAGAACAGCCTTGCTGGAACAGGCCACACCGATTGAAAAATGCCAGGGGCTGCATTTACCCCAAACTGTAGGTGAGTCACCTTAAAGGCTCCCTTGTGCGTAATGATTGTCTGAACCACAGCAGCAGCGGGCGTAACTGAAAGCTGCTGATAGGCTTGCACCAAATCCAACTTGGCAAAGCACTTACTCCCATGTAAAGCAGCCAATAAGTGGCTCACTACCGGCACCAGATATGCATTAGGCTTGATGGCCTTGTTAATCATACATTTATAATCAGCGCAAATTCTGACCTCCCCGTTAGATTTTATAGCAGTCACTATTGGTGTCTCCCATTCTGCAGAATTCACGGGAACCAATATACCTTGACCCACGAAATTGTCCAGCTCAGCCTCGATCTTGTCCTTTAGTGCGAATGGCACATGGTGAGGCTTGAGGTGAATTGCCCGCACAGCTAGGTCAAGGTTGAAAGAAATGGGGGGCACTACATAGTTTCCAAGCCCCTTTCTGAAGACAGCCGGCTGTGCATTACAAATGTCCTGCACCGGGGTCAGAGTGGATGGCGTTGATGCTGGACAGTCTAATGCCTAGTGGTTCAAGCCATTGCACCCCAAGTAAACAGTTTGTGCCCTGTTTGACCACTATGAGAGGTAGTCTCATTGCAATGTTCTTGAACTTAACTGCAAAATCCCCCACCCCCAGAATTGGGATCTGGTAACCCTGCATGTCCTGGAGGGATGTCTTGAAGGCCCGCAACTTTGGGCGCGAACTAGAGGGAATTCTAAAGAACTCCTTTTGGGGCAAGATGGAATAGGATGTACCCGAATCCACTTCCATCCTGACCGGAACGCCTTGCAGCTGGACCTCTGTGAAGAAACGATGGGACACACTGGAGACACGGCTGATGAGTGGCTGTGCAACAGAAATCTTGGAAATGTATACTCCCTTTCAACTCGGTTGGTCGAACTGGTCTGGAGACTGCTTCTGGCACTGCTGGCAGAATTTAGCAATGTGCCCCCCCTTTCCACAGTGGTGACAGTTGGCGTTTTTGAACAGACACTTTCGACGATTGTGCCTTCCTCCGCAGCCATTGCACCTCCACTGGGCCCTCTCAATGGTGTGCTTGTCCACCTTCTTTTTCCGGACCTTCTGGACCTCCCCTTCCTCATCACTGGACCTGGACCCCGGTGTGGGCGTAGACACCGGTGATGCAGAGGATGCAGAGGAGCAGGACGATGAGCAGCTGTGCATCTGCACGGCAGACTCCGACCCTCCAGAGGTCACAGGCCAGTGTTTAAAGGACTTAATGCTGGACCGTGCTGTCTTGGACGCCAACGCCTCTCAAAGGACCAACTTGAATGTCAGGACATCCATGGTCATGAGCCGGTGTTGCATCTTCTCATCCCTCAGGCCAGTGAGCAGGCGGTCATGGAGCACCTCTTCCAAGTTGTCCCACTGGCATAGGGCAGCAGCCAACCTCAGCACGGTGGGATAGTCTGCGACGGATTCCCAGGGGTGTTGGTCTCGTCTGTGGAATGCCACCCAGGCTAGGAAGATGGACACCTTGGGCTGGAAATGGTTCTGGAGAGCTGCAAGGATGTCCGCGAGGGGAACCACATCAATGTCCCGGGGCATCACCAAGTGAATGGCAAGTTCCAGAGTGGCCAGGCCACACTTGGAGAGGAAGCAGGACCTCTTCTGGCCCTCATCAACAATGCCCTCAGCCGCCATGTTATGGCAGAACTGGTGTTCATAGAGATTCCATCTCTCCGGCATGGCCACATTGAAGGGATCAACGGAAGATTTGTGGGAAGCCATATCCCATCCTCATCACCAATTTGATGTTCAGGAATTGAAGAGAAGCAGCCAGCATAAAAGGGCCAAACACAACTTTATTGTAAGCAAGCCAAACATGAACAGCAATGGTGCAACAGCTCTTTATATACACTGTACAATGGATACATTCGGGCGGGAAACAATATGATTGGTTAGGAGAGAAGTGAGGTGATTGTGGGATTACCGGACCTGAGTGAAGTCTTCATGTGTCTTGTTAGAAAGGGCGGGAACGCAAGTCCCATGATAGTTCAGTACCAAGAAGAAGACAAATGGAGGATCACCCCAATCCCATAATAACAATTACACAATGTTACAGCAATAATTAAAGTTACATACGCAACAGCCATAGAAACCAAATTCCAGTGGAAAGCTTGTTCCTGTATAACTCTGACCATTTACAGTGATGCACTGCAGCAGGTTCTGTCAGGTTCTGCAGAACCGGTTGCGGAAATTCCACCAGGCCATGCCCACTTGGTTGGCCATGCACACCTCCATAGCCCATAATGCAGGATGTTTGGCTACATCCACCGATTTGGCCAGCCCACAGAGTAGGTAGTAATTTTTTTTTCCAGTGCATCCCTGCTGGCCAACCAGAATGAAACTGATAGACTATGACAGCAGGGGGGATGGGGAGGGCAGATGGATGAAAAAGTAAGCTTGCAATGCTGTTGGAGGCAGTTGCCACCAATGGAAACCACAGATAGCTACACAATGTCTGTCCCAATTCTCCTTATTGTCAAATATGGACAGAGACAAGGGTCTCTTGGGAAATGGAAAAGGGAGGCCTTGTGTCTGGTTGAAGAGCAAGCAATGCATAACGTCTGCTCAGTGAGAATTTCAGGGACACATATGGGATGGCAAAGGCAACAGCTGGAGAGCTGTCAGGCTCATCCATTCTCCTGCTAGGTGGTAGAGAGATGGATAATGCCTGGATATACTGCCAACATCTCACAGCCAAAACTGTCCAGACAAAAGAGAACAAGGCACAGAAGGAGAAAGAGTGTTTGTTTTCTCTCACATCAAAAACTACAGTCCCAGATTGCTGCTTTCAGGGCTAGCCCAACTGCAGAGGCAAATGAGGCAAACATTTAGCACATCAAAATCCCCGAGTTGCCTGCCTCAGCTATGCAAATATCTTTCAGGGGAAATGGCACAGCCGGCACTTTGAAAGGATTTACACAGAAGCAGCTTGGCAGCTTCAAAGCTAAGTAAAACACCCAATATTCAAGACAGTGTTTTCTTTTCTTTACAAAATGCTGATAAATACTATTATATAGCAGAATATGAAGTAAAAAGAAAGAATTAAAAGAAAATTGAAGCTGCAACAAAATTCAGTAGTGCCTTCTTCCCTTCTAACAAAAGTTCTGTTCAGTGTCTCTGCTAGCCAATGTCTAGGATTTTATAGCCCCATGCAGGCATCTGAAAGGATTTGAATGCTTGCAAAGCTTATGGGGGCATTTTAGGAAAATAAAGTGTGCACAAATCAATGTTCATGTTTTAAAATGTGACATACTAAACAGCACACAAATAAATTATATATTTGTGAGCATGAAAATTCATTTCAGAATGTCTGAACAAGGCTATAGCAGTGTAGAGACTGAGTGCCCAAACTGCAACCCCAAACCCACTTGTTAATTGCAAAGTGCCAACACAGCGTGGAGAACTCTGTGCTGGGGGAGATAGAGGAAATGCTCCCATTGGCTGCTAGGCAGAGGGATGGGGTGAACTCTGTGCTGAGGTGATGGCGTGTGTGCCCACAGAGAGGGCTCTGTGTGCCACCTCTGGCACACATGGCATAGGTTCGCCACCACTGGGCTATAGGAATCCTAGAAGCTGGCTGGCTGGCACTCTGAATATATATATATATATATATATATATATATATATATATATATATATATATATATATATATATATATATATATATATATATCTTATACTTGTCCTCCCTCAACTTTCACAGCCCAATATATAACAAGTATAAGAGGTAAATCCAGGAGGGATGTAGAGAAAGTCAATGAAATTTAGCCTTGGAGATTTTGAAATCCCTAGATGCAGTCAATGTACTTGCTTTCATTTGGCTGATATTTACTAGAGCTGGGATCTTTTTTTTTTAACTGTGTAGCCCATAATTCTCCATTCTATAAATTCTACAAGACCTACACCTTCAGACACTTAATGAGAATTACCAACAAAAAATGTCCTAAACTGGAAGGTTCTGAGGCTAAGCTAGGCTTAACTCCACCTAAGCTTCCACTTTCTGTCCTAACTGGGAACTCTCTGAAAAAGGAGCTAGGCTAAGATAAACCACAAAGTCTTTTAGTGTAACCTCTTTCTTCCATATGAACCACATTTAGGTTCTGTCATACCTGTCAAGTGTCCTGTTTTCCATAGGAAAACCCCTTATTTTTATTCCTCTTCCCACCCCCTCCTGTTTTATTAATTTCCCCATAATATCCCTTATTTATTTATTTTTTAAAAAAATCCTGACCGGAGCCCTCACAAGCGAAGCTGCATCATGTTTTTGCTGCCACCAGAGGTCACTGTGGCTTTTCGCTTATGGAAGGAGATAGAGAAGGTGGTGGGGGCCTTCTGTAGTTTGTTTCCCTTTCATTTCCCTGCCACATGGTCATGAAGGCTTCATTTTTGCTGCTGCTGGTCGGAGCCACCATGGGACAGGAGTCTACTCTAGGTGAGCGATATTTCATATATGGAGATTAACTCCTCAGCTGCTGGGAGGCTTGGAAAACTACAGAGGTTGCTTTTTTACTTTACTAATTCCCTTCCTTAAGCTGGATTCGACATTCTCAGGTGTTGGTGCTTCAACTAGTTGCAGTGAGGAACAAGTAGATTGGTTAATTTGGGAGAATTAATCCCTTGCTCCTCCACCCTAATTGGGGGGGGGGTGTTTAACCACATGCAGGGGTAGTTCACCCTAGGGGGCTGGTTTACTATTCTGCTCTTTGCTTCCCAGATTTTTTTTAAATTAAACATAAGCAAACAAGAAAGAAAACAAAACAAAAGTCCCCCAAGAGAAGATGGGAAAAGGGTTCTTTGGCCCACACAGCTTTGTGCCCATTAAATTTACAATACCATCTAGCCATCTTATTTTTGGCCACCCCCTTCTTTTGTCCTCCACCTTTCCCAGCATCAAGGTCTTCTCAAGTGAATCCTCTCTTCTCATTTGATGTCCAAAGTACTTTAGCGTCATCTTTACTATTTGACCTTTAATGAACTGTCAGGGTTGATTTCTTCTAGGATCGACCTATTTCTAACACCACATTTCAAAGGCATCTATTTTTCTGTGCTCAGCTTTCCTAATGGTCCAGCTCTCACACCCATACATTACCAGCGGGAATACCATTGCTTTGACTATGCAATTTTTTGTTTGCAAGGTGATGCCTCTTCTTTTAACTATGTTCCTCAGGTTTCTCATAGCTTGTTTCCCAAGCATCAGTTGTCTTGCAAACACCATCTGCAGTGATCTTTGATCCTAAGAAAGTAAAATCTGCCAGTCATATCCAACTCTAGGGTGCAGTGCTCATCTCCATTTACAGCCAAAGAGCCAATGCTGTCTGTGTTTGCAGACATTTTCATGGCCATGTGGCAGGCATGACTATAGCCCAGCAAGTCACATGGCTATATTTGGCCATGCCCACAGATTTTACCATGCCAATAGAGGGGTGTGGCCAAAATTTCCCTTATTTTCAAATCCAAAACTTGACAGGTATGGTGTCTGTAAATCAGATAGTGCTCCCAGAATGTGAAGCTAGGGGATTTTTAGTTCAAGAACTCAAAAAATCTAATCCTTGAATTTTAAACCAGTAGTTGTGATTTCCCACCAGGTCCTGAGAACTGAAACCAACTGCCGCCACCCCAGGATCATCACCACAGCTGCAGGGGTGCCCCACCCTCCTCTCCCATCACTAGCTGGGTGGGATAAAGGGCCGTTGGCTGCCGGGGCAGGCCGAAGACTGCTGCCACCCCAGGACCATTGTCGCAGCTGCGGGTGGCCTGCCCTCTTCACCCATCCCTTGCAGGGTGGGATAAAGGGCCATGGGCCACCGGGCCAGTCCAAAGACTGCCGCCACCCCAGGACCATCGCCACAGCTGCATGGGGGCCCACCCTCCTCTCCCATTCTTTGCAGTGTGGGATAAAGGGCCGTGGGCCGCCGGGCCAGGCCGAAGATTTCTGCCACCCCAGGACCAACGCTGCAGCTGTGGGGGGGGCCTTGCCCTCCTCTCCCATCTCTTGTGGGGTGGGATAAAGGGCCGTGCCCCACCAGGCCAGGCCGAAGACTGCCGCCGCCCCAGGACCATCGCCGCAGCTGCAGGGGGGGCACCCTCCTCTCCCATCCCTTGCAGGGTGGGATAAAGGGCTGCACGCCACCGGGCCAGGCCAAAGACTGCCACTGCCCCAGGACCATCACCGTAGCTGTGCCCCCCCCTGCTCTTTCTTCCTTTTCCTTCTGCTCCCAGAGAAGACTTGCCGGCTAGGAGCGCTAGGACTTGTGCTTGCTTTCGCACCCCACCCTCCCCTCTGGAAAGGACTGTGTTGGGATATATTTTTATATTGTTATTTTCTGTACTTGGGCATTTTTTATTTTGTATACTTTTGTGCTGTTATTGATGTTTATGTATTTCATAATTGTCATTTTTTATATTGTGGAAATTTAGATTTTATTTATTTATTTATTTATTTATTTTTCATTTTTCTATCCCGCTTTCCTGACACAAGTGCCACTCAAAGCGGCTTACAACATATATAAAAATACAATAAACAGAGCAAAAAACAAAAAACATTAACCTCAACCACCCAGCAGCCACAAAGGTGCCCAATGGTTCAAAGACCATAAGGGCAGCTGCGTCGACAGCAGTGGTTCCCACCTGTCACTCCCCTCGTAGAGAACGAGTCCCAGACAGGGCAAAGGCAAAAGTCCCACAGACAGCGGCGTTGGCGGCGGGCGCAGGTGGGCTCCATCCCCGAGCGATGGAGTGGCTTCGGGGAGAGCGCGGGCCTCTCTGCGGCGGCGGCGGCGGCGGCTTTTCACCCCTCCAGCCCGGCGTGGCTCGGAGGGGGCGTCGTCGTCAGCGGGCGCAGGTGAGCTCCATCCCCGAGCGATGGAGTGGCTTCGGGGAGAGCGCGGGCCTCTCTGCGGCGGCGGCGGCAGCGGCTTTTCACCCCTCCAGCCCGGCGTGGCTCAGAGGGGGCAGCGTCGGCGGCGGGCGCAGGTGGGCTCCATCCCCGAGCGATGGAGTGGCTTCGGGGAGAGCGCGGGCCTCTCGGTGGCGGCGGCGGCTTTTCACCCCTCCAGCCCGGCGTGGCTCGGAGGGGGCGGCGTCGGCGTCGGGCGCAGGTGAGCTCCATCCCCGAGCGATGGAGTGGCTTCGGGGAGAGCCTGACATGTCAGCCTGACATTTCAATGTGCTCTGCAATGAAATTTGGCTCTCTAAACCTAAGAAAACTACAAAATGTGTCTTAACACTACATGGATCAAATGTCACCTTAAAATCAAGAGAAGGTTGCATGTGGAAACCATGACAGTGTATAAATCCAAAAATTAAATAAAAATTAAATTAAATCTTGTGACTTTTGATTCCACTCTTACTTGAGAAACAAACACATTTCTGTATTGTTTCCAAAACCTATCAAATCTCTTTGACCAGACAGACAAAGGAAATTTGTTTATGCCATTTGGAAATGATCTCTTTCTCAAACAACTTTCAATTCTTTTTAATAGGGAATTGCTTGTTTCAAGTCTTAAAATGATTTTACCTGTCACCAAACTTGAAGTTTTTCTGCTGAAAAATTACATGTTCATATAATATGTGAAGTCATCCATGATAATGCTTCAAGATTATAAAATAGTTTGAGACTGTGACTGGCATGGTTTACAAAAGTGATTCACATGTATAACTGGAGCATGTATCTCAGTGCAATACAATCTATGATGGATGTGTTCATTGGCCAGAAGGGTTTGTGTCTGTTTCAATCTTTGGAGCCATTCTTTGTTTCCCAATCCACTTGGCCACAAATCTGGGATAGGATTCAAAGAAACTACCATCTGGACTCAGGCAGGATCTGCACAACAGAAACTACTTTGGTGTGCTTCTCACTGCACATTGTGATCTCACGAGGCACACAATAAAAGTTTTTCTTTCTATGTGGCTGAAGGGTATCCTGTCTAATGTTTGAATGTCAGCATATGACACCTGGTCTCTCTTGACACAATAGTCCCATTATAGCTATGGAATCCAGACTTTTGATACACTAAACAAGAACAACCTTGTAAAAAATCTGGTTGTAAGAATTGCTGAATGATAACCACTTTTTTTAAAAAAAAATATTAAATACTGTGAAGACAAATAAATGTACGATATCCAACAATACAAAAATATACACAATGCAAACAGTGTGTAGCTCATTTTTCCTAATAAATAGTTATTGACACTTGCAAAGTAAGTTTACATATTCTCTGAAAGGGTGTGCACACATTAATTAATTTTCATTCCAAAACAATAATTGTTGTGGCTTGTTCCCCTTTCCTCTATTTAAGGTATGCTCAATAAAGGGCTTCCAGATTTCATAAAACAAACAAACCAAAAAGAACCAAAAAAACCACTGGGAGCGCAAGTCCGCCGCAGGCGGACAAAGCGCCTCGAAGCCACAAAATCAAAAAACCTTACACCACCATTTAAAACAGCCCATCACCATTAGTTCAAGAAAAAAACGAAACCCTTTAGTATCCAACACAATTTTAAAAAGCCCGGCACCGCCGGGCAAACTATGCTAGTAGATAATAAGTCTGCTTCATAAAAATTTAAGTTCATATTATTTAATTTATACACTAATACACTTGGTGGATCTAATTTAATGTTGGTCCCCAAAATTTCTATTGCTACTTTTTTTACCTTTATCCTATAATGCACCTATAAAATGGTGCATTAACCATTGGAATGTGACAAAGGATGTTGCACCAGGCCCCACTAGCCCCGTCCGAGCCTCCATTCACTCGCCTGAACAGGGTTCGCAGGTAAGTGTCAGGTTGAAATTTTCAACCTGGGGGCAGGAGCCCCCCAGTCACAAACAAAAAAAGGGAACTTCAATTCCCAAAGTTCCTTTCACCGTGCCACACCAGAGCCAATCAGGCTGAGCGGCGCGGCAAAAGGAACGTTCGGAAACGCGCAGCAGCCAATAAAAAAAAGCCGCAAAAGAAAAACCGCCACAGAAAGAAAGCACGCGCAGCCAAAACTACAAGCCCCAGCGTCCTGCGCGCCATGAGCGCGCAGAACGCTGAGGCGGCCGGCGCGCGAAAAATAAAAGTTAAAAAAAGCCCGTCGCCGCTGCCATTCTTCCCCACGGGCGAGCCAGCATGGCCCATGGGGGACCCCCCCCCGCAGCCGCGGCCCTTCTGTTCGAAGGGCCAGCCGGCGCGCGAAAAACACGAGTAAAAAAAGTAAACCCCTGGCCGCCACTGCCCTTCCGTTCGAAGGGCCAGCCGGCACACCAAAAATAAAAGCAACCCACCCACCCACCCACCCCCCGCAACTGCCCTTCTTCCCAACGGGCCAGCCAGTATGGCCCGCGGGAAAAAAAAGAAACACCCCACCGCCGCTGCCCTTCCTTCCCATGGGCCAGCAAGTATGGCCCGTGGGAAAGAAAGCACCACCACCCCGCAAATGCCCTTCCTTCCAATGGGCCATCAAGCATGGCCCATGGGAAAGAAAGCCACCCCCCCCACTGAAAAAACACACACAAAAACACAAACGAAAAACATTCAAAAACACACCAAAAACCAAAAATTACACACACACACAGCAAAAATAAACAAGAAAAAAACACACATACACCCCCCCAAAAAACCCACCCCCACCCCCACCCCCCCAAAAAAACCCACAGAACTTACCAAAAGATGTCTTCCTTCTATGAGAACCGGAACTCAAATGAGAAAGAGGAAACTTACCGGAAGCGACACCTAGAGGACAGAAGAGAACAAATGTAACGAGAGGCACAAAAGCTAACCACCCCCACCCAGTGGCCAAAAGAGAAAGAACATTCAAAAACATTAAAAAATAAGAATAATTCCAAATTTAATCAAATAAGTTATACAAACATTCAAAAATAAACACACTAATCTCAAAAATTACCAAAAAAAGAAAACACTTTTCACTCCAAATAACCAAAACAAAAAAATGAATTAAAAAAACATTTTAAAAAACAAAATTAAATTTTAAACTGAATAATATTAAATTAAATTAAATTTAAAAAATTTAAAAAAATGCATAAACATAAAAAACAAGTTCAAAAACCAAATTAAGGAGCCCGGCACTGAGGAAGCCAGCACACACACAAAAAAAAAACAACAACAAACAAACCAAAAGAACCAAAAACAACCACTGGGAGCGCAAGTCCGCCGCAGGCAGATGAAGCGCCTCGAAGCCACAAAATCAAAAAACCTTACACCACCATTTAAAACAGCCCATCACCATTAGTTCAAGAATAAAATGAAACCCTTTAGTATCCAACACAATTTTAAAAAGCCCGGCACCGCCGGGCAAACTATGCTAGTAGATAATAAGTCTGCTTCATAAAAATTTAAGTTCATATTATTTAATTTATACACTAATACACTTGGTGGATCTAATTTAATGTTGGTCCCCAAAATTTCTATTGCTACTTTTTTTACCTTTATCCAAAATTGTTTTGTTATTTCGCACTCCCACCACATGTGAATATATGTGCCAATCTCCTCCTTATATCTCCAGCATTTATTGAAATTAGTTTGGTCCATTTGGTTCACTCGAATTTGTGTTAAATACCATTTCCATATCTATACCTATAAAATGGTGTGTTAACCGTTGGAATGTGACAAAGGATGTTTAGCCAGGCCCCACTAGCCCCGTCTGAGCCTCCGTGCACTCGCCCGAACGGGGTTCGCAGGTAACTGTCGGGTTGAAATTTGTGCCAGTGGGGCAGGAGCCCCTGGATGCAAACAAAAAAAGGGAACTTCAATTCCCAACATTCCTTGCACTGCGCTGCACCAGAGCCAATCAGGCTGAGTGGTGCGGCCAAAAGGAACATTCGGAAATCCGCCATGGCCAATCAAAAATAAGTCGCAGGAAACAAACCACTGCACTACCTAAAATTATGCACACCAAACTACAAGCCCCAGCATCCTGCACGCCATGAACGCGCAGAATGCTGAGGCAGCCAGCACGCAAAAAATAAAAGGAAACCCCCCTGCCACCGCTGCCCTTCCTTTCCACAGGCCAGCCATCGAGCCTGGCCCATAAAAAAAAGACACCCCCCCGGCCTTTCCTTTCCACGGGCCGGGCATCAAGCCTGGCCCCGTGGAAAAGAAAGACACCCCCCCTAAAAAAGTAAACACAAAAACACAAATCAAAAACACTCAAAACCAAAAATCAAAAATACAAAAAGGAAACACAAAAACATCCAAAAACAAACAAGAGAAAACACACAGACCCCCCCAACCCAAAACAACCCCCCCAAAAAAATAAAATAAAACCAGAGAGCTTACCATGAGATGTCTTCACTCCATGACGACCAAAACTAAACTGAGAAAAGAAAGAGAATACTTACCGGAAGAAGAAGTGACACCCAGAGGACAGTAGAGAAAAATTGTAGAGTACACTAAAAGCTCACCAGCCCTACCCAGAGGCCACAAGAGTAAAAACATCCAAAAATATTCAAAATAATAAGATTAATTCCCAAATTACTGAAATAAGTTATCAAATCATTCAAAAATATTCACACTAATCACAAAAAAATAAAAAAAGTTTTCACTTTAAAAAAACCCATCTAAACACAGTATGGAAAAATTGATTAAAACAAACATATTCTTACATATTTTAAAAATTATTATCCAAGGCACAACTATTTAAAAAAATTCACATAGTAACAAAATTTTTGGTTAAATACAATAATTATAAAAAATTATATCATCCTTTCCTCTTTTGAAAAACCAAAAAACCAAACCAAAAAATAAAAAAATTACAGTTTCTAACAGCCCATGCATAAAAATAAAAATTTAAAAACCCACAATTAAAAACTAACCTCATTTGCATAAAAATAAAACAAAACCCTTCCAAAACTATTTTAAAGAGCCCGGCACTGAGGGAGCCGGGGTGCAAAAATTAAAAATAAACAACACACTGGGAGCACAAGTCCCCCGCAGGCTGACGCAGTGCCTCAAACCCACAAATTCACAAAACCTTTCAACACCATTTAAAACAGCCCGGCACCATTTGTTCAAGAAAAAAAACCAAACCCTTTACTATCCAACACAATTTTTAAAAGTCCGGCACCACCGGGCAAAATCTGCTAGTGACTTTGTAATTGTGTTCTTGAAGCCTTATTGATAAGTTTCTCATGACTCTTTTTTTCCATTTTTGCTTCCAACTTACTTCATTAATACTTATGTTTAAATCGTTTGCCCATATCTCTTTCATAGTGTCTCAATCATGATCCATGTTAATTAGTATTTTATATATTTTACCAATTAGACCTTTTAATCCTATTTTTCCTGACCTTATGTCAATTGCCAAATTCTCAAATTCTGTTACATTTCTATTTAAGCTTGTGTCATTAAGAAATTTGCTGTTCCATTTGTCGATCGCTGCCTTTTCAAACCAATTTAATTTCATCTGTAGAAAGATATGTGATTTTTTTCTACATTTTTACACAATTCTATCCAGTCTTTTAACAAAACTACAGTAATACCTCATGCAAAGTCCGCTTCGTACAACATCAAATTCATACAACATTGCCTAATTCCTTGAAAAAAGTTGCCTCATACAAAGTCGCTGTGACTTTGTATGAGGCATTGGGGTTTTTCCCAGGTTGCATTTTGCCGGGGCAGTATAAAAGTCAGGAAGCACACGTGCATTGCTCTTGTGGGTTTTGCACGAGGTGAAGAGTGTTTAGGAGTGGTTTTCGGCATGATTTTGTTTTATTTTTTTCAATTTTTTCATCAGAATTTTTGGAACCATTCCTGGAATTTTTGCAGCCTTCGTCAGGTTCTTGGACCATTCTTTGGCACAGTGGAAAGGTAGGTAAATGAGGTTTTCTGTTTCTGATTGGCTTGGGGTGGGGAGGTGGATGGGGAGGGCAATTTTTGGGTGGGGTGGGCAATTGTTTGGTGTTTGCTGCTGTGGTTTTTAAAAACAGATTGCATGCTCCATAATTTTTCTTATGTTGGTCTTTCTGGGGGGGAGCACCTTTTGGTGGGGTGGGCAATTGTTTGGTGTTTGCTGCTGTTTGGATAATTAACACTGTGCTGCATGATGGGACATGTTGGCATCTATATTGTCCTTGCTTCCATCCAGTAATTGTTTACAGTAGCTTGTACAAAAGGGATGGTCAGCCGCATGGCTGTAGATTAACACTGTGTTGCATGATGGGACATGTTAACTTTTAAACCTGCACTTCATAAAGTTTTCAAAAGTTAAAAACTTGTTGTATGGTTTGTCCCCTAAAATCAGGGTTGTTTGACATGTTTTTGTAATGTATTTAGCCTTTAGACAATGATTTCTTAAAGTTCTGTCAGTTTCCTGTCTGTTTCCTTGACTTTGCCCTGATGTCTGTGCTGTTACATACAATACAATGTATCTCTATGGAAATGATGTTGTACGAGGCATCGCAGCAAGAATTTGGACATTGTATGAGGCATTGCGGCAAGGATTTTGCATGCCTCATACAAGGTCCAAATCTGTAGAAAGTCTAAACTTGTGGAACCAACTTTGTATCGGGTATCACTGTACCTTATTATAATCCAATATCTCCTCAATTATGCTAGTTAAAGTAAATGGGAAAGTCTTAAAATCCTTCAGTTCAATTAAAGGTGAGATGCCAAGAACAGTTTTGCTTTTCACAGAATGCCAGGTGTCCACTAATATTTTTAGCATAGCATTGTTTTGCATAATTTTAACCTTGTTTTTGTTCAAAAATATTGCTTTTCCAAGTTTGTTTAGTTCATTCATTCCAATATTTTCCTAAATGGTATCAGTTCTCATTAAAATCTTTATGATATTCTTTAGCTGATGTGCTTTGTAGTACTTCTTAATGTCTGGTAGTCCTACCCCCTTTTTTTCCTGTTTCTTATACCATAGTGATTTCAAGATTCTCGGTCTCTTTTCACCATTACAATATTCATTTAGTGGGGTATGCAGTCCCTTAAAATCCTTCTCTTTAATTTGAATTGGTAAAGCCTAAAAATATAAAATTATTTTTGGTATAAGTTTCATTTTGATTAAGGCTATTCTCTCAAACCACGATAATCTTAGTTTCTTATAGCGGGTTAAAGTTTCCTTTATTTCTTTTACAAGTGCACCAAAGTTTAACTCTTTAAATCCGTCATCTTGATTTGAGATTTTTACTCCCAGATATCTCACGTTATTTTTGACTTTGATATTATAATTAGTCATAATATCTTTCTGAGTTTCCTTGGTAACATTAAAAAGTATTAGTTCTGATTTGCCCCAATTTATTTTTAGGCCGGTTGCATCTTGAAAGTTTTTGAGATGGGTTTGTATTCTTGCTAATGCATTTTGGGGTTCTCTTAGTATCAATAGGGTATCATCGGCATAGAGATTGATTTTGTTATTGTTTATTCCCTTTAATTCTCTATCTTCTCTGATTGCATTTGCAAACAGTTCAATTACCATTATAAAAAGTATTGAAAATAGGGGGTCACCTTTTGTTCCAGCTTTTAGCTCTATATCTTGGGAGAGAACATCATTCACTTTTATCTGTGCATTGCTTTGCTGATATAAATTTTCAATTACTCTTGTAAATTTTAGTCCAAATCTATATAGTCTCACTGTTTCTTTGATGGTTGGCCAATGGAAAGAATTGAACACTTTATATTTGTCCAAAGATAATATTCCAATTTTTCTTTACTTTGCTCTGCTATGATCATTAATGCGACTACCTTCCTTTTTAAATCAGCTAGGTGTCTTCCCTTCATGAAGCCTGCCTGATCAGTTTTTATATATTCCCCATGAATTTGTTGAGTCTATTTGTTAATATTGCAGTGAAAATCTTTAGATCTTGGTTTAATAATGATATGGGTCTGTAAGACTCAATTTTCTCTTCATCTTTCCCAGCCTTATGGATTAGTATAATAATTGATTTAAACCATGAATCCGGGATCTTTCCTCCTTCAAACATATGATTAAATATTCTTTTAATTTTTTGAATTATCATTTTTTAAAACTCTTTATAAAATTCACCCACCAATCCAGGTGTCTTTCCTAATTTCACCAGGTGTCTTTCCTAATTTCAGTTTGGCTATAACAGTACTTATTTCCTTCTCTGAAAAAGGTTCTTCCATTAACAACTTATGCTCCTGAGTAACCTTAGCTTTAGACCAATTTTTGATATACTTCAACATTTCTTCTATGTTCAGTTCTTTTTCTGAGTATAATTCATGATAGAATTGTCTGGCTATTTCTACTTTTTCATTTATTTTATTACACCTGGTTCCTTGCTTATTAATTAATACTCTTATCTCCCTTTTTTTCTCTAACTGCCTTTGCCAACATTTTAGAATTTCTATTACTGTACTCAAAGTAATTTCTTTTTAAATAGATTAAATTCCTTTTAACTGATTCTATGTCTTTCCCGGTTAATTCTGGTTTTAATCTTTGCAGTTTATCAAATACAATTTTGTCATTGGTCCTTATGTGTTTTTCCTGGAGTTGTTTGATCTCCTTTTCCATGGGTTTTTTGTTTCTCTTTGAATTGTTTATTTTTAATACTTGATAATTTGATACTTTCACCCCTAAAAATTGATTTCATTGTACTGTATCCCAGAGAATACTGTCTGATACGTCTCCTGTCTTATTTAGCAACCAACATTCCTCCCACTTTTTGATTATTGCTTCCTTATTTTCTTTATTTTTATATATTTTGGGGTCATACCTCCATTTATTGCTCTTTCTTTCCCTTTTTGTCATTACTTTTAAATCTACTAACAATTTGGCATGGTCCGATTCCCTAAATATTCCCACCTCTGCATTTTCTAATGATTTGACCAGATTATTTGTGAACATAACGTAACCAATTCTTGAGTAAGAATTATGCACATGAGAATAATATGTATGTGCGATTTCATTGCCCTTCAAATTAGACCAAGCATCATACGGTCCTAATCACTGCATCCAATTATCCAGAACATTTTTATTTCCCACTTTTTGTCTTACTGTGTTTGTTGTGTCTGTATGTAGTCTGGTCAAATTAAAGTCACCTGCCACTATTATTTTATCTATGTTTTCTCTTGAAATAATTTGATATATTAACTACAGAAATTCTTCCTGTTTCTGATTTGGTGCATATATATATATTAACTAATAAAAATTCTTTGTTATCTATTAATCCCTTTATGATTAAGTACCTTCCATCTGAATCAATGATGCTATTTACTTTAACAAATCCTAATTTTTTATGTTAATATTGCAACCCCCCTTGCTTTTGATGATCCAAACACCTTCTCATAATTGGTTGTCCAGCCTAATGAAAGATTATTGACTTTCCCACCATTTTGATATGTCTCTTGTAAAAATATTATGTCCGGTTTGTCCTTCCTAATAGCAGCTTCAATTCTTTTTCTTTTTAATTGGGAACCCAAGCTTTTCACATTCCACATTAATATTCTAGCCATATTCATATTTATCAAAATTTACTTTTTGACGTGTGATCCTTAACTTCCCGAAAATTTTCATAACTGAGAATAATGAACATATATTTGTATTTCCACCCTTTTTCATTGAGCATACATATATCTTACAACCTACAAATAGTGAATGACATACATACAAATCAACATAAATGACAATATAAACAACAATATAATCAACCTCCCCACCTTTTTTGACATAAGCAAAAAAAGGGAAAGCCCTTGCATATCAAGGAGGGGAATGGGGGAACGTGACAAGATTGCGGTGAGGGTATCATGATTGCCGCAATTCTCACTTTAACAAACTGTTTAACATGGCCTCTAGCTTACTTCAAGGTTACTCTTTTCATGGAATCCGGAGGTTAATAAGCCCTCTTGTAATTCGTCCCATTCTTTCGATTTGTACTCAATGATATTGGCTTCTGCCAAAGTATTGAGAGTGAGCAGTCCTTCCTTAATAATACTAGCTTTTCTCAGATGAATAAATTTTAGCTGACATGAAGGCTTCCAGTTATACTTTATCCCTTTATCTCTCTCTCTCTTTTGCTTTTTGTAATTGGTTTAATTTGTTTTACCAAATTTGTTCCTCTAAGGGCAGGTCGTGATAAACTTCAATGTCATTACTTTCCAAATTCAATGTGCTTGGGCCCCCTTTTTTATTTGGGACATCACACTGAGTTTCAAGCCTTCGTTTGTGAATCTTACTAATACATTTATATTTATTTCCCTATTTCTCTTAGCTCCTAATCTGTGTGCACTAATGATGTCTTTGGGCGTGAATTTCCTATCCATTTTTAAGTCATTTAACCATGCTACAATTCTTGTCTTAAGTTGGTCTGGCACAGCTTCTGAAATATTTCTAATTATTACATTCTGCCTTCTAGATTGATTTTCTATGTGATCCAATCTCTTTTCAAGAGTATCTAGTTTGGTGGAACTAAAAGATACAATAAATATAAATGCAAAGTAGGTTGAAGTGATAGGAAACAAAGCAAAGGCAACACAGGAGATAACCACTTTTGAAATGCTCAACCATGATAAGCTATGCACTAGTAAACTGTCCTCACCTCAAGAGTAGCTCTTCTACTTCAGCAGACCTTGATATCCTTGTAATCACTTAGTTATTCTGTGACTGATGTCATATAACATCTATACTTAGGCTTGGATGCTGCTCATCTACACAAATAAGTTTTCCTGTCAGGAAACTAATGATAATTTCAATTCATTTCATCTCTGTGTGTATTGTTTATAGGGGAAGGTGAAACTGAGACATGCAGGCCCAAGTCTTTGAGTGGCATAATCTTTGAAAGTCAGATGCAGACACAGCTGGCTCTTTGGCTGTAAACAGAGATGAGCACTGAACCCTAGAGTCATATACGACTGACTTTCAAGCAAGGGCAACCTTTACCTTTACCTTACTAGCAATAAGGGTACAAATTACGCACACACAGTTCATGTAGTGTTCTATACATTGATGCAGCCTAAAAAAGAGGACATTGTCAATTTCACACACACACACACACACACACACACACACACACACACACACACACACGCACACACACAGTAGTTTGGACTGAGATCTGCAGCTGCCAGAAAAAAACAGAAGGAAAAAAATCCTCTAACAAAAAAATTAATTTCCGGTCAAGTGCAAAACAAACCACAGAGAAACATATATACATAAACAGAGGAGAGTCTTAAGATAGCACAGACAATCAGAAAATAATATAAGTTAGTGCTCAGTCAAGTCAATCCTGAACCATAGCTGTCAAGTGTCCCGTATTGGCAGGGAACCTCCCATATTTTACCCTCTTTCCCGGTGGCATCCTGTATCCGTCAGACTGCAATGCCCTAATTCCACCACTGGAAGCATAGCTGTCAAGTTTCCCATTTTGTCCGTGAAATTTCCCTTATTTTCAAATCCAAAACTTGACAGCTATGCCTGAACACACACTACAGTTAAAATGAGTAAACTGAGGCTATCCTTGAGGGTACGTAAGAACAAAACCAAATTAGAAGTTGAAGGAAGGAGCTCACTGGACAAAGAACACCTTTAAAGGAGGATATAGTTGATGAATTCAACCTCCTCTACATCACTTGGAGGACCCTGAATAGGCTGAGAGTTGGAGTCCCTAAATGCAAGACCAACATGCTCAAATGGAGGCTGCTGACAGATAACAACATGACATGTGAATGTGGAGAGAGGCCGTATTCGACTCATTTACTAGTCTACCAATTACATGCACCAATGAGGACTTAGGTTTGGCCAATGAAAAAGCCAAGAAAGTGGCTTCATTTTGGCAGTCAAGGGTTTGATCGGGACATGGAAGAAGAAGAAGGCTATCCTACCATTCACATGTAATAAGAATACAGAACTGACCAGAAAATACAATATTGCTGTGAAAAGTGGGGAGCATCAGGAAGAGAGTAAGACCTAAAGTGAGAGAAATACCTGTATTGTCTCAATAACGGGACCCACAGCTGTTTGTTTGCAAATTTGAGCAGAAATGTTAATTATATGACATTTTGGAAGCTATTAACTCATATAGTCATCACACGTCAGGAGTGGTTTGATAGCACATAATATCACATAACCTTATTTGACTCTGTTTCTGAAACCTTTCATTGCCTTCCAAACATCTCCCTTCCCTGCCCATGAAGCTGCAACAATGTTATCTTCTTTGCAGAATTCTTGCTTGCAATCCTGTTACAGGAATGTTCAGTGTAATAGGAAATCACTTAAAAGGCCTTTTTAATGGACCAATATTTCAGCCTGGATTCTTTCCAAATTAAAAATAAAAAACATTTGGAGTCAACCACTCCTTTTCAAGTTAAACAAAGTGGGGCTTTTTAATGTATATGAGCTATTTAAATCTTGGGATGTTTGGAGTCATCTATTTCTGAATAGGGGTATAAAACAGTTTTTTTTTTTTAAGAACCGTAACTCAAAAGCCATTTGCCCAAAGCATCCCCAACTGGTTGGCTCTGATGTTATTCCCGCCAGAGAGCAGAAAAGGAGCTGTCACCTGCTGCCTTGAGGAGCTCCCTGTTTCCTCCGCGGAGCCCATGCCACAGGCTCCGTGGGGAAAGAGGCAGGTGGGACCCATTTGCCATCGGCGCAGCTGCCCTCACGGAAATTCGAACTATGGGTGTCTGAGACTGCTGGGTGGCTGAGGTTGTAATGTGTGTTATTCTTTAATGGGATTTTTCAAATTGTAATTTTTGTATGATATTTTACTTATTTGTGATTTGATATGCTGTATTGTATAACTGCTTTTTGAATTGCACTTTATTATATTGTTTTGTTTAAGAAGTTGTTGCTGCCTTGAGTTGGCCTCGGTCAGAGAAAGGTGGGGTACAAATTAAATTTGAATTGAATTGAATTGAATAAAAGTTGTAATTTTTTGTTTGGGCTGCATTCACTATTCCAATTGCTTTATAACAGGGGTTCTCAACGTTCTTGCACCACGAGCTGGACCATGCCCCCTCAGACAGCTGAGCAAGCCAGACACGTGGTTCCCCCTGCCATAAACACTGCCATAAAATGTATCAGCACTTGTTGTAAAAGCATTTATGACAGCCGCAGGTACATTTATGATGCATTTTTGCCACTTACGCTGCTTCTGCTGTTGGCAGAGGTGGTGGGAGCAAAGGCAGTACATTTTGGCTGTTTTTGCTGCTTTCATCAGTGGTGGTGGTGGGAGCAAGGGCAGCAGGCCACATGAAATGGTGTCACAGGCCGGGTCCAGCCAGCAGGCCGTAGGTTGTAAACCCCTGCTTTATACATTATGGAATTGTTCTGCCAGCACTCTTGTGTGACAATAATTTCCACCATGCTAGCAGATACTGAATGTAGTAATATGAAGCATCCAGTAAAATACAAAAGTCAATTGGACACTTTGTAGGATTGGACAAGGTTCATTTCCTTATATACCGTTATTGCAGCCAGAACTCTTGTCAGTTACTATTTCTATTTTAACATTCTGAAAGCCACATAGAAGTTACTGGAATATTGGAAGAGATTTGCATGCCCATTGAACAAATAATGTGTGAATTCCTTGAAAATTGGATAAGAAAATATAATCTTGCTTATGGGTGCTAGGAAAAATTGTTGTCTCCTACTGTGTTCCTTCTTGAGCAAAAGAACTTATGTTAGCATTGGTAGAATGGATAGCTCAGATTCAAATGGACCCTGCCTTCTTTCAAAAGTGATTGTTTGCTGTTGATGTTATTAAAATGTGAAACTTGTGTTAAATTAAGGTAAAAGGGAAAATCCCACTATCATAAAGGGAATAAAAGGGAAAATCCCACTAATCACTGCTTGGTTGGTGACTCAAAAAATGTGCAAAGGATAAACATATGCACATATTTTGTGTTCCATTAAAGAATAACATAAGAAATCTACCCTAGGTAGGGTTGCCATATGTCCTAGTTTTCTGGGATTTTTCCAGATTCAAGCTGTCCTGGCCGGTTCAATTTTTTTTTAAAAAAGTCCCCGATTTTTAAATTTGGACACAGGAAGCAAGATAACCCCTCACCAAGGGATTTTTGCAATGAGTTAATTCACTGCCTCCCTGCCTTTCTTTCAATTTTCCTGCTTGAAAGCAGTGAAGGCAAAACAGCACCCTGAGAAGCCCGCCGGGGAGAGGAGACACTTGCAAGCGAGATAATTAAAAGAAAGGCATGGAGGCAGTGAAATAACTCTTTGCAATAATCCCTTGGCTCACCTTGAAGTTTGGGGGACAAGGAGTTATCCTCAACCCTTTTCCTTGAAAGCCAGGAGGGAGCAAGAAATACCCATTTCTAAGAAGCCAAACCTCCACCATACACTGGAATGGAGGATTCCTTCTTCATGTGACCACAAAGGGTTAATTGCATAGGGTCAGTATTCCCTGTCTGCCCTTGACAGGGATTCTGCGGAGTCTTAGAGCCATGGTCTTCCTGACAGCCCTGTACAATGCATGCACAGTTTGAAGAACGCAATGGCTGTACCAGTTTGGCGGAAGAGAATTATGGCATCCCTAACCCTAGGTGTACCAGTATGTCTACTCTTGTGGAATTTGCTGCTTTAGTCTTCAGAAACTGAGAACTACTTAACATATGTTAATACATAAATGAGTCAATAATTCATCTACTTATAGTAGAAGTGGTCTCTGAGAGGCATAGCACTACAGATATGAACACAACCAGAAAAAGAAATACAAGAAAGCATGCCATAGGTTATCTGGGTCCACAACTTTGTTTGAATTTAATATAACAGGATCTCTAACACACAGTGTACAGAGCATTAGTGCTGTGCATTAGATTTGGCTGAAATGTGAGCAGAACAGGCACCTTCAGACCACTTTTGGCATTTGCCAAGATGAAATAGATTCCCATAAGAAGCTAAAAGAACTGACCCAGTTCAAGCATAGTTTAGGCATCAGAGTCTGGAAAGGTCAGGTACCACCATGTTAACAAATGTGGAATATATTTGCTTAAATAAGGATGAGAGATAGTTACTAGAAATAATGCTTACAACAGGTAGACAATGTATTGCTAGAAATTGGAAAAATGATGTAATTATACAGACTGAAGAATGGTATAAAGAAATGTGGAACTTAGCATTGAATGATAAATTAACTTGGGAGATAAAAGAAAAAAGGGGTAATTTGAAAGAGAATAGATTTTGGAATATTTGGAAGCCATTTGTGGATCACTCACTTATGGGAGGTAGAAGAAATAGACCTGTACCAGATCAAAGCAATTTTTGGAGGTAAAAGAATGAGGCACTCTGAGTTCTCCAGGGCACTGGGTGTAATTTAATTTTGTTTTTCTTGTGGTCCCCTATCCAGAATATTATTGAAGTGCTTAACAGGATTTAATGTAAGGAGGTTTTAATGTACTTGAAATATAAAGATAGATGAAAAATGTATTAGGATAGTTTTTTTCTCTTTTGTGGTTTTGATTATTTGGTATTTTAGTTTTGTTAATGTATTTTGTATTTTATGTACTTTTTTACGTATTGTCTTGTATGTATCAGCAAATTTTAATAAAAATATTTTATAAAAAAAAGAGTCTGGAAAGGCAGACAGTCTGCTGCTACCAAATATCTTTTCTGTGGAAAGCCCTTTTGAAAGGAGCAGGGATTCAGTGATGGCCAAGAGCACCTACCAATCCCTTGGGCATGCTGTCCAATGGTCTTTGCTATTGCCATGCTGTGGTTGTGTGACATTCACATTTGCTTTTTCCTTGTGCTGCCCTTAGATGTCATGTCACCCTAGAATTGCCAATAGCACCCTACCTGGAGCTGAAAGTGTCCAAAGAAGGACAATAACCCAAGACAAGAGTTTCCGCTATACCCTCAGGCCCTCTAGCCATTAGCCTAACCTTCATTGTAATTTGTAATAGTAAGTGAAACACACCACTGGGCTCAGCCAGGCCTGAACCAGCCTAGCTTCCTAATTCAGCCACTGCTTAGTCTAGCGGTCATAGATCTTATCCATGCCAGACTGGGCAAATGGCAATAGTAATAAACAACCCCTCTCAGCAAAATAATAAGTCTCAGAACTATGCAAAGACTGGACCTGCAATAAAAAAGACATACCAGATTGTTAGCCAAAATATTCCCAAAATTAACTAAAAAATAACTTGCCAAGGCCTTCCCACATTCAGTAAACCCTTCCTCATGCTGGAACTCCAAATCTCATGGTAATGTAGCCACACTACCAGCTGATGAAGCAGTTATCTGGAGTCCCTTGCCACATGACCTTTGCAATTTCTCTTTGCTGCTACGCTGTAATCACACTCATGAGCTTCACCAGGACTTCAGTTCTTAGGCCCACAGCTGCAGTAATGACATTTTCTTCAATGGTACCATCAGGAAAGGCCAATGTAAGGGTTGGTGAGCTAATAGGCCCTTTGCTCTCTCTCCTACATGGGGGCTTGAATGGCAACATTGACTCTCCCACAGATGCTAGATACAGCGGCACAGTGGAGAAAGCCAACATTGTGATTTGTTGAGAGCCCAAATGTTTTGGACTTCCCAGTTTTCATATCCCTCTAGGTCAGTGGTGCCCAAACTATTATTATTATTTTTTTTGCAGGCCGGTCCTGCACCCGACACACAGGGGCCTAATTGGGCCCATGGGCCATAGATTGGGCACCCCTGCTCTAGATGTATGACAAAGAAGTTGGAAGGCAGGGGCTGCTTGCAGTCTTCAGTCAATCTGGTTAACAGGAAAAAAATGTTACATTCATCATAAACTAAAGCTACACATTGAATAATGTCAGAGGGTAATGAGACAGCTTCCATAGTGCAAGATTATGTGAAACATGTTCTGCTTCTCTATTCAAAGGCAGATGAATAGATCTGGGCAGACCTGGGCAGAATGTGCAGAAAAAGTGGGTTTCCTCTAGGTCACAGACAGACAACATGATGTTCATTGGCTTCATGTTCCCTGAAACATCACCAGATTTCAAGCCCCACCCCCTAAAAAAGTGGTTTGAAATAGGAAATTGTTCTTCCTTACAGGCCTTTAGAGTGTACCCTTTGCCTTTTTAATGTAACTTGACTATCTCCTACAGGCTTGTTATACAAACTAATGAAGTTATTGGAGAAAAGGTAATATATACCTGCAACAAATAAATAAAGTGAAGGGTTCTGCTCTTTCTTATTCTTGTCACAGCTTGAAGAGGATTCAGAAGAATAGTCAGGGAGATTGAAAAGAGAGAGCAATATGAGGAGAGTCTAGGAGCCAAACAGGAATAGAGAGAGTGGGGCCTCAGCAAATATTAGCAGTCTTGCTAGTGGATAATATCTTCCATCTCCAGCTGTTTGCTCGGCTTGCTTGTTTTCTCTTATATTGAATGCTTACCTCTAATTTTATCCACACACCTGAAGTGAAGAAAAGTTAAAGAGAGGGGGGTAGAGTAAAAGCAAAAATACAAGAAGCCCAGAGTCAACTGGCTGCCTGAGAGCTGGGTTGGTGTGTTTGTTTGTCCCCCTTTCCATTTTTCACATTGTTTGTTTTTAACATTGTAAGCTGCCTTGGGTTCTCTTTAGGTGAAAGGTAGGATATAAATATTTTAAATAAACAAACCAACTGCCACAATAGAGTGTGAATGATAGAGCAGAGAATAATCCATGGCCTGGAATATGAAGCAAAGAGAGCCCACTAGTATTAGGTGCTGTGGATTCCATGCACACAATTGGCTCAGCTGTCCCTGACAGAACCCCAATTATGGGAGAAAACTCCTTCAAGCTGTTGGTTTCGAGGGGACAGAAATTGGGGAGCGGAATATTAGATATAGCTTGATTCACCTATTGCTGAACTGACAGGCAGCTAGGACAATAAGAACACATGAACATAAGAACAGCCTTGCTGGAACAGGCCACAGCCCATCCAGTCCAGCATTCTGTCTCACACAGTGGCTCACCATTTCCTTCAGGGTATTCCCAAGGAGATGCCTTCCCCTGCTTAGGATTCCCTTGAAATGGCATTGAGAGATATCCTGCCTATCTCTCCAACCCCGAGGTTGTCCTTAAGTATCCATAATTATAGCCATTGATCCCCTTGATCTCCATGAACTTGTCTAATCCTTTCTTAAAGCTGTCAAGACTGACAGCTGTCAACACTTCTTCTGGCAGGGAGTTCCATAGACCAGTGATCCTCTGGGTGAAAAAGTACTTTCTCTTATTTGTTTGAGAACTATTACCCAAAAGTTTCATCGAGTGTCCCCTAGTTCTAGTGTTGTGCTATAGGAAAAACAGTTTTTCCTTATCTACTTTGTCCACACCGTGCATGATTTTATAAACTTCAATCAGGTCACCTCTTAGACGCCATCGCTCAAGAGTGAAAAGGCCCAACTGTTGCAGCCTCAGATGGTAAGGAAGGTGTTCCAGTCCCCTAATCATTCTGGTTGCCCTCCTCTGCACTTTCTCCAACTCCATAATATCCTTCTGGAGGTATGGCGACCAGAACTGTACACAGTATTCCAGATGGGGCCTCACCATAGATTTATAAAGAGGCAAAATGACACTTGCTGACTTATTTTCTATACCCTTCCTAATGATCCCTAGCATTGAGTTTGCTTTTTTCACTGCTGAGGCACACTGGGTTGACACCTTCATTGAGTGTCCACCAGGACACCAAGGTCCTTTTCCTGGTTTGTCGCAGAGAGTTCAGACCCCATCAGTTTATAAATGTTGGGGTTTTTTGCCCCAACATGCATCACTCTACACTTACTAGTGTTGAAGCTCATTTGCCACTGTTTTGCCCACTCCCCCAGTGTCAAGAGATCCCCCTGGAGCTCCTCACAATCTCTCACAGTTTTCACTAACCTGTATAATTTAGTGTCGTCAGCAAATTTGGCTACCTTGCTATTTACTCCTACATCTAGATCATTTATGAAGAGGTTGAAAAGCAGGGGCCCCAGTACTGAACCTCGGAGGACCCCACTCTTTACTTCCATCCACTTGGAGAATTGTCCATTTAGTGCTACCTTCTGTTTCCTGTCCCTTAGCCAGTTGCTGATCCAGGACAAGACCTGTCCCTTTATTCTATGACTGGCAAGTTTATTCAAGAGCATTTGGTGTGGGACCTTGTCAAAAGCCTTCTGAAAATCCAGATAAACAATGTCAACTGGATCCCCCTTATCCACATGCTTGTTGACACTCTCAAAAAATTCCAACAGATTAGTGAGGCATGATTTCCCTTGCAAAAGCCATGTTGGCTCTCCTTTAGCTGTGCCTTCTCTTCTATGTGCCTATTAATTCTATCTTTTAGGATGGTTTCCATCACTTTACCTGGGACACCTGTGAAACTGACAGGTTGGTAATTTCCTGGATCACCCCTGGATCCTTTTTTGAAAATTGGTGTTACATTCACTACCTTCCAGTCATCAGGCACAAAGCCTGATTTGAGGGAAAGATTATATATTTTGGCTAGGAGATCAGCATTTTCATCTTTAAGTTCCCTGAGAACTCGTGGATGGATGCCATCTGGTCCTGGTGATTTGTTAGTGTTTAGCTTAACAAGACATGCAAGGACCTCCTCCCTGGTTATTTCTATCTTGCTTAATTCTTCGCCTTCCCTCCCTATGAAGATAGGCTCTGTTTTGGGCATGTGGTCTCTGTCTTCTTCAGTGAATACTGAAGCAAAGAATTCATTGAGTCTCTCTGCAATCTCCGTTTCCTCTTTAATAACCCCTTGCCTTCCATTGTCATCTAATGGTCCAATGGCCTTCCTAGTTGGGTTCTTACTTCTAATGTACTTAAAGAAGTCTTTGTTATTTCTCTGAGTATTTTTAGCTATACGCTCCTCAAAGTCTTGCTTTGCTTTCCTGATTGTTGCCTTGCATTTGTTCTGCCAGAATTTATGTTTCTGCCTGCTGTCCTCATTCGGACAAGCCTTCCATCTTCTAAATGAGCTTTTCTTGCTCTTGATCACTTCCAGAACAGCTCCTGTAAGCCACATCGGAGTCCTCTTGGACCTGGCAGTGCCCTTTTTCCTTTTGGGTATGCATTCCAATTGGGCCTCTGTTATTGTTTTTGTAAACAGCCTCCATGCCTCTTGGAGTGTTTGGACTCTCTCAATTTTCCCTTTCAGCTTCTTTTTTACTAGTTTCCTCATCTTTGGGAAATTTCCTTTTTGAAAATTTAAGGTCTCTGTGTTAGATTTTATCAGTGACTTGCAGTCTATGATGAAGTTAAACATAATTGAGTTGTGGTCACTGTTCCCTATTGGATCAGTCACATTAACATCTTGCACCAGATCCTGAGTATTACTCAGGATCAAGTCAAGGATTTTTGTACCTCTAGTTAGGTCTTCAAACATCTGTCCCAGGGAACAATCATTTAGCATATCTAGCAACTTTATCTCTTTATCATGTGCTGAACTACAGTTCACCCAGTCTATGTGAGGGTAATTGAAGTCCCCCATTATAACCAGGCTTCCCTTCTTGGATGCCTCCTTTACAACATTCTCCAACTGCCAGTCTCCCTCTGGAGTTTGGGTCGGAGGCCGATAGTATATGCCTACTGTTAGACCATCCTTTTGGCCTGGTACTCTTACCCACAGAGCTTCTAATGGTGACTCCAAATCACCTAGATATTCCAATTCATATGATTTTATCACTTCTTTGACATACAAGGCTACACCACCTCCCGTTTGCCCCTTCCTATCCTTCCTGTACAGTTTGTAGCCTGGGATAACTGTATCCCATTGGTTATCATCCGTCCACCAGGTTTCAGTGATACCAATAATATCAATATTCTTATCTATTGCTAAGTATTCCAGCTCCCCTATTTTGTTCTGGAGGCTTCTGGCATTTGTATACAAGCATTTATATATGCTTTCCTGATACAGTCTTTTGAGTCCAGTTGCATTGTTAAACTGCCTCTTGCATCCTTCTGCTACAGTGCTGGTGACTAGCTCCTCGCTCTGCTCAGTAATTTTTGCATCCTCTTCACTACTCAAGTACACACTTTCCTGAAGTGGATGCTGCCCAGCTCCTGTCGGCTTTCCCCCAGTTATCAGTTTAAAATCTGCTCTGCAGCCTTTTTGATGTTGAGTGCCAGCTATCTGGTCCCATTATGGTTCAAATGCAACCCATCCCTCCTGAACAGATTTGGCTTGTCCCAAAATGTTCTCCAGTTCCTGACAAATCTGAAGCCCTCCTCTCGACACCACCGCCTCATCCATGCATTGAGGCTTCTGAGCTCTGCCTGCCTGGTAGGTTCTGCGCGAGGGACAGGCAGCACTTCTGAAAATGCTACCTTGGAAGTCCGGGACTTCAATCTTCTTCCTAACAACCTGAATTTGGCTTCCAGGACAGACCGCTTGGCCTTCCCAACATCATTGGTACCAACGTGTACCATGACAACTGGCTCATTCCCAGTTCTCTCTAACAATCTATCTAGATTTCTTGTGATGTCTGCAACTTTTGCACCTGGCAGGCAAGTGACCATACGGTTATCATGTGCATCACAAATCCATTTCTCTGTATTTCTAATTATTGAATTGCCTAGTACAAGGAGCCTCTCTCCTGCAATCTGTTCATCTACATGCACCTCATCAATCATATTAAGGGAGAGAACCTCAGTTTGTTCCTGTTGTTTATCTTCCTGGATCTCATCAAGTGTGATGAAGACAGAGATCATCAGGTGGAACCCATTGTTCCTCTGTCTGTTCCTCATCAGGTGTGATGAGAGAAAGAGCCTGAAATTTATTCTGTAATTTCAGACTCTCAGAGTGATCCCCTACTCTTCTCCTCCTTTGAGTCACATTCCTCCAAACATCTCCCTCCTGAGTGAGTGAAGGGCCTTCTCCCTCAGAACTGTGCCCTGTCTCTTCTTTGTCCAGCATAGTCTGCTCCGCTCTGTCCAAGAACAGCTCAAGCTCCTTAATTTGTTGATGGTTAGATATGCGGGCCTCTAGCTGCTGGACCTTCTCTTCTAGTAGTGCAACCAGCTTGCACTTGCTGCAAGTGTAGTTCTCCATATGCTTTGGCAAGAACACAAACATGGCACAAGTATTGCAGGTAACTACAGTTGTTCCCTCAGAATCCATTTTAACAAGTGCAGTATTCTGGGCCTCAAAAATGTACACGTTTACTACCTTTCTACCTAGTAAGACTATATTCTTCCTTTGTTACTAGGTTGTAATCTCGCGCTCTACTCCAACTGCAAAATTTACCAGTGCTCACTTCCTTTGTTTGGCTCTCCTCAGCAGCAGCTCTGCTTAAGAGCACATACAGAGTCAAAAGGGCTGACCCTGAAAGAGCTCAGAGCTTTTAAAGGCTAGTGTGGCTCCGCCCCTATGAGTCACAGTTCAGGGAAGGGCCTGGTGTGGCTCTGCCCCCTGCTTCTGGAAGCTTCTAACTGCTTCCTCTGTTTGAACAGAGGTGGCTCTCAGCAGTTTAAATTATCAATTTAAATTAGTGGAGGCCTCTAAAGCAGCTCTACTCCAACTGCAAAACTTACCAGTGCTCACTTCCTTTGTTTGGCTCTCCTCAGCAGCAGCTCTGCTTAAGAGCACATGCAGAGTCAAAAGGGCTGACCCTGAAAGAGCTCAGAGCTTTTAAAGGCTAGTGTGGCTCCGCCCCTATGAGTCACAGTTCAGGGAAGGGCCTGGTGTGGCTCTGCCCCCTGCTTCTGGAAGCTTCTAACTGCTTCCTCTGTTTGAACAGATGTGGCTCTCAGCAGTTTAAATTACCAATTTAAATTAGTGGAGGCCTCTAAAGCAGCTCTACTCCAACTGCAAAACTTACCAGTGCTCACTTCCTTTGTTTGGCTCTCCTCAGCAGCAGCTCTGCTTAAGAGCACATGCAGAGTCAAAAGGGCTGACGCTGAAAGAGCTCAGAGCTTTTAAAGGCAAGTGTGGCTCCACCCCTATGAAGAGCTAAAGATCGCAGATGGATAACTTGATAGGCACATAATGGGTAATCTCGCATCCGCAGAAACCCTAAAGCCTGAGAGTCAACTTCAGCCACTTGTTTTCCCCCAATAACGAGGAACAATGGATGTCCCCGGTAATTAATTAGCTATATAAGAAACTTCCCCTGGTGAAGACTTCCCCAATTAACTTGTGTAAAAATGATGTGCAGACTCAGGGCTTCCTCTGTATCGCTACGTGCAACGTATGCACGCAGCCAGATCAGGCAGGCATAAAAGGTTCTGGTTTGTCATCAATAAACACTGGTCTTCGCTCCATCTTGCCTCACATGTCTCGCTTGACCAGTCTTCTCCGGGACCCTCTGGCCCACATCGGGCCCCGATCTAACGTATGGTGACCCCGACGTGATTCTACTCATGAGTAGCGATCCCCTTGGTGCGGGAATTGTCCAACTTTGGGAAACCGGAGCGCAGGCTTGTCTCTGGCCCCGGTCTAAACAGAGACCACAGTCGCTCTGGGAGAGCCAGAGCTGGATTAGATTCTCAGCGCATTGTACCCTGCATTCCGGAGGCGAAGGCCAGACCTAAGGGCAGTGCGGAACTAGATTTGACTTACCAGTCAGAAATCACATGTGACTTGCCAGGCACAGTCTATCTGGTCGATTCCCAGTACATGGGACCCATGCCTAAAGACTATATAGGTTTAGTTTTGCCCCGCAGTATCGCAGGAATGCAAGGAATCCTAGTGATTCCAGGAGTCATTGACTCCAATTTTTCAGGTGTACTCCAGGTTCAACTCTGGACACACCTACCCCAAACCATTCACAGAGGAGACACATTAGCGCAACTGATCATGGTTCCTTGTCACTCGCCAGCAGGCAACCAGGAAAGGCTCAGGGGCAGCTCAGAGTCCAGGTCAGCAGACCGCTCGAGCGCAGAAGGGGTAGTACAAGGATATCAGGTCTTAGCAACAGTGGAAACCAACATAGAGTGTTAGCGGTGGCCTGTCATAAAGGTATTTTTAAATAAAAAAACTTTTGATGAGCTATTAGATATGGGAGCTGACATCACCGTGGTCAGCCAGAGTCAGTGGCTTTGCGAGTGGGCTCTCAAGCTGGTCTCCAATGTGTGGGTGGTAGGCGGTGTCCAGGAAGCATTTAGAAGCCAGGATTTGGTAGAAGTCATGATCCCCGAACCTGACGGCACAGCGGTCATTCAGCCACATATCTTGGATGTGCACATCAACCTCTGGGGATGAGATATCTTACAGCAGTACCGTGCCACTCTTACCTTTGGGTAATGGTTTTACCGCTCAAATGGCTTACTAACATGCCAGTCTGGGTAGAGCAATGGCCGGGAGTAGGGGAAAAATTAGTTGCCCTAAAACACCTGGTTAAAGAGCAGTTAGATGCAGGACATATAGAACAGTCCACCAGTCCCTGGAATTCGCCCATATTTGTCATTAAAAAGAAGTCAGGGAAGTGGCGACTCCTTCACGATCTCAGAGAGATCAATAAGTGTATTCAGCCAATGGGTCCACTTCAATGCGGCATCCCAAATCCGAACATGATCCCCGAGGGTTGGGAGATCCTGGTTGTAGACTTGAAACACTGTTTTTACACCATTCCTTTAGATGTAAGGGATTGGGAAAGGTTCGCTTTTACGGTGCCAGTCGTGAACCACAGAGACAAAGACAAGGGCCAAATGGATTATATAAATGAGAAAACAGGAAAACTCCATTTGAGGCACAGGAATGGTAATGTGTTGTTAATTGTTGAATTTAATATCACAATATAAAATAGTAGACAGTCATCCAGTAATGCAATGTTGTGAAAGTTGACCGGTAAACAACTCTTTCGGGGGAATTTCCCTTCTTCAGACAACTTAATAGCTTTACTTTCCAATTTCTGTAAAAACAATTAATACATACTAAATTAAATGACATTAAATTTGAAATATAATATTCTTATTAACAATTATAATAACAACTATAATAACAACTATAATAACAACTCACCTGGTTACATCATATACATATGCATGGTAGCATCATTCTTATATTGGGTCCTAACCTCACATCGTGTTTTCTTTCTGGGCTATGGACTTACTGTATTTAAATGCTATATTCTTTTATATGGTGATGAACCAGGTGAGTATAATGAGAGCATCTTGATCGCAGTGCCGCAACTCGGCAGCAAAATGTTTAAAGACCTCCAGACCACTCTGGGGGGGGGAAAGGGTTACTCATTGCCCATGAGAAAGTTCAGAGGACCGAGCCCTTCTCATACTTCGGCCATCGGCTTCTCCATTCTTTCGCGGCACCAGTTTTGCCACAAATTAACCTCAAAGATTCAGTCACCCTTGTAGAATTGCAACAGATTCTGGGGAATATCAATTGGGCTAGACTGTATTTCAGGCTTGATACGGAACTCCTGAAGCCGCTCTTCTAGCTTCTAATGTTAGGTAAGCAGCCAGCAGACTGGATACATATTCCGCAAGAGGCTCGCTTGACTCTCGAAAAGGTCAACCAAGTTCTCAGTCAGATATGGGTGGACAGGATTAGTCAGGGGCCATATGCTCCTGTTCTGAACCTGTACATAGTCCAGACCAGATCCATGTTCACCGGAGCTCTGGGGGTACAATCTGAGCGAGGGGCGAGTATTGTGGAATGAGTGTATTTACCACACACCTCTTCCCGAAACATTGTTCCTCCACAGGAACTGGTCTCCATGGTGATTTACTGAGGAAGGCTGAGGGCAAGGGATATCTCAGGGCACGATTTAGCAAAAATCGTTGTTCCATTCACCAAAGATCAGATCCAGCAGCTGATGCAGCTCAGTGACTCACTTCCGATTGCATTGGAAGGATTCACTGGATGTTTGGCATACCATTTGCTGAAAGACACCAGACTCATCTCGCTTCAAACACAGACAGTCAGTTTGTGTGAGTTATTGTCCCTGGTTCCACTTCAGGGGGCCAGGACAGTTTTCACTGATGGGGGTTGAACATATGGTGTTCTTACTTGGCAAGAGGGACAGGCTTGGCGCACGCTTCTGACTCTTCCACAGAAATCCGCGCAGCGGGCGGAATTGGCAGCACTGAACCTTGCCTTGCGCACCTTCACCAAAGAACACTTGAATATCATTACTGACAGCCAGTATGTCCAGAATTTGCTTCACAGTCTACCGGGAACCTACATCACTTCCGTGATAGACAAAAATTTGTTAGGTCTTTTCCTCACGACTCAATTTCATTTGCAGAACCACACTGAAGCGCTCTATATCGCCCACATTAGAAGCCACCAGGATTTACCTGGTCCAATTTCCGCGGGCAATAGCAGAGTGGATGCGGCCGCAAAGGAAATTCAGCAAAGGTCAGTTTTGGGAGTTTTCATGACTCCAATTCAAAGTCATGCATTTTTCCATCAAAATGCCAAAGCCCTTGCACGGCAGTTCAACCTGTCACTTTCCCAAGCCTAGGGCATAGTCCGTTCCTGCCTGCATTGTGCAGGGGCAGTGGGGGGGGGCTCATGGGGGGTCAACCCATGAGGGACAGAGGCCAACCAGGTGTGGCAGATGGATGTCACACACGTTCCGCAGTTTGGGAGATGGCAGTACATGCACGTTTGCATAGACACATTTTCGCAGTTCGTTTGGGCTACAGCTCAGAAGGGAGAAATGGCTTCCCATGTAGAGCAGCATCTCCTCTCCTGCTTCGTGGCCATGGGCAAACCACAGCACATGAAAACTGACAATGGTCTGGCTTATAGCTCCAGGCAGCTGGCCACCTTTATGGCCACCTGGGACATTAAGCACACTTTTGGCGTTCCATACAATCCACAAGGGCAAGCGATTGTGGAGCTGGTGAATCGGACGCTCAAGTCCTACATTGACAAACAAACAGAAAGGGGGGAACTAGCCCTCCCCAAAACTCAGGGTCAGGCACAGCATTGTCTGAACAAGGTATTGTTTACGTACAATCACCTCAATGTTTTTTCGGATTACACTCCACAGGAGAAGCACTTCTGTCGCACGGAGGCTCTCCCGCACCCTATGGTGTGTTACCGAGTGCCACCAGATCTTTCTTGGAAGGGCCTGGCACCACTCATAACATGGGGAAGAAGGTATGCTGCAATTATGTCTCCTTTGGGTGTCATCTGGATTCCAGCTCGCTGTGTCAAGCCTCATCTCGAGTCCAATGGCATGGACCCAGGCGTTCCTGGACCCACTACTGGAGATGGAGGGATTGACCCTGATGGGGAAAGTCCCTGTGCCAGGAGGTGACTGACATTGTCCAGCGGGAGAACGTGGAACTAATGCCGGAGAACATCGTGGTTGCAGTTTTGTCCCAGATCACCTTTAATTCCTTGATGACCATCATCTTGATCCTTTCCTTGCTTCTGGGGGGAGGGGTTCAAGCCGCTTCATTGGAAGCAGAAAACTTGATGCCTGGTGGAGATCTCTCTGCCTGACTGCACTACAACATTTTTAATATAATTATGGATACCTAAGGACAACCTCTGGGTTGGAGAGACAGGCAGGATATCTCTCAATGCCATTTCCAGGGAATCCTAAGCAGGTGAAGGCATCTCCTTGGGAATACCCTAAAGGAAATGGTGAGCCACTGTGTGAGACAGAATGTTGGAATGGATGGGCTGTGGCCTGTTCCAGCAAGGCTCTTCTTATGTTCTTATGTTTAACATTTGGGTAAGATTGGCGAACCTCGTCAAACAGTCCAATTTTTGCTTGAGGCAGACCACCGATTCTGTCTCTCTTCTTAGTACTTGTCTTATCCCAGTGTGTCACTCCCCAGATGTGTGCATCAGGAATGGTGACTGGTTAGTGAAGTGGATATTTGGCCAGTTTCACAAGACCACTTACTCAACATATGCGCACTAGGGAACTCAAGTCACGAAGATCCTACCGGCTGATGCGGCCACTCTGTACACTCCCCGAGTGGCGGTCAGCCCAAATTCAACTTGTGCTCGCATGACCGGCTGTTCCGTGGTCGAAGGGCCACATCACCGTTGCCTCGACCCCGGCAACAGCACTTGGACTTGTAATAACCCAGAGACTATTAACTCAATGTTTGTTCATGTCACTTTGCCTTCAGGATGGTTTTTTACATGTAACCAACACACTTGGAACTATATTCCTGCAAATGTATCTGATTCCTTCTGTTGTATCAGTCGTTTGACACTGTTGCTTCCCACTAAGGATATGGTTACCCCAAGCGCTGATGTATCTGCCCACACATGGCACGTTCATGCCACCCAGTTAGATAGCTCATGTGATAGCAATATCAGGGTTCTGAGCAAAGCTGAGTATGTCTCATTGGCAGTCAGCTTGTTTGGTGTGCCAGGCTTAACCGTAGGCAACGATCGCAGGATTGGTCAATTGGCTTGTGCTTTGGCAAAAGCCATTAATCACACTTCCTTGGCGATAGCGATGCTTAATCAGGAACAGACGGAGCTTTGCCATGCCATATTGGATAATCGAGCAGCTATCGATTACCTCTGCTCGTACACCATTTGGGTTGCGAGACAGTCCATGGCATGTGTTGCTTTAACCTTACGGATAACTCTCGCAAGGTACAGAGCCAGATCACAGATCTCCATACCCTGGTTAAGAATATCAGGGAAGATGCCACGTGGGGGTGGTGGAATTCCTTATGGTCGTGGTTTCCATGGGAATGGCTACAAACAACACTCAAGGTGATTGTGGGGGTGACAATATTGGGGACAGCGGTCTGCTGTTTTGCCCAATTCCCTCACTAATGTCAATGTGTCCCCCATGGAGAAAACCCCAGGATGTCCTCACTCCACGCCAGTTGATGCCACTCTTGCGCCTCGGCGTCTGTCAGGTCCAATTAAACAAATAAAGGGGGAGTGTGGATTCTGCACACACAATTGGCTCAGCTGCCCCTAACAGAACCCCAGTTATGGGAGAAAACTCCTTCGAGCTGTTGGTTTCGAGGGGACAGAAATTGGGGAGCGGAATATTAGATATAGCTTGATTCACCTATTACTGACCTGACAGGCAGCTAGGACAATAGAGAGCTAAAGATCGCAGATGGTTAACTCGATAGGCACGTAATGGGTAATCTCACATCTGCAGAAGCCCTAAAGCCTGAGAGTCAACTTCGGCCACTTGTTTGCCCCCGATAACAAGAAACAATGCATGTCCCCGGTAGTTAATTGCAGGCGCACCCCCCCAATAACGGACACAGACAACATTGAAAGTGGATAACAGCATAGGGCCACATTTATTGATTCAATGCCCTAGTCCGAATTATAAATTTGTATTGGTAAAACGACCAATCATAATTCCTAAGGCAAGCAGGCCGAAGTAACACTGGTAAGGTACCACCCCAAAATTGCCAACGGCAATTGGTTACAATGTATCGATTTGTATCAATTTGTTTGTTGACAACAAACAAATTATTGACCGTAGTCAATAACTAACTCATGACCCCACCCTCTGACGCGTATCCGTGAAATCACAGGGGTGATGCATGCTGGTTAGCAATCGTTATCACCCCATCGCCTGGTTCGTCGTTGACCGGACAACGTTTAACTAATTTATTCCTGTCTAGTGTTGTCCAGTCAATTGCGAACCTGCCGGATACTTGTGGGTCATACTGTTTACCTTACCAGTGCTACCCGCCAATGTGACCAAAGTCAACAGTAGGAACACAGAAAGACCCCTATATCAAACCATAGCAACAGTGTGGGATGGGCAAAAAAGCCAGGACCCGGAAGCCAATATGGGTCCCAACCAAAAATTCCCACCCGGCCCCGAAGCGACCATAATATCACACTGTTAACTAGGGAGGGGGTGGAGGGAAAAAACTTCTCCGCTCCGTCGCTGAGGTAAAATGGCAGCTCGGCTGCCTCGTGGCCACCCCTTTTATAAGGGAGCTGGCCACGCCCCTAACTACCCGGATTCTCTGTCCTGTGGGGGGGGGCCCGCAAAGGGCGCGGCGGCCATTTTGGCGCCGCGCTTGCATTGCAGGCGCACCCCCCCAATAACGGACACAGACAACATTGAAAGTGGATAACAGCATAGGGCCACATTTATTGATTCAATGCCCTAGTCCGAATTATAAATTTGTATTGGTAAAACGACCAATCATAATTCCTAAGGCAAGCAGGCCGAAGTAACACTGGTAAGGTACCACCCCAAAATTGCCAACGGCAATTGGTTACAATGTATCGATTTGTATCAATTTGTTTGTTGACAACAAACAAATTATTGACCGTAGTCAATAACTAACTCATGACCCCACCCTCTGACGCGTATCCGTGAAATCACAGGGGTGATGCATGCTGGTTAGCAATCGTCATCACCCCATCGCCTGGTTCGTCGTTGACCGGACAACGTTTAACTAATTTATTCCTGTCTAGTGTTGTCCAGTCAATTGCGAACCTGCCGGATACTTGTGGGTCATACTGTTTACCTTACCAGTGCTACCCGCCACACGGAGGGGCTTCAAAGAAGACCTGATGCCCCCCCCCCAGACCGTCAGCTCGGTCAACAGGCCTGCTCGCCAATCGCCCAACAGGAGGTCCATACCTCCTCGCGACAGATGGACCCCATCCCCTGCATACAAGTCATAATTTTGTAGACTAATATCGGGGTGATGACTGACCCGTCCCCAAGCCCTGGTGGTAAGAAAACGCGCCACCGCCTTATTGACCGCGCACCCAGCGCGGTCAAGGGCCAGGAGGTTAACGCCCCCTCTGTAAGAATGGCACGGGACAATGTCCGACCAAACCAGGGTTGCGGCAGGCCAGACATAATGCAAGTAGGCGAGTTCCTCGCAAATCGCATGCTTGAGCGACAAGCCGGTGACCTGGCCCAAATCATTGCCCCCCAGGCGTATGATTAGAATGTCAGGCGGGTCAGCACCCAGGCCAGAAAAAAGGAAAGGCCGCAGCTCCCGCCATAACATCCCAGGCTTACCATGCCCTGCGAGACTGGCGTGGTCACCCAGTCCCAGTCGGGGTCCACTCTGTCGCCGCAGCGTAACGCGCTGCCCTGCGCACATAGCTGTGGCCCACCAGCCATACTGTCACCGGTGTAATACGACACCCAGGGTCTGTAAGAAAATTGAGAAAAAGGCGGTAAGGTGACTGGATTGGTACTCATGGCGGGAGTGGGCGCACATAAAACTGAAAACATTGCGAGCCCCACCTCCCCATGCTGCGTATGTCAGCCCCAGAGTACCCAAAAGCAGCTGCTGTAGAGGCTGCACCAATCCGGAACGAATGTGTGCCATAACGGGCACCTGGTAGGCCCACCCTGGTGAGGGCTCTGGCTGTCACCTTCCAAAACTGAAATTTAGTAAGGGGAGACCCATCTTGGTGACAGAAAAACGGGCCGTGGTGCATGCCACGCAGTGCCAGGAATTCCTGTAGGGCACCAACCGGACAGATGTCTGCCAAAGAACAACGTAGCAGTCTTACACCACTGCCTACGCCATGCTGATCTGTTTTAGAGGAGCGTATCCTCAACTGGGCCCAGTCTTTGGCTACGTAGACATCTTCGAGTTCCAGTGCCCTACCACTTGCATCCGCCTTAGACAGCATCACGAGTTCGCTGACGCGGAGCGCTCCAAAAAGGCCACCGTTGTAGCCGCATGAAGTGGGCTGCCTCATTTCCAAAACAGAGGCCAGGCCAGCCCCGGGCCAATTGGGTGAAAACCCTGGGGAAATCTTGCATCCGCCTTACTCAGCATCTCAAGCTCGCCGATGCGGAGGGCTCCAAAAAGGCCACCGTTGTAGCCGCATGAAGTGGGCTGCCTCATTTATCAAAACTGAGGCCAGGCCAGCCCCGGGCCAATTGGGTAAAACCCTGGTAAAATCTTGCATCCGCCTTATTCAGCATCTCAAGCTCGCTGATGCGGAGCGCCTCCAAAAAGGCCACCGTAGTAGCCGCATGAAATGGGCTGCCTCATCTATCAAAACAGAGGCCAGGCCAGCCCCGGGCCACTTGGGTAAAAAACCCCTGGGTAAATGGGTGGCGGTCGCCCGGGAAACGCCCGCGCACGCGCACCCACCCCTCCAAACATGTCTCACCCGGAAGTCATTGGTGCTGTCACACAACCTCCCACTTTGGCCATAAAGCCAACCCGACAGCTGAGATGCTATGGTGCGTGGTGCAAGGCCCTGGGCATACAGGTAAACCATGAACCGCAGAACATGGGTTACTGGGCTCGGCCAGGTTCCTGGCAATCGAAATCGGGTACATAATACTCTGAAGGAACTAAATGCGTGGTGATACGCCTTACTATGCATGGCGCTATTGACAGGCTAATCGCCCGGTTCACCTCTACTTGCCAACATTCCATCTCTCGTCCGGGAGTGGCGAGGGAAATTCCTCCGCATCCGGGGGCCGAGGCATGGAACCGGGAGATCTGCAGGTGGACAAAGCAGCAGTAATATCATTATCAACCCTTGGGACATGCCTGGCCCTGAAGGGAACGTTGAGGCGCAGGTTGCATAACACAAACCAGCTCCATGACCCCGGGCGATTTGGAAATCTGTGGAGTGACGATGCGGACAACAGCCGCGTTGCCATGCCGAAATTGCACAACCGAGTTGGCCCACTCCTTGCCCCATAGCATCAAAGCACCCAGGGTAGGTAAACATTCCAGATACGTGAGACCCTGCAGGCGACCCTTGCCTGCCCAGGATGGTGGCCACCCACCATAGGCCCACTTCCAATGGAAGTACATCCATAAACCCAGGAATCCTAAGGTATCGGACTGCATCTGAAAGCAAGGGGGAGCCAGGAGATCAGACCCCAAAATGACACCCCGTTGAACTACCTCTGGACCTATGGCCAGACAAGCACGTCTGCCCCGATACCCCGGGTAAATCTGAGCCTGTGGTGGGGCCTGGATAATCCCGCCATGGCGTCGCACCAGCGCAGAGCAAATGCCCTGCCCGGTGCGACGACCCTGCCAGCAAAGCTGGGGTGACCATGTAGCACCAGAAGTTCCCTCAGTGATGCCACGCGCTCGGCCAGCAAGACCAAGACAAGGGCCACTAGCCTTGACACCTTATCCCGCTGCAACCTAGAATCCTGCGCTACCGTGTAACTCTCCACCCCAGGACTACTAGCTGTGGAGATGGGCCCTCGGTCTTTTCGGGCGCTAAAGGGACACCAAGTTCCTCCATTAGCGTCTGAAATGTGTTGAGGAGACGTGTATACGTGTCCCAGCCCCGTTCAGCCCCGAATAAAACCATCCAGGGAATGGGCTACAGACCGGGACCCTGACCTGCGGACAAAAGCCCACTCTAGGAAAGTGGTGAAACGCTCGAATACCGAGCCCCCATGGACTAGCCAAAAGGCATGGCATCATTGAAATAATATGCTCCCCAGGACGGGGGTGCAGGGACAGGTCCAACGACCCTGCCCGCATAGACCCTCTTGTGAAAGCTGGCAGCAGCCACCTCCTCCCTCCCCCTAAGGGATAAAAGACTGGGGGCATCCTGAGGGGACCTATTACCCATGAAAGGGATCCGGAACCCCTGCCTAGAACCCTGAAGGAGATAACCCGCATCCTCTCCCTTCGGGTACAATGTGAGCCAACTCTCCAACACGTCCACCTTAATTGGGGAGGGAGCCCTTCGGTGGACTAGATCCATCTGCGGCAGTCTTGCCAGCCCCCTGTCTGCCCCACCCTCTGCCCCGCATCCCTCTAGGCCTGGGACAGGCAGAGGCCGCGTGGGGGCCAACACAGGTGGGACACTCCTGTCTGTATTTGCAATTCTTCCCATTGCAGGAGCCATTGTCCGAGAAGGTCCAGCACAGCAGGCGTGCTGTAACCCCCTGCCCCGCCACTTGGCAGGGTGCCTGCGCTGGAGCAGCTCGCTGGACCGCAATTCCACAATGATACATCTCCCTAGGCGCAGTGCGCGTGGGGTCATGTACAGAAGCCACAGCTTCTGACAGGGCTCATCCCACTTCATCTCCGGGTGTAGGGGCACTCTTGTACGGAATTCTTTTTTTCCATAAGCCAACCACGACGTGCGTGGCGGCTAGCCAATCATCGGGAAGGCCGTTGTCGGTACAAAATGTAGACCAGGCATGCACAGCGGGACCTGGATAGCCCATGCAGTGCCACATACTGCCCCGGGGCAGAAATCCCCACCCCCAGGGTCGTGCCATAATGTAACCAAGGGCACTGGGATAGAATGACAAGTGATGCCCCACTAGCCTCTAATTGGCAAGGCGAAGAGCACTGAACCACCCCGCTGAAAGTGGACTGAGATGTGGGCGTATTCAACTTGACCCCATACTCACTAGTTGCACCCCCGTGAGCCGCCCCCACTGGGGGTTCCGGCACACCGTGGGCGTCGGAGCTCGCGACCGAAATCGAGCTCTAGGACGACCTCCAACGCATTCCAATCACTGTACCGGACAAACAGGGAGCTGCGAGGCAGCGGCAGGCACAGGCTGGACTGTCTCCATAAGCCCGACCCAGCCGGCCGCCTGTTACAGAGTGACAGCGGTGGAAGTAGCCGGCGGACAGGAGGGCCCGGTAGATCGGAAAAGGACCCCCCACCCACTGGATTGCTAAGGATGCCTCCAGTACAGCCAAACGTGCCAACCAGGCACCCCCAGCCACAGTAAACCCCCAGTAGGTGGGCCAGGCGGGCCGGACGGCCCGACGGGAAGTGTGCCAGAGGCCCTGAATTCAGAGCCTGTGCCCGAATAAGCCATGCCCCAAAATTCCAGCCCCTAATTGGCAAAAACATGCTGTGAGGCAGCACCAGGCCCTCCCCCCAATTGTCCCGGCCCCTGGCGGGCCGCCGTAGGCCAAGGGCCGCATCCCCCGCAGGGCCGGCCTGGGGTTGAAAACGGCACGGCACGGGAGCTCATCCTGTCCTGCATGCGCAGAAATTGAAACACTGACCTTAAACAACCCAGTCAGCTTCTGTAGCACTGGATACACTGCAGTCCTACTTAAAGTTTGGGCACCCCTAAGTTGGAAAAATCAGTGAGCGACGGAGCAAACTTCTCTGCTCCCCCGCGCTCTGAAGGCAATAGGCTGGAAAGCCGAAAGGAAGCCTCGAACAAAGGCTGGCAACTCAAGCCTCTTGCAAAGCGGCAGAAGGGAATAAAGCGACGGAAAAAACTCCTCCTCACCGTCGCTTTATTTTTACACTCACCAGCCATTCAAGGAGTATAGAGCAACACGATCCCTATCCAGGGCTCAGCACCCACTGACTGGAAAGCCGGAGCACGAGAGCATTTGCAGTGCTCAGGAATCAAACTCCGACCCTCCAGGCAGCGAGTTCAGGATCTTAATCCCCTGAGCCACAGGGGTCCGACAGAGCGACGGGGGAAAAAACTTCTCCGCTCCGTCGCTGAGGTAAAATGGCAGCTCGGCTGCCTCGTGGCCACCCCTTTTATAAGGGAGCTGGCCACGCCCCTAACTACCCGGATTCTCTGTCCTGTGGGGGGGGGCCCGCAAAGGGCGCGGCGGCCATTTTGGCGCCGCGCTTGCATTAGCTAGATAAGAAACGTCCCCCGGTGAAGACTTCCCCAATTAACTTGTGTAAACATGATGTGCAGATTCAGGGCTTCCTCTGTATCGCTACGCACAACGTATGCATGCAGCCAGATCAGGCAGGCATAAAAGGTTCTGATTTGTCATCAATAAACACTGGTCTTTGCTCCATCTTGCCTCACGTGTCTTGCTTGACCAGTCTCCTCCAGGACCCTCCGGCCCACATCGGCCCCGATCCAACAAGGTACCAGCTGTCAGAGGCTTCTGTGTTCTTTTAGAGGTGGAGAAAGGTGCAATGATGTCTTATACTAAGGAAAACTTCAGAGTGTCATATTGGTGAAACAGTTAAGACTATGATATGTTTTCTCTTTGTCAATCTCCTCTGCCCCCCTCTTCCACACCCAGTTGTAGATTGACACTGTTATGAATGCTTTTTTAATCCTTTTTTTTCTGGCAACTTATATCAGATAAAACCAAATTCCCCAATACAAAAGAATGTGAGCTAATTCACATTTCCTTCCCTTTATAGTCACTCCCTTAAATAAGGATCCTGTAATAAAGTCATTGGGATCAGGAATTGGATTCTTCTGCTTATTTATTTATTTATTTATTTAAATTTATACCCTGGCCCTCTAGGGTAAACTTCCCTACTCAGGGTGGCTAATAGCATAAAACTCAATAATACAAACAGATACAAATATTAAAATTTTCATATAAATACATAAAAACCCAGGAAACCCTAAAAAGAAAACCTATTTGTGACACAGAGAGACAGAATGAAATGCCTGACAATCAGCCATTGGTAAGATATTCCCAAAGGCCTCTATTAAAAGAGATGTTTTCAACTGCTTTTTAAACATATGGAGAGATGGTATCAGCTCCACTGGGAGAGAGTTTCACAACATTGGTGTGGCCACCGAAAAGGCCCTCCTCTTAGTCATGGCCTTCCTAGCTAATCTTGAGGTCGGCACCTGGAGCTGTGTCATCATGGCGGAGCAAGTGATGCGGGATGTTGTCCTGAGGGGAAGATGTTCCACCAGGCAGGATGGTTCCAAACTATTTAGGGCTTTGAAAGTTATAACTAACACCTTGTACCTGATATGGAAAGAAACTGGAAGCCAATGCAGCCTTGCTAAGACTGGGTAGATATGATCAATTTTTTTTCATTTCCATAACCAGCCTGGCAGCTACATTCTGAACTCGTTGGCGCCTCCATAACAGTCACAGGGGAAGCCCCATGTAGAGCACATTACAGTAATCAATAAGTGAGACTACCAGTGAATTAACTAGTGTTATGAGAGACCATCTGTCCAAGTAGGGACACAACTGAGCAATTTGGTGCAGTTGGAAAAAAAGCGGCTCTGCATACCGCAGTGATTTGCACCTCAAGAGTCAAATGGGGATCTAATGTGACACCTAAGTTGTGAACCTGGTTCCTATGAGCGAGAGCAGTCCCCTCCAAACTAAGGGCCAGATCACCCAGTCAGGCCGAAGGACCCTCCAACACCAGAGCCTCCATCTTGTCAGGGTTCAGCTTCAGCTTGTTAACTCTGGTCCATTCTATTATGGTCGCCAGGCGGTCATCTAGGCATCGGACCAGGTCCGCTGCCAAGAATGAGAAGGAAAGGTAGAGTTGGGTGTCACCCGCATATTGGTGACACTGCACTCCAAATCTCTGGATGATCCCTCCCAATGGTTTGACGTAAATATCAAATAATAATTGGGTGATAATAGACCCTTGGGGAGCACCGCGTTGTAGGGTCCAAGGAGTAGACATAAACTACCCAAGCTGGATTCTCTTGGAACAACCAACCAGGAAAGAGCAAAGCCATTGTAAAAGAGTGCCTCAAACCCCCATCTCTGACAGACCACCCAGTAGGATACTGTGGTTGATGGTATCAAAAGCCGCCAAGCTATCCAAGAGCACCAGGAGAGATGTAGCCCCCTGACCACTTCCTGGAGAAGGTCATCCTGCAGCGCAACCAGTGTGGTTTCAGTACCATGGTCTGACAGAAATGGGTTCATCCAAGAACACCTAAAGCTGGTCCACCGCCACCCTCTCAATGACCTTGCCCAAGAAATGAATGTTAGCTAGAGGTCTATAATTATTAAAGACATCTATAGCTAAATTTGACTTTTTCAGTAGAGGGCATATAACAGTCTTTTTCATATCAGAGGGCATAACACCCTTGAACAGAGATGCATTAATTATGTTCCTCAGCCACTCCCCCACCTCCTTTACAGATTTCAATAACCATGATGGGCAAGGGTCAAAGAAAGTGGTTGTGGGATTACAGCATGCAAGTGCTTTGTCCACCTTCTCAGATGACATAAACTGAAACTGTTCCCTGGTAACCTGCCTGGAAGACTCACTGGACATCCCAACCTGACTTACAGTTTCAACTGGGGTATCAAGGTCCAACCATGTCAGTTAGAAACCCACCCAAGGAAGCTTGGAAATCTATTGGATTCAGCAGCCTCTGTGGGCAGTCTATCTTAATTGGTCCTGGCTCTTGTGGGGCAGGTAGTGATCAGACTATGAAAGGGTGGAGGTAGCATTACCTTCCACCCTCAGGTCACCGGCTCCACACATCACAGAAAAAATAAGGTCCAGGGTATGTCCCACCACATGAGTGGGGCCAATGACATGCTGAGTGAACCAGTCCTCATCAGATTCTGAAGATGACCTGGTTCAGGAGGCACTTCCTATGCCCAGCCCAGTTCTGCCTGCACCAGAACCTGAGAATATCCTGAACCAGGAATCTCAGCCTGCTTCTGGCTCAACTCTGTTTCCCAGGCAGATAACCTATGAGATCAAAAGTCTGACTCTGACAGTGATCAGCCCTCAGTCAGGAAAAGATTCAGAAAGGAACTATACCTGCGATGCAAGTGAGCTAGAACTAGTTACCAGAGAATGTAAGCAAGCTTGTTGCAGCATTCAGTGCAAAGACCGATGCCTTGCTTGACTTTGGATACCTCTTGAGATTGCCTGCCTAGACCTGCCTGCTGTGGCCCTGACTTCTCTGCCAATCCTGCCAATGCCCCTGGACATCCTTTGGACTAGACACTACAGACCTTGGCTTGCTCTTTGGACTTTGCTATTTGGACTCTCCCTGAATAGACACTGTGTGTAGTGCCACTGTGTGGTGACCATATATATATTGGTGGCCATATCCATCTCACCCCACGACACCTTGGATTTGTTGTTTCAGGTTTGTGTGTGTGTGTGTGTGTGTGTGTGTGTGTGTGTGAGAGAGAGAGAGAGAGAGGGTGCATAGATGTGTGTGGCTGTGTTGTGTGTGTTGTGTGTCAAGGGTGTGTGTTGTGTGCTATTTGTGTGTTGTGTGTGTGTGTGTGAGAGAGTATTATGTGGGTGTGTTGTGTGTCAGTGTATGTTGTGTGTGTGTGTGTGTGTGTGTGTGTGTGTGTGTGTGTGTGTGTGTGTGTGTGTGTGTGTTGTGTGTGTGTGTGTGTGTTGTATAAGCATATGCCCCGAGTTGGGTCCCTCACCTGGGCAACGCTGCATACCTTTGCTAGTATATATATAAGCAACCAGGAGTTTGAGGGTGGGCAAACTACTAACTCAGGGTGGGCAACACCCACCCTGGCCACCCCCTGGTGGAGGTCAGATTGTAAGGGGCTTGATAGACCAGCCCCAAAACCAATCTCTTTCTGGCTCCCACTAACAGGTGAAGGGCCTCCCATCCTGGCCTGAAAATAGCAGAGACCCTGCTGAGACTAATGGTCTTCTTATGGATGACAGCAACCCTGCCCCACCATTCCCTCCCTCAGCTCTGCCCTGAAACTGCATGGAATACCCATGTGGGCAAATAAGGGACAAAGTGACTCCTCCCCCTTCTCCCATCCAGGTTTTTGTTATACATGTCAGGTCGGGCTGATCTTCAACTAAGAAATCACAAATGAATTGGGATTTATTAATCACCAACCAGGCATTCAAAAGCAGAGAGGACAGTTCCGAGTGTTGGCTGATCTGGTCACCTTCTACCTGGCAGATTGGAGTGCAGTTACAACTTGGTATAGATTGCAAGCATCTACACCACGGTCTTGTGTAATGGCCAACTGCCCTACAAATGTCATAACACCCTCTGCCCTACTTCACTGGGATCTTACTTGGCCCCTTTCTATCCAAACATTGTTTTAAAGAGGTAACTTCAAGGATAGACGTAGTATCCAACCCAGAGAAATATTTACATGCAAGTTGGTCTGGCTTCACTCTAGCCCAGGGATGTCCAAACTAAGGCCTGTGGGCCAAATCCAGCCCATGGGCCTTAGCTTGGGCACCCCTGGTTTAAGGACAGAAAAGGGCAGCTTAAACTCTATCTCATCCTGTTGCAAAACAGACCGCAAGGTGTGTTTCACTTCCACTTCCGATGGGAGCTACCACGTGACCTGCCCGCTGAACCAAGTGACTGGCCCATGGCCTGAAAAGTTTGGGCACCCCTGCTCTAGTCCAACCCCCAACCTTCCCAAAAGAGAAAGGTAAACCTGGCAGCCACTGTACAGGAGCAGTCTGAGGAAATCTGGTCCAGCTGACCCACAGTTTCAAAGAAAATACAACCGTTAGTATTTGAGCGAGTCCAGGGACAGCTGACCAGATTTTTTCCTAGGTGATTGTAATTCCTGCATCAACTTTGCCAATGACTCAACTGGTTTTGTGCCCACCACGTTGAGCGCACGTTGAGCCCAGAACTCTCATCCTTCTTAAGGAGGGCAAGATTCTTTTACAGGGTTGGTCGGCAAAGGTACATCTGCTGTTACCACTGATTGTCAGTTACTCATTGACTGGAGATGTGGAAACATCCCTGCAGATAGAGGGAACATTTATACTTGGCTGTTCATTCCCAGGCGCTTCCAGGTTAACTGCAATCAACCTTTGTTCCTCTTTAGGTGTGGGTGTATGGCATTGAATTGGGTCCACCTCAGTTGTGTTATCTGCATTGTCAGTTTTCCAAAGGGCAGGTAAAAGTTGATCATTCCTTCTTGTTGGGGCATTCTTGTCCTTCCATCTCGTTGTCATTGCTTCCTTCGAGATTGTTGTCCCCCACATCTGTTTCTTTGGGGGGATGCCTGTGGAGAGTGGCTGGATCATAAGATCATGGAAGACCCTCACAGGGAATAACCTCCTCACTGGCTCTAGTAAACATACAACACTGACAGATCAGAGGGTCTGCTATGTCTCCTGGGAGAAAAGCTAGCTTATTTTGCTTTGGACAGTGATGGCAAACCTTGGCGCTCCATGTGTTCTTGAACTTCAATTCCCAGAACCCCAAGTCAGTACTTTTGCTGATCAACCTTCAAAGAGGTCAATCTAAGTTGGAGTCAAATTAATCACATGTATTTATTGATGACAGTAAAACCTACTTTTATTGCTTTTCTGTGGCTGGGGTTTTTGTTCCTTAGCAAACTTCATGTGCCACAGCCCATTGTTCATATATACAGCACCTCATTCAGGAATCACTCATTTAGGATCAAAGGATAGACTCTTACCTGAGTAACACAACTTAGTTAATCATCTTAGTTTCCCTATACATCATATGAAATGTATTAATTAGATGAAACAGCAGCATTCATATGCTTCAATATAGTCATATTATAGTGGGAGAAAGAGATTTATAACAAGATTACAAGAAACTCATTTTTGTTATACAACTTTTCATGGTGGACATTTGCTATTTACTGCTCTCTCACCAACAGTGTAATGAAACCGCAAGATGGATACACTGAAGAGTGTCAGAGACTGATATAAACGGGCTTTAAAAACAAAAAGCATTAGAAAAATTCCAACCTAATTCAGATTTGTACCATCTATGTCAGTCATGCCCGACACTGCTGAAACTTATCTCTGTTTCCCTTCATGTGTAAATAGAGAAAATAAGCCATGGGCTCTGCTGCTTCTATTAGACCTGGATCTTATATATAAAATCTAAACCTTCTGCAGTATATTTTCAATAAGAGAAAATGGGTTTGTGTTTGAGAAGCCAGGATTTGGGCTATGAATTTCAGAGCATTGATTTTTGCACAGGTAATACAATTTGGGTCACTGTAACAGCAAATTAATCTATTACCAGTGACAGCGTAATCTACCCTCCTCCTAAATATCTTAACCCCTTCCCCCAAAATTGCTTCATAAAGCCTGATGCTTCTCAAGTTAACTTCTACACAAAGACACTGATACATGCCTCCTTGTATGTGAGAAAGTGTTTTAATTTTAAGCTAGAACACATCTGTTCTTTGTTCAGTGAAGAAACTTAAATGAACTTAACAGAAGAGGGAATGGCAGTAGTGCTAATGTACATTTCTGCAGCCATGTTTCTGCCATAAAATGTCTCCCTGTAGGATAACGTGGCCGCAGTGTAGAACTTTATGCTGATTTTATAGAACACTAGCAGAGGTTGCCCGGCATTGCTGGGCTGTTTTAAATTGTGTTGGAAGGTTAAATTGTGTTAATGCTTTTTAAAAATTGCTTAGTCTGTAATTTAAATTTTTAAAATGTTTATTTATGTAAAAAAATTTTTTGGCTTGGCTGTTATTAACTGTGATCTTTTTTTTTTGAGGATTAATAAAAAAACCAAGTATGATATAATTTTTTTCAATTTGTTTTATGTAAGCGAATAATGTTTTAGTTTTTTGAATTTTTTGAATTAGTTGTACCGTAGGTAATAATTTTAATAATGTAAAAGTAAATGTTTTTACATTCAATGTTTTTAAAATGTGTTTAGATGTTTTGGGTTTTAATCACATATGTTTGTGATTTGTGTTAAAGTGTGTTTTAGTGTAATTTTTTTGACTTGTTTTTATTGGTGTGACCCTTTGTGTAAAATTGTGAATTTGTGTTATGTTTTTGATTTGTTTTTACTCTTGTGGCCTTTTGTTTGGGGCTGTTGTGTGTTTTTGAATTGTTTTTACTATTGTGGCCAGCAGGTGGTGCTGGTAGGGGTTATTGTATTTTGACTGTTTTTTCTCTCCTGGCCTCTGGGTGGAGCTTCTTCTGGTAAGTAGTCTCTTTCTTTATTCATTTCTTTTCCGGTCCTCATGGAGGTAGGACATATTTTGGTAAGTTTGCTTGTTTTCTTTCTTGTGTGTGTGTGTGTGGGGTGGTGGTGGTTGGAATTTGTATTTTTAGTCTGTTTGTTTTGTTTTTTATTGTGTTTTTGTTTACTTCATATTGTTTTTTGGTGTTGTTCTTGTTTGTTTTTGTGTATTTTTGGATGCTTTTGACTGTGTTTTTAGTAATTTTAAAAAAATATATTTATTTATTTGGTGTTGGGGAGGGGTGCATGGTTGTTGGGGGTTAGGAAGGGTGGACTAGGTGGTGGGGAGGGGGCATGGTCATTGGGGGTTAGGAAGGGTGGGCTAGGTGGTGGGGAGGGGTGTGGTTGTTGGGGGTTAGGAAGGGTGGGCTAGGTGGTGGGGAGGGGGGTGTGGTCATTGGGGGTTAGGAAGGGGGCTAGGTGGTGGTGAGGGGGTCATGGTCGGTGGGGGTTAGGAAGGGTGGGCTAGGTGGTGGGGATGGGGTCGTGGTCGGTGGGGGTTAGGAAGGGTGGGCTAGGTGGTGGGGAGGGGGGCGTGGTCAGTGGGGGTTAGGAAGGGAGGGCTAGGTGGTGGGGAGGGGGGCTTTATTGTGTTATGGTGCTTTGATTGTGTGGAGTCGTGAAAGTAGATTGGGGTTTCCCCTTTAATATCAGTGGGTGGGGGGTTGCGACACCCGTCTCCGCTGGCTCCCCTGGGGTTGGGAGGTTTGGGAGGACAAAAGTGGTATGTCCCCCTATCCCTTCTGGACCCAGGAGACCAGGGAGAGGGGATCGATTCCACCTCCTCCAAATAAAAAAACTTCATATTTAAAGAGAAGAAACTGCTTGGTTTCTTCTCTTTAAAGATGGAGTTTTTTGGGGGGGATTCGATCCCCTCTCCCTGGTCTCCTGGGTCCAGAAGGGTTGGGGGACATACCCCTTTTGTCCCTACAAACCTCCCAACACTAGGGGAGCCAGCGGAGAGGGGGATCACAACCCCCACCTACTGATATTAAAGGGGAAACTACAGTCAGTACCTTCAGGCGCCATTGGTGAGGGAAAGAAGGGCGGTTGGTGTTTGCCTGGCTGTGAGGTGGTGAGTTGTTGTTTTTTAAATTTTTCAGGTGCCGGCTTCCTCAGTGTTCTGCGCGCTCATGTCATGCAGGACTCTGGGGCTTGTAGTTATGGGTTTGTGATTTGTGGTTGTGGTGCATTTTTTTCCTGCGGCTTGATTTTGATTGGCAGCGGCACATTTCTCAATGTTCTTTGTGGTCGCGCCTCTCATCCTGATTGGCTGTGGTGCATTGCGGCACAAAGAACATTGGGAAATGAAGTTGTTTCCCTTTTTTCGCGTTTGTGGGGCTGTTGCCCCACTGCTGGTTTTCTCAATCCTTCGTTGACCTGCGGACCCAGTTCGGCCGTGTGCATGAATGGTGGGTGCGGGTCATTACGGCGAGGCTTAGGAACCTATAGTAAGTTCCAACGGTTAACCCTTGGTTTTATAGGTTAAAATGGCAAATGCAAGAAGAAGAAACTTAGTAGCATCACTCTTTTCAGTACCCATTTTTTAAAAAAAACAATCACATACACACAATGCCTATCTCAGCTGTGAATATCCTGTGCTCCTTCTACTATGAAATTTTAAGATATTTTTATTTTTTATTTTATTTTTTGCTGCCTTTTGCTGCAAAGTCTCCAAGGAGATCCATAGAATAAAACTTGAAAGTAATATTATCAACATACAATTACTTAGCCAGAGTAGTAAACCGGTGTAAATGATGAAAGTAATAAAACATTCATGTTTTGGGTAAGAGCAAGAACAAAAGTGTTTCAAGTGGTTAAGATTCAGCTATTCCCTTCAGGTTTTTGACAAGTTTAATCTTGCTTAGTGCATTGAAAGTCTGGATTCCATAGCTAGAATACAGCTGCTGAGTCAAGAGAGGCCAGTTGCAGTGGTGGACTGGCCCATCGGGCAACTGGGACTCAGCCAGGGGCTCCCCCCAGGCTCCCAATACCGTGATGCTACCCTTGAGTGCCAATTCAAAGAGCCAAGCCAAGATGCCCGGAACAAACAAGCAAACGAGTGGGGCTCCATGTTCTTCTACCTGCCTTCCTCCTCCTGTGCTGCCAAAGATAAGATTACAAAAGCAGCTTCATTGATGTGGAGCTGCTGTGGCTTAGAGGTTGCAATTTTGCCTTGTAAGCAGGAGGTTGTTGGTTCGAATCCCCAGAGGGGAGTTGAAATTAGAAGGCGAGTGGGAATGTATATACAGTGGTACCTCATACAACAATTTTAATCCATTCCATGGGACTTGTTGTTGTACAAAATAATTGCTATTCGATGCATGCATTCTATAGCGATTTTCCCTATGGGATGTATCGTACAACAATTTTTTTCGCTAAGTGATTTTTTCCATTGATAAAATGTTGTATGATTTTTTTCCATAGGGAAAATTGTTATGCAGGATACCATTTCCCCCACAAAACCTAATTGTTATACGATTTCATTGTTATATGGGGCGATTGTTGTATGAGGTTCCACTGTATTTTGTTAAGCTTAGACACCCTCATCACTCCCTGTCCAGCACCCTTTTAGCCTAGCCAGCATGCCCCTGGCCAGTTGTCCTTTAATATTAATAACTGGGTGCCATTAAATTAATTCTGGTTTATTGGGGGCCTTTCCAGGTTTTCTAGGTAGGGAATACTCTAAAGGAGCTTGCCATTTAGTTCTTCTGAAGAATCTCTAAATGAATTATCCTATAGGGACTGTGCAGCTTGCCCAGCCCCTACAGGCACAATGGTGAATCATACTCCCAAGCTCCGGCTCCACAGACAGATACCTAAAGTATTGAGCTACCCAACCAGTTTATTTGGAGGAAAAGTCCCCAAATTCAGAAAACTTTGTAGCATGCATATATTTTAAACCTGTCTTTTACAAGATGTTAGTGCAATGGTTCTCAATGGGGGCGGTACCACCCCTACCCAGGGTAGGGGTGGGAGGATGCTGAGGGGCTGTGAACTTGTTTTGGGCAGTAGGGGGCAGTGGGCATGTTTTGGGCGGTAGGGGGCGATGAGCATATTTTGGCATTCGAACTTAATTTTAAAACAAACTTACGTGATGGCTCCCCTCACGCACTTTTAAGAATGGTGAGACAAATTTGAATTCTAGGAAGGATGACCTTGAAGAACTCAACACTATGATTCTTCTCCAGTCCCAACCAGCACAGCACATGTGTCAGCTGTTTTCCTGCACGATTAATTATTGTGCATTCATTGAGTGTCCTTTTGATTTACTTGGCCAGTTGGCTAGGTAAGTGTGCTTATTAGTTCTTTATTGCGGTCGTGAATTATTAATTTTGAGAAATAGTTACCTTTTCCTCATCTTATTTTGCAGCCGCCAACGATGTCGGTTAATAAAAAGAAGCGTCATCAATACAGTTCCACGTACTTGAAGTTTGGATTTGTTCCTTCGCTGTCAAACTCGCAACTACTCATGTGTTTACTTTGTAATAAAGTGTTATCTAATGAGGCAATGAAACAGTCTCGCTTGCAGGAGCATCTGCAAAAAATTAATCCTGACAAACAAAATAAAGATTTGTCGTTTTTCACGAACATCAGGGACAAGTTTCTGAAGGCACCGTCTGTCTCAAGCTTACTAGCAACCTCATCAAAAAAATTGTGACAAAAGTTTGATAGCCTCTTATAATATATCAAAATTAATTGCTAAATCAGGGAAAGCTCGTACCATCGGCGAAGAGTTGATACTGCTGGCTGTCAAGGAAGATTTAGAAATGGTTTTACACCATCCAGCCACATCCAATGTTATAAAAAATGTCCCATTAAGCAATGATACAGTGTGACGATGAATTGATGAGATGGCTGAAGATGTTGAAGCTTCCTTATGCAAACTTTTGATGCCCACCGAATCAACCTTGCCAAGTACTAATGAGGCTTTAGTGTTAGCGTACATTCAGTTTGTGAAGGAAGGAAAAATTATTCAAGAGATGCTTTTTGCAAGAAGCTTGATTGCATATACTAAAGGTGAATCTATTTTTAATACTGTCAAAGATTATTTTAAAGAGAAAAATATTCCTCTTGTGAACAATATGTCTGTTGCCACCGATGGAGCTCCTGCAATGGTTGGTCGTCATCGTGGGTTCATCGCCCTTTTGAAGAAAGAGGTTCCTAAGTATTTTAGCTGTTCACTGCATGATTCATAGACAGCATTTAGTTGCAAAAAACCTCAGCGACCATTTGCATCAGTCATTACAATATGTCATCTCTGCTGTGAACAAAATTTGCATTAATGCTCTCAACGATTGATTATTCGGGCAGCTGTGTAAGGACAATGATAAAGAATCCAATCGCTTGCTACTACACACCGAGGTTCGCTGGCTCTCCAAAGGCGCCTGCTTAATAGGTTCTGGAATCTTTTTGACTCTGTACTTAAGTTCCTCAAAGAGAAATATGTAGCTCTGAGATGAGAGACAGATTGCCTCAATTTAAGATTGATGTTGCTTACATGACTGATTTATTCGCAAAATTCAATGGAATTAATTTTATTTATTTATTTATTTATTTCAATTTTTATGCCGCCCACTCAGGTAAAAACCCGACTCAGGGTGGCGTACAACCATAAAAATACATAAAAACAAGTTAAAACCCCAATCACGCATTATCCACCCACCCTCCTTCCACTTTCCTTTAAAAAGCTAAAGGGGGGGGCAAGGGGGAATACATAAATACAAAAAGAGGGGCATTGATTGAACTCAGTTTAGCGAGGAATGAGCCAGCAGGCTGGGGCCACATTCCCATTAGGGCCCCACACCTGCCCTGCCAGCCAGGTCTTCAAACCTTTTCTAAAAGGCAGCAGTTCCATCTGAAGCCTAAGTTCTATTGGCAGGAGGTTCCAGAGGGCTGGTGTGGACATGGAGAAGACCCTTTTCCGCATGCCAGAGAGGCGAGCCCCTCTGGCTGATGGCACAACTAGGAGGAACCCCTCCGGTCCGCTCTGGTCGGATGGGCAGGCATTCTTGGGATGATGCAATCTCTCAGGTATCCTGGCCCACTACCATATAGGGCTTTAAAGGTCAAAACCAGTACCTTGAATTGCACCCAGAGACAAACTGGTAACCAGTGCAGCTCCCGGAGTAGCGGGGCGGCACAGACATAACGTCCACACCCCATCACCACCCGGGCAGCCGCATTCTGAACCAGCTGTAGTCTCCGAATGGTCATCAAGGGCAGCCCCATGTAGAGCGCATTACAGTAATCTAGTCTGGAGGTGACCACAGCATGAGTGACCATGAGTAAGGAGTCCCTGTCCAGGAGTGGGCGCAACTGGCAGATTACTCTAAGTTGAGCAAAAGCCCTCCTGGCCACGGCTGCCACCTGCTCTTCCAGCAGCAGTTGTGAATCCAGGAGGACCCCCAAGTTGCGCACCGTGTCTGTTTGGGGCAAAACTGCCCCATCCAAGACCAGAAGTGGTAACTCACTGGTTATCCCCGGACCCCTGATCCATAGCCACTCAGTCTTGCTGGGGTTCAGCTGAAGCACGTTGTCCCCCATCTAGACCCCAATGGCCTCCAGACATTCAGACAGGACTTTGACAGCATCACTGGGATCACCACTGGACGAGATGTACAACTGGGTGTCATCCGCGTACTGATGGTACCGCGTCCCGTGGGAATGGATGATTTCTCCCAGTGGCTTCATGTAGATGTTAAATAGGAGAGGAGACAGCACTGAGCCCTGTAGCACCCCATATTTAATGGGCCTAGGACTGGATATCTCCCTCTCCAACCACACCGACTGGGTTCGGCCCTCCATAAATGAGGAAAACCAAGACAACACAGTGCCCTGGATCCCCAATCCTTTGAGCAGTTCCAGAAGGATACCATGGTCGACGGTATCGAAGGCCGCTGACAGGTCAAGGAGAGCAAGGATGGTTGGGTGACTACCATCCCGCTCTCGCCAAAGATCATCCAACAGTGTGACCAATGCTGTCTCAGTACCATGTCCGGGCATGAATCCAGATTGAAAGGGGTCCAGATAATTTGCATCTTCAAGGCGAAGAGCCCAATTTGATCACAACAAAATCTGTTATTTCTGCCTTCCTAAAAAAACTCACTTTGTGGAAGCAGAATTTTGGTTGCAACAAGTTCAGCCAGTTTCCAATCTTGTCAGATCTGCATAAGAGCAGTGAAATCCTCTTTGATTAAACACAAGTTTACTGTCAACACCTTGAGTCTTTGCACAAGGACTTTTCTGAGCGTTTTGAGGATATTTTGTCCCTGAAAGTTCCTCAATGGTTCATGAACGCTTTTATGAATATTGAGACAGCAGAGGTTCAGATTCAGGAGGTATTGGTCGAACTTTCAACTAATTAAACTTTGAAAGCCAGCTTCCAGAATGGTGATCATCTCACAGAATTTTGGCTTCAAAGTAACATCAGTTGCCTCTACCCAGGACTGTGGGCTATCACCAAAATTTTTTTATTGCCTTCCCTTCCTCCTATCTTGTCGAGTGAGGATTCAGTGCTGTGACTGATCTAATTACAAAAAAGAGAAGTCGACTTCAAATCGTGGAAAGAGGGGACTTGCGCCTTCATCTCTCTAACAATATTGAACCGAATGTTCAGAAACTGGTTCTGAACCATCAAGCACAATCATCCCACTGACATAATCAAGTATGTTTCATTGATATTACTCTTTTAGTGTAATAAAGAAAATAAAGAATAAAAATAAAGAATTTTTAAACATACAAAAAGCATTTGCAAAAAATAAAAAAGAGCATTAAAAATAAATAAACGTATATACATCATTTTGCAATAAATGTATTTACATAAAAGAGCATTTAAGCATATATTTTTTGCATTAGACATTTTAATTTTAATAAAAGGAATGCAATTACAGGATTTTCACAAAGGGGGCCATTGAAAAATTTTCCACTCCTTGGGGGGGGAGCTTTAAAAAGGTTGAGAATCACTGGCTTTCTTTTTTGGTGATAGAATCTTTGCTTTAAATCAGGCTAGCTATGAAGCTCAAGTACATCACAATTTTTACCCAACTAATCCTTCTGTTTAAATAGACACAGAATCATAGACTACTCCTATCTAGTTTACAGTGTGCACCCTTAATCAAGAAATTCCATAGTTTTTCATCCATAAAATGAATATTATACTATTCCTATCCCTTGGCTATTCAGATAATTTATTTAGAGATTATTCAGATAACTATAAGGGAGGTTTATTTGTCCTAAAATGAACACAATGAATGAGTTCATTCCAAATTCCCCAGAATGAAAGCATGCCAGAAAACATATAGTTCAGCATTAAGTTCCCAAAGAGGGGCTCTCTAATAGTGCCATCAACTAGGGGTGCACATCTATCCAGCACCCAAAGGAGGGCCTTCTCCGTGTCAGCACCAACTCTCTGGAACCTCCTGCCAACAGATCTAAGACTTCAAAGAGAATTGCTGCTCTTCAGGAAAGGGTTGAAGACCTGGCTGTCAGGGCAGGTGTGGGGCCCTAATGGGAACACAGTCCCCACCTGCTGGCTTATGTAAACAATTAAGAACTCTGTCTTCTTTTTTATAGTGGGTGGGATGGGTGGGTGGGATATGGGTTTTTTTAAGTGGGTGGGATATGGGTCTTTTAAAGTGTTTTTTGTATGTGTTTTTAGAACTTGTTGTAATGCTGCCCTGAGTCGGGTTCTGCCTGAGTGGGCGCATATATAAATATGAGTATTAAATTAAATTAAATTAAAGATGCAGAACAAAGGTTTTCCACAGCTAGATTTGCAACAGAAGTTGAAACTTCTGTTCTCATGGACCTAAGAGTTGCCAGTTCTATATGTTTGGTGTATGCAAACCAAGACACAGGACACAGCCTCGGGCTGGGTTAACTCAGGTTTATTGCATCGTGGGCAGAGGGAACATGAGGTAATGGCGGATCGATAGCTCTTTATATACAGCAGTAATACATTTGAACGTGGTGCCATGGTAGCCCATTGGCTACTGTCTGCGTGACGTCATTGCAGGTCACGCCCTTCTTGTCCAGGTGTAGGTGGTGGCGGGAAAACTTCCCGCGCTGTTGCCTTTGATGAGTTCGGACCAAGAGAGCTTGGACGCTCGCTGCTGCCAGCTGGTGGTCATTAGCTCGCGTCCTATTACAGGGTTTATATGATACAGCTGAAGGTTACATTGTTGCTATAGGCAAGGTTACATTGGCTCAGATACATTGTAATCCATGTGTACAATAAAACCATCAGAACACAACACCCCTCCCCCCTAGGACGAGACAAGGTCTCGAGCCCACACTTAAAACACACTCCCCCCCCCTTAGGAGACAAAGTCTCTCAGCCAAGATGGCTTATTTCGAACACGCTGGGGTCTCGATGCGGGCTGCCTCTCCCCGGGTTTGCTACCTTCTCTTTGTCCCCTGGTTTCCTGTCCTGTAATATGAGAGGGAGACTCGTTAGTGATTTGCCGCGGCTCCGCGGCGTTGTTGGGAGGTGTGCTCTTTCTTAGGGAGGAACCGGGGGCACTGGGGGCTAACGAAAAACCCCTCTTCTCGCTTGGATGGGTGGGGGAACACTCCTGAAAACCCCCCCGGCTCGCAAACTCAAAATCAAAATCACAATCGGGGGCAGCGGTCGCGAACTCCTCTCCCCCTTCCCCGGCCCCTGATAAGACTGGCGTATCAAAAGGATATGAGTCGGGGCCGCTGCTACTGCTTCCTTCCCCCCTTGCTTGGGACTGTCGTCCACTGCTGTCTCCCCCTTGGGCTAAGCGGGTGGGGGAGAACCCTAACGCTGAATCCTGTTGCTGAGCTCCACTGACTGGCCCACTCACTCGGTGCCTCAGTTGGTCAGCGTGCCTCCTCCAGAGGAGGCCGGTGGTCGTCTCGACCTGGTACGACACTGGCCCCGTCCGGTCTACAACCGTCCCTGGCACCCAGGCTGGCCCTGCGCTGGAATAGTTCCTGCAGTGAACAGGGTCACCAGCGGCGAAACCTTTCGAGACTGCCAACCCTACGTTTTTCCCTTTATCCTCGACTCTCGTCGGGTCTAGTCTGGACAGGATCGTGGTCAGTTTTCGCCGCATCAAGAGCTCTGCCGGCGAGTAGCCTGACGCTAAGGGGGTTACCCTATACGCTAAGAGGAACTGGCATACTTGGTGATTCAGGTCCCCCGGGCCCATGCGCCGCAGCGCGTCCTTTGTTGTACGCACTAGTCGTTCCACTTGGCCATTCGTGGCCGGGTGAAACGGTGCGGATGTGACATGCCGAATGGCGTTTGCCTCCATGAAGGCTCCGAACTCAGCGGAGGTGAAACAACTAGCGTTATCGCTGACTAAAGTGTCGGGTAAACCGAACGTGGAAAAGACTCTCCTTAGCCGGCTAATTGTCGTGGCGGAGGACGTGCTCTTTACTGGGATAACCTCCAGCCACTTGGAGAACGCATCTACCACCAGGAGAAACATGGTTCCTCGGAACGGGCCAGCGAAATCCACGTGCACTCTGGACCACGGCCCCCTTGCTGTGTCCCACTCCCTATGCGGGAGACGGGCCGCCTCAGGTCGGGATCCCTGGCAAGCCTCGCAAGTGCCGACCATGTGCTCAATGTCCGCGTCCAGCTGTGGCCACCAGAAGTAACTCCGGGCTAGCGCCTTTGAACGAACTATGCCCGGGTGGCTGACGTGCAGCAGTTCGAGCACCCTCGTCCGCAGGGGCGCAGGGACCACCACCCGTTGGCCCCACAGAAGGCACCCCCTCTCTAGGGACAACTCTAGCCTTTTCCTAAAGAATGGGTCGAACTCTGTACTCGGGGACGAAACCGGCCACCCCTTCTGCACCCATGAACTAACTTTCTCCAGCGTCCTGTCCTTGCCTGTCGCCCTAGCAATGTCGGCTGGTACTAGTGGGGGTGCGTCTAAAACCTCAATTAGCAACACCTGGCGGTCTCTTTCTGCTCTCGCCTTTTGGTCCGCCGACAAGGGCAGAGGGGATCTCGAAAGCGCATCAGCATGGCTGATCTCCTTTCCGGGCCTGTACTCCAACTCATGTTGGTATGCGTTGAGGAAAATAGCCCATCGCAGCATTCTCGGGGACAGGATCTGTGGTGTGGGCTTGCTTGCCGTGAAAATCCCTAACAGCGGCTTGTGATCGGTCACGATTTTGAACGGGCGGCCATACAAAAAATCGTGAAATTTTTTGGTCCCCGCTACTATTGCTAACGCTTCCCTGTCGGTTTGTGCGTAATTTCGCTCCGCTTGGGACAGGGACCTTGAGTAAAACGCTACCGGGGCCTCCCTTCCGTCCTCCAACACGTGGCAAAGCACCGCCCCCACCCCCACCGGGGATGCATCACAGACTAGGACCACTGGCCGTTTGGGGTCGAAGTGCGTCAGGATTGCCTCAGATGTTAGGAGTTGCTTTAGCTCCTTGAATGCCCTCTCGTGCTCGTCACCCCACATCCATGGCTCCTCCTTTTTAAGTAACCGATGGAGCGGTTCGGCCACGGACGCCTTCCGCGGGAGGAATGTATGGTAAAAATTGAGGAGCCCCAGGAAAGACTGCAGCTCGGTTTTGGATGTGGGGCGAGGGGCCTTTTTAATGGCTGCTACTTTGGATTTAGACGGCTTAATCCCCTCGGGTGTGATCCGGAACCCTAAAAACTCGACCTCGGTTTCGAAAAAAACACATTTGTCCTTCCTCAATCTCAGCCCCGCTTTCTCGAACACGGTCAGTACTTTGTACAACCTTTTCGCCAGTTCAGCCTCACTCCCCCCTGTTATCAACACGTCATCAAAATAAGGCAACACCCCCTCCAGGCCCTTTAGGAGGCGTTCCACGAGCGATTGAAAAAGGCCGGGTGCCGAGTTCACGCCGAACTGTAACCGCGACACCTGGAACGCTCCCTTATGTGTAACTATCGTTTGTGCCGCGGCCGTGGCGGGGGTCACTGGAAGTTGCTGATAGGCTTGTGCCAAATCGAGTTTAGCGAAACACTTTCCCCCATTTAGCCTGGCCAAAAGGTGGCTGATCACTGGCACCGGGTATGCATTAGGGCGGATCGCCTTGTTAATTGTACACTTATAATCAGCGCAAATGCGCACCTCCCCGTTAGCCTTTAGAGCCGTTACAATTGGAGTTTCCCACTCCGCGGAATCAACAGGAATAAGAATCCCCTGGCCCACCAGTTTGTCCAGTTCCGCCTCTATCTTGTCCTTGAGTGCGAACGGCACCCTGCGTGGTTTGAGTCTTATCGGGCGGACCTCCGGGTCTATGTCGAAAGCTACAGGGGGTCCCTTGAACCTTCCGAGTCCTTTCTTAAAAACGGCGGGATGCGCATCGCAAACCGCTTGTATTGGGTCCCCCCCCACGGTATGCACCCCCCCTATGAACAAACCTAAGGGCTGAAACCACTGTGTCCCTAGGAGGCTACAGCTTCCCCCTTTGAGGACAACTAGGGGCAGTTCCGCAGAATGTCTCTTAAAATTGACCCGAAATTTCCCGACCCCCAACACCGGAATGCTGTTTCCCTGTACGTCCCGTAGTGTGGACCTCAACGCTTTAAGCTTGGGCCGCACGTGGGGGTCGATTTTCAGGAATTCTTTCTGGGGAATTATGGAATAGGAGGACCCCGAGTCAATTTCCATCTTAATAGGGGCCCCTTGTACTAATACCTCAACGAAGTAATGGGACTGTCCCGCGGACACGCTGAACACTGAGGCGTCGTCCTCGCTGCCGTCCGAGACGCGGCCCACGCCGTCCTGCTTCCTCGTGGTCTGGGCGCCATCTTTGGGCCTCGCTGGACGGTCCGGTCTGGCCGCGCGGTCTTGTGACTGCCTCCGGCCCTCTTTCCGCTTTCGGCACGCCTTGGCGATGTGCCCCCGACGGCCGCAGGTGTAACACTCGGCCTTCCTGAACGGGCATCTCGCGCGCTCGTGGGCCGCTCCGCAACCCTCGCAGCGTCGACCACCCTTCCGGACCTTCTGGACCTCCTCGCCGTCGCTGCCTTCCGTAGACGACTTTGAGGCCCGTCGAGTCGCGTGCACCGACTGTCCGGTCTTCCCGTGCACCGAATTTTCCGCCTTGCCGGCTCTAGGACGCCACTCACGCCACTGGTGCATCTCGTCCACTCCGGCATTCGTGGACTCTGCGGCTTCCGCGGCCTCTATGACCTCTGCCAGCGTGGGTGGCGGCTCCTTATTCATCAAGCTGCGCTGTACCTCCTTGTCTTTCAGGCCACACAACACGCCGTCCCTGAGGACCAACTCCAGGATATCGCCCCATTTACAGGGGGCGGCGGCTATCCTCATGGCGGCCACGAATGCCTCAACCGACTCATCCGGCGCTTGGACTCGCCTCCAAAACGCGCTCCGAGCGGGAAACATTGCCCTCGAGGGGCAGAACCGCTCTCGCAGCAGTTTCATGATGTCGCTCGCCTTAAAGTCGCTCACCTTCTTCGGAGCGATTATGCCCACCAGCGTCCGCTTGGTTTCCATCCCGAGCATTCTGGTGAGGATGGCCCTCTTCCTCTCCTCGTCTTCTCCTTTGACTCTGAGTTCCACCAGGGCCGCCTGGAAATCCATCTCAAGCAGCTCCCAGTCTTGCGGTTTGGTGATGTTGAAACCGCTCTGTGCCCTGGCTGTTCCGTGGGGATCCATCATCCCACCTTCGTCGCCAATTTGGTGTATGCAAACCAAGACACAGGACACAGCCTCGGGCTGGGTTAACTCAGGTTTATTGCATCGTGGGCAGAGGGAATATGAGGTAATGGCGGATCGATAGCTCTTTATATACAGCAGTAATACATTTGAACGTGGTGCCATGGTAGCCCATTGGCTACTGTCTGCGTGACGTCATTGCAGGTCACGCCCTTCTTGTCCAGGTGTAGGTGGTGGCGGGAAAACTTCCCGCGCTGTTGCCTTTGATGAGTTCGGACCAAGAGAGCTTGGACGCTCGCTGCTGCCAGCTGGTGGTCATTAGCTCGCGTCCTATTACAGGGTTTATATGATACAGCTGAAGGTTACATTGTTGCTATAGGCAAGGTTACATTGGCTCAGATACATTGTAATCCATGTGTACAATAAAACCATCAGAACACAACAATATGTCTGCAGTTCAAGCTGTTGATAAGGCTCAGGGGCAAAAAGTAATCAAAGAGCTGGCAGCACTATTGTTGTGCAATGTTGACTAAATTGTGTCTAATCCAAAAGAAACTGTCCTATGGACGATGATCAATCAGGGCTTTCTGGACAAAGTGCCAATACTGTCTTCTTGCATTTTTCATGTAGCCTGCCATTATGATGCAAAATTTATCATACTCACTTTACAAATGTATTATACTCCACAATGTGAATGTCTACCAGTTGTTTGTTTTTCATTCTTCCTTGCCACCAGAAAGGGGAAAACTTGCATCTTCCATCCAGTAAAATTTCAGAAGGAAGGTTAAAACAATGTCACACTATGTGTGTTTAGAATGGAGACACTTCCCTGAAATATGCATTCCCAAATTTTAGAAAATTAAACGCTAGCATGCCATACATTTAAGATGAATATCCTACTGGTTTTTAATGAAGTGAATTTTCTGTACAAAAGTGAGGAGTTATGTACAGCGGACGTCAAGTTTTTTTGCACCATTTCAAACTGTAGAAGCAAATCACAGAAAACAAGGAGAATCTGAAACCCATTACAATGGGGTTTAGTGGTAATAGTGTTAAAAAAGGACTAGGTAAAGGTCAAGGTCTCCCTTGCTTGAAAGCCAGTTGTGTCCAATTCGTGCTCACCTCCTTTTTGAGGCAAAGACTCAGTGCTGTCTATGTCCTGTCATAAAAGTGACCTTGTCCTTTTAATCCATTAGAAGTGGAGCAGTGAGCAAAAAACAAAGTTTGAATGCTGGGACAACAGTGTGAATTCCAAACACCTGTTCTGGCTTTTAAATACTATTCATGCAACTTTTATTACATATTAATATATCTACTATCAAGAGGCCTCACACACACACACACTCATCCATTCATTCATTCATTCATTCACGCCATACTCACACACACAAAGTCACTTTTCTGATAAGTGATCAGACCTTTGGCAAGTGGTGGTGGATGACCAGTTGCAGCATTGTTCTGGCACACTTTGGGTCTGTCAAAGCCAGATTTTTATAGTTTTATTCCTTCATGATGTGTATCATACAAGTACAGGCTTTATCACCTAAATTCTGTTCCATTCTTGTGTGCATATCATATAAGAATACTTTGTACGGGCTCTACTCACCAGAAGACCTCGGATGTTGTGTGCAGGACAATGACAATAAAGATTTATCTATCTATGCTAAAACTTTGGTGAGGCCGATGGCGGCAGCACGAGCAAGAACCCGCCTTGGTCAGTGTGGCCTAAGGGTGTGTTTTCTCTATCCAGGCTTAGTTTGGCAGACAAAGACTGGTCCAGCTAATCTGGCTCATAGGTTCCGGGGAAAATGGCAATAAGGCAAATTAATCTCACAGGTCTAATTGTGCTGCAAAGACCTCTGGGACAGAAAATTCCAATTCCCACAGAATTACACCCTTATCTCTAACTTGGGGAGAACTTGCTGGCCTTGGAAGTATAGTGTGCGTGTGGGGGTTGCCTGTTACCTTCTCCTTCAAAGACATTTTGCTGCTTCTGGCTGGGAAGAGGCGAGCCGGTCCGGTCTTCCTCCGGACAGCTGGAAAAAAAACCGCAAACTTCACAGAAGAAAGTGCTATCTTCCCTTTAATAATGGCCCTTTGTATTTTAAAAGTCTCCCCTCTCTATCTCTTGCCCCAATTTGGCTTAAGGAGCAAGAAGAACTGAGATTGACTTGGAAGCCAATTTAACGAGTTTATGAAACTAATAGAAATAATAGAATAAAGTTCCAATAAATGCACATAATACAGAAATCAAAGAAATCAAAGTAAATAGCATAGCAGTACCTTAACCTAATGTACCTTAAACTGTGGCACTTCTAGGTGTCCCATCAAATATGGGTTTGATGGTAGGAAAGCCTATCGAATGCATGGAAGTGTGATTATCTCTCTAAGGAGAGAGATCTCATTTGATTGAATTAAGCTTCTGTTTATATACCTTTTCTGATGAGAAAAAGATAGATGATGTGTTGTAATTGACTTGTCAAACTGACGTTTGGGATCATGGATCAAAGATCCAAATGGCACATTATCAGTGTTCTCCATCTAAGTCCATGAGAGAGAACATCTTCAAGGTTCTTTCTCTAGGGATGGCCTTGAGAACTGGCCACATGACAGCTTTCCATCATCTTCTAGAAGATGGTGGGGAGTTGCTCACAAATTGGGTGCACTTAGGCTAAGTGTACATAATCAGAATTAAACAAAAATAACTACATAGCATCTCTACATGATAACATACTCAAAATATGGTTAATAACATAAAATGACTTCAGCTTGTCATGGAATCACAACATACTTAGGTGTCTGTTCTTCACTCCAGCTGAGTACGTATAATACATGTTATCACAGTCTTTGCTTATCTCAGCCTGTAAGAACATCTTGATTTTTAGCATTGTCTTGCATTCCTTTTTTAGGCAATGCTACATCACCCAATCCTCTCTTCACTTCACTTTGTCAAAACTGTGACTTTTCAAATTTCTTCCTTCCCATAAGCCAATTCATATTCTCCATGTTACATGTCTCAGATCTGGATCCCACACATTAATCACACAGTCTACAGATGTTTCTGTGGTCATGTGTCAGGCATGACTAGATGCCGGAGTGCACAGAATGGTGTTGCCATTCCTACTGAAGGGTTACTTATTTATCTACTTGAAATTTCTTGCTTTCAAACTGCTAGGTTGGCAGGAGCCAGGACAGATGCTCAGAGCTCACTCCTTCACAGTTTTCTGTTCTCCAATGGCTGATTTCCCGACCTTCCAGTCATCAAGGTCAGTGTCTTAAACTCAAAGTCACTGTGACTTTTAGGTAAGAACTAGGGAGGTCTAGATTCAAGCCTTTCCTGAGCAATGATGCTTGGAGGGTAATTTTAGGATAGTTAACTAAACTCAGTCCATAACAACAACTCTGCACCCCCAAACATTGCATTGAATGTGATTGGTTAATTCTAAAACATCAATGTAGACTGACAGATTTTCCCTATAATTTAGTTTTCAGAGGAAGGTGATGCTTTATATCAAAGGGGGACAAACTGAACCCTTTGGATATTGTTAGCTTGCAACCCAGTCTATCATGCACCATAAAATAGATGCACTGTACATAAGTAGTATAATTTCTCCCCCGATCCTTATAATTGTAGAGTTGCTGAAGAAATGGAAACAATAATAACAGCATAATTAATAACAATGCAATATTTGGAAGGTTAAATCTTTAAATCTTTAACACCTCACGGCTTAAATACGGATTGGGACCTGTCTGCGTTTTTGTGATTCCAGTCCTTTATGTGGTTTGTGATATTCTTGTAAGGCTTTAGTGTTCTTACTCTATGCCTTTAAGAACAGGCAGTATGGAGGTTCACAACATTAAAAGATTAAATATTCAGGCACATCAATCTCACATGAGACTAGTTCCCATGATAGTACTTAAATTGAAATTTTCCCAGGATTTAGTAACGCGATAACACAATAAGAACGCACCATGGAGGTCCTGACGCGCGTCATTCATACTCACTAGGTATGCTTTTGTCCGTTCTATTGATTATATATGCATAGTGTGTATTTGGTTTTAGCAATGCACTTTTGTAGAATGTATTTTAGCATTTCGTGTTCTTCTTATTGTTGTCAAATTATAGACTCTTGAGAAAGTCTTCCGAAATGTCTGCTTACCAGAGGGGCATTGAAACCGTTTAAGAAACTACTCGAGAACATTCCACCCCTCGGAGACCTGTAATTGGGCTTGATTTGATTCTTCTCCAGCGAGTGCATTGCAGAAGGTTACCCGCAGTATAATATACCAATGAAGATCCCACATTTTTCATGAATTAACTATCCCAGAGCTATGGACTGAACTATATACTGGATGTTGCAAGTACTGCTCCCACGTACTTAGGGATCATTATGGGAGATATCTTAGTCCTACACTGCAGACTCGATGTGTGTGTGTGTGTGGGGGGGGGGGTTGCACTTTTACATGTGTATATACAGTCATTTGTATCTGTTGCTTATATATGGATTTGTAATTTGTTTGTACTACTTGTCCAGTAGTTTAGCTTAGTGGCTTGATAACACTAGTTATAAGCACACGCACAATGATATTAAACACACTTTGCTACTGTCTCTTGTTGATCTGGATGTGTTCCCTCACCTATTTTGTCTCTACACCTCAGCCGCTATACCGTGTTATGGCTGGCCTGAAGGCATTTATTTTCTTTTTCTTCCGCTACCATCTCCATTTCAATAAGGACCCCATAGTGACATGGTTGATATTGAGGGAGAGTACCTAGAGTGAGTTACATGAAAAAGGAGAGGATTTGTTCCATATCATAAAAACAGTTAAACCCCAATGTGAAAATATTGCAAAAACAAAATAAATCTTACAATAATCCACTCTAGAAACCAAGCCAAGATAGTTAGTCATTGTTGAGATTTCGTAAATAGGGATGCCTTAAATTTAAAATGATTTAAACATGATGTTTGATATGTATTCACATTGCCATTCTTTGCTTAGTTTTAGGCATAAATGGGGTTCATTTCTAGCAGCCAGCTAGGATCCATTTTGAACAGTCTGCATCAAATCAGAAGACACTGCGTTTCTCTCTACCAGAGAAAGCTGTCTCACCAGCAAGCAGAAAAACATCTTGCTTTGCAAGAACAACAACAAGCAGAAATGCAAACTATTGTGTTCCATGTTTGGGTTATGGGGAGAAATCTCGCCACAAGGGGATTTCCAATCCACGATATGGAGCCAGGTGCAGACCTGGGCCATATTCTTGGGGTGCATTGTTAACTGTCAATCACAGCATTGACTCACATTGAATTTCAATGGTTCCCATGAAAACCCTATAAGTAGTGTCGTTAATGTAAACAAATTATCTAGAAGGATTTGAATCGTAAAATGCTTAGGATTCCTTTAGCCATGCTGTCTAACTGAACCCACACCCATAAATCTTTATAGGCGGCTGAAAGCCCCAATATACTGGACTCAGATTCTTATTCAGAATCCTATCTCTGAGGAGATAGGCTCTAGCTAAACTTAATAGCTAGGATGCTGAACTACTTTTTCTATATTCTGGACTTTTATTATTTCTGTCTAATAAAATTACAAAAAGAATATCTTTTTGTAACTCATTCTTGAAAACTCCCAAAATACAACTGGGACGTCTAAGGGGTGGAATTGCATATACGCATGCATTGAGCAAATGTCTCAGCAACGCGGAGGGAGAAAAACAGCTCCAGGAATTCCAGCAGCTTTGCAACAAGGGAGGAGCCATTTCCCAGATGAGGAGTGAAGGTGTGCCGATACCCACACAGACCCTCCTTAGCAATTCAAGGCCACTGTGCTTACCCCATTTTAGAAGGGAAACAATGGGCCCTGTTCTCACAGGAAATCAAGTCCAGCAAGGAGTGGCCATCCTTAATCTACACATGGACATTAAATTGCCACAGGGGCAAGCTGAGAACTCTCAGCCACTTGGGAGAGTATTGCTAGCCCATTCCTCCTTAAAGGAGAACCCTTCACCAGGCCACACAATCAGAAAATCAGGGCCGGGGACTTTGGGGAGTTTCATGTGCTACCCACAGCAGAGCCCAGAGCCATGTGGTGCCCCCTTACAGTCTCTTTTTGCCTCTGGTAGACAGAAGTGCTCTCATCCCAGCCTTCCTGTTTGCAGTATGTCCCTCTCTTGTACATGGGGCCTGGCAGGTGGAAGGAGAATGATGAACTAGTTCCTGACAATACAAAATTGTTCATCTATGTGGATGAACCAGCAATGACCATTCAAGGATCAATCTTTGATGAGGTAGCTGGAAAACTTACTTGAGCACTTGAAGAATTAGGACAGTATTACAATATCAACCATTTGAAGTTTAATTCAAGCCAGACTCAAGTGTGTGCTTTCCACCTTTGAAACCAAAGGCAAGGGTTGAATTGGATGTTACATAGCAAGGGAACCAATTACACCATTGTTCAGCACCAAAATACCTCACTGTGACACTTGACAGGACACTTTCTTTTAAGCAACACTACCTGAATACCAAAGCCAAAGTTAGTACAAAAACAACTTAATCAGGAAACTCACAAAATATAAATGAGGAACACAGCCATACATCAGCTTTGGTCATGAGTTTCTCTGTAGCAGAGTATGCTGCTCCAGTGTGGAGTGCATCCACATTAACAAAACAAGTTGACATTGCTGTTAATGAAGCCATTGTGTACAGTGACAGGATGCCTCAAACCTACACCATTTGAGAAAAAATACTCTCTTGTTGGTATCGCTATACCTAAGATCAGGAGAGAAGTAGCAGTGGACACCGGGAAAACTAAGCAAGAGAATGACCCTCGACACCTTCTGAACAGATATGAGCCTCAAGCCTTCTGGCTCAGATCCAAGAAGAGCTTTATGGCAAGAACAAACATTTTTGAGGGTACACAAGAGCAAAACCAAATTAGAAGATAGAGGAAGGAACTCACTGGACAGGAAACAACATTAAAGAAGGATATAGCTGAGAAACACAACCTCCTCTAAATCACTTGGAGGACCCTCCCAAAATGCAAGACCAACATGCTCAAGTGGGGGCTGCTGGTAGACTACAACACATGGTGTGAATGTGGAAAGATACAGAACCTGGCTCATTTACTGGCCTGCTGATTACTGCCAGAAACATGCAACAATGAGGACTTAAGTTTGGGCAACCATAAAGTGAAGAAAGTGGCTTCATTTTTGCAGGCCAGGGTTTGATCAAGACATGAAAGAATAAGCAACGAAAACAAATTTTGTCTTTTTGCCTCACATAGACAGGAGTGCTCTTGTCCCATGTACGTAGAGCCTGGCAGGTATAAAGAGAATGGTCTCTGCTATTGTGGGGGAAGAGGCTTTCCTTCCTTGCAAGTCACCATTCTGATTCTCCAGGGTCCCAACTCACACAGACAGCACTAGGTGATAATGGAGCTCTTTAGCTTCATCGCTGCCTATGTGCTGAAGAGAATGAAAATAAAAACAGAAAGGGTGGGGCAGGAACATTTGATCTTCTTCTTCTTCGGGTGCCATATCCATTCTGGATATTGGCTATCATCATGGTGATAGTCTTCCTGTTCTTAACTCCTTGGAGCAGTTCTTTTGAGGACTCTCCATTCAGCCTGGGAATGGGAGGCAGGTGCATCTCCTCACCCTCCTCACCCTGGCTGCCCAAAGGGCTCAAAAGAGAGATGACCTGGAGCCTCGCCGCCACCGCCACTCTGCCTCTTCCCGGAGCCCTCTCCACTAAGCACGGGAATGGGGAGGCAGGTGTGTCTCCTCGCCCTCCAAGCCCACCCAGAGGGCTCAAAAGTCAGATGACCTGGAGCTTTGCCGCCGCTACCACCACGCTGCCTCTTCCCAGGATCCTTTCCACTCAGCCTGGGAATGGGAGGCAGATGTGTCTCTGAGCCCTCCGAGCCCTGCCCACCTGGAGGGCTCAAAAGGGAGAAAACCTGGAGACTTACCACTGCCGTGCTGCCTCTTCCCGGGGCCCTCTCCACTCGGCCCAGGAATGGGAAGCAGGTGCCCATTCGGAGGACCCTGGAAAGGACGGTGTTTTGCCTTCTGGGGACACTTAGCCACCTGGACATGGAACTTTGATCCCATTTATGGCGCTGAGCTCTGAACTTTTCAGGGAGCATGAGCTGGACTCTGAACTCTATACTGGGTTTTTGTTATTGTCATTATAACTTTATTTAATTTACTATTTTTCATTTTGATTAATTTTATGTTTATTATTGAGTATTGATTATTTACTGAATATATTTTTGTGTTTCTCTATTGTTGCATTATTATACTGTATGTTGTTGGACATGTTGTAACTGCCGCCTTGAGTCGGCCAAGGCTGAGAAAGTGCGGGATATAAATTAAATTAAATTTCATCTTCTTGGTGTTGAGATCCAAACCATATTCTGCGCTTGAAGCTCTAATTCAATCCAGCATCAACTGAAGATCTGCAAGTTTTGTGGCCAACAATACTGTGTCGTCAGCATATTGGATGTTGTTTAGGTATTCCCAATTAATTTTAATGCCAATGTTTAAATCTGATAATATTTCTGAAAAAATACTCTCCAAATATATATTAAACAGTATCGGGGACAATTCAAAGTCTTGTCATACACCTCTGTGAATCTGAACCTGCTCTATCAGCTGCTTTTCAACTCTGACTTGAGCTGTCTGATTCCAATAAAGGTTGTTGATGACTCTGATATCTTGATCATCAACAACTATTTTATTCTACCCATGGTAATTATCCAATAGGACTCATGTTGCATTCATTTGCCACCTGTTTTTCTTTGTCCCATTTCATTTAGATACATTTGCACAAGGTCAGAACATCAGCATCAGTGCCTTTTGAAGTACTGTAACTAGTGAAACTTCAAGATTAAGTTAAAATGGCTGTTGTTGAGTGAAATTTTTAAAAGAATAATTTTTTCAGCAGTATTAATTTAAACATATTAATCAATTTCATTCAAAGATGCCTTTCCTCCAAATAAGCTCAGGGCAGTATGCCATACCTGTCAACCTGCCGGGATTACCCCGCAAATTGACATCGATTGACGTCATAACCCAGCCCCCGCTGCCAAAACCCCGTAATTTGGCAGTGGGGGAAATGCTTTCCACACATGCGCAGAAGGGTTTTACTCCTTCCACGCATGCGCGTAAGCACTACGTCGCTTGCGTAAGGGCTGCGCAAGCGGTGTAGTGCTTCCGTGCATGCGTGGAAGGGGTAAAACCTTTCCATGCATGTGTGGAACGCGACCTGTGCACAAGCGATGTGCGCAGGTCCCGTTTTTCCGGAGCTGCGGGTTGACAGGTATGCAGTATGCACAGCCATCATTCTCCTCATATACACAACATTTAATCTCACAATCATCTGGTAAAGTCAACTAGTTGAAAAAGACTCAAACAGATGGCAGTCACCCTCTGGTTTTCATGGCTGAGCAGGAGGTCAAAAAGAAGGTGCTGCTAAAGGAGAGCCAACATGGCTTTTGCAAATCATTTATAAACTGTTGGGATCTGAACTCTCTGCAACAAACCTTGGTGGACAGCTCAATGAATGTGTCAACCCAGTGTGCCTCAGCAGTGAAAAAAGCAAACTCAATGCTAGGGATCATTAGGAAGGGTATAGATAATAAGTCAGCAATTGTCATTTTGCCTCTTTATAAATCTATGGTGAGGCCCCATCTGGAATACTGTGTACAGTTCTGGTCGCCATACCTCCAGAAGGATATTATGTAGCTGGAAAAAGTGCAGAGGAGGGCAACCAGAATGATTAGGGGACTGGAAAACCTTCCTTACCATCTGAGGCTGCAATGGTTGGGCCTCTTCACTCTTGAACGACAGCGTCTAAAAGGTGACCTGATTGAAGTTTATAAAATCATGCATGGAGTAGACAAAGTAGATAAGGAAAAACTGTTTTCCCTATCGCATAACACTAGAACTAGGGGGCACTTTTGGGTACTAGTTCTCAAACAAATAAGAGAAAGTACTTTTTCACCCAGAGGATCACTGGTCTATGGAACTCCCTGCCAGAAAAAATGGTGACAGCTGTCAGTCTTGACAGCTTTAAGAAAGTATTAGAAAAGTTCATGGAAGACAAGGGTATCAATGGCTATAATTATGGATACCTAAGGACAACCTCCGGGTTGGAGAGATAGGTAGGGAATCCTAAGCAGGTGAAGGCATCAGCTTGGGAATACCCTGAAACAAATGGTGAGCCACTGTGTGAGACAGAATGTTGGACTGGACTGAGCTGTGGCCTGTTCCAGCAAGGCTGTTCTCATGTTCTTATGAAATCTCCTGTGTCCCACTCCACTACTACAGCTGCTAGAACACACAGACCCATGATGGGGAATGAAGCTACACCTAAATTGGAGATTCACAAAATGCAGCCTATGTGCCACATAGAGCAGTGATGGAGAACCTTGGCACTCCAGCTGTTCTTGAACTTCAATTCCCAGAAGACCTGATCAGCAGGAAACCTGACTTGGGGTTCTGGGAATTGAAGTCCAGGAACACCTGGAGGGCCAAGGTTCGCCAACATGGATATAGAGTCTTTCAAAACTGTTTTTGCAGCCTCTGGACACACAAAGAAACTTCTTCCAGTGCTCCCCAGGATTACACCTTTTTTTTAAAAAAAAGTTTTCAAACATAGCCAATTTTTTTGCATAAACACTTTGTCCCTAGAGTCTGTCTATACTCCAAAAATCAAAGCCTGAAGTGAGTGTCTGAGCACTATCAGCATTTTAAAAGTGGGAATAGCCATTTCCAGACCCAGTGAAGGATGTAGATGGTGTTGGCATTGGATATTGGGGCCCCATCATTACAACTCAAAGCTTCAAATCCCCATCCTAAATCAATTTAAGAGGTACCTATTATTTCCAGCTAGGCTGAATAAAATTTATTTGTATATTTATCAACTGTTCTTCAACTGCTCTCCTGCCTTGCTAACTGTTCTCAACAATCTTGTGTTGAGTACCAAAAATTAGAGAAAGTCTTCCACTCAAGTATTCCTTCATGATGTTAACAGAACTAAGATTTAACATTCATAGAAATGATTGAGAGTTAACACATTTTGCAATAATTAAAATCTATTAATGTTACAAATCCATTAATATGCAATTAAGGTCTGTATAACATACAACTACTACTCCCTCCATACTACTAAGCTACTTAACCACAAGGGTAATCAATTGGCAAAGCACTATTATTTCAAAATCAGACAAACATATCCAGTCACATATTTTGGTGATTCTGTGTGTGGGTGGGGAATTAATTTCATGCTTTAAGATTTTTTAATAAATAAATAATCGGAATTTACTGAAACTTGTAAAATTCAAATGTAGAAGGTGAAAGAAACAGAGTTCTTGATCTCTAGAAATTGTTACAAATTTTACTTTTTTAAAAAAGTCTGATTTTGCAAAGTTTATCAAATGTAAATATGGAATGGAAAAACAGATTTGCCTTTCTGTAGCAGCAAAGAACAGAAAAGCTATCAAGAAAATGTATTTGCATGTATGAGAGAAGAAAATGAAAATGAGTGTGAGAAGGTTAAAGGGAAAGATTTTTCACATAAGGCAAGCACAACAGATGTGTCCCTTTATCCCACTTTCTTCCAAACAGGAAGCTGATGGCAGAGTCATGTTTGAAAATGAAACGCAGGAAGCACATTGCAACTAAAAAGGATGAATATTGTATTTTGCATAATGTATAATTAACCTGTGGAACTAATTCATGGCTGCATGAGATCAATGTAGCTGAGGGCTTAACAGGATTATATAAAAAAGAAGAGAAATGCAACATTTATACGGATGAGAACATCAAAAAGCCACATTGGCTAGTTGAACCAAAAATCCTTCATGCTTTATAAGGATAAAACAGCCGCCTAGTGATAAAGGTTAAAGTTCCATTATGAGGAAGTTATTCTCAGTGAGTGTATGTGCATAGACATTCTTAGAAGTATGAAGCTGACAACAGCTAGAATGGATTGTGGCGCTAAGCAGATAGAGATTTTCTGAATATGGAGGCAAGGAAATTCATCACTGAGAGCTGAATTCTGCCCCATTTGCAATACTATTCAACAACTGTTTAACTGTTGCTATTTGCTTAGATAACCTAAAGATCTGTACACAGAGATAGCACTATGAGATGAATTCATTGTGACCTATGCTGTTTGTAGCCTATTGACAACCCCCCCAAAAAAAAGTTCACGTGAGCTTTTTTAAAAATCAATTGGTCTATTTTTCTTCATTCAAAGAACCTCAATTTTGTTTTTCCCCTAGCTGTACTGAAGTATGCTGTATTTCAAATGCAGAATATGATTACAATAAATAGTGACAGATTGAGAGGTGACTTCTATTTAAACCAAGGAGGCAGAGTATATGGCTCTCCAGATGTTTTGGCTAACAGAGCTTCTCAGCTCCAATCAGAATATCTATAAATTATAAAGTGAGGTGTCATGGATAGATTAAAGAACTAGGACTCAGTATAGCTGGGTTAGATTTCCTGGCTCTGCCATTGTTGTGTCCAAAGGTTTATTCCTTTTCAAAAGTCAAACCGCTCCAAAAATACCACGAGCGCAGCGTTCTCCCCGCCCCAACCACCAGCGGGGAGATAAAGGGAGTCTCCCAAGGACCGGGAGACTCCGAAAACACCGCCACCATGAGTGCCGCGTTCTCCCCACCCCAACCACCGGCGGGGAGATAAAGGGAATCTCCCAAGGACCGGGAGACTCTGAAAACGCCGCCACCATGAGTGCCGCGTTCTCCCCACCCCAAACACCGGCGGGGAGATAAAGGGATTCTCCCAAGGACTGGGAGACTCCGAAAACACCTCCACCATGAGCGCTGCATTCTCCCTGCCCCAACCACCGGCGGGGAGATAAAGGGAATCTCCCAAAGACTGGGAGACTCTGAAAACACCGCCACCATGAGCGCCACGTTCTCCCCGCCCCAACCACTGGCGGGGAGATAAAGGGAGTCTCCCAAGGACCAGGAGACTCCAAAAACGCCACCACCATGAGTGCCGCATTCTCCCCGCCCCAACCACCGGCGAGGAGATAAATGGATGTTGCGCCTCCTAGTTCCTTTGTTGTCCAGGAGGTTGGGAAGGGAGGGTGTAACTGTGATGTTTTTGTGGCGGTTTTCTACTTCGCCAGGACATTTGGGGGATTATGAGTATTGGGATACTGCTGCTTTGTGACTGTATTGTTTCTAGGATGTATCTGTTTTATATTATTTTAATTGTTTTTCTATCATCTTGTTGTTCGATATTGTATTTTTTATATATGTTGTAAGCCGCTTTGAGTGGCACTTGTGCTAGGAAAGCGGGATAGAAATTAAACGTAACAACAACAACAACAACAACAACAACAACAACAATAAAGAGTAGAAACTGCGGCATTCTAAAAGGTGCAAAATTCAAATACATCTCAGCGCGGTTAAATGTTGAAGTTGAACTTTGTTTGTACCTCCGGAAGCCCGCCTAAATTTATCTTGTTTTGTAATGGTCAAATCGCTGTATATATAGAGGCCACCCCTGTACATAGTCCCCAGTCCGAAGTATGAGCTGAATAAAGAATCACTGAGTTTAACCCGATACTGCTGGTTAGAATACTTCTTGCCTTGGACTCAACAGCCATGGAAACTTCCTGTGTTTGGGGTGAGGTGGGGACTGATAAAACTGATCTTTAAACAACTCACTTATATGCGGGGGGGGGGGGGGCGATAACAATGATCAGAGGACTGGAAACCATGCCATGTGAGGAAAGACTGAAGGAACTGGGCATGCTGATTACCTTAAAGATAATCATAAAAAGGAAGGGCAGGATCTGTTCTCAATCATCCCAGAGTGCAGGACACGTACTAATGGGCTGAAACTACAGGAAGCCTTTAGTGTATGAGAGTCAAGACACAAGGCACAGCCAAAGGCTGGGTTAACTCAGGTTTATTGCATGGTGGACAGAGGGAACATGAGGTAATGGCGGACGAACAGCTCTATATATATGGTAGTAACATATTTGAATGTGGCTCCACGGTAGCCCGTTGGCTACTGGTCCGCGTGACGTCATGGCTGGTCACGCCCTTCTTGTCCAGGTGTAGGTAGCGGCGGGAAGCTTCCCGCGCTGCGGTCTTTGATGGGTTTGAACCAAGAGAGCTTGGACGCTCGCTGCTGCCAGCTGGTGGTCATTAGCTCGCGTCCTATTACAGGGTTTATGTGATAAGCTGAAGGTTACATTGTTACTCATCGGCAAGGTTACATTGGTTCAGATCATTGATATCACATGTAGAAGGTTACACTATTAGGACACAACACTCCTCCCCCCTAGGATGAGACGAAGTCTCTCAGCCAAGATGGCTTATTTCGAACACGCTGGGGTCTCGGCGCGGGCTGCCCTGCCCCGGCTTCGCTCCCTCCTCCTTGCTCCCTGGCTTCCTGCCCTGCAATCGGAGAGGATGACTTGTTAGTGGTTTGCCGCGGCTCTGCGGCTTTGTTGGGAGGTGTGTGCTTTGTTTGGGAAGAACCGGGGGCACTGGGGGCTAACGAAAAACCCCTCTTCTCGCTTGGATGGGTGGGGGAACACTCCGAAAACCCCCCCCGGCTAGCAAAATCAAAATCGGATTCGGGGGAAGCGGCAGCGGCGGCCGCACACTCCTTTTCCCTCCCCCCGGGCTCGGATAGAACTGGGGTATCAAAAGGATATGAGTCGGGCTCGCTGCTTTCCCCCCTGTCTCCCCCTTGGGCTAAACGGGTGGGGGAGAACCCTATCGCTGAATCCATCGCTGAATCCTGTCGCTGTGCCCCACTGGTCGGCCCCTCGCTCACTCGGTGCCTCAGTTGGTCAGCGTGCCTCCTCCAGAGGAGGCCGGTGCTAGTTTCCACCCGATAGGACACTGGCCCCGTCTGTTCTATTATCGTCCCTGGCACCCAGGCTGGGCCTGCGTTGGCATAGTTCCTGCAGTGTACAGGATCGCCTACGCCGAAACCTTTCGAGACCGCTAACCCTATGTTCTTCCCTTTGTCCTCGACCCTCGACGGGTCTAGCCTGGACAAAAGCGTGGTCAGTTTCCTCCGCATCAGCAGCTCAGCCGGCGAGTATCCAGACGCTAAGGGGGTCACTCTATACGCTAATAGAAATTGACAGACTTGGTGATTTAGATCTCCCGAGCCCATGCGCCGCAGCGCATCTTTTGTGGTGCGCACCAACCGTTCCACTTGGCCATTCGTGGCCGGGTGAAACGGCGCGGATGTGACATGCCGAATTGCATTTGCCTCCATGAATGCTGCGAACTCAGCGGACGTGAAACAACTGGCGTTATCGCTGACCAAAGTGTCGGGTAAGCCGAACGTGGAAAAGACCCTCCTTAGCTGGCGAATGGTAGTGGCGGAGGATGTGCTCTTTACCGGAATGACCTCCAGCCACTTTGAGTATGCATCCACCACCAGGAGAAACATGGTTCCCCGGAATGGGCCAGCAAAATCTACGTGCACCCTGGACCACGGTCCCCTTGCTGCGTCCCATTCCCTATGCGGTAGGCGGGCCACCTCCGGTCGAGAGCATTGACATGCCTCACAAGTGCCAACCATCTGCTCTATGTCGGCGTCCAGCTGGGGCCACCAGAAGTAACTCCGGGCCAACGCCTTGGAACGGACGATTCCCGGGTGGCTGACGTGCAACAGCTTTAGCACCTTCGGCCGCAGGGACGTAGGAACCACCACCCGTTGGCCCCACAAAAGGCACCCCCTCTCTAGAGACAATTCTACTCGCTTTCGGAAAAATGGGTCGAATTCCGCGCCTGGGGATGACGCCGGCCACCCCTTCTGCACCCACGAGCATACTTTCCCTAGTGTTCTGTCCTTTCCGGTCGCCCTGGCAATGTCGGCCGGTACTATCGGGGGTGACTCCAAGACCTCTATTAGCAATACCTGTCGGTCTCTTCTTACCCCTGCCTTCTGGTCGTCCGACAAGGGTAACGGCGACCGTGAGAGCGCGTCTGCATGGCTGATTTCCTTCCTTGGCCGGTATTCTAACTCATGTTGATATGCGTTAAGAAAAATAGCCCACCGCAGCATCCTCGGGGACAGGATCTGTGGCGTGGGCTTATTTGCAGTGAAGATTCCTAACAGGGGCTTGTGATCCGTAACGATCTTGAACGGCCGACCATACAGAAAATCGTGAAATTTCTTGGTTCCCGCTACTATTGCTAGTGCCTCCCTATCGGTCTGTGCGTAATTCCGCTCTGCTTGGGACAGGGACCTTGAATAAAACGCTATCGGGGCCTCCCTTCCGTCGTCTAACACGTGGCAAAGCACCGCCCCCACCCCCACCGGGGATGCATCGCAGACCAAAACTATGGGCCGTTTGGGGTCGAAATGAGTCAGGATTGCCTCGGATGTGAGGAGTTGCTTTAACTCTGTGAACGCTCTTTCTTGCTCGTCACCCCACAGCCATTTTTCCTCTTTTTTTAGTAGCCGATGGAGCGGCTCGGCAACAGACGCCTTCCGTGGAAGGAAGGTATGGTAGAAATTGAGAAGCCCCAGAAATGACTGAAGCTCGGTTTTGGAAGTGGGGCGAGGGGCTTTCTTGATGGCGGCTACCTTAGATTTGGACGGCCTAATTCCCTCGGGCGTGACACGGAACCCTAAAAACTCAACCTCTGTTTCGAAAAATACACATTTGTCTTTTCTCAGTCGCAGCCCCGCTTTCTCGAACACGGCCAGGACCTTATCCAATCTGTGGGCCAGCTCGGCCTTACTCCCCCCCCGTTATCAACACGTCATCAAAATATGGCAACACCCCCTCCAACCCCTTCAGGAGGCGTTCCACTAGCGATTGAAAAATGCCAGGTGCCGAGTTCACGCCGAACTGTAACCTCGACACCTGGAACGCCCCCTTATGTGTGACTATTGTTTGTGCCGCCGCTGTGGCGGGGGTTACCGGGAGTTGCTGGTAGGCCTGTGCTAAATCGAGTTTAGCGAAACACTTTCCCCCATTCAGCCTGGCCAGAAGGTGGCTGACCACTGGCACCGGGTATGCATTAGGGCGGATTGCCTTATTAATGGTACACTTATAATCAGCGCAAATGCGCACCTCCCCGTTAGCCTTCAGTGCTGTTACAATTGGAGTCTCCCACTCCGCGGAATCCACAGGAACGAGAATTCCTTGACCCACCAGTTTGTCCAGTTCCGCCTCTATTTTGTCCTTAAGCGCGAACGGTACCCTGCGCGGTTTAAGTCTTATCGGGCGGACCTCCGGGTCTAAGTCGAAGGCTACAGGGGGTCCCTTGAACTTTCCCAGTCCACTTTTAAAAACGGCGGGGTGTGCGTCACACACTGCTTGTATTGGGTCCTCGCCTACAGCATGCACCCCCCCTATGAACAGGCCTAAGGGCTGAAACCACTGTGTTCCGAGGAGGCTACAACTCCCCCCTTTTAGCACCACTAGGGGAAGTTCCGCAGAATGTCTCTTAAAGCGAACCCGGAACGTTCCGACCCCCAACACTGGAATGCTGTTCCCCTGAACGTCCCGTAGTGTGGCCCTCAACGCTTTAAGTTTGGGCCGCACGTGGGGGTCGATTTTCAAGAACTCTCTCTGGGGGATTATAGAATAGGAGGACCCCGAGTCAACTTCCATCCTAATAGGGGTCCCTTGTACTAGTACCTCAACAAAGTAATGGGGCTGTCCCGCAGACACGTTGAACACAGGAGCGTCGCCCTCGCTGTCGTCCGAGATGCGGCCCACGCCGTCCTGCTTCCTCGTGGCCCGGGCGCCATCTTTGGACCTCGCTGGACGGTCCGGTCTGGCTGAACGGTCTTGCGACTGTCTCCGGCCCTCTTTCCATTTCCTGCACGCCTTGGCGATGTGCCCCCGACGTCCACAGTTGAAACACTCGGCTTTCCTGAATGGGCACTTCACGCGCTCATGGGCCGCTCCGCAACCGTTGCAGCGGCGCCCGCCTCTCCGGACCTTCTGGACCTCCTCGCCATCGCTGCTTTCTGAAGACGATTTCGAGGTCGGTCGGGTTGCATGCACCGACTGACCGGACTTCCCGTGCGACGAGTTTTCCGCTTTGCCGGCCCTCGGACGCCACTCACGCCACTTGTGCATCTCGTCTACTCCAGCATTCGTGGATTCCGCGGCTTCCGCGGCCTCTACAACCTCTTCCAGTGTGGGTGGTGGCTCCTTGTTCATCAAGCTGCGCTGTACTTCCTTGTCCTTCAGGCCACACAGCACTCCGTCCCTGAGGGCCATCTCTAGGATGTGGTCCCATTTGCAGGGGGCGGCGGCTACCCTCATAGCCGTTACGAAGGCTTCCACCGACTCGTCCGGCGCTTGAACTCGCCTCCAAAATGCACTCCGAGCGGGAAACATTGCCCTCGAGGGCCGGAAACGCTCACGCAGCATTTTCATGATGTCACCGGCTTTGAAATCGCTCATCTTCTTCGGTGCAAGGATGCCCACCAGCGTCCGCTTGGTTTCCATCCCAAGCATGCGGGTGAGGATGGCCCTCTTCCTTTCCTCGTCGTCTTCTTTGACTTTGAGCTCCACCAGTGCCGCCTGGAAGTCCATCTCAAAAAGCTCCCAGTCTTGCGGTTTGGTGATGTTGAACCCGCTCTGTGTCCTGGCTCCGTGGGGATCCATCATCCCATCCTCGTCGCCAATTTAGTGTATGAGAGTCAAGACACAAGGCACAGCCAAAGGCTGGGTTAACTCAGGTTTATTGCATGGTGGACAGAGGGAACATGAGGTAATGGCGGACGAACAGCTCTATATATATGGTAGTAACATATTTGAATGTGGCTCCACGGTAGCCCGTTGGCTACTGGTCCGCGTGACGTCATGGCTGGTCACGCCCTTCTTGTCCAGGTGTAGGTAGCGGCGGGAAGCTTCCCGCGCTGCGGTCTTTGATGGGTTTGAACCAAGAGAGCTTGGACGCTCGCTGCTGCCAGCTGGTGGTCATTAGCTCGCGTCCTATTACAGGGTTTATGTGATACAGCTGAAGGTTACATTGTTACTCATCGGCAAGGTTACATTGGTTCAGATCATTGATATCACATGTAGAAGGTTACACTATTAGGACACAACAAAGCCAGATATAGGCTTAATATGAGGAAAACTTCTTAATGGTTAGAGCACAACAGTGGAACCAACTTCCTTGAGAGGTGGTGAGCACTCCAACACTGGAAGCATTCAAAAGACAAATGGACAATCATCTATCATAGCTGCTTTGATTTGGATTCCTGCATTGAGCAGTGGGTTAGACTCGGTGGCCTAAAAGGCCCCTTCCAACTCAGTGATTCTATTATTGATGGTCTGGACAGCTATTAGTTAAACTAAACTTCTCTCAGTCCCTGAAGGAAGATTTGTAAATAATCTCCTAGTTATGCTACTTAAGAGAAAAGGACACTTCTAAAAACAAGCTAGTGCTGAAGTGTTTCTGTGCTCTCTTCCTTTGTGAATTTCTTTTGTGTTTGTTTGAATGCAAATAAATAAAAACGGAAGGACTGAAGAACCAAAATGGAGAAGAGACAGATCTCATTCCTCAGACTGGAGCTTATGAAGGCTGCAAAGGATGAAATCATGCAAAAGGACAAGAGCTTCAGGTGTATCAGTTGAATATCTGGAGAGCTGTAATAAGAAAGGAGGAGCAATATCTCCAGAAAGTGTCGAGTCAAATGAAGGACAAAGCAGTTGTCTGAAATACAGATCTTATAATAATGTAAAACGTCTTTGGTTATAGGAAGGTGAAAATGTCTCAAATACAGAACTAATAATAATGAGGAAATTCACAAGCTTCACAGTAAGAGAAGTGAAATGGCCAAAGAAGACAGATGATTAGTATAATTCAAGAAACTGACAGTGAAAAAAATCTATGACTCTTAAATAACAACTTAAAACAGAATTGAATCTTCAAATCAAATGTTTAAGACACCGAGAACGCCGCTGGGTGAAGACCCAGAGAGATTCTGACTGGACACTGGCTAGGGCTGCTATTAAGCCCTACCTGGTGGCAATGGGGGTGGTGAAGCAGCAATGCTTCACCGCCCTCATTGCCTCTGCGGATAATCGCTCAGCCACTCTGTTCCGGGTTACCAGGTCTCTCCTTGGCAGGGAGGAGACGGTGCCCAGTTGGCAGGGTTCGGCTGAGGTTTTTGCAAACTATCTAGTGGAGAAAATTGCTCAGATTCACTCTGGGTTCAATCCTGGCATGGATGTGGGGGGTCGGGAGGAGACCAGAGCTCAGTCTGGCTGTGTTATCTGGGATCAGTTCAATCCAGTTGTCCCTGAAGAAGTGGACAGGAACCACTTCCTACCCTTTGGGTCCCTGTCCCACCTGGTTGGTGAAAGCCTCCAAGGGAGTGATGGGAGGCTGGGTCTGGGCTATAATAAATGCTTCACTATGGGAGGGGGTGTTTCCTGCACCTTTAAAAACATGCTCTGGTGCGCCCCCTCCTGAAGAAACAATCTCTCAACCCAGCAGTTCCAGCTAATTATAAGCCAGTCTCCAACCTCCTCTTTTTAGGAAAGGTATTGGAGAAGGTGGTGGTGTGGCAGTTGCAGGGGGCCCTGGATGAAGCGGATTATCTGGACTCCTTTCAATCCATCTGGTACAGAGATGGCATTGGTCACACTGGTAGATGATCTCTGGCGGGAGCAGGACAGCGGTCATCCATCCATCCTGGCTCTTCTGGACCTCTCAGCGGTTTTCAATACCATTGACCACAGTATCCTTCTGGAACGGCACAAAGGTTTTGGGATCCAGGGCACTGTGTTGTCCTGGTTTTTCTCATTTCTGGAAGGACCGTACCCAGTCGGTGTGGTTAGAGAGTGAGAAGTCCAGCGCTAGGCCCCTACAGTATGGGGTGCCTAAGGGTTCGGTGCTCTCTCCTCTCCTATTTAACATATACATGAAGCCATTGGGTGAGATTATTCATTCCCATGGGGTGTGGTATCATCAGTATGCTGATGATACCCAGCTATATATCTCGGCCCATGGGGACCCCAGTGATGCAGTCAATGTCCTATCCAGATGTCTGGAAGCAGTTGGGGTCTGGATGGGGGACAACGGGCTACAATTGAATCCCTCCAAGACTGAGTGGCTATAGACAGGGGGTCCCGCACTATCCAGGGAGCTGCCAACTTTGGTCTTGGATGGGGCTGATTTGCCCCAGACAGACCCAGTACGCAACTTAGGGGTCCTCCTAGATTCGGGGCTGCTACTTGCAGATGAGTTGGTGGCTGTGGCCAGGAGGGCTTTCGCACAGCTTCACGTCATCTGTCAGTTGCATTCGCTCCTGGACCGGAACTCCCTGCTCATGGTCACACATGCCAGTGTTCCCGCCGCCGTTGCCCGGGAATGGGAGGCGGAAGAAGCAGACAACGCTGGAACCGAAGCCGCCGCCGTCACAGCCGCCACGCTGGGCTATCCCTCCCTGCCCCCTGCTACCAGGCGGGGAGGTTTAAAGGGCTCCCGGGTCAAGGGACTCGAAGACGAGGGAAGAGGGAATGTTGGTCCTGCCAGCCAGGAAGGAGGGGCAGCATTCTATCTAGGGAAGTTCCGGAGAACCATATAGGTGTTGTGACGGGCAAGGGGCGGTATGGCGGGTACCGTGGGGCGGGCCGCACTCGGGGAATGCGGGTCCGATGTTTAAGTGCGGTCCCTCATTCCAGCCCTTCAGGTACATCTCTGGGCCCTGAGCGGCAGATCCGGAGTGTCCCCGCCCTTAGGCTGCTGTTGGTGAATGCCAGGTCGGTATGTAATAAGGCCCCCCTGATTCAAGATGCCATCCAGGAAGGGCTGGCCGACCTGGCATGCATCACCGAAACCTGGCTGACGCCTGAAGATGGAGTACCTCTTTTGGACATGTGTCCAGCTGGGTTCGGTATTTGGCACCAGCCTAGAGGTGAGGGGAGGGGCGGTGGTGTCGCCATTGTTGCCAGGGAGTCTTTGGGAGTTGCTAGGGCCACTGCTCCACAAGTGGCTGGTTGTGAGGCCCTGCTTCTACGGTTGGGCCCCAAGGGTCAGTTGGGGATCTTACTCCTGTACCTGCCCCCTTGCAGGGTAAGGGATGCCCTGCCTGAGCTCCTCGAGGCCGCCTCGATGCTGGCGTTGGAGTTCCCGAGACTTATGGTTCTGGGGGACTTCAATTTGCCATCGCTGGGGATGGCTTCTGAGGTGGCAAGGGAGTTCATGGCTTCCATGGCAGCCATGGGCCTGACTCAGGTAGTTCGGGGTCCGACCAGGGGCAGTGGTCACATGCCAGACTTAGTTTTCTTGTCGGAGCAGTGGCAGAGTGATCTGAGATTACAGGATTTAGTCATCTCACCTGTGCCATGGTCAGATCACTATCTGGTGACTCTTGACTTTCTGGGGGCGATACTTCATCGTAGGGAGGCAGGGCCAATTAAAATGGTCCGCCCTCGGCGACTAATGGATCCAGATGGATTCCAGAGGGAACTGGGGGATGTTCCTCTGGATCGGCTACACGATTCACCCGGGGCACTCGTCGACCTGTGGAATAGGTCGACAACAGTAGCCTTGGATGAAATCGTGCCACTGCGGCCTCTCCACGCCCGGGGGATTAGGTCATCTCCGTGGTTCACAGATGAACTGCGTGAACTCAAACGGGCAAAGAGACGCCTAGAGCGCCGCTGGGCGAAGACCCGGGATGACTCCGATTGGACACTAGCTAGAGCTGCTATTAGGGCCTACCTAGTGGCGATGGGGGTGGTGAGGCGGCAATACTTCACCACCCTTATTGCCTCCACTGATAATCGCCCAGCCGCCCTGTTCCGGGTAACCAGGTCCCTCCTTGGTAAGGGGAGATCGGTGCCCGGTTGGCAGGGTTCGGCTGAGGACTTTGCTGACCATCTGGTGGAGAAAATCGATCGGATTCGTTCTGGATTGAACCCTGGCGTGGACGGGGAGAGTCGGGGGGGTGCCGGTGCACAGTCTTGCTGTACGATCTGGGATCAGTTTGATCCTGTTGTCCCTGATGAAGTGGACAGGCTCCTTGCAGCTGTTCGTGCCACTACATGTCCTTTGGATCCCTGTCCCACTTGGTTGGTGAAAGCCTCCAAGGAGGTAACAGGTGGCTGGGTTGGGGGGATAATAAATGCCTCGTTACGGGAGGGGGTATTTCCTGCACAGCTAAAACATGCCTTGGTGCGCCCCCTCCTGAAGAAAATGTCCCTCGACCCAGCTGTCCTTAACAACTACAGGCCAGTTTCCAACCTGCCCTTTTTGGGTAAGGTTTTGGAGAAGGCGGTGGCGCGCCAGCTGCAGAGTGTCCTGGAGGAAGCGGATTATCTAGACCCCTTTCAATCAGGGTTCAGGCCCGGGTATGGAATGGAGACGGCATTGGTCGCGCTGATGGATGATCTCTGGCGGGAGCGGGACAGGGGTTGTCCATCCGTCCTTGCTCTTCTTGACCTCTCAGCGGCCTTCGATACCGTCGACCACGGTATCCTTCTGGAACGGCTCGAAGGACTGGGGATCCAGGGCACTGTGTTGTCCTGGTTTTCCTCTTTTCTGGAGGGCCGTACTCAGTCGGTGTGGTTAGAGAGTGAGAGGTCCAGCCCTAGGCCCCTCAAGTATGGGGTGCCTCAGAGCTCTGTGCTCTCTCCTCTCTTATTTAACATCTACATGAAGCCACTGGATGAGATCATTCGTTCCCACGGGGTGTGGTACCATCAGTACGCGGATGATACTCAGTTGTACATCTCGGCCCGTGGGGACCCCAGTGATGCTGTTGAAATCCTATCCGGATGCCTGGAGGCCATTGGGGTCTGGATGGGGGCCAATGGGCTTCGGCTGAATCCCAGCAAGACAGAGTGCCTGTGGATAAGGGGCCCCGTGTTATCCAGGGAGTTACCACCTTTGGTACTGGATGGGGCTGCTTTGCCCCAGACAGACCCAGTGCGCAACTTGGGGGTTCTTCTGGACTCGCGGCTGCTTCTAGAAGAACAAGTAGCGGCTGTGGCCAGGAGGGCTTTTGCCCAACTTCGGGTAATTCGCCAATTGCGCACGCTCCTGGACCGGGGCTCCTTGCTTATGGTCACCCATGCTCTGGTTACTTCCCGACTAGATTATTGTAATGCGCTCTACATGGGGCTGCCCTTGACGACCATCCGGAGGCTGCAGCTGGTCCAGAATGCGGCGGCCCGGGTGGTGATGGGGTGTGGGCGATATGCCCATGCCTCACCGCTACTTCGGGAGCTGCACTGGTTACCAGTTTGTCTCCGGGTGCAATTTAAGGTGCTGGTTTTGACCTTTAAAGCCCTATATGGCAGGGGGCCAGGATATCTTAGAGACCGCATCGTCCCAAGAGTGTCTGCCCGTCCAACCAGAGCGGACCGGAGGGGCTCTCTAATAGTGCCACCAACTAGGGGTGCTCATCTGTCTAGCACCCGAAGGAGGGCCTTCTCCGTGTCCGCACCAACTCTCTGGAACCTCCTGCCAATAGACCTAAGACTCCAAAGTGAACTGCTGCCCTTCAGGAAAGGAGTGAAGACCTGGCTGGCAGGGCAGGTGTGGGGCCCGAATGGGACTATGGTGCCCGCCTGCTGGCTTTTATAAGAACTCTCTCTTCTTCCTTTTGTATAGTAGGTGGGATGGGTGGGCGGGATATGGGGTTTTTTTAAAGGGGGTGGGTTGTGGGTTTTTATACTGTTTTTTATGTATTTCTAGAATTATTGTAATGCCGCCCTGAGTCGGGTTCTGCCTGAGTGGGCGGCATATACAAATATGACTATAAAATAAAAATAAAATAAAAAATAAATGCTCTGGTCACCTCTAGACTAGATTACTGTAATGCGCTCTACATGGGGCTGCCCTTGATGACTATTCGGAGGCTGCAGCTGGTTCAGAATGCAGCAGCCTGGGTGGTGATGGGGTGCGGGCGTTATGTTGTTGCCTCACCATTTCTTTGGGAATTGCACTGGTTACCAGTTTGCCTCCGGGTACAATTCAGGGTGCTGGTTTTGATCTTTAAAATCCTTCATGGTAGTGGGCCAGGATAACTAAGAGACTGCATTGTCCCAAGAGTGTCTGCCCATATAACCAGAGCGGACCAGAGGGGTTCTCTAATTGTTCCATCTACCAGAGGGGCCCGTCTCTCTGGCACACGATGGAGGGCCTTTTCCGTGTCCACACCAGCCTTGTGGAAACTCCTACCAGTAGAGTTGCGGGAGCAGACGGAGCTGCTGCCTTTCAGAAAAGAGCTAAAAACCTGGTTGGTGGGGCAGGTGTGGGGCCCGGATGGAAGCGTGGCCCCCACCTGTTGGCTTGTAAAATAAAGCCTCCCCACCTTTTTAATGCAGGCATTTTTTATGTGGTTAGTTTTTTAATATGAATGGAGGGTAGGTGGGTGGGTATGTTAGGGGTTTTAATTGTTTTTATATATATGTTTTAGCCTGTTGTAAGCCGGGTTCGCCTGACTGGGTGGCATAGAAACTTGAATTATAAATAAATAAATACCATATAAAAACTATGGGTTTAAAAGTGAAAGAAGTTGATAAACTAGCTAAAGCTAATGCTGGAATATTATACTGGCATTGTCAAGTTTACAAATTTGGTATAAAGTTTATTAATTTGATTAATTTGGAAGCCTGAGAATGACAGGAAAATGTGAAATTGTGTGGATTTCCAAAGGAATATCTTGAGAACGGAATTAATTTTAGCGATGTAGTGTTGGAATGGATTAAGACAGTAGCACCATCTTTAGTTTGGGTTCAAGAGCATCTGGAGACACTGCTGTCTTGTCAAGCAGGCCAGCACCAGCCAAGCCTGATGGACTCAGGTCCTTAGGATCTCAGAGACAATAAGCACTCAGTGGTTGAAAAAATAAAGCTGTATTATACATTTCTCAAAGAAAAACATAACTGATGTAGAACAGGAAACATAAGCAAGCAATGCATGCCAAGCATTGATTACCTTTTGCCCCTTCCTTAGCTACCTGGGAGCCCAGTGTAGGTAGCAGGGACACCTTTGAAACTTCTGATATATGGTGGAAAGTCTGAAGGCTAAATCCCTTCTTTTATACCCTCAGCTATGGTGTTGTCTCATTTCCCTTAGCTCTCACTAGAGAGATCTGTTGATATCCCTAAACCCAAACAATGGCCATGTGGAATGGGCTAAGTAGTATAACATCCTTGAAGTTGTGGGTTACTGGTCGCTATCAGCCAAGGATGGGGGAAATGGCACCATGACTTTTTTTATCCCTTTCTTACCCTGCCAGGGGATTTCTCCCTGCTCATTGGGCATCCCGAGTGCTGGTTAACATATCAGTCAAGGGCATGGGTGAGTTCAAAATCATCTTATATTTTCTGTCTTCTCCTTCCAAAAGATTCCTATCTAATCTCATAACTCTTTCTTACTAATTGACAAGCTTAATTAGGGAGCATTCCTTTCCTTGTCAACAAGCTAATTAATTGCATTATTTGGGAAGCTAGCAAATTCTACTTCTTAACACAGGTTAATATGATTTGAATCAAATTTCAGAGCTTGAAGGGAGGAAGTGGCAGTGCCACACTGATCTCCTCGAAATCACAAAAATCTTCTACAAAACCCATTATCCTCAGGTGCTACAACTACCTGCACATCAAGTGGGTTTGAAATGTGGAGGCTGGATGTCTCCTATAGACACTGTCATAAGGTTTGAAAATTTCTATAGCAAAAATATCTTCAGAGGGGTGCGCTGTCCCCGAGCATACAGGCCACTGGGAGCTGTAGTCCCGCTCCCCATTTGTCTCAATGGGGGTCGGCCACTCAAAGAACTATGATCCCCAGGGTCACTCTTCCATTGCTGTTTGGTTTCTGCAGGCCAGTGGGAGAGGGGGGCTTTGTGGCCTATTTTTGGGGTGACAAACCCTGAAATGGGCTGCCACCGCCCCCCGCACTGGCCACCCCAGGCACCCAAGGTAGGTGGGTGCGAGGTTTTGGGGTGGTGGGTGCCAAGGTGTCGTGGCACATGAGTAACAAGTGCCAGGGCACCTTGGTTTTATAGATAGATAGATAGATAGATAGATAGATAGATTAGATAGATAGATAGATAGATAGATCGATAGATAGACAGACAGACAGACAGACAGACAGACAGACAGACAGACAGACAGACAGACAGACAGACAGACAGATAGATAGATAGATAGATAGATAGATAGAGTCTGGAATGTTTGAGAGGATTTTTTTTCCTGAGAGATATTATTTGCTGGCAGATTAACATTATTGGATCAAGGTTTAAATTGTTCCATGAGTGTGGTTTTATGCATTATAAACAATGGGAAGAACAGATGACAAAACTGGGAAAGAACAAATAAGATTGGTCTACTATTTCTTAGGAAGATACTCAAGATGATCTGGTGGAAGTTGTTGGTGCAAAACCATTGGATTGACATACTGTATCAGTTTAGTGGGAGATGTATTGGACTGTTGAATCTGCCAGAAAGTTAAGACACTGGTTAATTAATTGTAATGTTCTACTTTAAAAGAAAGATTTTAAAAAGTGAATGGTTTTATGAACTATGTTAGATAAGTAGGAATGGCAAAAGGAACTACAGAATGAACTCACTACAAGGTAGCTTCATTTTGGCAGGGTAGAGTCTGACCTAGACATGAAAGAAGAAGTAGGAACGGGTTATGAACCTGAGGACGATATATCAATACAGTGTATATTTACTAGCTTTACTGCCCGGCTCTGCCCAGGTTTTTTTATTGGGGGGGGGCTGGTCCTTATCTCCCAGCTTCTCCTGCCCGTCTGTCCTCAGTATGGTGTTACACGTCTTCCCTTTGAGGCTTCCATGGGGCAGGAAGGTTCTCTCTCACACACACACACACACACAGACACTCTTTCTCTCACTCACTCTCTCTCTCACACACACATTCACTCACTCTCTCTCTCACACACACACACATTCTTTCTGTCTGTCACACTCGCACTCTTCCCGGCCAGGGGAAGAGTGAGGCCTTTGGCGGCTGGAGTGGTGGTGGGGGGTCTGCATCCGTGACACTGGGGTGGGTGTTGGCGGCCTGGGAAGAGAGTGGATGCGAGGCCAGTGAAGTGGTGGTGGAGGTGGAGGTGGAGGCCGGTGGCCGAGGGCGGGGACTGGACCTGGCATCCAGAACAACACCTCCCAGCTTTCACCCTTTCCCCAGCTGGAACTCACAAGGCTTCCAAGGCTCCTGAGAAAGAATAGCAGAGGGTTTCGAGGACCACACCAGACCAGGGAAGTAGTGCAGGTTTTTTCCAGGTGTGCGTTTTGCGTTTGTCTGTGGGCTCCATTGCCAGGGATTGGCATGCCCGCTGGCTTTGCGTGTTGTGTGTTTGTCTGTAGAGGCAATGTGGGCCTCGTTGGCGGGGATGGGCACGCCGGCCAGTGCTTGGTGTTTCATGTTTCGCGTTTCACACGTGGCCAACTTGTCTGTGGTTGGCGATGTGGGCCCCGATGCTGGGGATGGGCACGCAGGCCATTTTTGTGGGGTCGGCCCTGTTTCAGCCACAGGAGTTCCTGTGGCTTTTGTAAAAAGTCAAACTTTATTATATGAAGTCTTTTGTAAAAAGTCAACCTTTATTATAGGAAGGAAAAACTAAAAATCTGGAACACAAAACATTATAGAAATAAAAAGGAACATTCTTACTCCCCCCACCTTTCCCCTTTGTAAAACAAGAAAGGAATTGTCAGCCACAACTTGACCCGAGCATTTTTTTTCCCTGCCCCAGGGAGCTGGGAGGGCTGGTCTTGGAGGCGAGATGGTTCTGGGCCTTCACCATCCAAGTTAATCAGGAAAAATGGCACTGGCATGCGTTTATATAAGGTGGGTCCCAGCTTGCCATGAAGTGACCCACATACTGTGAAGACAGAGCCATCTCCTGTGGCACATATGAAATGAGACATGCAGGGTTTAACACCGGGAATGCAATGGACTGCTGCAGCCTTGAGGATATGGACAAGGTGCTCCTTCATAGCCAGTCTATCTGGCATAACCTCTTCCACCCCCATGACCCTTGGGAATCAGAGTTCCTCCTCCACACATTTTACCATTGGGCGAAATATGATGGCTTCCAGTGGCATTTTCTCCTCTGAGGGGACCATCACCCCTTCTAAAGGGTCTCATCCACCCATAGCCATTGGTCCCTTTAGGGAGTCAGGTTATTTACCACCACCCAACACTTGGCATTGAGTCGCTGGCTGTACTGTCTACTCTATTACCATAGCGGGATGTCCAGCCAGACATATTGATTTAGCAATAAGTATAAAGCAAAGTAACAGGTAAAAATTAAATCCTCTTCTGTATAGCAGACAATCAGCTATTCATGCGTTAGATGTGCTCCTGGGACGAATTCAAATGATTCCATTGCCTCAGAATCCAGTATCACCTAACTCTTTGTGGAATCCCACTTTGTTATGGGCAGAGTGGTGAGTTATTGAAAGTTGGAATGGTCACAGAAAATTGTTGATTTCTTGGAAATGCTTTCCAGCTGAGTAAACTTCATTAATTTGTCTTGAAGATCTTATTCACAGGAAATGAATAACTATCTAGTTTTTCTGGACAGGCAAGCTAACACAATCAGGATTACATTTTCCTACTTTTCTACGCACAAGCAAGGATAGGTAAACATCTCTCCTCCTTCCTTGAACATACTTAAAACATTAGTGTTTCTTCTCTACCATATTAAGGTAACAAAAAAACTTTGATCCTTTGCTCCACCTTTTCCTCTCTTACCCATTAAGACTTCAACATTTTAAACGTCCATCAAACATTCCCTTTCTTAAGTTTTTTTTTTTTACTATCTTAAGGGGAAAGGAATTTGGGTCCATGGCCAAATTCTAAACCTCTGGTTTCTCAGGAATCCACCACTCTCTTAGGAAGGGAACTAAACAACAGCATCAATTTTAAACTCACAAACCAAGACCCTATTTCAATTCCATTACATCTTCTGCCTTCTCTTTTCCTCCAAAACTACTGTACAGATCTTCATAACTTCACAAACAGAATTACCCTGATTATGGCTGAACAAGCACTTAAATTAAGACACCTTTATTAGTGAAACTGTAATATTACCACATTAAGAAACTTCAGGTGAAGAACTCATCTTCAGTTCCACAGCTGGAAAGATCCCACCACAGCTGCCTGTTGACATCCAGGCCTCCGCACATTTAATGGTTTGTGAGTGCTAGATGCTACGAAAGGCAATTTCACACAGGGTTGCCCTTTTTGTGCATGCACCTTTGGTTGGTTTTTGCTAAGTCTATAATCTTATAATTACACTCTGCATGACAATAAGGCAACTTACTTGCTCAGCTTTATTTGCACCTGCAGCTTGATGGAGTTGTCGATACTGACTGACCTTGACCTCTCCACAGAGAGAGACACTTTCAAGAAGAAGAAAAAGCTTTTAAAACATTAATACACAGCCTCTTCAATAAAAGGGTGTTTTAAAAGAGTATTAAGATTTACATGTATGCTGGCTTTTGTGAGACATCACAAAATTTTGGGGCTTGACTATTAAACTTTTAGTTCAACATTTCCTCCAGAAACATCTCAGCCCATGAAGAAGGTAACACATCATCCAAGAAAGCAATGGAAAATGGCTCCTGCTAAAAATGTATAGCAGGCATTTTGTTTAATCAGAACAATAATTCCAGTAAATAAATTTTAAACCCCCAAAATGTGCCGCTCTTAGCCTTTATCATATTAATTTTTTACTCACTCCCTTACTCAAACCTAACTTCTCTATGAGTGAGAATTCAATTCAATTCAAATTTAATTTATACCTCGCCTTTCTCTGACCGAGGCCGACTCAAGGCGGCAACAACATCTCAAACAATACAATATAATACAGTACAATTCAAAAAGCAATATTCAAAGTCAAAATACAAAACAAAATATCACATCAAAAATAAGCATAATATCATACAATACAATTCAAAAAAATCACATCAAGAAAATAACATACATTATAAAGACCACAACAATCAACCTCAACCACCCTGCAGTCACAGAGGCACCCCACAATTTAAACATCCATGAGGGCAGCTGCACAGGCGGTGATGGCTGAATGACTCCCACCTGCCTCTTCCCCCGCAGGGCCAGCAGGAAGAGGCGGTGTGGCTCCAGTGTCCCTTGAACTCCCTGCCCAGCAGGCCAAAGGGAGGGGTGCCAGGCACAGTAGCCTCCCATCCCAATGTCGGTGGGATGGGAGAGCCGCTTTTGGGGCCACGGAAAGGCAAGTCCCAGGTGCAACCAGTTCTCTCCTCCCCGCCTCCTCCTCCTCTGGCCAGTCACCGAGCAAGCTCCACAGGGCCTCTGAACCCTGGCATCAGTGGTGTCGGATGCCTGCCAGCCCAAGCAGGGAGGGGCAGCCCCGCTGCATCTGCATTGATGGTGGCGGCGGCGGTTCTCGGTGGGCTGGGGGCAAACTGCTTTTACCCTCTCTCTGGCTAGGAGGGGCAGCCCCGGATCAGCTGTGGCAGCAGTGGTGGTTCTTGGCGGGCCGGGGGCTGGCCACTTTTACCCTCTCCCGGGCTGGGAGGGGCAGCCCCAGATCATATGACCATATGACCATAGAAAGGCTTAGCAACAGACAGACAACAATGCTGGAATGTAGCAGGCTTCTCAAAGGCCAGTTATTGTGCCATTTCTCTCTGTTAAATAGAAAGCATTTTGGCACTGCACACTGCTGTGCAATCAGTAGTAGAAGGAAGGCAATGGAACAACTCCAACAACTTACCTATAGTTGGTTTTGGGTTCTCTGCAGGCATTCTCTCACTTAGTTTTCACAAGGAATTAATTTTCTTTTCATTTGTATCCAAGGACAAGCACCAAGGACATGAGTACTGGTAAATACCAAGAAATTTCAACACCAAGGATTACAAAAGAATGTGCAACAAGCAGGCAAATAGGCTTCATGTAGCTAATTATAGGCCGGTCTCCAACCTCCCTTTCTTAGGAAAGGTATTGGAGAAGGTGGTGATGTGGCAGTTGCAGGGGGTCCTAGATGAAGCGGATTATCTGGACCCCTTTCAATTGGGTTTCAGGCCTGGATATGGTACAGAGACGGCATTGGTCGCACTGGTTGATGATCTCTTGCGGGAGCGGGATGGGGGTCATCCATCCGTCCTGGCTCTTCTGGATCTCTCTGCAGCTTTTGATACCATTGACCATGGTATCCTTCTGGAACAGCTCAAAGGTTTGGGGATCCAGGGCACTGTGTTGTCCTGGTTTTCCTCATTTCTGGAGGGCTGTACCCAGTCGGTGTGTTTGGAGAGTGAGAGGTCCAGCGCTAGGCCCCTAAAGTGTGGGGTGCCTCAGGGCTCGGTGCTCTCTCCTCTCCTATTTAACATATACATGAAGCCGTTGGGTGAGGTTATCCATTCCCATGGGGTGAGGTATCATCAGTATGCTGATGATACGCAGTTATATATCTCGGCCCATGGGGACCCCAGTGATGCAGTCAATGTTCTATCCAGATGTCTGGAAGTGGTTGGGGTCTGGATGGGGGACAATGGGCTACAATTTAATCACTCCAAGACTGAGTGGCTTTGGATGGGGGGTCCCGTGTTATCCAGGGAGCTACCAACTTTGGTCTTGGATGGGGCTGTTTTGCCCCAGACAGACCCGGTACGCAACTTAGTGGTCCTCCTGGATTCAGGGCTAATACTTGTAGATCAGATGGTGGCTGTGGCCAGGAGGGCTTTCACACAGCTTCGCGTCATCCGTCAGTTGCGTTTGCTCCTGGACCGGGACTCCCTGCTCAGGGTCACACATGCTCTGGTCACCTCTAGACTAGATTATTGCAATGCGATCTACATGGGGCTGCCCTTGACAACCATTTGGAGGTTGCAGATGGTCCAGAATGCAGCAGCCCGGGTGGTGATGGGGCGCGGGCATTATGCCCATGCCTCACTATTCCTTCGGGAGCAGCACTGGTTACCAGTTTGCCTCTGGGTGCAGTACAAGGTGCTGGTTTTGACCTTTAAAGCCCTTCATGGTAGTGGGCCAGGATACCTCAGAGACCGCATCGTCCCAAGAGTGTCCGCCTGTCCAACCAGAGCGGACCGGAGGGGCTCCCTAATTGTCCCATCTGCCAGAGGGGCTCGTCTCTCTGGTACACGAAAGAGGGCCTTTTCCATGTCTGCACCAGCTTTGTGGAACCTCCTACCAGTAGAGCTGCGGGAGCAGACGGAGCTGCTACCTTTCAGAAAAGACCTAAAAACCTGGTTGGCGGGACAGGTGTGGGGCCCAGATGGAAGGATGGTCCCCGCCTGTTGGCTTATTAAATAAGCCCCCATTTCTTTTAATTACCAATGCAGGCAGTTTTAAATGGGTAATCTTTTAAAGTTGAATGGGATAGGTGGGTGGGTATGTTGGGGTTTTAATGGTTCAATTGTTTTTTATGTATGTTTTAACTTGTTGTGAGCCGCCCAGAGTTGGGTTTACCTGATTGGGCAGCATAAAAATTTGAATTTAAATAAAAATAAATAAATAAAATAAATCCCCTATTGGGACAAAGAAGAATGGCATCAATATTCTAAGGCTGTGATGGTGAACCTTGGCACTCCAGGTGTTCTTGGACTTCAATTCTCAGAAGCCCAAGCCCCCATGAAGCCACACTAATGGGTTTGCTGCCATTCATCAGGCCCCCACTGCCCTCATCGCTCCTTGAAGTGGAAGTAAAATGTGCCCATGCGGGCACATTTTACTTCAGCTTCCAAGAGCGACGGGGCGGTGTGGGCTGAATGAATCGCAGCAAACCCATTTGTGTGGATTCATGGGTGCTTGGGCTTCTGTGAATTGAAATCCAAGAACATCTTGAGTGCCAAGGATCAGCATCACGGTTCTAAGGTGAGCTTTCCACTCAGTTTCGGTAACAGAAGTCAATGACATCAGTCTCCAAACAACAGTGCTGTCACCACAGCAAATGCACCCTGATCATTTTGTTGCTGCTCTTCCCAATAGCACTTCTATCAGGGTGCAAATGCACATGACTAGCAATGGGGATGAATACCGTTAGCTACAGTTGTCACAGCTTGTGTTTCCTCTCTGTTTAGCAACAAAGACAGCTAGTGCCACAAAATCAGGTAATTTTCAAAGAATGTATCAAGAACCATCCAGTCTAATCTACCAGTGGATGACAGGCCATCTTAACTTTATTTCAAAACATCCAAAGAAAGAGTCCCTCATCTACTGAAACAGTCCACTCCACTCAATTGTGGTAATCAGCAGTTCTTCATAAGGTTGAGCTTAGTTAAGTCCATCTGACATACAACAACACTTCAGTCACCTCATTATATAGCTACTCTACCAACTGTTAGTTTTATCAAGGCTAAAGATAGAGACTGACTACCCAGATTGTTTAGCCCACTGTTTGGAGTGCTGCCAGGACAGGCTGGTGCATTTTTAAAGGTGGTGATCAGACAACATCCTTGCTAAAGCAAACCAGGGCACCTCCTGAGTGTTCCTACTCACACCTTTCTGTTCCCTGTCAAGAGACTTCTGCTTTTGTAATGTTGGTAGAGTCATTCTGGTTTGGTTTGTTTCCAGCACATGTCATTGCCTGGGCCAATCCAAAGCAAGCCTTCAATTTTAATTTCCCAATTTATGAAGCGGATTAATAAGAATCTGCTGGTGTGTGGGGCCAACTTTTTTCCATTTTCTGAAAGGGATCCTCAAGAAACTGCCTGAAGCTGAAGCCACCCCCATGGATTCAACTGTGGGAGAGTCCTTGATTAGATCTTTATGAGGAGGCAAAGCTTTGTTTTTGAAATAATTGATGCAGTGCATCAGCAGAGGCTCAAGGGGCTAAGGTGATGCCTGGAAGGCACTTTTGCCACTGCCAAGCCATCCTCGCCTTCAGGAAGAAGGCTTGGCGGGAACTCTGGATGCTTGCCCTTCCTCGTCTGGCCGGTTTGGCAGTATTGAGGAGGCATGACTGGCCCCAGCTTTGCGAGGCCGGTGCGGTGGCTACAAGAAGAACTTGCTGCCACTGTCACTACAAACCCCCCCCTGTTTATCCACAATGTTTTTCCCCACCGTATGGTTTTCCCAGTGGTCCGTCCTCGCCATGAGGGAGATGGGGGAGCAGTTTGTTCTTGGTAGGCTTTGTATGCTTTTTGCTTTTGCTACTGTATTGTATTGCAAAGGCTGAATGAATCTTTGTATTTTAGGGATCCTATTGTACTATTTTGTGATGCTGATATTGATTATATGATTGTGTTATATTTTCTGGATCCATATTGATGTATTATTTTGCCATTTTGGATTATTGTATTGTAATTAGGGGTTGATTATTGCCTTGTTGTTATACTTTACTATTGTGGATTTTTCTGATTATTTATTTGGTATTTGTGATTATGTGTATCATTATATTGTTGTAATTTGTCTGTATATTAATTTATTGTAGCCACTCTGAGTCGGCCTCATGCCTGAGTAGAGCGGGGTATAAATCCAATAAACATAAACATAACATAAAACGGGAAGTCAGCAGTTCAATTCCTGAGTTCTGCAGGACAGAAGGAATGCGCGGTGGCAAAACAATATGGCTGCCATGCACTTTGCCGCCCCGCCCCTGAAGCACGGGCACCATGGTGACTGTCTGGGGGTAGGGCGAGCTACCCTATATAAGGGGTGGCCACGCTCCTGCCTCCGGCAGTTGGAAATTGGCTGTGCCTGGGCGCGTTTGCCCTCCACCCCCTCCCTGAGGGACAGTGTGATTATTTTGGTCGCTTCGGGGCTGGATGGGAATTTTTGCTTGAACCTGCATTGGCCTCATGGTTCTTGGCATTTTCGGCCATCCCACACTGTTGCTGATGGTTGAGATTATGGGGTAATTGTCTTTTGTATTTATGGTCACTTTGGTGGCTAGCACTGGTAAGGAAAAAGTGCATGACCCAGTTAATCTGGCAGCTACGCAGTTGGTTGGCCATCTGTAGGACAAGGTACAGGCAGACTTGCGATGGCCAATCAGTGGCTAACATTAACAAGCTGTTGCTATGCTCAAAGCAGCATGCAACATCTCCAAAATTGACCGGATGTATGTCAGAATTAGGAATTAATAAGTAGCACTCTGATGAGGGCCAACAACTTGTTTCATGGGTAAACAAGTTGTTATCAGTGTCAACAATTTGGGGCAGTGGCAACAAATTGCTACAATGCATCCAATTAAGATTCGGAAATAATATTTGCTCCTTACCAGTGCTATCACGGCCCGTTTGCCTTAACAGTAGTTAAGGAAAGTTTAAAGTTACAAGTTAATAAAGTGGCCCAATTTAAATCCATCTCATGTGTCCGTGTCATTATTGGGGGAGTGGGTCCGGCAATGAGCTCCCGTCTTTGTCCCAGCTCCTGCCAACCTAGCAGTTTGAAAGCAAGAAATTGCAAATAGATAAATAGGGATGACTTCGGCGGGAAGGTAAACAGCGTTCCATGCGCTCCAGTGTCTAGTCATGCCTGCTGCATGACCATGGAAATGTCTGCATAAGCAGACAATGCTGACTCAACATAGATGAGCACTGAACCCTAGAATCGGATATGACTGGATTTCAAGCAAGGGAAACCTTTACCTTTAACTTATCAGCAACAGTCTATATACAGTCAAAATAGATATTTGTTTTCTTTTCCTGTGACCTTTGTCGAGCAGAGGAAGTGACTAATTTGCCAATATCCTGAAGTGGCTTGCTTATTAACACACTTCAGAATATTGGAAGGAACCATTTCCATGTGAACGGTTAAGCTTGATTTTATTTTCTAATCCAATAAAATCTTTGAGCCAAGCTCAAGCAAGCCAAAGCAAGCCACACTAGTTTGTTCCTTGCTGCTGGTGAAGCTCACCGATAGAAATATTGCACCAGTGAATGAGCAAATGTATTACTGCAAGATGGAGGAAAGGGAACAGCTGTTTGCACATTGGGATGAGAAAATTATCAATTTACACTTCCTGTCCCATTATTTTATTTTAATCTCAAGTGTCTTTATCTGTCTAAATCAGGGGTTCCCAAACTTTTCAGCCTGGAGGCCAGGTCATGCTCTCTCATTCAGCTTCAAGGGATGGATGGCCATTTTGCCCTGCCTGCATGATGGGTTGGCCATTTTGTTTCTCAAATGCCCTTGGAGGAGTGGGGGGCACATAAAATGTTGTCGTGGGCCAGATTTGGCCCGTGGGCCTTAGGGTGAGAACCCCTGGTCTAAGCTATGAGGAAATTTATGAATCTTCAAATGAAAAATAATAATGAAATAAATTTTCAACCAGCAGTATGGCCAAAGTCTACAGAAACAGTATGGAGAGACCATATGTGTTGAACATGAAGCTCCTATAAGAGGAAACAAAGTAACAAAATTCTTTGAGAGTTGATCTTAGGTTAATCTGATAATGGTTTTGTCAGGGTTAAACTTCAAACCACTGTATCCTCATACATATGTATATAGTTAAGCCCCTCCCACTATGCATGTCTCCTCCCACTGGATATATAAAAGAGTTGCCTACCTTGAGTTACCTCAGATCACTGTTCTTCTTCTTGTGGTAATCCTGTAACAAAAAAGAGAACAATTTACTGAACTGAATACAGTAGACCCTCGCATAACGATATTACTTGGTTCCCCAAGTAGCGTTGCTAAGTGATTTTTGTTGTTATGAGAGTTTCTATGGAGTTTCCCGCATCACAATGTTTTTAGCAAATAATGACGGTTATTTTAGCGTTGTTGTTCGGACAATGACACTAAAAGCATTGTTATGTGGGGGGACACGTGGTGCATAACAACGCATTGTTAAGCGAAAATGATGCTATTCGAACGCGTTGTTATGTGAGGATTGACTGTACATGGAGTATTTCTTTGAGAATTAAATATTTCTGTAACAAAACGGTAGCAGAGTCAGTTGTGATCCATCGAAAAATTAAGAACTAAAATACAAGAAGAACAAATATGCAAAAGACAAATACAAGAACCAAGGTCCGGAAAATGGCAGCACAACTGATGTCAAGCAGTGCAGATGCCAGTGGAACCTTCACAGAAAGCATCACCAATAACAACGAAGAATGTAATAAAGACTCAACTCCAACAAAATAGCTAATGTCCATCCCGATGAGTGAAATCCTGACAGAAAGTGGGCAAAGGGAAGAAAAGGATTGTGAGGATGAGGCAATGTGGCCAGCCATACTCAGAAATGTAAGTTCGCCTTCAGAAAGAAATGATCCTGTTGCCTAACTAAGAAAACTACTGATTAAAAGGGGAGAAAAACATAACCAGAAAGAAAACATTCAAGGAGAACAAGAGCTCTCTTGCGACAGCCTAACTGAACCAAAAGAAATGGAAAAGGTATACGCTGAAGCTCCTACTGCAGCCGAGAATTCAATTTTCCCGCCAAAAATATTGGTGGACTGGCGCCAAGCATCATTATTCTTTTCAAATGAAGAAGGGGAGATTGGGGAAACTATACCAAAACAGACTATATTATTTTAGATGAATCCCAAAAAGAAAGGGAAAAAGAGCCTCTTATAATAGATTTTTATCAAGACAATATAAACTCGGAAATACCATCTCAAGAAATAAGTATAGCAATAAAAGTACTCACTGCGGCTCTTAAAAGCACCGACATAAGACAACCAAATTCTGCTCAGCAGATTGCTATACAATATATCACAAATCTTCAAAAGTATATAACCGCGGCACAATGCACCCAAGCACAAAACTACAGGAAACTGAAAGCAATCGCCACTTGGCCTCAAAAGAAATGACAGCGAACCCAAATCAACTCCCAAGAGGACGCCCAGACCACAGAAGCCAGCTACTACCTTGCCCAGAATGAGTACCGAGGGCCTCCATCCATCACTCGATTCCCATCGGGTTGCCCCATTGCCAGGAGCTCCTTCCAGATCGACAGTCAGACTGGAATGAGCACTGAGCATGTGCAGGGTTTTAACCACGCCCACACCACAAGCTTCAACTCCACCCAGGGCTCTACAGCAGGATGCTTAAATATGACAGGCTGTGTTCCCCTGCCTTACTGTGACTTCCCAGATAATCCAGAGCACTTGAGACCAGGACTGATCGGATCCAGAGACACCAAGAACATTGAACTTCCAAATGGTTTCACCACACTAAATGTTACAGGTAATAACATACTTGAATGGGCCAAATAGTTCCAGGTGCTTCTTATGAGAGATAATACCTTATTTCTCATACAGTGCCCACCAATAAGACCTTGGACTATTGAAACAGACTATCTACACCACAAGACATTCTATCTCTTACTCAGCTTGATTGACACTGCTTTAAACCCAGGTATCCCTAAAGGTCTTACTGTTTCTGACATATGGAATTGGTTATGCAATTTATTTTATAGCAAAAGTAGGAGCACCATGCCCAGAATTTCTAGGGAATTCCACTCCACAAAACTAAGGCCTGGTGTAGCTATGGGGGATCATCTAATGAGACTAAATGTGATGAGGGCTGAACTAATGCAAAGAGGTGAGACCATAAGTGAAGAGAGTCTCATAAGTGTAATCCAGAATTCCTTAGACTCTAGCTGGGATGCATTTGTGAGTCACCTGGATAGCATAAACCATGGAAATCTGACCCTAGATTACATCTCCAGCAGACTTATTGCCAAAGACAATTTGAGGAGAGATAGAGCCCTTATCAACTGAGAGAACAGGGTAACAAAAAGAGTTGATTTTAACATAAAGAATAACACACAACAAGCGTGTTACATATGCAATTCCAAATATCACCTAAAGAAGGACTGTCCAAGGTTAACCACACAATATGAACCAAATGAATACAGCTTAACACACAAAACCAATTACCAGAATAGGCCCTCACTAAGTCTCCATAATAACAGACAACCCAATATGAGATCACCTAGTCCCAGAAGGGAAAATAGATGCAAAAGGGAAAATGACAGGCCTAATTAGAATTCTGTTAATGGGATGGAATATGAAACTAAAAATGTGGAAACAAATGTAAAGAAACTGTGTTGGTTATTGGATTTGGACCCCACTGCCCACACATGCCACGATAGAAAATTGTCCCTGTCCTTTACAGATACCTCTTTCAAGATTAAGATGGCAAATCAAAATTGTGCAAAGGTGCTTGGGAAGAGTGAGTCAATATCCCTGGGTTGGAGGGTAGAAATGATATATTTTTTGTTCCCGAGATACGAGTCAATGTCCTAGCCAAAGTGCGATTGTGTAATGTAACCAAGGTAAAAAATAGCATTTCAGGAGAACATGGTGATGGTTACCAATAATGGAAAAATTGTGGAGAAAATAGAGAAGTTAGACGGATTGCCCTACCTAATGCCAATGTATGAGGATGAAAAGCATGCAAACAATAATATCAATGGTGACGTAGAGGAAGGGTAAAAAAAACTAGAACTAGATAATGATAGTGAGGATAACAATAAAAAATCAGAAGGGGAAAAGGCAACAGAAGATGATACATTGAATGAAAAAAAATCACATACAATAAGAAGGGGACACAAAAATTATCATTTGGTAAACCAATTCACAACGAATGTGCCCATCAGCTTCACAGAAGACTAGGGCATGCAAGTTTCCCTGTAATTGAAAAAATGTTATGTTGTTGTGATGGGTTGAATATAAAAATTTGAAAAATTATCTCAAGTGTTCCATATGCAAATGCTCAAAGTCAAAAACAGCTCCAAGGTCCAAAACTACAATAAGAAAAAAACCCTCATGCTTTAGAGCTCGTAGGACCACTAAAGGAATCATTAGGAAAGAAAAAAAATACTTTTTGACCATAGTAGATGATTATAGTTGATATGGGTTTGCATACACACTCAGAAATAAATCAGAAACATTCTCTAAATTTAAAGCATTTTACAAGAGGGTCGAAATTCAAAATTAAGTAAAAATAAAACAAATTATGACATATAGAGGAACAGAATTCTTATCCAAAGAATTCAATGATTGGATTGTAAAACATGGCATACTGCATTATACAACTTCCCCATACTCAGCATTTAAAAATGCCCCAAAATGGGGCAGCTGAAAGAAGGAACGGTGTGCTTCAAAAAATAATAAGATGTATAATAGAAGATGCCAATTTGAGTCAATCATATTGAGGGGAAGCTCTCCTATATGCAAACTACACACTAAATCGTACATGGTCCAGTGTAATAAATATGACACCGTACGAAGCATTGTATAATTGTAAGCCAAAACTAAGCCACCTTCTTGTCTTTGGTGTGACAGCAGATGTTCTCATACCTAACCAGATAAGAAGAAAGGGGAGCAGAATATCCAAAAAACCTCAAATTTATGGGATATGAATCTAGGTCTAAAACATACAGATTTATAGACGAACATGATAAAATAATAGTTTCCAGATCAGCCACATTTTATGAAAACAGCAATTGGAGTAGAATTCACTTAAATGAAGTAACCACTGATATTTCTGACACACCAAAATTAGGGCCAATCATAATATTGACCACATCTAAGGGGAGTCAGACTGAATCTGATTGGAATGAGATAAAACTGCCTTTACCCACCAATAGTGCAGATGACCATGATATAACCGAACTGTCCCAAAATAAAGACCAGACTGAGAAATCACCTACAAGATCTGATAGAAATACCAAAGGAAAGATACCAATTTTTTTTATGACTATGTGATAACGATAGACCAATTTGACAATACTCCTAAGAACTACCAGGACATAGCAAAACTACCACCTGATGAGCAAGAAAATTGGAAAGAGGCAATAAAAAGAGAAATGGACAATTTTAAGAAATTAAATGTTTACACCCCAGTACCAACGCCTGAACAAAAAATACTGATAGGGACAAAATGGGTCTTTAAAATTAAAACATTGGAAAATAATAATTACCTCTACAAAGCAAGGTTAGTTGCTCAAGGGTTCTCGCAAACATTTCCATATGATTACACAGAGACATATGCTCCTACAGTGAGAGCAGAAAGCATGAAGACTGCTCTGGTTATTGCCTCTATATTAGGAGAACAGGTGTATCAGTTTGACATTCAAACTGCATACTTACATGCAAAACTGGACAAAGGAATATATGTCACGGCACCACAAGGAATTGAAAAGGAAGAGGAAGAAATCTGGCTTTTAAACAAGAGCTTATATGGGTTAAAACAATCTGGAAAGCAATGGTATGACTGTTTGTCAAAAGAACAGGAAAACATGGGTTTTGAAGCATCAGACACTGACAAATATGTTTTTGTCAGCGGGGGTGAAAATGGAATGGAATTTTTTAAATTTATGTTGATGACATTATTCATAGGAAAAAACAAGGCTGATTGTGGAAAATTTGCACAGACCCTGGGAAAGCAATTCTCACTCAAAACGTTGGGCAAAATAGACAAGTACCTTGGTGTACAAATCACAAAAACAACATCAGGATTCACTTTATCACAAAAGGAAAAGCTGTTAGAACTACTAGAATGCAAGCGCGGCGCCAAAATGGCCGCCGCGCCCTTTGCGGGCCCCCCCCCACAGGACAGAGAATCCGGGTAGTTAGGGGCGTGGCCAGCTCCCTTATAAAAGGGGTGGCCACGAGGCAGCCGCGCTGCCATTTTGCCTCAGCGACGGAGCGGAGAAGTTTTTCCCCCTGCGCCTCCGTCGCTCGTTGGTATTGCCGGGAAGCCTTTTGGGTCGATTTTGCTTAGCTAGCTTCCCTTTTTTGCTCGAGATGCCTTCCAAAAAGAAGGCTGCTGCGAATTCAGCTCGGGCTGTTAGGAGGCGCAACCCAGGTCGGAGGACCGTGGTGCCGCCTCCTCAACGGCCACCTTTGCCATCCCCGGCCGGGGCTAGTGGCTTGGGGTCTATCGCACCTTGGCCCGTTCAGAGTGCGGGCGCGGAGGGCGCTCCGGCCCGCGGCCCGCGAGCGGTGGACACCGCTCCTCCTTCCGCCCAACCCGTTGGGCCGACTACTTCTGGGCTGCAGCCTCTCCCGGGGCCCTCTAGCCTTGGGGGGTGGCCCGGTGCCCCGCCTTGGCAGGTTTCCTCACCAGCCCTACCGGGCTTCGGCCCTGGCCAATGGCCATATCTGGGCCATGGGGTGCAGGGAACTGTCCCCATGCAAGGGTCAGGTGGGCCGGCCGGCTCTTTACCCATGGTTACTGTAGACACCTTACTGGCCCGTATTGCGGCCTTAGAGGATTCTTTGGCCCGGGCCAGTCAGGCAGGTGCCCCTTTCGGGGTACCTTTGGAGGCGCTATCGGCAGCAGGACAACGGCCGGCGGGGAGGGTTGAGCTGCTGCAGGCGGGTGGCGCGGCTCCGGCCACTGCCTCGCAGCTCCCCAGCCAGCAACCTGGCGCGGGTCAAGCCCCGGTGATGAGCTCTACATCGGTCGTGAGCTCCGACGCCCCCAGTGGGCCGGAACCCCCGTTGGGGGCGGCCCGCGGGGGTGCAGCATGTGAGTATATGGTGCAAACGAGTACATCCACACACATTCCCAATATAGGGGGGACCTTTCAGTGGCCTGGCCTCGCGCGGGTGGTGCAGGGGCTACGCCGCTGGCGACCCACCCGGCGACAACTACTGCCACCATGCCCGCTGGGGTGGGCATTGGTTCTTACACTGCTGGGAACGTACTTGGGGTGGCAGGGTTAACTCAGGCCCCTTTGGGTAGGCCAGCTATCCCCTTTTCGGCTTTGCCGACGGCAGGGTATTCCCTGCCATTGGGTGATCACTTGGCTCAGGCTACCAGAGAAAAGATATGGCGAGGGGAGTACGTGGATATCTTCTCACTCCTGAACAGAGAGCCCACTAAGGAAGAAAGGGGGGTCAGGATGAGAAGGACAAGGAGCAGGCACGCCGCCGTAAGCCGCCGCGCACCTGGGCTAGCTGGCTCCCCGCTTATTTGATATACATGGCGGTGTATTTGAGGGCGCGGCCAGATCTAGCTATTCCCATGGTCCAATATTTGGACAACATATACAGGGCGATGGTAGATTTCCCGGGCCCCTCATGGCTAGCATATGATGAGGAATTCTGTATGAGGATTCCCCTGCACCCCGAGATGAGATGGGACGAGCCGTGCCAGAGACTGTGGCTCTTGTATATGACACCCACACGTCCTGCCCCGCGGGATAGATACCATTGTGGACATGCGGTCCAGCGAGCAGCTCCAGCGCAGGTTACCCGCCAAATGGCGGGGCAGGGGGTTCCAGCCCGCCTGCTGTGCTGGACTTTCTCGTCCAATGGTTCCTGCAGTCGGAAGAACTGCAGGTATAAGCACGAGTGTCCCACATGTTCTGGTCCCCATGCAGCCTCTGCTTGTCCCAAGCCTGGGGGGGTGCGAGGCAGAGGGAGGGGTGGACAGTGGGCTGGCAAGCCTGCCACGGATGGAACTAGTTCTCCGAAAGGCCCCCTCCCCAATTAAGGTGGACATGCTGGAGCGCTGGCTCGCATCGTACCCAAGGGGAGAGGACAGGGAGTACCTCATCCAAGGTTTTAAGCAGGGATTTCGTATCCCTTTTATGGGTGATAGATCTCCTCAGGATGCTCCCAACCTTTTATCCCTCAGAGGAAGGGAGGAGGTAGCCGAGGCCAGCATTAAAAAGGAGTTAGACGCGGGCAGGGTCGCCGGACCTTTTCCCGCACCCCCTTTTCCCAACCTTAAGGTTTCACCATTGGGTTTGGTTCCTAAAAAGTCCCTAGGTGAGTTTCGCCTTATTCATCATTTGTCCTACCCAGCCGGCCGATCGGTCAGCGATGCGATACCTGATGACCTTTGTTCGGTCAGGTATACATCGTTCGACCATGCGCTGCGCATGGTGCGCTCGTGTGGCCCGGGTGCCTTGATGGCCAAGTGCGACATTAAGTCAGCTTTTCGCCTCTTGCCGGTGCACCCGGGCGACTTTGAATTGCTGGGTTTTAAGTTTAGAGGGGAGTATTATTTTGATAAGGCCATGCCTTTTGGCTGCTCCATATCATGCTCGGCTTTCGAGCGTTTTAGTACCTTCCTGGAGTGGGCTTTCGTCCGCAGGTCAGGGTCCCGGTCTGTAGCCCATTACCTGGATGACTTTTTATTCGGGGGTGAACGGGGCTGGGACACGTGTGCACGTCTCCTCAATACATTTCAGACGCTAATGCAGGAACTGGGTGTCCCTTTAGCGCCCGAAAAGACCGAGGGCCCGTCGACCAAACTAGTATTCATGGGGGTTGAGATTGATACAGTAGTACAGGCTTCTAGGTTACCGGGTGATAAGGTGTCCAGGATAGTGACCCTTATCTCGGAATTGCTGGCTAAGCGTAAGGCATCCCTGAGGGAACTGCAGGTGCTACATGGGCACCTCAATTTTGCCTGCAGGGTGGTCGCACCGGGCAGGGCTTTCGCCCGGCGCTTATGCGACGCCATGGCAGGGTTATCCAGGCCCCACCACAGAGTCAGGCTTACCCGGGGTATCAGGGCAGACATGTTTGTCTGGTTGCAATTCCTGAGGGAGTTTAATGGGGTCTCATTTTGGAGGTCTGACCTCCTGGCATCCCCCGATTTCCAGAGCCAGTCTGATGCCTCAGGATCCCTGGGTTATGGGATGTACTTCAATGGGAAGTGGGCCTATGGTGGGTGGCCACCGGCATGGGCAGGCACAGGTCGCCTGCGGGATCTCACATACCTGGAATTTTTCCCATTCTGGGGGCTTTGATGCTATGGGGCGAACAGTGGGCTAATTCGGTGGTGCATTTCTGGTGCGACAATGCTGCCGTTGTTTACATTGTCAATGCACAGACTTCTAAATCGCCCAGGGTCATGGATCTAGTGCGCCATTTTGTGCTGCGCTGCCTGCGCCTCAACGTCTTGTTCAGGGCCAGGCATGTCCCAGGGGTTAATAACGATATTGCTGACGCTTTGTCCCGCCTGCAGATCTCCCGGTTCCGCGCCTTGGCCCCGGATGCGGAGGAATTTCCCTCGCCACTCCCGGACGAGATGTGGACTATTGGCAAGGAGAGGTGAACCGGGCGATTGGCCTGTCACTAGCGACACGCACGCGTAAGGCGTATCAACAAGCATTCAATTTGTATAGGGCTTTTGCTACTCGATTTCAATGGCCAGAGACCTGGCCCATCCCGGTGGACCATGTTCTGCGGTTCATGGTTCACCTGCATGCACAGGGCCTTGCACCTCGCACCATAGCATCCAAGCTCTAGGCGTTGGCTTTTATGGCCAAAGTAGGGGGTCATGTGGATACCACCTCTGACTTCCGTGTGAGACACGTTTTGGAGGGGTGGGTGCGCGAGCGCGGGCGTTGCCCGGACGACCGGCACCCTATTTCCCCAGGGGTTCTTACCCAGTTGGCCCGGGGCTGGCCAGGCCTCTGTTTTGATCATTATGAGGCAGCCCAATTGCATGCAGCCACAACGGTGGCATTTTTTGGAGCGCTCCGCATCAGCGAACTCGTGATGCTGTCTAAGGCGGATGCAAGTGGTAGGGCACTGGAACGCGGAGATGTATATGTTGCCATAGACTGGGCCCAGTTGAGGATTCGCTCCTCTAAAACAGATCAGCATGGCGTAGGCAGTGGAGTAAGACTGCTACGGTGTTCTTTGGCAGACATCTGTCCGGTTGGTGCCCTACAGGAATACCTGGCACTGCGTGGCATGCACCACGGCCCGTTTTTCTGTCACCAAGATGGGTCTCCCCTTACTAAATTTCAGTTTTGGAAGGTGACTGCCAGAGCCCTCACCAGGGTGGGACTACCGGGTGCCCGTTCTGGCACACATTCGTTCCGTATTGGCGCAGCCTCTACAGCGGCTGCTTTTGGGTACTCTGGGGCTGACATACGTAGCAGGGGGAGGTGGGGCTCACAATGTTTTCAGTTTTATGTGCGCCCACTCCCGCCATGAGTACCAATCCAGTCACCTTACCTTCCTTTTTCTCAATTTTCTTACAGACCCTGGGTGTCGTATTACACCGGTGACAGTATGGCTGGTGGGCCACAGCTATGTGCTCAGGGCAGCGCGTTACGCTGCGGCGACAGAGTGGGGACCCCGACTGGGACTGGGTGACCACGCCAGTCTCTCATGGCACGGTAAGCCTGGGATGTTATGGCGGGAGCTGCGGCCTTTCCTTTTTTCTGGCCTGGGGGCTGACCCGCCTGACATTCTAATCATCCACTTGGGGGGCAATGATTTGGGCCAGGTCACCGGCTTATCGCTCAAGCATGCGATTTGCGAGGACCTTGCCTACTTGCATTATGTCTGGCCTGCCACAGCCCTGGTTTGGTCGGACATTGTTCCGCGCCACTCTTACAGAGGGGGCGTTAACCTCCTGGCCCTTGACCGAGCTAGGTGCGCGGTCAATAAGGCAGTGGCGCGGTTTCTCACCACCAGGGCTTGGGGACGGGTTAGTCATCACCCCGATATTAGTCTACAAACTTGTGACTTGTATGCAGGGGATGGGGTCCATCTGTCGCGAGGAGGTATGGACCTCCTGTTGGGTGACTGGCGAGCAGGCCTGTTGACCGAGCTGACGGTCTGGGGGGGGGGCGTCAGGTCTTCTGTGAAGCCCCTCCGTGTGGCGGGTAGCACTGGTAAGGTAAACAGTATGACCCACAAGTATCCGGCAGGTTCGCAATTGACTGGACAACACTAGACAGGAATAAAGTAGTTAAACGTTGTCCGGTCAACGACGAATCAGGCGATGGGGTGATGATGATTGCTAACCAGCATGCATCACCCCTGTGATTTCACGGATACGCGTCAGAGGGTGGGGTCATGAGTTAGTTATTGACTACGGTCAACAATTTGTTTGTTGTTAACAAACAAATTGATACAATTTGATACATTGTAACCAATTGCCGTTGGCAATTTTGGGGTGGTACCTTACCAGTGTTACTTCGGCCTGCTTGCCTTAGGAATTATGATTGGTCGTTTTACCAATACAAATTTATAATTCGGACTAGGGCATTGAATCAATAAATGTGGCCCTTTGCTGTTATCCACTTTCAATGTTGTCTGTGTCCGTTATTGGGGGGGTGCGCCTCCAATGCAAGCGCGGCGCCAAAATGGCCGCCGCGCCCTTTGCGGGCCCCCCCCCACAGGACAGAGAATCCGGGTAGTTAGGGGCGTGGCCAGCTCCCTTATAAAAGGGGTGGCCACGAGGCAGCCGCGCTGCCATTTTGCCTCAGCGACGGAGCGGAGAAGTTTTTCCCCTCCACCCCCTCCCTAGTTAACAGTGTGATTATGGTCGCTTCGGGGCCGGGTGGGAATTTTTGGTTGGGACCCACATTGGCTTCGGGTCCTGGCTTTTTTGCCCATCCCACACTGTTGCTATGGTTTGATATAGGGGTCTTTCTTCGTTCCTACTTTTGACTTTGGTCACATGGGCGGGTAGCACTGGTAAGGTAAACAGTATGACCCACAAGTATCCGGCAGGTTCGCAATTGACTGGACAACACTAGACAGGAATAAAGTAGTTAAACGTTGTCCGGTCAACGACGAATCAGGCGATGGGGTGATGATGATTGCTAACCAGCATGCATCACCCCTGTGATTTCACGGATACGCGTCAGAGGGTGGGGTCATGAGTTAGTTATTGACTACGGTCAACAATTTGTTTGTTGTTAACAAACAAATTGATACAATTTGATACATTGTAACCAATTGCCGTTGGCAATTTTGGGGTGGTACCTTACCAGTGTTACTTCGGCCTGCTTGCCTTAGGAATTATGATTGGTCGTTTTACCAATACAAATTTATAATTCGGACTAGGGCATTGAATCAATAAATGTGGCCCTTTGCTGTTATCCACTTTCAATGTTGTCTGTGTCCGTTATTGGGGGGGTGCGCCTGCAAAGATGTAATATGTCTAATTGCAATACATGCGACTCCCCAATGCAAACAGATTTCTTAAAAAACATTCACATGGAAGATGAAAATTTTAAAGATAACACACTATATAGATCTGTAATTTGGTCATTACTTCACATTTATAATTGGACACACCCGGATATCAATCTGACAGTGAATTTATTATCCAGACATCTCAGTGAACCCAAAATGTATCACTGTACCACCATAAAAAGATTATTGCGATATTTGAAATTAACCATAGATACAACACTATCGCTCACCCCTGAAATCCTTGACCACCTTAAATTATCCTGTTATGCTGATGCTGACTGGGCAGGGGATACAAAATCCAGAAAAAGCACTTCTGGATATGTGGTAATGTTAAACAATTGCCTTGTAAATTGGTATTCAGGAAAACAAAAACTAGTGTAAACATCAACAACTGAGGCTGAGTATGTATGTTTGTCCGAGGCGAACAACAATTTAATCTGGTTCAAGGATCTAATAACTTTCACCTGGAAAGAGCCTATAAGCCCAACAATCATTCATGAAGACAACAGGGTGGCTATAGAAATCTCTCAAGCAGATGCAATTAGTCATCGATCAAGACACATCGATATAAAATATGAACATGTAAGGCAATATTTTAAAAAAGGGATTCATTAAAACAGTATACAGTCAACCCTCACATAACAACGCATTCGAATAGCATCATTTTTGCTTAACAACGCATCATTATGCACCACGTGTTCCCCCACATAACAACATTTTTAGTGTCATTGTCCGGATGACGCTAAAATAACCGTCATTATCCACTAAAAATGTTGTTATGCGGAAACTCCATATAAACCCACATAAGAACAAAAATCACTTAGCAACGCTACTTGGGGAATCAAGTAACGTCGTTATGTGAGGGTCCACTGTACTGTAATACAAAGGAGCAAGTAGCAGACATATTGACAAAACCTCTACCATCAAAGTAACATCTATATCTGTCTAGAAAACTCTGCTTGAACGTGTAAATACTGTACATAGTTAAAATATATTGAAGTGTGTAATAGGTTTGATGTTTAGAAAGAGTATTGTCAGCGTTAAACATCAACCCACTGTATCCTCATATATATGTATATAGTTAAGCCCCTCCCACTATGCATGTCTCCTCCCACTCTGTGTGTGTGTGTGTATGTGTGTGTCTGTGTGTAAGATTTGCCTACCTTGAGTTACCTCAGATCACTGTTCTTTTTGTGGTAATCCTGTAACAAAATAAAAGAGAACAATTTACTGAATTGAATACATGGAGTATTCCTTAGAGAATTAAATATTTCAGTAACAGGTTTCACACACCATCATGAAGTGGGGGGGGGGGAGAGAGACAACCACAAAAGATAATAATTTTGGTAAATTCTTTAAAAAGAAAAAATATAGTAATTCTCACTTATTGCCAGTTTAATTTATTTTCGGAGTAGAAAATACAAAACAGATTAAAAGAAGCATTTGTAAAGAAATTAGGGTGACTGGAAAGGACCACATCTGACACTTACCCACATAGCCTCTATTTGCCTACATTGGGGAGATTTGTAGATAGTCATCCATGCAAGAGCTTCGAAGAAAATCTCTCTATCCCTCTCTTATCCCAAATTCTTGGTTCTCAGACCCTTAATGTTCCAGGAAGACAGAAAATAAAACTTGCCAGGGACACATACCTGAGACTTGCACACCAGCCTTCTAGTGTAGCACTTGCAAAAACACCCAATAATATTTATCTGATAGCTGAAGCAAGACAAGATCTGAAGTCAGTGTCACAGAATACCCTTCAAAGTCAGTGAACCATTCTATTATTATTATTGTTGTTATTATTGTTACTGAAATGGAAAAAGCAAAATGGTTCAAAATAAAAGCTGTTTTAAAGCATGAATATTTCACAATGAAGCATGGATTTTTCACAATGAAGCCATGAGGTACACAGAAAGAGCCTCTCAAAGATCATAGTATCTTTGAACCGCAATCGGGCGTACCCTGGTAACAGCAACCTTGTGTTGCCAGCTAATCTTTCTCACACTAGGTCAGGCAAAGAGAACTGCAGAATGAACACACCAAAAGGTGCCATCATTTTGACAGTTTCACGTCTGGCCTAGACACGGAAGAAGAAGAAGTTGAAGCCATTGCATCTTTTTGTAAGAGAAGGGGAAAAAATACATGTTCAGCAGTCTCCCATAAAATAAGAAAACTCTCCTAACCTTCTTAAGGTGCAATAGTTGAAGTGCATAAATAAAGTTCCAGAAACAAGCAGAAAAACAAATAGGTCTAGCAAATAATCACAGGTCATGGTGATTGGCTTTTCTCCTCTCTACTTTTAGATCCAACACTCCACCTCTAGACATTTCCACCAATGCAGGCTCTTACCTGCTAGAAGCTTCCAGATCTCAATAATAATTTCTAGAAAATATTTTTCTCCAAACCCCCTTCCTAATCCAGCTGGTTCCAGTCTCTTTCTAATTAACAAACCCAAATATCTTCTCAAATGCTGGACTGATCTCACATTTTTACTCATCAACCTTCTCTCTCCCTCTCAGCCTGAGCCTGAAGATGATCAGTCCTTTCAGGAAGATACAGGAAGACAAAACAGACTCCACATTAGCTGGCTAAAACAATTTCTTGACAGCATTAAATAGCACAATAGAAAAGCACTGAGTTATTGCACTGACCAAATAGGTGATATATTAATGCAACAAATAAATAACACCATGACATGGATAGAAGGGAACTCATGTGTGTGTTACAATGGCTCTCAGGTATTGGAGTGGCTGGCCGCAAGGAAGACATGAGAGACAATCGTGTGGTGAAGTCCACCCCCAATCTGGGTCGCGTGGCATGTATTTATTACCCTGCCTTGGGGTGGTGCACACGTAGGGTGCGCGTGACCCCCTAATACAGAAGGCTTGAATACATGACCTCTCCCGGTGGCCCAGCTGCCATGCCGGTTCTTAGGAAAGTACCTAGGTGTTAATTGGACAACTCACACCTGATTACCCTGGGCTGGCGAGACCCATTGTTCCTGCCCTAATCTTGGAGTCCATGTGTATTAACTCTGGGTGCCTAATTCTTCTGCTGTCTAGCGCGGCTTATTTGCCCAACCTAATCTGCAGCCAGAAGTGGAGGATTGTGTATTTCCATTAAAGTCATCACCTTTGACTTTTGCCCTATTTCTATCGTAGCCACCAGCCAAGGCTTTATGAATTGCCCCCCCCCCCAACTAGCTAACCAGCCCAAACCCCAATTACCGTTCCAGCAAAGCCCGGTTGGTACCCAGCTGTGTTCGAGCTGAGCAAACCCATCAGGAAAGGTTTGGCCAATTATTCAGATGGGCAACCCACTTCTTTTATTAGTTAAATCAGCCTGGCTGAGGGCACGGTAGATGTATGGCATGATCTACTTGGGCGTAACTGTCTCTCAGGGTCTCTGCCATGTGGTACACATTAACAAGAGTGAAGGAATGCACTGTGCAAAGCAGCAAAGCATAATCCCACTGATATGAAGATGATTATGGTATGGGGTGCAGTCTGCACCCACCTCCAGGGGACCCATGGCTACAGTACTAGCCCAATTATCTCTTCTTGACTGAGGTGTCAAATTTGGTTACCTTGTCCTAGATTTTGTGAGAGGTGTCCTTCAAGTTGAAACAGCACATGTCCCGGAAAGATTTGCAACCCAAATGGTGTCAAAGCAGCAAATAGTCAATTACTGTGCAGCTGTCTAATACCGCATGTCTCAGTTCAGCCTGCTCTCTGTTTAACATGGCAATGGCTGATGAGGTGTGATTGATGGCTTTCGCTGAGGGAGCTAACTTTTTCCCCCAGTGATAGAAATGGTTTTCCTACGGTAATTCTTAGTTACCCTGCAAAAGGGCTTCTCTGGCAATTATGCAAACCTTTCCTCACACATAGGGAGGTGTGATTGGCACGTACATAAGCAAACACAAAGTAATTAAAGGATTACAATAGCCAGGGATTTCTCCGACTGTGGGATGCTCAACCTTTGTGTAGATGTGGCCCTGTTTGGCCACCTTCACCCACCCATGGCGAAGACATGACCTCCTAGCAATAGGGGGTATTGGGGTGACAGATGTGAGGGTAATATGCAATGGGATGTGTGCAAAATTCACAATCTAGTTCATATGTCCCTTGAAAATCCCACCTTGAGCATTGTACAAAGGCAAAGAATTCAAAGATATGCATAGCAAATAGTGAAATATGTACACAAACATTCAGCTGCTTCTCCTGACACTGATCCTTGAAGCGGAGTTACATGTGGTGAAGCCATGAATTGTCCCAATTGTCCTTTTGGTGTGGATTTTATTGTATAACTCAACATGTCCATTGGTAACTTGCAGAGTCTGTATTTGTGGCAGTAAAGCAAGGTTGTGTGTTTAACTGAGCATGAGGTCCTTTGGAGTTCCAATTGGTGGATAACATTGAGTGGCTTATGTGTATGTGTCCCAAATCCTCCCTCCTTGGGGTAAAAGCATGCCAAAATCATCAAAAATGGCTGGCTGGTGATATCTTTGGCTAATGTCTGCGCTTGCTGCGTTCTGGCTGTTGGCTTGGACCTGCTGGCATCACTCCTCCTGAACTTCTAGAATTGGGGCCTAGTTCTGGCATCTGAGCCTGGTCTGGCTGACCTCCAGAAATGGACCTGCAGAGGAGATAAAAGCTGGCTGTGGAAGCAGCCTTGGAAATCCTGGGAGAAAGAAGTCTGAGAGAGTTAGTTTTTGTAATTATAGGTAAATATTGCCTGAGCTGAGGACCGGGAGGGGGGCCTTCCCCCTTCTTTTAACTAAAAGAAAAGACAGTGTAGTTTAACTAATTCCACAATTGCTTGACCTGGCATTGTAAAAAGTGCCATTTAGAAGCAGAACCTCCTGATTCCTGCTAGGAAGGTCTGCCAGAGAACAAGAATGTTAGATCAAGAAAGAAGGGATTCTAGTGCAATCCTCCATGTATCGAAGGAAAGCTATGAATGTTGAAAAAAATCAGTAATTAGAATAGCATACTGACTATCTGTGACAATATTCAGTGGCTCCTGGGCTGCCAGCTCCGCTCTCTGTGCTGATTTCTGTGGAAGTGTCAGCAGCGTTTTCCAAGCCTGTTCTTCATGTCAAGTGAGAACTCCGCATGTTCTTCCCCCATCGGTGAATACTGTCTTGGCTCCCTGGCATACCTGTCAACATTTTGATTTGAAAATAAGGGAAATTTTGGGCATACCCCTCTGTGGGTGAGGCCAAATTTGTGGGCATGGCCAAATATAGCCATGTGACTTGCTGGGCTCTAGTCATGCCTGCCACATGGCCATGAAAATGTCTGCAAACACAGACAGCACTGGCTCTTTGGCTGTAAATGGAGATGAGCACTGCACCCTAGAGTTGGATATGACTGGCAGATTTTACTTTCTTAGGATCAAAGATCTCTGCAGATGGCGATTGCAGCCGTGAAATAAAAAGGTGACTGATGCTTGGGAAACAAGCTATAAGAAACCTGGGAACATAGTTAAAAGTAGAGGCATCACCTTGCAAACAAAAAATTACATAGTCAAAGCAATGGTATTCCTGGTGGTAATGTATGGGTGTGAGAGCTGGACCATTAGGAAAGCTGAGCACAGAAAAATAGATGCCTTTGAAATGTGGAGTTAGAAATAGGTCGATCCTAGAAGAATCAACCATGACTGCTCATTAAAGGACAAATAGTAAAGATGACACTAGAGTACTTTGGACATCAAATGAGAAGAGAGGATTCACTTGAGAAGGCCTTGATGCTGGGAAAGGTGGAGGACAAAAGAAGGGGGTGGCGAAAATAAGATGGATAGATGGTGTTGTAGATGCAATGGGCACAAAGCTGTGTGGGCCAAAGAACACTTTCCCCATTTTCTTGGGGGACTTTTGTTTTGTTTTCTTTCTTGTTTACTCAGTGGCTTAAGTGACTAAGATGCTGACTGGAAGGCAGAATATCAGCAGTTTGATTCCCGAGTACTGCAGGATGGAATGAGCTCCCGTCTTTGTCCCAGCTCCTGCCATCCTAGCAGTTCGAAAGCAAGAAATTGCAAGTAGATAAATAGGGACCACTTTGGTGGGAATGTAACAGCGTTCCGTGTGCTCTGGTGTCTAGTCATGCCTGCCACATGACCACGGAAATGTTTGCAGACGCAGACAATGCTGGCTCTTCGGCTTTGACACAGAGAAGAGCACTGAACCCTAGAGTCGGATACGATTGGCTTTTGAGCAAGGGTGAGCCTTTACCTTTACATAACTCAGATCCCCTTACACAACTGTGCAAGCACACTGGATCTATGAGCTCTGATAATTCTCCCCATGTATTTTGGATCTGCTCTCTTGTACAAAAAGCAGCTTCTTGCTCTAAAAATTGGCCGCTGTAGGAATCTATGACTGTGATGGTGAACCTTGGCACTCTATAGATACGACTGGCTTTCGAGCAAGGGAAACCTTTACCTTTAACATATAGTGATCAAGCATATGCCCCACCCCACCCCTCCCAAGTTAACTCGAGAACAGAAACAGAACCCCCCCTTCTCTCTCTCTCATATAGTGATCAAGCACCATCCCCCCCACCCCTCCCAAGTTAACCCTAGAATTCTAGAAACGGAATCCTCCAGCCAGGAGGCAGGGCTGAAACAGCTCAATAAAGCATGAAAGTGAGAGAAGTCTCTGCCCCCAGACCAAGAGCTGATTTGCCCCTGCATATATGAAATATTGCTCACCTCTAGAGTAGACTTCCCAGTATGGTGGCTCTGACAAAAAACGAAGCCGCCATATTGGCCATGTGGCAGGAGGAAAATGAAAGAGAAACTCAGAGCGCCCCCCACACCTTCTCTCTCTCCCCTTCCACAAGCAAAAAGCCTGCCACACAGTGACCTCTGGTGGCTGAAAAAAATACTGCAGCTTCGCCTGTGAGGGCTCCGGTCAGGATATTTTTTAAAAAATAAGGGAAAATACAGGGAAATTAATAAAATGGGGCGGGGGCGGGAAGAGGGGTAAAAATAAGGGGTTTTCCCAGGAAAAATGGGATAGTTGACAAGTGTGCTCCCTGGAGGGGAGTCAAGGACAGCATGCTCTGTAATTTGACCATCTGAGTCTGAAGTGAGACTAGCCTGGGGTCCTTTGGCAAGTGGTATGTCAGGCTACCTGTAATTCCTTCTAATGCTATTGGCAGAGTGTCCCCCAATTGCATTAGCTGCTGTGTTTGCTCCTTATTGAAGGGCACGACTATTTTGGCCAAGTCGTGTCCTGAAATGTCCCTTGCTCTCAGCCTCCCCTTATGAATTACTGTGGCTACCAATTCCTGCGGAGGAACGATATTCCTGGAAGAGGTATTCGGTAGATACACCCATTCCACAATCCCCCCCCCCCCGCTGGAGTCTATACCTAGTGCTCCTGTGAACATGGTCCCTGTTTAAATAATGTACAGGTTTAGGATGGGGGTGTATGGCCCCTTGCTAATCCTGTCTACCTAGCGATGGCTGAGAACACGGTTCACTCCCTGGAGGGTTTGCTTAGCCTCTCTCGGAATGTGTATCCGATCTACTGGCTGCTTTCCTTGGGTTAGCAGCAGAAAAAGTGGCTTTAAGAGATCTGTGTCTATTTTAAAATATTGCCTTGCCCAATTAATGTTCCCTAAAATTTGCTGGAATTCTACTAGCATGACTGAATCCTTAATATTGATCTTAGGCATCACTGGCGCTGCAAAAGATCAGAGCAGCCAAGGGTTCAGCTCTCTGCGCTTTCTCAGGAGCTATGACTAATCCTTTTTCCCCCCAGTGTGCTCTGGAGGTCACAAAATACATCACTGCCTAACTTGAGCACTGCGATCAATATCCATGAAATGGCAGACTAAGACTTAGAAAGACAGACAAGCTAAAAAGACAGTCTTAATGTGCAATGTTGTGGTGGAAAAAACATCAAAATGAAGAAACGAGTTAAAACCTGTGATTTTGCCTGTTGAGAACCTCAATTTCATACAATCTGACTTTACTACATTTTTAAAACATTTAGACAAGACTAGACAAAACTTACTATTCATTACCTATTGTTCAACCAGCCATGAGACGTCATTTGAAGATAGGTACCCCATTTCGTGAAGATGAACAGGATTTTTTCCTCTTCCCCCCCTTTTTTTAGAGCACTCTTGCCAGGTGAGAATACTTAGGGACAATTTTTCAGGTTCGCGAGGCCGTAAATATTGTTTCTTCCAGCGCAAGTCTCTTTAATGTCAATGAATCAATTTCTTCCCCATTTTTCCCTTTCCAATTAGCTGTCTGCTTTGTACAGCACCAATTGCTGAGCAGTCTTAAGAATGTGGAAGTTGCGGCTTAATTCTTTGAAGAGGCCAGCAGCCAGAAAGGAAACCTCCCTTGCACATTTAAAGGGAGGTTTGGCTGAGAGGGAGGGGGGTCACTCCTGCCCCCTTTTGGGCTGGAATTTCCCCCCTCCTTCTTCCTCTTTCTTCCCTGGTGCTATGCTGCTAGGCAGGCAGGCAGGAAACATAGAAGTTTTTGCCCACCGCTTTTTCTCATACTCTCTCTAGCCTGCTGCTTGAATGAATCAGGGCTGGGGTGACTTTCTTCCTCCCATTGAAAGCAATGTATCCAACCCATGAACAGAATTAACTGTCACCTTCCTTGTTACTTCTAGAACACAATACCTGACATCTCACGTTTAATATCTTTATAACACAACCATGCAAACCACATAGCAATTCTCAACCATTTTGCAGTCACACTGGTGCACCATTCATTCATACATCACACATTCCAACTTTGGATCACACCTTGGATATTTGCATTCCTTCCTGGGGACATTCCCCCTCCCCAGGTCTGCAATGCTTCGCTCTACTCATGAGGAAATGGTTCCTCTCAGCCAGATTTTTTTTGGCTGTTCTCAGGTGGTTTTTTACAACCACTCTAGGCTTTTGCTTAGAAGTTAGTTTCCTTTCCAGTTCAGTTACCTTCCTATCCAATCTAAACTTTTGGACTTGGTTTCTGGGGATTCCTATCCAACTCCTTCTGCCCCTCCTGGTTCTGCTCTCTTCCTGAGTTCCCTAGTGAATCTGCTCTGGAGCCCTGTGTCCGTAGTGGCTTTTTGGGTCTCCACAAGCAGCCTGCGCAGGACAGGCATGTTGCCTGTGGTCTGTTTGCTCGAAAGTGTGTCTGCCTCTAGGCAGACTGGACACAACAACTGAATTTTGGCCAGTTCTGCTGCCGATAATTCCCCCTGGCATAATTCTGCCTATATCATCTGTTGGGAAGAACTCCTGCGCTTCTGGAGTCCTCCAAGCCCCCATGCTGGAATTTGATGGTTGAGTAGAGACGCGCTGGGGCTGATTGTTCTAGATAAGCTGGGGGTTTCTTGGTCTCTACCCAGACTGGACCTACTGCTGCAATTATCTGCCTACATTTGCTCCAAGCCCCTATGATTTTAGTGGGTGCTTGGGGTTCCTCTTTGAGGCATTTCCCTACTCTGTCCCAAATCTCTGGATCCATCGTGCCTGCTTCTGGGTAGAACAGACTGTGTTCCCCCAGATGTATCATGAGTTCCGTCAGGCTGCTCCTATGTGATATAGCCTGGCCAGGCCCTTGAGCTCCTCCACCTGAGCTCTTTGCCTGACGGATGAGCTTTGCCCCCCCCCACAAGCCCCCATACTACCTGGTTGGGGGTTCCCTAGATTTGCCACCGCAGGATGAATCGGTGTGCCTTTTGATGGTAGTAAGTCAGGGTGGGATCGTGGTTGTGGCTGTCGTGGGCTTCTGCTGCTGTGCCTCTGGTGTTTCAGAATCATGGCTCTCCCCTGGCTTTGGAACGCGTCCATCCAATATGTGGGGTCTGCCAGGCTTATGGTCATGTTGGCTTCCTTGCTTCTGGATCATCGTGGCCTCTGCTGGGGACCACGTTGGCCTAGCCTAGAGATTGTGTCAGGTTCTGATCAGGGTAGCGTTCTGATCAGAATCATGGTGTGGCTTCAGAGAAGAATCAGGTCGGGGTCACCAGATGTTGAAATGGCTCTCAGGTGTTGGAGTGGCTGGCCACAAGGAAGACATGCGAGACAATCATGCAGTGAAGTCCAGCCCCGATCTGGGATGGGTGGCACATATTTATTACCCTGCCTTGGGGTGGTGTGCACGTAGGGTGCGTGTGACCCCCTAATACAGAAGGCTTGAATACATGACCTCTCCCGGTGGCCCAGCTGCCATGCCGGTTCTTAGGAAGGTACCTAGGTGTTAATTGGACAACTCGCACCTGATTATCCTGGGCTGGTGAGATCCATTGTTCCTGCCCTAATCTCGGAGTCCATGTGTATTGACTCCGGGTGCCTAATTCTTCTGCTGTCTAGCGCGGTTTATTTGCCCAACCTAATCTGCAGCCAGAAGTGGAGGATTGTGTATTTCCATTAAAGTCATCACCTTTGACTTTTGCCCTATTTCTATTGTAGCCACCAGCCAAGGCTTTATGAATTGTCCCCCAAACTAGCTAACCAGCCCAAACCCCAATTGCCTTTCCAGCAAAGCCCAGTTGGTACCCAGCTGTGTTTGAACCGAGCAAACCCATCGGGAAAGGTTTGGCCAATTATTCACATGGGCAACCCACAATTTGTGCTTACATAGAAGCAGGGTAAAATGTAGCCCTTTCTTCTATGTTGTTAGTTCCACTCCCCTCCTAAGCATTGAAGATGAGAGTCAGACAAGATGAGATTTTGCAAACTATGAGAGACCTCCATGTGAGTGTTGATATTAATTTTTAAGGCAGACACCCTTATGGAGAGGCAATCTTCTTCCGTCCTATCACTCTGCATGTGTAGGGGATGGGATAGGGCTTCTGAGGCACATTACAAAATATCTAAGAAGAATTCAGTCAGAACACCAAACAACTCAAATTCAATATTACAAAGAAATGACACCATCAAATCCCATGGTTAAAATATATAGTTAATACAAACAATGCTTTATGCTAATACTTGTCTTGCTGCTAATTTAGATTATTAGAAGATATATTTTATATAGAAAGTCATCTCTCAACATGATCAGAATGCCAGCTAATTAGGAGGCATAAACCACATCAGCCTCCTAATATACTGATTGGATCACCAGTTCTGTCTCCTTGCTCAGAATGTAAACAAGCAGGTTCTTAATTTTTCAGAACTATAATAGTTTGACTCCCTTGCTCCTTTATATTCAGTTTTTAAAATCTGATTTTACCCTAAAAGAGTGATGAGCAGCAAATTAACCTCCAGTTGCTGATGGAATAGAATTCCATTATTCTGCTCCTGCTATTGCTACTCAACATTTTCTTTCCTCAGTATAGGTGGACAGTCGATTTTTCTCAACAGTCTCCAGGATACTCTTTTTTCTTGTTCACTTTTCATAGTAGCTCCTACTCTGCTTCATAACAGTTAGCTGGTATAATTAACATTGAAGTTCTCAGCCACAATGAACAAATGATTAGGTGATCAGTAGGTGAAACATACCTGTTCTATTAATGCCTCTGCCAATCTCTTGATTTGTTGTGTGCATGTTCATTAATTTCCAGATGTTGCCGATTAAAAATTACTATTTGTTTACTGATATATTTTGGACTTGGAAACTTTAGTCTCATTCAAAGTGTTGATTTACCATTACTAGCAGTTCAGTGGCAATGTTATATTATGTTCAGCCTCTAATCATCTTTGTTAAAATTATCAATAGATCTGGCCATTTTCTAAGTTCAGACATAACAACTTGATTTGTTATTCCTCAGCTAAACTAGCATGAACCTTCTGTCTCAATACTCCTTGTTCCTACTTAGTCATGAGGAGAGAACTGGTCTGGAACAAACTGTGCTTTGTTGGTAATGAGTTGACTTCTCAAAAGGCAGTTTGTTGAAACCAGTAATTTTATTTTTATTTTAGCATTTTTAAAATTCCAATAATTATTAAAAGCTCACATAAAGTCTACACAAAATAAAACCCTTTCCCCACAAGTCTCAATCCTCAAATTAGTCATGCTATACAGATAAGTCCAATGTAATGGTGTCACCATGTGCCAGAATCCCGGCATACCTGTCAAGTATCCTGCATTGGCCAGGAAATCCTGTATTTCTCCACACGTTCCTCCCCTTTCCCACCACCGTCCTGTATTTGAACAGCAGGGAAAGGGGTTACTTTGCATCTGCGCCCATTGCAAATGAGCTCTGTGCATGCACAAAGGAGTTCTGCACTTTCACAAATGGGTTCTGCGCGTGCGCAAAGGGGTTGTTGCTGTGCATGCATCCCAGGCCAGAGCAGTTCCTTTATTTTTTGGAGCTGCGCTTGACAGGTATGAGTCCTGGGCATAGGGAGGTGGCAGGGAATATGAACACCAGGACCCAGAACAACTAAGTACCACACCAAAGAGTAACAATATCTCAGTCTAAAATTGAAGGCCAAAATAAAGCCTGAGGTAACCAGAGATACAAGATTCCTCCAGATGACAAAAGTGTACTCCAAGTAAGGCAAAAGTTAGCTGACCAAAAGAGCAGATGAGGCAGAACACTTGGAACAACAATAGTTGGAACAAGGATTCATGAAGGACACAGTAACAAACAACAGTCCACAAGAACCAGAAAAAAAAACAGGAAGCCTTCAGAACCAGGAGCAAGTTCAAGATCCAGGAGACAAGCAGCAACAAGCCTACTGGCCTCCATTGCAAAAGCAACTTGTGGGAGAGTTAGTTCTTATCTAATTAGCCACCCAGGGCTTCCAGGTGGAGTTTATGATAGTTCAAAACCTTCCCCAGGACTATCAGGTGGGTCTTAGAGCTTCAGCAGAGTGAGGGTCCAACCCTGGAAGCTTTAGAGCTGCCCTCCAGGCAGGAGGTCCAATCCTGACAGCATCAATGCATTACCTCTGGGGGACTTATCCTACCTCTGGGGGACTTATCCTGCAAATACCAGAGCTGCCACAGATCCTGACACCATTATTATTACATATTCACAAACTTATGACCTTGGGCTCTTTCACATTTACCTGAGATATTTCTAGCATTTGCTGGCATGCACCCATGGATTTCTAGGTCTATTTTGAAATACCTGAATAGCAGGGACAGCTCCATTGGCATACTTGCCAAGTTTGATTTTGATTTCAGAAAAAGGGATGATGCTGTAACTACAGAATTCTAATTCAGATTCCTTCATAGACCAAAGGGAGATGCTAAAGATATGATCCTTATTGTGGAGCACAAATGGAAAACTGTGCTTGTCTGATTCTTAAGCTTGTACCAAGCTGATTCTTCTAGATGCTTTCACATGTGGATGACACCTACAATTGTTATATAGTATTATATAGAAAAGGGATGAATGATATAATTACCAACTCCCTCCTGAGGAGAACAACATTTTGCAAACATAACAGGAAGTCACAAGAGTGTGCTGTCCCTCTACAGCAGAGGTTGGTAACCTTTTTAAGTCTGGCAGTGGTGGCGGTGGCAGGGTGGGAGTGGGGGGTGCTGCAGGCTGTATTATTTGGCACTGCAGGCTGGATTTGGCCTGTGGGTTGTAGGTTGCTGACTCCTGCTCTACAGTTTGGGTTGGGATAGGGGTTAGGGTTAGGATATGCAGAGAGTTTGTCATTGCATCCTTTTCACCCACATGAGAAGATATAAAACTGCCCAACATAAGCTTCAGTGCATTGCAAGCGGCTATGAGACTCTGAATAGGAAGATAAAGGCCCTCATGGCACAAGAGTCTTTCATCACTCTTTTATAGAAATTACTGTGTAGGTTATATATCAAATGGTCCTGTGTGCTGAGCTGAATAAGATTTATTTATTATTTATCAGTTATTCTTCAACTGCTTTTCTGCCTTCCCAACTGCTTTTCTCAGCAATCATATGTGGTAGAGAGATAGCTTCTTAGTAAAAAAAAAGAAAAGAAAGTCTTCCACTTAGGATTCTTAGAGATATAGTCTTATAACGTACTAGCTATTTTGCCCGGCCTTGCCCAGCAGGTATTTTTGTGTTGTTGGTTGTGGGGTGGTTTGGGGCACTGCAGAGAGGGGAGGCAGGGAAGAAGGGGAGGCGGACATGATCTGTCACCCCTCCCCTGCCTCCCCCCCCCGTGAAGACAGGGAATGTATGGATTTTGTGTTGGTGGTGAGGTGGTTTTGGGGGGTTGGCTTGAGTAAGCCTTGATGCTGGGGAAGGTTGAGGGCAAAGGAAGAAGGGGACAGTCAATAAGGAGAGGATGTTGTAAAAGGTGTTTTGTTGAAACAGAATAATAAACCATTTATTTAACATGTTTTCTATTTTAAGTTGTAACCATAAACTTGTAGCCATCCAGAGAGGCCTAAGGGGGAGGTGAGTAAAGTATCTTGCCCCTCCCTCCCTATCCAAAGACCTGGGCCTGGAGAGGAAGAAAAGGCTTCAGGAAGGCCCAGCTCTACTGCTCATTTGCCATCCAGAGAGGCCTAGGGGGGGAGGTGAGTAAAGGATCTTGCCCCTCCCTCCCCATCCAAAGACCTGGGCCTGGAGAGGAAGAAAAGGCTTCAGGAAGGTCCAGCTCTACTGCTCATTTGCCATCCAGAGAGGCCTAGGGGGGAGGTGAGTAAAGGATCTTGCCCCTCCCTCCCCATCCAAAGACCTGGGCCTGGAGAGGAAGAAAAGGCTTCAGGAAGGCCCAGCTCTACTGCTCATTTGCCATCCAGAGAGGCCCAAGGGGGAGGTGAGTAAAGGATCTTTCCCCTCCCTCCCCATCCAAAGACCTGGGGCCAGAGAGAAGGACACCTCAGGAGACCCCTGACCACCTCCAGGAGATATCATCCACAACCACCATCACAGCGAGGCCCGAGCCGGTGCCTTTGGCCAACTCCATGTGGCTGAAGGGAGGCAAGAGCTGCTGCGTGCTTGCAAAGGATAAGTAATCGAACTGAAATAATATAGTTGACTAAACATAGATGGTTTATGGCAACTGACATAGTGACTGTACAAGAAACTGATTTACATAGAGACTTGATATAGTAGACTTTTTCTTTCTTTCTTTCTTTCTTTCTTTCTTTCTTTCTTTCTTTCTTTCTTTCTTTCCCTTTCTTTAATTAGTTCAACTTTTACTTTGATACGATGTGATAAACTGTGATATTGTGCATGATAATACTTTGTTTTAAAACTGTTTAAACTGTGATAACATGTGTGATGGGAAAAGACTGGCGTAGAGACCGGCAAGGCACGCCATAAAGTTTGCCAAGAGAACCTTATAGACCAAAACAAAAGGCAAAACAAGGGGATGCTCAGCACAGCAGATCTGAAAAGGGGGAGGGATACGAAAGGGGGAGGAGAAATACAGTGTTGCAGGGAACAATACTGCATAGGGACATGGAATGTGAGGTCTATGAATCAAGGAAAACTGGAAGTAGTTAAAAATGAGATGGAAAGAATAAGCATTGACATCCTGGGCATCAGTGAATTAAAATGGACAGGGATGGGTGAATTCAGCTCTGGAAACCATCATATCTACTACTGTGGGCAAGACAACCTCAGGAAAAACGGAGTAGCCATAATTGTCAACAAAAGAGTGAGGAAAGCAGTAATGGGATACAACATCAAAAATGATAGAATGATGTCAATCAGAATCCAAGGCAAACCTTTCAATATCACTGTAATCCAAGTCTATGCACCAACCACTAGTGCAGATGAAGCCACAGTTGACCAGTTCTATGAGGACCTACAACACCTCATAGAACAGACACCAAGAAATGATGTCCACATTATCTTAGGAGATTGGAATGCCAAAGTAGGAAATCAAAAAGTAAATGGAATAACAGGCAAGTTTGGTCTTGGAACACAGAATGAAGCAGGGCAAAGATTGATAGAGTTCTGCCAAGAGAATGCACTAGTCATAGCAAACACCCTCTTCCAGCAACACAAGAGGCGACTTTACACATGGACATCACCAGATGGCCAGCATCGAAATCAGATTGATTACATACTCTGCAGTCAAAGATGGAGAACCTCCATTCAGTCAGCAAAAACAAGACCTGGAGCAGACTGTGGCTCAGATCACAACCTACTGATCGCAAAATTCAGGCTTAGACTAAAGAAAATGGGGAAAACAATTAGACCAGACAGATATGACCTACACAACATCCCTAAAGAATACACGGTGGAGGTCATGAACAGATTTAATGTCCTGTACCTGAAAGACAGAGTACCAGAAGAAAACAACAAAAGAGGCAGGACTAGAGATCTTTTCAAAAAAATTGGGGAAATCAAGGAAACATTTAAAGCAAAAATGAACATGATAAGGGACAAAGATGGAAAAGAGTTAGCTGAAGCAGAAGAGATAAAAAAAGATGGCAAGAGTACAGAGAGGAACTCTACAAAAAGGACCTCAACACTCCTGATAATAACAATAATGAGAAATTTCAACTTGAACCAGACATTCTGGAGAATGAAGTCAGAAAGGCCCTAAAAAGCACTGCAAACAATAAAGCTAGTGGAAATGATGGTAACTCAATTGAATTTTTCAAAGCCCTAAAAGATGATGGAATCAAACTACTGCATTACATATGCCAGCAAATTTGGAAAACAAAACAGTGGCCACAGGATTGGAAAAGATCAGTGTACATTCCAATCCCCCCAAAAAGGCAATGCCAAAGAATGCTCAAATTACCGAACAATTATGCTCATCCCACATGCCAGCAAGGTGATGCTCAAGATAATACAGGATAGACTTCAACAACATGTGGAGAGAGAACTACCAGAGGTGCAGGCCGGTTTCAGAAGAGGCAGGGGGACTAGAGACCACATTGCCAACATACGTTGGATCATGGAGAAAACAAAAGAATACCAGAAACGAGTCTACTTTTGTTTTATTGACTACACCAAGGCTTTTGACTGTGTGGACCACAACAAAATGTGGCAAGTAATTAAAGAGATGGGAATACCAGAACACCTCATATGCCTCATGAGAAATCTGTACACGAACCAAGAAGCAACAGTTAGGACAGAACACGGAATGACAGAGTGGTTTGGAATAGGAAAAGGAGTAAGACAAGGCTGCATTTTATCACCCTGCTTATTCAATCTATACACAGAGCACATAATGCGCAATGCAGGGATGAAGGAATCACAATATGGGATCAAAATTGCTGGGAGAAACATCAACAATTTGAGTTATGCAGACGATACCACCCTAATGGCAGAAAGTGAGGAAGACCTAAAGAACCTCTTGATTGGATTGAAGGAGGAGAGTGCAAAAGCTGTCTTGAGACTCAATATCAAGAAAACCAAGATAATGGCAACAGGTCCCATCAGTCCCTGGAAAATAGATGGGGAAGAAGTAGAAGCAGTGACAGATTTTACTTTCCTGGGATCTAAGATCACTGCAGATGGCGACTGTAGCCATGAAATAAAAAGACGACTGATTTTGGGGAGACAAGCAATGAGAAACCTGGGGAATATAGTGAAAAGCTGAGACATCACCTTGAAAACAAAAATTAGCATAGTCAAAGCAATGGTATTCCCAGTGGTAATGTATGGGTGTGAGAGCTGGACCATTAGGAAGGCTTCCAGGTCAATACTGGAAGAAATCAATCCTGACTGTTCATTGGAGGGACAAATAGTGAAGATGAAGCTAAAGTACTTTGGACATCAAATGAGAAGGGAGGACTCACTTGAGAAGGCCTTGATGCTGGGAAAGGTGGAGGGCAATAGAAGAAGGGGGCATCCAAAGATGAGATGGATAGATGGTATTGTGAACACAATGGGCACAGAGCTTGGTGGCTGAGGAGAATGGTGGAGGATAGAGGTGCCTGGAGGAAAATGTTCCATGGGGTCGCAAAGGGTTGGAATCGACTGTGCGACTGAACAACAACAACAACCATAAACTGTTTTGTAATATTTTTAAAATAGTAATAAAGGTAACATTTTCCAAAGTATATAACTTCAAATGTTGTAAATAAATGTTTATAACTATTTTTAAAAAACTTTTCCAAACTTGTATTTCCAGAGTTTTCATTTGTCCTTTAATTGTTATGTTTTTGATGAATTCTTCCTGAAAGATATAAATTAATATATTAAGTTAGCTGCTATTTTAATGTCAGCAAATTTTTGGGGTTTTTTTTTTGTTATTTTGGCGGCATCTATGGTGCCGCCTCACTTGGCCGTGTCCTCAGGCGGCATGGCTGAGTGCGGGAGGGGTGGCAGGGCAGAGGCAGTGCCTATGGTGCCGCCTTGCCCAGCTGTGTCCTTAGGCTGTGCGAAAGGGGCAGCAGACAGGCCATTCCTTCAGCCCGGGTTCTGTCTGCCTCGGTAAGGCAGGGCCCTGAGCTGAGGTGTTTTTTGCGCCCGTCGGCTGTTTTGTTTTTTGTTTTTTTTGTGTGCACTGGCTGTCCTGCCTCCTCCGCGCTCGGCCCATCCTGCCTGATTGGCTGAGGCGTGCCATGGCGTGGAGGACACTGGGAAGTGTAGAGGTTTTTTGTGGTCGAGTTCATGGGGAGAACGCCCCACTCTCGGCTTCCAGACCCTTGTGGGAGTGACATTTGGGAGGTAATGTTAGTGTGAATGGTGCATTATGGGATGGTAAGGACAGATGTGGACATGCATGCCGGACATGCATGGCCACATCCCATTCTTATTGGTAAAGATCCTGAGAGCTCTCCAGAATGTGCACAGCTGGAAACACATAATTATAAACAGATAATGTGTTGAGGAGATGCAACCATCTCACAAAACTACGAAGATGGTTAACTGAAGCAGTGAGATAAAGACAGAAATTTCTTATTTTAGAACTTAGTATTTTGGAATACAGGTTGCCCCCCCCCCCCTTTATCTGTGGGAAATATGTTCCAAAATCTTCCATGTATTTCTGAAACCACAGAAAGCAGAAAAATCCCATATTATAGACCACATGCCTCAGTCATGCATATGGGGAAGAGTGGCTGCAAATGCCTCCCTTTGATCTTTCAAGTCCACACAAGAAATGATTCCCTGGAAACAATCCCTTCCTTCCCACCATTACATTGTGGATAGTAGCCTCTAGTGGCCAGCTCTAGTGATGTGCCTTGGAAAACAATGTACTTCAGGGGATTTTTCAATGAATATTTTTGGACCCATGTATAACTGAACCCACAGATGAGAGGGGACAACCTGCAATTGGGGGCATGAAAGGAGCCTCATTTGGGTTTCCCCTAAAAAATCCTTTCAATCCAGAGTAATCTCTGACATGAAAATATTATTATCTTATCTTTTCTATAACTCTTACCTTGGATACAAAAATAACTGGGGTCATTAATCTGCTTGATGCATTTCATTTATCTCACACTCAATTGTATTTCCATAGGGGCAAAGAGGGAACATTACAAAAATAAATAGGGAGGGAGGAAAAAAGATACTGCCCAGAAGGTTGGAAGATATCAAGCTTGTTATAACAAAGTAAAACTGGAGACATTTAATGCTAAGTTAATATATTTGAACACTAAAGAAAAGTGAAGGTGTCAGAAAATGATTCAAAAAAGAGCAATAGGATACACTTTCAGTTTCTTGAAGAGTCTTATCTTAACCTATAAAACCAAGGGTTAACCATTGGAACTTACTATAGGTTCCTAAGCCTCGCCCTAATGACCCGCACCCACCATTCATGCACATGGCCGAACTGGGTCCGCAGGTCAACGAAGGATTGAGAAAACCGGCAGTGGGGCAACAGCCCCACAAACGCGAAAAAAGGGAAACAACTTCATTTCCCAATGTTCTTTGTGCCACACTGCACCACAGCCAATCAGGATGAGAGGCGCAACCACAAAGAACATTAACACAATTTAACCTTCCAACACAATTTAAAACAGCCCGGCAACGCCAGGCAACCTCTGCTAGTCTAATTTAAAACATTGCATAAGTCAAGACTCATCAAGCCGATTGTTACTGCTTACTTCTGATCCATGTGAGAACATCTACATAGGCTGCTTCCCACAAATCATGCTTATTTTTCAGCTGTCCTATTGAACGGAAGGGGTGTATCTTAAATTTTTAGTTTTCAGCAGAAATAATAGGGTCTGAATCATCTCATTACTGCAAAAGCATACATTTCTGGAATAATTGGTTAGGTAGTTTCTAATTCTTTTGGTTACATCTTTATTTCCAAAGAAGAACTGTGAATAAAATGTGTCACAGTCATTCATAGAAGAGTGTATTCATTATAGGATGTCTCTGATCACTTATTTCAGCTGATACTGATACCTTTATAGTTAATCTCTTGAAGATTCTGGAAGAGATCAAACAGGACTTTCCCACATTGATGTGTAGATACTTACCAAAGAAATTGACTTTCAGCCATTCTTTTTATACCTCTGCTGTGGTAGAACAAAGCCAAAATGAAGACTTAAAGGGAAGATCATTTCAGATCCCAGAACAGCTATGTCACAAACATGAAAATCAGACTCCCAGCTTGTAATAGAAAGAGTGAAGAATGACACAGCCGTTAACCTTTCAAATACAACCTTATTAAGCATAACATTTACCAAGAGCTACTGTGCCAACAAACATTAGCTGCTCTTTTGCTTTCATATTCATACACAGCTTTTAATTTGGCCTGACTTTAATGAAATTTTAAGATATTCATGGAAAGAATGAGTGAGTTAATGTGTTCTGGATAACTTATTGACACGATCAGTTACCCTAATATCTTATTATAGTTCAATTGTTGTTGGTGTTTTTTTTGTTAACACCACTATCCACTGCATGTGCCATTGCAATGAAACTGGTATAAGCTCAAACCCAGAAAATGGTGCTCCGGGATTACTTGGGGGTATTAATTTGCCTTTGGCTGGCTGGATAGCTCAGTGGTTCAAGTATCTGGCTGCATAGCTACAGCATAGTAGTTTGATTCCCTCTTCTTCTTCTTCTTTCGTATACAGACAGACTTTAAAATGCAGAAATGAAGCCACCTCCTTGGCTTTGTCATTGGCCAAACTTAAATCCTCACCAGAACAAGTTTCCAGTAGTAACTGGCAGACCCACAAATGAGCCGGATTCTGTATCTCTCCACATTGACATTGTGTGTTGTGGTTCGCCAGCAGCCCTCACTTGAGCATGTTGGCCTTACTGCTTCGTACATACAGTAATAATAAAAAAACTAAGGGATGTGACTGCCTTTGGAAAACAGCTGTGTCATGGATGCAATCAGGGATAACCATTTTGGCCCAGTGTGCAAGTCAACACACATGTTCATGTGGACAGTATCAGGGGTTCAAACAGCAGCACAAGGAAGCATCATAGAAGACACAACTTGAGAGTTATGCTATCAATGAAGCCCCAGAGCTCTCCTGGGTAGTCTGATGGTTATTGTTGTCATTTATTTCTTATGACTTATAATGTATACAAATTGGAAATTAAAATTAATAAATTAAAAATGTATTGCTAATGATTTCTTGTTTAATGTGTTTGTTTATTGTATTATATTTGATTGTATATTTTATTGAAATTTCTCATTTGTTGTATGCCATCCAGAGTGGGAGAAAATCCCAAATGGGCAGGGTATATACATAATAAATAAATAAATAAATTACTGTGGAGACCCTGAGAGACAGTTTAGAGTCAGATCCTCAGTCTATATATTTCCCAGAAGCTGCTTAAACAATTATTTCACATTGACACAGGATGGATGGAGGCTGTTGAGTCACCTCTAAGCTAACCATCGTATTCTGGAATTTGTTGTTCTGGAGATAATTTGCATTACATTATGAGGACTATGGATATAGATGGATGGATGTGTTTTTTACTTTGTGGATTCTGATTTGATAGATCACAGTATTGTCAGGAAATATCTCTCCCTTTTCTTCACTACCTTACTCCTGCCTTTACTCCTTTCTAGCATATCATAAATAAAAGACAAACCCTACTGTTTGTACAGTCTGTTCGAAGAAACAAAGAAAAATCAAATATTTTTTTTAAATTCAAATCAGGCTTTCTTTTCATTTTAGACCTTAGATGCATTTTCTCTTTACAAATCCTTTGATGTCTTGCTTGGACGTATTTCTGGAAGTAGGTTACAGACTAGGAAAATTGCCCATACAGCATGTCCATTTCTGGATTCTCTGCTAGGCATTTCTGCCAGTTTTGCTATTCAGAGTGATTTGGTGTATTGTTTCCCACACACACAAACACACGCGCTGCAAAGCACTTCTTTAAATATAGATGAGAATCACCTCTAATGTGAGTGAATATCTGGAATATAAGCACACTGAATTCTCTCTTTAAGGTCTACCACATTCACAAAAGACAAAGCACTGCATAGCTCTCCTTGTCCTGTTTTCTTTATTTGCCACTTTATTCAGTTTTAACTGTGATCTCAAGGTGTATAAAGACTTGCAGGAGGCCAAGAAGAAATCATTGCAGTTCATTTCCAAACTGGCTTAGACCTTGGAGTAAAGAAATATTATTATACAGATTAGATTGGGAGGTGCTCACCCACACCTAACAAAAGTATACAACAGATGTTTCACTAATGCAATATATCTGGCTTATCTCTTTTCCCAAATGGTGAGGTAAAAACTCCAGTGTCCCCCCCACCTCCAGTCAGATCTAATCAAACATATAAGAAAAGATGGAAACATTCCATGCATTATACAGCAAAGGTGAAACAGTAGAATAGATACTGGATTGAATAAATGTGTATATTGATGGTTATTATCTGCTCTAATCCCCTGTCAAAATCAGGTATCATTATATCAGAAACATGCTGCAGAAAGAGATGGGGGTCATGGAGAGCGGCCCTGGGAATTGTACACCTGTAACTATAATTTTCTGCCAAGAATGTAGTCTCTTAAATTTCCACACATATTTTCCCACCTTAAATACCTACACTATTATTCTGTCATTTTGAAGAAATGCAAATGGGGAAAAAAACCTTCCATTCAAAGGAAGGAAAAGGAGATACTTATGAGGTAAAGTTATCATAAACTAATTTGCTTTGGTAACCATAAAAATTGCTTTCCTCTTCAAAAGTAATTAGAAAACTCACTGTACTCTTGCTCTCAAATGTTTTCTTCATCACTCTAAAATTCAGCTCAGGCTATTTGCTCAACCTACTAATAACATAACAACATGAATCCTGAGGCAATATCCTCTTCAACCTCTGGATTTTGGTCAAATGGAGATGCAGCAAATATCCTGTCCAGAACAAATGTTGATTTTAAATAGTCATTTCATCTCCCCTAAACACTTATGTACTTTAGTATTGTACTTTACTAAGTACTTAGTGCATTTATATACCAAGTATATATATACAAGTATTGTCATTATTTGCTATAGGCCAGTGGTGGCAAAGCATGGCACTTCACTTGTTCTTGAACTTCAATTCCCAGAAGCCCTGATCAGCAGGAGTGCTTGCTTGGGCTTCTGGGAATTGAAGTCCAAGAACACCTGGAGTGCCAAGGTTCACATCACGGCTATAGGCCTTTGATGTTTACTCTCTGCAAACAGATCTTATTGAGATACCTCTACCATTGGAAGCTGCTCCTGCTGGCAGAACTGGGACAATAGGGTGCATTCTCTTGCAGTTTCTACAACTCTGCTTGAAGGGTAAGGGAAAAGAAAGTAATCAAAACAGACATCTCAGGAATTAACCTTCTGTTGTGTATTGAGGCACACTTGCAAGTAGTGTGGGCAGCACTCTTTCAAGAGGAAAATGGCGGTTTCCCGCCATCCAAATTAGGAGCCTAAAATGATGCAAAAAACCCTGCACAGGACACACTCATTATGACAAACCAAGCCCTGTGATTGGTTACAGTTTTGGATCCTGTTCTCCATTGGTTAAATACATATATTCCCTGTTATGATTGGTTAGTTAAGTTTGTCCGGTGGGTTGCTACTTTGTATCAAGAAGCTACCGCCGGGCAGACACTATATAAGCCCCATTGGTAAACAATAGTGGGTCCGGACCAGACCTGTACTTCCCACTCTATACAGTTAGCCAGCAAGCACTAATCCTGGGTCTCCTCCTTTATGCTATGCTTCTATGGTAGCTAATTATTGTCTCCTACACGGCAAGAGTCTGGAGGGACTGACTCCACTGGGATTGTATAGCCATCTCTGTTTCCAGATCGCCTTGCAAGCTCATCTGAAATAGACTGTTGAATAAAGACTGTTGCTGTTCTATTCATAGTTGTCTGTACTGGTGCTTATAAGGGGCGGATATAAGACGAGCCAAAGGGTAAGGGGAATTTTGTGTTCAGGGAACGAAGAAGCAGCCGAGTGAAGTAGTGAAATTCAGCTCTTTATTAGTGGGGTTTGAACACAGTATTGATGGGGCAAAACTCGGACTTATATACACTATAAACAGTAACAGTAACAATAATACAACAAGCCCACTGGCTAACAGAGTGTGCACATTTTCGATCCACTTATTTGCATAAGAATAGATACATGAGAAAAGATACATTCTGCTCCTGTCAGAAAACACAGTTAACATACATAACATTCTTCCCCCTAGGTTAACTCGTTTAACCAGGATGGCGGTCTAGTTTCCCTACTAGGTCAAACGCTTGGCTGAGCCAGCTCAGGGGCTTGTAAAATGGGCGACCTGACTGGAGTGAGGGATTGACTAGAGGGGGAGGATTATAAACCCAAATTTAAGCCCCGTTTGTCAGATGGAGGAGCAGGGGATCGCTCAAAAACAAAATCTAATTCTGTGGATGAATAAGACAACTCAGGGTCCATCCAGTGTGTACTAAGAGTGGAGGGCGACTCCAAGAAAAATTGGTCATCATCAAGAAAGGAATCCAGAGTGCTAGGCTGGGACAGTGTAGGGATACACCTGGCCAGAATAGGGAAGCATTCCACAAATTCCCCTTGGAATTGGTTCCTAGAAGAAACTTCTGGGTCAATGTTGGCTGGCTGCTGACTATTACCTCTGCCCCCTGGGTTTAAACGGGTGGGGGCCAACCCTAGCATTGAGTGTCTGTATTCATCTTGTGGGTCCAGTACTCTGGGTCTCAATTGATCCAGATCAGACCAGTGGCTGTTTTGATTCTGTAAGAAACAGGACCAGTTTGATCGATCATAAACCCAGGCACCCACATAGAGCCACCAGGGGCATAATTGCAGCAATGTACAGGGTCTCCAGACGAGAAACCCTTCTGGTGTTGATTGCTATATTTGTGCCTTTGTCCTCCACCATAGAGGGATCCAATCTGTCCAGCAAGGATGACAGTTTCCTTCACTGGAGCAGTTCAGCAGGGGACAGCCCTGAGGCAAGGGGGGTGAGCCTATGTGTGAAAAGAAACTGGCATAACTAGAGCTCCAAATCCCCTTCACCTACACGCCGAAGCGCATCTTTAGTTGTGCGCACCTGCCGCTTTACCTGGCCATTGGTGGCTGGGTGGAATGGGGTGGCAGTGATGTGCCTAATTGCATTCCTTTCCATGAAAGATTGGAATCTGGCAGATGTGAACGTGGACACCAGCACATCTGGAAGTCCAAATGCTGCAAACAGCCTTCTTAGGTGCGTTATCATGGTGGCTGAAGTGGTATTAGGCACCCTAATCACTTCTAGCCACTTAGAGAATGAATCCACAATGAACAAAAATAGGGCACCCCTAAATGGACCTGCAAAATCTATGTGGAACCTGGACCACGGGCCCCGAGCAGAACCCCATTCCTGAGAGGGAAGGTGGGATTTCTCTGAGCGAGAGGATTGACAACTGACACAAGTGCCGACCATTTGTTCTATGTCTTGGTCCAGTTGAGGCCACCAAAATTAGCTACAGTCAAGGGCTTTGGAGTGGGCAATTCCCGGGTGACTTGTGTGAAGTAGATGTAAAACCTTTTTCCTGAGAGTGACAGGAATGACCACCCACTGGCCCCATAGAAGGCAACCTCATTCCACTGACAGTTCCAAATGCTTGTGGTGGAATGTTCTGAATTCCTCAGCTAGAGGAGAGACAGGCCAGCCTTTTTGTACCCAAGACATTACTTTAGTCAATGTTACATCCTTAGCCATAGCCTTGGCTATATCTAAGGGGACAACTGAGGGCAAGTCGAAAGCCTCAATCATAAGTACCTGGTGTTGCTTTCGATCTCACAATCAGCTTCCCTGACCCCTGGCAGTGGGGAACGTGACAGGGCATCAGCGTGGCTGATGTTCTTGCCGGGCCTGTGCACCAAAGTAAAATCATATGCATTTAGGAAAATTGCCCAACGCAACATCCTTGGGGACAGAATTTGAGGTGTGGGCTTCCCGTTCACAAAGATTCGAAGGAGGAGCTTGTGGTCAGTTATGATGGTAAAAGGTCTTCTGTAAAGGTAGTCGTGGAATTTCTTAGTGCCTGCCACGATTGCCAAAGCCTCCCTGTCTGTCTGAGTGTAATTTTTCTCAGGCTTTCAGAGTGAATGGGAATAGAATGCTATGGGGACTTCCCTCCCGTCATTTAGTACATGGCCATAACACAGCTCTCACCCCCACAGGGGATGCATCACACACAAGTATAACTTCCTTGTTAGGATCAAAATGAGTTAATACAACATCCAAAGATAGCAGCCATTTAAGTTCTAGGAACGCTTTCTCCTGGCAATGGCCCCAGTGCCAAACAGTATCTTTCTTAAGAAGCCGATGTAATGGTTCGGCAATTGAGGCTTTGCGATGGAGAAAAGCTTGATAGAAGTTTAACAATCCTAGAAATGATTGCAATTTGGCTTTACATTTTGGCCGGTGTGCATTCTGCATGGCTGCCACCTTGGAGTCAGAGGGCATGATACATTGGGGTGTAATTCGGTACCCCAGGAACTCCACTTCCTGTGACAAAAACACACATTTGTCTCTTTTGAGACGTAGACCGGCCCTCTCGAAACGTGAGAGGATTCGATCGAGCCTGGCCACTAGTTCGACGGTGTCCTTAGCGGTGATCAGGACATCATCAAAATATGGCAGGACACCAGGCAAACCTTTTAAAATACGTTCTACAAGAGATTGAAATATTCCGGGGGCCGCATTCACTCCAAATTGTAGTCTAGTTACCTTAAATGCCCCCTATGTGTTACTATGCTCTGGGCTATGGCAGCAGCAGGTGACACAGTCAATTGTTAGTAAGCCTGGGCAAGGTCAAGTTTTGCAAAGCAATTTCCTCAATGCAAGGAGGCAAGAAGGTGGCTTACCATGGGCACAGGATATGCGTTCGGGCAAATAGCTTTATTGATGGTAGACTTGTAGTCAGTGCGTATCCTGACCTCCCCGTTACTTTTCAAAGCAGTCACTATTGGTGTCTCCCACTCTGCGGAGTCCACTGGCACTAGGATGCCCTGCCCCACCAGTTTGTACAGTTCAGCTTCTATTTTCTACTTTAAAGCAAAGGCTTCATTTGGATGGGCCGGATGGTTGGGTCAAGCACAAAGTCCACAGGGGGTCCTTTGTATAACCCTAAACCCTTTTTGAACACCACAGGATATGCAGCACAAACATCTTGGATTGGGTCAGCGTCTATTGCATAAATGCCAGAAAGCCGGATTCCCAGGGGCCTAAACCATTGGTTCCCAATAAGACAGTTGGTGCCCTGCTTAACTACAACCAATGGCAAGGAGGTGCGGATGTTTTTGAATTTGACCAAGAAATTTCCCACCCACAGGACCGGAATCTGGCAACCTTGCACATCCTGGAGGGAAGTTTTAAAAGATTTGAGCTTGGGTTGAGAGGCAGGGGGAATTCTCAAAAACTCCCTCTGTGGGATTATGGAAAAGGTAGTACCTGATTCCACCTCCATCTTGAAGGGGACGTCCTGCAGGCTTAGGTCTGTGAAGAAATGTTCACTGACGATGCCCAATTGGCACGGCTCAGGCTCTGGTGACACTTTGGCGATGGACGTTTTGTGGTGATGACTCCTCTTGGCAATACGCAGAGTGGCGGTGTAATCTGCAATGCAATCCCCAGGTCGCTGCTCCCTTCTGTGGTAGGTCACCTTGGCGGGGAAGATTGAGACCTCTGGCTGCAGGTGTTTCTTCACTGCGGACATGATTTCTGCGAGCGGCACCACATCCACGTCCCTTGGGAGAATGATGTGGGTTGCCAGCTCAAGCGTCTCAGAACCGCACTGAGTGAGGAAACAGGAGTGCTTCTGATCTTCATCAGTGATCTTCTGCGAGGCCATTGCATGGCGGAATCGGCGTTCATATGTTGCCCATTTCTCTGGACGTGCTGGGTCAAATGGGCCAATGTTGCTGCCATGTGGGGACGCCAGCCCACCTTCTTTGCCATTTTCATGTTCAGGGAATGAAGAAGCAGATGAGTAAAGTAGTGAAATTCAGCTCTTTATTAGTGGGGTTTGAACACAGTTTGGGTGGGGCAAAACTCGGACTTATATACACTATAAACACTAACACTAAAAATAATACAACAAGCCCATTGGCTAACAGAGTGTGCACATTTTCGATCCACTTATTTGCATAAGAATAGATACATGAGAAAAGATAATTCTGCTCCTATCAGAAAACACAGTTAACATACATAACAGGGAAAGAAAGTAATCAAACCAGGAATTGTAACTTGGCCTATACAAAGAAAGAAATGCCCTGTTTAAAACAGACTTAGGGGGTGTGACTATAAGTACATAGGAAGCTGCCTTGCATCAAATCAGATCAATGGTCCATTTGACCCAGGGTTGTCAGCTCTGGCTGGAAACAGCTGTCTAGATTTTCAAGTGGGATGTTTTTGTGGCCCATCCTGCAAATCCCTGGAATTATTTGGTGGTCTCCCATCTAAGCACCAACCCAGCCATAGGATCCAAAATTGTAGGAGATGTTGTGGCATCTGTTCAGGGTAGCACAACCGATTCCCAAAGCAATGACAACCAAGAAGTCACTAAAAAATCTGACAATTAAGTGTACAGGGCATACATTTAATCCCATGTATACTTATACAGCAGTAAACTCCACTGAACGTCTGACTACATAGTTCAATTTTTTAAAAAAATCACTCCATTTTAATGCAGACTCTAGCTTTCAGTTAGAAATGCAAATCCACCTTTCTATGACAATTTTTTTGAGTGTCACTTAAATTGCTAGCAAGAAATTGAGCCCCCATCATAGAATGAGGGGAAGCATCCATTTTCTAATTTCTGTAAGATAGATGTTACAAATAGTAGACCTGTCAATCCTCATCAACACCCTATTCCAGTGAAGGCGAACCTTGGCACTTCACGTGTTCTTGAACTTCAATTCCCAGAAGTCCTGATCAGCAGGAGTGCTGGCTTGGGATTCTGATAATTGAAGTCCAAAATAACCTGGAGTGCTAAGGTTCTCCATCACTGCCCTATTCAATGGTCAGAGTAAGGATGGTTTATCAGGCACCCTGGAACTTCTGAAGATAGGAGACAAAAACCTGTGGCATGACTTTGGAACTAGTGCAAAATAGAAAATAAACATTTACTATCTCCCCCCACCCCCTCCACCCCCACCCCATGTCTAAGGCTCCCTTGGGCAATTTTTTTCCTTGAGGAAGCCTTTGGGAGCCTCAGGATGACATGTCTTTAAAAGTCAAAAATTACTGCCAGATTGGCAGCAGCGGTCCTGCTCATTATGAGAGCAAATATCTGGATTTTAACATCTCCTCCCTCCTTACCTGAGGTTCCCAGAGGATTCCCCAGAGCAAAAGGGAACCAGAGGGAACCTTGAAACCCAAAATGGGGAGATAGACAGCTTTTAATTAGTATACATTAAACATTTCTAGTGCCCGATATGAGTTATACTGGGTGCAAATTTATGCAGCAGGAGTGTGTCTTTTATCATATATTTCCTCTAAAAACATTAGTAAGAATATCAAATAAGAATTTCCTGAATATTAAAAAAACTTCTTAATGGTTACAGCAATCCAACAGTGGAACCAATTGCCTTATGAGATGGTGAGTGCTCCAATGCTGGAAGCATTCAAGAGAGAATTGGGCAGCCATCTGTTAGAGCTGCTTTGATTCAGATTTCTGCATTAAGCAAGAGTTTGGACTCGATGGCCTAAAAGGCCATTCTAGGGTTTGGTGTTCATCTCTGGTTATATCCAAAGAACCAGCACTTTCCGCATCTGCATGTGTTTCTATAGACATGTGGCAGGTATGACTAGACACTGGAGTGCATGGGATGTTGTTACCTTTCCCGCCAAAGCAGTACCTATTTATCTACTTGCAATTTCTTGCTTTCACACTGCAAGGTTGTCAGGAACTGTGACAGAGATAGGATTTCATTCCATCATTCAGCACTCTGGTCTCCAACTTCTGACCTGCTGACCTTCCAGTTGTCAAGTTCACGTCTCAACCACTAAGCCACCACAGTCCACTCCTCTCCATTACACCATTGTTTTCATACAGGGATCACCAGATTCACTGGAAGCAAGATTCAAGAGGGAAGTCCTCTTTAGCTAAAACATTTGAGGAATGTCAAAGAAGTCAATGGAATTTTGATGAATTTTTATCATTGGCTCACATTTGAATGTTGCCTCTTCCTCCTATTAACTACTCCACAAGAGTAATCCTATAAAGCATTTCTTATCCTCCATCAGCCTTCCTTTTTCACATCCAGTTAATTGTATAACAGTCAATTTGACTGACTGTGCAAGGAGAGAGCTGTGAGAGGGGAAGATTGACCTTAATTTTTCTTGCCTTGTATTGTTGTTGCTTGATTGGTTAGTCTAATTAAGGTATTGGATTTTGGACTTTGTTTACACCTATCTTTTCATTACACATTGATGAGATTATTAGAATTTCTCACGGGACTGGCACAGAGCCCTAGAAAATGCTCTGTTTCTTCAAGTACAATCTTCGTATTGCTCTGCTATATGCCATTCCTTATCAAATCTTACTGAAGGCTCTATTACTTTTTCTCAAATCTCCCTATTGAGCATACGTCTGTTAACATTGCTTTAATAAACAATGAGAAATGCATTAAGACATAATTAATGCTGTTTTAATCAATGGTTGAAGATGAATCAATATCCAGCTTGGCATTGCTTCCACATCAACAGTCAGGAATGATTTTGTCAGATACGTCTGTAACTACATGTTGTATCTTTTGTCTATTGTTAAGGGGAGAAATCAGACAAATGCATAGAAAATCTGTAGTATAATATGTTAACATTAGATATGGATTGAAATTTCAATGTAAAATCTGAGACACATACAGTATTTATTGAATGGAAAGTCACTGAAACTAAGTTTTGAGAGAGTGATGGGGGAGCATGAAGGAAACTTGAGAACCTATTGATAGTTTGTCTTCAGGTGTTCAAAAATGCCAAATAATCCAGAATGATGGAAGGACATTAGATAGAAAGAAACATTTATCTGCTGGTTCAATGGATTGAATAGGTGATACCTTTGGACTGACACCACACTTTGCAAGATTTCTAGAACTTTCCAAACTAGATAATCTACAAGCCACATAGACATTCAACCAAAGAATTCTTATGCAGGATATAAATAAAATTATTGTTGTTGTTGTTGTTGTTGTTGTTGTTGTTGTTGTTGTTGTTGTTGTTGTTGTTGTTGTTGTTGTTGTTATGTAGAGCTCTCAATATATTTACATCCTCTCTGTCTGTATTCCATCCTGAATATATGTTGAATTCTCAAAAACATACATGATTTATTTATTTATTTATTTTGGGGGGAATCATATTTGCAGTGGCTCAAGTCGCTAAGACGCTGACTGGGAAGCGGAAGGTCAGCAGTTCGATTCCCGAGTACTGCAGGACGGAAATGAGCTCCCGTCTTCATCCCAGCTCCTGCCAACCTAGCAGTTCGAAAGCAAGAAATTGCAAGTAGATAAATAGGGACCACTTCGGTGGGAAGGTAACAGCGTTCCGTGCGCTCCGGTGTCTAGTCATGCCTGCCACATGACCACGGAAACGTCTGCAGAAGCAGACAGCGCTGGCTCTTCGGCTTAGAAACAGAGATGAGCACTGCACCCTAGAGTCGGATACGACTGGCTTTCAAGCAAGGGAAACCTTTACCATATTTGCAAATACTTAAGGATATTTCATACATTACATGACTAAAAATCCAGGTTCACTCAATGGAGAGCTGTATTCAATTCCTGCCACACAGCAAAGCTTAGAAAGAACTTACTAAAAATGTAGACATTCCTGCTAACTTATTAACATTCTCAAGCATTTCAAAATCTGTTACAGTGAAACTTCATATAATGAAAATAATTCATTCGACAAGGCTGTTCGCTTTGCGAATTAATACAATGAAAATTCCCATGGAAAAAACATATAACAGAAATCTCTATGAGGAAAAAAGCATAATGGTAAAATTGCTAAGTGACTTTTCCCACAGAAATTTTCGTTATATGGTTTGTCCCCATAGGGAGCGCTAATTTTACATACCAACAATTTTTGTGATACGAGGTGCCATGTTTTTTGTTTTCTATTAGTCATGTGATTTTTTCACTATAGGGGATATTCGTTAGATGAGGTTCCACTGTCTTTAAATTGTTAATGTCAACAAAGATATTTTGGGTGATGAAAATTAGATTGCTTTAACTCAATCCTGGCCATATTAGTAATTTTCCCCCCTTTTAAACTGTAATGAATTAACAGACCAACTAGCAAGCATGTTAGTTAATTTTAGTTTTAATGAATTAAATCACTTTAGCAATTTATAATTAACACATTATTATAAAAAGTAACATTTCCAAGCCCTGTTCATTAGCAAATGTAAGCATAGGATTGTAACAAATCCAGCATTCACACCTTTTCTGAAGATGAAGTTATCCAAAGAGGTATCCAAACAGGAAGGTGAATACAGACCCTAATTTTCATTTCTGCACCCCTTCTAGGCATTACTTGAAGCATTGGAATGGCCAGCTCATTGAAAGTCATTGATTGGATAGTTTCCATTTTTCTTTCTGGGAATCACCCAGGTCCCCAAGACAGATACCTTTAACTACTGTATATAATATGCTTTGTAATATTTATCTTTCTTCATGTGGACTGAATGTGGCATCAGTTTATTTGATGGCTCCAAAATCAGTGTGTGTGTCACTTCATGGCAAGATGGGATCTACCTTAAACAAATTCATGCCAGTGACATTTTTCCTGCCTCGGGGGGGGGGGGGGGATGCCTTCTCGGATATGAGTTGCAGTTGACAAATCATTTGAAGGTTATATAATGAATCCTGGATTGATCTACCATAGTTAAAATCACCTTTCCATTAAAATGATAGTATAGGCTGCTGCTCCCCTGATGTTTGCTTGACCTATTCTACACACTAAGAGTTGGGTGTGCAAATAATGTCCAATGTGATTTGTATCCATATATTTGCCATATAAATGGGGACCAACAGCAAAAGTATTTTTGTTTAGATATCTACATATTTAACTTTCAAAATATCAGATAAAATTTTGGTGAATGGTAGGAACATCCTGACCAACCTAAGTATAACTAGACGTTCCTTGAACCATCCCATATAAATGCTGGTAATGTACAAATGTCCCTGCTTTGCCTCATTTCCCCCTCAAACTGGTACACATCTCTGCTAACAACAAACCCATTTTCTGAGTATCATACCTTGTATACCCCAAAAAAGACACTAAACTGGCATGAAATGGAAGAGACTCAGAGTTTAAAGAAGTACAGCAAATCATGGATTGAGGATGAAGATAAAGGAGACTTAAAGGTGAAAAAAATATCAGTGTGCATTCATTAGAGAGAATCAGAAAAAAAGTAGGTGGAATGGTGTGTCCTGAGAATAACCATGACTGGGACATTGAGAAGTACCCCATACTGTCTGGTTCAGCTTTTGCAACCTCCAGTTGCATAACTTTAAGTTAAAGGTCACCCTTGCTCGAAAGTAGAGACATCACATTGCAAACAAAAATTTGTATAGTCAAAGCAATAGTATTCCTGGTGGTGATGTATGGTTGTGAGAGCTGGACCATTAGGAAGGCTGAGTGCAGAAGAATAGATGCCTTTGAAATGTGGTGTTGGATGAGAGTTTTGAGGGTCCCATGGACAGCAAAGAGAACAAATAGGTCAATCTTAGAAGAAATCAACCCTGACTGCTCCTTAGAAGGTCAAATAGTAAAGATAAAGATGAAGCACTTTGGACATCAAAGAATAGATGCCTTTGAAATGTGGGGTTGGATGAGGGTTTTGAGGGTCCCCTGGACAGCGAAGATAACAAATAGGTCAATCTTAGAAGAAATCAACCCTGACTGCTCCTTAGAAGGTCAAATAGTAAAAATGAAGATGAAGCACTTTGGACATCAAAGAATAGATGCCTTTGAAATGTGGTGTTGGATGAGAGTTTTGAGGGTCCCCTGGACAGCGAAGAGAACAAATAGGTCAATCTTAGAAGAAATCAACCGTGACTGCTCCTTAGAAGGTCAAATAGTAAAGATGAAGATGAAGCACTTTGGACATCAAATTAGAAGAGAGGATTCAATTGAGAAAGCCTTGATGTTGGGAAAGGTGGAGGGCAAACGAAAAAGGGGGTGGCCAAAGATGAGATGGCTAGATGGTATTGTAGACACAATGGGCACAGAGCTGGGCGGGTTGAGGAGGATGGTGGAGGACAGAGGTACCTGGAGGATAATGGTCCATAGGGTCGCAAAGGGTCAGAATCGACTGTGCGACTGAACAACAACAAAGTAAAAGGTTACCCTTGGTCGAAATCCAGTCGTATCCGACTCTAAGATTCTGAAATAGGAGTGAAAGAATTAAGATATTAATTCTAATATTAATTCTGGTTTAAAAGTAAAAATCATTTTTTCAGCTACTCTGTAAAGTTAAACAGATCAGATTGACCTAATCAATATAGAACATGATGACGAGGCTAAAGTAAACAGAAGGCCTTGTGTCCACAAGCCCAGCACAGTTTGTACAGCTGACAGGGATTTCTCTTAGACTCAGGAAACCATAATGCTGAATAATATTTGTGTGACATGACATGAACAATTCTAAATGTTCTAACCTGAACTGCATGACAATGTCAAAAGATTAATTAATAATTTTGGCTTATCCCATAGTGATGAAATGTGTAGAAATTTCCTAATTAAATGGTATAAAAAGATGGCTCTGAAAATGTATTGTCATTCAGGGGGATTATTAGCTTGTTAAAGCCCCTCTGAATCTGTTTGGCCAAATAATAATAAAACTCCTAATCTGTTTTAGCTGGAAAGCGGTTTGTTTCATTTTCATTCCACTACATTTTAGTGCTCATCTCTGTTTCATAGCTGAAGAGCCACCACTATCTGCTTCTGCAGATGTTTCCATGGTTATGTGGCAGGCATGGTTAGACACCAGAGTGGACGGAATGCTGTTTACCTTCCCACTGAAGTGGTCCCTATTTATCTACTTGCAATTTCTTGCTTTCGAACTGCTAGGTTGGCAGGAGCTGGGACAAAGATGGGAGCTCATCCCATCCTGCAGTATTCGGGTACCGAACTGCTGACCTGCCACCTTGCAGTCAGCATCTTTGCCACTAGAGACACTGCAATCTATATGTTCACTTGATGATGCCTATAATATATGAAAATGAGGTTTCTAGAAAGAGCAGGGAGGGAAATAGTTCCAACTCATCCTTTCACAAGTTGACTCTTTTTCTATCTCATTTGCCACACACACAAAAGCCAGCCTGCACATTTAATTCATCATCCAATCTGACCTTCAAAAATAATACCAAGAAAATCCTTGCCAAATGGCAGCCTAACTGACCATTTTTAATAAAAGTCCACTTGCAGGTATGTGTCAGAAAATAAAATGGGAGAAAGTGAGAAACACACACACACAGAGAAAGAGAGAGAATTAATTAATGACCTGTGGAGGGACCTGGTAGTGTGAGTACTACCAGTTACTAGAGTAGGCAAATTCCTCTTAATCTCTCTAGTCCATATAGACAAATTATCAGCCCCTGTGCAGGGCTGATAATTGCCAGCTACTGCCAAGGCAGTCTGAATCAGGGAGAAATCAATGCAATTGTTTCCAACTCTGTACCCCTGAATGGATGTTGGTTGTGTTGCAGTATTGTTCCATGTTGTTGTTGTTTTTCAGAATGCCCCACTGATTTGCCCAAATCATGTCAAGTATGCAGTTTTCACCTCATCCAAAGTTACCCTAAGAGATTCACCTCTACCACCCTAGCCCCACACAACCTACCATACCAGGGTTTTCCAACGCTTTCCCACCAGGGCCTCTCCAATCAGCCAGATTGCATCAACATCTCTGGCTTTTGTTCCTAATTTGTCCTTTTCAATTTGACCTTCTAAGACATGAAGCAAATTTAAAATGTTAGTTTTTACCTTTTTTATAGCAGTTTATAAGGAAGAACCAATGCTAACCAAAATAATGTTAAAATATGGAGCCCCCCCCCCATGTTATTCAATAGCCGCCAAGCAGGAAAGCCCTACCACTTATTGTGTACACATATGCTAATTTCCTAACATCCACTTCCCCAGAAACATTCGAATTAGGCTTTAAGGCAAACATAACATCAGGAGTCTCTTGGGAAGCTTTAGTGATGAATAGAGCTTTCCTGACTGAGATCCTGCTTGCCTAAATATGGTCTGAGCATATGAAGAGGAAGTTGAGAGATTCTTGCTTGAATAGACAAGAACTGAACAGTTTAAAGTACATGAAAACATTTTTATTAATTTGTTTGACATCCTAGGTATAACTGCTAATGAAATAAAATTAATCAGGAGTGAAAGGGTTAAGTCTGCTGTGTCTATTTGGCAGAAAGGAAAAATGCAATTTAAACCAAACTGCAGTTCCCTGAGCCTTTTCACTACTGCTGAGGCTTGGCTTAAAAAGAAAGAGAAAAATGGGGGAGGATCCTTGACTATGGCTTTTTTAAAAAGCTGTTTGATATCTTTATAAATTGATTAAAAATCAACCATTGCAGTTATCTCACCTGCAAGTGAATTATGGTACAGTGTGCTGTTTGTGGACATGTAGCCTATTGGGTATAGTCAGGGGAAAATGGAAGAAGTAATTTTATTGAAAATAAAATATAAATGAAAATAAGGGGGCAGTTTCCAGATTTGGGACAACATTGTTGCTATGTAAACTCAGGATGGAACCGACTTATAGCAACTCTAAAAGGGCTTTCAAGGTCAATGAGATAGTTAGTCAGTCATCAGTTGGTCAGTCTGTCCATCTGTCCGTTCATTATATTCTTCCCCTGCATTCATTTTTTGTTGGCCCATATATTTTATCTATTCCAATTGTCAACACATGCTTTCACTTTTGCTGTCTACTAACTTTGTTGTTTTGCATTTGAACTTTTCATGGGTAACTTGTTAGGTTGGGATGGCGGCTCAGTGTCCTGCCTCTCCCCCTGAAACAAAGGTTGGGTTCTGACAATGCCTCTTTTGTTCACAGCAGCCAACAGAAATATTTATTTTAGTCACCCTTCAGAATAAATTTTCCTGTCATACTGAGAAAGCAAATAAGATGTGAACACTGAATATTAATGCAGAAGGTTTCCATTCCTAGGGCTGCCCAAGCAAATCTGCCTTAAAGGTTCATCCCTGCACTAAGTATTTCCAGGAAGTTTTTCTGTTATCTCCTTACCAATTCACTCCTATATGTTTCACCTCAGGAAACCATATGTGGCATCTGGGATCTTTCACGGAGACTTCTCAGGCCTAGCTGTGCACTATCTACAACATATTCCCCAGCTAACTTGATGTCTTCCAAATATCATATCATACAGAGGTGGAAATTATAGCCCTGCACACTTGAAAATAATACATTTCAGACAAAAGTCTTCTTTAGCCCTGCCTTGGATTGAACATGTGACTGGTTGCATAGAAAGTGTGTGTTCTGTCACTGAGCTTGACACCCCTAGAAAGGGTTTTAAAACCCAATAGCAGGGATGCCACCTATACTACTGACAGTACCACTGCCCATGAACTTTAGGTAAATAAAGGCATTTTTGCATGCAGCAGAATTTTTTAAAAAAAGAAATGAGACAAAACTGAGAAAAATGTAGCTGCAATTTTATTAATTGTAGTTACACCATGATCTGCAGTGCACACATTAGCACGTGTTTGGCTTAAACAGTAGCGGATGGCTGCCTGCCAAATTTATCATACCAGGTACAGCAAACCAAGCAGTTTGTTGGACTGGGGATATTCTTCTTCTTTTGTGCCCTGATCAAACCCTGGACTGCCAAAATGAAGCAACTTTCTTGGCCTTTTCGTTGGCCAAACTTAAATCCTCGTTGGTGTAAGTTTCTGGCAGCAATTGGCAGATCAGCAAAAGAGCCAGATTCTGTATCTCTCCACATTTCCACAGCATGTTGTCTGCCAGCAGCTCCACTTGAGCATGTTGGTCTTCCATTTACAGGCTCCAACCCTTAGCCAATTCAGAGTCCTCCAAGTGACATTAGGGAAGTTGAGTTCCTCAGCTATATACAGTAGACCCTTGATTAGCGATGCATTCAAATAGCGTCATTTCCGATTAACAATGCTACGATGCTCCCAATATGATTGTTTGAATAACAACGTTATTCGATTAATGACGGTATTTGCTGATCTCCTTCCCCGGGCGGTGAATCAGAGTGAACTGATAGGCATTCAGGAAAATAGCCCAACGTAACATGTGGGGGAACAATATCTGCGGAGTCAGCTTTGTAGTAACAAAAATCCCTAACAACAGTTTATGGTCAGTTACAATAGTGAATTCCCTGCCATACAAGAAGCCGTGGAAATTCTTCATCCCAGCAACTATGGCCAGAGCTTCCCTGTCAGTCTGGGCATAGTTGCTTTCAGCTTTGGATAGGGATCTTGAATAGAATGCAATCGGGGCTTCCTTCCCATTTTCAAGAGAGTGACAGAGGACAGTACCCACACCTACTGGTGAAGCATCACACACAAGGACCACACATTTATTTGGATTGAAGTGAGTTAAGACTGCTTCGGAAGACAGAAGCTCCTTTAACTCATGGAACGCTCATTCCTGGCTTTGCCCCCACAACCAAACTGCATCTTTTTAAAGTAAACGGTGCAGCGGCTCTGCTACGGATGCCTTCCTGGGCAGGAAGGAGTGATAAAAGTTAAGCAGACCCAGGAACCCAGGCGGTTGGTTAGGGGGCGTTGTGTACAGCAGCAACCTTAGAATTGGAGGACTTAATTCCCTCAGGAGTTACCTTAAACCCCAGGAACTCTACTTCCCTTGCATGGAAAACACATTTGTCTTTTCTAAGTCGTAACCCAGCATTCTCAAAAACCTGCAATACCCGGTCCAACCTTTTAGCAAGCTCAGATTCACTCCCTGCAATGATTAGCACATAATCAAAGTAGGGGAGGATCCCAGGGAGACCCTTTAACAGATGTTCAAACAGAGATTGAAAAATGCCGGGGGCTGCTTTTATGCCAAACTGTAGGTCAGTCACCTTAAAGGATCCCTTGTGTGTAATGATTGTCTGAGCCGCCGCAGCAGCAGGCGTAACTGAAAGCTGCTGATAGGCTTGCACCCAATCCAACTTTCCCCCATGTAAAGCAGCCAATAAGCGGCTCACTACCGGCACCGGATATGCATTAGGTCTGATGGCCTTGTTAATCGTACATTTATATTTATAATCAGCACAAATCCTGACCTCCCTGTTAGATTTTATAGCAGTCAGTATTGGCGTCTCCCATTCTGCGGAGTCCATGGGAAGCAATATACCCTGACTCATGAGCTTGTCCAGCTCAACCTCAATCTTGACCTTTAGTGTGAATGGCACACGTCGAGGTTTGAGGTGAACAGGCCACATGGCTGGGTCAAGGTCGAAAGAAACAGGAGGCCCTATGTAGTTTCCAAGTCCCTTTCTGAAGACAGCCAGGTGCGCGTTACAAACATCCTGCACTGGGTCAGAGTGGACGGCATTGAAGCCAGACAGTCTAATGCATAGTGGTTCAAACCACTGCACCCCAAGTAAACAATCTGTGCCCTGTTTAACCACTACGAGAGGTAGTCTTGTTGCAATGTTTTTGAACTTAACTGCAAAATCCCCAACCCCCAGACTGGGATCTGGCAACCCTGCACATCCCGGAGGGACGCCTTGAAGGCCCGCAACTTTGGGCGTGAACTAGGGGGAATTCGCAGGAACTCCTTCTGGGGCAAAATGGAATAGGACGTACCCAAATCAACCTTCATCTTCACCAGAACGCCTTGCAGCTGGACCTCCACAAAGAAGCGATGGGAAACACTGGAGACATGGCTGATGAGCGGCTCCACAGCAGAAATCTTTGAGATGGATGCTCCCTTTTGCCTCGGACAGTTGAGCTGGTCCAGTGACTGCTTCTGGCGCTGTCGACAGACTTTTGTGATGTGGCCCCTTTTTCCACAGTGGTGGCAGTCGGCGTTTCTGAAGGGACACTTTCAGCGATCGTGCCTTCCTTCGCAGCCATAGCACCTCCGCTGGGCCCTCTCGACAGTGTGCTTGTCCGTCTTCCTGCTCTGGGCCTTCCGGACCTCACCTTCCTTGTTGCTGGACCTGGACCCTGATGTGGATGTGGACGCCGGCGATGCAGAAGATGCAGATGAATGAGGCGATGAGCAGTGGTGGGTCTGCACGGCAGACTCCGAACCTCCGGAGGCAACAGGCCAGTGCTGAAAGGACTTGATGCCAGACCGTGCTGCCTCAGATGCCAACGCCTCTCACAAGACTGACTTGAACATTAGGATGTCACTGGTCATGAGCCGGCATTGCATCTCCTCATCTCTCAGGCCAGCGAGTGGGCGGTCTTGGAGTGCCTCTTCCAAGTTGTCCCACTGGCATGGGGCAGCAGCCAACCTCAGTGCAGCGGTGTAGTCTGCGACGGATTCCCCAGGGTGTTGGTCTCATCTGTGGAATGCCACCCGGGCCAGGAAGATGGACACCTTGGGCTGGAAGTGGTTCCAGAGAGCTGCAAGGATGTCCGCAAGGGGAACTGCATTGATGTCCCGGGGCATTACCAAGTGGATGGCGAGTTCCAGAGTGGCCAGGCCGCACTTGGAGAGGAAGCAGGATCTTTTCTGGCCCTCGTCGACGATGCCCTCAGCCGCCATGGCATGGCGGAACTGGCGTTCATAGAGATTCCAACTCTCCAGCATGGCCACATCGAAGGGATCAACGGAAGATTTGTGGGAAGCCATATTCCATCCTTGTCGCCAATTTGATGTTCAGAAATTTAAGAGAAGCAGCCAGCATTACAGGGCCAAACACAACTTTATTGTAAGCAAACCGAACATGAACAGCAATGGCGCAGCAGTGCTTTATATACACTATACAATGGATACATTTTGGCAGGAAGCAACAGGACTGGTTGGGAGAGAAGTGGGGTGATCATGGGGTGACCAGAGACTGGGGAGACTTCACACGTCTCGTTAGAAAAGGTGGGAAAGCAAGTCCCGTGATAACTTAGTACCATGAAGAAGACAAAATGGAGGATCACCCCGATCCTGCAATAATAACTATAAACTATTTTAAGCACTATTAAAGTTACATACACAAAAAGAGGTTTGCCTATGAAGCACCTTTACAGTTTGCTTTCTTTCTTTCTCTGTTGAAATGATTTGTGCCCATCCAGTTCAGTTTGAGTGCTTGGTACACAATGATTTATAAATCTCCTTCACATTGCCCAGACCTGTCAACCATCCCATTTTGGCCGGGAAAGCCACGTATTTTGCCCTGCTTTCCCGGCCCTCTCCCATTCTTTTCAACACCCATAAATTTCCCGTATTTTATTATTTATTTATTTATTTATTTTTATTCTTATGTTTAACAGTTGCGGCCCCGGGACAAATGCCGATTGCAACCGCCATGGAGCCTCCTAGTATCACGGGAGTTGGTTAAGACTGGTGCGCACACGTGAGGAAATCGCACGGGTGCGCAAAATTGAAACTAACTACTGCAGTCAGTTGAAGTCTTGAGACTGACTGACTGTGTGCACTTAGAGGAGTCGGACTCACTGGCGACAAGGCGACTGCTGCGCCAATGCCATACTACAACAAATGACAACAAAAACACTCTGTGAAGCATGAGCTGAGCTCTCTCACAGCGTTAGCGCAACCAGACCACCTTCCAAACCACTTTCTGAGTCCTCCTTTCTGCTTTCTTTGTTCTTTCCTTCCTTCCTTTCTTAAGTTCCTTCTCTTCTTTCCTTCCTTCCCTTCCAAGAGCAGGCAGCGTTGGCCGGGCGGCGGGGTTTAGGAGCTTCTCACCGAGAGAGTGAGAGAACCCCGACCCCCCTTTTTGGCGGGAAAGTGTGGCTGCGATCGATGGTTGTGGTGACTCCAATTTGCCCCCCTGGGGGGGGAGGGGGCTGCGTTCCATTTCCCAAAGCCCCTCCCCCAGGGCGTTTGTTGTGTTTATTTTGGAGTGGATGTGGATCTCATTCTCATTTCCCCCCTCCCTTTTTGGCTTGATTTCTCTTGGGTGCTGACTTCACCGCCAATTTCGTCACTTGTTTTTTTTGGCCGGCCATTCCTCTTGCCTGCTGGTCTGGTGGATAGACTTTGCAGTGCACGCGAATATGAGTTGTGAGCGTGTGAATGCGAGTGAGTGCGGCACGTGCCTCTGCGTGCGGTAAAAATCGGTTTCTGGGAACTTCAGACCAAGCAGACTCTGCCCCGAGGAGAGAGCAAACAGCCGGAGGGCAGATCGAGCCTCAAGTGTTAGGGTCGTGTTAGAAGTGAGGGGGAAGAGAGGGAGACCCCAATTCAAATGCTGTTAGGGCAGCATCTGCTGTTAGGGTGTAACCCCATTTTCAGAAAATGCACCCCCCAGTCTTTTATTTCTATCTTTCTATCCCCTTTTATTAAAGTTATTCCGTTTTATTCCTCTGAAATAAACTTATTTCACTCACTTTATTCTGCCACACATGTTTAGGATTGATTAGGCTTATGTGTACACAAGCACCACTCTGACCATGCACCCATTCACACACACTTGAAGGTATATACTGCAAGGGTTGACACAACAGACTTGGCCCCTTTCACTCCTAATAAATATTATTTCATTGGCAGTTATACCTGGGATGTTACATAACTTAATAAAAATGTTTTCGAATACCTGGAACTGTTCTATTCAAGATAGCATATTTCCTTTGCTCTGTATAGATTATGTCCCCCCAAAAAGACTCTAAAATATTTTAGATTTGATTTTAACATGCTCTGTTTGTATCTCAAATCAGGATCTTTCCTTGCACCTCAGCCTACCTCCTGCAAGCATCCAGGAAGGCTCAATGCCACAGGAAGCCATCACTTAACATTTTGCCCCAAGCCACCTTGATTCCTCTGTTTACTTGTTGTATTGTTTTGTTTACTCTTGCACCTGGCATGCTCATTGTTTTTGGACCCCTCCTGTATTCAATTGTAGATAGTGCTTGGGCTGACTCAGGATAGATTAGTTGCTGGGTGGGAATGGAATTTGGCCAAGAGCCTCAAGCAATGCTCCTCCTCAGGGGAGTCTGAAGGGTGCCCATCTTCATCATTGGTCCTTTTGCATCCTGGATTCAAATCTGGACTTTTTGATTTGTGCCAAATTACAATCCTGGCGCCCATTGGCTGTCACCTGAATGATGTCACAACCTGCATTTGCTAAACTATGAACTCTGTCATTTCCAGGGCAATTGCTCTACCCATCACCTTTTGTTCTATGTAATTGACCTGTTTTGTCTCTATATGATTGACCTTTTAATGTAACAAAAAGAGTCTGGTGCCGGGTTTTTGTTCACCATTGTAAATCTCTTATTTTGTAAACTTGTTAGCTAGCAGTAGAACTAGTTGAGCTCCCTTGGGTGGAGGGTATAAAAATCTCCTGATAGAAAATGTCATCAGCGCTCTCAGCACATTTGCACGCAAGACAGCGGAACCAAAAAGAGCTGCTCACTTAAGGGACTTTAATAGGCAAAAAGGTTGAGAATAGGGCTTTTCCCGGCACCTGGCCAGTGACGCTTAAACCCCTTTTCAATAAACCAATTTTAATTTTTGCCTAAATTAAACACTTCCTCGTTCTTGGGAGAAGGGCTCCACCAGTGACTCGAAACGAAGTTGTAACTGTATCCAGTAGCCATTTTTCTGGTAACAAGGGGATTGGTTGTCAGAGAAAGATGAGGATAATAATAATTTCGTGTCAGAAATTATTCTGGGTTTGTTGTGTATGTACAATGTTGCTTGATATGTATGTACAATGTCGCTTTAAGAAATGTATGAATGTAACCTGGCCACAATCACAATGTAACCCAGCTGTTAAAGGAACGCGAGCAAGCTGCCTATAGAGGGCAGCTGCGAGTGTTTAACTCACATGGTTATCATTCCTCAAATCACCTGCAGCCGCGGGAACTCCCCGCAACAACAAACTACTACCGATCCACCACCGAAGATGGGCGTGACGCGGATGACGTCACGCCGGTAGCAGCCATGCAGCCAGATTCAAATGTATTGTACTACTGTATATAATGTGAGGTATCTCCGCCATTACCACATGTTCGTTCTGATCATCAACCAATAAACCTGTGTTAGTCCTTACTGCGACTCCTTCTATGTCTCCCGGAAAAGACACTAAATTGGCGACGAAGGTGGGATCGATGGCGAATCCCAAGGTCAAGGCGTACCAGTTCGATGTGAGCGAGCCCGAACAATGGGAGCTCTACGAGTGCCAGTTTTGGCACGCGATGGAAGCCGCGGGCATCGACGACGACGCGAAGATGCGCTCCCACTTCCTGGCCCAAGTGGGGCCGGCCACGCTGCGGATCCTGATGACCCTGGTGGCCCCCCGGAAGGTAGACGAGGTCCCCATCGACCGTATCCTGGAGAGACTGGGTGAGCATTTCCAGCCGCCCGTCTCGATCTTCCCAGCATGGGTCGCGTTTCACAGGCGAGACCAGCGACCGGGCGAATCCGTGTCCGCCTACGCGGCGGCCCTCAGGCTTGCGGCGGTCCACTGCCAGTGGGATGACCTGGACCAGGCCCTCCGTGACCGCATGTTGTGTGGGTTGAGGGACGAGGAGCTGCAGAGAAGGCTGATGACCCGCGACCAACGCCTCACGTTCAATGAGGTACTGCAGGAGGCCCAAGCAGCCGAGGAGGCCAGGAGCGGGATTAGACTGTTCAAGTCCCGAGGGGCCGCGTCCGAGAGGGCCAAGTCACCAGTACAGGTGGCCCGGTGGACACCAGCGAAGCCGGCCTGGCGGGCCCCCAAGCCGCCCGCCGGCACACCAACGTCGTCCGAGGAGTCATTCACGACAGCGGACCCCTACTCCAGCGAGGACGGCGACATCCAGAGGATCAAGAAGCATGGTGAGAAGCGGCAGACCCGAGAACGGCAGGACCGCCGTTGCGACGGTTGTGGGGCGTCCCACGACTGCACGAGGTGCCCGTTTCGAAAGGCCGAGTGTCACAACTGCGGCCGAAAGGGGCACATCGCCCGAGTATGCAGGCGCGGGCGAGTCGAGGACAAGAGGAGTTCCAGCTATCCCCAGACGCACCAACGGAAGGCAGCCGGCACCAGGAAGGTCGCAGCCAGCTACAGTGAGGAAGGCATGAACCGCGTGGGCCTGGAGCACCGGCGGTTTTTCATAGAGGTACTGTTGCAAGGGGTCCCAGTGAGGATGGAGATAGACTCGGGGTCGTCTTATTCCATCCTGTCCCAAAAAGAGTTCATGCGTATTCCCCCAGACAAGCGGCCCAAACTGCGGGCCATGAGGTCACACCTACGGGATGTGCAAGGAAATGGGATCCAAGTGTTGGGGGTGGGGAACTTCAAGGTGAAGTTCAAGAACTACTCCGAGAAACTGCCCCTAGTGGTCCTCAAGGGGGGGAGGTGCTGCCTTTTGGGAACGCAGTGGTTTGCTCCCCTGGGAATCAAACTGTCCGGCATTAATGTCATCGAGACTGACCCAATGCGGGACATGTGCAATGCACACCCGGACGTTTTCAAGAAGGGGCTCAGGAAGTACAAGGGGCCCCCGGTTTCCTTCGAGCTGGACCCAGAAATCCGGCCCATCCGTCTCAAACCAAGGAGAGTGCCTTTCGCCCTCAAGGACAAGATCGAGGCGGAACTGGACAAATTGGTGGGGCAGGGGATTTTGGTTCCAGTGGACTCGGCGGAGTGGGAAACGCCGATTGTTACAGCCCTTAAGTCAAACGGGGAAGTCAGGATTTGTGCAGACTATAAATGTACCATTAACAAGGCCATTCGGCCAAATGCATATCCAGTGCCCATGGTCAGCCACTTGCTGGCCACGTTACATGGGGGGAAGTGTTTTGCCAAGTTAGATCTGGCTCAGGCATACCAGCAGCTCTCTGTAACCCCGGCTGCCGCCGCCGCGCAAACGATAGTGACGCACAAGGGGGCGTTTAAGGTAACGCGCCTTCAGTTTGGCGTGAATTCGCCCCCCGGAATTTTCCAGTCCCTCGTGGAACGCCTTTTAAAGGGGCTTCCAGGCGTCCTTCCATACTTCGACGACGTGTTGATAACGGCGGGGAGAGAATTAGAATTAGCAAAGAGGCTAGATGGGGTCCTTTCAGTGTTCGAGAGGGCAGGTCTTCGACTGAGGAGGGACAAATGCGTATTCTTTGCGAGGGAGGTCGAGTTTCTAGGCTTTAAGGTAACCCCGGAAGGGATCAAACCCTCTGAGTCAAAGGTTGCGGCCGTAAAAAACGCCCCTCGCCCCACCGCAAAACCGGAGCTACAGTCATTCCTAGGGCTCCTAAACTTCTATCATACCTTCCTGCCTCGGAAGGCATCGGTCACGGAGCCACTGCACGCGCTACTTAAAAAGGACGCGGCTTGGCGGTGGGGGGACAGGCAGGAGAGAGCATTCAAGGAGCTTAAGTCACTCCTGTCTTCGGATGCTGTCCTGACCCACTTCGACCCGAAAAAACCAGTGGTTTTAGTCTGTGATGCATCCCCAGTGGGGGTGGGGGCGGTCCTGTGCCACGTGTTGGAGAGCGGGAGGGAAGCCCCAGTAGCGTACTACTCAAGGTCCCTCTCAAAGGCCGAGCGCAATTACGCGCAAACTGATAGGGAGGCCCTAGCCATCATCGCCGGAACGAAAAAGTTCCATGACTTTTTATACGGCCGCGAGTTTACGGTAGTGACCGATCACAAACCACTTCTGGGGATCTTCACTACTGGCAAACCCACACCGCAAATTCTATCCCCCAGGATGCTGCGTTGGGCTATTTTCCTCAATGCCTACCAGTATGAGCTGGTCTATCGCCCAGGGAAGGAGATCTCCCATGCGGACGCGCTGTCCCGATCTCCCCTCCCAAGTGTAGGGGACCCCACATGCGAGGTAGAGCAGGATCACCAAGTCCTACTGATCGAGTCTCTCGACTCACCCCCCATTCTCCCGGCCGATCTCGCCAAGGCCACAGCGGCCGATAAGACGCTGGCCCAAGTTAGCTCCTGGGTGAGGAAAGGGTGGCCCACTACTTCCCCCGAGGAACAATTCAAGCCATTTGTTAGGCGCAGAGTAGAGCTTTCGCTGGAAAGGGGCTGCTTACTCTGGGCCCAGCGGGTAGTTATCCCTGAGAACCTGAGGGCCAAGGTACTGAGACTTCTGCACACCAGTCACCCCGGGATCGTGTGCTCCAAGGCTCTGGCCAGGAGTTTCTTTTGGTGGCCCCAGATAGACGGGGACATAGAGCGTTTAGTGGGCACGTGTGAGAGCTGCCAGAGCTCTCGGCCCGAGGAGTCCCGGTTACCCCATAGGGAATGGGATACGGCCCGCGGGCCATGGTCCCGGATCCATGTCGACTTCGCTGGCCCTTTCCGCGGGTCCATGTTTCTGCTGGTAGTCGACTCCTACTCCAAGTGGTTGGAGGTAATCCCCATGAACAGCACCTCCTCCGCCGCAACCATCAAGCAGTTGCGAAAACTTTTTGCCTGTTTCGGCCTGCCAGAAGTCCTTGTTAGCGATAACGCTAGTACCTTCACGTCTGCAGAATTCAAGACGTTCATTGAGCGAAACGCCATCAGGCACATTACCGCTGCCCCGTTTCCCCCCGCCACAAATGGTCAGGTAGAGCGCCAAGTGCGCACTACGAAAGACACACTGCAGCGCATGGGCCCCGGTGAGTTGAACCTCCATTTGTGTCAGTTCCTCATCTGCTACAGCACAACCCCCCTAGCTTCAGGATTTTCCCCAGCCGAACTCCTCATGAGGAGGCATCCGGTAACACTTTTTGACCGGATGGATCCGTCCAGGGTGGAGGATGAAGGGAGAAACATAAACATAGGGGGAGGGAGCTCCAAAAGTTTTTCGGCAGGGGACCCGGTCCACTGCAGGAATTACGCGGCGTCAGGGCCAGCGTGGGTTCCAGGGACAGTCATCGAGCAGACGGGGCCAGTGTCCTACAGGGTCGAGACTAGCTCGGGTCTACTCTGGAGGAGGCACGCCGACCAACTCAGGAGGCGGGTCACTAGTGAAGGGGATTCAGCGTTAGGGTCCTCCCCCACCCGCATTACCCAAGGGGGAGACACGCCGGAACCCGGGGATACAAATGCATATCCTCGGTTCCCAACCACAGAGGAGGATACTTTGGAAGAGAAGGATCAGTTAGATGACGATTATGAGTTGCGGTAACAGGGGGGTGTAGCGGAGTGGTCCCCCACCCGTCCTAGCGAAAAGAGGGGTTTCAGTTCAGCCCCTGGTACCTCCAGTCCCCCCAGTCCTTTTGTGTTAGAATATACCATAGCTCCAGCTCCACGGAGACCAACACCCCCAAGGCAGGCATCGGGGGGAGTCCACCCACCACAGTCCCCAGAACTCCCAGGCAGGGAACGGGGGGTGGCGAGACCACGAGGGTCTCTTCATCGATCCCGAGATTTGTGCTGGGGGGGACCCCTAGCTCCTCAAACGGTAGGCAGGAGTTCACTTCCCAACTGTTCATTCCATTCCCATCCCCCAATGCAAGGTTACCACAGAGCCCACACCGAGCCACTAACGAGTCCCCCCTTTCCGTTGCAGGACAGGACTCCGCAGAGCCAGGCTCCCCTGTGTTAAGCCAAGCGGCCGCTCGCCCCAGGCGCACGTGTGGCAAGCCACAATGGTTGAGGGACTTCGTCCCATCCTAGGGGGGAGGGATGTTGTGTATGTACAACGTTGCTTGATATGTATGTACAATGTCGCTTTAAGAAATGTATGAATGTAACCTGGCCACAATCACAATGTAACCCAGCTGTTAAAGGAACGCGAGCAAGCTGCCTATAGAGGGCAGCTGCGAGCGTTCAACTCACATGGTTATCATTCCTCATAAGAACATAAGAACATAAGAACAGCCTTGCTGGAACAGGCCACAGCCCATCCAGTCCAGCATTCTGTCTCACACAGTGGCTCACCATTTCCTTCAGGGTATTCCCAAGGAGATGCCTTCACCTGCTTAGGATTCCCTGGAAATGGCATTGAGAGATATCCTGCCTATCTCTCCAACCCGGAGGTTGTCCTTAGGTAGCCATAATTATAGCCATTGATAGCCTTGTCCTCCATGAACTTGTCTAATCCTTTCTTAAAGCTGTCAAGACTGACAGCTGTCACCACTTCTTCTGGCAGGGAGTTCCATAGACCAGTAATCCTCTGGGTGAAAAAGTACTTTCTCTTATTTGTTTGAGAACTAGTACCCAAAAGTTTCATGGAGTGTCCCCTAGTTCTAGTGTTGTGCGATAGGGAAAACAGTTTTTCCTTATCCACTTTGTCCACACCGTGCATGATTTTATAAACTTCAATCAGGTCACCTCTTAGACGCCGTCGTTCAAGAGTGAAAAGGCCCAACCGTTGCAGCCTCAGATGGTAAGGAAGGTGTTCCAGTCCCCTAATCATTCTGGTTGCCCTCCTCTGCACTTTCTCCAACTCCATAATATCCTTCTGGAGGTATGGCGACCAGAACTGTACACAGTATTCCAGATGGGGCCTCACCATAGATTTATAAAGAGGCAAAATGACACTTGCTGACTTATTTTCTATACTCTTCCTAATGATCCCTAACATTGAGTTTGCTTTTTTCACTGCTGAGGCACACTGGGTTGACACCTTCATTGAGCTGTCCACCAGGACACCAAGGTCCCTTTCCTGGTTTGTCGCAGAGAGTTCAGACCCCATCAGTTTATAAATGTAATTGGGGTTTTTTGCCCCAACATGCATCACTCTGCACTTACTGATGTTGAAGCTCATTTGCCACTGTTTTGCCCACTCCCCCAGTGTCAAGAGATCCCTCTGGAGCTCTTCACAATCTCTCACAGTTTTCACTACCCTGTATAATTTAGTATCGTCAGCAAATTTGGCTACCTTGCTTTTTACTCCTACCTCTAGATCATTTATGAAGAGGTTGAAAAGCAGGGGTCCCAGTACTGAACCTTGGGGGACCCCACTCTTTACTTCCCTCCACTTGGAGAAGTGTCCATTTAGTGCTACCCTCTGTTTCCTGTCCCTTAGCCAGTTGCTGATCCAGGACAAGACCTGTCCCTTTATTCCATGACTGGTAAGTTTATTCAAGAGCCTTTGGTGTGGGACCTTGTCAAAAGCCTTCTGAAAGTCCAGATAAACAATGTCAACTGGATCCCCCTTATCCACATGCTTGTTGACACTCTCAAAAAATTCCAACAGATTAGTGAGGCATGATTTGCCCTTGCAAAAGCCATGTTGGCTCTCCTTTAGCAGCGCCTCCTCTTCTATGTACCTATTAATTCTATCTTTTAGGATGGTTTCCATCACTTTACCTGGGACACATGTCAAACTGACAGGCCGGTAATTTCCTGGATCACCCCTGGATCCTTTTTTGAAAATTGGTGTTACATTCGCTACCTTCCAGTCATCAGGCACAAACCCTGATTTGAGGGAAATATTATATATTTTGGCTAGGAGATCAGCAATTTCATCTTTAAGTTCCCTGAGAACTCGTGGATGGATGCCATCTGGTCCTGGTGATTTGTTAGTGTTTAGTTTAACAAGACATGCAAGGACCTCCTCCCTGGTTATTTCTATCTTGCTTAATTCTTCGGTTTCCCTCCCTACGAAGATAGGTTCTGTTTTGGGCATGTGGTCTCTATCTTCTTCAGTGAATACTGAAGCAAAGAATTCATTGAGTCTCTCTGCAATCTCTGTTTCCTCTTTAATAACCCCTTGCCTTCCATTGTCATCTAATGGTCCAATGGCCTTCCTAGTTGGGTTCTTACTTCTAATGTACTTAAAGAAGTCTTTGTTATTCCTCTGAGTATTTTTAGCTATACGCTCCTCAAAGTCTTGCTTTGCTTTCCTGATTGTTGCCTTGCATTTGTTCTGCCAGAATTTATGTTTCTGCCTGCTGTCCTCATTTGGACAAGCCTTCCATCTTCTAAATGAGCTTTTCTTGCTCTTGATCACTTCCCGAACAGCTCCTGTAAGCCACATTGGAGTCCTCTTGGACCTGGCAGTGCCCTTTTTCCTTTTGGGTATGCATTCCAATTGGGCCTCTGTTATTGTTTTTGTAAACAGCCTCCATGCCTCTTGGAGTGTTTGGACTCTCTCAATTTTCCCTTTCAGCTTCTTTTTTACTAGTTTCCTCAACTTTGGGAAATTTCCTTTTTGAAAATTTAAGGTCTCTGTGTTAGATTTTATCAGTGACTTGCGATCTATGTTCAAGTTAAACATAATTGAGTTGTGGTCACTGTTCCCTATTGGATCAGTCACATTAACATCTTGCACCAGATCCTGAGTATTACTCAGGATCAAGTCAAGGATTCTTGTACCTCTAGTTGGGTCTTCAACCATCTGTCCCAGGGAACAATCATTGAGCATATCTAGGAACTTTATCTCTTTATCATGTGCTGAACAACAGTTCACCCAGTCTATGTGAGGGTAATTGAAGTCCCCCATTATAACCAGGCTTCCCTTCCTGGATGCCTCCTTTACAACATTCTCCAACTGCCAGTCTCCCTCAAGAGTTTGGGTCGGAGGCCGATAGTATATGCCTACTGTTAGACCATCCTTGTGGCCTGGTACTCTTACCCACAGAGCTTCTAATGGTGACTCTAAATCACCTAGATATTCCAGTTCATAAGATTTTATCACTTCTTTGACATACAAGGCTACACCACCTCCTGTTTGCCCCTTCCTATCCTTCCTGTACAGTTTGTAGCCTGGGATAACTGTATCCCATTGGTTATCATCCGTCCACCAGGTTTCAGTGATACCAATAATATCAATATTCTTATCTATTGCTAAGTATTCCAGCTCCCCTATTTTGTTCCGGAGGCTTCTGGCATTTGTATACAAGCATTTATATATGCATTTCTGACACAGTCTTTTGTGTCCAGTTGCATTGTTAGACTGCCTCTTGCATCCTTCTGCTAGAATGCTAGTGACTAGCTCCTTGCTCTGCTCAGTAATATTTGCATCCTCCTCACTACTCAAGTACACACTTTCCCGAACCGGATTCCTCAAATCACCTGCAGCCGCGGGAACTCCCCGCAACAACAAACTACTACCGATCCACCACCGAAGATGGGCGTGACCCGGATGACGTCACGCCGGTAGCAGCCAATGAGCTACCATGCAGCCAGATTCAAATGTATTGTACTACTGTATATAATGTGAGGTATCTCCGCCATTACCACATGTTCATTCTGATCATCAACCAATAAACCTGTGTTAGTCCTTACTGCGACTCCTTCTATGTCTCCCGGAAAAGACACTAAAGGGTTGAAAGGATTTTTGCAGAAGAAACTCTGCTCAGGGAACAAATGAGGCTCCTTTCGTGTCCCCAAGAGCTGGGACAGAGACGGGTGCTCAATCTGTCATGCAGATAGGGGTGAGCGGAGGCGAAGGGTGGTGGTGGAGGGGGAGGTGTGTGTCCCTCACCTGGGGCTGTGTGTGTGTGTGTGTGTGTGTGTGTGTGTGTGTGTGTGTGTGTGTGTGTGTGTGTAAAACGAGCTCCCATCTCAGTCCCAGCTCTTCAGGAGCGTATTTGGCAAGCCTCAAAGCCAAAATAATTATCTTTCCACAACCCTTGCCTTTCCGTCAAACTACAATTCCCAGAACGTCCCTATCATTTAGGCTGCCTCTGGACTCCTGGGAAATGTAGTCTGTGCTGTGGGAGGCATACCTGGAAGGGCTTTAAATCCCCCTCCCTCATCTCTCCCCAAAACCTCTCTTTTCCCAACAAAGGCTTCTCCACATCACTTTCTTTGCTGCAGACACAAAACGTCTGGGTATGTTTTTCAACCTCATTTTCTTCCTTATTTCAATGTTTTATCCTTATTGCAATGGCCTGTTGGGTTGGGGTTGGGGGAGCAGGTTGGGCTGGTTTGAGACACACACACCCCAGGCGTGGGAAAAGGAAGAGACTCATTGGGAGTATAGACACACACACACCCCTGACTCTCCAAGGCTAGCTTGGGCGCTGGGGGATGCTGGGATTTGTACTCCCAAAGAAGGACCTTCCCCCAGCTCTGCTATGAGCATATTTTCCTCTCCCAAAGTGTCTTTACCCTTGGAAGCCCAATTATCCTAATTTGGGGGTTTGGGGAAAGGAGAAATCCCAAAACCCCACCATATTGGGGCAATAAACATTTTGAAACCTTTGCATTTCCAAGTTCACTCTTGGTGGGAGGGGTTATTAGGGAACCAGAGCCCCCTTCTTGTCTCATGGGGACCCCCTCTCCTCCCAGCCCATGGTCCTTCCCTTGTTTCTAATATCTCCTCCCCATCATATTGCAGCCTAACGCCTTGTGTCCATAAAAGCTCCCAACGTTGGTTTCCACTGCCAACCTAGCAGTTCGAAAGCAAGAAATTCCGAGTAGATAAATAGGAACCACTTCGGTGGGAAGGTAAACAGTGTTCCATGCACTCTGGTGTCTAGTCATGCCTGCCACATGACCACAGAAAACAGCACTGGCTCTTTGGCTTTGAAATAGAGATGAGCACTGAATCCTAGAGTTGGATATGACTGGCTTTCAAGCAAGGGCAACCTTTACATAATAACAGCACATCCCTGATTGGTATTCACATTTGCTGTGTAGTTTGGCCCTGTTTATGCAAGTGCTTAGTAATGGTCTCCCTTGCTCAAAAGCTAGTCATAGCTGACTCTAGGGTGCAGTGCTCATCTCCATTTACAGCTAAAGCGCCAGTGCTGTCTGTTTGCAGCCGTTTTCACGGCCATGTAGCAGGCATGACTAGAGCCCAGCAAGTTACATGGCCAGATTTGGCCACACCCACAGATTTGGTCACACCCACAGAGGGGTGTGGCCAAAATTTCCCTTATTTTCAAATCCAAAAGTTGACAGGTATGCATATTGCCCCAGGTCTAAATCAGGCTGGTTTGTTGGGAATTTGGGATAGTGGTGAAGCAACCAAGTTAAAAATGAATTTCAGTTTTATTTCAGCATGATATTCAGACCTTCTTACAACTCCATACTACTCAAACACAAAAAGCATTTGGTGTACACATTCTGTCTTTCAAAATGAGAAATTGTTTGAATAATAGCTATTTTTAAATCATTTATTTTATTCAGTAAAATAAACTATCTTCAGTAAATATATGAAGTATAAGTAGACTGCATTCTATTGGAACATCCACTTCAGGTTTTCAGATCCCCCCCCCCCCCATAATTTGTCTTTTTTCAATTGAAAAAAATGTGATTTGCTTATACGTATTAAACAAGTCAGAACTGGCCTGCTAAGTCAATAAAATAATCATTGTTACCATACCAACTATGCACTGATTAGATCTCTATGGAGCTCACTAAGAGAATACTCAGAAGCCTTGATATTCGTGTCATACTGTGACCTCAATGAAGACTGGCTAATTTCACCCTTGTCTTGCAGTATTTATAGAATGAATGTGTAAAATATTATAGATAGTTAAATAAAACTATTTGGCTATGTTCCAGGAGTAAAAATGGAATGCCCTTTGTACAGAAGGAATTGTATGGCTGTATGGGAATTGATTTCTTTTTGGCCAGGGAGAACAATCCTATGTTAAACTGGGGTAAGAAGTATTCTACTACCTTTCAAGGAGAACACCTTGTGTGCTTAATATATGTTCAGCCCAGGGCAGGTAAGGGAACCACAGAAGACATAAACATTTTTTTAAAAAAAACCTTGTAAAGATGATAACCATATGTCTAGCATCCTTGACAACAACAGCCATTACCCAGCAGTTCCAGAATATAGCAGGGTTAATATCTTCAGTCTAGCTAGAAATGAAGAGTGCCAACCATGCTGGTTGATTTTGGGAGGGGAGTAGAGACACAAAGATGCCTCCTATGCTTGCCTACATGCTCAGTGATCCCACAGTGCCCCCATTGAGTGAGCTCCACTAGTACTCATAGCATGCATTCCATTCTGTAGACCTCAGGAAGCTCTTCAGAGACAGTTCTGAAATATCTTCTGTACATGCTTCTGCCTCAAAAGGACAATGCACCTCCTGCACCTAGTTTTATAATCCAAAAGAATAAAAATGAAAATGAAAGATCCTGAAAGGAAGTGCTATACGTCTCCAGATTTATTCAAGTTTTCTTCATTTTTTTCAGGATTAGTACATGCACTGGATATGTGGGTATGGGAAAATTTGTTTCCAGGCCCCATGGAGCTCAGCTCCCATCATGTAGGTAGGAATCAATGAATTCATTAGCTTCACATTTTCTCACATTCAGTTTTCCCCTCTTAACAAATGATGAAATATGAGAAACTGGGGAGACAAGTATATCTACTACTAGCATAAAGAGGACAACATGTGTTAGTTTGTTTACATACCACCCTATTGGCTGGACCCACTCAAGGCAGTGAACATAAAATTCTGTTTAAACATTGTAGGCCACCACCAGCTGATTTGGGGAAAATTTAATTAGAGGTTGGGGAGATGGCATAACTTAGCCACTAAGCAACCCAGACACACTAAAATGAGAGAGATTCTTCTGCTGCCTCTTCTCTCAACACATTCCAAGTTTGATGAAGTTTTTCATTAGGGTATGTGAGTTATGATGTCCCCCACAATCACTCACTAAATTTCCCCCAAACCAGCTGCTGGTGGCCTAAGACCTTTGCACAGTACTTGACATAATTAAAAACACCATAAAATATAATAATAAAAACATTTAAAATAGACTCATAACTTTGTTTGTAAGCATCATAATTTATAGACATGCCTAATTACAATAAATGCCAAAACTCAACACCAAATGCCTAATATTATTAAACACCTCTCTAGATAGCTCATCTTTCAGATGTTTGTGGGAGGAAACTTGTGGATTATGTTTTACAAAGAACTAGCCTGCCCAGTAGCAGGAAAAGCTGAGGAACCTGTGCAGGAAGAGGAGAGGATGAAGAGGCGGAGAAGGAGAAGGAAGGGGGAGAGGGCAGCTAAAAAGGAAAGTGGGTGAAGACTCTTTAAAAAGTGTGCATTTCTTCTTTTCCTTCACAGCTGTTGAAGAACTACCCATTATTCACACTCAAATTTAATTTTCCATCAGAAGGATTTTTATATCAATAATGCATTGAGATCATTAAGGGAGCTATGGCAGCCATTAAAGTTTGTCTTTAGGATTATACACTACATTATGCAGTCATGAACTTCTGTATTACTGTCGTTTAACCTTTGGCAATATTAATCTAAAGAGGAATTTTAGCACTTAGTGTGAAGTACAGTGTGCTAAGTTCCACAAGTGACAGGCTGTGGTCTTGTCTTGTAATTCTTGAGGATGTTGTTTAACCCCCACTTTTAAGTGAACTGACCTGATTTACACTTTTGAGATGGATACCTTCATTCAAGCACCACCACCCTTTAGCAGTTTCACTTCCCCAGATCCTGCAGGGTGGTTTTCATCTTTTTTAAATCTGCCAAACTGGACACAAGAAATCTGTGCTTTAGAATAATGTGCATGCTAAAAAGTGAACCTTTGGAGGCAATGGGTACAATAATGCATATTTTGTGTACTTTTAGGGGTACATAATGTATTTACATTTTAATGCCCATGCCATTTTAAAAAGAACTCACTGATGCAGAAATAGTGAGCACAAGTGAAACTGGCATGAAGTTTAAAGGAATTGCTCAGACTCTATCTACCATTATCCATGCTGAAAGTTGCGGATTCCCCATGCCCATCTGGCATGGAACAGCCCCGGCGGAGGCTGCTTAGGTGAGAAGGCTCCTGGCGGTGGCTTCTGCGGGCAGCTAAATTAAGGGGGGTGAATAAATGATAGGGTTTGATTCACCCAATTACATGACCTGACCGACGATTCTGCAAGGTAGGCAGATCGCTAACTCCAGTGACTGATTAGGTAAACACTCATCTCCTGGCCAAGGAAATCCCCGGTGCAAATAGTGAATATGTTTACCCCTGTCTAAACCCTAAACAATGGTTTCCCTCATCCCGTGTTTGTCTGAAATAATTAACTTCCCTTCGAGAGGTTTCCCAATTAACCTGAGTAAACAGGTGATGTGATTGACTCCCGGGTGATGGTTTTTTCTACCTGCCTTCTGATCTATAAAAGGTGTATGCATTTTTCCAATAAACCACTGATCTGATCTCGCTCCTGTTGCCTCGTGTTGTCATTGATCAGTCTCCTCCGGGACCTAGCGCCGCCCTAGCGGCCCAACATCGCTACAGCTGGTGACCCCGACGTGATTTACTCGTGAGTAGGAGACCCCGGAGAGGTCTACTCGTGAGTAGCGATTCACGCGGTCCGGTTCTACGCTTGAACCGCGACCCGTCATCCCGGAGGACAGCGCGGCGCTCCGGCCGGCAGCCAGCCGATCGGAGAAGTAGCCTGCGGCGAGGCATCCCAGAGAGACATTCCTACCGCTTACTCCCCGCTTTCGAGGAGGGTTGCCATTGAGGGAAACGCGTTCCGCTCAGGGCAGCTGTGAGCCCCTGTCATCGCAGAGGCCGTTGAAGGGCCCGTGGCAGAAGGTCCACGCTCCGAGGTCTACCCCAGACACCCGACGCCCGAACCTGTTGCCTGCAAAGACGCGTCGACCCGTCCCGAGGAGGAATCTTCCGGAGACCCAATTGCAGGTAATATGGGGACTTGCTCTCATAGACCAGGTCCGTCCGCTAGCCAAAGAACTCGTGAGGAAGAGTTTAAAATCCTGGCCAGGGTATTTAAGTTACGCTTTCACAGCAGGGAATTAGCGAGACTTTTGGCGTACCTCAGGGAACACTGCCTACTTTACCCAGAAGTAGGTATGTTAACCCTGCCGCTCTGGGATCAGATAGGAGACTGTATTCAGCAACCCCCGAAAGCTCCAGGAGGGATAGTTCGTACTTGGAGAAAGTGTAGGAAACTCTTAGCAGAGATCGAGCCAGTCCGGGTAGAGGCCAAAGAACCCCCGTTAGTCGAGCCATCATGCAAGCCTGTCGAACCGACTGCGCCCACGGCCCTCTATCCATCAATTAGCTATCGGCAGAGTAGCGTAGGGAGCGTTCCCGCAGTGACAGCTGCAGACGTCACCGAAGGAACGCAAGGAATGAGAAGCGCAGGCGCTCCTCTGACAGCTCCAGGCTCCCTAGTAGTGAAGAGTGCCCTTCAGCACACAGCTGAGATAGAACTTAAAAAGGGGGAATTGTCAGTTGAACAACTAGCTGAGCTCAGACAGATTTGTCCAATCCGCTTGGAGATGGACGCGCTCATGGGCGCACAGCAGATAGTACACTCCTCAGTCCCGTACAAGCTTCTCATGGCTTTACGGAAAGCAATTTCAGAGACAGGGCTCCAGAGTCGTTTTACGAGAGGCACGCTTCAGCAAGTGTGCAAAACCACCATGTGGATTCCTCATGATTGGAAAGCCGTCATGAGGATGATGCTAACCCCCAGCCAGTACATGATTTGGGACAGCGAGTTTCGCCTAGAGGCCCAAGCTCGAGCTGCCAGGATGGGAGGCGCAGTACTTCCTGACCAGTTGTATGGCTCAGGTGCCTTTGAGCCCATCAACGCTCAAATTAACTTGCCTCTCGCCACTCTAGAAATGTCAGCCGAAGCTGCCTACAGGGCATACTTCAAGGTCCCAGCGTCTGGCAAAACGGCTAAAAATTACACTGCTATCAAGCAGGGAGCCCAGGAGCCCTACATGGACTTCATCAATCGCCTGGAGGAAGCAATTAGCAGGCAGATTGACAATGAGCAGGCCCAACAAGAGCTTATGATTAAGCTAGCTAAGGACAACGCCAACCTGGACTGCCGTAAAATCTTGCAGTCCCTGGGCAATCGCCCTGACTTGACCTTAACGGACATGATCCGAGCATGCTCCGACGTTGGCACAGACTCCTACAAGATGGGGCTGCTAGCGGCCGCGGTGCAGGGGGGAAGAAGACCTCAGGGCAATGGCAAGATCAAAGGGGCATGCCACACTTGTGGCAAGGTCGGACACTTCGCCAGGGAGTGCCGATCCAAGGGAGGCGGACAAAAATCCGGCCGTCCCAAGGCTCCGAACACCCCCTGCCCGAAGTGCAAGAAAGGCTATCATTGGGCCAGGTATTGTCCGAGTTTGGGAAACCGGAATCTGGGCACGTCTCTGGCCCCAGTCCAAACAGAGGCTTCCTTCACCCAGATCCAGAACTCCCCAGAACTGGACTAGGTTTCAGGCACATTCCAGGCACTGCGAGGGCGCAGGCCAGCCCCAAGGGTAGCACAGGACTAGAATTGGCTTGCCAGGCGGACGTTACATGCGATCTGCCGGGCACAGTCTATCTAGTCGATTCCCAGTACATGGGTCCACTGCCCAAGGGCCTTATAGGTTTAGTTTTGCCCCGCAGCGTAGCTGGAGCACGCGGAATTTTCATAATTCCAGGAGTCGTTGACTCGAATTTTTCAGGCGTCCTCCAAGTCCAGCTTTGGACACACCTACCCCAAACAATCCACAAGGGAGACACCTTAGCGCAACTGATCTTGGTTCCTTGTCACTCGCCAGCAGGCAGCCAGAGAAGGCTCAGTGCCAGCTCAGAGTCCGGTTCAGCAGACCGCTCGAGCGCGGGTGAGGCAGTGCAGGGATACGAGGTCTTGGCGACAGTGGAGACCAACATTGAGTGGAAGCAGCGCCCCGTTATCGAGGTATTTTTGAACAAAAGAGTGTTCTCAGGGTTACTCGATACCGGAGCAGATGTGACCATGATAAGCAGAAGCCAGTGGCCGAGGGAGTGGGCCATTGAGCCGGTCTCCGATGTGTGGGGGGTAGGCGGCGTTCAGGAAGCATTTAGAAGCCGAGAGTGGGTAGAAGTCACAATCCCAAGGGCTGACGGCACGGCGGTGATACGGCCGCACATTCTTGACGTGCACGTCAATCTTTGGGGACGGGACATTCTACAGCAGTACGGTGCCACGCTTACCTTTGGGTAATGGCGTTGCCACTTAAATGGCTCACCGATACTCCGGTTTGGGTAGAACAATGGCCGGTAGTGGGGGAGAAATTAGTTGCCCTCAAGCAGCTAGTTAAGGAACAGCTAGACGCAGGACTTATAGAATGGTCCACGAGCCCTTGGAATTCGCCAATTTTTGTTATTAAGAAGAAGTCGGGGAAGTGGCGACTCCTCCACGATCTCAGAGAGATCAATAAATGCATACAGCCAATGGGTCCGCTTCAATGCGGCATCCCGAATCCGAACATGATTCCCGAGGGGTGGGAGATTCTAGTCGTAGATCTCAAGGATTGCTTTTATACAATCCCCTTAGACCCCAGGGACCGGGAGAGGTTTGCCTTTACGGTGCCGGCCGTGAACCACAGTGAGCCCACGCAGCGTTACGTGTGGAAATTTTTGCCACAGGGCATGCTCAATTCGCCCACCTTGTGCCAAATTTACGTTCACGATGCGCTGGCAAAGTTTCGAAACCTCTACCCACAAGCCATAGTTTGTCACTTTATGGACGACATTTTGGTAGCGTTGCCACAGCTTGGCAGCGAAATGTTTTCAGACCTCCAGGCCAGCCTGGGGGACAAAAGTTTACTCATTGCCCCGGAGAAAGTGCAGAGAACCGAGCCCTTCTCATACTTGGGCCATCGGCTTCTCTGCTCTTTCGCCGCACCGGTTTTACCTCAGATAAACTTACAAGACTCAGTCACCCTCGTAGAATTGCAGCAAGTTTTGGGGAATATCAATTGGGCCAGACCGTATTTTCGCTTGGATACGGATCTTCTAAAGCCGCTCTTCTCGCTGCTAACCTTAGGTAAGCAGCCGGCAGACCGGATAAAAATCTCTCGAGACGCGCGCTTGGTGCTCGAGAAAGTGAACCAAGTTCTCAGCCAGAGGTGGGTGGATAGGATCGCCCAGGAGCCATATGCCCCGATCCTGAATTTGTACATCGTACGGTCGGGATCCATGTTCACTGGGGCACTGGGAGTAGACTCAGAAAAGGGGGCGAAAATTGTGGAGTGGGTGTACTTGCCTAACACCTCATCTCGGAACATTGTTCCACCCCAGGAACTGGTCTCCGCGGTGATCTACCGCGGCAGGCTGAGAGCTAGGGACATTTCTGGGCACGATTTAGCTAAGATCATAGTCCCGTTCACCAAGGAACAAATTCATCAGTTGATGCAGCTAGGTGACTCGCTTCCGATAGCTTTGGAAGGATTCACTGGAAGCTTGGCATACCACTTGCCTAAAGACCCCAGACTTGTCTCGCTTCAAACAGGAACAGTCAGCTTGTTCGAATTGCTTTCGCTGGTCCCACTTCAGGGGGCCAAGACAGTCTTTACCGATGGTGGACGCACATATGGTGTCTTGACCTGGCAGGAGGGCGAAGCTTGGCACACGCTGTTGACTCTCCCACAGAAGTCCGCGCAGCGGGCGGAGTTGGCAGCCGTGAACCTTGCTTTGCGCACCTTCGCCAAGGAACGTTTAAACATCATAACTGCCAGTCTGTATGTTAGGAATTTGCTTCACAGTCTACCGGGAGCATACATCACTCCCGCGATAGACAAGAATCTGCTTAGCCTGTTTCTCACTGCTCAATTTCATTTGCGTAACCGCACGGAGCTGCTCTATATTGCCCACATCCGAAGTCACCAAGACCTGCCGGGTCCAATTTCCGCGGGCAATAGCAGAGCGGATGCGGCGGCAAAAGAGATTCAGCAACGTTCAGTTTTGGGAGTTTTCACTACTCCAATTCAAAGTCATGCATTTTTTCACCAAAACGCCAAGGCACTCGCCAGACAGTTCAATCTGCCACTTTCTCAAGCCCAAGGTATAGTACGCTCTTGCCAGAATTGCGCAGGGGCGCCGGGGGGGCCCTCGTGGGGGGTCAACCCACGAGGGACAGAGGCCAATCAGGTGTGGCAGATGGACGTCACGCATGTGCCGCAGTTTGGCAGATGGCAGTACATGCATGTCTGCATTGACACCTTTTCTCAGTTCGTTTGGGCGATGGCACAGAAGGGGGAGGCTGCCTCCCACGTGGAGCAGCACCTCCTTTCCTGCATTGCGGCGATGGGCAAGCCACGGCACGTGAAAACGGATAACGCCCCGTCCTACAGCTCTAGGCAGCTGGCCGCCTTCATGGCCACCTGGGACATCAAGCACACATTTGGCATTCCCTACAATCCGCAAGGGCAGGCGATTGTAGAACGGGTCAATCGGACGCTAAAGTCCTATATTGACAAACAAACAGAAAGGGGGGAGCCACCAGCCCTCCCCAAATCACAGGGAGAAGCACAGTTTTGTCTGAATAAGGTATTGTTCACATACAATCACCTCAATGTTTTTTCAGACTGTACGCCGCAGGAGAAGCACTTCCGCCGTTCGGAAGCCCTCCCGCGACCTATGGTCCGGTACCGAGTGCCACCAGACCCTTCTTGGAGGGTGGTGAAGAGGGTATGCTGCAGTTATGTCTCCTACAGGTGTCGTTTGGATTCCAGCTCGGTGCGTCAAGCCTCACCTGGAACCACATGGCGTGGACCCAGGCTGACCCGAGTCCGATCCCGGAGATGCAGGATCTCGCCCTGACCGAGGGGACCCGCCGGGAGAGACAGCGGTCGCAGACGACAGCACCGAAGATCACCTGGGGGATGGTCAAGGCCCTCTGCCATGATGCCCAGGACGCCATCCAGCGCGAGGGGGAGGAACTGACTCCAGAGAGCTTTGCGGTTGCGATTTTCGCCCGAATTCACGCCAACTCCATGGCAGTCACCATCATCCTGGCCCTCTCCCTGCTTTTGGGGGGAGGTGCTCAGGCCGCCTCACTGGAGGCCAGCGACTTAATGCCAGGCGGAGACCTCTCTGCCCGGATGCAGTACAACATTTGGGAAAGGTTGGCTACCCTTGTCAACCAGTCCGATTTTTGCCTCAGGCAGGACGTCGGCTCTGCCTCGATCCTCAGCACCTGCCTTGTCCCGGTGTGCCATTCTCCAGGCGCACACCCCCGGGACGGGGACTGGCTGGTGAGGCGACTCTTCAGCCCATACATCCCATCGGCTTCCTCGGAATATGCCCGTTGGGAGATGCGGCTAACCATGACTTTACCAGCTGATGCGGCCACTCTCCACACTCCTCGAGTGGTGGTCAGCCTGAACTCTACCTGCGGCCGGATACACGGTTGCTCCGGACCCGGCCGAGCCCGGCGCTGTTGCCTCGATGTAGGCAGCGGCAATTGGACTTGCAATAACCCAGTGTCACTTGGCTCGAAGTATGCACATATCACCCTGCCATCTGGATGGTTCTTTACATGTAACCAGTATACGTTTAACTACATTCCGGCTAATATTACAGACTCTATATGTTGTATCAGGATATGATCCCCACTAAGGATATGATCGCCCCACGCGCTAATATCCCCAATGCTTCCAATGGCTCCAATGTTCCCTCACTCATACGGCACACTCGCACCACCCTGTTAGACAGCTCATGTGAAAGTAGCTTTAGGGTAATGAGACCTGCCGAATACCTCTCCTTGGCAGTCAGCATCTTTGGCGTGCCAGGCTTAGCCGTCGGCAACGCAAAGAGGATTGGTCGCTTGGCCTGCGGTTTAGCAAAGGCCATTAACCATACCTCCTCAGCGATAGCGCTCCTCAATCAGGAACAGGCGGAGCTTCGCCATGCCATTCTCGATAATCGAGCGGCTATCGACTACCTCCTACTATTGCACCACTTGGGCTGCGAGTCCTTTCACGGAATGTGCTGCTTCAACCTTACTGACAACTCCCGGAAAATTCAAAGCCAGATCACAGATCTCCACACCATAGTCGCAGGCATCACAGAGGGCTCTGCGTGGGGGGCTTGGTGGAGTTCTCTGTGGAAGTGGATGTGGTCGTGGATCCCATGGGGGTGGCTTCAGACGGTGCTTAAGGTAGTGGTGGGGGTAGTCCTACTGGGCATAGCAATTTGCTGTCTTGCTCAATGCATTCCCTCACTGATCTCAAGGTGCCGCCTCCGAAGGAAGCCCCGTGACGTCACTCCCGACCAACAGCTGGTGCCGCTCCTGCGCAAAATCGCTGGTCAGGCTCTTAATATTAAAAAGTAAAGGGAGATGCGGATTCCCCATGCCCATCTGGCATGGAACAGCCCCGGCGGAGGCTGCTTAGGTGAGAAGGCTCCTGGCGGTGGCTTCTGCGGGCAGCTAAATTAAGGGGGGTGAATAAATGATAGGGTTTGATTCACCCAATTACATGACCTGTCCGACGATTCTGCAAGGTAGGCAGATCGCTAACTCCAGTGACTGATTAGGTAAACACTCATCTCCTGGCCAAGGAAATCCCCGGTGCAAATAGTGAATATGTTTACCCCTGTCTAAACCCTAAACAATGGTTTCCCTCATCCCGTGTTTGTCTGAAATAATTAACTTCCCTTCGAGAGGTTTCCCAATTAACCTGAGTAAACAGGTGATGTGATTGACTCCCGGGTGATGGTTTTTTCTACCTGCCTTCTGATCTATAAAAGGTGTATGCATTTTTCCAATAAACCACTGATCTGATCTCGCTCCTGTTGCCTCGTGTTGTCATTGATCAGTCTCCTCCGGGACCTAGCACCGCCCTAGCGGCCCAACATCGCTACAGAAAGTAAGGGCACAGATTCAAGAAGTTTCTTTTCCCTTTCAAATACTGTATATATTGCTATAGGCTATTTTCAGATCAAGAGTTTCCAATTCTTTGAAGTTTCTAGCTGAAACTTGGAAGCCCACCCATGTGATGTTACAGGATGTAAGGTCACAAAGGTTTGGCTTTAAGAAGCAACCCAGGAGCCCTAACGCCAATATAGAATGGGTGAAGATGGGTGGCTGGGCTTTAAATCTACCTCAAACCTAAAAAAAAAATCATTTCTGTGCAGCATGCTTTGAGATTTCTCTCCCCACAGAAGATGCAAAGAAGCCTAGGGGTTCACCTAGACTTCCTAGTGCCTGGAGACCTGGCAACCCTACTTGCTCTAAATCCCAGAGGAAATCACTTTCCCAACTATTTGTAGATAATTCTAAAATATTTTTATTCTACATGTTTTGAAAACTCATGTGTGTTAGAAAGAACCTCAGGATGCAAAACTGTTGGCCCCTTTCTGGATATCACCAAAAGCCTACTATGTCTGAGATCCAATTTCTCACAGTGATGAACAAGTCTCTATAGGAGTGTGCACAAGCAAGACATGAAGGACCGGCACTACTGCCATTTCCCAGGGGCTGGAATTCCAAATCTCAGTACCTCCACACCGGATTGTACAGAAATGTCTTGTCAAAATTCCCCTCCTATTGCATTGAGCTACAACACTTCCTTTTTCAGAAGGAGAATAAATGCTACAAGGTGAGCACTAGCATTTAGAGGGGCAGTGCTGTGTTATTTTTGTTTTGTTTCCTTTTATTTTGTTGCCACTGCATAATTGCCAGCGCATTTTTGAGGACAGCTTGGCCTCAGTTTAACATCTTCTACCATGCCCCATACCTAGTATTGTTCCTGGATTTAGCCAGAGAAAACTAGTTCTTGCAACAGAGATGGGACAAGCCAAGACTGCTTATTGGTTATGAAACCAGTAAGCTTTTTCCAGAGTATTCAAGCAGAAACAGGATGAAAAAGAGGGAGGAGCTGAAGGCATATTGGTTGTTGAGAGGTGACAAAAAAAAATCCACATATACCACCCACTCCGCCCCATTTTAGAGACAGGAAGTAACCATGGTGTCCATGAAACCATTTGACAAATTACTGCAAAATGTATTCAGTTTCTATTGCAGAATCACGGATGTGAACATTTTAGAACTGGGAAGAATGGTAGCAGAATAGGATCTGCTAGGTCATGACATTAAAAGGAAATGGACATCAATCACACTATCTGAACACCTTCTCTTTGGTGGGCAATACAATTTCCAGCATGATGATTCAGATGTACTGATGAAACAGGTTCTTTCACCCAGAGAGAACTGTACAAGTTAATGACTCATAAGACACAGGTCCCTTACTTGATGTAAATATACCAGCATTCTTGTAAATACAGAGGAAACAAGATTTAAAATGTTTTACTGGGGTGGCTTTTGAAACAGACCCAAAGACTTTGCTCTGCTGTGAGGCTCTAATTTACTTGGCAACTACTTAGTTGCTTTGGTAATTGGCTCTTGAGAAGTCCCCTAAATACCTCCTTCCCAGTTATAGCCATAGGTTAATTTAATATTCTTTTTTTTTTTGCCAAGCAATACTCTGATTCTCAGTAATTACTCTTCTGTTATCCATTTCACTCTGAAAATCTTTTGGCAATCTGCCCATGATCTGTTTTAACTATATATATATATATATATATATATATATATATATATATATATATATATATATATATATATATATATATATATATATATATATATATATATATATATATATATATATATATATATATATATATATATATATATATATATATATATATATATATAGAGAGAGAGAGAGAGAGAGAGAGAGAGAGAGAGAGAGAGAGAGAGAGAGAGAGAGAGAGAGAGAGAGAGAGAGATCACACTGACAGTTAGTTTCTCTGGTTAATTGTGTACAGAAACAAGAAGGGTATTAAGCTAAAAAAAAAGTCTGTGAAATTGCTCTGTGATATGAACTAAAGCACACAGCCGGGACACATAGAGAGGAAGGCAACAGTCTCATGGATTTCAACATGGATTTCACTGTGAAAGGGGGAAAAGGACAAAGAGTGAAAGCGGTTAAATCTTCCCCATGTTTATTGCATTCCTTCCTACACCTCCTCTCTCTAAGCACTGTGCCCCCTGTTCAGCACATTTCCAGGGTTGGATCCAATCTGATTAGGCCTGAACCCTTTGTTCTTAGGAAATGGATGCTACAGCAAGTGCATTATGGAATAGCTGGATTTTTAACATGGACATCTTTTAGATGTTAACTTGTTCTAAAGGATTTGCAGTAGCTGCCTGTACATTTTGAGTCTGAGGTCAAGGTGTTGACAGTAACCTAAAAAGCTCTAAATGGCTTGGAACCTGGATAAGTGAAGCAGCACATTTTCTACATAAACTTGCCCAATCACTAGGATCTGTTGGAGTGGCCCTCATCCATGTCTCCCTCACCATTGGGAACTGTCATTATGCTGAAACATGAAGGAGTGTGTGTGTGTGTGTGTTCTCAGCTGTAACCCCCTGAGTGTAGAATACCCCTTCCTTGGAGGCTCAGTTGGCATCATTTCAGTACCATGTCAAAACATACTTATGTTTTAGATTCTTCTGCAATTCACATTAAGGCTTCATTGCCTTAATGCCTGGAATTTATGGATTTTTAAAAACTGTTTCACTTTAACTTTGTAAAGCGTTTTATGTTTTTACATTGTTTTCTATAGCTCTATAGTCCACTCTGAGAGTTTGTGATCCTGGGTAAGTGGTAAAAGTCTGAAATAAATAGAAGAAATAAAATAACATGACATCAATTACTTTTCATCACTTTCTACTAATGGCTTGTTCTTGTAGACACTGTCCTGATATACACAGTAGACATTTGATGTAGTGGTCCATTCAGTGGTGTGCTGGGGTATCAGGCAATCAGGCAATGTCCCACTCTATCCCAGCAATCTCCGCCCCCGTGGGTGGAATTTTATTTTTATTTTATTTTTTCTTATCCAAAGGGTGGGAAGGGAGAAGCCAAGCCAGCGCTGCACAGGGCTTAACTCAAGGGGAAGCAGGGGTGGGGCAGTGACACTGAGGTGGATTTTTTTTATTTTCTTAACCAAAGGGCGGGAAGGGAGAAGCCAAGCCAGTGTTGCACAGGGCTTAACTCAAGGGGAAGCAGGGGCAGGGCGGTGACACTGGCAGGATGGACCCCTTCCTCCCGCCTTGTCCCTAGCCAATATACATGTTCCCACAATCCTTCCTGGGGAATTGAACCCCAACCTTCTGCTTACAAGGCAAAATTTCAATCTGCAAGCCATGGTGGCTCCACAACCAATGGAACCGCTTCTGGCAATCTTATAACAGAGAACTCTATGTTAACCAGAGAGGATACCATTGCTTTTATAATCTGGGCTGTAGAAGCCCTAAATGGGAATCAAACTTTGCCTCAGGAGAGACCCTTTGTTTGTAGAAAGGATGCAGCATGGGACAGTAATTTTATTATTATTATTTATTATAATTGTTATTATATTTAAAATAATATATTTTAAAAAAAGTTTAAGTCCTAAGCGGGAATCAAATTCAGTACCTTTTGGGCATAGTCAAAAATGCTAACCACTTATTCACTAAGGATTTCTCTTTAAACCTGATATTTTTTAAAGCAATGACATCCTCTCTGGTTAACATAGAGTTCTCTGTTATAAGAATACCAAAAGCAGTTCTATTGATAGTGGAGCCACTGGGGCCTAGAGTTTGCAACTTTGCCTTGTAAGCAGGAGGTTGTTGGTTCGAATCCCCAGAGGGGAGTTGAAATTAGAAAGAGAGTGGGAACATACATAATTTTTTAGGGTTAGACACCCCAATCACTCCCTGTCCAGCATCCTTTTATGGAATCCAGCATGCCCCTGGGTCCATTATGTATGACTCCTTAGCTCTCACAAACAGAATTAACTGGCCAATAGTTTAATTTATTTTGACAAATAATGCATTTTTAACAAGTATCTGATTATTTCTATCTATAACTTCCAGATTTTAGATTCAGGCAAACTCTTTTGAAGAATCCTCTACTTGTGAGCTCATCTCTTATAGGTTGAATGTCTGTCACATACTTGAGTATTGGTTCTTAGTGCCTTTGTCTTGGACATCTCAGTCACACAGCCCTCACTAGTTGCTAGAGAAAAGCGATGTTGGCTTTTCTCTTGCCTGGTGATAATGATTACCAGATCAAACAAGAAACATGCAGAGTATAAAAGGAAAAGATAAAAACTAATGAAAGCTCTCTGGGAAAGAACAAAAAAGCAAAAGGATGGCTTTGAACTTTGGAGATCCCCCTGTTGCTGGGCTGTTGTAGGGCCATTGTTATATGAGAGCATGATACAAGCCAAGAGAAGAAAAGGAAAATTGCTGTCATCAAATGGGATGAGAGCTTTTTTGTCACCTCGGAAGGACTTCAAAAGTGTAGTTCCAAGACAATTACAGACTAGGATCTGGTGTATAATAGAAATGCAAGAATGTAGAAATCTTTTTTAGTGTAAGGGACCAAAGACAATGAAACAGCCGAAGGGTTGGCTTAACACAGGTTTATTGCATGATGATCCGGAGGAACATGTGGTAATGGCAGATGGGTAGCTCAATATATACAGCTGGCTATACATTTGAAAGTGGCTCGTCGACAGTCTATTGGTTGCTGCCTGCGTGACGTCGTAGAAGGTCACGCCCTTCTTGTCCAGGTGAAGAGGTGGCGGGAATCTTCCCGCGCTGCTGATCCAGGTGAATCTGAGCCATGAGAGCTGGACGCTCGCTATTGCCATCTAGTGGTCACTAGCTCGCGTCCCCTTATCAGATTTACATTGATACAGCTGAAGGTTATAATGCTGCACACAGAAAGGTTACATTGTTACCACATGGCTAGGTACATTGTTAAAGGCACAGCTTTACAGAACACAACATCTTTACAGTAAAATCTTGCATAAAGAGCGCCTTGCTTAGAGACTAACTCGCTTAAAGAGCAGAATTTTCTCTGCATGCTCACCTCACTTAACAACTAAAACCAACCAAAACTTGCTTAACAACTAAATCAGGGTTCCTAATCCCTCCCCCCCCCCGCCAGAAGTCACAATTGGTCACTTACAATGGTGTTTCACTTAAAGAGCAAACTTGCTTAAATAGCAATCCCATGGAACTCATTATTCTCTTTAAATGAGGTATCACTGTACTTAAGTTATCTTGATCAAGGCTGCTTTGCCTCTCCACTCCACAGAAGACTCAGACACCAGTGTTCGTTGAAAACTAGGGCCACCTTTATTGAACACTGTAACCAAACAAATACTCCATCGAAAATGGGTATTCAGAAGGTGACTTTTCAGTGTGGTCTGGGTATTTGCTCTGAACAATACCCTTCACCTGGCCTGGAGAGCCAAGTCCACCTTTGGACTCCCCTCCCTTCTGCTGCAGACCATCCAGCCAATGCATGGCCTGGAAGAGGCAGCCGTCATCCCCTGGTGCATACACTACCCTGAGACAACTTGTTCAGCAACTTGAACTCTATTGGATGACCCTAGGCCCTTAGGGGACCCTATTGACCAGACTATCCACCAAGGTGACCTAAAAACAACCTCTGCCAACCAAACACCTGAAACCCCTTCTGTGCATAACAGGAGAGATGAAAAACCCACACCACAGGCCAATCTAGGTGTGAGCCAAAAATCCCTGTCCAGCCCTGAAGCAACCAGCTAACTCTCATCATACACATCAGACACCATCGACGCCAGGGCTCAGAGGCCCCACGGAGTTTGCCTGGCAACTGGCAGAAGAAGGAAGCAGGGAGGAGAGAACTGGCCACACTTGGGGCTCGCCTTTCCGCAGCCCCAAAAGCGGCTCCCTGCCTCCAGCCGATGTCCAGCCAACACCATCGACGCCGGGGCTCGGAGGCCCCATGGAGTTCGCCTGGCAACCAGCCGGAGGAGGAGGTGGGGAGGAGAGAACTGGCCGCATTGGGGCTCGCCTTTCTGCAGCCCCAAAAGAGGCTCCCCACCCCCAGCCAATGCTGCTGACACTGGGGCTTGGTGGCCCCACGGAGTTCACCGGAGGAGGAGGCGGGGAGGAGAGAACTGGCCACACCTGGGGCTCTCCTTTCTATGGCTCCAAAAGCAGCTAGACACCGACACCAGACTTCTGAGCCTCTCCCGGGGCTTATTCCATCGACAAAACTTGTGATAGCAATGTAAGGTTACTCAGTAAAGCAGAGTATGTTGCCTTAGCCGTAAGTCTAGTCGGAGTACCTGGACTCGCAGCAGGTAACGCTCGTAGGCTTAGCCAGTTGGCATGTGCCCTGGCCCAAGGTCTCAATCACACTTCTTCCGCTATTGCATTACTTAATCAAGAGCAAGTAGAAATTAGGCATGCAGTATTAGATTATCGAGCAGCTATTGATTATTTGCTTCTTCTCCATCACTTAGGATGCGAGACAATTCACAATATGTGTTGCTTCAATCTCACAGATAATTCCCGCAGAATCCAAAGTCAAGTCTCTGGCTTGCAAAAAATAGTCTCACACATTCAACAAGACACCAAATGGGGTAGGTGGAATGAGCTCTGGTCTTGGGTGCCATGGAACTGGTTGCAAACAATGCTTAAGGTCACTGCTGGCATTGTGGTAGTGGGAATCATGCTATGCTGCTTTGTGCAATGCATTCCCTCACTCCTGTCCATGTGCCACTCAGGATGGAGACGTCAAGAAACAATCACGCTGTGACAGCTTATGCCCTATGTCTGTCAAGTTCTTAGCCAAGTTGCTTTGGAAAACAAAGAAAAAGGGAATGTGGTTTGCCTGGGTCACTGATTGGACAGCTACCTTTCCCGATGGGTTCATTCGGTGAGAACACCGCCTCGAAGACCAACCGGACTTTACCGGAAAGGAAATTGGGTACGGGCTAATAGCATTAGGGAGCATTAGCGACTCTATGTTTTCCTTGGCTGGGGACTTTGACAGCAGTAGGACAAATGTCAGGAGGTAAGAGACCCAAGGTCTTGTAAACAGCATACGGTGTCTGGCTCACATCTGCGTATAGGGCTGAGCAGACACCAACTGCAGCTAGACCAAATAGCTATGCATAGGTACACAGAGTCGTCCAGGACCTTGATAAGGTAGGAACAATAAGTCTCACCACAATCCTCTGATTAGTATGCTTATGGCTAACCTGGGCACGCAGGCCGGTAAGTGTAACCCAACCAGACAAGTGCCACGTAGCAGCTTTCTGTCACAGGGGTCTCACGAGGGGTATACGTGATAGCTCCTGAATGTAGTCAATAAATACAGACCACCCCGAGGTATCGGGGCTGGCCTTTTCCATCATACTTCAGTCTCATGTGCCTTCCTTGAGTTCAGCACCTCAATTCTTGCGGACCATTACAACAGATGGTGACCCGTGATGTGTCTACTCAGGAGTAGCAGAGCAGTTCTGACTGGAAAACATCTCTGGTCGGAACTCGGCACAGTCTCGAGGGAGGCAGCATGCTTACACACCAGCAGACCTCATGCATGGGAATGGACGCGTTCCAAAGCCGGGGAAAGCCGAGATCCACAGCAGCAGAAGGCAGAGCAGCAGATGCGCAGCAACCATGGTCGTGATCCCCGACCATCCACCAAACCTGAGGGACATCGTCCTGTGCTTCACCTGCCCAGCCGTACCACTCAGATTCGTCCCGTGATCGCATCAACTCGTGAGTTGTGTAAGACATCTGGGAAATTCCCCGCCGGGTGGTAATGGGGGCATGCTTGGGGAAGCACTTGACCATCAGGCAAGAGACTCATTGTGGTGATCTCAAAGGTGGCACTACATAGGTGTCAGTAGACAGCGTCTGACGGCACTGGTGAAGCATCTGGGGGAGCATTGTTTGTTCTACCCAGAAGCAGGCATGATGGCACCTGAAGTTTGGGATAGGATAGGATACTGCCTTAAGCAGGAGCCCAGGGCACCTGCTGACATCATCGAAACTTGGAGCAAGTGTAGACAGGCAATTTCAGCAGCAATCCAGTCCAAGCAGAGATTGATACTTCCCCGGTACTTCCAGTGTACGAGGAACCATCAGCCCCAACAAATCTCTGCCCGATCATCCACTTTAGAAATGGGGGCATGGAGGACTCTCCTCCAGTGGCATCTGCAGCAGCCGTGGGAGGGGATGGAAATTCGGAAGTGCAGGCACTTCCCAGACAACCAAAAGTCCTTTTCAATTGATGGTAGAGGAGGAAACATGCAAAGGAGAGATACCGGCTGATGAGTTGGCTGTGCTTCAACAGCTATGTCCAGTCCACCTGGAGACGGACGCTCTCACGGGCAATCAAATCAAAGCGGATTCTCAAAGGGCACGTTCTGACAGCTCTGTGAATCCACCTCACTCATTCCTCATAACTGGAAGAATGTCATGCAGATGATGTTGAGCCCCAGTCAGTATCTTTTGTGGGATAGCGAGTACAGGATGGAAGTACAGACTAAGGCAGCTAAAATGGGTGGAGCAGTGATCCCGGAGCAACTTTATGGTTCGGGTCAGTTGGAGTCTATCCCAGCACAGTCCCTCCTACCAGCAGCAACACTCCAGCTGGCTTCTGAGACTGCTTTCAGAGCATATCTCAAGGTTCCAGCTTCTGGCAAGGGACCTAAGAATTACACCTCCATCAAACAGGGTGCGCAAGAGCCCTACATGGATTTCATTGTAACCCAACCAGCCAAGTGCCACGTAGCAGCTTTCTGTCACAGGGGTCTCACAAGGGATATACGTGATAGCTCCTGAATGTAGTCAATAAATACAGACCACCCCGGGGTATCGGGACTGGCCTTTTCCATCATACTTCAGTGTTGCGTGTCTTCCTTGAGTTTAGCACATTGACTCCCGCAGACCATTACAACAAGGTTCCAAAGTACTGAGACATTGTTGTAGAGATCTGCAATCTGAACTTTTGACTCTGCCAGTCAGGACCTAACCACCTAATACTCACAGAGAAAAACCTAATTCCTTATTAGCCAAACAGGCACTGTACATGGAGCTGCCCTTGATGACCATTCAGAGGCTGCAGCTGGTCCAGAATGTGGCAGCCCAGGTAATGATGGGGTGTGGGCGTTATGCCCGGGCCTCGCCCCTGCTCCAGGAGCTGCACTGGTTACCAGTTTGCCTCCAGGTGCAATTCAAGGTGCTGGTTATGACCTTTAAAGCCTTACATGGTAGTGGGCCAAGATACCTAAGAGAACACATCACCCTAAGAACATCTGTCCATCCAACTAGTGCGGACTGGAGGTGTTCCCTAATTGTTCCATCAGCCAGGGGCCCCCACCGCTCTGGCACAAGAAAAAGGGCCTTTTCCGTGTCTGCTCCACCCCTTTGGAACCTCCTGCCAGTAGAACTACGGTTGCAGATTGAGATGCTGCCCTTCAGGAAAGGACTTAAGACCTGGCTGGTGGGGCAGGTGTGCAGCCCTGAGGGTAATGTGGCCCCTGCTCGCTGGCTCTTACCTGCTCGTTGGCTCTCTCTGCTTTTTGGGGTGGGTGGGATTTTTCCTTTAATGTGGGTGGGGTTTTTTATTAACTGTTTTTATTGTTGTGGGATTTTTAGATTATGTAAGCCGCCCTGAATCGGGCTTGCCTGAGTGGGCGGCGAACAAGTTGAAAAACTAAATGAAATTAATTAAATTATGTTTCTGGTAAAAATAATTAAAATATATTTTAAAAAGTAAAGAGAATTCAGGAGCTCACTCATCTAATTGGTGAAATTATTGTTTTTTGCTTTGCGGTGGGAATGGTCTAATTCCCTATTAGCAGAGCTTTGGTGTCTATTCCAACTGTCTTTCACTATACAATTATTTAGTAATTAAGAAAAAACTCTAAAGATGCTATGTACCATCAAGTTACTTCTGATGTGCAGTGAGTATATGACCTCCAAATATTATATCATTAACAGCTCTACTCAGGTCTTGCAAATCAAATTCTCCTCGTGTTAGGTTGTTTTTTCTTCCTTTGACCCCCTCCCCCCAAGAATATAGTCTTTTTTAATACAGGTAAGTTTTGCTTACATCTTGCAAAATGAAAGCTGTGTCTCCCCAAATTGAGTCAACCCATTTCCTCTTTTCCTATGCCCCCCCACACTTTATCCAGAAATATTGTCATTTCTGATCCATTCTGTGTTTTCATTATATGTGTATGGGAGGATAGCTCTAATTTACTATTTTTTTGCTCTAGTGAGAGTTCAGTCTTGACTTGATTGAGCACCCATATTGTGCCCATATTCCCAGATTGAAAAAAAAATATATTCCAAGCTTTACACATAAAAGAATGGCCTGAATTTTGACAACACTAATGGTAGAAGTCAGGATGGACTACATTCATATAGAGAATGGTGTCATTCACATAGGACAGTGGTGGCAAACCTATGGCATGCATGCCAGAGGGGACACACAGAACCCTCTCTGTGGTCACACGTACCATTACCCCCAGCATATTGTTCACCCTGCCCCTCTGCCCAGCAGCCTAATGGGAGTGCTTCCTCCCTCCCTGTTGTGTTCTCAATACTATGCCTTTAAACAATCACCAGCTGTATCAATGTAACCCGTTGTAATTAGGACGCGAGCTAATGACCACCTGGTGGCAATAGCGAGCGCCCAGCTCACACGGTTCCAATTCCCCAAAGAACTACAGCGCGGGAAGATTCCCGCCACTACCTCACCTGGACAAGAAGGGCGTGACCTGAAATGACGTCACGCCGACAGTAGCCAATGGGCTACCGTGGAGCCACATTCAAATGTATAGCCACTGTATATATTGAGCTGTTCGTCCGCCATTACCACATGTTCCCCCGTACCACCATGCAATAAAGATGTGTTAAGCCAATCCTTCGGCTGTTCCTGTGTCTTGGTTCTCATACACTAAACTCCCCCATCAGAGTTCATTTCCACCGGTGTTGTGTATGGATTGTAATGTGCCTTTAAGCAAATGTAACCACACGAATGAGTGAATGTAACAATCTCTAAAAGTAACACTGTAACCTGTATGAGGACGCAAGCTAGTGACCACTGGGGGCAGTAGCGAGCGTCCAGCTCACATGGTACAAATTCTCCAAATGCCTACAGCCGCGGGAAGATTCCCGCCACTGCCTCACCTGGACAAGAAGGGCGTGACCAATGGTGACGTCACGCAGACAGTAGCCAATGAGCTACCGAGGAGCCACATTCAAATGTATAGCCACTGTATATAATGAGCTGTTCGTCCACCATTACAACATGTTCCCCCTGACCATCATGTAATAAAGATGAGTTAAGCCAGACTTCGGCTGTTTCTATTGTCTTGGTTCTTGAACACCAAAACCCCTCTGCCCAGCAGCCCAATGGGAGCACTTTCTCCCTCCCCACAGCACAGAGTCTGCCCCACCCCTCTGTGGCACGGACGATAGCCTGTTGAATTTGGGCACTCGGTCTCTAAAAGGTTCACCATTACTGACATAAGATCATTCACACAGAGGCATTAAGGGAAAAAATCCCAGAAGCTGACTCTCACCCAAACACAAAGCTATTGTAATTGCTGTTTTTCAAAATGTTTGAATTTAATGAGCACAAGAGGTGTTCATATTGACTGGCTCCACTGGAGTTGTCAACAAGTTGATATGTAAAAAGAATCATCCTTTTTCCAGCTGGCAATGTGGGCACAATATTGTGTTGTAAGTCAGGCAATTTCTTGGTGTTTTAAAACATAATATCTAACATTCATAAACTGGAGGGTTTTAGTTTGGTTTAAATAATTAAATCAAAATAGATCCTATATTGATTAGAAAGGAACTGTACCACCAATTTTTGTCCCTCTGAACATGATCCAAATGTCTCTTACATATATCCAACCCAAAAAGGCACAACCACCACCATCTCATAAAGTTACAAAAGTTCTTCAAAAAAGTTTTGATGAGTTACTTCATTCTGTTTTCACCTGTGGTATTTGAAACTGCTGTCAGTTTTGATCGTTTGATAAAACTCCAACTCACCTGGGAGCAAGGGATGTCAGACACCTGACATCTCAACTAATTCTTTGCTTCCTGAGTAATGAAGCAATAGGACAGATACTTTTATTTCAACCATATATGATTTAAAATCATAAAATCATCCCCATCTTGAATTTTGTTTTTTTAACTGAGTGTGGTATAATAAATAGAGTGACAGACTAAGATACAGAATATCCTGATTTGACTCCACTCCCAGCAATGGAGATTCACCATTCTGTGTGGAACTAGTAAAGCTACTCTTGAAATATGTCACTTACCTTGAAAGCCCTATTAGGCGTGCTATAGATCATTTTGGACTTGATGGCACATATCACACACAGACTTTATTTTGAGTGGCTAAGTAAACTAAAAAGTGTTATTTGCACAAGAAATTAATTCCCAGTTTGATTTCGATTAAATGAGGTGTTAGGGGACACAGGAGTAATGGAAATTCATTGCTTCTTTCTAAAGGCATTCTTGAAGTTTGGCATCATTTAGTTCCTGATGATACCATTATAAAGACATATGGGGTTAGCTGTCATATTCCAGCCACCCCTGATCTTCAGGTATCCTCAGCTCTTTCTCTTTTACCAAATGCTTAAGAAACAACCAGTACTGACAGGGATATTTTGCTAAAAGGGTGTGTGTGTGTTACATGAGCAGGTCTCTTTTACACCCTAAGTACTGCTGTAGATCTTAGCTGTCAGGAATCCTGGGCACTGTAATTCCATTTACCAGAGTTTCTGACACCTGAAATGTCTTCATAACAATTTAGGATCTTTGCCATAAATTTGTAGGTGATTCCTTGTGCAATAAGTTGCACAATTTTCAGAGATTATTTATGAAACTCTTGTCTTTGCTATTATCTTTTACTTCAGGATGGACATAACTGTTGCTCAGCCTATTAGAAAATTTCCTGGATTTGACTGTTGATTTCTGCTGAAGAATCCTTAAACTCATGACTCATTCCCTTCCATATGGTTTTACAAGCTTTGCAAGTAGTCATAGTGATTTATGCTTCCTGTTTTCCTTCCAGGCGATGCTCTAGAATTATACAGTAAAACCTCGACTTACAAATGCCTCGAGTTACATAAAATTCGACTTGCATAATGATTTTGTGCTAAAACCATGTCCCGATCTACATGATTTCCTATGGGTTTGCTTTGAGTTACATAAAAAAATTGTTTTTCCTATGGGTTTACTTCGAGTTACGTAAAAAATAATTTTTCCTATGGGTTTGCTTCGTTATATAAAAATTCAATTTAAGCAAAAGCCTACGGAACGGACTTTTTTCGTAAGTAGGAGTTTTACTGTGTTAGATTCATATTTTTCTTTGCCTTAAGATCCTCTCTGATACAAATCAACTACTGTATTTCCTAATATATGTCTTACGTCTCTCCTCATTTAGCAATTTATTATTTGTATTTGTGATGATTTTGTCTTGTTTCTATGAGTAGAGCTAATTCCGTCATGGGACACATAACTGTGACTTAGGCCTCTAGCTTACCCCTGTGAAAGATAGCAGAATCTCATTTTGCACAGAAAGAAACTAGACATATAATGGCAAAAATACTGTTGATTAAATTAGCAACTAGCACTTGAGTACACACATTGAATCAATGCAGATTTAGTGAGTCAACTCCTTTGTAAGCTCCATTGATTCAAGTGAGCCTACTCTAAATTAGAACTTACTTTAGCATAGTAAATTGCAGTTGTAATAGGCCTATTTGAATCAATTGAGCTTACTGCATAGGTATCTCATTAAATCTCCATTGATTCAATGGGCCTACTCTAGTGTGATTTATTACATTAAGCAACAGGATTTGGCCAATACATATACATTCTAACCCATTCCTCTGTTTAAAAGTAAAGACTTTTTTTTTAAAGCTGAAATTAAGATGAACCAGTTTTGTAAGTAGACTTTCCATACCTAGCATCCAGGTAAAATACAACAAGCTGGGCTACACACAGGAATCCTGTTTAAGAGACCATCATTGTGATATCCCCAGCTGCCATTTTCTAAAATGTTGTTATCATTATATCCTATTGACATAGCAGTAGTTGCTGAAAACAAACTTGGATTGGAATGTAATGCAATGCTAATAAATTATATTGTTCATTGTCTTTCATCCACAACCTTCAAGGAATTGAAGCAATCAGGATTGGAGGGGAAATTAAATAGGAAGGCCAAGGTAAAGGTCACCCTTGCTCAAAAGCCAGTTGTATCCGACTCTAGAGTTCAGTGCTCATCTCTGTTTCATAGCCAAAGAGCCAGAGTTGTCTGCTTCTGCAGTCGTTTCTGTAGTCACATGGCAGGCATGACTAGACACTGGGGCACATGGAATGCTGTTTACATTCCCATGGAAGTGGTCTCTATTTATCTACTTGCAATTTCTTGCTTTCAAACTGCTAGGTTGGCAGGAGCTGGGACAAAGATGGGAGCTCATTCTGTCCTGCAGTATTCAGGTATCGAACTGCTGTCCTTTTGCCTTCCAGTCAGTGTATTAGCCACTTGAGCCACTGCAGTCCAACCAAAAGGTTTAACATAGACACTGTCACACTAGAACTAAAGTCAACTCTTTTTCTGAAGGAAAGCCCTACTCTTCCACATTACTTCCTGCCCAGGAGGCGCCAAAACATAGCTTGGGTGATAGTGTGAGTGAGTTCAATATTTCTTCATAGACAGGTTGACTTTATGAAGTTCATTGCTTAAAAGAGATGTCAGCAATTCTTGACAAGGACTCTAAATTATCATTGGGCAAAAATGTGTAACACAAACACACAAAAACAATAAGGTAAAAGGACGAGGGAGACCAAAAGAAGTGAAAAGAAACAGCATAAAAGGGAAGCAAAACAGATTACAGTGGTACCTTGAGTTACAAATTTAATGCGTTCCAAGGCATTTTTCATGTTAAGAAAAATTTGTAACTCGAATTTCCCATAGGAATGCATTGAAAACCAATTAATCTGTTCCGGAAAAATTCATAACTCGAGCCATTATTTTCAATTGATTTTCATTCGTATTGTGAAAATTTTGTAACTCGAACCATTTGTAACTCAAGGTACCACTAAAATTTTCAGGACAGCCAACTTGGGAATTATACTATGTGGGAACTGCATTGCTCTCCTTGTGCCATTATGTGGCAAATAGCTATGCAATTTAGCTGCCACCACTGACTCAGGAGGCGGGAAATGTTTTCTTTCTTTTTCAATGAAAGAAGGCAGGAAAAATTTTAAAATGGACAATGTGCCCCTCCAGATTGATGCTGCCAGATGGTTTGGAATTAAGAGCGGTTTCCTCCCTTCCATGCGGAAGACTCTGGGAAAGCAGTTGATGCTTTGGCATTGCTGCTTGTCAAAAACCGAAGGGGCAGGGTGGAAGGAGATGTAAGGATCACCCCACTCTGGTGATGGCCTCTTTGCTCTAGAATTCAGGCTAGAGTGCTTAGTGAGTCGCTTTCCCGGGGAAGGATACGAAGTTTTGAGCCTGGCTTCAGAATTGGCATCTTGGAGATGAAACTGGGTCATTTCTTACCTATCCCACTTTGGGCTATAGGACACCACTACTTAGAGAGATCAGTTAAATAGGTAACATAGTCTGGCAGGTAGTGCTGGGTTAGGGTGGCAGTGATGAATCTCCCAGGGCATCATTGAACAAGGTGGGTACTGTATACCTGGCATGATTCAGGTGAATCAGCAGGGCATGCAGGGCACACCATGAGGCAGGCAATATCCATTCATAGGGATAGAATTTGAAACACTCACATGATTGTCTCCCCAAATAAGTCAGCCTTGGCAGTAGCTGGTGTCGTGAACCCACCCAGCCTCATCCCTAGTCTCCGCTGGTAACTCAGGGTGCACACCGAAGCTAGAGGGCTCCCAATCTGGTTAGTGTGGCCTGGGAAAGGGTCTCCTTTAAGGAGAGCAGGGGCTGATCGAACTCTCTTGAGTGGAATGAGAGTTAAAGGCTGGTTCTCTGCTTGCCCAAGCAGCAAGTTAATGTCTAATTTGAGATTAAGACTGGCCACACCTTGCTGGACATATTTCTCATGAGAACAGGGTCCCTTGTTTTCCCTTCTGGACAGGGGTAGGCTAGGTGGCCTTGAATTGCTAATGCGGGCATGTGTGGGATGCTCCATACCTTCACTCCCCATCTGGAAAGGCTCCGTGTTGCAAAATTGCAGCCTGGAATTCCTGGAGCTGGGTCCCCGTGTTGCTGGACAATGGTCTAGTGTGTGCATGTTAGCATTTCTTCCCTTTTCAGACTCCCAGGTATAATGTGGGAGATCTTAAAAACTTACTAACAAAAATAATATATTTTTGTAGTTTTATTGTGAAGAAACAGCACAAGTAAAGAACATAGGAAAATAGATATTCATCCTAGCCATCTGGTTCAGCTAGGGGTGCGTCTCTAAATAGAGATAATATTTTCAAAGTACAGAATAAGCACTTCTAGTATTGAGACCTCAGCCGCTCATAGCACAAAGTAGCTTTGTGGTTCAGTCAGACAGCTTGGCTAACAGAATCCTAAGCTTTTCATGATTAAGATCGTTCTTCAGTTAGTTGTTTACATTAATATCCCTTTTTATAGGGCTCTCATGGGAACCTTTGAAATTCAATGTGCGTTGTCTCTGTGTCAATGCTGTGATTGACAGATCACAAAGCATCCCAAGAATATGATCCAGGGCTCTGCACCTGGTTTCATATCTTGGCTTGGAAATTCTCTTGTGGCGGGAATATTACCCCATAACCCAAACAAGTTGTAATGGTTTGCATTCTTGCTAGTTGTTGATTCTACAGAGTGCAGTGTTTTCCCGCTAGCAAGCAAAAGAGCTTTCTCCAGCAGAGAAAGGCTGCATCTGCTGAAATGACAAAGACTCTTCAAAATGGATTTTAGCTGGCTGCTAGAATTGAACCCCAAATTTAGCTTAAAGCTAAGCAAAGCATTGGCATGTGATTACATATCAAGCATCATATTAAAACACTTTAAATTTAATGCATCTCGAGTTATGGAATCCTTTACAGCTGGTAGGGCAGAGCACTGCTCAGGGGCTAGGGATTCACCAATTTGAACTGGAGAGGAGAGTAAAAGCTTCCTCTGCCCTGGTACTAGGTTATTTAGCAATACCAGGAGATTAAAATTCAATAACAGGGACCAAGTTTCATACCAAATTATTTTTTCTCTTGTCTCTTTAATTTATGGTGGGGAAGGGAAATGGTCCTGCAAAAAAAGAAGTGTTATCTTAAATATATGAAGAACACCCTTACAGCTAGGCTAAAGTTTGAGTAGGAAGCATTACTTCTTGACCCTAGAAACAACAATCAATATTTTAGTCACTGACTGTTCACATTCAACTCTACAACTATTGAATTCCACCCAAAATCTATTTTTTAACAGAATGAGATCAAATATTTTTATGATTCTACCAAATACCAACTGTCTTCCAAAAATAACTTTAGAAGGATGTGCTGCTCACTCTTGAACGTTTCACTTAGAAGCCGTTTGTACTCCTGTCTGCCATTTCATTCTCAACTCTACAATTTTGACATTGCAACACAGGTCATCCACATGCTATGTGTAGAATTTTTTCTCTGTGATACTGTACTTTCAGTTTCTATACTGCAGCAATAAAGACAAGATATTTGTTTGAAATTGTGACCTATTTAGTGAATGGGGCTTGGATGCACGAAACTGCTGTTGTGATGATAGAAATATAAATGCTTTCTCACATGAGATGATCATTTCCTATTAAATGACTATCTTATATCATGAAATTCGGCACACACCTTGCACACATGAGCAGGTCACTGTCGGGGTCCCAAAGCCCATGGGGGGGGGCTTATGCCCCCTAAATGGATCCCCTAGTCCTCAGCCAATCACAAGGGCTGACCAGGACTGGGCATTTGTGATGTCATGCCCTTTGTGATGTCTTGCCCAGACCTGGTCAGCCCTTGGGAGAGGTCAGCCAATGTGACATTACAGGGCCCCACCCCTTGGTCAGGCAGGCCAGCTGGCAGGGTGGGTCAGGAGTCCAGTGGACAGAGGTCAGCCCAGGAGATAGAGCACCCGAGCAATGCAACCTTGGGAGGTAGGACACCCCCCCCCCCCGAAACCCACCCGGGCCAAGCCGGGGGCCCCTGCTAGTTTCCAATATACTTAAAGTGCATTATAACTGAAGTTTAAAAGTAGGGTCTACTGGAACATTACAACCCCTATCTCTTTATGGCAGGGGTGGCCAACCTATGGGCCGTGGGCAGGAACTGGCCAACAGCATCATTTCATGTGGCCCACTGCCACTCTTGCCACTACCAGAAGTTGAAGCAGATGGCCACACATGCATAAACATGCCGACACCTACTGTAAAAGCTGCCATAAATGCACCCGTGGCTGTCGTAAATACATTTATGGCAGCTTTTATGGCACGATGAACCATGTGACCAGCCCACTCAGCTATCCAGGGTATGTGGTCCAGCCCGCAGCATAAAAAAGATTGGGAACCCCTGCTTTATGGTATTCAGACAGATTATTTAAAAAATGCTTTAAATAAATATTTTCATTTCCTGTGATGTAATTAAAAATTATCCAAAATCTTGCAGCTTAATTTATGCAAATTTTGATTCCATCATCACATGAAAGAGTTCCCCCTCATCATACTCTGGCTCCCAAGGATTTTCCATAAATAAGATGATCCCATGGGACTGGGAACTGGAAATGATTTCTTTCTGAAAAATCACTGCAACTGAGAACATCATCACAGTGTAACTTATGGCAGGAGGACTGTAGCCTTCATTTCTGACAAAAATCAAATCAAAGAATTGTGGCATGTTCAGAACCAAACTTCACTTCAGCCTGGCAGATCTTTGCACTTTGCATAGCTGTGGTCAGGGTCCCAAGAGGTAGGTTACAGGGTGTTCAAAAAGTGGGAAGATATTTAGCTCTGATCTACCTTTTTCCTAGGGACTGCAGTGGCTCAAGTGGTTAAGACACTGACTGGGAGGTGGAAGGTCAGCAGTTCAAAACCCAAGTACTGCATGACGGAATGAGTACCCATCTCTGTCTCAGCTCTGGCCAACCTAGCAGTTCAAAAGCAAGAAAGGTGGCATGCCTGCCACATGTCCACGGAAATGTTTGCAAACGTAGACAGCGCTGGCTCTTCAGCTATAAACAGAGATGAGCACAGAACCCCAGAGTTGGATATGACTGGCTTTTGAGCAAGGGTGACCTTTATCTTTTACTTTTTTTTCCTAGTAGTAAAATATATACTTGCTGTGACCGGCAAAAGGAGAAATATCTCCTCAGGTAGCAAAGGAAGTGCTAATCCCAGCAAAAATGGCAGCTTTATATCAACCAGTTTCATCAGCAAGTGTGGACCCAAGAATGCCACATTTGTCTCCACATCTGAAGTTTCTGGTTAACTTACCACAAAATTAGGAGAAATGTTTCTTTAATGTAATGTCTTTGTTTAAACATTGTCAAAACTTGTAAAGTGACTCTTTGGGACTGAAGTCACTCACGCCTCTCATGCTAGCTTTGAAGGCAGGGTGAATCCCATGAGCTGCAGTTTTTTAAAAAAAAACTTTTCAAAGCTCTTCTTCTTCTTCCCCTTCCTCCTTCTTCCTCCTCCTCCTGATTCTTCCTCCTCCTCCTTTGTGTCTTGGTCAAACTTTTACCTACCAAAACAAAGCCACCTTTTTGTGAACTCATTCTGTAGTTCCTTTCGCCTGACCTAGTGTGAGAAAGATTAGCCAGCACAACGAGGTTGCCATTGCCCGGGGTACACCCAATTGTGATTAAAAATTACCACAATCTTTGAAAAGGCTCTTTCTATGTACCCCTTCAAAGCAATGAAGACTTGCACAATATAAAGACCCTTTCCACCCACTATGACAAGAAATCTGCTGTCTTGGCAGAAATAATGTTCATCATATCAACAGGAAATGAAACCTATTTATTAATTGATTTATATCTCACCTTTGTCTTGAAAGGGAACTCAAGGTGACTCACAGGGGAACTCATTTTTAAGAAAATCGTACAATAAAAATTCTTATACAGACACACACACACACACACACACACACACACACACACACACACACACACACACACACACACACACACACACACACACACACACACACACACACACACACTAGCAGAGGTTGCCTGGCATTGCTGGGCTGTTTTGAATGGTGTTGGAAGGTTTGTTTTTTTTTTATAATGTTTGTAAAGTAGAGGTTAGTCCAGCCATGGGCAAACTATGGCCCGCGGGCCGGATCCGCCCTGTTCGGCTGTTCTATCCGGCCCGTGGTGTTGGAAGGGTTTTTTGATAATGTTTGTAAAGTAGAGGTTAGTCCAGCCATGGGCAAACTACAGCCCATGGGCCGGATCCGGCCCATTTGGCTGTTCTATCCAGCCACGGATCCAAAAGAGCAGAGGGTTCTCTTTATATTAGTTCACACAAACACTCCATCCATGCTTTTGTTCCAGCCCTCCGGTCCAGTTTAAAAACACATTGTGGCCCTCAAGTCAAAAAGTTTGCCCACCCCTGGGTTAGTCTATAATTGAATTTTTAAAAATGATTATTTATCCCAAAAAAAATTGGCGGGCTGTTATAAAATATGTTCATCTTTTTTGGGTTTTTTTGTGGATTAAAAAAAGAGAAAAGGATGATATAATATTTTTTAACCGAATAATGTTTTAGTTTGTGTTTTTTTTAAAAAAAATAGTTGTACCTTAGGTAATAATTAAAAAAATGTGAAAGTACATGTTTTTTTACATTTAATGTTTTTAAACTGTGTTTAGATGTGTTTATTGTGAGATTTATTTGTGATTTGTGTGAGTGTGTGATGTAATGTTATGTTTTTGACTGTTTTTTCTATTGTGGCCTCTGGGCGGGGCTGTTGAGTATTTCCTTTACTTTGGCTGTTTTTTCTCTACTGGCCTCTGGGTGGCGTTTCTTCTGGTAAATAGTCTCTTTCTTTCCTCATTTCATTTCCGGTCGTCGTGGTTGGAGGATGTGGGGGTGAGTTGGCTTGTTTTCCTTCTTTACTTATTTTTGGGGGGTTGAATTTTGTGGTGTTTGGCTGGTTTTTGTTTTTGAAATTGTGGTATTTTGCTGGGTGCTGTTTGTGTTTCTTAATTTTTGTTTTTGTTTACTTTTTATTGTTTTTGGTGTTATTTTTGTTTGGTTTTGTGTATTTTTGGATGGTTTTGATTGTTGTTTTTGTGTTTTTATTTATTTAAGTATTTATTTATTGATTTATTTTTAAAAGTTTGTTTTTATGTTGTGGCTTACTGTCCGGGCCGCGGAAATCCCAGTGCTGCTTCAGGTGGCGTTGGGGGGGAGGGTTTATGGTGCTTTGATTGTGTGGAGTCGTGAAAATAGATTGGGGTTTCCCCTTTAATATCAGTGGGTGGGGGGTTGCGATCCCCCTCTCCGCTGGCTCCCCTGGGGTTGGGAGGGTTGGGGGGAGAAAAGGAGTCTGTCTCTCCAACCCTTCCAGAACTAGGAGAGCCATCGGAGAGTGGGAAAACCCCCCAACCCCATTTTTAAAGAGAAGAAACCGCTTGGCTTCTTCTCTTTAAAAACGGTGTGTTTGGGGGTGGTGGAATCGATCCCCTCTCCCTGGTCTTCTGGGTCTAGAAGGTTTGGGGGGACAGACCCCTTTTGTCCCCCCAAACCTTCCAGACTCATGGGCCCTGGAGAGGGGATTAATTCCACCCCCTCCCAAACATTCCGTTTTTAAAGAGAAGAAACCGCTTGTTCTGTGTGCTCATGGCATGCAGGATGCTGGGGCTTGTAGTTTGGCGTTTGTGTTTTCGGCTTGTGTGTCTTTTTTCCCCTGCAGTTTCCTTTTGATTGGCTGTGGTGCATTTCCGAACGTTCCTTTTGCTCGCGCCTCTCAGCCTGATTGGCTCTGGCGCGGTGCAAGGAACGTTGGGAAATGAAGTTGTTTCCCTTTTTTCACGTTTTTGGGGCTCTTGCCCCACTGGCACTTTTCTGAAACCTTCGTTGAGTTGCGTACCCATTCGGGCATGTGCACGAATGGTAGGTGCGGGCTAGTAGGGCCTGGCTTAGGAACCTATGCGAAGTTCCAATGGTTAACGCTTGGTGTTTTTAAATATATATACTAGCATAGTCTGCCTGCTGGCTTCCTCATTGCCGGGCTCCTTAATTTGGTTTTTGAAGTTGTTTTTTATGTTTATGCAATTTTAAAAAAAATTAATTTAATTTAATATTATTCAGTTTAAAATTTAATTTTGTTTTTTAAAATATTTTTTAATTCATTTTTTTGTTTTGGTTTTTTGGAGTGAAAAGTGTTTTTTTGTAATTTTTGAGATTAGTGTGTTTATTTTTGAATGTTTGTATAACTTATTTGATTACATTTGGAATTATTCTTATTTTTTAAATATTTTTGAATTTTTTTTCTTATTTGGCCACTGGGTGGGGGTGGTGAGCTTTTGTGCCTCTCGTTACATTTGTTCTCTTCTGTCCTCTGGGTGTCGCTTCCGGTAAGTTTCCTCTTTCTCATTTGAGTTCCGGTTCTCATAGAAGGAAGACGTCTTTTGGTAAGTTCTCTGGGTTTTTTTTGGGGGGTGGGAATTTTTTTTTGGGGGGGGTGTATGTGTGTTTTTTTCTTGTTTATTTTTGGCTGTGTTTGTGTGTAATTTTTGGTTTTCGGTGTGTTTTTGAATGTTTTTCCTTTGTGTTTTTGTGTGTTTTTTTCAGTGGGGGGTGGCTTTCTTTCTCGCGGGCCATGCTGGCTGGCCCGTGGGAAGGAAGGCCAATTGTGGGGAGGCTTTCTTTCCCATGGGCCATGCTTGATGGCCCGTTGGAAGGAAGGGCAGCGGCGGTGGGGTGTTTCTTTTTTTTCTCCCGCGGGCCATACTGGCTGGCCCATTGGGAAGAAGGGCAGTTGCGGGGGTGGTTGGGTGGGTTGCTTTTATTTTTGGTGCGCCGGCTGGCCCTTCGAATGGAAGGGCAGCGGCAGCCGGGGGTTTACTTTTTTTACTTGTGTTTTTCGCGCACCAGCTGGTCCTTCGAACAGAAGGGCCGCGGCGGCGGTGTGTGTGTGTTTCCCCCACGGGCCATGCTGGCTCGCCCGTGGGGAAGAATGGCAGCGGCGGCGGGCTTTTTTTTTACTTTTATTTTTTGCGCGCCGGCCGCCTCAGCGTTCTGTGCACTCATGGCGCGCAGGACGCTGGGGCTTGTAGTTTTGGCTGCACGTGCTTTCTTTCTGTGGTGGTTTTTCTTTTGCGGCTTTTTTTTGATTGGCTGCGGCGCATTTCTGAATGTTCCTTTTGCCGCGCCGCTCAGCCTGATTGGCTCTGGCGCGGCGCGGTGAAAGGAACTTTGGGAATTTATAGGTAATATATATAAAATGGTGCATTAACCATTGGAATGTGACAAAGGATGTTGCACCAGGCCCCACTAGCCCCGTCTGAGCCTCCGTTCACTCGCCCGAACGGGGTTCACAGGTAACTGCCAGGTTGAAATTTTCAACCTGGGGGCAGGAGTCCCCCAGTCGCAAACAAAAAAAGGGAACTTCAATTCCCAACGTTCCTTTTGCCATGCTGCGCGAAAGGAATGTGTATATATATAACTGCCCTTCCTTCAAGTCATTTCCATCATCCATAAAGCTGGTGATTACTTTCAGTGCAGTGGTGTCTACAGGTATATCTTCTCCTCAACTAAAGCAGAGGGGGATGGGGTGGGTGTCCTCATGACAGGCACCATACAAATAAGCTATGCTTATTTTCCATTATCTGCCAGAAATTTATCTCAGGAAGATGGTTATTCCGGGTGTGATTATAGGAAATGTGAAGTAATATGCTCTGTGCTGTTGGAGAGATGACAAGCTCGTGGGCAAACATTTTCCCCTTGGATATAATTTTGTACATGTTGATATTCATTCAGCATTCCATCTTGTTAGAGATCATAGAAAAGTTGGATACTGGAAAGATCAATGTTCAGATTATGTTCTATACAATATTTAAGAACTATGCTTGTGTAATGTTGGATGCTTAATGCCTGCCTGTCTCAAACCTAAGCAAAGAAGATAAATAAATAATGAACAATATACAGACCAGATGTCTGCTATGGGTTCTTTTTTACACCATTTATCTAGATATGATGAACAGGTATGGGGGGGGAGGAGAGAGAATGGAAATGAAAAAAGATTAGCATCTTGATAGGTACATGAAGTCAGTACCAAAGACTTGGAAAATACTTCTCACAGAGGAAATTTTAAAGCTCTCAAGTGAAAACTGTAACTTCCCTTAATGAATCATCCAGCTAAGAGGCTTTTCCATTACTGTCAACTAGCACTTTTGGTGGAGTAGGGTGGTGTGGGGTGTGGTGTGGTGGGATGGCATGGGGTAGGGACAACAATATATAGATAATTGGAAGGAAGACAATACTGGACCAAATCCTCTTGTGCAGCTACACAAATGCTGCAAAATAGGAGGCAACTTGTCTGAACTTAAGAAATCACTATAGGTATTATTAGATGCACACCAAATCATACAATTCAGTATACAACTGACAATGTCTCTGGTGATTTTTTAAGTTGGACAATTGTTCTAAAATAAGGCCATTTGTGGTATGCCAGTGTAACGTAGTAAGAGGATTTGGCTGTTGAGAAATGACTGGATAGTATGCCCCAGAAACCAAGAAGGTATTAATCTTGATCTTGAATGCTATAACTGCAGCAACAACCAGCCAGTAATGAACATTGCCTTGATTATTTTCATAAAACCCTAGTTCTGAGGAAGCCCATTCTTTGGCAATATCCTTAAGTCTCTGACAGAAAACTTTTCTCATAAAGATTCTGGAAGAAACACTGTTGCCTAAGGGGAAGGTTCGCTCCAGTAACATGGTTGGGTAAGGTGGTGATGGGAAATATTTTCAGTTACAGAAGTAACCCAACACTAGTCTCATTATCACTCAAGGATAAGTAACTACAATATCCTTCTCCTTTCTGGCAGGTTTTTGCGTCACACATGGAAAAACCACTAGAGAGATTTTTTTTAAAAAAAATGTCAGAGATCTGGGCTGAGGAGAAGGTGAGGACTGGGCTGGAGAAGAGGAATGTGAAAAGGGAAAAGCTGAGAATGAGTTGTGGCTTGCAAGAGATGCTAAAAGCAGCAAGAGTATGTTTAGTGTATGTACAAAGTAAGAGACAGAGAAAGATACAATAGCTCATCTGCTCAATGGGGATGGGGAAATGGTAACAGATGACAAAGAACAGAAGTGCTGAATTCCTACTTCAGTTAATCCCCCCTTCCCAAAGGTAGCATGCAACTCTCCAGGCAAATGTGATGTACAAGGGGAAGGGAGAGGATTGCATCTTGAGATTGATGAATAGTCAAGGAATATTGTATTACCTTGAACAAATTCAAATCCCCAGGACCAGATGAATTGCATCCAATAATATTATTTCTTGAAGTCATAGAATATAGGTGAAGTGCCAGTTGATTGGAGGAGAGCTAATGTTGTCGCTATCTTCAAAAAGAGCAAAAAGGAAGAACTGAAAAATCACAGACCAACCAGCCTGACATCTATCCCAGGGGAAAATCTGGAGCAGATTATAAAGTGATCATTCTTCAAACAACTAGAAAACAATGCAGTAATAAGTAGAAGCCAACATGGATTTGTCAAAATCACATCCTGCCAGACTAATCTGATTTCATTTTTTGATCAGGTAACTTCCATGGTGGACTGTGGGGATGCTGTTGATGTAATATTTCTTTTATTTTTATTATACTTATACATTGCCCATATAGGAGATTTTCCTACTCTGGGTGGCTAACAGCACAAACTCATACATTAATCAACATCATATCTTGACTTCAGCAAAGCCTTTGACAAAGTGCCTCATGATATTCTGATTAGCAAACTAACTATGTGTGGCCTGGATACCACAAGTGACAGGTGGATATACAGTTGGTTACAGAATCATACTCAGAGAGTTCTTATTAATGACTCCTTCTCAAGCTGGGAGGGGGTAACAAGTGAAGCACCACAAGGCTTGGTCCTGGGCCCTGTGCTCTTCAACATTTTCATAAATCCTTGGAAGAGAGAGTGTAGGGAATTCTCATCATATTTGCAGATGACACAAAACTGGGAGGAATAGCTGATACCCAGGATAAGAACAGAATTCAAAAAGATCTTGATAAGCTTGAACAGTGGACTGAAAGCAACAGCATGAAATTTAACAGGGACAAGTGCAAAGTTTTACATCTAGGGAACAAAAAAAAAAAACCAGATACTGTACACAGTTACAAGATGGGGATATAAGATACAATTACAAGATGGGGATACTTGGCTCAGTAGTAATACAAGCAAGAAGAATCATGGAATTGTAGATCACAGGCAAAATATGAGTCAACAGTGTGATGTGGGTGGAAAAAAGGCCAACACTGTTTTGGCTGCATTGACAGAAGTATAGCCTCCAAAACCTGTGAAGTACTAGTACCTCTCTACTCAGCACTAGTTAGACCACATCTAGAGTACTATGTTCAATTTTGGGCACCTCGCCTTAAGAAAGATGCAAATAAGTTAGAGCAGGTACAGAGAAGGGCAACAAGGATGATCCAAGGATTGGAAACCAAGCCATATGAGGAAAGACTGAGGGAACTGCCCATGTTTAGTCTTTAAAAAAGGAGACTGAGAGGGGATATTATAGCACTCTTCAAATACCTGAAAGATAATCATAAAGAGGAAGAGAAGGATCTGCTCCATGATCACACAGTGCAGGATGCGTAATAATGGGCTGAAACTATAGGAAGCCAAATATAGGGTGAATATTAGGAAAAAACATCTTAACCTTGTATGGCAATGGAACCAAATACCTCAAGAGGTAGTGAGCTCTCCAACACTGGAAGCTTTCAATAGAGAATTGGGCAACCACCTGTCAGATCTGCTTTGATCTGGATTCCTGCATTAACCAGGGGTTTGGACTCAATGGCCTAAAACTCAGCTATTCTATTATTCTAGTCTCACAGATCTTTATAATTCCTTATCAAGTGTCTTTTGGGCCACTGTAGGAGCTGTGGTAAAAAAAAAAGCATTTTCCATCAATGAGTAGCTTGAATAGCAATGATGTGAGTGGAGTTATCACTCCAATTCATAATTTTGGAGTGATAGCTGTGTTCTTTCCCCCCAGTAAATACTAGCCTTCTGGTAGCCAGATTGGCATGAGCTTTTATCGACTATAGCCCATAAGAAACCTATTATTAGCACTATTTTTATTTTTTTATTTTTATGTATTTATTATTTACACTGATATCCAGCCCCTCTAGGGAAAAAATCATCCCTATTCAGGGCTGCTAACATCATAAAACAAGTCATATAATGATCAAAAGTTAAAAATTACACACAAAACTCCCAATAAAATCATCACCACACATTACAATAGCCAGAAAGTATTGAAATCCAGGACCCCATAAAACACAAGCTATTTAGGATGAAAAAGAGCCAGGTAGCATATCTAACAAACAGAAACAGGCAGCACATTCCCAAAGGACTCCTCAAAGAGCAGTGTTTAGTTGTTTTTAAAATCAACATCATGAAGTTGTATGTAATGTATTTATATTAATGATTTAATTGCAATTGTAGTTGAATAAACAAAGCAGTTAAATCCACGGTAAAGATTTTTTTTGTTCAGTCGCACAGTCGATTCAAACCCTTCATGACCCCATGGACCACCACACGCCAGGCACCCCTATCCTCCACCATCCTCCTCAGCCTGTCCAGCGTTGTGCCCATTGCATTAGCAATGCCATCTAGCCTCTCGTTTTCTGCCGCCCCTTCTTTTTTTGCCCTCCACCTTTCCCAGCATCAAAGCTTTCTCAAGTGAATCCTCTCTTCTCATTTGATGTCCTAAGTACTTTAACTTCATCTTCAATATTTGACCTTCCAAGGAGCAGTTGGGGTTATTTCTTTTAAGATCAACCTATTTGTTCTCTTTGCTGTTCAGGGAACTCTCAAAATTCTCCTCCAATACCACATCTCAAAGACGTCTATTCTACTGTGCTCAGTATTCCTTATGGTCCAGCTCTCACAACCATACATCACTACCGAAAATACAATTGCTTTGACTATGCAGAATTTTGTTTGCAAAATGATGTCTCTACTTTTAACTATGTTGCCCAAATTTCTTATAGCTTGCTTCCCAAGAATTAGTTGCATTTTTATTTCATGGCTGCAATCTCCATCTGCAGTGATCTTGGATCCTAAGAATATAAAGTCTGTCACTGCTTCTACTTCTTCACCATCTATTTTCCAGGGACTGATAGGGCCTGTTGCCATTATCTTGGTTTTCTTGGTGTCGAGTTTCAAGCCAGCTTTTGCACTCCCCTCCTTCAACCTAAGCAAGAGCTTCTTTAGGTCTTTCTCACTTTCTGCCATTAGGGTAATATAATCTGCATAACTCAAATCGTTGATCTTTTCCCAGCGTTTTTAATTCCAACTTTTGATTCATCCAGCCCTGCATTGTGCATGGCTGGACTGTGTATTGAGAAGCCCTGCATCACTTAGCTTTTACAAGATATCACTGCTTTGTTCCAATACACTGCTCTTGCTCTCACTTATCACAGCAAACATTTTTCCAAACCCTGCAAAACTTAGCCAGTATTAGAGGCCTCAGTTCTTTGATTGCAAGTGTTGCTGGATACTTTAAGATGCAACACAATTTTCTCTGTGAAAAAAACTGGGTAGTTATTTTCTCCTCTCAAGGATATACTGATACATATGCATTTAGTTCAAAGGCATCTGAAACTCCAAGGATCTCATTAAAAACTAGAATTATCAAGAACAGAGAGGGGATGTGTCATAACGCAACCAAAGTCATAATCTACATAATGGCTTTTGGTAGCATGCATTCCGCAAAAGGTCATATATTGTATAAACTTTGTCCCTTTTGTGCCCCTGCATGAACATAAGCAGCATCTAAAATGACAGGTAAGAATCTCCTCTGTGCCCTCTTTTCTATCTTGTAAACAGAACAGAACAGAAAATACCAAGTTTTGTATACTTATGAAATGTATGCACTTCTTCATGGCACAAAATAACCTTTTACATCTCAAGCCCGACTTGACTTTCCTACAAGACCTGGTCAAAACTGTCAATTTCCACCTTTCTCAGTTTTCTTTCAACCTTAAACTTCCCTTAATCTTTTTCTGCCACTATTTTAATTTTTAAAAAACCAGCTGGGAATTTCCTTAATTTACCTGCAATTTTTTCTTAGAATATGCTTTTTGTATACAGTTCCCTTTAACATTTATATTCTTTGCAAGTGGGTTTCTGCAATACAATGCATGATTCTCATTTATTTCCCCTAACACATGGCCCACCTTTTGTTTGGAGAATTGCATTGCAAGACATGGAGCAGTCAAAATGCTGAAGGATGATGAGTCTGTTTCGGGTTCACTTGCTTATTTATTTTTAACATTTATATCCTATCTGATGTAGTGGAAGTTCTACTCAGGGCAGTTTTCAACATAATAATATGCAAACATCTATATAAAAATCCAATAATAAAAACAACAAATAATACAAACTCAACTAATCACCAGCAGCAATTGGTCATGAAGACAAGTAACCAAAAATAAGTGAAGAATTGCAAAAAATAGTACAACAAAGCAGAAAAGTGAGGGAAGAAAATAGCTGAAGTAGAAACATCCTATTAAAGAGGATGTCAGCAAAGACCTTTTTATAAAGAAAGGTTTTCAGGGTGGTTTTTAAATAGAAAAAGCCTGCATATTGGTGGACTGCAGGGTCTTGATAGGGAGATCATTCCAAAATGAGGGGGTTCAGGAAGGGTTTAGGTTTGTCATCACCCTCATCAAATAAAGGTGAGAAATGGAGAGAAACAGTTGAGTGTGAGCCTTTATTCTGTGCCTCCTCTGTGGAAGTGTGAGTGAGGATAGAGCATTAGTGAGGCCACCTCCTCCTGCCCTGCCCAGCCTATTGAGCCATGGAAGGGATGGGGACCCATAGCTCTCTCCAGCAATGCAGCTGATCCAATGCCAATCCAACCTTAGCATCCATGCTGCTCAATGGGAGCTGCAGCAACCACTTCCACTTAGCTTCAGCACTGACCAGGTTATCCTACTATGGTAATAGAATAGACCATACTGCCAGCGGCTCAACACCAATCATCAGGCACTGGTTAAGTAACCAGAAAGCCCTGAGGACTAATGGCCTTGGGTAGCAAAGTCTACAGGGAAGGGTGATGGTCCCCATGTGGATTAAATCCCACTTGAAAAGATCTTGATGGAGGGCAGCAGCTTCATCAATACTGGCCTTTGGCTAATGAAGAGTTTGTGTGCCAAAAGAGCTCAGGACTAGAAAGTGACTCGCAGAACTGGATCAGTGGTACTAGTGTCACGCTGATGCAAAAGGCAAATAGAAGGCCACTGCATTATAATTTTCCCAGGACAATCTTCATGGCTAGCCAATTTTTGGAATCAGATCCGACACCTGAAGAAGAAGTAGGCATAGCAAAAGAGACATGGACTTTCAGAATCTGCAGTGAAATCAGTTGGGACCCCAGTCAGACAGAATGTGCTGAGGGGGTTAGTGCTGGAAAATTGAACCCCTGGGAACATGGGGAAGGGGCAAGTTGAGGCTAACTGTTTCTTTAATAAAGGCTAATTTGAGCAGAAACCTATGAAATTATTGCCTGGGAACTTCCCAGCCCCTGTGTGTGTGTGTGTGTGTGTGTGTGTGTGTGTGTGTGTGTGTGTGTGTGTGTGTGTGTGTGTGTGTGTGTGTGTGTGTGTGTGTGTGTGAGAGAGAGAGAGAGAGAGAGAGAGAGCATGTGTGTGTGCGTGCACGTGTCCACATGCACAGTGGGACTCACACACAATTAATTTCATAACACTAGCACTATAGGTTTAAGATAGTAATTATAATTTCATTTGAGTATAAAAGTTCAAAATTATAGATGGCACTACAGAAGGTTGGCTACCCATTGAGAATAGTGTTTTTTTTATTAGTTCCTTAACAATTTAAGCCCTTGTAAATTATTTTTTCCAACTGTACATCCTTAGTAAATAGTCAAAATCCTGGGTGACTCTGACTTGGAAATACTTGTTGCTTTGTCTTGCTATTTTAAAAAAATGTGGCGGAAATCCATTTGCACCACAGAATGCCTATGAGACTGATGCAACATCATAATCGGAACTCAAAATGTGAGGCTTAAAAATTAATTAGTTAAACACGAGGCATCAGGAATTAATTTGTTTTGTGTTACCATTCAAATGTGAGAGTGTTTAACTTACTGAATTAATACTGCTAACATGCTGATTAAAGTATCAGTTCTGTGTACTCTCCACAGAGAATGTATATCATTCTGTAATTCCCCTTTCCAAAGGGAAAAGAGTTATATCTCCCTTTAGAAAGTAAGTTTGAAGTAATCTAACTCTATAAATGTATTTGTGCAACATTAAGAGGTGTTAATCAACATAGAACAGATCCTGTGGTGTTGTTTTTACTCTGCTGGGTATTGTAATTTCACTATCAGAAGATCCAAGATGTGAAGCCACAACTATATGAAAAAAACAATTATGTGCCATTAAATCAGAGCTAACTTGTAAGGAACCTCACAGCAGTTCCATAGTGATATATTTAAATTGTAGCATTACCTCTGTTATTCCCCTTCTGAATTTCTACAATCAAGAGGGAAATCAAATCAAGGTTATACATTCTCTCAGCATCACACTATTCCCTATATCATACAAAACACCACTTCTCATTATAATTTTTGAATATAATCTTGGTACATACTTTAGTTTAAAATACAATAACTACTAAACTTCTCTTCAGAGTCATGGTATAGCAGCATTTAAGACAGGTCATTGTGACAATCTCCTGTTGGATCTCTGTGACAAACCAGGAAAGGGACCTTGGTGTCCTGGTGGACAGCTCAATGAAAGTGTCAACCCAGTGTGCCTCAGCAGTAAAAAAAAGAAAACAAACAAACTCAATGCTAGGGATCATTAGGAAGGGTATAGAAAATAAGTCAGCAAGTGTCATTTTGTCTCTTTATAAATCTATGGTGAGGCCCCATCTGGAATACTGTGTACAGTTCTGGTCACCATACCTCCAGAAGGATTTAATGGAGCTGGAGAAAGTGCCGAGGTGGGCAAGGAGAATGATTAGGGGACTGGAACACCTTCCTTACCATCTGAGGCTGCAACGGTTGGGCCTCTTCACTCTTGAATGACGACGTCTAAGAGGTGACCTGATTGAAGTTTATAAAATCATGCATGGTGTGGACAAAGTAGATAAGGAAAAACTGTTTTCCCTATCGCATAACACTAGAACTAGGGGACACTCCATGAAACTTTTGGGTACTACTTCTCAAACAAATAAGAGAAAGTACTTTTTCACCCAGAGGATCACTGGTCTATGGAACTCCCTGCCAAAAGAAGTGGTGACAGCTGTCAGTCTTGACAACTTTAAGAAAGGATTGGACAAGTTCATGGAGGACAAGGGTATCAATGGCTATAATTATGGATACCTAAGGACAACCTCCGGGTTGGAGAGATTGCAAGCGCGGCGCAAAAATGGCCGCCGCGCCCTTTGCGGCCCCCCCCCCACCGGACGAAGGTATCCGGGTAGTTAGGGGGCGTGGCCAGCACCCTTATATAAGGGGCGGCCACGAGGCAGCCGAGCTGCCATTTTGCGAAGCGACGGAGCGGAGAAGTTTTTCCCTCTTACCTCCGTCGCTCTTGCCTTGCAGTGGGAAGCCTCTGGCTGCTAATTTTCTTGACTTTTCCGGCTTCCCATCGTTTAGCTGCTATGCCCCCTAAGAAGAAGGCGACTGCGAACGCGGCTCGTTCTGCACGGAGGCGCCAGCCGGGTCGGAGGACCGCGGCTGCGCCTCCCCAGCAGCCTCCTTTGCCTGAGCCCACCGGGACCGGTGGGATGGGGTTAATTGCCCCTTGGCCTGAGGCGGGGTGTCCGCGTACCGGCCCAGCAGGGGCCGCGGCCCCCGGCCCACAAGCAGGGGCCACTGCCTCTGGCATGGCACATTCTGCGGGGCCTTCTTCCATTGGTGCGCAGCTTCCTGCGGGGGGTTTCAGCCATGGGGGGTGGCTGGGTTCCCTCCCCTGGCAGGGTACCCCCCCGGCCCTGCAGGGGCCGGGCCTGGGGTCATGGCCGTATATGGGCCCCGGGGTCCAGGGACCTGGACCAGCACCTGCAGCCAGTGGGCCGGCCGGCCCTTTGCCCCCACTTGGCTTAGGGGGCTACGTTAGTGTTGAGGCCCTTCTGGCCCGCGTTGCGGCCCTCGAGGCATCCCTCGCGGAGGTTAACCACCCGGGGGTGCCTTTTGGGGTGCAGGTTGCTCCTTTGTCTGCCGGTCAGCGGCAGGCGGCAGGACGGGTCGAGCTGCCCGAGGCGCGTGGGCCGGCTTCGGCCACTGCCTCGCAGCTCCCCACTCAACAGGCTGATGCTGGTCAGGCCCCGTCGACGAGCTCAATTGCGGTCGTGAGCTCCGACGCCCTCAGCGGGCCGGAACCCCCGGTGGGGGCGGCCCGTGGGGGTGCAGCATGTGAGTATGCGGTTCAATCTAGTGCACCCACACACCTACCCATGTTGGGGGGGCATTCCAGTGGCCGTGGCCTCGCACGGGTGGTGCGACGGTTCAGTCGCCGACGTCCCACCCGGTGACTTCACCTCTCACCCAGGGCCCCGTTTTGGGTGGTACCTCTTACTCAGTCGGGAATGTGTTAGGGGTGGCCGGGCTGGTCCAGGCTCCTTTCCAGATCCCCGTGGTTCCCACCGTGCCGGTGTCGGCATTGCCGACAGCGGGGTATTCCTTGCCCCTGGGGGACCATTTGGCCCAGGCCACCAAGGAGAAGATCTGGCGTGGGGAGTATGTGGACATCTTCTCCCTTCTTAACAGAGAGCCCACCAAAGAGGAGAGGGAGGGGCAGGATGAGACGTGGGCCAACTGGCTGCCGGCGTACCTCATATACGTGGCGGTCTACCTCAGGGCCCGGCCGGATTTGGCAATTCCGATGGTCCAGTATTTGGACAACATTTACCGGGCGATGGTCGACTTCCCGGGCCTGTCGTGGTTGGCTTACGACGAGGAATTCCGTATGTGGATTCCCCTGCACCCTGAGATGAGGTGGGACGAGCCCTGCCAGAAGCTGTGGCTTCTGTACATGACTCCCACACGCCCTGCGCCTGGGGAAAGATACCATTGTGGACATGCGGTCCAGCGAGCGGCCCCAGCACAGACACCCCGCCAGGGGGCGGGGCAGGGGGTTCCAGCCCGCCTGCTGTGCTGGACTTTCTCGTCCAATGGTTCCTGCAGTAGGAAGAATTGCCGGTACAGGCATGAGTGACCCTCTTGCGCTGGCCCCCATGCGGCCTCCGCCTGCCCCAAGCCTGGAGGGATGCGGGGCAAAGGTAGGGGCGGACAAGGGGCTGGCAAGACTGCCGCAGAGGGAGCTGGTCCACCGAAAGGCCCCCTCCCCAATTAATGTGGACATGTTGGAGCGTTGGCTCGCATCATACCCGAGGGAGGCAGATGCGGTTTACCTGCTTCGAGGTTTTCGACTGGGGTTCCGTATTCCTTTCCTGGGTGATAGGTCCCCCCAGGATGCCCCCAACCTTTTGTCCCTTAAGGGGAGGGGGAGGTGGCTGCCGCCAGCATTTCTAAGGAGGTTAATGCAGGCAGGGTCGCTGGCCCTTTCCCTGCACCCCCGTTCCCCAACCTTAAAGTGTCACCCTTGGGCTTGGTGCCCAAGAAGTCACCGGGCGAGTTCCGCCTGATCCATCACTTGTCCTACCCAGCAGGCCGATCGGTCAATGATGCTATCCCTGATGACCTTTGCTCAGTCAGGTATACATCTTTTGACCAAGCGCTGTGCATGGTGCGCTCATGTGGCCCGGGTGCGCTGTTGGCTAAGTGCGCCATTAAGTCTGCCTTCGCCTCCTGCCGGTTCACCCGGGTGACTTTGAGTTGCTGGGTTTCAAGTTCCGGGGTGAATATTAATTCGATAAGGCCATGCATTTTGGCTGTTCCATATCATGCTCGGCCTTCGAGCGTTTTAGCACCTTCCTACAGTGGGCTTTTGTCCGCAGGTCTGGGTCCCGGTCTGTAGCCCATTACCTGGATAATTTTTGTTCGGGGGTGAACGGGGCTGGGACACGTGCACACCTCTCCTCAACACATTTCAGACGCTAATGGAGGAACTTGGTGTCCCTTTGGCGCCCAAAAAGACCGAGGGCCTATCTACACAGCTAGTCTTCCTGGGGGTGGAGATTGACACGGTAGCGCAGGCTTCTAGGTTACCAGGGGATAAGGTGTCAAGGATAGTGGCCCTTATCTCGGACTTGCTTGCTAAACACAAGGCATCACTGCGGGAACTGCAGGTGCTGCATGGTCACCTCAATTTCGCTTGCAGGGTGGTCACACCGGGCAGGGCATTTGCTCGGCGCTGGTGCGACGCCATGACAGGCTTATCCAGGCCCCACCATAGGGTGAGACTAACCCAGGGCATTAAGGCAGGTATGCTTATCTGGCTCCAGTTCCTGAGGGAGTTCAATGGGGTGTCATTTTGGAGGTCTGACCTTCTGGCTTCCCCTCGTTTCCAGATACAGTCCGATGCCTCTGGGTCCCTGGGTTATGGGATGTACTTCCATGGGAAGTGGGCCTATGGTGGGTGGCCACCAGCCTGGTCAGGTACGGGTCGCCTGCGTGATCTTACGTATCTGGAATTTTTTCCCATCCTGGGGGCCTTGATGCTATGGGGTGAGGAGTGGGCCAACTTGGTTGTTCATTTCTGGTGTGACAATGCGGCCGTTGTCCACATTGTCAACTCACAGACTTCCAAATCACCCAGGGTCATGGACCTGGTGCGCCAGTTTGTATTGCGCAGCCTGCGCCTTAATGTGCTGTTCCGGGCCAGGCATGTCCCGGGGGTCAATAATGATATCGCTGACGCTTTGTCCCGCCTGCAGATCTCCCGGTTCCGTGCCTTGGCCCCGGATGCGGAGGAATTTCCCTCGCCACTCCCGGACGAGATATGGACCCTTGGCAAGGAGAGGTGAACTGGGCGATCGGCGTGTCGCTAATGCCACGCACACGTAAGGCGTATCAACACGCATTCAATTCTTTCAGAGCATTCTGTGCCCAATTCCGGCTGCCAGATACCTGGCCGATCCCGGTGGCCCATATACTTCAATTCATGGTTTACCTGCATTCCCAGGGCCTTGCACCTCGCACCATAGCATCCAGGCTGTCAGCGCTGGCTTTTATGGCCAAAGTAGGCGGACGTGCGGACAGTACCACTGACTTCCGTGTGAGACACGTTTTGGAGGGGTGGGTGCGGGAGCGTGGGCGTAGCCCGGACGACCGCCACCCAATTTCCCCAGGGGTTCTTACCCAACTGGCACGGGGCTGGCAGGACCTATGTTTTGATAGGTGTGAGGCAGCCCTGTTTCATGCGGCTACTACGGTGGCCTTTTTTGGAGCGCTCCGCATCAGCGAGCTTGTGATGCTGTCTAAGGCGGATGCAAGTCGTAGGGCACTGGAACTCGAAGATGTCTATGTGGCCAGAGACTGGGCTCAGTTGAGGATACGCTCATCTAAGACGGATCAGCATGGCGTAGGCAGTGGAGTAAGACTGCTACGGTGTTCTTTGGCAGACATCTGTCCAGTTGGTGCCCTACAGGAGTTCCTTGCACTGCGTGGCACGCACCATGGCCCGTTTTTCTGTCACCAAGATGGGTCTCCCCTTACTAAATTTCAATTTTGGAGGGTGCCGGTAGGCACTAGCCAGTGTTGGCCTCCCTGGGGCTCGTTGCGGCACCCATTCATTCAGGATAGGGGCGGCTTCTACTGCAGCTGTTTTTGGGTACTCCGGGGCTGACATACGCTGCATGGGAGGGTGGGGATCACAATGTTTTCAGTTTGTGTTCGCCCTCTTCAACCGTGAGTACCAGTTTTGTCACTGCACTGTTTCTCCCCCCCCCCCCCTTTTTTTCCCTTGACAGACCCTGGGTGTCGTATTACACCGGTGACAGTGTGCCTGGTGGGCCATAGCCACGTGCACAGGGCAGCGCGTTACGCTGCACAGGGCAGCGCGTTACGCTGCACAGGTTAGTGTGTTACGCTGCACAGGGCAGCGCGTTACGCTGCACAGGGCAGCGCGTTACGCTGCACAGGGCAGCGCGTTACGCTGCACAGGGCAGCGCGTTATGCTGCACAGGGCAGCGCGTTACGCTGCGGCGACAGAGTGGGGACCCCGACTGGGACTGGGTGCATCTGCACATCTCAGGTGGTATGGTAAGCGCGGCATGTTATGGCGGGAACTGTTGCCATTCCTTTTCTACATCAGGGATGCTGACTTGCCTGATGTCCTGGTTATGAACCTTGGGGGCAATGGCTTAGGGCGGGTCACTGGCCTATCGCGAAAGCTTGCGATTTGCAGTGACCTGCCCTACTCACATTATGTGTGGCCTGCCACAACCCTCAATTGTTTGGACACGATACCGCGGTACGCTTACAGGGGGGCGTGCGGCCTCGAGGCTCTTGACCGAGCCGACGCTCCGTGAACGGGGCTATTGCCCGGTTCCTTTTCGACAAAGGTGGGGGACGCGTCATTCGCCTCCCCACCATCAGTCTGCAAAATTATGAGCTTTTACTCAGGGGATGGGGCCCATCTGTCGCAGGGAGGTATGGACCTCTTGTTAGTGGACTGGCGAGCAGGCCTGTTGACCGAGCTGACGGTCTTGGGGGGGGGGGGTGAGCCTTTTGGGAAGCCTCCCCGTGTGGCGGGTAGCACTGGTAAGGTAAACATTTATGACCCACAGGTATCCGGCAGGTTCGCAATTGACTGGACAACACTAGACAGGCATAAGTTGGTTAAACGTTGTCCGGTCAACGACGAACCAGGCGACGGGGTGATGGCTACAGCTAGACAGCATGCATCACCCCGTGATTTTACGGATACGCGTCAGAGGGTGGGGTCATTAGTTAGATATTGACTACGGTCAACAATTTGTTTGTTGTCAACAAACAAATTGATACAAATAGATACATTGTAACAATTGCCGTTGGCAATTTTGGGTGGTACCTTACCAGTGTTACTTCGGCCTGCTTGCCTTAAGAATTATAATTGGTCAATTACCAATAGAAATTTATAATTCGGACTAGGGCATGAATCAATAAATGTGGCCCAATGCCGTTATCCACTTTCATCGGTGTCTGAGTCCTTTATTGGGGGGTGCGCCTGCAAAGGCAGGATATCTCTCAATGCCATTTCCAGGGAATCCTAAGCAGGTGAAGGCATCTGTTTGGGAATACCCTGAACAAATGGTGAGCCACTGTGTGAGACAGAATGCTGGACTGGATGGGCTGTGGCCTGTTCCAGCAAGGGTGTTCTTATCCAAATAAGTTCATCATGACTTAGGTAAAGATAAATGTCTGTCTCCCTTGCTCAAAAGTCAGTCGTGTCTGACTATACGGGTTGGTGCTCATCTCTGTTTACAGCCAAAGAGCCAGTGCTGTCTGCTTATGCAGATTTTTCTGTGGTCATGTGGCAGGCATGACTAGATGCTGAAGCACAGACCACACTGTCACTTTTCCTGCCAAAGTGGTACCTATTTATCTGCTAGCAATTTCTTGCTTTCAAACTATGAGGTTAGCACGAGATGGGACAGACGACAGGAGCTCACTCTGTCATGCAGCACTCAGGTCTTGAACTGCTGACCTGCCAACCTTCTGGTGATCAAGCTGAGAATCTTAAACAATAAGCCATTGCAACCCTCATCATGACTTGCCAAACACTTTAAAAAGAAACCACTAGTTTCAGTCATTCTTGTTTATTTATTATTATTTGGGGGGGGGATGTGGTATTTAGAGTAAAACCACATCCCAGCAGTCTCCAGAAAAGTTATGGCTGGAATGATTTGCTTGTTCCTCCCTTCATGTGTTGAAAAAGAAGTCTCAACCTACTTCTGAGTTTTTGCAGCCATAGCTGAACTGCCCAGGCAGAGTGGCTAGAAATATGCCTTTCTAAATGAAAAATAAATAAATAAATAAAGTGATTTATTAATGAAAGAGCAAAAAATACAGCTTCTATCTATGTATGTCTATCTATGGACTTTTTTTCCTTCTTGCAGAAGCTGTGTGGGCCTGCCATTGAACCTGAAAACACAGTACAGTAATTGAAAATGCACTTCAATATAAGTTATCTCCACATCTCCACAGGTTCAGCATCCATGGTTTCAGTTTTTTGTTGTTGTTCAGTTGCACAATCAATTCTAACCCTCTGCGACTCCATGGACTATTGTGTGCCAGGCACCACCATTATCCGTTATTTGTGAGTATAAAAATATTTCTCCCTCCAAAGATCGTTGCTTGCCATGCTGAGGGGGCTTGTGTGGTGTGATGAGGATATGGGCTATACCATGAAGGGCCACCCAAGATGGATAGGCCATAGCAGAGAACTCAGGCTAAGCATGATCCACTGGTTAAGGAACTGGCAATACACTCCAGTGTCCTTAAAAAAAAAAACAATAACACATGGACAGTTTTTGTTGTTGTTCAGTCACACAGTTGAGTCTGACCCTTTGCAACCCCATGGACTACTGCACACCAGGCTCCTCTGTCCTTTCAACCCACATAGATCTACGCCCATTGTGTCAATGATACATCCAGCCATCTCATCCTCTAGTGCCCCCTTCTCCTTTTGCCTTCCATCTTTCCCACCATCCAGGCCTTCTCAAGCGAGTCTTCTCTTCTCATTTAGTGACCAAAGTACTTGAGCTTCATCTTCAGCATTTGTCCTTCTAACGAGCAGTCAGGATTGATTGTTCAGGGTACTCTGAAGAGTCTCCTCTAGCACCACAGTTCAAAGGCATCTATTCTTCCACATTCAGCCTTCCTTATGGTCCAACTCTCACAGCCGTACATTACTACTGGGAATACTATTGATTTGACTATGTAGACTTTTGTTGGCAGTGTGATGTCTCTACTCTTTACTATGCTGCCTAGGTTTTTCATTGCTTGCCTCCCAAGAAGTAAGCATATTTTTATTTCATGGCTGCAGTAACCATTTGCAGTAATCTTAGATCCCAGGAAAGTAAAGTCTGTCACTACTTCCATTTCTTTCCCTTCTATTTGCCAGGGAGTGATGGGGCCGGATGCCATGATCTTGTTTTTTTTATATGTTGAGTTTTAGGCCAGCTTTTGCCCTCTCCTCTTTCACCCTAATCTAGAGTCTCTTTTGGTCTTCTTCAATTTCTGCCATTAGAGTAGTAACATCTGCATATCTCAGGTTGTTTATGTCACTCCCAGCAATTTTAATTCTAGTGTGTGCTTCATCCAGCCCTGCATTATGCATAATATACTCTGTATATAAGTTGAATAAACAGGGTGACAATATGCTCCCATGCCATACTCCTGTCCCATGGACAGTATTAACAAGCTAAAAGAAATGACACTAGAAAATGAGCCCCTTGGGTCAGGAGGGGTCTTTTCCAACATGCTACTGGGAAAGAGCAGAAGACAACTACAAGTAGCACCAGAAAGAGTGAAGCGGCTGGACCAAAGCTGAAAGGAAGCTCAGCTGTGGATGGATCTAATGGAGAAAGGAAAGTCTGAACAATATTACATAGGAACCTGGAATGTAAGATCTATGAATCAAGGCAAGCTAAATATGGTCAAACATGACATGGAAAGACCGAGCATTGACATCCTGGAATCAATGAACTAAATTATCAAATCAGGTGTGTTATGAGCAAGATGTTTATAAATTTGAACCCCAAAGTCCTATGATATTTTGACTCTTTTGTTTCGACAACTGTTTCAGTTTTGTGTTTCTACTACTTTTTGGTCATTGACATTTAATATTGCTTACAGATATGGCAATGCATCATTGCAGCAATTTGAATGTGCTTTACCAAATAATCTGTTGGTGCAGTATTCTTCCACCAACAGATAAAGTGGTTCATTGTTACTTCACTTTTTTTTTTACATGGCCAGCATTTAGTATCATTATACAACTTCTCAGTCTGGGTTTTAATTGCATTTCTGTGTAATGCTTGCTCTCTGTGATGCAAGGCTAAGCCCTACAGTCGTCCCCCACCCACCCCCAATTTTCTTTTTCTCAGCCATTTCCAGATCTCTGCACTTTTGTCTTTTCCCTTGATATTGTTAAAACATTGGCTGAGGAGTGCTTTACAGATTTGCATCAGGCCCTATTATGTGCCTGTCTATGTGTGCGTACATATGGGTGTAAATATCTGTCCATAAGTCTGAGCCTCTCAATTTCTAGCCTTTACTAATGCAGCCCTCGGAGTTAAAGGCAACCCTACTTTGAATTATTGGTACCATACTTTTTAGCTTTATTCTTCCCCTTCTTGAATTTAGTTTTTTTTATTTTGGTGTTGAGGACATTCATTAATGGTGCAGATGTTACTTTATGTAGGTCTTCATCTTGTGTTAAGCATTTGGTTTTAATTAGAGTAAGAGCTGGGAACTCATCTTCAAAAAACAGAATATCCTCTCAGACTTACAGTGATCTATGCATTTAATAAAGTGTTGCACCAGATGATTACTAAGTGATGATTCACCAATGTTTACTAAAAGCTTCCCTTTTATTTTATTTTTTATTTTTATTTTTATTTTTTTGCTTTTCCCTAAATGGACACTCTGCTGTCATCCTGCAACTTCTTGTTTTATTTGTGGCTGTATATGCCAACAGAATGCAGCGTAGGTTCAATATGAGTCGAGTGTTGAAGTAGCAACTTTGCACTATTCCCTAAGGTACACTATTGTCCCTTTCATATTTTATGGGCCTATATGTAGCTGTTAAATTATTCAGATACTACCCTCCTTTCCTGAACATAATCTCTCTTTTACATGGGGTTTTGTCAAAAAAAAAGGACTGAAACGTGATATTCCACAGGAAACCCAATATTGCACTAAGTGGCTGCAGAAGAATTGAAAATGCAACTGACAACCATATTCAGAGAATTATGGTAATTATGGATCCATTACCCCTACTGAGAGCTGAGTGTAATGGAGTAGTTGGAAAAAATAGAAGCATAGATTATGTTTGTTTTTTAAATAGTCTAAACAAATTAAAAGATTGGATCTCAAGTGAAACAAATATAAAGATACTTCTCTTAAATCTGATAATTTACTCTATTGTTTAACTTTTCCATTTATTTGCTGTAGTTTTATATAGTTTTCAGTTTTATTTATTTTAGTGTTTCTATTAATAGTATTTGCACTTAAAAGAAAACCAGGAAAGGAGGGAAAAAGCCTTGTCCTTGAGATCTTAGATTGATATTACAAAATACATAAGTAATACCCGACATAACAAGCAAAATGTGTTCTACAGGGTTGCTCTTTAAGCGAGTTGCTCTTTAAGCAAAGCACATTTTCCCATAGGAATGCATTGAAAACCAAAATTCCATTCTGGACCAAAGGGGGGAAAAGCCCAAAACAGCCCATCACACACACACACACACACACACACACACACACACACACACACACACACACACACACACACACACACACACACACTCCATTCAATTTTTTTCAAAAATCTCCAAACCCTTCTCCTTCTCATCCTGGGACCCTAAGTCTGGCATGGAAAGAAAGGGGAGAAAGGCAGGGGTGTGCTGGGCACCTTTGGAGGGTGGTAGACAGGAAGTGATGGGGCACCTATTGGGAGGGTTGGGGGGGGAGAGAAAAATCCCATACATCCCCATTACCTCTGCCTGCCTCTGGGGGGCGCCAGTTGCTGGTGTGCACCAGATAAATCCCTGTATCCCTATGGGCCAGCACCCCACTGGAGAAGGGGGTGAAAAGCAAAGAGTTCTCTTGCCCACGCTGGCGGATAAAAGAAGAGGAAACCTTGTGTTCCAGTATTGGGCAAAAGACCCGAGGCAGTAGCCCTGGTGGAGAGGTTTCTCATCAATGACTTGGTTTCCCCTGCCTTATCCACCAGTGTTGGCAAGAGGTTTCTTCACTTCCTACTCCCTTCTCTGCCTGGGACACTAAGTGCTGAATGGCAAGAAAGAGGAGAAGGGAGTGGGAAGCAAGTAAAGGCAAGGAAGACCAAATCATTTACGAGAAACCTCTCTGCCCAGGCTACTGCCTCGGGTCTTTTGCCCAAGACAGGAACACAAGGTCTACCCTGCCTTTATCCGCCAGTGCAGGCGAGAGAACTGTTTGCTTTTCAACCCCTTCTCCACCAGGGCCACTCCCTAAGCGAGTTTTTGGTCATTCTACGAGGGCGACCTTTTGGAAAAAAATCCTGCTCATTAAGCGATTTAGTCGCTAAATGAGGCGCTTGTTACGCAAGGTATTACTGTAGTAGATAGACTAGTAGTCTACTGATGGTAAAGCCAAACATATCTTGTGCATTTGCGGGACAGATATTTAGTCCCTCAGCAAACAAGCAACTGGATAAGGATCAGCTACAATATTTCCATTCAGTCTTGTTTAGTAAAGGTAAAGGTCACCCTTGCTTGAAAGCCAGTCGTATCCGACTCTGGGGTTTAGTGCTCATCTCTGTTTCATAGCCAAAGAGCCAGCACTGTCTGCTTCTGCAGACGTTTCCGTGGTCATGTGGCAGGTATGACTAGACACCTGAGCACACGGAACACTGTTTACCTTCCCACCGAAGTGATCCCTATTTATCTACTTGCAATTTCTTGCTTTCAAACTGCTAGGTTGGCAGGAGGTGGAACAGATATGGGAGCTCACTCCGTCCTGCACTATTCGAGTATCGAACTGCTGACCTGTCACCTTCAAGTCAGCATCTTAGCCACTTGAGCCACTGCAGTCCCTTTCAATCTTGCTTAGCTGGCTCTAAAATAGACAAACTTAGTACAAGGCTACGATTTATTGCACTTATGTAGCAATTACAATAGGAATAGCAATTACAATTATACACTTGGTCTCCTCTGCCTTTACCCACCAGCGCAAATGAGAGAACTCTTCACTTTTCACCCCCTTCTCCCATTTCTTGTCACTCCGGATTTAGTGTCCCAGGCAGAGAAAGAGAATGGGGTGAAAAGCAAACAGTTCTCTTGCCTTAGTGCTTAGTGCAATCTCTGGGTGGTTCACAAGTTAATTAGTATTTTGCCCCCAACATTTTATGGACCTCAGAAGTATAGAAGGCTGAATAAACCTTGTGTCCCATTGGGATACAACTCACAAAGTTTTGGCTGCAGTATAGTAGTTTAACCACTTTGCCATGAGGACTCTTTCACCAAGTCTCGCTTTGCCACCTTCCCAAAGGCCATGTCACTGGGCTAGCTGCCAGCCTTCAAAGAATTAAGCACATAATCAGTGGAAATAAATGCAGATTTTGTATGGAGTCCTGCCTGAAATCTCCATTCTATTCCTGGTGGCGCAGTGGTTAAACTGCTGTATTACAGCCTGAAGGTTGTGAGTTCTATCCTGACCAGGGTCAAGGGTTGACTCAGCCTTTCATTCTTCCATGAATGGTAAGATTAGTACCCAGCATATTGGGGGCGAAATGCTAATTAATGTGTGAACTGCGCAGAGAGTGCACTAAGCGCTAAGTCTAATTGCTATTGCTATTCTACCCCACCCATTGAGTTTTCTTTTAAAAATAACTCCTGAAACTGAACATGATGATCAAGCTGTTTGAATCTTACTCATTCTTAGTGTTCCATCTGAGCTATCTATTTACATATTTAATATTAAAAAGTGAACAGCAAATACAATTAATTGCTAAAACAATATCAATTACAACATGATTTATAAATGGTTAAAAGTTGAATCTAATCTGTTCAAAACATTCTTCCATATACTGTACCATCAGACATCAATGTGGAATCTAAGTACATTTCCTTGAATCAATATGTTCAATAAAGGAAAATCAGATTTTTAAGAGGATAGTGAATGAATCATTTTTTGCTACTTATATTTTTAATGCATGAGTTTGATTTGCTCTCGCCCTTTTGGCTACAGAATAACTGTTACTTGTCTCTTGATTTTGTAAATAGAGAAGTTTCACAGAGCCAGATTGAGGGCACAGTGTGAGCACATGTGCTGCACACAAAGTATTATATTGCCTAACTGTATTGAGATAATTTAATTCAGTCGGTGGTATACTGTGTGACTTTCTAAGATGGCATTATGTAAAAGAAACACTGATTCTCAGCATTTAAAATTGTCTCTATGTTTGTTTTTATTAGTTAGCACCAAGTTGTTCTCAACTTATGGTGACCTTATGCATTAATAACAGTCAGAACAGCAGGATGAGGGGGCTGGATGGCATTGTTGAAGTGGTGGGCATAGATCTGGCTGGGCTGCAGAGGATGGCAGATGACAGAGGAGCCTGGCATTTGGTGGTGCATGGGGTTGCAAAGGGTCGGACTCAACCGTGCGACTGAACAACAACTGGGTACACAGAAAGAGCCTCCTTGAAGATTGTGGTACTTTTGAACCACAGTCAGGTGTACCCTGGTAATGGCAACCTTGTGGATCTTTCTCACACTGGGTCAGGCAAAAGGAACTACAGAATGAACTCAGCACAAGGTGCCATCATTTTGGCAGTTTCATGTTTGGCCTAGACATGGAAGAAGAGGAAATGGCATTACTTTCTTAATGCATCAGTCCACTTGTTCTCTTTACTTATCACCTTCAATTTCGTCTTCAACTATTCAGTTTTCTAGCAAATCTTGTCTTTTCATGCAATGTTCAAAGCTCAAAAGCCTCAGTTTAGTCATTACAGCTACTAATGAGAATGCAGGCTTGCTTTCCTCTAGAATCCATTTATTTGTCTTTCTGGTATCTGTAAAGCTCTGCGTTGACTCCACATTTTGAATAAATTCATATATTTTTCCTAAGACTTTTCTGACAGCTTTCAAAGCTTTGAGTAATGCTGAGTAATATGAAAGGTGTAGATTGGGTTGCTGTTCTGACACAGCTATTGATATACTAGTATATAACTCATGCATCCACTCCTTAAGATAGGATCATTGGTTTTGCAGTAGAAACTATACATAGACCCAGAGGTATTATTAAGGTGAAGCAACTGAGGCACCTGCAGCTAGAGGTGAATCTATTCATAAGAAAATACACAGCAATTCCAACCAGCATTATTCATTTTCCTTTGTGAAAAACACTACAAACACTCTCTTTGGAAATATATCTTGATCAATTTCTTTTCTTTAGAGCAGGAATTCTCAACCTTTTTAAGCTGGGGGCTGGATCACATTCACTCAGACAGCTCTGGGGGCCTGATGACCATTTTGCCCTTCCTCTACCACACAGCACTTCCAGGTGTGGTGGAGGCAGTGAGGGGCCACATGAAATAGTAATGTGGGCTGTATCTGGCCCACAGGCCGCAGATTGAGAATCCCCACTTTGGAGAGCTCACACCTATGCCTTGCCTTGTGGATAGCAGTCCATGCCTAGTTACAGCTCTGTAGAGAACATAATGCAAGCGCAACGCCAAAATGGCAGCCGCGCTCTTTGCGGCCCTCCCCCATCGGACGAAGGCATCCGGGTAGTTAGGGGGCGTGGCCAGCTCCCTTATAAAAGGGGTGGCCATGAGGCAGCCGAGCTGCCATTTTGCGAAGCGACGGAGCAGAGAAGTTTTTCCCTCTTACCTCCGTCGCTTTTACTTTTACCGGGAAGCCTTTTGGCTGCTGAATTCTCTCGTTTTCGGCTTCCCATCGATTGGCTGAGAGGCCCGCGAAGAAGAAGGCGGCTGCGAGCGCGGCTCGTGCGGTTCGGAGGTGCAATCTGGGTCAGAGGACCGCGGCTGCGCCTCCCCAGCAGCCGCCTTTGCCTGCACCCACCGGGACCGGTGGAATGGGGTCTATTCCCCCTGGCCAGAGAATGGTGGCCTACGCACGGGGCCAGTAGGGGCTGCAGCCCTCGGCCCGCAAGCGGTGGACACCTCTCCTGGTGTTGCCCATTCCGCTGGGCCTTCCTTTATAGGAGCACAGCTCGCTCCGAGGCCTTCCAGCCTTGGGGGGTGGTCCGGTCCCCTTCCCTGGCAGGTTGCTACATCGGCCCTAACGGGCCCAGGTGTGGGGTTGTGGCCCTATGCGGGCCCCGGGGTGCAGGGACCTGTACCCTTGCCTGTAGTAGGCAGGCCGGCTGGCCCTTTACCCCATGTCAGCGTGGAAGCCTTATTGGCCCGCGTTGCTGCCCTCGAGGCATCCCTGGCCCGGGCTAGCCACTCTTGGGCTCCCTTTGGGGTTCGTTTCGACGCGTCGTCTGCTGGGCAGCGGCAGGCGATGAGACGGGTCGAGCTACACGACCTAGGCCACTGCCTCGCAGCTCCCCAGTCAACAGACCGGTGCGGGTCAGGCCCCATCGACGAGCTCGACGGCGGTTGTGAGCTCCGACGCCCCCAGTGGGCCGGAACCCACGGTGTGGGCGGCCTACGGGGGTGCAGCATGTGAGTATGCGGTCCAAGCTAGTGCACCTACACATGTGGCCACGTTGGGGGGGGTTTCCAATGGCCTTGGCCTCGCACGGGTGGGGCGGCGGTCCAGCCGCTGACGCCCCACCTGGCGACGACAACTACCACCCAGGGCCCCGTGGTGGGGGGTGTTTTCTACCCTGTGGGGAATGTTTTGGGGGTGGCTGGGTTAGTACAGGCCCCCTTTCAGATGCCAGCAGTTCCTGCTGTGCCTGTGTCGGCCTTGCTGACGGCGGGGTATTCCTTACCGCTGGGTGACCATTTGGCACAGACCACCAAAGAGAAGATCTGGCGGGGGGAGTACGTGGATATCTTCTCACTCCTCAACGGAGGGCCCACCAAGGAGTAGGGGGGGGCAGGATGAGAAGGATAAGGAGCAGGCACGTCGTCGCAAGCCACCACGTACGTGGGCCGACTGGTTGCCGGCCTACCTCATATACATGGCGGTGTACCTTAGGGCCCGGCCGGATTTGGCAATTCCGATGGTCCAGTATTTGGACAACATCTACCAGGCGATGGTTGACTTTCCGGGCCCATCGTGGTTGGCTTATGACGTGTAATTCCATATGCGGATTCCCCGGCACCCCGAGATTAGGTGGGATGAGCCATGCCAGAGGCTGTGGCTTTTGTACATGACGCCCACGCGCCCCGCGCCCGGGGAGAGATACCATTGTGGACATGCGGTCCAGCGGGCGGCCCCAGCACAGGTCCACTGCCATGGGGCGGGGCAGGGGGTTCCAGCCCGGCTGCTGTGCTGGACTTTCTCGTCCAATGGTTCCTGCAATAGGAAGAATGGCAAATACAGACATTAGTGTCCCCCCTGTGCTGGCCCCCATGCGGCCTCTGCCTGTCCCAGGCCTGGAGGGATGCGAGGCAGAGGGTGGGGTGGACAGGGGGCTGGCAAGACTGCCGCAGATGGATCTAGTTCACCGAAGGGCTCCCTCCCGAATTAATGTGGACATGTTGGAGCACTGGCTCACATTGTACCTGAAGGGAGTGGATGCGGATATCTCCTTCAGGGTTTTAGGCAGGGGTTACGTATCCCTTTCATGGGTGATAGGTCCCCTCAGGATGCCCCCAATCTTTATCCCTTAGGGGGAGGGAGGAGGTGGCTGCTGCCAGCAATGATAAGGAGGTCTATGCGGGCAGGGTCGTTGGCCCTGTCCCTGCGCCCCCGTTCCGGGGAGCATATTATTTCAATGATGCCATGCCTTTTGGCTGTTCCAATTCGGGCTCGGCATTCGAGCGTTTCTCCACCTTCCTAGAGTGGGCTTTTGTTCGCAGATCAGGGTCCCGGTCTGTAGCCCATTCCCTGGATGATTTTGTTCGGGGCTGAACGGGGCTGGGACACGTCCACACGTCTCCTCAACACATTTCAGATGCTAATGGAGGAACTTGGTGTCCCTTTAGCGCCCGAAAAGACCGAGGGCCCACCTACACAGCTAGTATTCCTGGGGGTGGAGATTGACACGGTAGCGCAGGCTTCTAGGTTGCAGCGGGATAAGGTGTCAAAGCTAGTGGCCCTTATCTCGGACTTGCTGGCCAAGCGCATGGCATCACTGAGGGAACTGCTGGTGCTACATGGTCACCTCAATTTCGCTGGCAGGGTCGTCGCACCGGGAAGGGCATTTGCTCGGCGCTTGCGCGACGCCATGGCAGGATTATCCAGGCCCCACCATAGGGTTAGACTTACCCGGGGTATCAGGGCAGACGTGCTTGTCTGGCTACAGATCCTGAGGGATTTCAATGGGGTGTCATTTTGGAGGTCTGAGCTCCTGGCTTCCCCTCGCTTTAAGATACAGTCCGATGCCTCGGGATCCCTGAGTTATGGGATGTACTTCAATTGGAAGTGGGCCTATGGTGGGTGGCCACCATCCTGGGCAGGCACGGGTCGCCTGCGTGGTCTCACGTATCTGGAATTTTCCCTATCCTGGGTGCTTGGATGCTATGGGGCGAGGAGTGGGCCAACTCGGTTGTCCACTTTGGTGTGACAATGCGGCTGTTGTCCACATTGTCAATGCACAGACCTCTAAATCGCCCAGGGTTATGGACCTAGTGCGCCAGTTTGCATTGCGCAGCCTGCGGCTCAACGTTCTTTTCAGGGCCAGGCATGTCCCAGGGGTTACTAATGATATTGCTGACGCTTTGTCCTGCCTGCAGATCTCCCGGTTCTGTGCCTTGGCCCCGGATGCGGAGGAATTTCCCTCGCCACTCCCGGACGAGATATGGAACATTGGCAAGGAGAGGTGAACCAGGCGATTGGCCTGTCACTAGCGCCACGCACGCGTACGGCGTATCACCACGCATTTAATTCTTTCAGAGCATTCTGTACCCAATTTCAAATGCCAGGAACCTGGCCGATCCCGGTAACCCATGTTCTGCGGTTCATGGTTTACCTGCATGCCCAGGGCCTTACACCTCGCACCATAGCATCTAAGCTGTCAGCGTTGGCTTTTATGGCCAAAGTGGGAGGTCATGTGGACAGCACCACTCACTTCCATGTGAGACATGTTTTGGAGGGGTGGGTGCGCGCGCATGGGCATTGCCCGGACGACCGCCACCCGATTTCCCCAGGGGTTTTTACCCAATTGGCCCGGGGCTGACCTGGCCTCTGTTTTGATAAGATGAGGCAGCCCATTTCATGCGGCTACAACGGTGGCCTTTTTTGGAGCGCTCCGCATCAGCGAGCTTGAGATGCTGTATAAGGCGGATGCAAGTCGTAGGGCACTGGAACTCGAAGATGTCTGTGTGAACAATATTGGGCTCAGTTGGGGATACGCTCCTCTAAAACGAATCAGCGCGGCGTAGGCAGTGGAGTAGACTGCTACGATGTTCCTCGGCAGACATCTGTCCGGTTGGTGCCCTACAGGATTTCCTTGCACTGTGTGGCACGCACCATGGCCCGTTTTTCTGTCACCAAGGTGGGTCTTCTCTTACTAAATTTCAATTTGGAGGGTGCCGGGAAGGCACTATACAGTGTTGGCCCCTCTGGGGCTCGTTGCGGCACCCATTCGTTCAGGATAGGGGCGGCTTCTACTGCAGTTGTTTTTGGGTACTCCGGGGCTGAAATACGCCGCACGGGAGGGTGGGGATCACAATGTTTTCAGTTTTGTGTTCGCCCTCTTCAACCGTGAGTACCAGTTTAGTCACTGCACTGTTTCTCCCCCCCTTTTTTTTCCTTGACAGACCCTGGGTGTAGTTTTACACCGGTGACAGTATGGCTGGTGGGCCGTAGCCACGTGCACAGGGCAGCGCGTTACGCTGCATGGGGCAGCGTGTTACGTTGCACAGGGCAGCGCGTTACGCTGCACAGGGCAGCGCGTTACGCTGTGGCGACAGAGTGGGGACCCCGACTGGGACTGGGTGCACCCGCACGTCTCAGGTAGTATGGTAAGTGCGGCATGTTATGGCGGGAACTGTTGCCATTCCTTTTCTACATCAGGGATGCTGACTCGCCCGATGTCCTGGTTATGTACCTTGGGGGCGATGGCTTGGGGTGGGTCACTGGCCTATCGCAGAAGCTTGCGGTTTGCAGTGACCTGCCCTACTCACATCATGTGTGGCCTGCCACATCCCTCAATTGGTCGGACACGATACCGCGGTACGCTTACAGGGGGGCGTTCGGCCTCGAGGCTCTTGACTGAGCCGACGCTCCGTGAACGGGGCTACTGCCCGGTTCCTTTTCGACAAGGGCGGGGGACGCGTCATTAGCCTCCCCGCCGTCAGTCTGCAAAATTACGAGCTTTACTCAGGGGATGGGGCCCATCTGTCGCAGGGAGGTATGGACCTCTGGTTAGTGGAATGGCGAGCAGGCCTGTCGACCGAGCTGACGGTCTTGGGGGGGGCGGTGAGCCTTTTGGGAAGCCTCCCCGTGTGGCGGGTATCACTGGTAAGGTAAACATTTATGACCCACAGGTATCCGGCAGGTTCGCAATTGACTGGACAACACTAGACAAGCATAAGTTGGTTAAACGTTGTCCGGTCAACGACGAACCAGGCGACGGGGTGATGGCTACAGCTAGACAGCATGCATCACCCCGTGATTTCACGGATACGCGTCAGAGGGTGGGGTCATTAGTTAGATATTGACTACGGTCAACAATTTGTTTGTTGTCAACAAACAAATTGATACAAATAGATACATTGTAACAATTGTCGTTGGCAATTTTGGGTGGTACCTTACCAGTGTTACTTTGGCCTGCTTGCCTTAAAGAATTATGATTGGTCAATTACGAATAGAAATTTATAATTCGGACTAGGGCATGAATCAATAAATGTGGCCCAATGCCGTTATCCACTTTTACCAGTGTCTGAGTCCTTTATTGGGGGGTGTGCCTGCAATGCAAGCGCGGCGCCAAAATGGCAGCCGCGCTCTTTGCGGCCCCCCCCCCCATCGGACGAAGGCATCCGGGTAGTTAGGGGGCGTGGCCAGCTCCCTTATAAAAGGGGTGGCCATGAGGCAGCCGAGCTGCCATTTTGCGAAGCGACGGAGCGGATAAGTTTTTCCCCTCCACCCCCTCCCTAGTTAACAGTGTGATATTTTGGTCGCTTCGGGGCCGGGTGGGAATTTTTGGCTGGGACCCCCAATTGGCTCTCGGGTCCTGGTTTTTTCGCCCATCCCACACTGTTGCTATGGTTTGATATAGGGGTTTCTGTTGCTGCTGTTGACTTTGGTCACATGGGCGGGTATCACTGGTAAGGTAAACATTTATGACCCACAGGTATCCGGCAGGTTTGCAATTGACTGGACAACACTAGACTGGCATAAGTTGGTTAAACGTTGTCCGGTCAACGACGAACCAGGCGACGGGGTGATGGCTATAGCTAGACAGCATGCATCACCCCATGATTTCACGGATACGCGTCAGAGGGTGGGGTCATTAGTTAGATATTGACTACGGTCAACAATTTGTTTGTTGTCAACAAACAAATTGATACAAATAGATACATTGTAACAATTGCCATTGGCAATTTTGGGTGGTACCTTACCAGTGTTACTTCGGCCTGCTTGCCTTAAAGAATTATGATTGGTCAATTACCAATAGAAATTTATAATTCGGACTAGGGCATGAATCAATAAATGTGGCCCAATGCCGTTATCCACTTTTACCAGTGTCTGAGTCCTTTATTGGGGTGTGCGCCTGCAATGCGTAACTGTCAAGTTTCAGGAAATTTCTGTCAACCCCCCATATTTTACACTCTTTCCTGCCATCATCCTGTATTAGTTAGACTGAAGGTAGACTGGAGGCCAGCACAGGATAAGCATAGCTGTCTAGTTTCCCATTTTGGATTGGAAATGTCCCTTATTTGACAGGAATTTCCCAAAACTTGACAGGTATGCATAATGAAGATACATTATGAGTTAAGTGGGCTTCTGAGAGAGCGAGCGAGAGAGAAATAATGTGATTTAGCTGCTACTATCATTTCTTTTCCTATCAATTTTGGGGAAATGATGGCCTACTCTAGTTATGTCGAGATTATTCCACCCCACCACCACCATTTCTACTCCAGACTAGGGGGCCACAATGGCTCAGTGGTTAAGACAATAAGCTTGATGACCAGAAGGTCAGTAGTTTGAGACCTGACTGCTGTATGACAGAGTGAGCCCCCATCTCTGCCCTGGCTCATGTCAACCTAGCAGTTTGAAAGCAAGAAATTATACCTGAGGACTGCACTTAGGGACATGAAAGGAGCCTCATTTGGGCATCCCCTGAGTGGAGTTTCTCCAGCAAAAATCATTTCAACCCAGAGTAATCTCTGAGATAAACAGAGGGGTGGGGGAGGTAACAGCATTCCATTTGTCCCAGCATACATGACCACGGAAACATCTGCAGACACGGCGGACAGCACTGACTCTTTGGCTGCAAAGAGAGATTTGCATCACCCCCTAGAAGTGTACATGACTTGCTTTCATGCAAAGGAGAAGTTTCAGACTGGATTTTTTTTAAAAAAAATTGGTCATACTAGCTGTGGTACTCCACAAGCTGCAGTACAAAACAAAACAAAACAACTATTCTAGAAGTTCTGGCCCACACAGTTATCATGATAAAATATTGTGAAGTGGTGAGTCAGAAAGAATACTTAATTCCTCAGGATTCATCAAGCTGACTACCCTTTGAACCTCCGGTTAAACTACTATTGTTGCTTCACTCATAGCTTTTCTGGTGGATCAAATAGGCACAAGATAGACCAAATATTTATGGTCTTAATTTATGCTGACAACAAATAGCTAGGATGTTTACCAGATCTACCCATTTCAACTTGGGTGTTTAATCACCAGTAAAAGCTGTTAATTGCTCCATCTACTCAGACACCATGAACATTAGCTATCTTCTACTAAATGTTTTAGCACTGCAATGGCTCCAGGGAATTGAGGAAGCTTTTAAAGCCATAGGAGTATGGTTCATTCTTATCATTCAAAGAAGAACTTTGAGCTTCCGAAACTATAACTGCTAATGGAAGGAAAGAGTGCAAAGTGATAAAAGGTAAGTGGGTGAAGTAGTGTGAAGTAGTGCCAGGTTGGGAAGGACAGAAGAGGAAAAGGAGAAAGATGTGCTGTTCAGGGTGACACTGCTGTTAAAGACATTTGAACAAAACTTGCTAAGGTTATTCACAACTACTTGTTTGAAACAAACATGGACATAAATTTGGGAGTGATCTTGAATTTGAGGTGAGCTTTAAAAATAGCATATCTCTTCTCCACTTTTGAATGGGTGGGGGGATTATTGAAATGGTTTGCATGTTAGTCTTTGTTTCAAGCATATCAGAGAGTAAACAAAACAAAATGACAAAAGAAATCATTGTGACACTTTAAAGAATGTCTTGGGAGACAAGCAATGAGAAACCTGGGGAACATAGTGAAAAGCAGAGACATCACATTGCAAACAAAAATTAGAATAGTCAAAGCAATGGTTTTCCCAGTAGTAATGTATGGATGTGAGAGCTGGACAATTAGGAAGGCTGAACGCAAAAGAATAGATGCCTTTGAAATGTGGTGTTGGAGGAGGGTTTTGAGAGGCCCCTGGACAGCAAGGAGAACAAATAGGTCAATCTTAGAAGAAATTAACCCTGACTGCTCATTGGAAGGTCAAATAGTAAAGATGAAGCTTGGGAAAGTTGGAGGGCAAAAGAAGAAGGGTTTAGTGTAGGGGACCAAAGACAATGAAACAGCCGAAGGGTTGGCTTAACACAGGTTTATTGCATGATGATCCGGAGGAACATGTGGTAATGGCGGATGGGTAGCTCAATATATACAGCTGGCTATACATTTGAATGTGGCTCGTTGACAGACTATTGGTTGCTGCCTGTGTGACGTCGTAGGAGGTCACGCCCTTCTTGACCAGGTGAGGAAGTCGCGGGGAATCTTCCCGCGCTGCTGAACCAGGTGGCTGATGATCCATTAGAGCTGGACGCTCGCTACTGCCCTCTGGTGGTCACTAGCTCGCGTCCCCTTATTAGGCTTACATTGATACAGGTGATGGTTATAATGTTGCACACAGAAAGGTTACATTGATAACACATGGTAAAGGTACATTGTTAAAGGCACTGCTTTACAGAACACTACATCCCTCCCCCCTAGGATGAGACGAAGTCTCTCAGCCAAGATGGCTTGCTGCATGTGCGTTTGGGCCGTGAAGAGGGCTGCCCCCCCCGGGGGCATTATTGCTTCTTTGTTCCCTGGTCCCTTGTCCTGAAATGGGAGAGGGAGACTTGTTAGTGGCTTGCCGCTGTCTGGCGGTCTTAGGGGAAGGGAAAAACTCCATTGTGGGCAGACCGGGGGCCGTCGGGACTAACGGAAAACCCCTCTTCTTGCTTGGACGGGTGGGGGACCACTCCAAAAAACCCCCCCGGTTCTGAAAATCAAAATCTAAGTTGGTAGGGGTACCCGCATTTGTGGGGACTTTCCGCGAGATATGTATGGGGTCGGGTTCCCCCCCCCCTCGGAAAGATCCCCCAGGGTATCTACGAGGATATCCTCCTCCCCCCTTGGTGGGGGCCCACGGTCCCCTTCTCCTCCCCCTTGGGCTAAACGGGTGGGGGAGAACCCTAACGCTGACTTATTTCCTGCGTGAACCGTGTCCTGCTCATCGGGGACTCTGCGTCGGAGCTGGTCTGCGTGCCGCCTCCATAGGAGCCCTGTGCTGGTTTCCACACGGTACGATACGGGGCTGGTTTCTTCCACGACTACGCCCGGCACCCAGGCTGGGCCTGTGCTGGCATAATTCCTGCAATGCACGGGGGCGCCTATGCTGAAACTCTTTGTAACTTCCAGCCCGATGTTCCTTCCTTTGTCCTCTACCCTCGTGGGGTCTAGCCTAGTCAGGATGGTGGTCAGCTTCCTGCGCATTAAGAGCTCTGCGGGGGAGTATCCTGATGCCAACGGGGTCACCCTGTACCCTAGCAGAAACTGACACACTTGTAGGTTCAAATCCCCTGGGCCCATGCGCCGCAACGCGTCCTTCGTGGTGCGGACGAGGCGCTCTACTTGGCCGTTGGTGGCCGGGTGAAACGGGGCGGAGGTAATGTGCCGAACGGCGTTAATTTCCATCAATGCCTTAAACTCGGAGGACGTAAAACAACTGGCGTTGTCGCTAATTAACGTGTCGGGTATGCCGAACGTGGAAAAGAGCCTCCGCAAATGCCTAATGGTCTGGGCCGAGGAGGTGCTCGTGACTGGGATAACCTCCAACCATTTGGAGAAAGCGTCCACTACAAGGAGGAACAGGGTGCCTCTGAACGGGCCCGCGAAATCAACGTGCACCCGGGACCACGGCCCCTTAGCCGCGTCCCATTCCCTGTGGGGAAGGCGGGCCTCCTCCGGTCTGGAGCATTGGCAACTTTCGCAAGTGCCGACCATGTGCTCGATGTCGGCGTCTAGCTGGGGCCACCAGAAGTAACTCCGGGCCAGCGCCTTGGATCACACGATGCTGGGGTGGCTGACGTGAAGCAGTTTGAGCACCCGCGGCCAAAGGGAAGTGGGAATCACCACCCGCTGCCCCCACAAGAGACACCCCCTCTCTAGGGACAGTTCTAGCTTTTTTCTGAAAAATGGAGCGAACTCCTCCGCTGGGGAGGATGCGGGCCACCCTTTCTGCAGCCAGGAGCTTACTGTCGCTAACGTTTTGTCTTTCTCTGTCGCTCTGGCAATGTCGGCGGGCACTACGGGGGGCGAATCCAGCACCTCTATCATGAGAACCTGATGGTCCCGCTCCCCCATGCTCACCTGGCTGGGCGTTAGGAGAAGGGGAGACCTAGATAGGGCGTCCGCGTGGCTGATCTCTTTCCCGGGCCGGTAGACCAACGCGTGCTGATACGCGTTGAGAAAAATGGCCCACCTGAGCATCCTTGGGGACAGGATTTGAGGGGTGGGCTTATCCGCGGTAAAAATGCCTAGCAGGGGTTTGTGGTCCGTCACAATGGTGAAGGGGCGGCCATACAGAAAACCGTGAAATTTTTTCGTCCCCGAGACTATCGCTAAGGCCTCCCTGTCCGTCTGTGCGTAGTTTCTCTCTGTTTGGGACAGGGACCTGGAGTAAAATGCTATCGGGGCCTCCTTTCCGTTCTCCAGCACGTGGCACAGCACCGCCCCCACCCCCACTGGAGATGCATCACAGATCAGAACTACTGGGCGTTTGGGGTCGAAGTGGGTCAGTATGGCGTCGGACGCCAGGAGGCTTTTCAGCTCACTAAATGCCCTCTGTTGGTCATCGCCCCACTTCCATGCCTGCTCTTTCTTTAGCAGCTTGTGTAGCGGTTCAGCCACCGCTGCCTTCCGGGGAAGGAAGGAGTGGTAAAAGTTGAGCAGCCCTAGGAACGACTGCAACTCGGGCTTGGAGGTGGGGCGGGGGGCTTTCTTGATGGCTGCCACCTTAGACTTGGATGGTTTTATCCCCTCAGGAGTCACACAAAACCCTACGAATTCAACCTCGGTTGCGAAGAAGACGCATTTGTCCTTGCGCAACCTCAGCCCCGCCTTTTCGAATATAGTCAGGACCTTCCCCAACCTCTTGGCCAATTCCGCTCGACTCCCCCCTGTTATTAACACGTCATCAAAATAAGGCAACACCCCCTCCAGACCCTTCAGGAGGCGTTCCACGAGTGACTGGAAAATTCCTGGCGCCGAGTTCACGCCGAACTGGAGGCGCGTCACCTGGAACGCCCCCTTATGGGTGACTATGGTCTGCGCAGCAGCTGCGGCAGGAGACACCGTGAGCTGCTGGTAGGCCTGTGCTAAGTCGAGCTTAGCGAAACATTTCCCCCCGTGTAACCTGGCCAGCAGATGGCTGACTACCGGCACCGGATATGCATTCGGGCGGATCGCCTTGTTGATGGTGCACTTGTAGTCGGCGCATATGCGGACCTCCCCATTGGACTTAAGAGCAGTTACAATTGGAGTTTCCCACTCCGCAGAATCTACAGGCACAAGAATTCCCTGACCCACCAATTTGTCCAGTTCCGCCTCTATCTTGTCCTTGAGTGCGAACGGCACCCGGCGTGGTTTTAGGCGAATTGGGCGGACCTCCGGGTCCAGGTCGAAAGTCACTGGGGGCCCCTTGAATTTCCCCAGTCCCATTTTGAAGACTTCGGGGTGCGCCTCGCACACCTCCTGAATTGGATCAGTCCCAACAGCGTGCATCCCCACGGCATGCACCCCCCCAATGAACAAACCCAGGGGCTGGAACCATTGAGTCCCGAGGAGACTGCAATTTCCTCCCTTGAGCACGACCAGGGGAAGGGACGCGGCGTGCTCCTTGAATTTGACCTGAAATTCTCCAACCCCCAACACTGGAATACTGTTCCCTTGCACGTCCCGTAACGTGGCCCTCAATGCTTTGAGCTTGGGCCGCTTTTGGGGGACAATTCCAAAAAACTCCCTCTGTGAAATGATTGAATATGAGGACCCCGAGTCAATTTCCATCCTAATGGGCACCCCTTGGACTAGTACCTCAACAAAGTAGCGGGGGTGTCCCGTAGACACGCTGAACACTGGGGCGTCGTCCTCGCTGCCGTCGGCGATGCGGCCCACGCCGTCCTGCTTCCGCGTGGCCTGGGCGCCGTCTTTGGGTCTCGCTGGGCGGTCTCGTCCCGCGGAACGGTCTGGGAAGCTCCTCCGGGACTCGCGCTTCTTCCTGCACACCTTGGCGATGTGCCCGCGGCGGCCGCAGTTGTGGCACTCGGCCTTCCGGAAGGGGCATTTCACGCAGTCGTGGGCCGCGCCACAGCCGTCGCATCGTCGGCTCTCCTTCCGGACCCTCTGTACGTCCTCGTCGTCGCTGCTCTCCGTAGACGACCTCGAAGTTCGCCGGGCCGCCTGTACCGGAGCCTCTGCTTTGCTCGACTTTGGCCGCCAGTCCTGGAGTTCTTGGACCCCGGCCTTCGTAGCTTCTGCGGCCTGGGCCGCTCTGACGACCTCCTGCAGCGTGGGAGGCAGCTCTTGGTTCATTAATGTGCGCTGGGTTTCGGCGTCGTTCAGGCCGCACGGCACACAGTCTCGGAGGGTGATTTCGACGTTTTCCCATTGCCAGCCGCAGGGCCGCCACGAACGCGGCGACCGTCTCCCCGGGCGCTTGGACTCGCCTCCAAAACGCACTCCGTGCGGGAAACATCGCCGTGGCGGGCCGGACGTGCTCACGCAGCAACTGCATGAGTTCCTTGGCTTTGAATTCGCTCACCCTCCTCGGTGCAATCAGGTCCACCAAGGTCCTTTTTGTTTCTTGTCTGAGCATTCTGGTGAAGATGGCCCTTTTCTTCGCCTCTTCCGTGACTTCGGACTCGATCAGTGCGGCCTGGAAGTCCATCTCGAAGATCTCCCAGTCGCCCGGTTTCCTGATTTCAAAACCGGCGCATGTCTTGGTCCCGTGGGCTGCCATCCCACCTTCGTCGCCAATTTAGTGTAGGGGACCAAAGACAATGAAACAGCCGAAGGGTTGGCTTAACACAGGTTTATTGCATGATGATCCGGAGGAACATGTGGTAATGGCGGATGGGTAGCTCAATATATACAGCTGGCTATACATTTGAATGTGGCTCGTTGACAGACTATGGGTTGCTGCCTGCGTGACGTCGTAGGAGGTCACGCCCTTCTTGACCAGGTGAGGAAGTCGCGGCGAATCTTCCCGCGCTGCTGAACCAGGTGGCTGATGATCCATTAGAGCTGGACGCTCGCTACTGCCCTCTGGTGGTCACTAGCTCGCGTCCCCTTATTAGGCTTACATTGATACAGGTGATGGTTATAATGTTGCACACAGAAAGGTTACATTGATAACACATGGTAAAGGTACATTGTTAAAGGCACTGCTTTACAGAACACTACAAAGGGGGAGGCCAAGGATGAGATGGCTAGATGCTATTATAGACACAATGGGCACAGAGCTGGGAGGGCTGAGGGGGATGGTGGAGGACAGAGGCGCCTGGAGGAAAATGGTCCATGGGGTCGCAAAGGGTCGGAGTCGACTGTGCGACTGAACAACAACAACAACAAAGATTAACTGCTGTACTTTAATATTATCTTTTCGTGGAAGTGGACTTGGTCCATGAAAGCTAACATTAAAATATGGCAGTTAGTCTTTAAAGTGCCACAATGACTGTTTTTGCCATTTTGTTTTGTTTAGTCTCTGCTAATCCAAAGCAAGATACAGATTTACCATGTATTCCAGTTCTTATCTCTAGAGTAATAAGGCACTGTGAGTTCAGTGGACTTTACTCAGAGTTAACATAGAACACATTGGTCTTCCCACCCCCTCTCACTTTCATATTGTGCAGATGGTGGTACATTCAGCTAAGTAAAAGCATTGGAAACAAAACTCTAACTCATCACCTTTAAAGCAGGGTGTACACCTTCTAAAAGTGCCTATTTCCAATTTTGGAAGCTTCCAGAAGCCAACCCCAAAATTTGCAAGGAAGGGCATGACTCGAAGGAAAGCCTTCTCAGTGGTGGCTCCAACTTTATGGAACTCCCTCCCTGTTGAATTATGCCAGAACCCATCCCTGTCTACATTCAGGAAGCTGCTTAAATTTTTCCTTTTAATGAGGCCTTTGAGAAGGTGTCAACAGTGGTTCAGTGCTAGGTTTCTTATTTGGTCTCTCTCCACCTTTAATAGGATTTTTGTATTATTGTATTTTTAACATGTGTTTTTAATATGTTTTTCATATGTGAGTTCATCTTGTTATCCATCCAGAGTAGGAATACTCCTAGATGGGTGGGGTATGAATTGAATAAATAAATAATAATAATTAATAATTAAAGAGTTGAAGAGCCCACAACCCTTCCCTCTTTACTAATTGCTGTTCCTACCAGGTCCCAGACTTACTGCAGCCTATGGCAGCCTAGAGGCAAACATAGGACTCCTTAGATTATCAAAATGGTACACCACTGAGCCATTCACAGCAAGCATGAATTGTTGGCTCTCCAGGTATTCAAATTACAGTAAAACCCTGCATAATGAAAAAAAAACTCCATTCCACGGAGCTCTTTGATATACAGTTTTTCTCGTTATACAAAATGAATTGATGATACACTGTATAACAAAAAAATGTTAATTATACGGGGTTTCATTAAGTGAGGTAAACCTGACTTAACGAAAAACCCATATAACAAAAAAAACCATTATGTGGGGTATCACAAATAGCGCATGAATGCTTCATTGTACAAATTTTTCATTATACGAAGTAAGTGTTCATTATACGGGGTTCCATTGTACACCTCCTGAATTTGCTTATTCTTGGATATGCTGTGTGGGGCTGATGGTACCTGTAGTTCACAACATCTGGAGTACCTCATTATTAAGATTGCAATGCTGCAAGTGTACTGGTACTATAAATTGAAAAAATATACTTTTAGAAATTGGCTGATAAATAAATATAGTCCCTTATTTTACTCAAATATCCCTGAAAGGGTTTACTCCATTGACCTGTGCACATCATGATTTGTAAAAGCCTACCAGATCATCCATAGTCCTTTTTCCCTTTTAGGTTTGGTCACAGGGATGGAATTGGCACTATTAGTAGTTGGATTTGACCAGGGACCATTGATAGTTGACCCCTATCTCAGTATGCTAATTGTCTTAAATAAAACAAAACTCCCTCCCTCATTGAATCCATTGAAGCCTACAAAGCCAATTAATTATTTCCTGGTGGTGGGTAAAATAACATAGCTTTTTAGTCTGCATTAACAGTAGCATTTGTATAGGAACAGCTGAGAGCAAAGTGAAACAAAAAAAATGTATATTTATTCGACATGTGACTGCAAAAGTGGGGAAAGAAATGGGAAAACCTTTAATTGGAAACAGTGAAGATTACTGTGTGCTGAGTAGCAATAATAAATATTCCTTTCCCTCAAGGGCTACCAAAGTGCTGAAAGAAATTCCAGTGACTAGACACTACTTTTAAGAAGAAAATAGCTCTAAGTGTTGTTCTGTATTGATGGAGGGAGTGCAGCACAAACAGTTGGCCTTTGATAACTTCCTTTCTTCTCTCTAGTTCTTATTTTGACTCAGAATCACACTTGACCAAAATATGTTCTTCTAACACTATCAAACTAATTGACTATGTACTTGAATTGGATTCCTAGTTTCACATATTTTTCTAATGTTTAAGAATGAGAGGAGAGAAAGCAAAAGTATTATATATTTCCCTCTAGATAGGATTTTCGGGGTCCAAGTTCATAAACAAAACTGAAATTCCTTTTCAATGCTCACTTCCTTTACTATGTTTGTATGCTAGTCTTCCTCCTATAAATCCTTTTGAAACCACATACTGCTGGAACTGATTATCAGGGAATTATAAGAACTGTTATACAGTATATTACTTTTCAGTGCAGTCTTTTCACCAACAAAATGGTGTATACAGTCAACCCTCACATAACAACGTGTTCGGATAACATCATTTTCGCTTAACAATGCGTTGTTATGCACAACGTGTTCCCCTGCATAACAACATTTTTAGTGTCGTTGTCCGGACAACAAGGCTAAAATAACCGGACAACGCTAAAAATGTCATTTTGCGGGAAACTCCATAGAAACCTGCATAACAACAAAAATCACTTAGCAACGCTACTTGGGGAACCAAGTAATGTCGTTATGCGAGGGTCTACTGTATCAAATTCTTACTGCTTTGTTTTGAACCTCACAGCAACTCTGGGAAGTAGGTTATGTTAAAATAGAGATTAAAAATTAGTTTGACTGGAGATTTCATCCTAACTTCTACTCACTCCTCATCTGACTCTCTCTTGAAAAAGTCATCACGTCGTTTTCTGCATTCACTGTATTAAATCTCAGGGCTTTTTTTCCTTCTGTGTCCCATATGAAGAAATTTGTAATATTTGTGATATTGCACAAATTCTTTAAAATTGAACTGAGAGCAAATTATTTCCCCATATACAACACTCAAACTCAGTAGGTTTAGTTGTTCCCAGCATGGAAGAAGGTAAGCTATACCTGCCTACCATCTAGAGCCTTGGTGGCACAGTGGTTAAACTGCTGTCCTGCAACCAAAAAGCTGTGAGTTCAATCCTGACCAGGGATCAAGGTTGACTCAGCCTTCCATCCTTCTGAGGTCAGTAAAATGAGTACCTAGCATGTTGGCAGCAAAATGCTATTTAATCTTTTCCCATTCATAATGACGTATTTGTTTTTATGTTTTATTTGATGATTTTTGTGAGCCGCCCTGAGTCGGCGGCATACAAATTAAATTAATTAAATTAATTAAATTAACTTGTGAACCGTTTAGAGAGTGCACTAAGCATTATGGGATGGTATATAAGTGTGATTGCCTTGCTTTTGTTTATGTAGATGCTGAAGCTAAGAACCTCTCTAGGGGAAAAGACAATGGTGGCAACAAGAATTATACATGAACATGGTGGAATACTTAGGATTAAAACTTAGATTTATAAGTTCTAAGGACCTCTCTGTACTGGGCCTCAGATTTGTGATGAAGGTCCCATAGTAATCCAGCAATATAGCCAATATACTGGACAAAGTGCAGAGCATTAGGTCAAGAAATATATGGCTGGGATATATAACCAAGGATGGGCTTATCTTCCAACAAATGCAATCAATTGGACATAAACTGCCACAGGAAAACACAGTCTGGTCTCCATGTAACTCTCCTACACAGCTTTATAATGTATTTCCCTCCAGGATTCACCTTTCCCCATTCATATTATATACGTATGCAAATTCCTCTTTATTTCATTGTACTGTATTGCATTATATAACTGGGGGCTGACCTTTTGAGTTGGTAAGAGTCACATTTCTTCTTCTTCTTTCGTGTTCTGATCAAACCCTAGACTGCCAAAATGAAGCCTAAGTCAGCACATTGGTTAATCAGTGCTTTGAGGAAGTGACTTAGGCTTCTGGGAACTTACGTCCAAAACCCAAAAGTTGGGGAATACTGATTAAGAGTCTTCTTTTGGGAAATCTAGAGGGAAGAGCAGACATATGTGAGAAGTACACATCATATAGATGGGAAGGTACGGGTCACTGGGTGTTTGAAATTTAATGGGCAAGCAATTGCCCATAATAGCCAATGTCCAGCCACAATCTTTATCAATCTGATATTTCAGCCCTTATTAGCAATCAGAGGAAACAAAAACAATATGCATATGCAAAAAGACATGGAAAAAGAATATATATATATATATATATATATATATATATATATATATATATATATATATATATATATATATATATATATATATATATATATATATATATATATATATATATATATATATATATATATATATATATATATATATATATATATATATATATATATATATATATATATATATTTGCTTAGTACAAACTTTGTTTGTCATGAAAACAAATAAACAATGACTACATTAACTATTGACATGTGCACCCAATACCCATGGGAACGTTTCTTTTATTCCATACATCTCAGTTTTCAATTTTCAATTTGATATACCCATCCCTGTTTCCAAAAACTAATACTTTCTTGATTTTTTTTAAAAACATAGTCAATAAAGTCTCCCCATGTCAGTGAAAAATCATTATTCTTTATCAACCCCCTTTTTTACTTTTAGTTCACATGTCAGCTTATCATTTAGTGCTATATTCCATGTTTCTTTTTGCCACTCTTCCCATTTTAAGGAGGTGCATACTTTCCAATTTTGTTGCTATCAACAATCTTATAGCTGCTATCATAATTGTAATCAATTCTTTCTTGTAGTTATCAGCTGTTATAGCACTTAAATCCATTTGTACAGCAACCGTGAGACTCATACATATTTTCATAGATAATATCTTGTTCATTTTCTCAAAAAAAATCCCTTACTTTCTATAGCTCTTTACCTGTCCACCATAAATGTAAATTTGTTCCATCCTGTCTTTACATCTCCAGCACTCTATTGGGTAATTATGATTGTATTGATGCAATCGCATTGGTCAAGTACCATCTCCATAATAGTTTATAGCAATACTCCTTAATTCTTATTGACATGCTTCTCATAATTCTATATGACCATATTTTATTCCATACTGGTTCCTCTATTTATATCTAATTCTCATATTTCTCTCAATGTTGTATGATTAGTTCCACTCTTATTTAATATATTATATATTTTACTCACTATTCCTTTTCCACAGATTATCTTCTGAATTATTTAGTTTACTATTTCCTCAAATTATGTCAAACCTCCAGTACCATGTTTTCTTTTCCATTCAGTAACCCATTTGTCCATTTGTAGTTTCTCCTACCAGCTCAGTTTTAGGATTTGATATATTTCCTCCCTTGCTTTTTTATTTTTATTTCTATCCATCCAATCCTTTATATTTCTTCTTCCTTCTTCCTTCACACCTTCAAGTATTTTATTTTTATTTTTGATGGGACAGTTCTTAATATCTTTTAATTATAACAATGGGGGACACTCCTAGACTTACTTCATTCTTTATTAATTTCCATATAACTTTTTCTTAATTCCTTTTTTCAAATTGCCAACAAACCATCCCTTACCTTCTTTTGCTATTTCTTTTAACTCCAAATTTTTCAATATTAAGTTATCCTCTGTTGATATCTGATACCTGTTTACATTAAATGTATTATAGTTACGCTATTGTAGTTTGCAGCCAAGCAAATCAACATTTTACAAAGCAATTCTAAAAATGGGAGCAGACCAAACAAAATATTATAACTTTGCACCAAATTTGGCATAGCTGTAGAAGACTATCTGCTCATGCTCCATGTCAAAGTTGGAGGAGCTTGGGCAAAGAGTTTTTTGTGTTATGATTTGTTAAAAGTAAATTATTTAATAGTTCATTCAAATTGAAAAGGGCAATCTTAAGTTTTTAAAATCCCTCTTGTTTAGAAATAGATGCCTTTAATGGCTCCTAGATTTTAAAATAGTTCATATAAATTGAAAAGGGCAATCTTGAATATCTTGGAAGAGAATGGTTTGCCCATTCCCTTTTTTAAAAAAGAGTCCATGATGCAGGGGCTGAAATGTTGATCCTGAAAAAAAGTATTTTCAAAAGGGAAATTTGATGACTGCTATAAACTGAGCATATATGGAACAGACTTGCCAGCTAGAGCAGGAATTCTCAACCTGTGGCCCATGGGCTGGATGTTGCCCATGGCACCATTTCATGTGAACTCCACCACACCAGGAAGCATCATGTGGTGAAGGGCAAAATGGCCATCTAGCCCCCAAAGCTGTCTGAGAGAGCGTGACCCAGCCCACAGCTTTAAAAGGTTGAGAACTCCTGAGCTAGAGATTTGTAAAGGAGATACAATTTTTCAGCTTTGCGGTTGGAATAGGGATGCATTTACAGAACTGTAGGGCAATAGAATACAGGTATGACTGGCTTTCCAGCAAGGGTGACCTTTAGAGAAGGGGTTCCCAACCTTTTCAAGCTGGGACCTAGGTCACACTAAGTCAGCTTCGAGGGCTGGATGGCATTTTGTCCTATCTGCATCATGGGGGCAGCCATTTTGTCCCAACAGCTTCAAAGGTGGTGGTCCTTTTGTTTCTTCAATGCCCTTGGAGGGGGGGTGGCCACATGAAGTGGTGCCACAGGCTGGACTTGGCCCTCAGGCCTTAGGTTGGAAACCCTTGCTTTAAAGCAATGAAAAAGCATAGAAACAGTCAAAGGACAGCTTTTCTTCAATTATTAAAAAAAGTCTTCCTTTGAAGAAAGTAATGGGGTAACAGGTCTCCAGAAATGGGGACATTTTGCCATGTCTCTTCCTGTGGCTCAGTCGTTAAGAAGTTCAGCTGGAAGGCTGACAAGTCAGCAGTTCGAGACCCGGGTATTGCATGACGGATTGAGCACCCATCTCTGTCCCAGCTCTTGGAGACATGAAAGGAGCCTCATTTGGGCATTCTTCCGCAAATATCCTTTCAATCCAGAATAATTTCTGACACTAAATTATTATTAACAGATAATTTCAAGGTAATTTCAAAGTATTTCTGCATTACAAAGCACAACCGGATGAATGCTCTTTCAGTAAACATTATCTCAGGATTTCTGAGATCATCTTCTGATACTAGGTTTCAAAGGGGAATTCAGCTCCTGGTCTACCCTATCTGTCAGGACCCAATTAGCTGACTCTCAGGAGGAGATCTTTTAAACTCCTTCCTGTCCAAATATGCATTTGTGCTTGCAAAATGATTATTTAAAAACATTTTAAAAGCTGTTTTTAAAAAGAATAGAGAATAAATGGCCAGAAGCTCACTAGTTTAACCTGTGAAAATTACTGGTTTTTTCACTTTGTGTCTGGGAATGGTCTTACTCAAAGTTGCCTGTCTAATTATAAGTAGTCCTAGTCAACTTTGTCCAGCTGCACTGAGAAGCTGGAATTCTTATCCTGATAAAACAACAAATCCATTTCTATTCTTTCTATCCCTTGAAATACTAGTCATTTTAAAATATATGTTCTGTAACTGGTTAATAACACTTCTTCTTTCACCTGTAGCAATAGTATTAAAATTCTCCACATTTAAGAGATGTAATAAAGCATGTATCTTCCTCTCTTTCATAGCAGACTAGACATTATTTCCATTTTCCTGCCGGAGAACTGCTATAAAAATTCCTGTTTGGCAGATGGAATGTATATTGGATTTCTCCAATACTCTTTTTTTTTTGTACTGTGAATTATGAATCAATCAAATTTTGCCACTGATGTATACTTTCTTCTTTTGCTATATAGCCTCTGGTGTTTTGCTCATCTTTCTAGATGCACATCACAGAGTAGTTCCAGCCAAGTCAAAGTACCTTCTAGACTAGTAAAATATTGAAAAAATGGTGAGTACTGATGAAGTCCAAAACCCATTTGTCTTAATTTGCCAACAGTGAGGCAGGATGGAAACAGTAGTGATGAATGTTTGGAGAATGAAAGGTTTTCCGCTGCTATAAAGTTACAAAGACAGATCTAGGTTTCAAAATAAGCACAAACAATGGATGTCAAGAAATGGCACATATCTCATTTATGGATGAGACAGGCTATCTCAAATTGGCAAAGAGGAGCAACGAGGATTCTGCAGCCATCATGAGAGCCGCGGATGTGTTTACAGCAGCTGTAAATGGTGAGGGACCACAAGTCTGGCCCCCTTAACTGTATGAGGGAGCGTGAGCCAGCCTCCAACTTTAAAAGGTTGGCGACCCCTGGAGTAGACCCTCTGAAATGACTGAAACTTAAGTGGACATGAGTAACATGTATCCCCTTGATTTCAGTGAGTCTAATCTAAGTTCTGTATAACTAAGCTTGGGCAGAGCTCTGTAATTTTTTTTTTAAAAAAACCAACAACTCCAGGGTTCTCCACTGAAATAGGTAAGACACAAACAATTGTGACTTGATCATATTTCTTCCTGTTTTTGTTGCTTTGTTTTGCTTGCTTGTTTGTATCATAAGGTATTACGTCCCAGTCTGGATGAAGATGAATGCATGCAAGACTTAGAGCCCATTGGGAAGCTGCAGAGCAGGACTGCCCTTTTACTCCATTGTGCTCTGGAGTCATGATGCCAGAATAGTAGGGTAGAAGAAGCTGGATCATAGACTAATACTGCTCCAACCTTTGGATTTTTTTGAATATTTCATCAGAATTTTTAGAAGCATTCCTGGGATTTTTGCAGCATTTTTCAAGTTCTTGGACAATCAAGGTTGTTTGACATGTTTTTGTAATGTATTTAGCCTTTAGACAATGTTTTCTTAAAGTTCTGTCAGTTACCTGTCTGTTTCCTTGACTTTGCCCTGAAGTCTGTGCTGTTACAGTACAATGTATCTCTATGGAAACGACATTGTACGAGGCATCGCGGCAAGGATTTGGACGTTGTATGAGGCATCACGGCTAGGATTTTGCATGCCTCATACAAAGTCCAAATCCGTATAAAGTCCAGACTTGTGGAACCAAGTTTGGACGTTGTATGAGGTATCACTGTAATATGCTTTGTCCATACACATAACCAAATGTGACCACAGAGTTCAGAGATGATAGATTCAAATGTGCCAGGTCAACTTGCAGGCTGCAAGTTTTATTTTTTCAAATGTGCTATTCCTTGTACAGAAAGCACCCTGCAAACAGAAAACAAACACATGTGGACAAAATGTTCTAGCTTAGACTATCTCTGCAGCATTCCATTCAATGCAGGGGTCAACCAGATTTCTTTGAAAGAATTAGGGCTACAGTGAGGATAAAGGTGTTGCCCTCTTTACAATGCTAGTGGCTATCCTGCTGAGTAGGTGAGTTTAGGAAGCAGAACTGGTGTGAGGTGGGGACCTAGTTGGTACACTTCTACTAGTAACAAAAAAAGGAGGGGTCACATTTTGGTCTCTTGGTTCCAGGTACTGTATAGTCATGCACATAACCAAATGTGACCATAGAGTTCAGAGATGATAGATTCAAATGTGCCAGGTCAACTTGCAGGCTGAAAGTTTTATTTTTTTCAAATGTGTTATTCCTTGTACATAAATAACTGGACATTAAATTAGTAATGAATAATTCAATTTCCATTTATCTAACTTTGCATACTTTAAGTATTATTGAATCCAACCCATTGAGTAACATATACAAGACCCACTGAAGGAACTGAGCTGTGAGAACAAAGAACTCCAGAAGTTATTTCTTGGCAAGTTGCATATTCAGACTAAAAGCCGATCCATCAGGTATTTGATGTGGCACCCAGCAAATAATAGCAGGGAGAATAAAAAGATACATTTACTGTCCATCAAGGTGGAGAAGGGTAGACAACCTTGCAAAAGCTACTGATCATCGTCATCATATCATATCTGAGGCTAATCACACTGCTTACTACAGGAGGATAGGTCTGCAAAATTCTTGAACCAGTGCTAGATAAAACAACTGAAATATAGATGTATCTTGTTTTCAAATGCATACAAAGAAAAATGTTGCGAGAGAAACAAAACAAATCAAACTGCCACAGTACAGCCACCCACAAGATTCCTGAGAAGCATTTAGATACTGAACCTGCAATTGTTTATCTACTTATGTGGAAGTAAGGCTCAGTGAACCCTGCAGGCTTCCTTTTGTTTACACATATATAGGACTAGCATTTTTTGCCCGGCAAGCCAGGCAGGGCAGGGGGCAGGGAAGGAGGAGGCGGAATTGTCCCCCCCCCATTTCCCTGCCTGGGGTGGGGGTGGGGGAAGCAGGGAAGGTTAATGGGAAAAATACAAAGGCAGCCGACAGCGCTTCATCAGGGGAGGTGCTCTCCCTGGTGGATGGATGGCTACTGCCTTTCTATTACCCCCATTGCTGTTTCGTGTTAGCTCTCGAAACAGCGGTGGGGGTTATTCAAAGGTGGCAGCCAGTGATCCGCCAGGGAGAGCACTTCCCCTGACAAAGCACTGCCTGCTGCTCCCCCCCAACTTACCTTGTGGCTGGTGGGGCTGGGGAAGTGAGGGCACCGAAGTGCTGCATCTGCCTTTGGTGGCCTTGCGCTCCCACTGAGTGAGACATTTTTAATTTTATTTTGTGTGCGCCGCTTTCCTGGCCTCCTCCGCGCTCGTGTCCCTCAGCCTTATTGGCTGAGGGGTGGTGCGGCACAGAGGATGCTGGGCCATGTAGATTTTTTGTTGTTGTTCATCTTAGTGGGGTGATTGCCCCAGTCTCGACAACCAGACCCTTGCAGCGATGCTCGCAGGGTCTAAAGGTAAGTGTGGGCGGCTTGGTACAGGATGGTTGGGCCGGGTGTGGACGTGCATGCTGGCACATACCACGCAACACCCATGGAAAACCCTGCTAGATACAAAGACTAATAATAAAGCAAAGTGGAGTGATGTAAAGATTAAAAATCGCAGTATTCCATACTTGGTTTTGGGAGAAACTGTTCAGGTAAACATAACAAAGAACTGAAATCCAGGGCTACAGCCATTTTGCTGTATTATTTCTTCCATATTTCAGTGGCCAGCTCAACACTCGATGGAGTAAAAGAGTAAGCAATGAAGAAGGCAATGCATGATTTTAGAGTATAAAATATAGGAGGATGGCAAATAGAAGGGATTGTAAGATTTAAATATAACAATAGAAGAGAAAAAGCTTTGTGGAGAGAAATACTCACCCTGCCAAGAATTCTAACTGGCTGACCAGGGGTGAGGAGGGAAAAGAAAAAAAATCAAGTGAACGGAAGAGTAAAAATAGTGCTTTGCTCCACCACCACCCACCCACCCACACACACCAGAAATAATGAAGCAGACACAGTTGTTGGGATTTCAACTGGGGCCACACTTTAATTATTTAACTTCCTAAACCATCCCATCTTGCAGTGCAGTCTAACTTAGTACGAATGCCTGAGCCCAGAGCCCCAGGGGATGGGATCTGCCCCTTTCCTTAAGGTGAGTTTCCACTGCCCCTACATCTGGACAGCCCAAATTTCTGGGGTGTCACTATCCAGCAACAAGCTGCCAATTCTTGTGACCCATGCTGTGTAAGGCCACTGCCTTCCATCCCTGTACACCCCATCCCAGATACTAAATCTCAGGATCTGGGGGACCGGGACGTTAGGCACAATTTCCATGAGAACTCTCTTTTATTAAATCCCCAACTGCAATACCTGCCATGGCAAGAGGCTAACTTAGTGATTCCCCATGCCCCGCCCCCCTCTGCAATATTAGGCACAAAGGGCCCACTGCAGGTCCTCAAAGAGGCCAAATGTATCCCATCGTGTCTGTCTATTTTTACCTCTCCACTTGATCATGAATGTGTGATGACAGAGCACAAAATCACCCAATATGCTCTGCCAACTTCCCGGTTCACACCCTTCTCAATCCATGTATCAGAATGTACTTTGACCTTCAACAACCTGGGCAACATCACTGTCCGATCATACACTTGCCACCTGCTACAACTGTACAATCCCCCCCCCCCATTATCAGCATCAAGGTCTTGCTTTTGATTCCATTGTATCACACACAAATCTACTTGTCACACTATGAAGATTTCAATTGACCCAAAGCATGCCTCTCCAACCATCCACTCCAGTGGGGCCCATGCACGAAGGCCAATGTGCTGCCATGCATATCTGGCAACATACCTAGCTGCCTAAGATATGAACAATGTTAATAAAGATCTGCCAATGACCTTCAGGTAACAGTGGACCTTGGAAACAAAAAACAAAGAGTAGCAGAAACTGTCCTTTCCAATGAAAAGGTGTTGTGTATGTAACTGAATGTATTGTTTTAACAGTTTGTATTTAATTGTTGGGATCGGGTGATCCTCCATTTTGTGTTCTTCTTAGAACTAAGCTCTCGTGGGACTTGGGTTCCCACCCTTTCTAACGAGAAGCACGAAAGGCTTCACAGTCTCTGTCATTCCACAATCACCCCACTGTTCTCCCAACCAATCCAGTTGTTTCCCGCCCGAATGTATCTTTTCTGTATCTTAACCTATAAATCCAAGGGTTAACCGTTGGAACTGGCTATAGGTTGCTATGCCTCACCCTACTTGCCTGCACTCACCCTTCGTGCACACGGCCAATCTGGGTACGCAGGTCAACGAAGGATTGAGAAAACCGGCAGTCGGGCAACAGCCCCACAAACGCGAAGAAAGGGAAACAACTTCACTTCCCAACATTCCTTGCGCCACGCCGCGCCAGAGCCAATCAGGCTGAGAGGCTCTCGCACGGCGCAGCGTTCGGAAACGCGCCGCAGCCAATCAAAAGAAAAGCATTTTTAAAAAACGTAGCACAAACACAAAGCAGCAACCCATAACTACAAGCCCCAGCGTCCTGCGCGCCATGAGCGCGCAGAACACTGAGGAAACCGGCGCCCGAAAAATGAAAAAGAAAAACAACTCACAGCCAAGCACACACCAGCCGGCTTTCTTTCCCTCACCAACAGCGCCTGAAGCTCCCGACTGGAGTTTCCCCTTTAATATCAGTGGGTGGGGGTTGCGATCCCCCTCTCTGCTGGCTACCCTAGGGTTGTGAGGTTTGTGGGGACAAAAGGGGTATATTGCCCCAACCCTTCTGGACACAGAGGAACAGGCAGAGATGATCGATCCCCCACCCCCCTCCTTAAAACAACTCCGTCTTCTCTTTAAAAACGGATTTGTTTTAAGGAGGGGGGTGGGGGATCGATCCACTCTGCCTGTTCCTCTGTGTCCAGAAGTGTTGGGGCAATATACCCCTTTTCTCCCCACAAACCTCCCAACCCTAGGGTAGCCAGCGGAGAGGGGGGTCACAACCCCCACCCACTGATATTAAAGGGGAAACCCGATCTACTTTCATGACTTCACACAATCAAAGCACCATACCACACTAAAGCCCCCCTCCCCACCACCTAGCCCACCCTTCCTAACCCCCAATGACCATGCCCCCCTCCCCACCACCGAGCCCACCCTTCCTAACCCCAACGACCACGCCCCCTAGCCCACCCTTCCTAACCCCCAATGACCATGCCCCCCTCCCCACCACCTAACCCACTCTTCCTAACCCCCAATGACCATGCCCCCCTCCCCACCACCTAGCCCACCCTTCCTAACCCCCAACGACCATGCCCCCCTCCCCACTACCTAACCCACCCTTCCTAACCCCCAACGACCATGCCCCTCTCCCCACCACCTAGCCCACCCTTCCTAACCCCAATGACCACGTCCCTTCCCCACCACCAAATAAATAAATAATTTTTTAAAAAATTACTAAAAACAGTCAAACACATCCAAAAATACACAAAAACAAAAACACCAAAAATACGAAGTAAACAAAGACACAATCAAAAACAAAACAAACAGACAAAAATACAAATTCCAACCCACCCACCCCCGCCCACACACACACACACACACACACAAAAGAAAGAAAACAAGCAAACTTACCAAAGATGTGCTACCTCCACCAGGACTGGAAAAGAAATGAATAAAGAAAGAGACTACTTACCAGAAGAAGCTCCACCCAGAGGCCAGGAGAGAAAAAAAAGTCAAAATACAATAACCCCTACCAGCACCACCTGCTGGCCACAATAGTAAAAACAATTCAAAAACACACAACAGCTCCAAATAAAAGGCCACAAGAGTAAAAACAAATCAAAAATATAACACAAATTCACAATTTTACACAAAAGGTCACACCAATAAAAACAAGTAAAAATTTTTACACTAAAACACACTTTAACACAAATCACAAACATATGTCAATAAAATACAATAGAAACTTTTAAAAATCCTGTGCTGAGTTAGAACTCAAATTTAAACTCAAAACATCTAAACACATTTTAAAAACATTGAATGTAAAAAACATTTACTTTTACATTATTAAAATTATTACCTACAGTACAACTAATTAAAAAAATTCAAAAAACTAAAACATTATTCACTTACATAAAACAATTTGAAAAAATTATATCATACTTTCTTCTTTTATTAATCCTCAAAAAAACCCAAAAAAGCAGATCTCAGTTAATAACAGCCAAGCCAAATTTTTTTTACATAAATAAACATTTAAAAAATTAAAATTACAGACTAAGCAATTTTTAAAAAACATTAACACAATTTAACCTTCCAACACAATTTAAAACTATTGCAAAAATAACATTGGTTCATTTTTTATTAAAACACACGGGGGGAAAAGCCCGGCAACGCCGGGCAACCCTTGCTAGTTGTATATATAGGCGCTGCTGCGCCATTGCTCTCCATGTTCAGTTCCCGAAATAAAGTTGTGTTTGGCCCTGTTATGCTGGCTGCTGCGTATCCTTTGCTGAACATCAAAAAGGGTCAAACATATTTTAAACTTATCAAGGTCCAGCAACCCTCTTTTGATATCTGCCATTAACTATCCAGCTCCATGGCAAAGGAAGCCACCTATATGCTACTGAATATATTCCAAAACACAATCTTTCGATATCCACATTTCCCATTGGGTTGAAACCTGCCAAAACCATGCTGGTTAAGGCAAAGCATCTCAATGCTGAAATTGAGTAGGGCCCCATGCACCTGATGTGCAATACTCAGCATGGCCAAGACTGAGGATAGCTCGAAGACCATCCCAATGAATTTGTTCCAAGGCTCCTTCAATCTCACTTGGACTTGCAAATGCTCATCAAGCATTGGCTATAACACCTCAAGACCTTCTTCAACCCTGAAGGCCTTACATCCGTGGATGCAATCACATAATAGTGTCATTTACTAGGAGTCCCTGCCATGCTTATGGCCTGTTTACTTCAGTTCCAAGGCTCCATACCACTGTTGAGAGCACTTTGGGCTAACTTCGAGCTCCCAGGATTAGGGACATTAATTGTGACCTCTGTTAGTGGATCTTGATTTGGCTATAAAACTCTTCACTCCCAGGATAGGTCTTCAGTAAACTATGGGCCAGGATACTTAAGAGACCGCATCACTCCAAGGTTTTTGACCCATCCTACGAGAACAGACCATAGGGGCTCCCTAGTGGTCCCATCAGCCAGGGAGGCACATCTCACTGGGAGAGCCTTCTCGGTATCTGCTCCGGCCCTATGGAACCTCCTGCCACTTGAATTGCGCCTCCAGGCAGAGTTGCTTCCCTTCAGAAAGGCCTTTAAAACATGGCTATGCCAGCAGGTGTGGGGTACAACTGGTACCACAACCGAGCCCTGCTGGCTTATTTAGCCCTGCCCAGGGTTCTTATTTACTCCTGCCTGGTTGTCCTTCCTTTTAAGGGGATTGGGGAGGTTTTATAAATGTTTTTAGATAGTTCTATAGTATTCAGTTTTAATTAGCATTGGGTATAGGTTTTAACTGACATTGTGAGCTGCCCTGGGTTGCTTAGGCGAAAAGGGTGGTTACATAAACCCAACAAATCCAACAAATAAATAAATGTGTTAACAGCAAGGTGCAAAATGTGCCATACCAACTAGGAACAAATTTCTGGCGAGAAAAGTGGGGGAAGCACAGAGATAGTAGTAAACATGACATGCTTATCCAATCCACTTTTTAACTACCAAATAGGGCAGCTTGTTTCTTGTCTCTTCTTAACTAAGAGGCATAACATTATTTTTTAAAAATCTGGAATTTGACATACAAAAATTCAGTTACCTCACCAAAACAACATAAATGTTAACATAAATATTTTGAGAGTTTCTGTTCCTAAGCTCTAGAGTAGATGGCTCTGCTGTTCTACATGTCTTTCCTCATTTTGCCAGGAATCAATCATTTCATTCTGTTACATACCTTTTCTTCGTGGCCTTTCCTACATTACTCAGGAAATATGAAACAGTATTTATGGACTCCATTACTTAAAACATATTATAAATAATATAAAAACATTATATGGCTACAATTAGAGCTCACTTTGGACATTACTAATTGCAGGCGCACCCCCCAATAAAGGACTCAGACACTGATGAAAGTGGATAACGGCATTGGGCCACATTTATTGATTCATGCCCTAGTCCGAATTATAAATTTCTATTGGTAATTGACCAATTATAATTCTTAAGGCAAGCAGGCCGAAGTAACACTGGTAAGGTACCACCCAAAATTGCCGACGGCAATTGTTACAATGTATCTATTTGTATCAATTTGTTTGTTGACAACAAACAAATTGTTGACCGTAGTCAATATCTAACTAATGACCCCACCCTCTGACGCGTATCCGTGAAATCACGGGGTGATGCATGCTGTCTAGCTGTAGCCATCACCCCGTCGCCTGGTTCGTCGTTGACCGGACAACGTTTAACCAACTTATGCCTGTCTAGTGTTGTCCAGTCAATTGCGAACCTGCCGGATACCTGTGGGTCATAAATGTTTACCTTACCAGTGATACCCGCCCATGTGACCAAAGTCAACAGCAGCAACAGAAACCCCTATATCAAACCATAGCAACAGTGTGGGATGGGCAAAAAAACCAGGACCCGAGAGCCAATTGTGGGTCCCAGCCAAAAATTCCCACCCGGCCCCGAAGCGACCAAAATATCACACTGTTAACTAGGGAGGGGGTGGAGGGGAAAAACTTCTCCGCTCCGTCGCTTCGCAAAATGGCAGCGCGGCTGCCTCGTGGCCACCCCTTTTATAAGGGAGCTGGCCACGCCCCCTAACTACCTGGCTGCCTTCGTCCGGTGGGGGGGGCGCAAAGAGCGCGGCGGCCATTTTGGCGCCGTGCTTGCATTGCAGGCGCACCCCCCAATAAAGGACTCAGACACTGATGAAAGTGGATAACGGCATTGGGCCACATTTATTGATTCATGCCCTAGTCCGAATTATAAATTTCTATTGGTAATTGACCAATTATAATTCTTAAGGCAAGCAGGCCGAAGTAACACTGGTAAGGTACCACCCAAAATTGCCGACGGCAATTGTTACAATGTATCTATTTTATCAATTTGTTTGTTGACAACAAACAAATTGTTGACTGTAGTCAATATCTAACTAATGACCCCACCCTCTGACGCGTATCCGTGAAATCACGGGGTGATGCATGCTGTCTAGCTGTAGCCATCACCCCATCACCTGGTTCGTCGTTGACCGGACAACGTTTAACCAACTTATGCCTGTCTAGTGTTGTCCAGTCAATTGCGAACCTGCCGGATACCTGTGGGTCATAAATGTTTACCTTACCAGTGCTACCCACCACACGGGGAGGCTTCCCAAAAGGCTCACCGCCCCCCCCAAGACCGTCAGCTCGGTCAACAGGCCTGCTCGCCAGTCCACTAACAAGAGGTCCATACCTCCCTGCGACAGATGGGCCCCATCCCCTGAGCAAAAGCTCGTGATTTTGCAGACTGATGGCGGGGAGGCGAATGACGCGTCCCACACCTTTGTCGAAAAGGAACCGGGCAATAGCCCCATTCATGGAGCGTCGGCTCGGTCAAGAGCCTCGAGGCCGCACGCCCCCCTGTAAGCATACCGCGGTATCGTGTCCGACCAATTGAGGGTTGTGGCAGGCCACACATAATGTGAGTAGGGCAGGTCACTGCAAATCACAAGCTTCCGCGATAAGCCAGTGACCCGCCCTAAGCCATTGCCCGAAAGGTTCATAACCAGGACATCAGGCGAGTCAGCATCCCTGATGTAGAAAAGGAATGGCAACAGTTCCCGCCATAACATGCCGCGCTTAGGATACCACCTGAGATGCGCAGATGCACCCAGTCCCAGTCGGGGTCCCCACTCTGTCGCCGCAGCGTAACGCGCTGCCCTGTGCAGCGTAACGCGCTGCCCTGTGCAGCGTAACGCGCTGCCCTGTGCAGCGTAATGCGCTGCCCTGTGCAGCGTAACGCGCTGCCCTGTGCAGCGTAACGCGCTGCCGTGTGCAGCGTAACGCGCTGCCCTGTGCAGCGTAACGCGCTGCCCTGTGCACGTGGCTCTGGCCCACCAGGCACACTGTCACCGGTGTAATACGACACACAGGGTCTGTGAAGAAAAAAAGGGGGGGGAAACAGTGCAATGACGAAACTGGTACTCACGGTTGAAGATCCCCACCCTCCCATGCGGCGTATGTCAGCCCCGGAGTACCCAAAAACAGCTGCAGTAGAAGCCGCCCCTATCCTGAATGAATGGGTGCCGCAACGAGCCCCCAGGGAGGCCAACACTGGCTAGTGCCTTCCCGGCACCCTCCAAAATTGAAATTTAGTAAGGGGAGACCCATCTTGGTGACAGAAAAAACGGGCCATGGTGCGTGCCACGCAGTGCAAGGAACTCCTGTAGGGGACCAACCGGACAGATGTCTGCCAAAGAACACCGTAGCAGTCTTACTCCACTGCCTACGCCATGCTGATCCGTCATAGAGGAGCGTATCCTCAACTGAGCCCAGTCTTTGGCCACATAGACATCTTCGAGTTCCAGTGCCCTACGACTTGCATCCGCCTTAGACAGTATCACAAGCTCGCTGATGCGGAGCGCTCCAAAAAAGGCCACCGTTGTAGCCACATGAAACACGGCTGCCTCATACCTATCAAAACATAGGTCCTGCCAGCCCCGTGCCAGTTGGGTAAGAACCCCTGGGGAAATTGGGTGGCGGTCGTCCGGGCTACGCCCACGCTCCCGCACCCACCCCTACAAAACGTGTCTCACACGGAAGTCAGCGGTACTGTCCGCATGTCCGCCCACTTTGGCCGTAAAAGCCAGCGCTGACAGCCTGGATGCTATGGTGCGAGGTGCAAGGCCCTGGGAATGCAGGTAAACCATGAATTGAAGTATATGGGCCACCGGAAACGGCCAGGTATCTGGCAGCCGGAATTGGGCACAGAATGCTCTGAAAGAATTGAATGCGTGTTGATACGCCTTACACGTGCGTGGCACTAGCGACATGCCAATCGCCCGGTTCACCTCTCCTTGCCAAGGGTCCATATCTCGTCCGGGAGTGGCGAGGGAAATTCCTCCGCATCCGGGGCAAGGCGCAGAACCGGGAGATCTGCAGGCGGGACAAAGCGTCAGCGATATCATCATTGACCCCCGGGACATGCCTGGCCCGGAACAGCACATGAAGGCGCAGGCTGCGCAATACAAACTGGCACACCAGGTCCATGACCCTGGGTGATTTGGAAGTCTGTGAGTTGACAATGTGGACAACGGCCGCATTGTCACACCAGAAATGAACGACCGAGTTGGCCCCACTCCTCACCCCATAGCATCAAGGCCCCCAGGATGGGAAAAATTCCAGATACGTAAGATCACGCAGGCGACCCGTACCTGACCAGGCTGGTGGCCACCTACCATAGGCCCACTTCCCATTGAAGTACATCCCATAACCCAGGGACCCAGAGGCATCGGACTGTATCTGGAAACGAGGGGAAGCCAGAAGGTCAGACCTCCAAAATGACACCCCATTGAACTCCCTCAGGAACTGGAGCCAGATAAGCATATCTGCCTTAATGCCCTGGGTTAGTCTCACCCTATGGTGGGGCCTGGATAAGCCTGTCATGGCGTCGCACAAGCGCCAAGCAAATGCCCTGCCCGGTGCGACCACCCTGCAAGCGAAATTGGGTTGACCATGCAGCACCTGCAGTTCCCGCAGTGATGCCTTGCGTTTAGCAAGCAAGTCCGAGATAAGGGCCACTATCCTTGACACCTTATCCCCTGGTAACCTAGAAGCCTGCGCTACCATGTCAATCTCCACCCCCAGGAAGACTAGCTGTGTAGATGGGCCCTCGGTCTTTTCGGGCGCTAAAGTGACACCAAGTTCCTCCATTAGCATCTGAAATGTGTTGAGGAGACGTGTGCACGGGTCCCAGCCCCATTCACCCCCGAATAAAAAATCATCCAGGTAATGGGCTACAGACCGGGACCCAGACCTGCGGACAAAAGCCCACTGTAGGAAGGTGCTAAAACGCTCGAAGGCCGAGCATGATATGGAACAGCCAAAAGGCATGGCCTTATCGAATTAATATTCACCCCAGAACTTGAAACCCAGCAACTCAAAGTCACCCAGGTGAACCGGCAGGAGGCGAAAGGCAGACTTAATGTCGCACTTAGCCAACAGCGCACCCGGGCCACATGAGCGCACCATGTGCAGCGCTTGGTCAAAAGATGTATACCTGACTGAGCAAAGGTCATCAGTGATAGCATCATTGACCGATCGGCCGGCTGGGTAGGACAAGTGATGGATCAGGCGGAACTCGCCCGGTGACTTCTTGGGCACCAAGCCCAAGGGTGACACTTTAAGGTTGGGGAACGGGGGTGCAGGGAAAGGGCCAGCGACCCTGCCCGCATCAACCTCCTTAGAAATGCTGGCGGTAGCCAACCCCTCCCTCCCCTTAAGGGACAAAAGGTTGGGGGCATCCTGGGGGGACCAATCACCCAGGAAAGGAATACGGAACCCCAGTCGAAAACCTTGAAGCAGGTAAACCGCATCTGCCTCCCTCGGGTACGATGTAAGCCAACGCTCCAACATGTCCACATTAATTGGGGAGGGGGCCTTTTGGTGGACCAGCTCCCTCTGCGGCAGTCTTGCCAGCCCCTTGTCCGCCCCTACCTTTGCCCCGCATCCCTCCAGGCCTGGGGCAGGCGGAGGCCGCATGGGGGCCAGCGCAAGAGGGACACTCATGCCTGTACCGGCAATTCTTCCTACTGCAGGAACCATTGGACGAGAAAGTCCAGCACAGCAGGCGGGCTGGAACCCCCTGCCCCACCACCTGGCGGGGTGTCTGTGCTGGGGCCGCTCGCTGGACCGCATGTCCACAATGGTACCTTTCCCCAGGCGCAGGGCGCGTGGGAGTCATGTACAGAAGCCACAGCTTCTGGCAGGGCTCGTCCCACCTCATCTCAGGGTGCAGGGGAATCCGCATACGGAATTCCTCGTCATAAGCCAACCACGACGGGCCCGGGAAGTCGACCATCGCCCGGTAAATGTTGTCCAAATACTGGACCATCGGAATTGCCAAATCCGGCCGGGCCCTGAGGTAGACCGCCATGTATATGAGGTACGCCGGCAACCAATTGGCCCACGTACGTGGCGGCTTACGACGACGTGCCTGTTCCTTATCCTTCTCATCCTGCCCCTCCCTCTCCTCTTTGGTGGGCTCTCTGTTAAGAAGGGAGAAGATGTCCACATACTCCCCACGCCAGATCTTCTCTTTGGTGGCCTGGGCCAAATGGTCCCCCAGGGGCAAGGAATACCCCGCTGTCAGCAATGCCGGTTAACGTCCCTCGTTATAGGTAAAGATAACAACACCTTCTGAAATCAGTATGTCTTACGCTTGAATAAACATTTAGAGGAATGTGGTTGTTCAGCCAAGAAATACTAACTTTTACCATATTATATCAATTACATATAAGAGTCAAATACTTTCTTAAATAGGTTTCTTCTCACTCAAAATGTTTAGGTTCTATGTCTCTCTCTCTCTCTCTCTTTCTTTACCTTACACTTTCAAGTTTGGAATCTTCTGTGGACTTAATAAGTTGCCTTTGGTAAAGAATATTAATAATTCACAAGGAAGAAAATGTTTTTCTGGGGGAATAATTCTGACAGGATGAGCTTATCCCTTAGTTTGGAAATGTTAAAACTCCTGAGAGTAGAACAGTTAAATTGATTCAAATGAAAGCACGGCGCCAAAATGGCCGCCGCGCTCTTTGCGGGGGCCCCCCACCCGGACTCAGACATCCGGGTGAGTTAGGGTGTGTGGCCACCCCTCTATAAAAGGGGTGGCCACGAGGCAGCCGAGCTGCCATTTTGGAAAAGCGACGGAGAGGAGAAGTTTTCTCTGTCGCTCTTCGTCTTTCTAGGGAAGCCGTTTTTGGCTGCAGAACTTAGCGCGATCTTTGCTTCTTATTTGCGGCTTCCCAGCCATCGGGTTTCGATCCCTTGGAAGGGATCGTGCTTGCTTATGCCTCCTAAGAAGAAGGCTATGGCGACTACGGCTCGCCCGAATAGGAGGCTGCAGTCGGGTCTGAGGACCGCGACTGCGCCCCCCAACAGGACCCCTTAACGGAGGCACCCACCGGGACTGGTGGGATGGGGCAGCTTAGGCCATGGCCCGCGGCTCTCCAGCCTCAGACCGGCCCTACAGGGGCTCCGGAACTTTTGGCTGCAGAACTTAGCGCGATCTTTGCTTCTTATTTGCGGCTTCTCAGCCATCGGGTTTCGATCCCTTGGAAGGGATCGTGCTTGCTTATGCCTCCTAAGAAGAAGGCTATGGCGACTACGGCTCGCCCGAATAGGAGGCTGCAGTGGGGGCGGCTCACGGGGGTGCACCCAGTGAGTATCAGGTTCAAGCTAATGTGCCCACAGCACACTCCACTTCCGGGGATAGGTTCAGTGGCCATGGCCTCGTAATGTCGGGGCGGGTGGGCATCAGTTCCCGGCTTACCCGGGTGCAGCTTGGTCCCATACTGGCATAGCATTGGGCGGGGGAGGGGGTTCCGCCCCCGGGGCTGCACCGGGTGTCGCAGGGACGGTCCAGGCTCCTTTCCTGATACCCATGTCAATCCTGGGCCGGTGTCGGCATTGCCGACGGCCAGGTATTCCTTGCCCCTTGGGGATCAATTGGCCCAGGCCACAAAGGGTAAGATTTGGCGGGGGGAGTATGTCAATACATTTGTTCCAGGTCACGAGGGAAAAGATTTGGTGGGGGGAGTACGTGGATATATTCTTCCCATGAACCGGGATCCTTATAAGGATAGGCGGTACAGACAGAAGGACAGAGACATGTGCGGTCCCGCCGTAGTAATCCATCACGCACTGGGGTGTCCGCCCCGGGACAGTGCTGAGCATCGCAGGGGCTGTTCGGGTCCTGCTGCGCATGCCCTTTATGCAGACTGTCCCGTCGAGGGCTTTGCCGATGGCCGGCTATTACTTGCCCCTGGGTGTTATTGGCCGCAGGCCATGAGGGGGTAAGGGCTGGAGGGGGACATGTGGATATTCTCCCTATTGAACTGCGAGCCCACTAGGAGGAGAGAGAGGGACAGGGTGACTGAGACAAAGAGATGTCCCATCGTCTTGAGCCACCGCGCACCTTGGGCCAACTGGTGGGCGGCATACCTTGTATGTGTGGTGGTATGCCGCAGGGCTTGACCTGTTTGGGTCATCCTGGTGCTTCCATCCATCGCTAATATTTGCCGGGCGATGGTTGATTAGATGGGCCCATGGCAGTTGGCTTACGGTGAGGCATAGGGATGAGTTTGGCTCTGTACCCTGAGGGGAGGTGGGATGAGCCCTGTCAGCAAGTGTGCTCGTGTACATCACTCCCACGTGACTGGTGCCTGGTGATAGGTACCATGGTGGTCATGCCAAGCAGTGGGCTGCTCAGATGCAGGCTACACGCTAACTGGTCGGGCAGCGGGTTCCAGCCTGCCTGCTGTGTTCGGCCTGCTCAGCTGACGAGGCGTGTACTAAGCACCATGGTCGTTACCGACTTCGTGCCCCCTTTTGCGCTGGCCCTCATGCCGCCTCCGCGTGCCCGCGGGTTGGTGGGTTGCGGGGCAGAGGTAGGGGTGCACAGGGGCAATCAGAGCTCCATCTGAAGCAACTAACCTTGTCATAAGCCCCCCCACCCCAATTAGTATAGTCAACCCGGAGAGATGGCACTCAGTTCGTCCAGGAAGGGATTGGGCGGAATGCCTGCTGGAGGGTTTCCTATGGGGGCTTTTGTATTCATTCGGGGGTGTTGGGGGTCCCAGGATGCTACTAATCTAGTTCCCTTGCAGGGTAACGAAGAGGGGGCTCCACTGTTCACAGCTAAGGGAGTTGGGGCTACGAGAGCAGCGGGGGCCCTTCTTGGAACCACCTTTCCTAAGTCGAATGTCTCCCCCATGAAGCTCATACTGAGCTAGAACTAGGGTGAATGTCATTTAATCCTCCATTCAGCTTACCCTGTGGGTTCTCCATTCAGGGATGCCATCCCTGATGACCTTGTGGTCAAGTACTCGTAGTTGATTCGGCTACTATGGGTGGCACGCTCACGCAGTTCTGGTGCTGTTTTGGCACAGTGTGATATGCACTCGGCTGTCAGATTATTGCCAGTGCACCCAATGATTTTGACCTATGGGGTTTTTTAGGTTCCAAGGGGAATTTTACTTAGATAGGGCCAAACCCCTTCTGACTGAGTTAATTCATGTTCAGCACCCGACCGATCGGGGACTTCACTCAGGGGCCATTTGCGCACAGGTCGGGGTCTCGGTCTCTAGCCCATTACTTCGACGACTTTTGGTTCGGGGGTAAACGGGGCTTGGACACGTGCACGCGTCTCCTCATTACAATTCAGACACTCAGGTGGGAACTGGGTGTCCCCTTGGCGCCTGAATAGACCAAGGTCCCATCTACTAAGCTCACATTTCGGAATCGACTCTGTCGCGTGGGCATCCGGGTTAACCATGATTACGGTGGCTTGGATCTCCGCGGCGAGTTTGGCATTGATTGCCAAACATAAAGTGCGCCATCGTGGGCTGCAGTTAATTCATGGCCACCTTAATTTTGTCCGGTCTGGCTCAAATTACTCCTGGGTTTGGCGGGGTCTCTTCCTGGAGATCAGACCTGATGGTCTGCCCTAGATGTCAAGTACGGTCGGATACCTCTGGCTTCCGGGCTTATGGGGGTTTACTCTGAGGGTGGGTGCACGGATCGCCTATGCGATCTTATCTTCCTTGTGTTTTTTGCCCAATTTGGAGAGCACCGTTGCTATGGTGCAATGGGTGGGCCTACTCAGTGGTCCAATTTCGGTGTGACAATGAGGCAGTGGTGCACATTGTCAACACCCAGACATGCAAGTTCCCCAGTGGGCTCGAGTGGGGACGCGGTCCTCGCGGGTTATTCAGCACCGTGTAGGCAGTGGTGTATACTGCTACGAAGTTTGTGAGACATCTGTCCGGTTGGTGCCCTACCTGAATTTTCGACAGTGCCTGCTGCGCGCCCCAGCCTGTTTTCTGCCACAGGGATGGGTATACCCTTACCATAGTAAAGTCCTGAGGGTGACCGGTGCCGCGTTTCGCGGTGTGGGGCCCGTTTTGGCACCATTTACTTCAGATAGGCGTCGCGTTGATCGTGGCTATGTTTGAGGTACTCGGAGGTGGATATGCGTCTACGCGCAATTTGAGATATGTACGTACCCTCACTGCACGAGTACCTAGTTATGTCCTTCACCTTTTTTCTCCTCTTTTACAGATCCTAGGGGTCTCAACACACCGGTGGCAGGGGGCTGGTGGGCCGCAGCTATGTACACTGGGCAGCAGTATATGCTGCAGCGACAGAGAGTTTACCCCGGCTGGGCTGTGTGCATCCGCACGTATGCTATGGTATGGTATGCGCAGCACATGGGGGCGGGAACTGTGGCCATTCCTGCTATCTGACAGGGATGCTGGACCACCCAATGTTTTACAGGCACCTCGGCGGCAGCAATCTTATACGGATCACTGCTGTTACTAAACTGTCGAGGGGCTGAGACCTGGCATTTTGTATCACGTATGGCTTACATACGGTCGCTATGGTCTAACATTGTGCCGAGACACCAATTTAGGGGAGATGCAGATCTCCCTAGTTCGGACTGTTCCGGCAGTCAGTGGACGGGGGCGTGGTTCCGTCCCTTTCCGAGCATGGCTGTGAGACGGCCATTGGAGACCGGATGATAGGCTTACACAAACATTTTGCTGGTAGGCAGGAGAAGGGGTCCACCTGTCGGCTAGAGGTATGTACCTCATTCTGGGTGTGATGCAAGCAGGCCTGGTGACCGAGCTGACGGTCTTGGGGGGGGGGGCGGTGAGTCATCATGGATGCCTCCCCGTGTGGCGGGTAGCACTGGTAAGGTAAAGATTTATGACCCACAGGTATCCGGCAGGTTCGCAATTGACTGGCCAACACTAGATAGGTACAAGTTTGTTAACGTTGACCGGTCAACAACGAACCAGGCAATGGGGTGATGGCAGGAGCTCTTCAGCATGCATCACCCCGTGATTTTACAGATACACGTCAGAGGGTGGGGTCAGTAGATAGTTTATTGACTACGGTCAACAATTTGTTTGTTGTAAACAAACAAATTGATACAAATGGATACATTGTAGCCAATTGCCATTGGCAATTTTGGGAGGAACCTTACCAGTGTTACTGCGGCCTGCTTGCCTTAAGAATTATAATTGGCTGAGTACCAATTGAAATTTATAATTCAGACTAGGGCATGAATCAATAAATGTAGCCCAATGCCGTTATCCACATATACCGGTGTCTGAGTCCTTTTTTGGGGGGTGCGCCTGCAATGAAAGTGCAGCGCCAAAATGGCCGCCGTGCTCTTTGCGGGGCCCCCCACCCGGACTCAGACATCCGGGTGAGTTAGGGGGCGTGGCCACCCCTCTATAAAAGGGGTGGCCACAAGGCAGCCGAGCTGCCATTTTGGAAAAGCGACGGAGAGGAGAAGTTTTTCCTCCACCCCCTCCCTAGTTAACAGTGTGATATTTTGGTCGCTTCGGGGCTGGGTGGGAATTTTTGGCTGGAACCTACAATTGGCTTCCTGGTTTTGGCTTTTTTGCCCATCCCACACCGTTGCTCTGGTTTGATACAGGGGCTTTGCTATTGACTTTGGTCACATGGGCGGGTAGCACTGGTAAGGTAAATATTTATGACCCACAGGTATCCGGCAGGTTCGCAATTGACTGGCCAACACTAGATAGGTACAAGTTTGTTAACGTTGACCGGTCAACGACGAACCAGGAAATGGGGTGATGGCAGGAGCTCTTCAGCATGCATCACCCCATGATTTTACGGATACATGTCAGAGGGTGGGGTCAGTAGATAGTTTATTGACTACGGTCAACAATTTGTTTGTTGTAAACAAACAAATTGATACAAATGGATACATTGTAGCCAATTGCCATTGGCAATTTTGGGAGGAACCTTACCAGTGTTACTGCGGCCTGCTTGCCTTAAGAATTACAATTGGCTGAGTACCAATTGAAATTTATAATTCGGACTAGGGCATGAATCAATAAATGTGGCCCAATGCCGTTATCCACATATACCGGTGTCTGAGTCCTTTTTTGGGGGGTGCGCCTGCAAAAAGGCAAGGTGAGGTTGAAGGGAAATTTTTGTATACAAGTTTGCAGAAAAAGCAGGTGTTTTCTGCTCTGAATGAGTTGTTTGCAGATATCTTGTAAATATTTAAGCCCCTTCTTTACATTCTTCTTTTTTAACAGAGAAAGAGCATGTACACATCTCTTGCAAAATTCATATACATGTGAAGTAGGTGCACTAGGTTATAGCTAAATATGCCAAATCTTCTTCCCTTTCTTTGAGGGGTGAAAATCTTGTCATTCAAGCCTCACCAAAAATACGGATTTTATAGGAAGTGGCAGCACAGAACAGGGGAAAATGTTGCGAGTGTGATAGAAGGGAAACAAACAAAAAAATGAGTGACAATAACATGCGGAACAGTAGAAGGAATGTTGATTTTCTCTTGCCTCAACTAACATATAAGGAGAAGGAATAGTAAAATTCTTCACAGTGATGGTGAGAAATTTCCTGACCCACTTTGATACACAGCTTACATTGTTGAGAACAGGTTTTTTTAAAAATGGCCAAATTCATTCAATTCTGCGAATTGTATGGATTTCCCAAATTAGGGTGACTGCTGGGATACATAAGGGTTTCAAGCACTAGTTATGTGGTTTTCATACTTCCTAACAATCAGTCCTCATTTGCTTGCTGTGTCTGTGTATGCTTTATTTCTCAAAATAAAAGGACACTAAAAAAAGTGAAAATTACAGAGATTTTGTAAGGGGACCGCTCTCTATCTCTTGTGCTCATAGGTTGAAACAAAGTGCTTTAAATTAAAATCACTCCTGATTCTTTGGTCTTAAAGATAAAAAGAAGCAAATAAAAGATGTCACCATTTGTTATGTATGTTAACTGTGTTTTCTGACAGGAGCAGAATGTATCTTTTCTCATGTATCTATTCTTATGCAAATAAGTGGATCAAAAATGTGCACACTCTGTTAGCCAATGGGTTTGTTGTATTATTGTTACTGTTACTGTTTATAGTGTATATAAGACCGAGTTTTGCCCCATCCAAACTGTGTTCAAACCCCACTGATAAAGAGCTGAATTTCACTACATCACTCGTCTGCTTCTTCATTCCCTGAACATGAAAATGGCGACGAGGATGGGATGGCGTCCCCACATGGCAGCAACATCGGCCCATTTGACCCAGTGCGTCCAGAGAAATGGGCAACATATGAACACAGATTCCGCCATGCAATGGCCTCACAGAAGATCACCGACGAAGACCAGAAGTACTCCTGTTTCCTCGCTCAGTACGGTTCTGAGACGCTTGAGCTGGCAACCCACCTCGTTCTCCCAAGGGATGTGGATGTGGTGCTGCTCGCAGAAATCATGTTTGCACTGAGGAAACACCTGCAGCCAGAGGTCTCGATCTTCCCAACCATGGTGGCCTTCCACAGAAGGGAGCAGCGACCTGGGGAGTCCATTGCAGACTATGCCGCCGCTCTGTGCATTGCTGCCGCCCATGCAAGTGGGACAACATCGAAGAAACACTCCAGGACCATCTGCTGGCCGGTATGAGGGACGAAGATGCTCAATGTCGCCTCATGATCAGGAAGATGCTAACTTTCAAGGCTGTCCTAGAAGAGGCGGTAGCGTCTGAGGCCGCATGGTCTGGCATCAAGCTTTTCTGGCATCACCACTCCACCACCAGTGCCACCGACTCAGCTGTGCAAGCTCAGCAAAATTCATCTTCACCCTCCTCAGCATTTCCTGGTTCCACCTCTTCATCGTAGTCCAGCAACGCAGAGGGAGAAGTCTGAGCGGTCCAATGAAAGCACCGAGAGCACAGTGATGATCGGGAGAAGAAATTCCTTTGCAAGTGTGATGGCTGCGGTGCCCGGCATGACCACAGGAGGTGCCCCTTCCGCACCGCAGAATGCCACAACTGCGGGCGACGAGGGCACATTGCTAAAGTATGCCGACAGCGAAAGCAAAGTACTCCAGCACCTGAGTCCAAGACGAGTCATCACCATAAAACATCCATCACCAAAGTGTCACCAGAGCCTGAGACGTGCCAAATGCGCATCGTCAGCAAGCATTTCTTCGCATACCTGAGCCTGCAGGATGTCCCCTTCAAGATGGTGGTGGATTCAGGTACTACCTTTTCCATAATCCCACAGCGGGCAGGGAGTTTTTGAGAATTCCCCCTGCCTCTCATCCCAAGCTCAAATCTTTTAAAACTTCCCTCCGGGATGTGCAAGTTTGCCAGATTCTGGTCCTGGGGGGTGGATAATTTCTTGGTCAAATTCAAAAACATACGCACCCCCTTGCCATTGGTTGTAGTTAAGCAGGGCACTAACTATCTTATTGGAACCCAATGGTTTAGGCCCCTGGGAATCTGGCTTTCTGGCATTCACGCAATAGTCGCTGACCCAATCTGGGACATTTGTGCTGCACATCCTGAGGTGTTGAAAAAGGGTTTAGGGTTATACAAAGGACCCCCTGTGGACTTTGAGCTTGACCCAACCATCTGGCCCATCCGGATGAAGCCATGCCGGGTACCCTTTGCTTAAAAGGAGAAAATAGAAGCTGAGCTGGACAAACAGGTGGGGCAGGGCATCCTAGTGCCAGTGGACTCAGCAGAGTGGGAGATACCAATAGTAACTGCTTTGAGAAGTAATGGGGAGGTCAGGATATGCATTGACTACAAGTGTACCATCAATAAAGCTATTCGCCCAAACGCAAATCATGTGCCCGTGGTAAGCCACCTTCTAGTCTCCTTGCATGGAGGAAATTGCTTTGCAAAACTTGACCTTGCCCAGGCTTACCAACAATTGATTGTGTCTCCTGCTGCTGCCATAGCCCAGACCATAATAATGCATAGGGGGAATTTAAGGTAACTAGACTACAATTTGGGGTGAATGCGGCCCCGGGAATATTTCAATCTCTTGTAGAACGTATTTTAAAAGGTTTGCCCGGTGTCCTGCCATATTTTGATGGTGTCCTGATCACATCTAAGGACACCATTGAACTAGCGGCCAGGCTTGATCGAGTCCTCTCACGTTTCAAGGGGGCTGGTCTACGTCTCAGAAGAGACAAATGTGTGTTTTTGGCACAGAAAGTGGAGTTCCTGGGGTACTAAATTACACCCCAAGGTTCATGCCCTCTGACTCCAAGGTAGTGGCCGTGCAAAATGCACCCAGGCCAAAATGTAAAGCTGAATTGCAATCATTTCTAGGATTGTTAAACTTCTATCATGCTTTTCTCCATCGCAAAGCCTCAGTTGCTGAACCATTATGTTGACTTGTTAAGAAAGATACTGTTTGGCACTGGGGCTATTGCCAGGAGAAAGCGTTCCTAGAACTTAAAAGGCTGCTATCTTTGGATGCTGTATTAACTCATTTTGATTCTAACAAAGAAGTTGAACTTGTGTGTTATGCATCCCCTGTGGGGGTGGGAGCTGTGTTATGCCATGTACTGAATGATGGGAGGGAAGCCCCCATAGCATTCTATTCCCGTTCACTCTCAAAGCCTGAGAAAAATTACACTCAGACAGACAGGGAGGCGTTGGCAATCGTGGCAGGCACTAAGGAATTCCACGATTACCTTTACGGAAGGCCTTTTACCATCGTAACGGACCACAAGCCCATCCTTGGATTTTTTGTGAATGGGATGCCCCCACCTCAAATTCTGTCCCCAAGGATGTTGCGTTGGGCAATTTTCCTAAATGCATATGATTTTACTTTGTTGCACAGGCCCAGCAAGAACATCAGCCACGCTGATGCCCTGTCACGTTTTCTACTGCCAGGGGTTGGGGAAGCCAATTGCGAGATCGAAAGCGACCAACAAGTCCTTATAATTGAGGCTTTCGACTCACCCCCAGTCGTCCCCTCAGATATAGCCAAGGCTATGGCCAAGGATGTTACATTGAGTAAAGTAATGTCTTGGGTACAAAAAGGCTGGCCTGTCTCTTTTCTAGCTGAGGAATTCAGATAATTCCACAGCAAGTGTTTGGAACTGCCAGTGGAACGATGTTGCTTTCTATGGGGACAGTGGGTGGTCATTCCTGTCACTCTCAGGGAAAAGGTTTTATATTTACTTCACACAAGTCACCCAGGAATTGTGCATTCCAACGCCCTTGCCCATAGCTACTTTTGGTGGCCTCAACTGGGCCAAGACATAGAACAAATGTTCGGCACTTCCAGATGTGCTGGTGTCTGACAATGCGTCCATGTTCGCATCTGCAGAATTCCAATCCTTCATGAAAAGGAATGCAATTAGGCACATCACTGCCACCCCATTCCACCCAGCCGCCAATGGCCAGGTAGAGCGGCAGGTGTGCACAACTAAAGATGCGCTTCGGCGTATGGGTGAAGGGGATTTGGAGCTCCAGTTATGTCAGTTCCTTTTCACATATAGGCTCACCCCCCTTGCCTCAGGGCAGTCCCCTGCTGAATTGCTCCAGTGAAGGAAACTGTAATCCTTGCTGACAGATTGGATCCCTCTAGGGTAGAGGACAAAGGCACAAATATAGCAATCCAACACCAGAAGGGTTACTCATCCAGCGACCTTGTACATTGCCGCAATTATGCAGCTGGTGGTCCTACATGGGTGCCTGGTTTTTTGATCGATCAGACTGGTCCTGTTTCTTACAGAATCGAAACAGCCACTGGTCTGATCTGGAGGAGTCACGCGGTTCAATTGAGACCCAGAGTACTGGACCCACAAGATGAATACAGACACTCAATGCTAGGGTTGGCCCCCACCCGTTTAAACCCAGGGGACAGAGGTAATAGTCAGCAGCAAGCTAACTTAGACCTAGAGGTGTGTTCTAGGGACTGATTTCAAGGGAAATTGTGGAATGCTCCCCTATTCTGGCCATGTGTACCCCTACACTGTCCCAGCCTAGCACACTGGAGTCCTTTATTGATGATGACCAAGTTTGTTTAAAGTCGCCCTCCACTCTTAGTACACACAGGAGGGACCCTGAGTTGTCTTATTCATCCACAGAATTAGATTTTGTTTTAGAGCGATCCCCTGCTCCTCTTTCTGACAAACGGGGCTTTAATTTGGGTTTACAATACTCCCCCTCTAGTCAATCCCTCACTCCAGTCGGGTTGCCCATCCTATGAGCCTCTGAGCTGGCTCAGCCAAGCGTCTGACCCAGAAGGGAAACTAGACCGCCATCCTGGTTAAAGAATTTTGTTTTTACCTAGGGGGATAGAATGTTATGTATGTTAACTGTGTTTTCTGACAGGAGCAGAATGTATCTTTTCTCATGTATCTATTCTTAGGCAAATAAGTGGATCGAAAATGTGCACACTCAGTTAGCCAATGGGCTTGTTGTAGAAGCGGAATGTATCTTTTCTCATGTATCTATTCTTATGCAAATAAGTGGATCGAAAATGTGCACACTCAGTTAGCCAATGGGCTTGTTGTAGGAGCGGAATGTATCTTTTCTCATGTATCTATTCTTATGCAAATAAGTGGATCGAAAATATGCACACACTGTTAGCCAATGGGCTTGTTGTATTATTGTTACTTTTACTGTTTATAGTGTATATAAGTCCAAGTTTTGACCCATCCAAACTGTATTCAAACCCCACTGATAAAGAGCTGAATTTCACTACTTCACTCGTCTGCTTCTTCATTACCTGAACACGAAACCATTAAAGGTAATGGAACAGACTGGTATAGAAACTGATAAAATGAAGAGTTGGTAGACTCCACATAACCAAGGCTAGATATGATCTTTTCCTACTCATGAACTGTATTAAGGTCTGTCGCATCCGGCCATTACAAGCAATAGTTGAGGCAACGATGAACAGAACAGTAACAGACATTTATTAAACAGTTTTTCAGATAAAGCTTACAAGGTGCGCTGGACACAAATATGGCTATATGAATCCCATGAAATCAGTCCCTCAGGAATCTGCCGTAGAAGATTGGCAATGACTAAGCTTCACTAGTAGTGATAGCGTGTGGAGGAGACCCAGACTTAGCATGTACTAGCTACCTGTGAAGAAAGGGTAGTATAGATGCTTGTTTACCCTTGTTTACCCATGAGGCTTATATAGTCTCCCCAGTGGTGGCTCCTTGACACAAAATAGCAACCCGCCAGACAAGCATAACTAACCAATCATAACATGATATATATGTATTAACCAATTGGGAACAGGATCCAAAACTGTAACCAATCACAGGACTCTGTTTAGCATAATGAGTGCACTTAGAGAGGGAGATTTCGCACCTCTTTTAGCTCCTAATTTGGATGGTGGCAAACCGCCATTTTATCCTTGCAAGGTGCTGCCCATGCAACTTGCAAATATGCCTTAATACACAACATTCCTCCCCCCTTAGTTATTTTGTATGGATCCCCAATTTAAACTAAGATATTGAATCCTCGTCCGAGGAACTAACTAACTTGTCACGAAGCCGCTCTGCACTTTCTAAGCTTGTGTTCAGTGACCCATGCTCTTTACTGGCGCAGTGTGGCATGGACAAGGAACCTTGCATCAGGTGGTGTTTTGTGTGTGAGTGACCCAAGGCAAACCAATCCATACCAGGGTGCAGGTCCTGGCCTTCGTAGGCTATGACGCCTGCTGGCGACCCAAAGTGTGGTGTGTGCAATGAACCCTCTTCCTCTAATTCCCTGGACCTTTTGCTTTGGACCTGAGCTGATTATCCACCACAGCTGAGGCTTCTTTAGTGAGAACTGCTCCTGGCTCAACTCCATGAGCTGCCTGCATGGAAGGGCTTGGCACACGCTCTCCTGTATAACCCAAGGAAAGCTCCCTTTGCCTCAGCATTTGGAGATCTTGTATACCCTGCTCTTTCCCCTCCAGCCCTAGGGGAAATGTGTGCTCCCGCAACCCCTCCTTTTCTCCCAGGGGATGCGAGCCCGTACCCAGGCACTCTTTCTCTTCCCAGTCTATTCCCAGTGGCAATGAAGACTCCAGCGACAACCTCCAACCCCAGGGGACGGTGAGTCCTTACCCGCCCCAAGGGAACCTGAAAACCACCCAGCAGTGTGTGCGCTAGCGGTGCTGTGTTGTAGCTCCTAAACCTCCATGGCGTGTTTGATTCCTAGCCAACAAAAATAGCTACACATAAACTCTTTTGCGCACAGGATATCCGTGGATCCCAATAACATATGCTGCAGCAGTTTGTCCCGCAACCCACATGGAACAACTGTTTTGCAGAGCCTGTACACCCACCCACCCAAGACCAACAGTTTTTTATGGTCCTGGTAGGAGACATTTGTCTCTGGATTGTATGCGTAGCCACCCATTGTCCACCCAAAACAATATATCAGACAGCAAGGGGTCCATTTTAGATGCCAGGGAAAAGTTCAGGGACAGTTTGAGCGAAGTGATAGGCAAATCGTTCCAGAAGTCCAGGTTTTCAGAGTTCAAAACATCCATGGGAAAAAGTTCTTGCAATTCTAACAGTTCTGGACAGTCAGTCTGTTGGGCAAAGTCATTGTCTCTGTTAGCAACATGCTTATGTCGGTCAAACATGGCACTTAACTCTTCAGTGGAGGAATCGCTTCCAGGGGGCCTTTAGGACAAACCCTTCCCAAGTGAAAACAATGCTTGGGGTTCATCCTCTATACTGAGGACCAACTCTCCCACCCCCAAGTGAATTCCAGTAAAGTGAATGCCTAGGGGACTAAACCACTGGGATCCAAAACTGTAACCAATCACAGGACTCTGTTTAGCATAATGAGCGTGCTTAGAGAGGGAGATTTTGCACCACTTTTAGCTCCTAATTTGGATGGTGGGAAACCACCATTTTCTACTTGCAAGGCGCTGCCCGCACAACTTGCAAATGTGCCTTAATACACAACAAGGTCTTTCTGTTTTTTTTTCTTCCTAAGCTGTGCTTTGTGTTCCTAATCTTGTTTTATGTCCTAGTTTGCCTCCAGTCTTACTTTTTATATACCCTATGGTTCTGGTTAACTTCTAGTACTCCTGACTATTTCCCCCCTCCCCCATCCCAGGTCTGACCAAAGATGGAGGTAAAATATTTCAATTGTCACAGTAATAGTTTTGGTTTACTTTTTATCACTCCGTCCTTCCCTTGATGTTCTTCCGAGTTACTTTTACCATGATGATTACTGTGCTAAACAAGTACATAATGTCAGTGCCTATCTTGGTTTGGGAAATCCTTCTGACATAGAACAAGAATAGTCATTGATCTGATGTCTTTATTTTGTTGTTCAGTCGCATAGTCGAGTCTGACCCTTTGTGACTGCATGGACTAATGCACACCAGGCCCCCCCTATCCTCCACCATCCTCTGCAGCCCACTCTGCTCTATGCCCATTGCATCAGCAATGCAATCTAACCATCTCATCCTCTGCCGCCCCCTTCTCCTTTTGCTCTCAATCTTTCTCAACATTAAGGCCTTCTCAAGTGAGTCCTCTCTTGGTGGCCAAAGTACTTTCGCTTCATCTTTAATATTTGTTCTTCCAAGGAGCAATCAGGGTTGATTTCCTACAGGATTGTCTTATTTGATATCTTTGCTGTTCAGGGTACTTTCAAAATTCTCCTCCAGCACCACATTTCAAAGGTGTCTACTATTCTATGCTCAACCTTCCTGATGGTCCAGCTCTTGCATTGCTTTGACTATGTGGACTTTTGTTGGCAGGGTGATGTCTCTACTTTTTATTATGTTCCCTAGGTTTCTCATAGCTTGCTTCCCAAGAATTACAGTAATCATCTTTTTATTTCATGGCTGCCGTCACCGTCTGCAGTGATCTTGGATCCATGATAAGTTTGAGCGGGGAAGATACATCTAGTCTCTTGCTGCTAAACACTTTTGTCTGATTTGTTCCAGGTGTACTTATAAACTCAAATCTTTTAAGAACATTTCTGTTTGGTTGCTTTCTAGTCACTCAAGTGCTGAACTAAGGCCCAATTTAGATACATCTCTGGTGCTGAAACTTTAATTTTGTAAAGGAACAGTTGCATCACCGTTCTATACACCAAGTACCAAGAATAGGGATGGCTTGAATCTCTATACATTTCAGTCAATGGGTGCTGAAGTAGGTTTGCCAAAAACTCTTCTCAGAGAAATAACTTTATCTTCAATATACATATTCTGGGTAGGTTCTCTCAGGACTAGGAATAGTTGTATCTATTGAATTTGTTTGGCACAGATGAATCAAATTTTAACTTCTGGTCATTTTTATAGAATTTGCTGCAATTGGCTAATCAAATAGATCAGTAAGAACAAACTACTCTTGCTTGTTGGGAGTAAGGCTACAATCTAATTGTTACTTTCTGCTATACTGATGGGAATCCCCAACATCTCTTTTAAATACTAGATGTGTATGAGCCATCTCTCTTGCTTTTAAGCAAAACTGCACTTCTGAAAACATTCTGAGAACACATTTCCCCTTCAAAACATGTCACATTTTGAAATAAATTGCTGCAGTTTTGATGCCATGGTTGCTGCAATTCATGGTGGTACATGTGTTTGCATGCTGTGGAAATGGGCATGGAGCCCTACAGTTTATGTGTTGTTTAGTCCTGGTATAGCCTACATTCCATTACATATGTAGAGCCTCTATTGCTGACTTCATTAGTCTATAGTTTGGACCCAGCTAATTTATCTAATTTATCAGTCCAAACCTGAAAGGGATAGTGGCACAAGTTGTGTACAAGCAAATACTGAACACACAATCATCTTGTGACTGATCATTAAGCAAAAACTGGCATCTATCATCAAAGAAATTACCCAAAAACGGTAGGAGGTATTCTATAAAGTACAATGTTAATCACTTGACAGACTACAACATCAGGTGCAAATAGCAGTAAAATTTCATCAATAATACCATTTAATACTTTGTTGTTGTTCAGTCGCACAGTCGATTCTAACCCTTTGTGACCCCATGGACCATTTTCCTCCAGGCACCTCTGTCTTCCACCATTCTCTTCAGCCCACTAAGCTCTGTGCCCTTTGAATCCCTTTTTGATAGAACAGATCCACATATTCAGATACAGGTAACAGATTAGGGTGACTGTGGTGGCTTAGTGGTTAAGATGCTTGTTGTGTATGAAAGTCTATGCCTTTAAGAGAAATTGTAACAGGAAGAATGAAAGAATGTAACCTCAGTAAATACAATGTAACTCAATGTAAATCAGCTGGATGGAACACGATTCACCTGCCACTAGATGGCAGTGACTCGCAACCACATGGTAGCAAGCAACCAATCACAGTCTACCGCGGGAAACATTCCAACCACAGGTAAACTAGGTAAAGAATGTGGAGCATCACTATGACTTCACGATTACAGGAACCAATGGGGAACCATGTGGCTAGATTCAAATGTACCTCTCTGTATAAAAGAGGCTGTGACTACACCATTAGCTCATGTTCAAATTGCATACCTTGCAATAAAGATGTGTTTGGCCCCATAACTGCTGCCTACTGTGTATCAATCTTCAAACATCAAATTGGCGACGAAGGTGGGATAATGGCTTCCCAGATCACCCTTGCCCCGTTCGACACCTCTAAGCCAGAGACATGGGACCTCTACGAAGAGCAGTTCCTGCACGCCATGGATGTCGAGGGCGTTAATAATGAAGCAAAGCGACGGGCCTGCCTACTGGCTCAGCGCGGACTGCCGACCCTGGAGCTGGCGAAGAACCTCCTAATGCCAAGGCCACTCCAATCATTACCCCTCACAGAAATCCTTGCAGCATTGAGGGCACATTTCCGCCCAAAGGTGTCGGTGTTCCATGCAAGGCTGGCGTTTCACTGGCATGACCAGTGGGCCGGAGAGTCCATGGCTGAGTTTGTTGCCACCCTGCAGGTGGCTGCCGTCCCATGCCGGTGGGGCGCATCCCTAAGTGAGGCCTTGCGGGACCGACTGTTGCTCGGGTTGCGAGATGAGGAGGCCCAGAGAAGACTCCTGGCCCGAGACGAGGACATTACCTTTGAGCAGATACTGAGGGCCACCCAGGCTGCCGAGTCGGTCAAAGACAGGGTGCGGTCGTGCAAGGCCAAGAACCCCACCCCAGGGAACTCAACATCCGGGGCTCCAGTTCACAGCTGCTCGTCACACAAAGGGCGAGAACAGGGAGCTGCGGCAGCCACTACCATGTCCTCATCGGTCAGCAGTGAAAGTGATGGGGAGCCGGATGTCCAAAAGGTCCGGAGATGGCAGGCCAGCAAGTGAGACACTGCTGACGGAAAACACCAGTGCGCCTGGTGCGGGGGCACCCATGACAGGAAGAGGTGCCCGTTCCAGAAAGCTGAGTGCCACCACTACAGATGGCAGGGCCACATTGCCATGGTCTACAGACGGCAAAAGGGAGGAGACCAGGAGCCAACTGAGCGACCGCGTCGAAACGGAGACATCGGACGGATCAGTGAGGACGAGGCCATTGTGGAGGTACTGTTACAGGGGGTCCATGTTCAGATGGAGGTGGACTCAGGGTCATCGTACTCCATCATTTCCCATAAAGAATTTTTGCGCATTCCCCCAAATGAGCACCCGAAGCTTAAGACTTTAAAAACCACCCTACGGGACGTACAGGGGAACCAAATCCCAGTTTTGGGTGTGGGGGATTGCCAGGTGAGGTTCAAGGGTTTCAGGGAGAAGCTGCCCCTCATGGTCCTTAAATGAGGGATGAGTTACCTCCAGGGGAGTCAGTGGTTTGCACCCTTAGGCATCGGACTGTCCGGCATTCACGCCATAGACTCTGACCCAGTGCGAGATGTGTGCGATGCAGATCCAGCGGTTTTTGAGAAGGGTCTCGGGAGGTAGAAGGGGGCCCCAGTCTCGTTTGACCTGGACCCTGAGGTTCGACCCATCTGGCTCAAGCCTCGTCGAGTACCATTTGCCCTGAAAGACAAGATTGAGGCAGAATTGGACAAACTGGTGGGTCAGGGGATATTGGTTCCAGTGGACTCTGCAGAATGGGAAATGCCAATTGTTACGGCATTAAAGTCAAACGGGGAGGTCAGGATTTGTGTGGACTACAAATGCACCATTAACAAGGCCATTTGCCCTAATGCATATCTGGTGCCAGTTGTTAGCCATTTGCTCACCACTTTACATGGGGGTAAATGTTTTGCAAAACTAGACTTGGCACAGGCCTACCAGCAGCTCACAGTCTCATCGGCTACTGCAGCTGCCCAAACAATAGTCACGCACAAGGGTGCATTTAAGGTAACTTGCCTTCAGTTCGGCATAAATTCAGCCCCAGGGATATTCCAATCTCTTGTAAAACACCTCCTAAAAGGGCTCCCCAGGGTCCTCCCCTATTTTGATGACATATTAATAACTGCGGGGAGCGAGGTGGAGTTAGCCAAAAGATTGGATCGAGTTCTGACAATATTTGAGAAAGTGGGTTTGAGACTTAGGTGAGACAAATATGTGTTCCAGGCAAGGGAGATAGATTTCCTTGGGTTTAGGATAACCCCAGAAGGTGTTAAGCCCTCAGATACAAAGGTTGCAGCTGTTAGGAATGCCCCTCGCCCCACCGCGAAATCGGAATTACAGTCCTTCCTAGGACTTCCAAACTTCTACCATTCATTTCTGCCAGGGAAAGCGTCTGTAGCAGAGCCACTACACCATCTGTTAAAGAAAGATGCGGTTTGGCAGTGGGGCGATAGCCAGGAGAAGGCGTTCAAGGAACTCAAACAGCTCCTCTCCTCAGAGGCAATCCTCATGCACTTCGACCCCAAAAAGCCCATAGTGCTAGTGTGCGATGCTTCACCAGTGGGGAGTGGGTGCCGTACTGTGCCACGTGCTCGAGAATGGGCGGGAGGCCCCAGTAGCCTTCTATTCTAAATCTATCTCCAAGGCAGAGCACAATTATGCGCAAACAGACAGGGAAGCCCTTGCCATAATCACTGGGACAAAGAAGTTCCACGACTTCCTATACAGCTGGCGATTCACGATCATAACGGATCACAAGCCGTTATTGGGCATTTTCACCATAGGCAAACCCAAACCCCAAATTTTGCCCCCTAGGATGCTCCGGTGGGCAATATTCCTCAACGCGTACCAGTTCACACTGGCACACTGCCCGGGGAAGGAAAACAGCCACACAGATGCACTTTCGCGTTCGCCCCTGCCAGCGCTAGGTGAGCCTGAATGTGAGGTAGAACAGGACCACCAGGTGCTACTGATTGAGTCTCTCGACTCAGCACCAATCGTGCCCACAGACCTCACCAAGGTGACAGCAAAGGATAAGGTCCTGTCTATAGTTAGCTCCTGGGTAAAAAAGGGGTGGCCCACAACTCCACCGAGCGCGGAATTCCAAATATTCTTCAAGAGGAGGGTAGGATTGTCCATTGAAAGGGGTTGCCTCCTCTGGGGGGAGAGGGTAGTTATTCCCAAAGAAATGCACTCAAAGATACTTAAGTTACTCCACATAAGCCACCCAGGAATTGTGTGCTCAAAGGCGCTGTTCAGAAGCTATTTCTGGTGGCCCCAGATAGACGTGGACATTGAGCATATGGTGGGCACTTGCGAAAGTTTCCAGAGCTCCCGACCTGAAGAGTCCCAACTTTCTCACAGAGAATGGGACACGGTGCGCGGACCTTGGTCCAGGTTGCACATCGACTTTGCGGGGCCATTCAGGGGATCGTACATCCTCCTGGTGGTTGAATCATTCTCAAAATGGTTGGAGGTTTCCCCAATGACCAACACCTCCTCGGGGGCAACCATCAAGCAGTTGCAGAACCTATTTAGTTGTTTCAGGTTACCCGACGTACTGGTCATCGACAATGCCAGTTCCTTCACCTCTGTTGAATTCCAGGCATTCCTAGAGAGGAACGTGATTCGACACATTACCTCACCCCCGTTCCACCCTGCAACAAATAGGCAAGTCGAGTGCCAAGTGCGGACGACTAAAGAGGCACTTCGGCGAATGGGCCCAGGGGATCTGAACCTACAATTGTGCCAGTTCCTACTCTGCTATAGGGTAACCCCCCTCGCATTCGGACGCTCACCGGAGGAGCTCCTGATGCGACAGAGACCAGTCACACTTCTCGACCGCCTGGATCCAACCAGGGTGGAGGATAGGGGGAGAAATATAGGAATTGAGCATTCAAACGATTTTTTGGCAGGAGATACGGTGTATTGTAGAAATTACGTGACCAGACCAAACTGGGTTGAGCAGACGGGTCCGGTATCATATAAGGTGGAAACAAATATGGGGTTAGTATGGTAGCGACATGCCGATCAACTCAGGAGCAGGGTCATGGATACCCAGGAAGACGATGAATCAACGTTAGGGTCCTCCCCCACCCGCTCATTCCAAGGGGGAGAAACAGGGCAGTCACTGTCAGGGAATCTCCACAGAGACACAGAGAACCTTCTTCCAAGGGGGGAACCCAGTATCGATTCCTCCCACAGGAATGTGTGTTTGAGCCAAGGCGCAACACACCTTTCAGGAGGGAAAGAGCCCGAGGTGCCTGACGATTTTGATTTAAGGGATTGGGGGGGAGGTTGCGGAGTGGTCCCCCACCTGTCCAAGCAAGAAGTGGGGTTTTGATTTAGCCCCAGGTATCTCTGGTCCAATTAATTTGGAGTTCACCCCCAGCCCCCGGAGAGTGAGGCGTCCTTCCGTTGAGTCACCCGCCACCCACAGAAACAGGTGGGATTTTGAGTTGAGGAATTCTGCTCGTCTTCCCATTGCAGGACGAGGAACCGCGGAACACAGGACCCCCTAGTTCCCCCGACCTCGGCCAGGCAGCTCCCCGACCCAAGCATAATTGCAGGAAGCCACATTGGCTGAGGGACTTCGTCCCATCCTAGGGGGGAGGAATGTTGTGCCTTTAAGAGAAATTGTAACAGGAAAAATGAAAGAATGTAACCTCAGTGAATATAATGTAACTCAATGTAAATCAGCTGGATGGAACGCGATTCACCTGCCACTAGATGGCAGTGACTCGCAACCACATGGTAGTAATCAACCAATCACAGTCTAAAAGGTAAACCAGGTAAAGAATGTGGGGCATCACTATGACGTCACGATTACAGGAATCAATGGGGAACCTTGTGGCTAGATTCAAATGTACCTCTCTGTATAAGAGGAGCTGCGCCTCTGCCATTACCTCATGTTCAGATTGCATACCTTGCAATAAAGATGTGTTTGGCCCCATAACTGCTGCCTACTGCATATCAATCTGCAAACATCAAAATGCTGAACTTGATGACTGGAAGGTAGGCAGGTCAGCAGTTTGAGACCCAAGTACTGCACGACGGAGTGAGATCAAGTCTCTGTCCCAGCTTCTGCCAACCTAGCAGTTCAAAAACAAGAAATTGCAAGTAGATAAATAGGTACCACTTCAGTGGGAAGGGTAAACAACATTCCGTGCACTCCGGTGTATAGTCATGCCTGCCACATGTCCATGAAAATGTCTGCAAAGGGAGACAGCACTGGCTCTTTGGCTATAAACAGAAATGAGCACTGAACCCTAGAGTCAGATACGACTGGCTTTTGAGCAAGGGCAGCCTTTACCTTTACCGAACAGATTAGACTAGAATTGTGTATAAAGCCACCTCTTCCATGTGTGGAATCAGACTTTGGAGTATATATAAAAGTTCTCTTTCCTTTGTTTATAGTAGGAACGTTGTAAGAAAATACAAAGCAGGAGTACATTTTGTTCTCCACTCTATTACCCATTCTCAGGGGAGGGGGGAAGCAAAAGGTAAGTGAGGAAATCATACTCCTTTCTGATGAGACTTTTTCTAGTACTCTTACCCTCACTTCTATGATATCCCATTGCGATGCAGAGATATGAGGTGATCTATGCTTTCCTGGTAATCTGACACATCCAATCTATTTGCTATAATGCTTTAGATTTACTGAAGTCAATAAAATACTGTCCAAAGAGAAAATATAACTCATGCTACAAGCTGCCCTCTTAATATCTCACCTTTCTCTGTTCATCTTCTTTGCTTGCTTTTCCTTGCGAGTAAAATGATACAGTGCAAAAACATCCCCTAGCTACACCAGTAGAAAAGGTTCTTTTCTCAAAGGGCTTTGTTTAGGAACTATGTTCAGGTCTCAAATTTACTAAAGGATTTACTTAATATAAGGATTTTAAGTGGAATTTGTATTATAAGAATATTAAAGGCTACAGTTTGCAAATTCCAGACCAACAACATTCAGCACTCCAAGTTTGACACAGGGAATAATGAAGGGAAAGGGCGTAGGGGAAAGGATGGGGGGATTCTTATTCATTTGGGGTTGCAGTATAAGTTGGGAGATAATTGTGTACATCGTGATGCTGAGGAATATATTTTACTGAGGTATAAGAAATTAGAAACTGATGGTATCACTAGTAAAAGTGCTTATCTTACTTCTATTCAAATCCCTAACTAAAATAAAATAAAATAACGTAATTGGTGCCTGATTGCATAGGAACTCAAACCGACTGACAATTTATCGGTAAAGGGACAACACCCTGAAAAGCCTCCTTGATGAAGAGAGTTTTTAATTGCTTTTTAAAGATAGCCAGTGATGGGACCTGGCACAGCTCTACTGGTAGTGTGTTCCACAGTGTTGGTGCCACCACTGAAAAGGCTCTATTTCTAGTTAAAGACTTTTGAGCCATCCTCGGGGTTGGCACCTGGAGCTGCACCGACTGTGATGACTGGGTGATGTGGGGAGAGATGTCCCAGCAGAAAACAATGTCCCAAACTCTATAGGGCCTTATATGATAACATTAACACCTTCCATCTGACACGGTAGGCAACAGGTAATCAGTGCAGACCTGCCAAGGTTGGGAAAATATGATCTAATTTCTTTATGCCTGTCACCAGCCTGGCTGCTGCATTCTGGACCCGCTGTAATCTCTATCAGACACAAGGGCAGCCCTATGTAGAGAGTGTTACAGTAGTCAATCTGTGAAATTACCAATGAATGGGTCAGAGTTATGACAGACCGTCTGTCCAAGTAGAAGCATAGCTGTGCAATCTGCTGGAGCTGGAATAAATACAGCCTTAGACATCACCACTATTTGTTGTTCAAGTGAGATCAGTGGGTCAATGACCCCCAGATTGTGGACCTGGTCCCTTGGGGTAAGAACAGTTCCATCCAGGGTAGGGACCAGGCCTCCCAGTCGAGCAGACGGCCTCTCAAACACCAAAACCCTGTTCAATTTCAGCCCGTTAGCTTTAGTCCATAGACTCCATACCATTATTGAGTCCAGGTGCTCGTCAAGACGTCGGACCGCATCAACTGCAGACGATGAAAAGGAGAGACAGAGTTGGGTGTCATCCACATATTGGAGACACCAAACCCCAAATCTACTAATGGCCTTTCCCAGTGGCTTCATTTAAATATTAAACAACAATGGGGAGGTGATCAACACCTGTAGAACACCCCATTGGAGGGTCCACGGGGCTGAAACAAACTCCCCAAGTTGAACTCTCTTCCACTAAACTCAATAGGGCTTACTTCTAAGAAGACATTTAGGGGTGTGCACTATACATTTAAACAGGGACCATTACTGTTCATTCATGCCACAATACCCTGACTACAGTAAAACCCCGACTTACATATGCCTCAAGTTATATAACATTCAACTTGCATAATGATTTTGTGCTAAAACCATGTTCCGATTTACACAATTTCCTAAGGGTTTGCTTTGAGTTACATAAAGATTCTTTTTCCTATGGGTTTGCTTCAAGTTACTTTATTTGTGATTTGAGCACTGAAATGGTATCTTATTGTGTAATCTGTACTTTATCTTGTAATTTTGTAATCTGAAAACTGTATATTTTCTGTTATTGCATTTTTTCGATGGGTTGTTAGCCGCCCTGAGTCAGCTTGCACTGAGTAGGGCAGGATATAAATAAAATAAACATAAAATTCATTTCCCTATGGGTTTGCTTCAAGTTATGTAAAAAAAAAATTCCTATGGGTTTGTGCTTCGAGTTACATAAAAAACCAATTTAAGAAAAGCCTACGGAGCGAACTTTTTTTTCATAAGTAGGGGTTTTACTGTATTTCTTTTCAGCTTGTAAATTTAGAAACATTGCCAGCTATCACATCACCTAATACTGGCTAAATCCCCAGAGGAAAACTGAAGTGAGAAAGTGCTTAGGAAGATCAAAGCCAGCAGATAAGCAGGAGGGAATTGATTCTGCTACATTCAATTTGATTCTCATCTATATGGAACAGATGGGCCAGCATTGGGAAATTTGTTCCATGAATCACATTCACACTTGATTTTCCTGACATTATCGACATGATTAGCAATCCTCCAGTTCCCCACCCCAGTTTGCTCCCTTACTTGCATTTTGAATGTGTGAAGAGAGAAACTCAGTTTCATGACTGTTCTTGGCTTCTGTGGTGCTTCTCATCTGGTCTCTCTCACCAGAACTTGGAGCCATCTTCCTAATGGAGGAAAAGGGGCAATTTTAGTGGTGTGAATCCAGTGGTTTGCCCCATCACCTATCTTATGATCAAACCTCAGATGCCTATTTTAGAATTATGTGTGCCTGGAAAGAGGTTTGAAAAATATCAGGGAATCATCATACGAATGTTAATTTTTTTTAAAAAAAAGAAAAAGCAAAGCTATCACACTTATATACCACCCCATAGCGCTTAGTGCACATTCTGGGCAGTTCACAAGTTATTTAGCATTTTGCCCCCAACATGTTGGGTACTCATCTTACCAAACTTGGAAGGATGTAAGGCTGAGTCAACCTTGCTTCCTGGTCAGGATTGAAATCATAACCTTTTGGTTGCAGGACAGCAGTTTAATCACTGTGCCACCAGGGCCCTTGGTTAACACTGTGCTGGTGAAGGTAAGGAAATACCAGCAGTATCCAAAGGATAACTATAGATTTTTGCTGTTGCATTACGAGAGACGGTCACTTCCAACTGGTTTAGGAAATGAGAGAAGTCACCAAAAGACACTGCCTCTGTTCAGCCCATAGAAGACATCCATGGAATAAACTGGTGCTCTCAAAGATGTTGGATCTGGACCAAGACACTTCTCTTGACTGAAGCCACAAGATAGCCATTCCATTTAAAATATATGTTTATATGTGACAATTACTAATAAAGTTTATTTTAAAAAAAGAGGAACAAGGTGTGAAAAAGGAGTGAGAAAAATATATATGTTAGGCTGGCAATGACTCTTACATTAGCTTCGATAGAAGAACATGAATCCTAAGTGAGCAGAGAGGCATAGGGAGCAAACACTGGTCAATCTGCCACCTCCCCCCCACACACACACACACAGCTCCCAGTGCCATCTGAGATGGCTAACTCATTGTGTCTAGTAATAGGTCTGGACCTGGAATATGTACAACTGTATGTATATTCCACATTGCAACAAGTATAGCTACTTTGATTATAACTATATTGACTGACTACAGCACCTTTTAAAGGACAAAATTTATTCACATGAGTTAGCTGTATATGGACTGGTTCCACCAGAATGAAGATAATTCCAGTTAAAATAAGACCAGTGGTTCAGCAGTATAGCATAGACTTTACATACAAGTAGGCTACAGTTCAGTCCCTAACACCTCCAAGCATACCTGTCAACCGCGGCTCCAGAAAATATGGGACCTGCACAAATGGTTCTGCTCAGGTCGCCTTCTACGCATGCGTAGAACGGGACTACACAAGCGTAAAACCCTTCTACGCATGCGTAGAAGGCGACCTGCGCAGAAGGGCTATGTAGTACCTCCTTTCCCCCGCTGCCAAATTCCGGGGTTTCGGCAGCGCGGGGCAGGAAATGGCGCAAATCGGCGCCAAAAACCATGAAATCCCGGCCAATCCTGGAAGGTTGACAGGTATGCCTCCAAGTTTGACTGAGAGTTGCCCTGTCTCAAGCATTGAAAATCTCTGCTTTTGCTGTGTCAACTGAAGGTAAGATGGTGAGCCTGGAGAATATGGGAAATGGGATAGAAGTGGGAATTCTTCTGGGAACATAGAGGCTTACATAGGGCAAGGACCTTCTGTTGTTGTCCCTGAAAGCTCCTATAGCAGATTTCCCCCATTGTTGCTATCCAGTAATTAGTCACAAATAGTGATGCTTGAAATCCTAGTAAGCCACTCATTCATTTGCCAAATCAATGCAAATCTGTCAATGGCCTGGCACTCTAGCAGGTAGTCACAGTTCTGTATCTCTGGGGTGGGGGTGGGGGCATTAGGTAGCAGTCTTATGTTCTTCCTCTATTATATTGCTGCCTTCTCCCTCCAATCTTTATTGAAGCTGGAAGGAGGCCACTCCAGACTAGTAACTCATGGATAGATGTATCAAAATCAACCCCTCATGTTTCAACCATAGTAGTATTAATTTCCCCAAATGGTATGTGACTGGAAGGAGGCAAAGCAAGAGGAATAAAACATAGAGGCCCAGTTAGTACCTGGGTTCAGGTTGGAAACATTCATTATTTCACCATTTGCTTCTTAAGGCACATTATCTCTCTCTTATGGCACAATGAGGTGACCCACCTTACTTCTATATATGAATCAAAGCCTTTTGAAATCACTGAAGGCCCTCTTCATATTGTTGAGCCTAAGCTTGCTACACTCTGTTCCAGTTCTCAATGCTTGTATTCTCAGCCTATTTTTCCTTTCTTGTTACTTGCTCCTGTAAAGGTTTCCCATTGTGTAAACTCCTCTACTATCAGCTGTTTGCACAATAATAAACCTACAGGGGGTATTTTTCACAGCAGGGAGTTTTGTTTTATCAAAGTTTTTAGTATCATGTTGGTTTGCTAAGGGTACAACCACAATGGAGCCCTGTTCTCTGTAAAGAAAGTTAACAATAGCTATTCAGTACTCATAACAAGCCTTTTGGAATTGAAGTGGCCTTGGATGCTCAGAAACTAACTTGTTTCCTTCAGACACTACAGGAAGAACTGCTCTAAAAGAACAGGCCTTTTGACCTTATTTTGCTGCTCCAGTTGTTTCTTCTCTCCACTCCCAGTCTTCCACAATGTGATGATGCCTCAATGCTTGGATAAAAAAGGTAAAATACATTGGCCATGGACAAAACTTCCTCAGCCTTGATATTTGAACATCTCCCACTACACTCCCCATTAGCCGCTACCAGCATGGCACATGGTTAAGAGTGATGGAAAGTGCAGTTTAAAATATCTGGAGAGCAGCAAAGGCTGGTGCAACACATTTAATATATCAATTTGTCTGACATATCTAATCCATTGAGAAGATTGGAATAAGTTAGTACATTAGGAAAACTCATATAATACCATTCAGACCCATTCTTAAGGATATCATTAGCCGCTTTTTGCTTGCTTGTTTCATCTACAAACGGCATACATTCCCTTGTGGTTAGGATATTGTCCAGGGAACAATGGTGTCAGCTATACATGTACTTAGGGTCACTGCATGCCACTAGGAACAGAGGTAAGTATCTAGAGAGGAAGAAATTCAGTGGCAGTTTTACTTCAGCATTGTGTCCTTAGTTTAATCCCATCCAGAAACTGTGCAATGATATTGGTATGGTTAGAAGGGAGTGGCTAGTCCTATCCCCATTCATTGCTTTCTCCATGTGTCAGGGAGACAAAAGCTTTTATGCCATCTAGAGATAGTTATATACCACTGTCAAAAACAATACATCACTAATGCCCTATAGGGCTGTCTTTGAACCATGCCTATTACTGAAAGAGTCTAGAGTGGTTTAGTGTATGGGACCAAAGACAACCGGACAACCGAAAGGTTGGTTTAACACAGGTTTATTGCATTGCATGAGGTTCCAGTGAAGCATGAGGTAATGGCGGTGATACATCTCAATATATACAGTAGCTCTCTACATTTGAATCTTGTAGCACGGTAGCTCATTGGCTGCTACCGGCGCGGCCTCGCCCAGGCACGCCTCTTTCTTCAGCTGCTGAATGCGGGGAAGGTTTTCCCGCGGCTGTCCGTGATTGAGCAATGTGAACCATGTGAGGCTGAACGCTCGCAGCTGCCCTCTATGGGCTGTCTGCTCGCGTTCCTTTACAGCTGGTATCGTTTGTATCTGGAGTGGTTACATTCTTGCCTATACAGTATAATGAACATGCATACATACATACATACATACATAACATTCCTCCCCCCTAGGATGGGACGAAGTCCCGCAACCATTGTGGCTTGCCGCACGTGCGCTTGGGACGCGCTTGCGTCTGACCTAGTACTGGAGAGCCTGTGATCCCTGACTCCGCGGGTGCTTGTCCTGCAACGGGAAACGGGGATTCGTTAGTGGCTCCGTGGGGCGTCCGTGCCTGCCTCGCGCCCGGGGATGGGAAAGGAATGAATAGTTGGGAGGTGAACCCCTGCCTGTTGCTCTCTGACCCCGGGGATCCACCTATTGTGAACCGCGGAACCGATGAGGTCGCCCTTGCGGTTCGGCTACCTTCTGATCCCTGCTCGGAGGACCTTGAGACTGTGGTGCTCGGACTCGCTGATGCCTCCCGTCTTGGGGGTGTCGGTCTCCGGGAAAATGGCGCTATATTGCATTCTAACTCACAGGGGCTACTGGGACTGAAGGTACCAGGGGCTGAACTGAAACCCCTCTTTTCGCTAGGACGGGTGGGGGACCACTCCGCTAACTCCCCCTGGTACTGCAAATCAACATCTAAACTTCTATGGGCATCTGTGTTTCGGGGAAACTCCCGCGGGGTATGTGTGTGGTCGGGGCTCTTCCATTTCTTCGGGGACCCCCGCAAAAGATTTCTGTGGATCGATTCCCTTTCCTCCCCCCTTGGTGGGGACCCATGCTCCCCTTTTCCTCCCCCTTGGGTTAAGCGGGTGGGGGAGTACCCTAACGCTGATTCGATGCTATTCTCGTCTCCGTCCTGCTCTCCGGGGACCCTGCGCCTGAGTTGGTCCATGTGTCGCCTCCACAGGAAGCCTGTACTGGTTTCTACGCGGTATGAGACGGGGCCGGTTTGTTCTACTACGGTGCCCGGCACCCAGGCTGGCCCCGCGCTGGCGTAGTTCCTGCAATGCACTGGGGCGCCTACGCTGAAACTCTTTGTGGGTTCCACCCCTATGTTCCGCCCCTTGTCCTCTACTCTCGTGGGGTCTAGCTTGGAGATTCCCGTGGCCAGCTTCCTGCGCATCAACAGCTCTGCGGGGGAGTACCCCGACGCTAGTGGGGTGACCCTGTATCTTAGCAGGAATTGGCACAATTTCAGGTCGAGGTCTCCGGGCCCCATGCGCAGTAGCGCGTCTTTCGTGGTGCGCACGAGTCGCTCTACTTGGCCGTTGGTGGCCGGGTGAAAGGGGGCAGAGGTGACGTGCCGAATGGCGTTGCGCTCCAAGAATGCCCCGAACTCGGCGGACGTGAAACAGCTGGCGTTATCGCTGACGAGGGTGTCGGGTAAACCGAACGTGGAAAAGACCCTCCTTAACTGTTTAATTGTTGTGGCCGAGGAGGTGCTCGAGACTGGAATGACCTCCAACCACTTGGAGAACGCGTCCACCACGAGGAGGAAAAGCGTTCCCCTGAACGGGCCAGCAAAGTCTACATGTATCCGGGACCAGGGCCCCCTAGCCGTGTCCCACTCCCTAGGTGGCGAGCGAGCCTCTTCTGGCCTTGAGCTTTGGCACGCTTCGCAAGTGCCGACCATGTGTTCAATGTCGGCGTCTAGCTGGGGCCACCAAAAGTAACTGCGGGCCAGCGCCTTTGAGCGGACGATCCCCGGGTGGCTGACGTGCAGCAGTTTAAGCACCCTCGGCCGGAGAGGCGTGGGGATCACTACCCACTGTCCCCACAAAAGGCAACCCCTCTCTAGGGACAACTCTAGTTTCTTTTTGAAAAATGTGTCGAATTCCGCTGCTGGGGAAGACACGGGCCACCCTTTCTGGACCCAGGAGCAAACTGTGGCCAGCGTTTTGTCCTTGCCTGTCGCTTTGGCGATGTCGGCCGGTACTACTGGAGGGGAGTCTAGAACCTCTATCATTAAGACCTGATGGTCCCTCTCTACTTTGTCCACGTGGCAGCAATCCCGGGGAATGGGGGACCTCGACAGGGCGTCGGCATGGCTGATCTCCCTCCCGGGCCGGTACACCAACGCGTGCTGATACGCGTTGAGAAAAATGGCCCACCTGAGCATTCTCGGGGACAGGATTTGGGGTGTGGGCTTATCTGCGGTGAAAATGCCTAACAAGGGCTTATGGTCCGTCACTATGGTGAAGGGGCGGCCGTACACAAAATCATGAAATTTCTTGGTCTCCGCAATTATTGCTAGTGCTTCTCTGTCTGTCTGAGCATAGTTCCTCTCTGCTTGGGACAAGGACCTAGAGTAGAACGCTATCGGGGCCTCCCTACCGTTGTCCAGCACGTGGCATAACACCGCCCCCACCCCCACCGGGGATGCATCGCATATCAGGACCACCGGGCGTTTGGGATTGAAGTGGGTCAGTATGGCATCTGATGCCAGGAGTCGCTTCAGGTCATTGAAAGCCTTTTCCTGGTCGTCGCCCCACTTCCATGCCTCGTCCTTTTTCAACAATTTGTGTAGCGGTTCTGCCACGGCTGCCTTCCGCGGGAGGAAGGAGTGGTAGAAGTTGAGCAGTCCGAGGAACAACTGCAACTCGGGCTTGGAGGTGGGGCGAGGGGCCTTCTTGATGGCGGCTACCTTGGATTGGGCTGGCCTTATTCCCTCGGGAGTGACACGGAACCCTAGGAACTCAACCTCTGTGGCGAAGAAGATGCATTTGTCTTTCCGCAACCGCAACCCCGCCTTTTCGAATATAGTCAGGACCTTTCCCAACCTTGTTGCTAATTCGGCCCGGCTCCCCCCTGTAATCAATACGTCATCAAAGTAGGGTAACACCCCCTCTAACCCCTTCAGGAGGCGTTCCACAAGTGATTGGAAGATCCCGGGCGCCGAATTCACGCCGAATTGGAGGCGCGATACCTGGAACGCCCCTTTGTGGGTGACTATGGTCTGCGCAGCAGCTGCGGCGGGGGTCACCGGGAGTTGCTGGTAGGCTTGGGCCAGGTCGAGTTTAGCGAAGCACCTCCCCCCGTGTAACCTGGCCAACAAGTGGCTGACTACCGGCACCGGATACGCATTAGGGCGGATCGCCTTATTGATGGTGCACTTGTAATCAGCGCATATGCGGACCTCCCCGTTGGCCTTGAGAGCCGTTACAATTGGAGTTTCCCACTCTGCAGAATCAACAGGAACAAGAATCCCCTGGCCCACCAATTTGTCCAACTCCGCCTCTATTTTGTCCTTTAGTGCGAAGGGCACTCTGCGCGGTTTAAGTCTGATTGGACGTACTCCAGGGTCCAGGTCGAAAGTCACTGGGGGGCCCTTGAATTTCCCGAGCCCCTTTTTAAAAACCTCGGGGTGCGCGTCGCACACGCTCTGTATTGGATCAGTCCCGGCGGGGTGTGCTTCCACGGCGTGCACCCCCCCGATGAACAACCCCAGGGGCTGGAACCATTGAGTCCCGAGGAGGCTGCATTTACCTCCCTTGAGGACGACTAGGGGAAGCGTTGCGGTGTGCTTTTTAAACTGGACCCGGAACTTCCCAACCCCCAACACTGGGATGCGGTTACCTTGCACGTCCTTCAGTGTGGCCCTCAACGCCTTGAGCTTGGGCCGCATGCGGGGGGCGATTTTCATGAACTCCCCCTGGGAAATAATGGAGTATGAAGAACCCGAGTCCACCTCCATTCTAACAGGGGCCCCTTGTATTACTACCTCAACGAAGTAACGGGGGTGCTCCGTGGAAACGCTGCAGACCGGCGCGTCGTCCTCGCTGTCGTCGGAGATGCGCCCTACTCCGTCCCGCGTCCTCGTGGTCCGGGTGCCGTCCTTTGGCCTCGTGGTGCGGTCCTGCCTCGTGGTGCGGTCCTGCCTCGCCGAGCGGTCTGGAGAACTCCTGGTGGCCTCGCGCCGTTTCCGGCAGACCTTGGCGATGTGTCCGCGCCGGCCGCAGTTGTGGCACTCAGCCTTGCGGAACGGGCATTTGGCGCGGGCGTGGGCGGCGCCGCAGCTGTCGCAGCGCCGGCCCTCTCTCTGGACCCTCCGGACGTCCTCGTCGTCGCCGCTCTCCGCAGACGAGTCCGAAACTCGCCGGGCCGCTCGCACCGAGCTCTCTGCCTTTGCGGGCTTCGGGCGCCAGTCCTGAAGCTCGTGCACCCCGGCAGTAGTGGCCTCCGCGGCCTGTGCCGTGTCGAGGACTTGTTGCCACGAGGGAGGCGGCTCCCTCTTCATCAGCGCACGCTGAGTCTCTGTGTCCCTCAGACCGCAGAGCAGGCAGTCCCGGAGGGTGATGTCGGGGAGCTCCCACTTGCATGGGCCGGCGGCCAACCGCAGGGCCGCGGCGAACTCCTCGACCGATTCCCCGGGTGCCTGGACTCGCCTCCAGAACGCGCTCCGAGCGGGGAACATCGCTATTGCTGGCCGGAGATGGGCGCGCAACGCCGCCAGGAGCTCTGTAGCTTTGAAGTCGCCCACCTTCCTCGGCGCGATCAGGTCCACCAAGGTCCTCTTGGTCTCGTGTCCGAGCATGCGGACGAAAATGGCCCTCTTTTTGGCCTCATCGGAGACTTCGAGCTCCACCAGCGCTGCGTTGAAGTCTATCTCAAACAGCTCCAAGTCTCCCGGCTTCTTGATCTCGTAGCCGGCGCATGTCTTGGTCCCGTGGGCAGCCATATCCCACCTTCGTCGCCAATTTAGTGTATGGGACCAAAGACAACCGGACAACCGAAAGGTTGGTTTAACACAGGTTTATTGCATTGCATGAGGTTCCAGTGAAGCATGAGGTAATGGCGGTGATACATCTCAATATATACAGTAGCTCTCTACATTTGAATCTTGTAGCACGGTAGCTCATTGGCAGCTACCGGCGTGGCCTCGCCCAGGCACGCCTCTTTCTTCAGCTGCTGAATGCGGGGAAGGTTTTCCCGCAGCTGTCCGTGATTGAGCAATGTGAACCATGTGAGGCTGAACGCTCGCAGCTGCCCTCTATGGGCTGTCTGCTCGCGTTCCTTTACAGCTGGTATCGTTTGTATCTGGAGTGGTTACATTCTTGCCTATACAGTATAATGAACATGCATACATACATACATACATAACAAGTGCTCACTGCTAAATCTTTGCAATGGGATATTTTTACCACACTATACAAGGGATAGTGAAGTTTCACAAAATGCACAGGATGGAAAAATCATCTGTATGGTGACTAGGATTACATAAACCATTCCACCAGAGATTTAAAAAGTGTGACATCTGTATCAGTTTGACAGCAAATATCTCTGACAATGGCAATCTCTGTCTTGGTTGACAGAGATCACAAGAGTCAGGAAACACTTTTAGATTTAAATCCCCTCCAGTCAGTGGTGAGGAATGATGGAGGTTACAGTTCTAAACATCTGTAGAACATCAAGTTCTGAAAGTTCCACAAAAGTGACAGCAGGTTACAATTAGGGGGGGGGGGAGAGAGAGAAAAAGATTAGACTTTGCCTGTATGTGGGAAAACCCCAAGATCCTAGTCCCAAGATCCAGCTTTGTGTATGCAGTGGTGTTATGTATGTACAATGTTGCTTTAAGAAATGTATGAATCTAACCGGACCACAATTACAATGTAGCTCAGCTGTTAAGGAACGCGAGTAAGCTGCCTATAGAGGGCAGCTGCGAGCATTCAGCTCACATGGTTCACATTCCCCAAATCACCGGCAGCCGCGGGAACCTTTCCTGCGCGAGGATCACCTGGAGAAGATGGGCGTGACTCAGAATGATGTCACACCGGTAGCAGCCAATAAGCTACCGTGCAACGAGATTCAAATGTATGTACTGCAGTATATAATGAGCTGTACCTCCGCCATTACCACATGTTCATCCTGATCATCAACCAATAAACCTGTGTTAGTCCTCACTGCGACTCCTTCCTTGTCTTCCGTGCAAGACACTAAATTGGCGACGAGGATGGGATCGATGGCGAATCCCAAGGTCAAGCCTTACCACTTCGATATCAGCGACCCAGAGCAATGGGAGCTGCACGAGTGCCAGTTTCGGCACGCGATGGAAGCCGCGGGCGTCGACGACGACGCAAAGATGCGCTCCCATTTCCTGGCCCAGGTGGGGCTGGCCACGCTGCGCATCCTGATGAACCTGGTGCCCCCCCGGAAGGTGGACGTGATCCCTCTCGACCGCATCCTGGAGTTGCTGCATGAGCACTTCCAGCCCCCCGTGTCGATCTTCCCGGCCAGGGTCGCGTTCCACAGGCGGGACCAGCGCCCGGGAGAGTCCGTGTCCGCCTACGCGGCGGCCCTCAGGCTGGCAGCAGTGCACTGCCAGTGGGAAGACCTGGACACGGCACTCCGAGACCGCATGCTGTGCGGCCTGAGGGACGAGGAGGTCCAGAGGAAATTGATGACCCGCAACTATCGCCTCACGTTCAACGAGGTACTGTGGGAGGCCCAGGCAGCCGAGGCGGCCAGGAGCGGGGTCAGAGTGTTCAAGTCCCGAGGGGCCACATCCGAAAGAGCCAAGTCACCAGTGCAGGCGGCCCGGTGGACACCGGTGAAGACGGCCTGGCGGGCCCCCAAGTCGCCCGCCGGCACACCAGCGACGTCTGAGGAGTCGTCCGCGACGGCAGACTCCTGCTCCAGCAAGGACGACGACATCCAGAGAATAAAGAAACACAGGGAGAAGCGACAGACCCGCGAACGGCAAGACCTCCACTGCGACGGGTGTGGGGCGTCCCACGACCAGATGAGGTGCCCGTTTCGGAAGACCGAGTGTCACAACTGCGGCCGAAAAGGGCACATCGCCAGAGTATGCAGGCGCGGGCGACCTGAGGACAAGGGCGCCTCGAGCCAGCCCCAGGCACACCAACGGAAGGCGACCGGCACCAGGAAGGTCTCGACCAGCTACGGCGAGGAAGGCGTGAACTGCGTGGGCCTGGAGCACCGGCGTTTTTTCGTAGAGGTACTGTGACAGGGGGTCCCAGTGAGGATGGAGATAGACTTGGGGTCATCATATTCCATCCTGTCCCAAAAAGAGCTCATGCGCATTCCCCCAGATGCGCGGCCCAAACTGCGGGCCATGAGGTCACACTTACGGGACGTGCAGGGAAAGGGGATCCCAGTGTTGGGGGTGGGGAACTTCAAGGTGAAGTTCAAGAGTTACTCCGAGAAACTGCCCCTAGTGGTGCTCAAGGGGGAGAGATGCTGCCTTCTGGGAACGCAGTGGTTTGCTCCCCTGGGAATCGAACTGTCCGGCATTAACGCCCTCGAGACTGACCCAATGCGGGATGTGTGCAATGCACACCCGGACGTTTTCAAGAAGGGGCTCGGGACTTACAAGGGGCCCCCAATTTCCATTGACTTGGACCCGGAAATCCGACCCATACGCCTCAAGCCAAGGAGAGTGCCCTTCGCCCTCAAGGACAAGATCGAGGCGGAACTGGACAAATTGGTGGGGCAGGGGATTTTGGTTTCAGTCGATTCGGCGGAATGGGAAACGCCGATTGTTACGGCTCTTAAATCAAACGGGGAGGTCAGGATTTGTGCGGACTATAAATGTACGATTAATAAGGCCATTCGGCCAAATGCATATCCGGTGCCCGTGGTCAGCCACTTACTGGCCACGTTACATGGGGGGAGGTGTTTTGCCAAGCTAGATCTGGCGCAGGCATATCAGCAGCTCTCCGTAACCACAGCTGCTGCCACTGCGCAAACCATCGTCACGCACAAGGGGGCATTTAAGGTAACGCGCCTACAGTTTGGCGTGAATTCGGCCCCCGGAATCTTCCAGTCCCTCGTGGAACGCCTTTTAAAGGGACTTCCAGGTGTCCTCCCATATTTTGACGATGTGTTGATAACAGCTGGGAGCGAATTAGAGTTAGCTAAGAGGCTAGACGGGGTCCTTTCGGTATTCGAGAAAGCGGGACTTCGACTGAGAAGGGACAAATGTGTATTCTTTGCGAGGGAGGTTGAGTTCCTTGGGTTCAAGATAACCCCGGAGGGCATAAAGCCCTCCGAGTCCAAGGTTGTGGCCGTGCAAAACGCCCCTTGCCCCACCGCGAAACCGGAGCTGCAGTCATTCCTAGGGCTCTTAAATTTTTACCATTCCTTCCTGCCAAGGAAGGCATCCGTTGCAGAGCCACTGCACGCGCTCTTAAAGAAAGAGGTGGTTTGGCAGTGGGGAGATAGGCAGGAGAAAGCTTTCAGGGAGCTAAAGGCACTTTTATCCTCGGATGCTGTCCTGACCCATTTTGACCCGAGAAAACCAGTAGTTTTAGTCTGCGATGCGTCCCCAGTGGGGGTGGGGGCGGTGCTATGCCACGTGTTGGAGAGCGGGCGGGAAGCCCCAGTTGCATATTACTCTAGGTCGCTTTCAAAGGCCGAGCGCAACTACGCGCAAACAGATAGGGAGGCATTGGCCATAATCGCGGGAACCAAGAAGTTCCATGAATTCCTATACGGCCGCAAGTTTACGGTGGTGACTGATCACAAGCCCCTCCTGGGAATCTTCACCACAGGCAAGCCCACCCCCCAAATCCTGTCCCCCCGAATGCTACGTTGGGCGATTTTCCTTAACACCTACCAGTATGAGCTGGTCTATCGCCCAGGGAAGGAGATCTCCCATGTGGACGCGCTGTCCCGATCTCCCCTCCCTAGTTTAGGAGACCCTGCATGCGAGGTAGAGCAGGACCACCAAGTCCTGCTGATCGAGTCCCTCGACTCACCCCCCATCATCCCGGCCGACCTCGCCAAGGCCACAGCGGCCGACAAGATACTGGCCCAAGTTAGTTCCTGGGTTAGGAAAGGGTTGCCATCCACTCCCCCCGAGGAGTTTTTCAAGCCATTTTTCAGGCGTAGAGTAGAGCTTTCCCTGGAAAGGGGCTGCCTACTTTGGGGCCAACGAGTAGTCATCCCAGAGAAGCTAAGGGCTAAGGTGCTGAAGCTACTGCATACCAGCCACCCGGGAATAGTGCGCTCCAAGGCTCTAGCCAGGAGTTTCTTTTGGTGGCCCCAGATAGACGTGGATAAAGAACGTTTAGTGGGCACGTGTGAGAGCTGCCAGAGCTCTCGGCCCGAGGAGTCCCGGTTACCCCATAGGGAATGGGACACGGCCTGCGGGCCATGGTCCCGGATTCATGTCGACTTCGCTGGCCCTTTCCGCGGGTCCATGTTTCTACTGATAGTCGACTCCTATTCAAAGTGGTTAGAAGTAATCCCAATGAACAGCACCTCCTCTGCGGAAGGATTGCCATGTGTAAAATGATATTGTTACCAAAGATTAACTTTTTATTCGATACACTAGCGATCCACTTAAAAGAGAAAGAAATTAATGAGTTTCAAAAAATGTTTAATGGTTTTTGTAATGGAGGTAAAAAATCTAGGCTTCCAAAGAAATTATGGTATTGGTCTCAGAAAAAGGGGGTTTGGGTATGCCAAATTTGTTATTATATTATCGAGCATTTCAAGTTAAGAATGTTGTGAAGATCTTGGCAAGAGAAAAGGTAATTTGGGAACAATTGGAAATGAAAGAGTATAGAAATATTGGAAACTTGATTTTTTTGGGAATGAAGGATAAGGTGAAAAGGTCAAATAATTTTATGATGAAAGGTCTCATGGATGTGTGGAAGAAGGTAAAAAAAGATATGGTTCCGAATCTCTCTCCAATTTTGGAATTGACTGATATGATGTGTTTCCCAATAAAATTAGACAAAGAAAAAATGGAAATATTGGATAAAAATGGGACGTTGTTATTGAAGGATTGGTTAAAAGCGTGTGATGTTGATGTCGAGCGGAAAAAAATGTTTGAGATATTAAATCTGAATTGGTTTCAGAAGTTAAAGGTGGACAATTGGAATAAAAAATATAAAAGAGAAATAGGGATAGATAGAATACATACGGAATTTGAGGAATTGGTAAGGAAGATTAGAAAAGGGGAAAGCAGTATTAAAGGTCTTGTAAGCAAGCTTTATAATATACTGAATAGAGGTGCAGATCCACAGGAGGACTTGAAACGGAAGTGGGAACAAAATTTGAATATAAAGATCGGGGAGATTGAATGGGAAAATAAATGGAAAAAGAGGATTATGAGAACAATGTCTGTAAGAATTAAAGAACATAATTTTAAAATGTTGTGGCAATGGTACCTGACACCATTAAGACTTTACCAGATGGATAATAAAAGAGATAAGTTATGTTGGAGATGTAAAGAAATTGATGGAACATACGAACATATGTGGTGGAGTTGTAAAAAAATAAGGGATTTTTGGGGAAGAATAGAAAATGAGTTTGGTGAAATATTGGGTAAAAGTGTTAAGTTGGTGTCGGGTACTATTCTTTTAACGAATGTGGAAGGCTTGGGTTTAAACAAGGAGGAAAAAGAATTATTGGAAATCGCACTGACAACGGGTAGACAATGTATAGCTAGAAATTGGAAAAACGATGTAGATATACAGATTGGAGAATGGTATAAAGAAATGTGGAGTTTAGCATTGAACGATAAATTGACATGGGAGATTAAAGTCAAAAGAGATAATTTAAAAGAGAATAGATTTTGGAATATATGGAAACCGTTCGTGGATCACTCTATTATGGCAAATGATAGTTCAGGACCAGTACCATTTCAAAGAAGTTTTTGGAGTTGAGTAGAAAATAAACTCTCCGGGCATTGTACATATTCACAGGGTGATTATTATTTGTGAAAAAGATTTGTGGTAGTACAGAAAAAAAATTTTTTTTCTATCATTTTGGACTTTGAAACAATGGCTCTTAATATTTGGTAGTTAAATAGTAATTAATGAGTATAGATATTGTTATGTGCTAACATACAGTAATGTTTGTTAGTAAGATACTATGGATTTGTTAGTGTATTGTATTGTTAACGTATTGTTAATGTTTTCTTTTCTTTTTTGTATGTTTATTAAAAACTTAATTAAAAAAAATTAATAAAAAAAAGAAGTAATCCCAATGAACAGCACCTCCTCTGCGGCAACCATTAAACAGTTGCGCAAAGTCTTTGCCTGTTTCGGCCTGCCAGACGTCCTCGTTAGCGATAACGCTAGTACCTTCACATCTGCGGAGTTCAAAACATTTATTGAAAGAAACGCCATCAGGCACATTACCGCTGCCCCTTTTCACCCCGCCACAAACGGTCAGGTAGAGCGCCAAGTGCGCACTACGAAAGACGCACTACGGCGCATGGGCCCCGGCGAGTTGAATCTTCATCTGTGCCAGTTCCTCATCTGCTACAGGACAACCCCCCTAGCTTCAGGGTTTTCGCCAGCCGAACTCCTCATGAGGAGGCGTCCGGTAACACTTTTTGACCGGATGGATCCGTCCAGGGTGGAGGATGAAGGGAGAAATGTAAATATAGGGGTAGATAGCTCCAAAGGTTTTTCGGTAGGGGACCCGGTTCACTGCAGGAACTACGCGGCCTCGGGGCCAGCATGGGTACCAGGGACGATCATTGAGCAGACGGGACCAGTATCCTACAGGGTCGAGACTAGCTCGGGTCTACTCTGGAGAAGGCACGCCGACCAACTCAGAAGGCGAGTCACCAGTGAAGGGGAATCAGCGTTAGGGTCCTCCCCCACCCGCGTTACCCAAGGGGGAGATACGGCGGCATCCGCCGATACAAATGCATACCCTGGATTCTCACCCACAGAGGAGGATACTTTGAAAGAGAGGGATGAGTTTGGTTATGATTTGCAGTACCAGGGGGGCGTAGGGGAGTGGTCCCCCACCCGTCCTAGCGAGAAGAGGGGTTTCAGTTCAGCCCCTGGTACCTCCAGTCCCCCCAGCCCTTTTGTTTTGGAATATAAAATAGCTCCAGCCCCCCGGAGACAGACACCCCCGAATCAGGCAGCAGGGGGCAATCCACACGCCTCAGCCCCTAGAACTCCCGGACAGGCAACAGGGGATGGCGAGACCATGAGGGTCTCCTCGTCGGTCCCGAGATTCGTACTGGGGGGGACCCCAAGTTCCTCGAGCGGGGGGCAGGGGTTCACGTCCCAACTGTTTGTTCCATTCCCATCCCCAAATGCAAGGTTGTCACAGAGTCCCCACCGAACCACTAATGAGTCCCCCCTTTCCATTGCAGGAAGGGATTCCGCGGAACCAGGAGCCCCCGGCTCCCCTGTGTTAAGTCAAGCGGCCGCACGCCCCAGACGCACGTGCGGCAAACCACAATGGTTGAGGGACTTCATCCCATCCTAGGGGGGAGGGGTGTTATGTATGTACAATGTTGCTTTAAGAAATGTATGAATGTAACCGGACCACAATTACAATGTAGCTCAGCTGTTAAGGAACGCGAGTAAGCTGCCTATAGAGGGCAACTGCGAGCGTTCAGCTCACATGGTTCACATTCCCCAAATCACCGGCAGCCGTGGGAACCTTTCCCGCGCGAGGATCACCTGGAGAAGATGGGCGTGACTCAGAATGACATCACGCCGGTAGCAGCCAATAAGCTACCGTGCAACGAGATTCAAATGTATGTACTGCAGTATATAATGAGCTGTACCTCCGCCATTACCACATGTTCATCCTGATCATCAACCAATAAACCTGTGTTAGTCCTCACTGCGACTCCTTCCTTGTCTTCCGTGCAAGACACTAAAAGTGGTGAGTTTGGACTATAAAATGAACTGTCGCCTTAGAAGAACAGCAGCTACTGAAACACCTGAATGGGAGGAAGCAGATGGAGAATACTTGCTATTGAATACCAGTGACTAAAACTGGCCTGGTTCTCACTTAGCATGCTAGCTAAGGACTGATTTTATCATTCCTTAGGTAAGGCTGCAATGATGTGTCTAAGAGAGTGGAGAGAAGGAAGTGTGTGGAGCCAATATTCAAGTGATCACCCACTAGAAAGATACAGTGGGAGATTGCACACTAGCTGTTGAAAGGAAAGGACAATAAGCCTTTGGCTATCAACTTCTTTTCAGATTGTATTGCCTTCAAAGTCATCCTGGTGACAACAAGGATAGACTTTACAGCTTTAAAATCTTCTTGTTTAATGTTATCTGAGTTGCTGGAGACGTATCGTTTGTGAAGGATACAATTCTGGACGGGGACACTGCCTTGCATAGATAGTTAAAAGAAGAAGTAGAACACATCTAATTCAGCTCTGTCCACTAGCTTATTTAGTAATATAACAAGTGAGGACTTCAAGGGGCAGAGACGGAATGGCTGCATTCTATAAAACATCATTCTTGCTCACCAGATGCTCTATCCAGCTGCCTGCCAATTTTGAAAGTATGATCTAGGGGATGGCTGGCTGGCTAGGACAATTGGGATACTACCTGTCAACTTTTCACCTACCCCACTGTTCAAATTTTCCCCTTCCCCTGCTATGTCAGGCAATCTTTGGTGCAGTGTTGCCTATTTAGAGGAATATCTCGGCTGCCATTGCATCCACACATATCTGTCACAGAGCAGCAGTGCCTTCCTAAACTGTGCAAAACCTTCCATATCATAGTACAGTAAAACCCCGACTTACAAATGCCTTGAGTTACCAAAAATTCAACTTACATAATGATTTTGTGCTAAAACCATGTCCCGATTTACACAATTTCCTATGGGTTTGCTTCGAGTTGCATAAAAATATTTTTTTCTATGGGTTTGTTACGAGTTACAAAAGAATTGATTTAAGCAAAAGACTGTAGAACTGACTTCTTTTGTAAGTAGGGGTTTTACTGTACATTGTGGCAGATCAGTCCACTGACTGTTGTGAGCAGTTTACTACACATTTTGCAAAATCAATGGAATTTATGTTGACCTGGACTCCAATGGTGTATTTGGTCAAGCTGGTGTAACTTTGGCAACTATTTGCTCTGGAATTCTTTCCAGCTTCTTAATATCAAAGTTGTGGGTAGAGTATTTAGAATGGTGAAAACTATCACCTGCTCACCAACTCTTTGCAATTAAATCCAACCAAATGAATCCTTGCCTCTTATGCTTAAGGAAGGGGAAAATGCTTCCTTAAGGAATTTTCCTTCCTGTCTATAGAAAGCCACTGTGAAATTTCTGCTAAAGAAAACTGCATTCAGTCTAGAGGTTTTGATCAATTACCTGTATATACTTGAGTATAAGCTGACCCAAATATAAGCCAAGGTACCTAATTTTGACCTGAAAACCCAGGGAAATAGATTGACTTGAGTATAAGCCAAGGGTAGGAAATGCAGGGGCTTATAGTGAGTTTCAATAATCAAAATACATGAAAATATGGTAAAATTAATTAAATTGTTGGCACTTCTCAATCTGACACGGTCTTCGGACCCTCATGACCATTCCCTCATGACCATTAACCCAAGTATAAGCCATGTCCCCTTTTTGGGGCTAAAAAACTCAGCTTTTACTCGAGTATATATGGTATATCCAGTCTTAAATATACTATTTTTGGATGGTGCTTTTGCCACCCTAAGCATTCCTAGGTGCTTTGGTAGGTTACCTATACTGAGAACTGGATTAAAGAAGAGCAATCCTTTGGGACCTCACAACAACTTGCGATACAATTGAACATGGTGTCTTGTTAAACTGCTTGTCTATTTTGGGCATTAGTATCACAATATAGCAAATGTTTTAATCCTTGTTCTCATGACATATACAAAATGTGTTACTGGATGAGTAATGTTCAATACCATGGACCTTTGTGTGTGGTACAAAGCCCACAGGGCTCTGTCTTATCTCTTAGAGGATCCAGAAGCTTCATTATGAAAATATGTAGTAGCTAGTCCACTAAGTAAACAGGTGTTGTGATGTAATGGATAGAGCATTGGATTAGACCTAGACCTAAACTGCCCCTTTAACATCTCACATGCTTCATAAGCACTAGTAGGATTGTCATATGTTGGAAGCAACTAAACAGTGTGTGATGGCAACAGCATATGAACATAAGATCTTAATACTAAAAGATCTGCAGTAGTTGCCAGTTGCTTACTAAATTCAGTAAAAAGTGTTGGTTTTTTTTTTTTTTTTTAAATTTTTTTTTATTGAGTTTTTAATAGACATACAGAAAACGAAAGGAAAAAAAAACATTAACAATACATTAACGATACAATACACTAACAAATTCTTAATATCATGTTAACAAACATTACTATATGCTAGCACATAACAATATCTATACTCATTAACTGCTATTTAACCACCAAATATTAAAAACCATTATTTCAATATCCAAAATGATAAAAAAAAAAAAACTTTCTGTACTAGCACTAATCTTTTTTAACAAATAATAATCACCCAGTGTATATATACAATGCCCGGAGAGTTTATTTTTTACTCAGTTCCAGAAGCTTCTTTGTGATGGTACTGGTCCTGAACTATCGCTTGCCATAATAGAGTGATCCACAAACGGTTTCCATATATTCCAAAATCTGTTCTCTTTTAAATTATCTCTTTTGACTTTAATCTCCCAGGTCAATTTATCATTCAGTGCTAAACTCCACATTTCTTTATACCACTCTCCAATCTGTATATCTATATCGTTTTTCCAATTTTTTGCTATACATTGTCTACCTGTTGTCAATATAATTTCCAATAGTTCTTTTTCCTCTTTATTTAAACCCAAACCTTCCACATTCGTTAAAAGAATGGTACCCGACACCAACTTAACACTTTTACCCAAAATTTCATCACACTCATTTTCTATTCTTGCCCAAAAATCCCTTATTTTTTTGCAACTCCACCACATATGTTCATATGTTCCGTCATATTCTTTACATCTCCAACATAACTTATCTCTTTTGTTATCCATCTGGTAAAGTCTTAATGGTGTCAGGTACCATTGCCACAACATTTTGAAATTATGTTCTTTAATTCTTACAGACATTGTTCTCATAATTCTCTTTTTCCATTTGTTTTTCCATTCAATCTCCCCAATTTTTATATTCAAGTTTTGTTCCCACTTCCGTTTCAAGTCCTCCTGTGGATCTGCACCTCTATTCAATATATTATAGAGCTTGCTTACAAGACCTTTAGTACTGCTTTCCCCTTTTCTAATCTTCCTTACCAATTCCTCAAATTCTGTATGTACTCTATCTATCCCTATTTCTTTTTTATATTTTTTATTCCAATTATCCACCTTTAACTTCTGAAACCAGTTCAAATTTAAAATCTCAAACATTTTTTTCCGCTCGTCATCAACTTCACATGCTTTTAACCAATCCTTCAATAACAACCTCCCATTTTTATCCAATATTTCGATTTTTTCTTTATCTAATTTTATTGGGAAACACATCATATCAGTCAATTCCAAAATTGGAGAGAGATTCGGAACCATGTCTTTTTTTACCTTCTTCCATACCTCCATGAGACCTTTCATCATAGTATTGTTTGACCTTTTCACCTTATCCTTCATTCCCAAGAAAATCAAATTTCCAATATTTCTGTACTCTTTCATTTCCAATTGTTCCCAAATCACCTTTTCTCTTGCCAAGATCTTCACAACATTCCTGACTTGAAATGCTCGATAATATACTAGCAAATTAGGCATACCCAGACCCCCTTTTTTCTGAGACATATACCATAGTTTCTTTGGAAGCCTAGATTTTTTTCCTCCATTACAAAACCCATTAAACATTTTTTGAAACTCATTAATTTCTTTCTCTTTTAAATGGATCGCTAGTGTATCAAATAGAAAATTAATCTTTGGTAACAATATCATTTTACACATAGCAATCCTACCGAACCATGACAGCTTTAACTTCTGGAGTTCTTGTATTTTATTCTTAAATTCAATTCTTAAGCTGTCATAGTTCAATCGTTTAAGATCTTCTAATTTATTTGAAATAATTATCCCTAAATACTTCAGCTTCTCTTTAACTTGTATATTAAGTGTCGACACCATCCTACCCATCTCGCTCACTTTCAAATTACACAACATCAATTCAGACTTGTCCCAATTTATCTTTAATCCAGTTATAGCTTGAAATATTTGTAAATGATCTTTAATCCTATCCATTACCTGTTCCGGGTGCTTCACCATAAGCAATGTATCGTCTGCATACATACTCACTTTATTACCCATAATCCCTTCTATATTTGAGTCTTCCCTTATACTTTTAGCTAAAATCTCCATTGCCACTATGAACAAGATAGGGGATAAAGGACAACCCTGCCTAGTGCCCGCCTCTAGCTTTACCAGGTCCGTTAGCTCCTCATTCACTCTAACCTTAGCGTTTCCTTTTTGATATAGTAAATCTATAACCCTATTAAATTTATCCCCAAACCCATATTTTCTAACTATTTCCTTAATTGAAGACCACTGCAGTGAATCAAATGCCTTAAAAATATCCAATGATAGTAATCCCACTTTTTCCTTTGTTTGATTGACATTGTCTATTAAATCTAATACCCTTCTAGTCAAATCCGCCATGTGTCGTCCTTTTAAAAACCCAACTTGATCAACCTCTATATATTCCCCCATAAAACTATTTAAACGATTAGCCAATATTGCTGTGAAGATCTTCGCATCTTGGTTTATAAGCGAGATTGGTCTGTACGAATCCACTCTTTCCAAGTTCTTTCCAAGTTTTGGCAAAAGAACAATTGTGGTGTTATACCATGAGGTCGGAATTGATCCTCCATCCAATATATAATTGTATAATTTCACCAATTTCGGAACCACTACCTCTTTGAATTCTTTATAGAACTCTGTTGATAGTCCATGGTTTTAACATTTAAAGCCCTAAACAATTTGGCCTCAGACTATCTAATGCCCTGTGTGACATGGTATGTTCTTTTCCAGAGGATCTCTAGAAGAGACCCTCTTGAGAATTTCCACAGCAGCAGAGACCTGCTTAGCTCCTATTCCAGGGCCCCACAAACTTTTTGGGCTGTGGGCCTGACATTTTTTGGGCCCCTCTGGACAGCTGATTGGGCTGGTCACGTGGTTTCTCCCACCGGAATCAGAAGTAAAATGTGCCTATGCATGTGCAGAACGCTGCCATAAATGCACCCACAGCTGTTGTAAACTACTTTAAAAATGGATATGAGCACAAAAATAATTTGATTTAATTCTAGTCCCATTTTGAGTGTGTACTATTTCCTCCTCTTGTAATGTTTTTAATGACATTCTCTGATACTGCATGAAATGTTTCAGGCTATAATCATTCATATATCTACACGAGTCATCATAGGTAGAGTTCTGTGTAAGACTTCAGTCTAAAAAAAAATTTAAAGTCCTTTTCAGAAGAAAGACTTTGTGATTCTCAGAAACATACTGTTGAAAGTTTAAAGGAAACTTTAATTTATGCTGTTTATAACTAGCTTGACTTAATCCTGGAAATATACTCTTTGTTATGAATCATTCAGTCCTGGGGCTAGCCAGTGATGAATCATACCACAATACTTATGAGGTACATTATGAGGTTCGTTCAAAATATATTTGCTTTTATAGAATGGTGCTGGAGTATGTCCTTTACCTCTCTATGTCTAAGAGTAATTGAGTCCTAACTATTCTGATTTATTATTTATATGTGGCAGTAGCATTCTTCATCTATACTATTATATTTTCCACATTTCACTACCATCTGGCCAGGGATTCCTATTTCTCTCAGTGAAAGGTAGTAACTGTTATAAACAGCTACCTTCTCAACCAAACATGCCTGCAGAGGTACCTACTTCAATTCTTGTGTCATGATTAGAAGACCTTTCAAAATGGCACTTAGATTTCTAAGGAGATCAGGTTAAACTGCCTTTTCAATGTTAGGGACTCTCTAGTTCATCACAGCTTGCATTATTCTAGGTCTCATAATTCATTTTTGGCAACTCATTTGTCATATGCTATAGTCAAAGACAGAGTTCAATACTCTTGAATAGGCCAAACAACAACAGTTTGCAAGGAAAAACGAGTATGGTATAAACAGTGACTTGAAGGTAATTTCCCATCTTCAGTCATTTACTACCAAGGTTTTGGCTGGGTTTCTCTGTGTTTTATATTATGTATGGAACCAGCCAAAGATCCCATAAAACATCTCAAGGCTTTAAGGATTTAAAACAGTAACACAGTGTACCATTTATCTGAATTTAAAAGATCAACCTTTGACAAGGAACAGCGAATTCATTTCTCTGCACAAAAGGATTACTGTGGAACCCCACATAATGAACGCTTTGTTTATATAATGAAAAATCCATACAACGAAGCGTTTCTGTGCTCTGCACGGTACCCTGCATAATGATTTTTTCTGCTGTTATACATTTTTTTGGTTAACCGGGGTATACCATGCTTATCGTAAACCCTGTATAACAAACCTTTTCCCCCGTTATGAGGGGTATCACCCATTTGATCTGCATGATGGAAAAAAACACATAGTGAAGAGCTCTGTGGATTATTGAATTATAGATATGGTAGTAAGAAGATTATGTTTTTAATTCAGATGAGGAAATGACACTCAAACAAAAACATTTAATAGTCAAATCTCTCTAGAAATTTCAGCTCCTAGGTATCTACTGAAGAACAGCACTGGAAATGTACTGAGACTGCATTGGTCGCACTGATGGATGATCTTTGGCAAGAGCAGGATGGTGGTGATCCATCCGCCCTTGCTCTTCTTGACCTCTCAGTGGCCTTCGATACCATTGACCACGGTATCCTTCTGGAATGGCTCCAAGGATTGGGGATCCAGGGCGCTGTGTGGTCCTGGGTTTCCTCATTTCTAAGGGGCCGGACCCAGTCAGTAGGGTTGGAGAGTGAGAGGTCCAGTCCTAGGCCCCTAAAATATGGGGTGCCTCAGGGCTCGGTACTCTCTCCTCTCCTATTTAACATCTACATGAAGCTGTTGGGTGAGATCATCCATTCCCACGGGCTGCGGTACCACCAGTACGCGGATGATACACAGTTGTACATCTCGGCCCGTGTGAACTACAGTGATGCAGTCAAAGTCCTTTCCAGTTGTCTGGAGGCTGTTGGGGTCTGGATGGGGGCAAATGGGCTACAACTGAATCCTAGTAAGACTGAGTGGCTATGGATAGGGGGTGCTGCGTTATCCCAGGAGCTACCATCTTTGGTTTTGGATGGGGCTATCTTGCCCCAGACCAACCTTGTGCGCAACTTGGGGGTCCTCCTGGATTCATGGCTGTTGCTAGAAGAACAGGTGGTGGCTGTGTCCAGTAGGGCCTTCACCCAACTTTGGGTGATTTGCCAGTTGTGCCCGCTCCTGGACCGGGACTCCTTGCTCATGGTCACTCACACACTGGTGACCTCCAGACTAGATTATTGTAATGTGCTCTACATGGGGCTGCCCCTGATGACCATTCGGACACTGCAGCTGATCCAGAATGCTGTGGCCTGGGTGGTGATGGGGTGTGGACATTATGCCCATGCCACACCACTGCTTCGGGAGTTGCACTGGTTACCAGTTTGCCTCCGGGTGCAATTCAAGGTGCTGGTTTTGACCGTTAAAGCCCTATATGGTAGTGGGCCAGGTTACCTCAGAGACCGCATTGCCCTAAGGATGTCCAACCAGAGCAAACCGGAGGGGCTCTCTTATTGTGCCATCGGCCAGGGGGACTTGCCTCTCTGGCACAAGGAGTAGGGCCTTCTCTGTGTCCGCACCAGCCCTTTGGAACCTCCTGCCAGTAGAGCTGTGTCTCCAGATGGAGTTGTTACCCTTTAGAAAATAACTAAAAACCTGGCTGGCGGGCCAAGTTTGGGGTGCAGGTGGAGGGGTGGCTTCCGTGATGTTATGTATGTACAATGTTGCTTTAAGAAATGCATGAATGTAACCTGACCACTATTGCAATGTAGCTCAGCTGTTTAGGAACGCGAGTAAGCTGCCTATAGAGGGCAGCTGCGAGCGTTCAGCTCACATGGTTCACATTCCCCAAATCACCGGCAGCCGCGGGAACCTTTCCCGCGCGAGGATCACCTGGAGAAGATGGGCGTGACTCAGAATGACGTCACGCCCGTAGCAGCCAATAAGCTACCGTGCAACGAGATTCAAATGTATGTACTGCAGTATATAATGAGCTGTACCTCCGCCATTACCACATGTTCATCCTGATCATCAACCAATAAACCTGTGTTAGTCCTCACTGCGACTCCTTCCTTGTCTTCCGTGCAAGACACCAAATTGGCGACGAAGGTGGGATTGATGGCGAATCCCAAGGTCAAGCCTTACCACTTCGATATCAGCGACCCAGAGCAATGGGAGCTGTACGAGTGCCAGTTTCGGCACGCGATGGAAGCCGCGGGCGTCGACGACGACGCGAAGATGCGCTCCCATTTCCTGGCCCAGGTGGGGCCGGCCACGCTGCGCATCCTGATGAACCTGGTGGCCCCCCGGAAGGTGGACGTGGTGCCCCTCGACCGCATCCTAGAGTTGCTGCGTGAGCACTTCCAGCCCCCCATGTCGATCTTCCCGGCCAGGGTCGCGTTCCACAGGCGGGACCAGCGCCCGGGAGAGTCCGTGTCCGCCTACGCGGCAGCCCTCAGGCTAGCAGCGGTGCACTGCCAGTGGGAAGACCTGGACATGGCACTCCGAGACCGCATGCTGTGCGGCCTGAGGGACGAGGAGGTACAGAGGAAATTGATGACCCGTGACTATCGCCTCACGTTCAGCGATACGGGAGGCCCAGGCAGTCGAGGCGGCCAGGAGCGGGGTCAGAGTGTTCAAGTCCCGAGGGGCCACATCCGAAAGAGCCAAGTCACCAGTGCAGGCGGCCCGGCGGACACCGGCGAGGACGGCCTGGCGGGCCCCCAAGTTGCCCGCCGGCACACCAGCGACGTCTGAGGAGTCGTCCACGACGGCAGACTCCTGCTCAAGCGAGGACGACGACGTCCAGAGAATAAAGAAACACGGGGAGAAGCAACAGACCCGCGAACGGCAAGACCGCCGCTGCGACGGGTGTGGGGCGTCCCACGACCGGACGAGGTGCCCGTTTCGGAAAGCCGAGTGTCACAACTGCGGCCAAACGGGGCACATTGCCAGACTATGCAGGCGCGGGCGACCTGAGAACAAGGGCACCTCGAGCCACACCCAGGCACACCAACAGAAAGCGGCCGGCACCAGGAAGGTCTCAACCAGCTACAGCGAGGAAGGCGTGAACCACGTGGGCCTGGAGCACCGGCGTTTTTTCATAGAGGTACTGTTACAGGGGGTCCCAGTGAGGATGGAGATAGACTCAGGGTCGTCATATTCCATCCTGTCCCAAAAAGAGTTTATGCACATTCCCCCAGATGCGCGGCCCAAACTGCGGGCCATGAGGTCACACTTACGGGACGTGCAGGGAAAGGGGATCCCAGTGTTGGGGGTGGGGAACTTCAAGGTGAAGTTCAAGAGTTACTCCGAGAAACTGCCCCTAGTGGTGCTCAAGGGGGGGAGATGCTGCCTTTTGGGAACGCAGTGGTTTGCTCCCCTGGAATTGAACTGTCTGGCATTAACGCCATCGAGACTGACCCAATGCAGGACGTGTGCAATGCACACCCGGACGTTTTCAAGAAAGGGCTCGGGACATACAAGGGCCCCCCGGTATCTTTTGATCTGGACCCAGAAATCCGGCCCATCCGCCTCAAGCCAAGGAGAGTGCCCTTCGCCCTCAAGGAAAAGATCAAGGCGGAACTGGACAAATTGGTGGGGCAGGGGATTTTGGTTCCAGTCGATTCGGCGGAGTGGGAAACGCCGATTGTTATGGCTCTTAAATCAAACGGGTAGGTCAGGATTTGTGCGGACTATAAATGTACGATCAATAAGGCCATTCGGCCAAATGCATATCCGGTGCCCGTGGTCAGCCATTTACTGGCCACGTTACATGGGGGGAGGTGTTTTGCCAAGCTAGATCTGGCGCAGGCATATCAGCAGCTCTCCGTAACCACAGCTGCTGCCGCTGCGCAAACCATCGTCACGCACAAGGGGGCATTTAAGGTAACGTGCCTACAGTTCGGCGTGAATTCGGCCCCCGGGATCTTCCAGTCCCTCGTGGAACGCCTTTTAAAGGGACTTCCAGGCGTCCTCCCATATTTTGACGATGTGTTGATAACAGCTGGGAGCGAATTAGAGTTAGCTAAGAGGCTAGACGGGGTCCTTTCGGTATTCGAGAAAGCGGGACTTCGACTGAGAAGGAACAAATGTGTATTCTTTGCGAGGGAGGTTGAGTTCCTTGGGTTCAAGATAACCCCAGAGGGCATAAAGCCCTCCGAGTCCAAGGTTGCGGCCGTGCAAAACGCCCCTCGCCCCACTGCAAAACCGGAGCTGCAGTCATTTCTAGGGCTCTTAAATTTTTACCATTCCTTCCTGCCAAGGAAGGCATCCGTTGTGGAGCCACTGCACGCGCTCTTAAAGAAAGAGGTGATTTGGCGGTGGGGAGATAGGCAGGAGAAAGCTTTCAGGGAGCTAAAGGCGCTTTTATCCTCGGATGCTGTCCTGACCCAGTTTGACCGGAGAAAACCAGTAGTTTTAGTCTGTGATGCGTCCCCAGTGGGGGTGGGGGCGGTGCTATGCCACGTGTTGGAGAGCGGGCGGGAAGCCCCAGTTGCATATTACTCTAGGTCGCTTTCAAAGGCCGAGCGCAACTACGCGCAAACAGATAGGGAGGCATTGGCCATAATCGCGGGAACCAAGAAGTTCCACGATTTCCTATACGGCCGCAAGTTTACGGTGGTGACTGATCACAAGCCTCTCCTGGGAATCTTCACCACAGGCAAGCCCACCCCCCAAATCCTGTCCCCCCGAATGCTACGTTGGGCGATTTTCCTTAACGCCTACCAGTATGAGCTGGTCTATCGCCCAGGGAAGGAGATCTCCCATGTGGACGCGCTGTCCCGATCTCCCCTCCCTAGTTTAGGAGACCCCGCATGCGAGGTAGAGCAGGATCACCAAGTCCTGCTGATCGAGTCCCTCGACTCACCCCCCATCGTCCCGGCCGACCTCACCAAGGCCACGGCGGCCGACAAGATACTGGCCCAAGTTAGTTCCTGGGTTAGGAAAGGGTGGCCATCCACCCCCCCCCCCGAGGAATTTTTCAAGCCATTTTTCAGGCGTAGAGTAGAGCTTTCCCTGGAAAGGGGCTGCCTACTTTGGGGCCAACGGGTAGTCATCCCAGAGAAGCTAAGGGCTAAGGTGCTGAAGCTACTGCATACCAGTCACCCGGGAATAGTGCGCTCCAAGGCTCTAGCCAGGAGCTTCTTTTGGTGGCCCCAGATAGACGCGGATATAGAACGTTTAGTGGGCACGTGTGAGAGCTGCCAGAGCTCTCGGCCCGAGGAGTCCCGGTTACCCCATAGGGAATGGGACACGGCCCGCGGGCCATGGTCCCGGGTTCATGTCGACTTCGGTGGCCCTTTCCGCGGGTCCATGTTTCTACAGATAGTCGACTCCTATTCAAAGTGGTTAGAAGTAATCCCCATGAACAGCACCTCCTCTGCGGCAACCATTAAACAGTTGCGCAAGGTCTTTGCCTGTTTCGGCCTGCCAGACGTCCTCATTAGCAATAACGCTAGTACCTTCACATCTGCGGAGTTCAAAACGTTTATTGAAAGAAACGCCATCAGGCACATTACCGCTGCCCCTTTTCACCCTGCCACAAACGGTCAGGTAGAGCGCCAAGTGCGCACTACGAAAGACGCACTGCGGCGCATAGGTCCCGGCGAGTTGAATCTTCACCTGTGCCAGTTCCTCATCTGCTACAGGACAACCCCCCTAGCTTCAGGGTTTTCGCCAGCTGAACTCCTCATGAGGAGGCATCCGGTAACACTTTTTGACCGGATGGATCCGTCCAGGGTGGAGGATGAGGGGAGAAATGTAAATATAGGGGTAGATAGCTCCAAAGGTTTTTCGGTAGGGGACCCGGTTCACTGCAGGAACTACGCGGCCTCGGGGCCAGCATGGGTACCAGGGACGATCATCGAGCAGACGGGGCCAGTATCCTACAGGGTCGAGACTAGCTCGGGTCTACTCTGGAGAAGGCACGCCGACCAACTCAGAAGGTGAGTCACCAGTGAAGGGGAATCAGCGTTAGGGTCCTCCCCCACCCGCGTTCCCCAAGGGGGAGATACGGCGGCATCCGCCGATACAAATGCATACCCTGGATTCTCACCCACAGAGGAGGGTACTTTGAAAGAGAGGGATGAGTTTGGTTATGATTTGCAGTACCAGGGGGGCATAGCGGAGTGGTCCCCCACCCGTCCTAGCGAGAAGAGGGGTTTCAGTTCAGCCCCTGGTACCTCCAGTCCCCCCAGCCCTTTTGTTTTGGAATATACTATAGCTCCAGCCCCCCGGAGACAGACACCCCCGAATCAGGCAGCAGGGGGCAATCCACACGCCTCAGCCCCTAGAACTCCCGGACAGGCAACAGGGGATGGCGAGACCACGAGGGTCTCCTCATCGGTCCCGAGATTCGTACTGGGGGGGACCCCAAGTTCCTCGGGTGGGGGGCAGGAGTTCACATCCCGACTGTTCGTTCCATTCCCATCCCCAAATGCAAGGTTGTCGCAGAGTCCCCACCGAACCACTAATGAGTCCCCCCTTTCCATTGCAGGAAGGGACTCCGCGGAACCAGGAGCCCCCGGCTCCCCTGTGTTAAGTCAAGCGGCCGCACGCCCCAGACGCACGTGCGGCAAACCACAATGGTTGAGGGACTTCGTCCCATCCTAGGGGGGAGGGGTGTTATGTATGTACAATGTTGCTTTAAGAAATGCATGAATATAACCTGACCACTATTACAATGTAGCTCAGCTGTTTAGGAACGCGAGTAAGCTGCCTATAGAGGGCAGCTGCGAGCGTTCAGCTCACATGGTTCACATTCCCCAAATCACCGGCAGCCGCGGGAACCTTCCCCGCGCGAGGATCACCTGGAGAAGATGGGCGTGACTCAGAATGACGTCACGCCGGTAGCAGCCAATAAGCTACCGTGCAACGAGATTCAAATGTATGTACTGCAGTATATAATGAGCTGTACCTCCGCCATTACCACATGTTCATCCTGATCATCAACCAATAAACCTGTGTTAGTCCTCACTGCGACTCCTTCCTTGTATTCCGTGCAAGACACCAAACGTTGGGTGGGTGGTAGAGAGGAGCATGCCTTCCCCCATGGTTCCTCAGTATCTGCACCCCTTTTTAGGGGTGGTTTCTTAATTCTGTTTTTATCTGTTTTATTCATGTTGTGAACCATGGCCATGGTCGAGTGGGCAGTATAGAAATTTAACAAAATAAATAAATAATTCACAGAGCTCCTGCAATACAAGAACCTGGTCATGGTAGACAGAAACCACAGCAGATAGAAGATGTCCCTAAACCTTTCATTGCTGAAAATGGTTGGCAATTTTACACTTTCCGTGTTCCCAGTTCATTATTGTTCCTGCACACATATATGTAACCTCTATCCTATAGCAGACAGAGCTGGGGGCCACCAGGGCTATACAGCTTACTATTTATGTGGGATTTTCCCCACATGACCTATTGGTCTTTAATGCCCTATCCCAACAGGCAGCAGCAGCTTCAAAATAGGAATTTTCTAAATGGCCAGCAGGATACAGTATGTTTGATTTCCTCAACACATATTGGCATTGTCAAAACTATATATATTTTTTATTCAATACATGTTGGGGAAGCAAAATTGTAAATTTCAACTCCCAATGTATTATCTTTCCCAAATACCTTAGTGAGGGCTGAATTATTCTCTAGCTTATTTATGGCTGATGTTTTGACATTTTGCACAGACAGCTGCCAAAACATATTCAATATTTCATTTTTTAAAAAGGAAATACTATTTTTAAAAATAATACATTATTCAGATGATTGCATATAATTACTCTAGACTCAAACATTTGTTTTATCTCAGCCTTATTAGGCTAGTAAAATATCATGTGAATTGTTCAGGAGCAAAATAAAGATTTGTAGAACAAGAACCTTTTTTAAAATATAAAAAAAATACAGACACCATAGCTTTAAACTGAAATTAAAATATTTGTGAGCTTTCCTTCTTCCTTTCTTTTTCCAGTCCCATTATAAATTGAAACAAAAACCCTTGACTTTTTATATAGCCAGCATTATATTGTTCATGTAAGGTTTGGTGTAACCCACTGATTGATGAGGTGTTGGGATATGTATGTCTTCTTTCTCCTCTCCTTCTCCTCCTCTTTCTCCTCCTCCTTTACTTCCTCTTTTACTCATTCAGATGTTGAGAGATATACAAGTTCTTGTCCTGGCACTTCTAGTGGCCTCCACCAGTGTTATTTGGTGCTCTTGTAATATGTATTTGATGTTATCTCTACATATGCCTCTGGGTCTGCCTTGTGCTCTTTGTCCTTCTCCTGTTTTCACATATGCCTTGTATGGTCTGGAATTCCAAGTCATTAGTCCAAATTTGCTAATGTCCTAAGACCGTGTGGTGGAGCTATGGAGTACACAGTATCTGGGGAATCCCATGTGCCTCCCACAGCATTTCATGTGTAGGTCCATCTTTCTAATTACTAACACCCTGGCTCACTGACCAGGGAAGAGGGGCCTGAGTAGCTTAGGACCACACTCAGAGAAGGCCCTTCTCCAGTGCCAGCAAGATCCCCAGTGACAGATGTCCCAAGAGAAGGACCACCCACCACAAGCAATGACAGCAGAATTCAGCCTGGTGACAAGGAACATCAGTGGGGGTAACCCAACAGTAATGATAGGGGGAAATGAAGGTGAAGGACAAGGGGAATGCCCATAGGTGGAGGGCAGTCATCAGTGGAGTCAGGGGACAAAATGGAGATGGAGTGGGTGGGTGTTGCAGAATGGACCATTTTGAGACCAGTGGTTCTGGAAGCTTTCATATTTATTACACTTCTAAATTGTCCATTTAGTATGGCGCTACTCTGGGCAGTGTATAACACATATTAAAATAGATATATATCAAGGTGAAATGGCACATGTCAAATAATGATAATAAATTAACTTATAACAAAATTAAACCCACCATCTGCTTCTGTGCAATAATGGGTGGGTCTTTATAAGCTGCATCCTGACTCTGCCACCCCTGCAGTACATAAGTCTCAGAGATTCCCCACCATGCCAATACTTACACAGGACTGAAAGAAGAGAAAGAAGAGGCTCTGGCAACAGGCAAGGATGACCCAGGATCTCTAGGAGCAGCTGGCAAGTCCCTGAGGTGCAGGACCCAGAAACTTGCATCAGCCTTGGGTGAACTCAGGGTGCAGTTCTGTGATGGCATTATGAATCACTCCTAGCCTGGACCTAGGGAGACTCTGATCTTAAGACCTATAGTCGTATGGCCCCAAGGGAACTTGTAGCACGTCAAGGTGGAGTGTAGGCTTATTCAATGCTGTACCAGTGAATATAAATGAAATAACTACTGTAAGTGAAGTCAGGATAGTAATAATGAGCAAGTAGTTTGATCTACTTTGTAGCTCATTTCAAGCCAATTTCAGATCTAAACAAGTTTATTTATTTATTTATTTAAATTCAATTTTTTATGCCACCCCAATCAGGTAAACCCGACTCTGGGTGGCTCACAACAAGTTAAAACATACATAAAAAACAGTTGAGCCATTAAAACCCAACATACCCACCCACCTATCCCATTTATCATTAAAAGACTACCCACGTTAAAAATGCCTGCATTAGAATTAAAAGAAATGGGAACTTATTTAATAAGCCAACAGGCAAGGACCATCCTTCCATTTGGGCCCCACACCTGTCCCGCCAACCAGGTTTTTAGGTCTTTTCTGAAAGGTAGCAGCTCCATCTGCTCCCACAGCTCTACTGGTAGGAGGTTCCACAAGGCTGGTGCGGACATGGAAAAGGCCCTCCTTCGTGTACCAGAGAGACAAGCCCCTCTGGCAGATGGAACAATTAGGGAGCCCCTCCGGTCAGCTCTAGTTGGACGGGCAGACACTCTTGGGATGATGCGGTCTCTAAGGTAACCTGGCCCACTACCATGAAGGGCTTTAAAGGTCAAAACCAGCACCTTGTACTGCACTGGTAACCAGTGCAGCTCCCGAAGTAATGGTGAGGCATGGGCATAATGCCCGCACCCCATCACCACCTGGGCCGCTTCATTCTGGACCAGCTGCAACCTCCGAATGGTCATCAAAGGCAGCCCCATGTAGAGTGCATTGCAATAATCTAGCCTGGAGGTGACCAGAGCATGTGTGACCCTGAGCAGGGAGTCCCGGTCCAGGAGGGGATGCAACTGATGGATGACGCGAAGCTGTGCGAAAGCCCTCCTGGCTATGGCCGCCACCTGATCTACAAGTAGCAGCCCCGAATCCAGGAGGACCCCTAAATTGCGTACCGGGTCTGTCTGAGGCAAAGCAGTCCCATCCAAGACCAAAGTTGGTAGCTCCATGGATAACACGGGACCCCCCATCCAAAGCCACTCAGTCTTGGAGGGATTCAATTGTAGCCCGTTGTCCCCCATCCAGACCCCAACATCTGGATAGGACATTGACTGCATCACTGGGGTTCCCATGGGCTGAGATATATAACTGTCCATACTGATGATACCTTACCCCATGGGAACGGATAACCTCACCCAACGGCTTCATGTATATGTTAAATAGGAGAGGAGAGAGCACCGAGCCCTAAGGCACCCCACACTGTAGGGGCCTAGCACTGGACCTCTCACTCTCCAACCACACCGACTGGGTACGGCCCTCCAGAAATGAGGAAAACCAGGACAACACAGTGCCCTGGATCCCCAAACCTTTGAGCCGTTCCAGAAGGATACCGTGGTCAACGGTATCGAAAGCCACTGAGAGATGCAAAAGAGCCAGTACGGATGGATGACCCCGGTCCCGCTCCCGCAAGAGATCAAGTTTGGATAAGGTTAGACTAAGTAAAGGATTATTTGGCTCTGTAACTCTAATATCTCCTCTCATATGCCTCTCAGAGCTTCACTATGTAGAATATAAGGTTTCCCTTGCTTGAAAGCTAGTCATATCCAACTCTAGGGTTCAGTGCTCATCTCTGTTCCAAAGCCAAAGAGCCAGCGCTGTCTGCTTCTGCAAACGTTTCCATGGTCATGTGGCAGGCATGATAGACACTGGAGCACACAGAACACTGTTTACCTTCCCACCAAAGTGGTCCCTATTTATCTACTTGCATTTTTTTGCTTTCAAACTGCTAGGTTGGCAGAAGCTGGGACAAAGACGGGAGCTCATTCCATCCTACAGCATTTGGGTATCAAACTGCTGACCTCCCGCCTTCCAGTGAGCCACTGCAATATAGCTTGAGCAAAATCCTTAACCAGATCAGCCTACTACATCCCAATTGTTATAAGGCATGGTTGATAACAAAATGACCAGATATGGTTCTTGCCTGATGTGACAGAATGCTTTGGACAGATCTGGAGATTTGGATGTCTAAAACGAGCCAGAAGAAAACAGACAATGTATCTACAACAAGGTGGTATGGTCAGATGCAGAGCTGCCTATGTTCATTGACAGCTCTAACATTCAATCTCTAGCAAAAATCTTATCACAGTCTCCAATCATAGTGTTTGTGGAGAGAGATTTTGTAAGATCACAAAAGGAATTCATACCTGTCAAGTTTCCCGGCCAAAACAGGAAACTGGACAGCTATGCTTATCCTGTGCTGGCCTCCAGTCTAACTCCAATCTAAGTGCAGTCTAACTGATATGGGATGATGGCGGGAAAGAGTGTAAAATACGGGGGTTTGACAGAAACTTGACAGGTATGGAATAGATACAGAATTATCTTGTGCAGTTCTTTGTCATTCTTTTACCAGGTTTACCAGTGTCAGCAGCAGCAGCAGTTGGAGTGAAAGATATCTCAGAGCATAGTTGTGTTGAGCTTAATCCGAGTCAATCCCCAGGCCTGGTGGCGCAGTGGGTAAACTGCTGTCCAGCAACCAAAAGGTTGTGAGTTTGATCCTGACTAGGAATCAAGGTTGACTCAGCCTTCCAGCCTTCTGTGGTCAGTAAAATGAATACCCATCATGTTGGGGGCAAAATGATAATTACTGTAACTTGTGAACCACCCAGAGAGTGCACTAAGTGCTATGGGGCAGTATAGAAGTGAGATTGCTTTGCTTTTTGACTTCTTAATATTATTTCAGTAGTTTTTTGTCCAATCTTCCCTTTTCAGATCCAGTTTGTTTGAGCAGTCAAAACTGGTGTGTATATATTTGTATACTGTTAGGTGTCTGATCTGGTTTTTGTGTGTGGTTCATTTTTTCTCAAAATCTCTCTCTCTCTCAAGTATTTGCATTCATCTGAATTCTGCCAGGAAGTATTACTAAATGTGCTCACAAAAAACATGTCATTATTTCATTGAACAGTTTATTCATATGGCGAACATGAATCACAACAAAAATATTATTGGTTATACTGGCATTCTTGTAAGGTTTGTGTAACTTGCTGTGGCTAAGTTCAACACATTAACAAGATACTGTGCACATCTTCGTTGTTCAATTTGGCATGCAACCAAGGCCTCATCAATAAGCTGCAGTTAGCCATAACAAATTATACAAACCTTAAACAAACATCAGTAGGATTCAGGTTATATTTAATTTTTATGGCTTGTTTCATTCATGTTTTAGGAGCAAAGAGCTATATTTAATTTCCAGTCCATTACACCTCATTATTTCAACACATCTGTTTCAATGCAACAGTTACTATTACATTGCCATGGTACCTGATCATTCACTGCACTTAACTGATGTGACCTAATCAATCATGGGCCTTGGTGGCTTAATGGTTACGACACTGAGCTTGATGACTGGAAGGTTGGTATGTCAGCAGTTTTAGACCCAAGCACTGCATGACAGAGTGAGCTCCTGTTCTCTGTCACAGCTCCTGCCAACCTAGCAGTTCAAAGGAAGAAATTGCAAGTAGATAGTAAATAGTTACTGCTTTAGTGGGAAAGGTTACAGTGTTCCTTGTGCTTCAGTATCTAGTCATGCCTGCCACATGACCACGGAAACATCTGCAAATGCAGACAAGTGCTGGCTCTTTGGCTATAAACAGAAATGAGTACCAACCCCTACAGTTGGACATGACTGGCATTCAAGCAAGGGAGACCTTTATCTTTTGTTGTTATTCAGTCACACAGTCAAGTCCGATCCTTTGCGACCCCATGGACCACCGCACTTCCCTGTCCTCTGCTCTTCTCCACAGCCCACACAGGTCTACGCCCATCACATCAATAATGCCATCCAGCCACCTCATCCTCTGCCGTCTCTTTCTCCATTTGCCTTTGATCTTTCCTATCATCAAGGCCTTCTCAAGTGAGTCCTCTCTTCTAATTTGGTGGTCAAAGTACTTGAGCTTCAGCTTCAGTATTTGTCCCTCCAATGAGCAGTCAGGGTTGATTTCCTTCAGGATTGACTGATTTGTTCTCCTTGCAGTCCAGGAGACTCTATTCTTCTGTGCTCAGCCTTCCTTATGGTCCCACTTTCACAGCCATACATTACTACTGGGAATACCATTGCTTTGACTATGTAGACTTTTTTGGGCAGTGTGATGTCTCTACTCTTTATTATGCTGCCTAGGTTTCTCATTGCTTGCCTCCTAAGAAGTAAGCATCTTTTTATTTCATGGCTGTAGTCCCCATCTGCAGTGATCTTGGATCCCAGGAAAGTAAACTCTGTCACTGCTTCTATTTCTTCCCCTTCTATTTGCCAGGGAATGATGGGGCCGGATGCCATGATCTTGGTTTTTTTTTTTTACTCCCATCTCTTAAAGTATTTGCCACAGTTTATTGTGGTCAACACAGTCAAAGGCTTTAGTGCAGTCAATGAAACAGAAATGGACTTTTTTCTGGTACTCCCCTGCTTTTTCCATGATCCAGTGAATGTTTGTAATTTGGTCTCTAGTTCCCCTGACTCTTAGGAACCCAGCCCACACTTCTGGAAGTTCTTGATCCACAAACTGCTGAACTCTATCTTGTAGGATCTTGAGCATCACTTTGCTAGCATGTGAGATGAGCACAATTGTATGATAATTTGAGCATTCTTTGTCATTTATCTTTACCTTTATCTTTACTTAATCAATTATGAGGCACCTCCCTAGCAGTAACATAGGAACCCATCCTACACTTAGGGCTACAGGAAAGCAGACTGATTTGCCTTCCTCTCAGTTAATAGTAGAAATAAACATACCTTCTCTGTAAGAAGAGTCCCATTTGAGCATGAATAGCAGGTGGAAGGCAGTAAGGCCACACTGGGAAGAATGAGCACCTCAGATGCAAAGCATGCAATTCTTGGTTCCTACCATGAAAGTGTGACTTGGAAGAAAGTCATTTTATGAAATTAAAGACAGAGAAATATCTTCTTGATGTTGCAGCTAGTGAAAACAGCAACAACCCTGTGCCACTTATCTTTTACTAACAATGCTTTACATGCGTTGCACACAGAACTGCCTAGCTTTCTTAAAAACATGATATTTGGATGCCTGCAATGTAGGATAATAATAATAATTTTGTGTCACAGATTACTCTGGGTTGAAAGGATTTTTAGGGGATGTCTGAATGAGGCTCTTCCATGTCCCCAAGTGCAGCTCTCGGGTATCGAACCCCAACCTTCCAGTCTCCAGCTCAGCGTCTTATGATAAAGCTAACTAATGACTTATCTATGTTGCAGTTGAAAAAGAGAAAGTTAAGAGACATGTGCAGTTTGGTGGATACTTATGAATTTTAGTATAGTTGCTTAAGACTAATTGTAGTAGGTTGTGTGTAATGCTAAACACAGATAGTGAATAGGAGGAATAAAGGGAGGGGAAAATGACAGAGGGTGGTTTTTTTGTGTAGCATTTTTTTCCACGAGTATATAAGCATGGTTAAACTGTTGATCAGGGATCGTTCTCATTGACTGGGCACCTTAAGCACTTAGTTTTATTAAACAACTAGCATAGGTTGCCCGGCGTTGCCGGGCTATTATAAACTGTGATCAGCTTCTTCTTTTTTTTGTGGATTAAAGAAAGAACAAAGGATGATATAATTGTTTCATATTGTTTTATTTAACCAAATAATGTTTTAGTTTGTTGTTGTTTTTTGTTAATAGTTGTACCGTAGGTAATATTTTTAATAATGTGAAAGTACATGTTTTTTACATTCAATGTTTTAAAACTGTGTTTAGATGTTTTGGGTTTTTGTTTGAGTTAAAACTAAACACAGGATGTCATAAATCTTTTTATTTTATTTTTTTGACATATGTTTGTGATTTGTGTAAACGTTTGATTTATTGTTATGTTTTTGACTTGTTTTTACTCTTGTGGCCTCTAGGTGGGGCTGTTGTGTCTTTTTGAGTTGTTTTTACTATTCTGCCCTGTAGGTGGGGCTGCTAGTGGTTTTGTTTTAGTTTCACTGTTTTTTCTCTCCTGGCCTCTGGGTGTTCTTCTGGTAAGTCATCTTTGTTTCTTCATTTCTGTTCCGGTTATCGTGGAGGGAGGACGTGCTGGTGAGTCATCTGGTTTTCTTTCTTCTGGGGTTTTTCTTTGTTTTGCTTTTGTGGTGGTGGGCTGGGAGGTGTTTCTGTTTGTTCTTTTTCGTTTTGGTTGAGTTTTAGGTTTGTTTAATTGGTTTGTTATTTCTGATTTTGTTTAATTTTTCTTATTTCATTGTTGTTTATTTGTGTAATTAGTTGTTGTTTGTTTGTGTAATTTGTGGTTTTTTTGTGTTGTAGTTAGGTGTTTTGTATGTAGTTTTGTGTTATTGTGGATGTTTTTGTTTGTGTATTTTGTGGTTTATTTTTTGTTTATTCATGGTTTTTTAATTATTGATTTATTTTTGTTTTATTATTTTTATTAATGTTGGTGTTTGTTTTTGGTGTTTACTTCTGAAGAACGGGCTGCCTGTCGGTTCCTCTTTTCCCTATTGCTGCTTTGAATTTTGGTTTCGATGCAGCAATGGGGGAAAGGAGGGGAAGGCAATCAGCCCGTTCTTCTCCTGGGAAGGTTTGTTAGGTAGGTAGGGGAGAAGGATGAGGCAGAGAAGAGCTATCTGTGCTTAATGATGGTTCTCTCCTCTCTGTCTCCTTTTTCTCCTGGCTTACCTAACTGGAGATCAGCAGACAGCGATCCATAAGGGGTGGAGCTCTTCCTTCCGGATTGCTGGCTGTTGCTTTTGTTTTCGGAAGTACAAAAGCATCAGCCAGTCATCCGCCAGGGAGGGTGCTTCCCCTGATGAACTGCTGCCTGTTTTGGCATTTTTTTCCACCCCGGCTCAACTTTCCTTGAGGCCGGCGGTGGTCTCACCGTGTCTTCGGCGGGGTAGCGCGGAGGAGAGGAAGTCCCTCTTCTCCCCGTTGCTCCGGGAAAGAAGGCTGGCAGGTGTCTCACGGTGGAGTTTTGCGGCTTTTTGTTTTGCGTGGCTGTTGAGTCGCTGCATCTGCCTGCTGGGGACTTTTGGTCCCATTGCGTTTTGTAATTTTATTTTTCACGTGCTGGCTTTCTCAGCGTTCTGCGCACTCACGGTGCACACCGCAGGATTCTGGGTCTTGTAGTTTTGCATTTGTGGTTTGCGTTCGTGCAGCGGTTTTTTCCTGTGGCTCAATTTTAATTGGCCGTGCCGCATTTCCCAATGTTCTTTTTGCTCGCGCCTCTCAGCCTAATTGGCTGTGGCGTGGTGCGGTACAAAGAATGTTGGGAATTGAAGTTGTTTCCCTTTGTTCATGTTCATGGGGCTCTTGCCCCACTGGCGCGTTTCTCAAACATTTAGTGACCTCCATACTGGGTTTGGGCGAGTGCAGGAGGCTCGGTATGGGATAGGATAAATGGGTGCAGAAACGTATAGCAAGTTCCAATGGTTAACCCTTGGATTTATAGGTATAGATTCTACTTTCTTCCCCAAGAATCTCTCTGGTTATTTATTTAAATACACCAGTTTGTCTCTGAACCAAGCCTTTGGGAAATCTGTCCTTTAGAGAGTAAAAAATTTTTTGTGTCAGAAATCACTCTGGGTTGAAAGGATTTTTGCTAGAGAAACTCCACCCAGGGGACACCCAAATGAAGCTCCTTTCATGTCCCCAAGATATGTCGTGTAGCATTTGGGTATCAAACACCGACCTTCCAATCTCCAAGCTCAGCATCTTAACCACTAAGCCATTGCAGTGCTGCAGAGGGCTTGGTGAGAAAAGAAGAGGCAGAACATTGTCTAAGGCCCCCTTCAGGCTGGAGAAGATCCCAAGACTACAGTTTGCCTTCACGGTATATAGTGCATGTGGAAGGGTAAATTATCATTAGACTGATCAATCATATTAGGAGATGTTGGATACTGGCATGGATGGGGATGGCAGCTTGGCACTTTACTTCAGGTTGAAAACTAAACTAGCACTGAATTTGGGTCCAAAGTTTTCTTCTGAAAAGTACTTCTCCTGGCCCATTATTTAGCCACCAGGATCGTCTGCCGCTGACTCGTTTTCAGTTTTGGAGGGTTACGGGAACAGCCCTTTCCAGGATTGGTGCCCAGGGTGCCCAGTACTGCACTCATTCATTCTGCACTGGGGCTGCCTCCACTGCCGCTGTTTTGGGTTACAGCCAGGAGGATATCAAACATATGGGCTGCTGGGTCTCTGATCGCTTTAAGTCCTACATACACCCCCTGGCTTATTGAACATCCTTTTGGTGCAGTTGTTCTTTTCTTTCAGGTGCCTTATTACCAGATGGCCTTTGCAGGGTGTAGTTGTTTGGCCACAGTTTCATTCATTTGGTGGCCGAGCATGCATGTTGAGCTCCATGTGTAGCACACCTGGGGCTGCAGGATAGTACTTTCCTTATGTGGCAAGGTCAGCGAGGGATGCATTGGAGCCAGCTCATCCCAGTGCTGTCTGAATCCAGGCACTGTTTACCCTTGGACATCCTCCTGCTGCATTTGGGGAGCAATGATCTGGGTTCAGTGACAAGTATTGATCTCAGTATGTCCATCCGCTGTGATCTCTTGTTGCTGCGCCAATGGTGGCTTGTGACTCGCTTTATCTGGTTGAGTATTAGAATTTGCATTGCCTTTGGAGTGCCATCTGACCCCAGACGCCTCGACTGTGCCCATCATGGAGTTAACAGGGTGGTTTCCTGCTTTCTCCAGGAGGAGGGCTTAGGCTCTGTTGTCAGGCATCAGGAGATCAGACCGGAGGCGTGTCACTTGTTCCGTGATGACGGAGTTCATCTCTCTGAAGATGGCATGCAACTCTTCCTGGAGGCTCTGTACTGTGGTCTTCAGACTGAGGTTTTGGCCTGGTGGTGGTGGTGGGGGGGGGCGGGGGGGCGTGGTGCAGTTAGGTACTCACCCCATGTGGCATGTAGTATGGGAATGGTAATAATTCAGCTAATTAGCATATCAAATTGGAAGGTAATTTGCACTACAGGCCATATATAAAGTAATAAGATCCATATGGCCTGTTAGGAGATTGGTGGGTTATTAAAATATACTTACAGAAGTTTGACAGCTTCATATTGGATTCCAGTAAGAAGTTAAGCATATTTAAGGGAATTATAATTGGACTTAATAAATTTAGGTTAGCAAATTGGTTTTAGAATAAAACAATTACCTTCCCATGCTACGACCGCAGTGCAGACTGTTTTTTCCTTCCACAGTTTGAGAGTTTGGGGGGGGGGGGAAGTAGCCAGTTATTAAATCCAAGATAAGGTGTTGTCTCTTCTTGAGGGGGTAGGTGTGCAAAGAGGATAAGTCATAACACAAGGAAGAAATGCTAAAAAGATTCCTAAGGCTTTAAAACTTTAAGCAATAGCTGCCTTAAATGTACTGCCTGGTGAACTAAATCCCAGTCTTTGATTAAGTGTGGAATTGCTGATCTCTGATAGATTTTGATTAGCATTCCCTTTAGCATGTTCTCTCCTAGGAGCAGCTAGATTAGTTCAAATCACTCCATTCCTGCTTCTGTGCTGCTAAATATATATATTTATCTGTTATTCAAAAATATTGCTCTATGTAACATAAATATTTCTAAACTGCTGTTTGTTCTGAAAGATCTCCAAATTAGCAAGAGCCTAAAACATGGGCCATTTGCACAAGTACTGCTGAGGTCTTAGTTTTAATAACTGGTTATATCAGAATTGGCTCCCCAGTGCTGGTTTTAATAACTGCCCCCCCCGAATTGGCTTCCCCATTAACTATACAATGGCTTATCTATTAAATGTCTAAGAAAGTGCATAGAATTGGTCCAGAACACATATCTAATATTTTGAGATACAGATTTTCATTTAAAGAACAGTTTTGCATAGTTCATTTCCCCACTCTTTATGTAACAGCAGTGAGCACTAGCTATTATGAAGCTTTTTTTATAAACAAATGACTGAATGCAATTAAAGTTGTGTGGTGTTTTTTTTAAAGAGTTCATTATCCTTTCAGCATTACTATGACAGAATACAGGTCAATTTGCAAACTAATTTGACATTATCTCCCTTCTCTCAGGCAAATAAGGGAGCTTTCACTCAGGTGACAGTACTGAGTGCTAGTAAGTATGAATCTATTTATAACATCTATCTTTGTCATCCAGAGGACTTGGTGCTCTTAGGGGAAATTGGAATATACAGTTATGAAGCCATCTGGTGTTTTGATTTTTAGTTGTAAATCTACACCTTCCATTCACAGCAGCTGCATGTAGTTGAGAGAACAGCTGTTCAGCTATTTTATTGTTTTCTTGTTGCAAACTGCTAAAAGCATCTGTCAGTTCCAGCTGCTATAGAGATGGCAGATAAGCTTCAAGTTCTCAGAGTGGTAGCTTTGGTAGTGGGTTGGATTCTGCTTCCTCTCGAAACAGGCATGGAGACATACAAAGATTACTTTCAAACATGGCCCAAAAATGAATTTGGGAGTACAGTTTTGCCTAAAGTAAATTTCAGTGTTCTGTCTCAGCATTAAGAAATGTCAACACTTAGGTAGGACTAATGAAATATTTCAAGGGCATGCCAAAAAAACAACAACTGGATTTTTGCTAAATGTTGATGCAACTGAGGAGAAAAATGAGTGCAGGCCGGCCTTTCCATGCCAGTTGCCTTCTGGCTGCATTGAATGACCTTTGACATCATTCACAGATGTTTTATCCTGCTGTCCATCAGATATGATGGACTATGTATGAATGGAACTGAGGTAAAAAATATCTGAGGAGGGTATCTTCAATCTCCACTTGTCCAACATTACATCGAAAAACAACACACCAAAAATGATCTCAAGTTTGCTGTCCTTGATGTGGTCAGACAGGATAAATATAATAGGTTCAGCTTAGATACACATCTTTTACAAAGGGAGGCAGAATTTATCCACAAGTTGAACAGTGTTGCCCCTCACAGACTCAATCATGAGTTGGAGCTGAACAGTTTTCTGTAGTACAGTAATACCTCGTACAAAGTCCGCTTCAAACAACATCGAATTCATACAACATCGCCTAATTTCTTGAAAAAAGTTACCTCATACAAAGTCGCTCGGCTTTGTATGAGGCATTCAGTTTTTCACAGGTTGCATTGTGCCTGGGCAGTATAAAAGACGGGACACATGCGTGCATTGCTCTTGTGGGTTTTGCACAAGGCAAAGACTGTTTAGGAGTGGTTTTGAGAGTGATTTTGGATTTTTTTTAAATTTTTCATCAGAATTTTTAGAAGCATTCCTGGGATTTTTGTAGCATTCTTCAGGTTCTTGGATAATCAGGATTGTTTGACATGTTTTTGTAATGTATTTAGCCTTTGGACCATGTATTCTTAAAGTTCTGTCAGTTTCCTGTCTGTTTCCTTGACTTTGCCCTGAAGTCTGTGCTGTTCCAGTACAATGTATCTCTATGGAAATGACGTTGTACGAGGCATCGCAGCAAGGATTTCGACGTTGTATGAGGCATCGCGGCTAGGATTTTGCATGCCTCATACAAAGTCCAAATCCGTATAAAGTCCTCCGTTGTATGAGGTATCACTGTATTTTTATATTTATGTAGAACAGTCTCTGTCCTCTTTGCTGATATATAAATTTTGTTTTGAGCTCCTTTAACACTATAAGATCTGGCTTCTTGTCAGTAATCTAAATTTTTACATTCTACCTGATCCGTTCCACCTGATTCTTCCTCTCCACTCTATATCAAGACTCCCGTCTTTCCATAGTTTGACATCATTTAGGCACTGAAGAATTTACTAAGAGGCCAGTAGATGCAACTAAGAAGGTGGGTCCCCTAGGAATTACAGGCTCTCATCTATTTATGAACGTTGATTGTTGATGTTTTTGATGCTGGGAGGGCTGAGGGGGATGGTAGAGGACAGAGGCGTCGCACAACAACTATATATATATATATATATATATATATATATATATATATATATATATATATATATATATATATATATATATATATATATATATATATATATATATATATATATATATATATATATATATATATATATATATATATATATATATATATATATATATATATATATATATATATATATATATATATATATATAGTTGTTGTGCGACGCCTCTGTCCTCTACCATCCCCCTCAGCCCTCCCAGCTCTGTGCCCATTGTGTCTATAATACCATCTAGCCATCTCATCCTTGGACTCCCCCTTCTTCTTTTGCCCTCCACCTTTCCCAACATCAAGGCCTTCTCAAGTGAATCCTCCCTTCTCATTTGATGTCCAAAGTATTTTAGCTTCATCTTTACTATTTGACCTTCCAATGAGCAGTCAGGGTTAATTTCTTCTAAGATTGACCTATTTGTTCTCCTCGCTGTCCAGGGGACTCTCAAAACCCTCCTCCAACACCACATTTCAAAGGCATCTATTCTTCTGCGTTCAGCCTTCCTAATTGTCCAGCTCTCACATCCATACATTACTACTGGGAAAACCATTGCTTTTTGTTTGCAATGTAATGTCTCTGCTTTTCACTATGTTCCCCAGGTTTCTCATCGCTTGTCTCCCAAGAATCAGTGCCTTTTTATTTCATGGCTGCAATCCCCATCTGCAGTGATCTTTGATCCTAAGAAAGTAAAATCTGTCACTGCTTCTACTTCTTTCCCGTCTATTTTCCAGGAACTGATGGGGCCTGTTGCCATTATCTTGGTTTTCTTGATATTGAGTCTCAAGCCAGCTTTTGCACTCTCCTCCTTCAGCCCAATCAAGAGATTCTTTTGGTCTTCCTCACTTTCTGCCATTAGGGTGGTATCGTCTGCATATCTCAGATTATTGATGTTTCTCCCAGCGATTTTAATCCCATATTGTGATTCCTCCATCCCTGCACTGCGCATTATGTGCTCTGTGTATAGGTTGAATAAGCATAGTGACAAAATGCAGCCTTGTCTTACTCCTTTTCCTATTCCAAACCACTCTGTTATTCCATGTTCTGTCCTAACTGTTGCTTCTTGGTTCATGTACAGATTTCTCAGGAGGCATATGAGGTGCTCTGGTATTCCCATCTCTTTAATTACTTGCCACATCTTGTTGTGGTCCACACAGTCAAATGCCTTAGTGTAGTCAATAAAACAAAAGTAAACTTGTTTCTGGTATTCCTTTGTTTTCTCCATGATCCAGCGTATGTTGGCGATGTGGTCTCTAGTCCCCCTGCCTCTTCTGAAACCAGCCTGCACCTCTGGTAATTCTCTCTCCACATGCTGCTGAAGTCTGTCCTGTATTATCTTGAGCATCACCTTGCTGGCATGTGGGATGAGCGCGATTGTTCGATAATTTGAACATTCTTTGGCATTGCCCTTTTTTGGGATTGGGACGTATACTGATCTTTTCCAATCCTATGGCCACTGTTTTGTTTTCCAAATCTGCTGGCATATTGAATGCAGTAATTTGACGCCATCATCTTTTAGCGCTTTGAAAAATTCAACTGGGATACCATCATCTCCACTAGCTTTGTTGTTTGCAGTGCTCTTTAGGGCCTTTATGACTTCGCTCTCCAGGATGTCTGGCTCAAGTTCAATTTCTTCATCATTGTGATTATCAGGAGTGTTGAGGTCCTTTTTGTAAAGTTCCTCTGTGTACTCTTTCCATCTTTTCTTAATTTCTTCTGCATCAGCTAGCTCCTTTCCGTCTTTGTCCCTTATCATGGTCATTTTTGCTTTAAATGTTCCCTTGATTTCCCCAACTTTTTTTGAAAAGATCTCTGGTTCTGCCTCTTTTGTTGTTTTCCTCCATTTCTCTGAACTGTTCTTTTAGATAGTTTTCCTTATCTCTCCTTGCTTTTCTTTGAAATTCTGTGTTCAAATGGTTGTAGTTTTTCCTTTCTCCTTTGACTTTTGCATTCCTTCTTTCCTCTGCTATTTTAAGAGCCTCATCAGACAACCACTTTGCTTTCTTACTCTTCTTTTCTTTTGGTATGGTTTTCTTTGCTGCTTCCTTCATGATGTCCCTCATCTCCGTCCATAATTCTTCCGGTACTCTGTCTACCGAGTCTAAGCCATTAAATCTGTTCATCACCTCCACCGTGTATTCTTTAGGGATGCTGTCTAGGTGATATCTTTCTGGTCTCCGTGTTTTCCCTATTTTCTTTAGTCTAAGCCTGAATTTTGCGATCAGTAGGTTGTGATCTGAGCCACAGTCTGCTCCAGGTCTTGTTTTTGCTGACTGTATGGAGGTTCTCCATCTTTGGCTGCAGAGTATGTAGTCAATCTGGTTTCGGTGTTGGCCATCTGGTGATGCCCATGTGTAAAGTCGCCTCTTGTGTTGCTGGAAGAGAGTGTTTGCTATGACCAGTGCGTTCTCTTGGCAGAACTCTATCAATCTTTGCCCTGCTTCATTTTGTGTTCCAAGACCAAATTTGCCTGTTATTCCCTCCACTTTTTGATTTCCTACTTTGGCATTCCAGTCTCCTAATATAATTTGGACATCATTTCTTGGTGTCTGTTCTATGAGGTGTTGTAAGTCCTCATAGAACTGGTCCATTGTGGCTTCATCTGCACCAGTGGTTGGTGCGTATATTTGGATCACAGTGACATTGAAAGGTTTGCCTTGAAATCTGACTGACATCATTCTGTCATTTTTGAGATTGTATCCCATTACTGCTTTTCTCACTCTTTTATTGACAATTATGGCTACTCCATTTCTTCTAAGGTTTTCTTGCCCGCAGTAGTAGATATGATGGTTTCCAGAGCTGAATTCACCCATCCCTGTCCATTTGAGCTCACTGATGCTCAAGATGTCAATGCTTATTCTTTCCATCTCATTTTTTACCACTTCCAGTTTTCCTTGATTCATAGACCTCACATTCCATGTCCCTATGCAGTATTGTTCCCTGCAACACTGTATTTCTCCTCCCCCTTTCGTATCCCTCCCCCTTTTCAGATCTGCTGTGCTGAGCATCCCCTTGTTTTGCCTTTTGTTTTGGTCCATAGGGTTCTCTTGGCAAACTTTGTGGCGTGCCTTGCCGGTCTCTACGCCAGTCTTTTCCCATCACTCATGTTATCACAGTTTAAACAGTTTTAAAACAAATATTATCATGCACAATATCACAGTTAATCACATAGTATCAAAGTAAAAGTTGAACTAATTAATGAAAGGGAAAGAAAGAAAGAAAGAAAGAAAGAAAGAAAAAGTCCACTATATCAAGTCTCTATGTAAGTCAGTTTCTTGTACAGTCACTATGTCAGTTGACATAAGCCTTCTATGTTTAGTCAACTATATTATTTCAGTTCAATTACTTATCCTTTGCATGCACACAGCAGCTCTTGCCTCTCTTCGGCCGCATGGAGTCGGTCAAAGGCACCGGCTCGCGCCTCGCTGTGATGGTGGTTGTGGATGGTATCTCCTGGGGGTGGTCGGGGGTCTCCGGAAGTGTCCTTCTCTCTGGCCCCAGGTCTTTGGATGGGGAGGGAGGGGCAAGATCCTTTACTCACCTCCCACTTGGGCCTCTCTGGATGGCAAATGGGCAGTAGAGCTGGGCCTTCCTGAAGCCTTTTCTTCCTCTCCAGGCTCAGGTCTTTGGATGGGGAGGGAGGGGCAGGATCCTTTACTCACCTCCCCTGTGGGCCTCTCTGCATGGAATGAGCAGTAGAGCTGGGCCTTGCTGATTCCTTTTTCTTCCTCTCTAGGCCCAGGTCTTTGTATGGGGAGGGAGGGGCTGGATCCTTTACTCCCCTCCCCTGTGGGCCTCTCTGCATGGAATGAGCAGTAGAGCTGGGTCTTGCTGATTCCTTTTCTTCCTCTCCAGGCCCAGGTCTTTGGATGGGGAGGGAGGGGCAGGATCCTTTACTCACCTCCCCTGTGGGCCTCTCTGCATGGAATGAGCAGTAGAGCTGGGCCTTGCTGATTCCTTTTCTTCCTCTCTAGGCCCAGGTCTTTGGATGGGGAGGGAGGGGCAGGATCCTTTACTCACCTCCCCTGTATATATATACAGGAATTCCCCTTGCCACTTCCGGCCGAGATTTGGACATTTGGCAAGGAGAGGTGAACCGGGCGATCAGCATGTCCTTGGCGCCCCGCACGCGTAAGGCGTATCATCATGCTTTAGTTCAATTTAATAGCTTTTGTGTGCAACTTCAGTTGCCAGAGGTGTGGCCCATTCCAGTGGAACAGGTTTTACAATTCATGGTTTATTTACACAGTCAGGGCCTCGCTCCCCGTACTATAGCATCCAGGCTGTCAGCATTGGCATTTATTGCCAAGGTGAGGGGTTTTGCTGACAGCATGAATGATTTTCGCACACAGCATGTTTTGGAGGGGTGGACACGGGAACGTGGCCGCCGCCCGGACACTCGGCACCCAATTTCCCCAGGGGTGCTCACACACCTTGCACGAGGCTGGCCTAACCTATGTTTTAACTGGTATGAGGCAGCTCTTTTTCATGTGGCTACCACGGTGGCCTTCTTTGGAGCACTCCGCATCAGTGAGTTGGTACTACTGTCTAAGGCGGATGCGACTCGTAGGGCACTGGAACTCGACGATGTCTATGTTTCTAATGAGTGGGCTCAGTTGAGGATACGGTCCTCAAAAGTTGATCAGCACGGCGTAGGCAGTGGAGTTAGACTGCTACGATGTTCCATTTCAGACATCTGTCCGGTTGGTGCCCTACAGGAGTTCTTGGCAGTGCGTGGCACGCACCCTGGCCCATTTTTCTGCCACCAGGATGGGTCTCCCCTTACTAAATTTCAATTTTGGAAGGTGACCGGTATGGCACTTTCCAGTGTTGGCCTCCCTGGGCTCGTTACGGCACCCATTCATTTAGAATAGGTGCTGCTTCAACTGCAGCTGCATTTGGGTACTCTGAGGCTGATATACGCCGTATGGGAAGATGGGGATCTATGCATTTTGCATTATAAGTTCGTCCTCTTCAGACATGAGTACCATTTAAGTCACTGTTCTCTTTTTCTCTTACAGACCCTGTGTGTCCCCGCACACCGGTGGCAATATGGCTGGTGGGCCACAGTTACGTGCACTGGGCAGTGCAGTATGCTGCGGCGACAGGGTGGGGACCCCAGCTTGGACTGCGTGCGGCCGCATGCATACATTGGTACGGTAAGTGTGGAATGAGATGGCGGGAACTGTTCCCATTCCTTTTCTCTATTAGGGATGCTGAACCGCCTGATGTCCTTGTACTGCACCTCGGGGGCAATGACCTTGGCCAGGTCACTGGCCTTTCTTTAAAATTCGCGATTTGCAGAGACCTAGCTTATTTGCATTATGTGTGGCCGTTCACAAGGCTGCTATGGTCGGACATCATACCACGTCACGCTTACAGGGGAGGTATTGACCTCCGTGCCCTTGACTGCGCTCGTCGCTCGGTGAACAGGGCAGTTGCCCGGTTTGTGGCTGACAAGGGTTTGGGGATGGTCATCCGACACCCCACCATTAGTTTACAAAATTACGATCTGTGTGCAGGGGATGGGGTCCACCTGTCGGATAGAGGTATGAACCTCTTTTTGGAATATTTGCAAGCAGGCCTGTTGACCGAGCTGACTGTCTGGGGGGGGGGGCGGTGAGTCTTCATTGAAGCCTCCCCGTGTGGCGGGTAGCACTGGTAAGGTAAATATTTATGACCCATAGGTATCCGGCAGGTTCGCAATTGACTGGCCAACACTTAGACAGGTACAGGTGTAATAACGTTGACCGGTCAACGACGAACCAGGCAAGGGGTGATGGCAGGAGCTTGTCAGCATGCATCACCCCGTGATTTGACGGATACACGTCAGAGAGTGGGGTCAGTAGATAGTTTATTGACTACGGTCAACAATTTGTTTGTGTCAACAAACAAATTGATACAAAATGGATACATTGTAGCCAATTGCCGTTGGCAATTTTGGGAGGAACCTTACCAGTGTTACTGCAGCCTGCTTGCCTTAAGAATTATAATTGGATGAGTACCAATTGAAAGTTATAATTCGGACTAGGGCATTATTCAATAAAAGTGGCCCAATGCCTTTATCCATATACCGGTGTCTGACTCTTTCTTGGGGGGGGGGGGGGGTGCGCCTGCAATGAAAGTGCGGTGCCAAAATGGCCGCCACGCTCTTTGCGGTGCCCCACCACCCAGACTCAGACATCCGGGTGAGTTAGGGGGCGTGGCCACCCCTCTATAAAAGGGGTGGCCACGAGGCAGCCGAGCTGCCATTTTAAAAGAGCGACGGAGAGGAGAAGTTTTCCCTCCACCCCCTCCCTAGTAAACAGTGTGATATTTTGGTCGCTTTGGGGCCGGGTGGGAATTTTTGGTTGGAACCCACAACTGGCCCTTGGGTTCTGGCTTTTTTGCCCATCCCACACTGTTGCTGAGGTTTGATATAGGGTTTTTCCTTGTTCTTGACTTTGGTCACTTAGGCGGGTAGCACTGGTAAGGTAAAGATTTATGACCCATAGGTATCCAGCAGGTTCGCAATTGACTGGCCAATACTTAGACAGGTACAGGTGTAATAACGTTGACCGGTCAATGACGAACCAGGCAAGGGGTGATGGCAGGAGCTTGTCAGCATGCATCACCCCGTGATTTGACGGATACACGTCAGAGGGTGGGGTCAGTAGATAGTTTATTGACTACGGTCAACAATTTGTTTGTGTCAACAAACAAATTGATACAAAATGGATACATTGTAGCCAATTGCCGTTGGCAATTTTGGGAGGAACCTTACCAGTGTTACTGCGGCCTGCTTGCCTTAAGAATTATAATTGGATGAGTACCAATTGAAAGTTATAATTCAGACTAGGGCATTATTCAACAAAAGTGGCCCAATGCCTTTATCCATATACCGGTGTCTGAGTCTTTCTTTGGGGGGGTGCGCCTGCAAAGTCTGCTTCAAACAACATCGAATTCATACAACATCACCTAATTCCTTGAAAAAACTTGCCTCATACAAAGTCGCTATGACTTTGTATGAGGCATTGGGGGTTTTCCCAGGTTGCATTGTTCCTGGGCAGTATAAAAGGCAGGACACATGCATGCATTGTTCTTGTGGGTTTTGCATGAAGTGAAGAGCGTTTAGGAGTAGTTTTAAGCGCGACTTTGGATTTTTTTAAAAAAAATCATCAGAATGTTTAGAAGCATTCCTGGGATTTTTGCAGCATTCTTCAGGTTCTTGGACAATCAGGGTTGTTTGACATGTTTTTGCAATGTATTTAGCCTTTAGACAATTATTTCTTAAAGTTCTGTCAGTTTCCTGTCTCTTTCCTTGACTTTGTCCTGAAGTCTGTGCTGTTACAGTACAATGTGTCTCTATGGAAACGACATTGCACGAGGCATCTCAGCAAGGATTTGGACCTTGTATGAGGCATCGCAGCTAGGATTTTACATGCCTCATACAAAATCCAAATCCGTATAAACTCCAAACTTGTGAAACCAAGTTTGGACATTGTATGAGGTATCACTGTATTAAAACTGTAGATTGTTATGACTGTCTCCAGAAGAAGTATCACGAAAAACCAAGTTTACTAGAATGGTTTTGGGACCACATCATAACTTTAAAAACACTAAGTAATCATCAAGGATTTTTGTACATATTTATTTTACAACGCATTTTAAGACCTTTGATTATTTTTCATCATATTTGATATTTGTTTGAAATTATTTGAAAGAAGAAATACTCCTTATAAGAAAAAAATACTCTATATTATATATATATTATTATATATATTATATATATATTATTATATATATAAAATATTATATTAGCAGAGGGTGCCCGGCATTGCCGGGCTGTTTAAAAATGTGTTGGATGGTTTTTTTGGGGGTAATATTTGTAAAAAAGACGTTAGTCTTTTTAAATTTTATATTTATGCAAACCTTTTTTATGTTGTCATTTGTTAAATAGATTGTATTGTTTTGATACTGTAAAGTAATAACAACTTATATTTTGTACTTTTTCTAATGTATTTTTGGATATTTGTTTTAACATATATGTTAATTTTTGTTATGATGCCGGGCTGTTATAAACTGTGATTAGTGTGTTTTTTTTTTTGGGGGGGGGTTATTTTGTGGATTAAAAAAAACAAAGGATGATATAGTTTTTTCATTTTGTTTATTTAACCAAATAATGTTTTAGTATGTGATTTTTTTAATAGTTGTACCGTAGGTAATAATATTTAAAATGTGAAAGTACATGTTTTTTACATTCAATGTTTTTAAACTGTGTTTAGATGTTTTTGGTTTTTATTTGAGTTAAAACTCAACACAGGATTTTAGAAATGTTTTTTTTGTGACATATGTTTGTGATTTGTGTAAACTTGTGATTTATTGTTATGTTTTTGACTTGTTTTTACTCTTGTGGCCTCTGGGTGGGGCTGTTGAGACTTTTTGATTATTGAGTCTTTTTGAGTTGTTTTTACTATCGTGCCCTGCAGGTGGGGCTGCTAGTGGTTCTCTTTTACTTTAACTGTTTTTTCTCTTCTGACCTCTGGGTGGGGCTTCTTCCGGTAAGTAGTCTTTGTTTCTTCATTTCTGTTCCAGTCATCGTGGAGGTTGGGCATGCTGGTGAATTGTCTGGTTTTATTTCTTCTGGGGTTTTTCTTTGTTTTGTTTTTGTGGTGGTGGGCTGGGAAGTGTGTCTGTTTGTTCTTTTTTGTTTTGGTTTAGTTTTAGGTTTGTTTAGTTTTATGTGTGTACTTTGTGGTTTTGGTTTGTTTAGTTTTAGGTGTGTACTTTGTGGTATTTTCATGTTGTAGTTAGGAGATTTGTATGTGGTTTTGTGTTATTTTTTTAAACATTTTTTTATTCAGATTAAATATTCTACAAATTGGATAAAAACATAAACAGAGAACTAGGAGAAAGAAATAATAAAAAAGGAAAAATATTCAAACATTAAATAATATACATAACAAACTCCAACTTCATAAAAAAATACAGAAATAATGGTAGAGATGCTTTCATCCCCTTTAAATTATTCATACAATTAGATAATCTGAAATCATGTGTAATCAATTTAACATTTTAAAGTGTGTGAATATTTTTGACACTTCTACTTTATTACTACTATCTAATCCAACTACAACTAACCATCCCAAGCTCTACCAGCATTATTTTGCTTATTACCATTTTATATAGACACATAATACCTTTGTGCTATTTTATATAGACCTATAATACCTTTGTCCATGAGGCTGAAAACATCAATATTTATACATTTGATTTCCAAAAAACTAATTGATCAGTTCCTGGCACACATCCATTCCTTTTCTCAATTGCATATGTTATAAAGTCCTTCCAAATTGCAAAAAAAAAAATCTCTTTAATTAATCCTTTTTTAACATTCATTTCCCAAGTTAATTTGACATTTAGGGCCATTGCCCACATCTCTTTATACCATTCATTGATTTCAGGAGCATTTTCATATTTCCATTTTCGAGTAATACACTGCCAAGCAGTTGATATCATGATTGAAACAAGATCTTTTCTGTGCACATCAATATTTAAATCTTCAATATCAGTTAACAATGCCATACGAGCTCCTAAATTAAAATTACCATTAATTACACCCTTTATTTCACTTTCTACTGCTATCCAAATTTTTTTTATCACAATGCAGTCCCACCACATATGTGTGTAGGTACCCAACTCTTTTTTACATCTCCAACACTTTAATGAATTTAATTTATCTATTTGATGAAGGCGAATAGTGGTTAAGTACCATTTCCATAGTATTTTGAAATTATGTTCCTTAACCCTCACAGATAATGACTTCATAATTCTTTTACTCCATAATCTTTTGCAATTATCTTTGTTTTTTTCCATTTTTAGATCCTGTTCCCAAATTGTCCATAGTTTTTCTTGTGATTTATCATCTGAATTTAGCAGTTTATACAGTTTACCTACTAATCCTTCAGTTTTGACACACCATTATTATTAATAACTTCTTCTAAACTTCTACTAATTCCACCCTCCTTCTGATTCAGATACCATAAACCTTTTGTAATTGTAGACTTCTTACCTCCATTACAATAATTATTAATCAAATTTTGAAATATCTTCATATCCTTTACTTTCAATTGAATTGGTAGGCTATCAAATAAAAAAATAATTTTAGGTAGTAATTTCATCTTAGCCAAGGCTACTCATCCAAACCATGACAAGTTTATTATATTATATTTTTGTATCAATACTTTAAACTCTTTAACCAATTTATCATAGTTTAATTTTTTTAATTTTCAAATTTACCTGAAATATTTATTCCTAAGTATCTAACATGCTCTTTTTTAATTTTATATTTATTTTTAATCTTTATTGCATCTTCATTACTAATATTTGACATAATCGCTTCTGATTTTTCCCAATTTATTTCTAACCCAGTAACTTCCTGAAAATCCTTCAAATTGGTTTTAATTTTTGGTACTGCTAATATTGGGTTCTTTACTATTATTAAAGTATCATCAGCGTACAAGTTGATTTTAACTCCTTCCTCTCCAACTAAATCCTAATCATCCCTTATCGCATTTGCCAATGTTTCCATTGCCATTACGAATAATATTGCAGACAGAGGATCTCCTTGATGAGTACCGACTTCCAATTTGATTTCTGGGGTATATTTATCATTAATCCTAACCCTTGCCAAGCTTTCATTGTATAAATTATCTATAACTGTTCTAAACTTTACTCCAAATCCATAAAGTTCAATCATTTTCTTAATTGATACCCAGTGCAAGGAGTTTTGTGTTATTGTGGATGTTTTTGTTTGTGTATTTTGTAGTTTATTTTTGTTTTAATATTTTTATTAGTTTTGGTGTTTGTTTGTTTTGGTTACTTTTCCTTGTTTATTGTGTATCTTTATTTATTTTATTTTATTTTATTTTATTGTCAAATTTCTATACCGCCCACTCAGCCAAAGCCGACTCCGGGCGGATCACAACAATGGGTAAAAACATATAAAAACAAATAAAACAGATAAAAACCAGCAATAAGAACCCACCCCTAAAAAGAGAGGGGTGCAGGAACTGAAGAAACCGTGGGGCAGGCATCCTCCCCTATATTAACCACCCAACGGAAGCCACCCCTCCACCTGCACCCCAAACTTGGCCCGCCAGCCAGGTTTTTAGTTCTTTTCTAAAGGGCAACAACTCCGTCTGGAGACGCAGTTCCACAGGCAGGAGGTTCCAAAGGGCCGGTGCGGACACAGAGAAGGCTCTCCTCCTTGTGCCAGAGAGGCGAGCCCCCCTGGCCGATGGCACAATTAGAGAGCCCCTCCGGTCCGCTCTGGTTGGACGGACAGACGTCCTTAGGGCGATGCGGTCTCTAAGGTAACCTGGCCCACTACCATATAGGGCTTTAAAGGTCAAAACCAGCACCTTGAATTGCACCCGGAGACAAACTGGTAACCAGTGCAGCTCCCGCAGCAGTGGTGAGGCATGGGCATAACGTCCACACCCCATCACCACCCGGGCCGCCGCATTCTGGACCAGCTGCAGCCTCCGAATGGTCATCAAGGGCAGCCCCATGTAGAGCGCATTACAGTAGTCTAGTCTGGAGGTAACCAGAGCATGAGTGACCATGAGCAAAGAGTCCCGGTCCAGGAGCGGGCGCAACTGGCGAATCACCCGAAGTTGGGCAAAGGCCCTCCTGGCCACAGCCGCCACCTGTTCTTCTAGCAGCAGCCGCGAATCCAGGAGGACCCCCAAGTTGCGCACCGGGTCGGTCTGGGGCAGAATAGCCCCATCCAAAACCAAAGATGGTAGCTCCCGGGATAAGGCGGGACCCCCTATCCATAGCCACTCAGTCTTGCTAGGATTCAGCTGTAGCCCATTTGCCCCCATCCAGACCCCAACAGCCTCCAGACAGCTGGAAAGGACTTTGACTGCATCACTGGGGTCCCCACGGGCCGAGATGTACAACTGTGTATCATCCGCGTACTGATGGTACCGCACCCCGTGGGAACGGATGATCTCACCCAGCGGCTTCATGTAGATGTTAAAAAGGAGAGGAGAGAGTACCGAGCCCTGAGGCACCCCATATTTTAGGGACCTAGGACTGGACTTCTCGCTCTCCAACCACACCGACTGGGTCCGGCCCCTCAGAAATGAGGAAAACCAGGACCACACAGTGCCCTGGATTCCCAATCCTCGGAGCCGTTCCAGAAGGATACCGTGGTCGATGGTATCGAAGGCCGCTGAGAGGTCAAGAAGAGCAAGGACGGACGGATGACCGCCATCCCGCTCTCACCAGAGATCATCCATCAGCGCGACCAATGCAGTCTCAGTACCATATCCAGGTCTGAATCCTGACTGGAAGGGGTCCAGATATTCCGCTTCATCCAGTACCCCCTGCAACTGACGCGCCACTGCCTTTTCCAATACTTTCCCCAAAAAGGGGAGGTTGGAAACAGGTCTGTAGTTGGTTATGACTGCTGGATCGAGGGATGGCTTCTTCAGGAGGGGGCGCACCAAAGCATGTTTCAATGGTGCAGGAAATATCCCTTCCCGAAAAGACGCATTAATTATAGCCCCGACCCAGCCACCTGTCACCATCTTTGAGGCTTTTACCAGCCAGGCGGGACAGGGATCCAATGGACAATTAGTGGCGCGGACCGCCGCAAGGAGCCTGTCCACTTCATCTGGGGCAACAGGATCAAACTGATCCCAGATAACACAGCACGACTGTGCACTGGCTCCCCCCTGACCCTCCCCATCCACGCCAAGATTAAACCCTGAGCGAATCCGATCGATTTTCTCCACCAGATGGTCAGCAAAGTCCTCAGCCGATCCCTGCCAACCAGGCACAGCCCCCCCCCTACCAAGGAGGGACCTGGTCACCCGAAACAGGGTGGCTGGGCGATTATCAGCGGAGGCAATAAGGGAGGTGAAGTATTGCCTCCTCACCACCCCCATCGCCACTAGGTAGGCCCTAATAGCGGCTCTAGCTAGTGTCCAATCGGAATCGTTCCTGGTCTTCACCCAGCGGCGCTCAAGGTGTCTCTTTGCCCGTTTGAGCTCCCGTAGTTCTTCTGTGAACCACGGGGATGACCTAGCTCCATGGGCTCTGAGAGGCCGTAGTGGAGCGATTACATCCAAGGCAGCTATCGTTGACCCACACCATAGGTCAACAAGTGCCTCGGGCGAATCGTGTTGCCGATCCAGGGGAAAAGCCCCCAGTTCCCTCTGGAATCCATCCGGATCCATCAGTTGCCGGGGGCGGGCCACTTTAATAGACCCTGCCTCCCTACGATGATGTGTTGCCCCCAGGAAGTCTAGAGCCACCAGATAGTGATCTGACCATGGCACAGGTGTTATGTCTAGCTTCTGTAAATTCAGATCACTCTGCCACCGCCCCGACAAAAAGACTAAATCTGGTGTGTGGCCACTGCCCCTGGTAGGACCCCGAATTACCTGAGCCAGGTCCATAGTTGCCATGGAAGCCATGAACTCCTGAGCCACCCCGGAACCGGACCCCAGCGAAGGCAAATTGAAGTCCCCCAGAACCATCAGCCTAGGGAACTCCAACGCCAATGCTGAGACAGCCTCGAGGAGCCCAGGCAGGGAGTCCCTTACCCTGCAAGGGGGCAGGTACAGGAGTAGGACCCCCAACTGACCCTTTGGGCCCAGCCGCAGGAACAGGGACTCACAACCCAGGAATTGTGGAGCAGTGGCCCTGGTAACTCCTAGTGACTCCCTGGCTATAATGGCAACACCACCGCCCTTGCCCTCATCCCTAGGCTGGTGCCAAACACCGAACCCGGCTGGACACATCTCTGATAGAGGCACCCCATCCTCTGGTCTCAGCCAGGTCTCAGTGATGCATGCCAGGTCGGCCCTCTCTCCCAGAATAGAATCTTGTATTAGGGGCGCCTTACTACAGACCGACCTGGCATTCATCAGCAGCAGCCTAAGGGTGGGGTCACCCTGGATCAGCTGCTCAGGACCTAGAGGTGAAACCGGGGGGCCAGAACGTGGGACAGATACTAAGCATCGGTCCCGCCTTCCCCGAGTGCGGCCCGCCCCACGGTTCCCGCTATAACGCCCCATGCCCGTCACAACCTCTAAATGGGCCCCTGGAACCTCCACCATTAACCCAGACGGAGTGTCGCCCCATCTTCCTGGCTGGCAGGGCCATCTCTCCCTCCCTCCCTCCCTAACCCACTTAAAACATACCCTCTCAGTCTCTCTTCCCATATTGATGGTCCCGGCGAGTTCCGACTGGCCGCAAGAGTCTCCAGGGCGGCAGTGGAAATTCCGGTGCGACCGCCGGCCATTTAAGCCCCCCGCAGGGGGGTGGGAACACAGGACACCAATGGTGGAAGTGATCCCAACAAGCTCTGATTGGCTGCAGGTGTCTCCAGAGCGGCAGGGGAAATTCTGCCGCGGCCACCGGCCCTTTGGGCCCCCCGCAGGGAGGCAAGAGCCCGGGACGCCAATGGTGGGGTGGTCCCAGCAATCTCTGACTGGCCGCAGGTGTCTCCAGGGTGGTGGTGGCGGAAGCTCCGCCGCGGCCGCTGGCCTACCGAGCCCCCCACAGGGGGGCGGGAGCCTGGGATGCCAATGATGGGGGTGGTCCCAGCAATATCCAACTGGCCGCAGGTGTCTCCAGGGCGGCGGTGGGAGTTCCTCCGTGGCCGCCCGCCTTTTGAGCCCCCTGCAGGGAGGCAGGAGCCTGAGATGCCGATGGTGAGGTGGTCCCAGCGAGCTCCAACTGGCCATATGTGTCTCCAGGGCAGGGTGGAAATCCCGCCATGGCTGCTGGCCTTTTGAGACCCCGCAGGGAGGCGGGAGCCTGGGACGCCGATGGTGGGATGGTTAGGGGTAGTTTTGGTGTGCCCAGTAGGTGTGTGTGTCTATGTGTGTTAGGGAGTGAGTGAGAGAGGAGGCTGTAGTTCAGACCTCCAGGAGGCAAAGGCAGCGACTGAAGCCCAGTTCACTGCCTTGTCTTCCTGGGCAATTGGTTCGCTTTCAAGGGGGGGGTGAAGGCACCAGTACCTCCCCCCCTTGAAAGCGAAACACCTCCTCAGGAAATAAAGGCAGCGAATGGAGGCCCGTTCAATGCCTTGTCTTCCCGGGCAATTGGTTCACTTTCAAGGGGGGCAGGCACCAGTACCTTCTCCCCCCCCCTTGAACCCCCCTTGCTGATTTTTTTTCCTGTGGCTTGTTTGTTTTGCATGGCTGTGTGGCGTAGCGTTTTGTATTTTTGTTTTTGTGCGCCGGCTTTCTCAGTGTTCTGCGCACTCATGGCGTGCAGGACTCTGGAACTTGTAGTTATGGATTTTTGGTTTCCATTTGTGCAATGTTTTTTTTTCCCTGCGGCTCGATTGTGATTGGCCGCGGCACATTTCCCAACGTTATTTTTGCTCGCGCCTCTCAGCCTGATTGGCTGTGGCGTGGCACAAGGAATGTTGGGAAGTGAAGTCTTTTCTTTTTCTTTGCATTCGTGGGTCTCCTGCCCCACTGGCACATTTCTCAACCTGACAGTTACCTCCGTACCCAGTTCGGGCAAGTGCACGACTGCTCGGTACAGGATAGTATGGCTGGGTGCGGGAGCCTTTGTCAAATTACAACGGTTAACGCTTGTATTTATAGGTATAGATTGTTATTGCTATTGTTTACAGGACCAATGTATACATTTCACTGCAGGAAAACAAATTCTGCAGCTGATTATGGTAGAGATTATGGACAATATTGGCACATTCGTTCATTCAAAATATTTTAATTCTGCCTCTCTCCTAAACAGGACTAAGATGGCTTGATACATTGACCGGGATGCCTATATGAGGCATGTGTTTTTCAAAAATCTGTGCAACACAAAAGAACCATTGAGTACATTTTAAAAATATAATACATTACGCACCATCAATGCCTGGAGACCTAAGAGAATGACAGGAATTATCTTGATACTCATTTTGCAAGTATAAGTGTTTTTTTTTTTTTGCCTAAATATTATAGGTCTCATAATCAATACTTTCTTTGGAACAGAAGGGCCAGGTCCAGCTAGGAAGAAATCTTGCCTTAGAAACAGAAGAGTTGTTGCCTGCCAGCCGACATGAAGTTAGTTGGATTAAAACACTGACCAGAGATTGGAACTGATCTGGGCGGTGTGTGTGTGTGTGTGTGTGTGTGTGTGTGTGTGTGTGTGTGTGTGTGTGTGTGTGTGTGTGTGTGTGTGTGTGTGTGTGTGTGTGTGTGTGTTTGTTTGTTACATTTTTATGCTTTTAATTTATTTCCATAAATTCATTAATGATGAGGTGAATGTCTCTGTAACAGCCCAGCACTTCAGCTCATTCTATGTTGAGTGCTGAACATGGTTGTTCTGTCTACTTTCTTAGTGCTGTTAAAACCATGGCAACAAAAAAGGATTGAGAAAAATAATGTTATATGTTTGTCTGCCCTTTTTTCTATCTCAACATTGATTCTTTACCTACTCTACATTAGCTGGCTGTTTGATAGTGGAGCCCTTCGGGCAAGGACTAACTTTATATTTGCTTTGTTTGTCTGCTGTCTAGTGTGACGCCTCCAAGTGCTAACCCAACAGAAATGCATTAACCCTAGGCCATTTTTAAAAAGCTGGAAACCATTTGACACTCATTTGAATAACAACTTCAACTTTGTGATTGTACTTTAACAATTGAATATTGTGCCTGTCTCAGTATTCATAAAAGTACTCCGTTCCTTTTCCCTCTCCCCAAACCTACACCTCCCTGATATTTCTCCCCAACCTTTCATTACAGGAGTTGACTAGAATTTTGATGCTTTGAGAATGTTATGTGAAAAATGAAATCTATCCATGTGTTAAAGAGATTTATGGGGGCAAGATATGTTTTATGATTAACAAAGAGGCAAAAAAATGTCTCTGAACATATATTGGCTATAATGGGCTTCTCTTTTAAAATGTTTATTCATTCTAGAAGAAGTGTTTTGCCTTGTCTGAGATTTGCTTTCTCACTTCAACTTGTGCTAGAATCTTTGCAAGACACATGTTGTGTGTGCTTACAGCTGTTGTCAGGAGCAAGAGGTCAAGTAGTGTACTGACTCCCAAGATCATTATTAAGCTACCTTCCTGGGATTCATCATTTGGTATGAAGGAGCTGCATGCTATCACTGAAATCACATGGCCAGAAAAAAAATATGCCTGCTTAACATGCTTGGCTGAACCACATACTGGGTGCCACTAGAGAGGTATGAGTTCCTCATTTGTATTCAAGCAGAAAATGAAAAGGTGCAAGCATGTTCTGATGACACAGCCAGTACTTCCAGCATTTGTATGTGTCCCCCTTGTTCTTATAAGTCCCTTCTTGTTTCTAGGTAGCAATGGACAAAAAGGCAATAAACTAGGAAATACTTCTCTCCTGGCAGATTTTTGCAAATCATGCCACAATACAACTCTGAACAAATTTGATCTGATTTTGGAAGTCTATGCAGGGCCTGGCTAGTACTAGGATGGGAAACCTTGAGATAATAAGAGAGATCTCCAATATGGCTAGGGAAGATTTTTGTCTGAGACAACAAATAGCTGCTGAATCCAGAGAGGACAATAACCAGTTATCTTCTTCTTCAAGTGCCATATCAACATTGTTGTATTTCTGACCACCATATATGGATGTGAAAGGTGGACAGCAAAGAAAAGGGGGAAATGACTTGTTTGAAATGTGGTGCTGAAGGAGAGCTTTGCAGATACTTTGGACTACCAAAATGACAAATAAATGTGTTCTAGATCAAATCAAGCCTGAACTATTTCTCAGGATAAAAATGTTTAAATTGAAGCTGTCCCACTTTGGGCACATCATGAGAAGTCAAAATTCTCTGGAAAAGACAATAATGTTGGAAAAGTTGGAAGGAAGCAGGAAAATAGGAAGACCAAATATAAGATAGATTGACTCCATGGGGAAAGGCAGAGGCTTGGTGTTACAAGAGTTGAGCAAGGTTGTTGAGGACAGGATGTTTTGGAGATCTCTCATTCATAGGGTCAACATAAATTGGAGACTACTTAATTGCACACAACAGCAGCAGCAGCAGAAACAACAACAACAACAACAACATACCCCCCAGAATGCCCTCAGCTAATATGGCTAGCAGCAATACTTCTGAGGCATTCTAGGAATTCTTTTTTTAAGAGTAACATTTACAATTTCTAATTACAAATAACTGATTACTTATAACTATTTTTAAGTTATGGGAGGGAAAACTGCACTGAACTATGTCAGGAAATTATCAAAGATGTTAACCATAATCTTAACTACAACTCCTAGGTTTCTAGAAGTAATCATGTAAATGTTAAGCTAATAAAGTACTCTCCTAGAGAAAACATCTAGAAACTCAGACGCAAAGAGGCATAATTAGCAAGACTTATAATTGGTTTACCTAACTCAAAGATAAAAAGATCAAAAACACAAATAACCTAAAAAGTTCTAGGGCAACTTGAGTCTCTTGATAGAGATATTTTTGAGGCTGCTCTTGATCATGCCCATACCATTTGTTTTAGTAGATTTGGATGGCAGAGAAACCTCTTAGAAGGAAAATTGTGTGTAGAATTTTATTTTATTTTATTTTGCTTTGCTTTGCTTTTGTAGAAGGATGCTTTGCCACATCCAGGTCTATTATGAGTCACCTACAGATTATGCAGCAATGCAACACAGTTTGTTTGCATGTATACATTAAAATATACACATAAGTGCAGAATTCTAGAGGGGGAGTGTTCACTCTACCCTCTCAAAGACATCCTTGCATATTAAACTGTTTCCTACTGAGTATTTCAGTCAGGAGCTTGTTTGGAACTAAGTTAATTGAACTTTTTATTCTGACATCAAAGTTTCAGGTCTACATTCACATAGTACTATTCATGTAGAGCAGGGGTTCCCAACCAATGCCATGGGCTTGACCATGCCCCCTGAACAGCTGAGTGGGCCTGACCATGCCCCTTGGAAGCAAAAGCAGGTGTGTTTATGACAGCCGTAAATGCACCCACTTTTGCATTTACAACAGCCATGATTGCATTCACACATGTGCTGACATAAATGTGTCTGTTTCCACTTCCAGGTGCAGCAGTGACAGGCTGGATGAAATGGTGATGTGGGCTGGGTCGGGCCTGCAGGCTGTAAGTTGGGAACCCCTGATGTAGAGATATAAAACAAGCAAACATCCCAGAAACAAACTCCTTTTTTCATGAGTTAACCATTCCTCACTCAAACACAAAACAATTGCCCTGGCTGTTATTTGACAATGTGAATGGTAAGGAGTTCATGAAAGTATCTTGTAGACCACCTTGATTGCTGTTGAATCATTGTCAGCATTCAAGAAGGCCTTTGCTATGTAAAGCTCATCATTATTTTTCCTACTGGCAATGTGGGCACAATATTGTGCAGCAGTATTGGTCCATTTCCTTGTATTTTAAATTGAGGATACAGAAGCACAACTCCCCACATTCATAAAGTATACTTTTTTTGATTAACTAAATTTTATGAAATCCTCCAGCATTGTTCCCAGTTTCCTGATTACTATTTGAACCACTAAAGTACATTTCATGCATAATCAAAGTTATTTGAATTGCCAGGTCTATGTACAGTGGTACCTCGCTTAAAGAGCATAATGTGTTCCACGGGATTGCTCTTTGAGCGAGTTTGCTCTTTAAATGAAATACCATTGTAAGTGACCAATTGTGACATCTGGTTTTGGGGGGGATTGTGAATCCCGATTTAGTTGTTAAGTAAGTTTTTGGTTGGTTTTAGTTGTTAAGCGAGGCGACCATTCAGAGAAAATTCTGCACTTTAAGCGAGTTAGTCTCTAAGCAAGGCACTCTTTATGCAAGGTTGTATTGTATTTTATTATAGTGTTATTTTCAATTTTTTATTTTCAAATATGGCATCCCTTGAAATTTTAATGTCAATAATCCATATATTCGGTCTGTCTCAGGTGTATGAGATTCTGTCAATCTGGGTCCTAAAATCTCTCAAGATATTGCATGGTCATTTTCTAACACATTCTTTGCTTAATGTTCACATGAGTTTTGGGATGTGACAGATGATGATGAAGATGATGATGATGACGACAACACTGTTGTGATTACAATGTTTTGAGTAAAATACATCTATAACTAGGGTGGGATGACTGGACCTTTGACCTGTGTACTTAAATTTAGAGGTTATTGAAATTTAAAAGTGACCAATGAATATCAGGACCCTAAAGAGCAACACCTGACAGATCGAGTTACACTCAAGAAACCACTCTACCCTTCATAACTAAGAGCTGATTAAAAGAAACAGTAACCACTGTCCTTTGCAGGCGCACCCCCCAATAAAGGACTCAGACACCAATGAAAGTGGATAACGGCATTGGGCCACATTTATTGATTCATGCCCTAGTCCGAATTATAAATTTCTATTGGTAATTGACCAATTATAATTCTTAAGGCAAGCAGGCCGAAGTAACACTGGTAAGGTACCACCCAAAATTGCCGACGGCAATTGTTACAATGTATCTATTTGTATCAATTTGTTTGTTGACAACAAACAATTTGTTGACCGTAGTCAATATCTAACTAATGACCCCACCCTCTGACGCGTATCCGTAAAATCACGGGGTGATGCATGCTGTCTAGCTGTAGCCATCACCCCGTCGCCTGGTTCGTCGTTGACCGGACAACGTTTAACCAACTTATACCTGTCTAGTGTTGTCCAGTCAATTGCGAACCTGCCGGATACCTGTGGGTCATAAATGTTTACCTTACCAGTGCTACCCGCCCATGTGACCAAAGTCAACAGCAGCAACAGAAAAACCCCTATATCAAACCATAGCAACAGTGTGGGATGGGCGAAAAAACCAGGACCCAAGAGCCAATTGTGAGTCCCAGCCAAAAATTCCCACCCGGCCCCGAAGCGACCAAAATATCACACTGTTAACTAGGGAGGGGGTGGAGGGGAAAAACTTCTCCGCTCCGTCGCTTTGCAAAATGGCAGCTCGGCTGCCTCGTGGCCGCCCCTTATATAAGGGTGCTGGCCACGCCCCCTAACTACCCGGATGTCTTCGTCCGGTGGGGGGGCCCCGCAAAGAGCGCGGCGGCCATTTTGGTGCCGCGCTTGCATTGCAGGCGCACCCCCCAATAAAGGACTCAGACACCAATGAAAGTGGATAACGGCATTGGGCCACATTTATTGATTCATGCCCTAGTCCGAATTATAAATTTCTATTGGTAATTGACCAATTATAATTCTTAAGGCAAGCAGGCCGAAGTAACACTGGTAAGGTACCACCCAAAATTGCCGACGGCAATTGTTACAATGTATCTATTTGTATCAATTTGTTTGTTGACAACAAACAAATTGTTGACCGTAGTCAATATCTAACTAATGACCCCACCCTCTGACGCGTATCCGTAAAATCACGGGGTGATGCATGCTGTCTAGCTGTAGCCATCACCCCGTCGCCTGGTTCGTCGTTGACGGGACAACGTTTAACCAACTTATACCTGTCTAGTGTTGTCCAGTCAATTGCGAACCTGCCGGATACCTGTGGGTCATAAATGTTTACCTTACCAGTGCTACCCGCCACACGGGGAGGCTTCCCAAAAGGCTCACCAACCCCCCAAGACCGTCAGCTCGGTCAACAGGCCTGCTCGCCAGTCCACTAACAAGAGGTCCATACCTCCCTGCGACAGATGGGCCCCATCCCCTGAGTAAAAGCTCGTAATTTTGCAGACTGATGTCGGGGAGGCGAATGACGCATCCCCCACCTTTGTCGAAAAGGAACCGGGCAATAGCCCCGTTCACGGAGCGTCGGCTCGGCCAAGAGCCTCGAGGCCGCACGCCCCCCTGTAAGCGTACCGCGGTATCGTGTCCGACCAATTGAGGGTTGTGGCAGGCCACACATAACGTGAGTGGGGCAGGTCACTGCAAATCGCAAGCTTCCGCGATAGGCCAGTGACCCACCCTAAGCCATCGCCCCCAAGGTGCATAACCAGGACATCCGGCGAGTCAGCATCCCTGATGTAGAAAAGGAATGGCAACAGTTCCCGCCATAACATGCCGCGCTTACCATACCACCTGAGACGTGCGGATGCACCCAGTCCCAGTCGGGGTCCCCACTCTGTCGCCGCAGCGTAACGCGCTGCCCTATGCAGCAAAACGCGCTGCCCTGTGCAGCGTAACGCGCTGCCCTGTGCAGCGTAACGCGCTGCCCTGTGCAGCGTAACGTGCTGCCCTGTGCAGCGTAACGCGCTGCCCTGTGCAGCGTAACGCGCTGCCCTGTGCACATGGCTATGGCCCACCAGGCACACTGTCACTGGTGTAATACGACACCCAGGGTCTGTCAAGGAAAAAAAAGGGGGGGAGAAACAGTGCAGTGACTAAACTGGTACTCACGGTTGAAGAGGGCGACCGCAAACTGAAAACATTGTGATCCCCACCCTCCCATGCGGCGTATGTCAGCCCCGGAGTACCCAAAAACAGCTGCAGTAGAAGCCGCCCCTATCCTGAATGAATGGGTGCCGCAACGAGCCCCAGGGAGGCCAACACTGGCTAGTGCCTACCGGCACCCTCCAAAATTGAAATTTAGTAAGGGGAGACCCATCTTGGTGACAGAAAAACGGGCCATGGTGCGTGCCACGCAGTGCAAGGAACTCCTGTAGGGCACCAACCGGACAGATATCTGCCAAAGAACACCGTAGCAGTCTTACTCCACTGCCAACGCCATGCTGATCCGTCTTAGAGGAGCGTATCCTCAACTGAGCCCAGTCTTTGGCCACATAGACATCTTTCGAATTCCAGTGCCCTACGACTAGCATCCGCCTTAGACAGCATCACAAGCTCGCTGATGCGGAGCGCTCCAAAAAAGGCCACCGTTGTAGCCGCATGAAACAGGGCTGCCTCATACCTATCAAAACATAGGTCCTGCCAGCCCCGTGCCAGTTGGGCAAGAACCCCTGGGGAAATTGGGTGGCGGTCGTCCGGGCTACGCCCACGCTCCCGCACCCACCCCTCCAAAACGTGTCTCACGCGGAAGTCAGCGGTACTGTCCGCATGTCCGCCTACTTTGGCCATAAAAGCCAGCGCTGACAGCCTGGATGCTATGGTTCGAGGTGCAAGGCCCTGGGAATGCAGGTCAACCATGAATTGAAGTATATGGGCCACCGGGATCGGCCAGGTATCTGGCAGCCGGAATTGGGCACAGAATGCCCTGAAAGAATTGAATGCGTGTTGATACGCCTTATGCGTGCGTGGCGCTAGCGACATGCCGATCGCCCTGTTCACCTCTCCTTGCCAAAGGTCCATATCTCGTCCGGGAGTGGCGAGGGAAATTCCTCTGCATCCGGGGCCAAGGCGCGGAACCGGGAGATCTGCAGGCGGGACAAAGCGTCAGCGATATCATTATTGACCCCCGGGACATGCCTGGCCCGGAACAGTACATTAAGGCGCAGGCTGCGCAATACAAACTGGCGCACCAGGTCCATCACCCTGGGTGATTTGGAAGTCTGTGAGTTGACAATGCGGACAACCGCCGCATTGTCACACCAGAAATGAACGACCGAGTTGGCCCACTCCTCACCCCATAGCATCAAGGCCCCAAGGATGGGAAAAAATTCCAGGTACGTAAGATCCCGCAGGCGCCCCGTACCTGACCAGGCTGGTGGCCACCCACCATAGGCCCACCTCCCATTGAAGTACATGCCATAACCCAGGGACCCAGAGGCATCGCACTGTATCTGGAAACGAGGGGAAGCCAGAAGGTCAGACCTCCAAAATGACACCCCATTGAACTCCCTCATAAACTGGAGCCAGATAAGCATATCTGCCTCAATGCCCTGGGTTAGTCTGACCCTATGGTGGGGCCTGGACAAGCCTGTCATGGCGTCGCACAAGCGCCGAGCAAATGCCCTGCCCGGTGCGACCACCCTGCAAGCGAAATTGAGATGACCATGCAACACCTGCAGTTCCCGCAGTGATGCCTTGCGTTTAGCAAGCAAGTCCGAGATAAGGGCCACTATCCTTGACACCTTATCCCCTGGTAACCTAGAAGCCTGCGCTACCGTGTCAATCTCCACCCCCAGGAAGACTAGCTGTGTAGATGGGCCCTCGGTCTTTTCGGGCGCTAAAGGGACACCCAGTTCCTCCATTAGCATCTGAAATGTGTTGAGGAGACGTGTGCACGTGTCCCAGCCCCGTTCACCCCCGAATAAAAAATCATCCAGGTAATGGGCTACAGACCGGGACCCTGACCTGCGGGCAAAAGTCCACTGTAGGAAGGTGCTAAAACGCTCGAAGGCCGAGCACGATATGGAACAGCCAAAAGGCATGGCCTTATCGAAATAATATTCCCCCCGGAACTTAAAACCCAGCAACTCAAAGTCACCCGGGTGAACCGGCAGGAGGCGAAAGGCAGACTTAATGTCGCACTTAGCCAACAGCGCACCCGGGCCACATGAGCGCACCATGCGCAGCGCTTGGTCAAAAGATGTATACCTGACCGAGCAAAGGTCATCAGGGATAGCATCATTGACCGATCGGCCGGCTGGGTAGGACAAGTGATGGATCAGGCGGAACTCGCACGGTGACTTCTTGGGCACCAAGCCCAAGGGTGACACTTTAAGGTTGGGGAACGGGGGTGCAGGGAAAGGGCCAGCGACCCTGCCCGCATCAACCTCCTTAGAAATGCTGGCGGCAGCCACCTCCTCCCTCCCCTTAAGGGACAAAAGGTTGGGGGCATCCTGGGGGAACCTATCACCCTGAAAAGGAATACGGAACCCCAATCGAAAACCTTGAAGCAGGTAAACCGCATCTGCCCCCTTCGGGTACGATGTGAGCCAACGCTCCAACATGTCCACATTAATTGGGGAGGGGGCCTTTCGGTGGACCAGCTCCCTCTGCGGCAGTCTTGCCAGCCCCTTGTCCGCCCCTCCCTTTGCCCCACACCCCTCCATGCCTGGGGCAGGCGGAGGCCGCATGGGGGCCAGCACAAGAGGGACACTCATGCCTGTACCGGCAATTCTTCCTACTGCAGGAACCATTGGACGACAAAGTCCAGCACAGCAGGCGGATTGAAACCCCTGCCCCGCCACCTGGCGGGGTGTCTGTGCTGGGGCCGCTCGCTGGACCGCATGTCCACAATGGTATCTGTCCCCAGGCGCCGGGCGTGTGGGAGTCATGTACAGAAGCCACAGCTTTTGGCAGGGCTCATCCCACCTCATCTCAGGGTGCAGGGGAATCCGCATACGGAATTCCTCGTCATAAGCCAACCATGACGGGCCCGGGAAGTCGACCATCGCCCGGTAAATGTTGTCCAAATACTGGACCATCGGAATTGCCAAATCCGGCCGGGCCCTGAGGTAGACCGCCATGTATATAAGGTACGCCGGCAACCAATTGGCCCACGTACGTGGCGGCTTACGATGACGTGCCTATTCCTTATCCTTCACATCCTGCCCCTCCCTCTCCTCTTTGGTGGGCTCTCTATTAAGAAGGGAGGAGATGTCCACATACTCCCCACGCCAGATCTTCTCTTTGGTGGCCTGGGCCAAATGGTTCCCCAGGGGCAAGGAATACCCCGCTGTCGGCAATGCTGACACCAGCACAGTGGGAACCATGGGGATCTGGAAAGGAGCCTGGACCAACCCAGCCACCCCTAACACGTTCCCAACTGAATAAGAGGTACCACCCAAAACTGGGCCCTGGGTGAGTCGCCGGGTGGGACGTCAGCGGCTGAACCGTCGCGCCACCCCTGCGAGGCCATGGCCACTGGAATCCCCCCCCAACGCGGGTAGGTGTGTGGCTGCACTAGATTGAACCGCATACTCACATGCAGCACCCCTGCGGGCCGTCCTCACCGGGGGTTCCGGCCCGCTGGGGGCGTCGGAGCTCACGACCGCAATTGAGCTCGTCGACGGGGCCTGACCAGCATCAGCCTGTTGAGTGGGGAGCTGCAAGGCAGTGGCCGAATCCGGCCCACGCGCCTCGGGCAGCTCGACCCGTCCTGCCGCCTGCTGCTGACCGGCAGACAAAGGATCAACCTGCACCCCAAAAGGCACCCCCAGGTGGTTAACCCTCACGAGGGATGCCTCGAGGGCCGCAACGCGGGCCAGAAGGGCCTCAACACTAATGTAGCCCCCTAAGCCAAGTGGGGGCAAAGGGCCAGCCGGCCCACTGGCTGCAGGCACCGGTCCAGGTCCCTGGACCCCGGGGCCCATATACGGCCATGACCCCAGGCCCGGCCCCTGCAGGGCCGGGGGGGTACCCTGCCAGGGGATGGAACCCAGCCACCCCCCATGGCTGAAACCCCCCGCAGGAAGCTGCGGACCCATGGAAGAAGGCCCTTCAGAATGGGCCATGCCAGAGGCAGTGGCCACTGCTTGCGGGCCGGGGGCCACGGCCCCAGCTGGGCCGGTACGCGGACCCCCCGCCTCGAGCCAAGGGGCGATTAACCCCATCCCACCGGTCCCGGTGGGCTCAGGCAAAGGAGGCTGCTGGGGAGGCGCAGCCGCGGTCCTCCGACCCGGCTGGCGCCTCCTTGCAGAACGAGCCGCGTTCGCAGTCGCCTTCTTCTTCGAGGGCATAGCAGCTACACGATGGGAAGCCGAAAAAGTCAAGAAAATCAGCAGCCAGAGGCTTCCCAAAGCAAGGCAAGAGCGACGGAGGTAAGAGGGAAAAACTTCTCCGCTCCGTCGCTTCGCAAAATGGCAGCTCGGCTGCCTCATGGCCGCCCCTTATATAAGGGTGCTGGCCACGCCCCCTAACTACCCGGATGTCTTCATCCGGTGGGGGGGGCCCGCAAAGAGCGCGGCGGCCATTTTGGCGCCGCGCTTGCATTCTTCCCACAACTTTCTGCTATACTGTACCCTGTTTCTCTCAATTGAGGCACCTTTCCCACCTAATGCAATGGCAGTGCTGGCTATGAGTTGTTTTTGTCCTGTCCATTTGTTTTTGTAGTTGTTGTTCAGTCGCACAGTCGATTCTGAATCTTTGTGACCCCATGGACCATTGCCCTCCAGGCACCTCTATCCTCCTCCTCATCCCATCCAGCCCTGTGACTACTGCTTCCACGACACCATCTAGCCATCTCATCCTTGGCCGTCCCTTCTTCTTTTGCCCTCCACCTTTCCCAGCATCAAGGCCTTCTCAAGTGAATCCCCCCTTCTCATTTGATGTCCAAAGTACTTCAGCTTCATCTTTGTTATTTGTCCTTCTAAGGAGCAGTCAGGTCTAATCTCTTCTAATCTCTTCTATTTGTTCTCCTCACTGTCCACAGGACTCTCAAAACTTTCCTCCAACACCACATCTCAAAGGTGTCTATTCTTCAGCGCTCAGCCTTTCTAATGGTCCAGCTCTCACAACCGTACATTACCACCGGGAATACCATTGCTTTGATTATGCGGACTTTTTTTGCAGTGAGATGTCTCTACTTTTAACTATGTTCCTCAGGTTTCTCATAGCTTGTCTCCCAAGAATCAGTCTCCTTTTTATTTCATGACTGCAATCCCCACCTCCAGTTATCTTTGCGCCTAGGAAAGTAAGATCTGTCACTGCTTCTACTTCTTCCCCATCTATTTTCCAGGGACTGATAGGGCCTGTTGCCCTCTCTGCAGCATGGAGTTTTTCTCTGTATTGCCTCTCAGGGTGCAAAAAATGTCACTTTTTCCTGGAAACAATCTTTTTCATCTCTTGGTAGATATGCATAGCTATATTTGCACTGAAATGTTAGCTAGTGAGACCCAGTTCAAAGCTCAACAACATAACCACCCCATTTTTCTTTTTGTTTTTTGCTGGGAGGAGGGTTGTCATTGCACCACACAACTTCCACATTTGTCCTTTTTTAAAAGCACCAATTTGGCCCAGTGGCTGTCTGCAGCCTGCCTGCCAATTCCAGATCACATCCCATGATGCATTGCATAGAGTGAATCTAGAGTGATTATTCACTGCAACATTCTGACAGAAATTGCTCCTGATGTATGCTACTACAGTCATTCTAAAATATTACTCTTGAGATAATGCATATACATAATGCATATCCCCCATATACTCCAGGAATTATGGGGGAAAGGATAATTTTTCTTGGGAGGTTCTAAATATTGTCATAATTTCATGCATTGTTTCTCCATTACACCATTTCATCTGTCAAAAGCATTACCCAAGGCTCAGTGCACTCAACAGTTTGAAATGTACAACATTCCCATTATATCACATCACTATAAATTTGTTTAACATGCATCCTACCAAAAGATCTGCTCAGGTGAAACGAAGGCATAATTGATCTCTAGACAAATGCACAAAGCCAACCACGGATAAGTTTATTTTTAATACCTATTGTTCACAAACTCTAGTCACTGGATTTTGTCAGAATTATTCCTGCTGAGATTTTTAGTTGAGTAGCAACATGGCTGCCAGTGTGGTTTGTGTTTGAGGATCTTTGTATTACCTTTGTCCACATGAGTATGCAAGCATGCACAAGAAGGATACTGAAGGATACTGAACCCCATTGTTCAAATGGAGGAACATATATTGGTTATGAGTTCCTCTTCCAATAGCAAGAGAGGACTCTGGCCACCGCCCTGCAAGACCTCTGGCCCTTTTCCACCTGGCTGGAGGTTGAAAAGCAATGTAGCCATGGAGGGGAGGCAGCTGCTGCCAGGTCGGTGTCAGGTGTGGTGCGACCATCGTCGGTTGAGCTGCGGTGGAGTGGGAGCTTTGGAGCTGTGGAATGGGTGCTTGGCCACAAAGGGGCTGGTGGTAGGGGCCCTGATATGGTGGAGTCTCATGACCCCTTTGCTCACTGGCGCTGTGGACTTGGCCGCTGGGGTGCAGGGCCTCACATCACCCCCCACCAATGGTGGGATCTAGCAGGTTCGGACAGGTTTGGGAGAACCGGCAGTAAAACTGGCTGGCCCCACACCCTACTCCTACTCCACTTCTCACCCCACTCCGGACGTGACTCCAACATCCTTGCTGCTGGGTCTGGGCACCCAGAGTGGGGTGATGCTGAGCCAGTAGTTACTCTGCTGCAGTTACTCTTTAAAGGGAAATTAGAGCATCGAAGTCTAATTGCTAACTAATGGTCTGACGAAATGGACTTGATCCACAAAAGCTCACATTAAAATACAGTAGTTTAACCATGCCCACCCAATCACTTGGCCACACCCACAGAGTTGGCCACACCCACAGTGTGGTAGTAATTTTTTTAAAAAAAGCCCACCACTGCCCCCCACCCAGCCTAGACTTTGGGCTCTGAGACCTGAACTCTTTTGGTAGAATTCTTGTTTTGGGATGTTTTGACTTAGGTGACTTTTATTATTGTATGCTAATTGTATTCTGCTAATTGTATCTTGTTTTTTATTGTACTAGCAGATTTTGCCCGGCGATGCCGGGCTGTTTAAAATGGTTTTGGAAGGTTTTTGTTTTATGTTTATGCAAATGAGGTTAGTTTTTAATTGTGGTTTTTTAAATTTTTATTTTTATGAATGGGCTGTTATAAACTGTGATCTTTTTTGTTTTTTGTTTTAAAAAAGAGGAAAGGATGATATAATTTTTTGTAATTATTGTATTTAACCAAATAATGTGTTACTATGTGAATTTTTTTTAAATAGTTGTACCTTGGATAATAATTTTTAAAATGTGTAAGAATATGTTTGTTTAAAATCAATGTTTCTATACTGTATTTAGATGTTTTGTTTTGTTTTTTTGAGTGAAAACTTATTTCTTTTTTAAATTATTTGTGATCATTGTGAATATTTTTGAATGTTTTGAAAACTTATTTCATTAATTTGTGAATTCTTTGTAATTATTTTAAATATTTTTAATGTTTTTTCTCTTGTGGCCTCTGGGTGGGGCTGGTGAGCTTTTCTTGTAATTTCTATTTTTCTCTACTGTCCTCTTGGTGTCGCTTCTTCTTCCGGTAAGTAGTCTCTTTCTTTCCTCAGTTTAGTTCCAGTCATCATGGAGTGAGGCCGTCTCCTGGTAAGGTCTCTGTTTTAAATTTTTTGGGGGGTTTGTTTTGGTTTATTTTTTGGGGGGGAGGTTCTGTGTGTTTTTTCTTGTTTGTTTTTGAATGTTTTTGTATTTCCTTTTTCTGTTTTTATTTTTGTTTTTGATTACTTTTGAATGTTTTTGGATTGTGCTGTTTTGTGTTGGGGGTGGGGGTATTTCCATGGGCTGGCCTGGGTAACTGGACCATGGAAATCCCATCGCTGCTTGATGCGGCATTGGGGTGGGGGTATTTCCGTGGGCCAGCCTGGGTGGCCGGACCATGGGAATCCCATTGCTGCTGTATGCGGTGGTGGGGGGGGGGGGTGGTTCCGCGGCCTGCCTTTTTTATTTTTATTTTTCGCGCGCCGACTTCCTCAGCGTTCTGCATGCTCATGGTGTGCAGGATGGTGGGGCTTGTAGTTTGCCATTTGCGATTTCAGTTTGTGCAGCGGTTTTTTCCTGCGGCTTCCTTTTGATTGGCCACGGCGCATTTCTGAATGTTCCTTTTGCTCGCGCTGCTCAGCCTGATTCACTCTGGTGCAGCGCGGCACAAGGAACGTTGGGAATTGAAGTTCCCTTTTTTGTTTGCATCCGGGGGACTCCTGCCCCACTGGTGCAAAATTCAACCTCACAGTTACCTGTGAACCGGGTTCAGGAGAGTGAACGGAGGCTCATTATGGGCTAGTAGGGCTTGGCTAAACATCCTTTGTCACATTCCAATGGTTAACACACCATTTTATAGGTATAGATTGGATGTGATATTGTTGTTCCATGGCAGGAGGACATTTTCCACCTTTGTCCCTGCCACAGAGCCCCCTGAGCTCCTCCCCTCAGCCAGTTGGAAGGGAGTGGGAGCGGCTGTTACCCATGACATGGGCCTTAAGATGCCTGAGGATGTTGCAGAGGATATTGAGTACCAGGCTCTGTCACTGACGTTGAGCCTGGATGCTGTCTCTTAGGCTCCCTCGGATGTTCAGCCACAATGTTTAATTGTATTTCAAGTATTATGTAATTTACCATCTTTGTTTATCTGTAAACCGCTTTAGGTCACCAGTAGGTGAGGAAAGCGGTATAAAAAGATACTAACTAACTAACTAACTAAATAAATAAAAGTGGCTCAAGTGGCTAAGATGCTGACTGGAAGGCAGGAGATCAGCAGTTCCATTCCCAAGTACTGCAGGATGGAATGAACTCCCATCTTTGTCCCATCTCCTGCCAACCTAGCAGTTCGAAAGCAAGAAATTTAAAGTAGATAAATAGGGACCACTTCATTGGGAAGGTAAACAGCATTCCGTGTGCTCTGGTGTCTAGTCATGACTGCATAACTACGGAAACGTCTGCAGAACATACATATATACATACAAAAACACACAAACACTAAAACTGAGGTGTCACGCTATATGTTACCAATACACAGTGTGATTCCTACACCCCAAGCCCTGGAAACGGTCCCCCGCCTACCTCACACTTCTGGGGTGGCCGATGCGGGGGACCGGCAGACCATTTCAAGGCCTTTCACCCCAAAAACTGGTTGCAACACCCCCCCCCCCGGCAGCATGAAATGGCAGGGAGGTGGTAATATGCATTGCCAGAATCCATGCAGGTGCAGAAGCCTGCCCGGAGTTTCCCATTGGCGGCACCTGGAACCCCAGGCAGGCTTTTGCACCTGCACAGATTCTGGAGCATGCATATTACCATCTCCCCAGTTGGGAGGCTCCACTGGCTGGCTGTCATTTTGGCTGGAGAATGGTGGGCAGCCCTTCTCCGGAAGGCATTGCCCGACCGGAGCGCTCCATTCGGCCCATGCCTGCCAAGGCCCTTCTCCTGCAGGCATGGGCCGAACGGGGCGCTCGTATGCTGACTGCCTTCCAGAGAAAGCAGGTGGGACTTCTGCCTTGGGTTCTCTGGAAGGCATGAGCCAACTGGAGTGCTCCATTCGGCCCATGCCTGACACCGGGAACTGCGCATAGACTGGGGTTTCAGGTGCCAAGTCCAAGAGAGCACCATTGCCCGATCTGTGACATAGATGCCCTCACAGGTGTGAGGTGAGGCGGAAGTACTGGACTGTGCTCCACAGAGGAGGTAAGGCGGCCATTGGGTGGGGAGGTGGTTCCTCATGGGCGCGGGGGGGTCAGTGGCTGGCCAGGCTCCATACAGCCCAGCCCAGGGTCTCCACGCCTCTCCCTGCAGAATGGCCTGCGTCTCCAGGCAATGGCCACGCCTCTGGATGCGCCAGCCGTTGCCTGGAGATGCAGGCCACGCTGCCAGCAGTTGCACAGAAGCCCAGGGCTGGACTGCATGGAAGAGGACACCCCACAGGTGAAGGCAGGGGTGCAGGTGGGGACTAGCCAGCACATGGGGGGCCTGCGTCTCCATGCAACAAACAGCACTTCCGGAAGCAGTCCACTGTCCGGAGACGAAGGTCAGGGATGGTGTGTGTGTGTGTGTGTGTGTGAGAGAGAGAGAGAGAGAGAGAGAGAAGGGGAGAGACAGAGAGAGTATCTGAGAGTGGGAGAGAGAGTGGGAGAGAGAACAGAGTCAGATTACACCACTGCTCTCTGTGTGTGACTCTGTGTGTGTGTGTGCGCGCACACATGCACTGAGGAGGAATAAAGAGTGTTCGTGTGTGAGAGAAAAAGGGGGAGAGAGAGGGAGAGAGAGAAAGAATGGATGTGTGTGTGGGAGATGGTGCGTGGATGGAGGCCACACTCCAACTCAACCCTAGGAGATATGACAGACCCCCCCCCCCCCGCCAAACCCTGCCCATATGAAGCTGGGCACCCCTGCTAGTATATATATAAAACAGAGATGAGGTCTTGTATGTCATCTATACAAACCCACACCCCTGCACTAATTGTGCTGTAACTTGGCACACACCTACCTTGCACCTGTGAGAGTGCCACAGCGAGGGTCCGGCAGCCCATTTCGGGGTGTGTGCACCCAAAAATGGGTCAGAAAGGGGGTGCCCCCAGCAATGGAAATAAACAGAGGGAAAGGTGGCAGTGCACACACATGGAAGACCGTGCATGCACAGACCGTGCAAATGCACAGCAGCCTACCCAACATTTGAGGAAGCATTCGCAGTAGCACACAAGCATACCTCGGTGCGTGCCCCATGGCCTAACCGTTGTTTGAGCTGACATCTGGATCACCACCACCAGAGTTGAGGGTGGATGAGCCATCACCAGGGGTGGGGGAGGCAGTGGTGGAGGCAAATGAGACAGCGGCAGCATTGCAGGGCAAAAGATAAGGGGGTGCAATGCATTGGGGAAGCATCTGCCATGGGGACCACATGTGCACCCATGCACGACCAACAGCCTACCAGCCATGCGAGGTGGCATCCAGAGCAGCGCCTGAGGAGACAGCAGATGTGACATCACCGTTGGCAGGACAGGCAGTGGGGTAGGCTGGCAACAGAGGCCTCAACTCGACCGCGGTACTTCAACACATGTCTATGTGTGAGTGTGATTGTGCAAGGGAAGAGTCAGGTCTGTGTGTGTCAGGAGGGCATATCACTGTAAATAGGTAAAACAGCCCCATTCAAGGCTGGGTAATTGGCTAGTTCAGTATGAAACAGAGATGAGCCTGAACCCTAGAGTCGGATATGACTGGCTTTAGAGCAAGGGAAACTTTTACCTTTACCATTACTAATAATAACCTTGGTTCTGCCAGTTTCAGTATGTGGACTGAGGTGTAGACACTATCTTGTCCATGCCTTCATGCGTCAAAATGGCCCAGGATGGCTTTAATTTATAACAGGATTCCAAAAGGTCTGGAAGCTTTAAACACCATTTACTGGTGCTTGTGTGGAGGTGCCTGTTTCCACACCTCACGCCCCCCAAAATTTTCTTAACATTTTTTTAAAAAAAGCTCATTTGTGCCACCCAGTGGTTAATTAAAAAGAGGGATCCCTCCAAATATGACAACCCTAAAAAAAACAACTAGGTGACTCTTTGAGTCAATTTTTTCTTTGATTTTTTTGCTTATTTGGTGGGGACAAAAGGTACTGGGGAACCACAGCATGCTTGAGAACTACATTTGAGACTTTGAAAGCCATATAGTTTATGGACCATATATTGCCCACCTTGTTTGAGAATCCAGTTCAATCCAATCCAAGTTTAATTTGTATCCCGCCTTTCTCTACCCATTGGTGACTGAAGGCGGCCAACAAGCAAACAAAATATACAATGAAATACAAGAGCAATAACAATAGAGCAATACAAAATAAATACGGCATAAATGATACAAAAATGAGAACAGAGCAATACAAGATATTAATATGAAATAATTAATACAATCAATATTAAATGATAATGTTTGACTAGAGCATCAATGCATGTATCAAGTATTCTGCTAGTATGTGATGCATATAGCAAGTAATCCAGAGGCAGCCACTAATCTGGAAAGATAGTGAAATTATCGGCAGATAGAGAAATTATCAACAGCCAATTTCATTATTGGCAGCTCCCCCAGTGGTTTAGTTGTTAAGATGCTGAGCTTGGAGACTGGAAGGTTGGGTTTCGATACCCGAGGGCTGCACTTAGGGACATCCCTGAGCAGAGTTTCTCCAGCAAAAATCCTTTCAACCCACAGTAATCTCTGACACAAAATTATTATTATTATTAGTGAAATTATCTGGAATGTTCTCTCTCTCTCTCTCTCTCTCTCTCTCTCTCTCTCTCTCTCTCTCCCTTATTTTTTTCCTATGTCTACATGTGTATATGGAATCTTGGGTGGAGTACACAGAAAGATCCTCCTCCAAGATTGTGGTATTCTTGAACCACAAATGGGCATACCCTGGTAATGGCAACCTTATGCTGCTGGCTAATCTTTCTCACACTGGGTCAGGTGAAGGAAACTGCAGAATGAACTCACCAAAAGGGTGCCTTCATTTTGACAGTTTCACATCTGTCTTAGACATGGAAGAAGAAGAAGAAGCAATCTTGGAATTCCTTATTTCCTCATTCTTTCTTTGGAGGTCACTTCATTTTTTCTCTTACAGAGAGGAAAACAGGGCATGACATTCTCTAAAAAGGCAGCCAGCAGGTACTATAAAAATAAAACCTAGCTGTAGCAAATTCAGAATTTAGGCAATTTGTGGACCAAAAGGAGGCTACCTCACTTCCAGATTTTTTTTGAAGGGCACTCTTTTCTCTGTTCACAAGGTGGATATGTTTACACTTAGTCAGTGTAAATTCCAAATAATTCTAGTGGGTAATATCTGTCATGGTTTCCACATACGGCCTTGCCTTGATTTTAAAAGGACATTTGATCCATGTAGTGTTAAGATACATTTTGTGATTTTCTTAGGTTTAGAAATGCCAGCTTTCTTTCAGCAGCATATTGGAATGTCAGGCTGACAGCCGGACATGACAAATGATAGATAAGATAAGAACTTTCTCCTGAGGGGAGGAGGGAGAAATGAGTGTCCAGTCTTGGACCTATTCCAAACACCTGCAATCCCTTGACGGGACATATTGACGCCAGGGAGAAACATCTCCACTCCTGTCAATCAAACTAATTACCCCCGGACACCTGCAGATTGATTCATTTCAGGAATATACAGGTGGGGGCTTAATGTCACACTGCACGTACCCTTGTCTCATTTCTCACAGGTGCAGTCCCCATGAGGTCATCACATTCTTAAGCTCTCTTTTTATTATAAAAAGAGCCCAGTTTGAGCAGTAAAACATGCACACTTCGGAGACAGGGGGAACCCTGTCTCCTTCACATAATAATTAGACTTCAAAGAGAATTGCTGCCCTTCAGGAAAGGATTGAAGACCTGGCTGGCAGGGCAGGTGTGGGGCCCGAATGGGAACACGGTCCCCGCCTGCTGGCTTACGTAAAGAATTAAGAACTCTCCCTTCTTCTTTTTATAGTGGGTGGGATGGGTGGGTGGGATATGGTTTTTTTTAAAGTGGGTGGGATATGGGGCTTTTAAAGTGTTTTTATGTGTTTTTAGAACTTGTTGTAATGCCGCCCTGAGTCGGGTTCTGCCTGAGTGGGCGGCATATATAAATATGACTATAAATAAATAAATAAATAAATAAAATTATGAGTGCTGCGGAAATCCTTGTCAGTGGGCGTCCCGAGATGTCTCTTCGGGGATAAGAAGCAATGAGGGACTATATAGTCCCAAACCTATAAGATTGAACCTGCTAGGAAAAGCTAGTAAGATTTTGTTTTCTTTTATGCTTTTATTCACTGTGTTTTTATGTAAGTGTAGAGTAAGAAATATTTGTATCCAGTATTTGTGCTTCCAACAATAAAACTACAAAAGCCTGTAGTTTGTGTGCCTGCCTTTTTATATGAGGAAGTAGCTTGGAGACCAAGCAGAGCAACCAGAAGAAACTTCAACGGTCCTCATCGCCCAGCCAGAAGAAAGAGGTGAGAGGGGATCGCTCTGTCTATGGGAAGGGAAGAGTAAGCAGTATTTAGAAGCTTATCTTCAGCCATGGAATATTATTACCTGCCATATGCAGAAAGCTTCTCTTACCCTGTTCCCCAGCGAATCGGGCTAGGGGGAAGAATGATCATAGGGGCAGCAGGATGCTGGATCTGTTGGTCCGCCCTGCCGGGTGTTCCCAAGAAGTTCTGGGTGTCCAACGAAGCCTTTGTGAGCCATTTTCCTCCTCCTATATCCCTGATAATATCATACTATACAAACCAGTAAGATGGCAGCTAAATGTAAATACTCCTGATTGATTGATAATCTCTTATGACCTGCTGTGCGATGGTCCAAAGGGTCAGACTCGATGACTGAACAATAAAATGACCTTAAATCTAAGGTAGAATAATTGTCCCTTCTTTACAAATGGTCCCTTTGATCAATGGGACTGGAAAAAAGTCAATTTGCCTATATCCCACCATATACATGGCAAGATTTTAAAAAGGCAATCAAGGTCCTGTGTTATTTTATTTTTTGTTCACTGTTCATAACATAATCTAAATTCACATCTTCATAAGCAAAATTAGGTCTTGACCTTAGTTCCAGATTTATTTTCATATAGTTCCAAATTAAAAGACCCTCCCCCATTCTCAACAACCCAGAAAATTATGATCTTATCAAAAGAGTGTTGTCAAAATTGCACTTAATGCAATATTACAAATGCATGCCTTTGTTGTAAGAAATTACTCATTACATAGTATGGATAGAGAGGTAGGAAGCAAATGGGATTTGTTTATGCTACCTCATTGGTGACTGCTGCTTTAGGAAATCTCAGTTTAATTTATTTCATCATCCAGCAAAATTGCTGCCTGACCCCACAGAATCTCTCTCCAATTTGCAAACTATTATTTGTTGTTAGCTCAGTAATGGAGTTTTCATCTATGTGGACCTTGCTAGATTTTCAGCTGTCCCTCACTTTATGAGAAGCAAGCATGGATCCAAGGGATACAATATTTCTCCACTTTGATGAAAGGCAAATCTTATATCTAGGATTTCAGTGCTTAGGTCCAGAATTTGTGCAACCTTCTCACATAGTAATACTGCTTACAATGTGTGACATGGCACTGGTTTGTCTTTTTAAAAGTCACACATCTAAGAAGAATCATTATTTTCAAGTAAAACTGTGCTATTAGTGCATCTCAGCAAAGCTGCTTCCAGCATTAAAAATTTAGCAGTTACTTATAACTAGGCATCCATCTTTCACCTTGGTTCCATATCACCCCCACCCACCCCCCAACTGTAATGTGCTGGAAATCATATTGCATTGTGTTCATTGTGTCCTGGATGGGGGTATTTTGCCTCAAACAGACCCAGTGCGTAATCTGGGTGTCCTCCTGCTCACAACTCCTGCTCAAGGAGCAGGTGGCAGTCATGGCCAGGAAGGCTTTTGCACAATTTTGTGTCATATCCCAGTTACACCCGCTCCTGAGCCGGGACTCCTTGCTCATGGTCACGCATGCTCTGGTCACCTCCAGACTTGACTATTGCAATACGCTCTACATGAGGCTGCCCTTGATGACCATTTAGAGGCTGCAACTTGTCCAGAATGTGGCTGCTCAGATGGTGATGGGGTGTGGGCGGTATGCCCATGCCTCACCACTGCTTCGTTAGCTGCACTGGTTGCCGGGTGCAATTCAAGGAGCTGGTTATTACTTTTAAAGCCCTACATGGTAGTGGGCCAGGACACTTAAGAGACTGTGTCACCCCGAGAACATCTTCCATCCCACCAGAGCAGACCAGAGAGGCTCTCTTACTGCACCATCTGCTAGAGAGGCTCACCTGTCAAGCACCAGAAGGAGGACCTTCTCAGTGTCTGCTCCAGCCCTATGGAACCTCCTGCCAATTGAGCTCCCACTCCAGATGAAGTTGCTGCCCTTCAGGAAAGAACTAAAAACCTGGCTGGTGAAGCAGGTGTTGGGCACTGGTGAGGTGGTGACCCCCACCTGCTGGCTGATAAACTAACAGCAACATCACTCCCTTTTTAAATCCTCTTTCTTTAATCCTCGGTCTTTTAATTTTTGTAGTACTTTAAATTGGTTTTGTATGGGTGTGGTTATACTGTTTTTTGTATTGTTGTATTTTTAATGCTGTGAAGCCCTGAGTCATTTTGAGTTGAGCAGCTATACAAATTGGAAATTAAAATTAAATTAAATTAAAACACATGGGGACTCAGAGTGTGTGTGTGTGACCCCATGTCTGCTTACATTGTGTAATGAACTGAAATGGAGCATTTGCTTTTGTGAGTTTAAAACTGATGCTGTTGTTTTTCTTCCTAAAATGGGGTGAAGAGCGACATGGAATTTGTCCTTTGGGCTGAGTACAAATCTCTTTTCTCTTGCATGATCAAAATATGCTAGGTCTGTGAAAATGGAAGGAGGAATGCTGGATATTGAATGTGGAGTCTTATTGGGTAAGATAGAGGAAGAAATGATACAAAGGATTAAATATTTTTATTTTTATTGTTATCTTAGAATGGTAAAGAAGAAACATCATTGTTTTAAGCATGTTCAAAGCAGGACTGATGTCTAACTATGCTTGTTCATGAGGAGAAAAGTAGAAAAATGTTATCTTGTTTGAGTGAACTGGCTAGGCCAGGAAAGAAAGAAAGATAGATAGATATGCCAAAATGTAAGGGAAAAAGTAAGAATGTTCCTTTTTATTTTTATAACTTTTTTTGTGTTTGTGATCTTTAAATTATTTTTCCTTCATATAATTATGTTTTGAACTTTTACAGAAGTCTTTTTGGACTTTCTATTTAAAGCATAAGCTGGTAGGAGAATTTCAGTACCTTTTGAAACTTAATTGACATTTCACTACCTAATTTACATTGCTAAGCCCTACCTGACCTGGTTGGTTTGCAAGCATAAACAACCAGGGATTGAAATCTATCACAGATGTCTCTAACCTGGAGCAGACCTTCATGTAATCTGAAGCAGCAAAAGGTCTTATCCTGGCTTCCTAATTGTGTGAAGGTGTGTGTGTGCGCACACACACACACACACACACACACACACACACACACACACACACACACACACACACACACACACACACACACACACATGCTGGAATAAAAATGTAGAGAATGGTCCAATTGGCTTTTTTTTTTTTTGCAGTCATTTGGTTTTGCAGAGTTGCAATGTTTTCTTTATCTTCTTCCCTACTAACATCCAGCATCTCAGAGGCTGCTTTCCCCTTCTCTTCCTGACTGCAGATTTGCTTCAGCTGGACTTTCTCAACAAGTCACCCATGCACATAGCAATCCAATACCACAACAGTTGTTTGTTCTTTTAGGATAGCCTTTTAAAATCTCCAGTTGTAAATTGTTGTTCAGTCGCACAGTCGATTCCGACCCTTTGCGACCCCATGGACCATTGTTCTCCAGGCGCCTCTGTCCTCCACCATCCCCCTCAACCCTCCCAGCTCTGTGCCCATTGTGTCTATAATACCATCTAGCCATCTCATCCTTGGCCTCCCCCTTCTTCTTTTGCCCTCCACCTTTCCCAACATCAATGCCTTCTCAAGTGAATCCTCCCTTCTCATTTGATATCCAAAGTATTTTAGCTTCATCTTTACTATTTGACCTTCCAATGAGCAGTCAGGGTTAATTTCTTCTAAGATTGACCTATTTGTCCTCCTCGCTGTCCAGGGGACTCGCAAAACCCTCCTCCAACACCACATTTCAAAGGCATCTATTCTTCTGCGTTCAGCCTTCCTAATTGTCCAGCTCTCACATCCATACATTACTACTGGGAAAACCATTGCTTTGACTATTTTAATTTTTGTTTGCAATGTAATGTCTCTGCTTTTCACTATGTTCCCCATGTTTCTCATCGCTTGTCTCCCAAGAATCAGTCGCCTTTTTATTTCATGGCTGCAATCCCCATCTGCAGTGATCTTTGATCCTAAGAAAGTAAAATCTGTCACTGCTTCTACTTCTTCCCCGTCTATTTTCCAGGAACTGATGGGGCCTGTTGCCATTATCTTGGTTTTCTTGATATTGAGTCTCAAGCCAGCTTTTGCACTCTCCTCCTTCAGCCCAATCAAGAGATTCTTTAGGTCTTCCTCACTTTCTGCCATTAGGGTGGTATCGTCTGCATATCTCAGATTATTGATGTTTCTCCCAGCAATTTTAATCCCATATTGTGATTCCTCCATCCCTGCACTGCGCATTATGTGCTCTGTGTATAGGTTGAATAAGCATGGTGACAAAATGCAGCCTTGTCTTACTCCTTTTCCTATTCCAAACCACTCTGTTATTCCATGTTCTGTCCTAACTGTTGCTTCTTGGTTCATGTACAGATTTCTCAGGAGGCATATGAGGTGCTCTGGTATTCCCATCTCTTTAATTACTTGCCACATCTTGTTGTGGTCCACACAGTCAAATGCCTTAGTGTAGTCAATAAAACAAAAGTAAACTTGTTTCTGGTATTCCTTTGTTTTCTCCATGATCCAGCGTATGTTGGCGATGTGGTCTCTAGTCCCCCTGCCTCTTCTGAAACCAGCCTGCACCTCTGGTAATTCTCTCTCCACATGCTGCTGAAGTCTGTCCTGTATTATCTTGAGCATCACCTTGCTGGCATGTGGGATGAGCGCGATTGTTCGATAATTTGAACATTCTTTGGCATTGCCCTTTTTTGGGATTGGGACGTATACTGATCTTTTCTAATCCTGTGGCCACTGTTTTGTTTTCCAAATCTGCTGGCATATTGAATGCAGTAATTTGACGCCATCATCTTTTAGCGCTTTGAAAAATTCAACTGGGATACCATCATCTCCACTAGCTTTGTTGTTTGCAGTGCTCTTTAGGGCCTTTATGACTTCGCTCTCCAGGATGTCTGGCTCAAGTTCAATTTCTTCATCATTGTGAGTATCAGGAGTGTTGAGGTCCTTTTTGTAAAGTTCCTCTGTGTACTCTTTCCATCTTTTCTTAATTTCTTCTGCATCAGCTAGCTCCTTTCCGTCTTTGTCCCTTATCATGGTCATTTTTGCTTTAAATGTTCCCTTGATTTCCCCAATTTTTTTGAAAAGATCTCTGGTTCTGCCTCTTTTGTTGTTTTCCTCCATTTCTCTGCACTGTTCTTTTAGGTAGTTTTCCTTATCTCTCTTTGCTTTTCTTTGAAATTCTGTGTTCAAATGGTTGTAGTTTTTTCCTTTCTCCTTTGACTTTTGCATTCCTTCTTTCCTCTGCTATTTTAAGAGCCTCATCAGACAACCACTTTGCTTTCTTACTCTTCTTTTCTTTTGGTATGGTTTTCTTTGCTGCTTCCTGCATGATGTCCCTCATCTCCGTCCATAATTCTTCCGGTACTCTGTCTACCGAGTCTAAGCCATTAAATCTGTTCATCACCTCCACCGTGTATTCTTTAGGGATGCTGTCTAGGTGATATCTTTCTGGTCTCCGTGTTTTCCCTATTTTCTTTAGTCTAAGCCTGAATTTTGCGATCAGTAGGTTGTGATCTGAGCCACAGTCTGCTCCAGGTCTTGTTTTTGCTGACTGTATGGAGGTTCTCCATCTTTGGCTGCAGAGTATGTAGTCAATCTGGTTTCGGTGTTGGCCATCTGGTGATGTCCATGTGTAAAGTCGCCTCTTGTGTTGCTGGAAGAGAGTGTTTGCTATGACCAGTGCGTTCTCTTGGCAGAACTCTATCAATCTTTGCCCTGCTTCATTTTGTGTTCCAAGACCAAATTTGCCTGTTATTCCCTCCACTTTTTGATTTCCTACTTTGGCATTCCAGTCTCCTAATATAATTTGGACATCATTTCTTGGTGTCTGTTCTATGAGGTGTTGTAAGTCCTCATAGAACTGGTCCATTGTGGCTTCATCTGCACCAGTGGTTGGTGCGTATATTTGGATCACAGTGACATTGAAAGGTTTGCCTTGAAATCTGACTGACATCATTCTGTCATTTTTGAGATTGTATCCCATTACTGCTTTTCTCACTCTTTTATTGACAATTATGGCTACTCCATTTCTTCTAAGGTTTTCTTGCCCGCAGTAGTAGATATGATGGTTTCCAGAGCTGAATTCACCCATCCCTGTCCATTTGAGCTCACTGATGCCCAAGATGTCAATGCTTATTCTTTCCATCTCATTTTTTACCACTTCGAGTTTTCCTTGATTCATAGACCTCACATTCCATGTCCCTATGCAGTATTGTTCCCTGCAACACTGTATTTCTCCTCCCCCTTTCGTATCCCTCCCCCTTTTCAGATCTGCTGTGCTGAGCATCCCCTTGTTTTGCCTTTTGTTTTGGTCCATAGGGTTCTCTTGGCAGACTTTGTGGCGTGCCTTGCCGGTCTCTACGCCAGTCTTTTCCCATCACACATGTTATCACAGTTTAAACAGTTTTAAAACAAAGTATTATCATGCACAATATCACAGTTTATCACATAGTATCAAAGTAAAAGTTGAACTAATTAATGAAAGGGAAAGAAAGAAAGAAAAAGTCCACTATATCAAGTCTCTATGTAAGTCAGTTTCTTGTACTGTCACTATGTCAGTTGCCATAAGCCATCTATATTTAGTCAACTATATTATTTCAGTTCGATTACTTATCCTTTGCATGCACACAGCAGCTCTTGCCTCTCTTCGGCCGCATGGAGTCGGTCAAATGCACCGGCTCGGGCCTCGCTGTGATGGTGGTTGTGGATGGTATCTCCTGGGGGTCTACGCAAGCGTAAAAGCCTTCTACGCATGCGTAGTTGTAAATTACACTATGTCTTGTGGCTTAGTGGTTAAGGCTGGAGATTGGAAGGTCAGGTTAGAATACCAGAGAGCTGCACTTAGGGACATGAATGGAGCCACACTTGGGCATCCCCTAAAAATTCCATTCAACCAAGAGTTATCTCTGACACTAAATTATTATTATAGGAAACAGAGCTTCATTACACCATAAATGTTGAGATAGTAATAATCTTATACATACTGACTATTGGTGGGTGGTAACTTTACAATTAAATATGATTGTCCTTTGCTGTGCCCACACCCCAATAACGACTCGGACACAGAAACTTTTGGATTATAATTGGGCCACATTTATTTAAATTCAAATAAGGCCTACCTGAACAATGGTTAAGGATCAGACAGGCCGCAATAGCACTGGTAAGGGGCAAATCCAATTAGAGTCCTAATTAACTGACTCTCACACCTTGCTACTGCGGTAACAACGTGAGAGCCTATGCCAACAACCGGCTTCAGCGGAAGCGTGTTGTTGACCTACTCTATGTGTTGCCTATCTAATTAAGCTGCCTGGCCATACCAGTTTGGCTAACCTTGTCCTCCCTATGGCCAACCAACTGTATTTAACCTGTTAAATGTTAATGCAGTTGCCCCTAACCAGTGCTTTCCGACAGAAGGGACCAAATCTGGCACCATGGAAAAACCCCGTAAGTCACACCTCGGCGACAGTGTGGAGTGGGCGAAAAGACCAAAAACCAAAGAGCCAATCAGGCCCAAGGCCAAAAATTCCCACTCTGCCCCGAAGCGATCGAGAACCACACTGTGACCTAAGGGAGGGGGTGGAGGGTAAATGCACCGTGACCCAGCTGAATTTCTAAAGAGGGAGCTGTTGGCCTGGCCACCCCTTATATAGGGGAAGCCGGCCACGCCCCCTCTCCCAGGCTGTGCCCGTGCCTCAGGGGTGGGGCTAGCAAAGCACGCGGCGGCCATTTTGCCACCGCGCGTACCTTGCTGTACCCACACCCCAATAACGAGACGGACACAGAAACTTTTGGATTATAATTGGGCCACATTTATTTAAATTCAAACAAGGCCTACCTTAACAATGGTTAAGGATCAGACGAGCCGCAATAGCACTGGTAAGGGGCAAATCCAATTAGAGTCCTAATTAACTGACTCTCACACCTTGCTACTGCGGTAACAACGTGAGAGCCTATACCAACAACCGGCTTCAGCGGAAGCGTGTTGTTGACCTACTCTATGTGTTGTCTATCTAATTAAGCTGGCTGGCCATACCAGTTTGGCCCCACCTTGTCCTCCCTATGGCCAACCAACTGTATTTAACCTGTTAAATGTTAATGCAGTTGCCCCTAACCAGTGCTATCCACCACATGGAGAGGAGTTCAGCAACTCACTGCCCCACCATGGCCACAAACAGCCAACAGGCCCGTCTGTATGGAGGACAAAAAGAGGTCCATGCCCCTGTCCGACAAATGTACACCATCGGCGCGATACAGACAGCGGTCTTGTATGCGTATGAGCAGGTGTGGAACCACCGCCCCAAAGCAATGGCATACACATAACGGGCCACTGCCCTGTTAACTGCCCTGCGGGCCCAGTCAACTCCCCGTGGATCAATTCCACCCCGGTAAAACATGCATGGTATCATTTGAGACCAATCGATCCGTGCCTGTGGCCAGGACTGACCCAACAGGGCCGGATCTCTCTGTATGGCACATGCCAACTCCAAACCCATAACCTGAGCCAGGTCATTGCTGCCCAGGTGTATGACCAGGACATCCAGGGGGCTCTGGTCTCCCATGGACCTGAGAAAGAGAACCAATGAATGCCAACGCATGCCACAGAAGCCAAACCAATGTAGTAGCGCCAATGCGCCGATGCCCAGGTGTGGCCCCCAAGAAGTGGACACAGCGTAACGGATGGCCCAATACACGTAGCTGTGTCCAATGATCCAAATTCACGCAGGCCTCCTGAGGCACGCCACACCTGTAAGAAAAGAAAATACACGAGCAAAAGTGCTACTGAACTAACGGCCGTACATAGGAATGAAAACGATCAGAACCCCACCGTCCCATGGAATGAATATCACCCTCCGTGTAACCGCAGGCCGCCGCAGTGGACGCAGCACCAATGTGAAAAGAGTGGGTCCCAAAAAACATACCCCAAAAACCCAGTGAGTCCAGTGCCGCCGCCGTGACCTTCCAAAATTGGTATTTGGTGAGGGGTAGACCATTCGCATGACAGAAAAGGGGGTCTGGGGAATGACCATGCAATGCCAAGAAGGTGCGAAGGGCCCTGACCGGGCAAAGCACGAGGCTACTGCAAGCGTACAGCATGAGCATACTGCCCTTGCTAAGCTGATCGGTCTTGGAAAAATGAACAGATAACCGCAGCCGTTCGTGGGTCACAGACAGATCAGCCAGTTCCAACGCCCTGCGAGAGGTGTCCGCACAGGACACGACCACGAGCTCACTGACCCGAAGCATGCCGAAGAACGCCAACGAGGTAGCTGCATGTACAAGACATGCTTCATATTGGTCCCTGCAGACTGTCGGCCAAACACCAGCAAGCAGCAGGAGCATATCCAGGGAAATAGGTTGCCTGGCATCAGGGCGCTGGCCGCGCTCATGAGACCACCCCTCCAGAACACGGCAGACCCTGAAATCCGAAGTGACATCTGCAAAGCCGTTGACCTTCGCATAGAAGGCCAGTGCAGAAAGACGGCCCACAATAGTCCCAGGCGCCAACCCCCTAGCATGAAGGTGAACCATGAATTGCAACAGGTGATCCACAGGGATAGGCCAAAGTCCAGGGAGGGACAGCCCGTGGCAGAATGCCTCAAAGTCCCTAAGCGTAAGCACGTATGCCTTGCGGGTGCTGCTAGCCAGCGAAAGAGTGATGGCCCGGTTCACCTCTCCGCTCCAAAACTCCACATTATGGACGGGAGTGCCAACAGCAGTTCGTCTGCTTCTGGTGCCAGAGCCCGGAACCAATCGATCTGTAGGCGAGACAAAGCGTCTGCAATATCATTCTTGATACCCGGCACATGTCTGGCCTTAAACAGTATGTTGCGGCGCAAAGCACACAACACGAAATGGCATACCATGGCCATAACCCTAGGGGAACCCGATGTCTGGGAATTGATGATCTGGACAACAGCCGCGTTGTCACACCAAAAATGGACCACTGAGTGAGTCCTCCAGGCCTCGCCCCACAGCAAGAGAGCTCCCAAAATCGGGAAGAACTCTAAGAAGGTAAGGTCACGGAGCACAGCAGTGCCCCGTCATGCCTCAGGCCACCCACCATAAAACCAGTGTCCATCGAAGTACATACCATAGCCAAATGCCCCAGATGCATCTGACTGGACTTGAAATACTGGCATGGCCAGGCACTCGCCGCGCCAAAAGGAAACCCCATTAAAATCTGACAGGAACCCCAACCACACCTGTAAGTCAGCCCTGACAGTCCTGGTCAAACAAACCCTGTGGTGCTTCTTGGATAACCCAATCATGGCGTCGCACAGACGCCTGGCAAAAGCACAGCCGGGGGCAATGACCCAGCAGGCAAAGTTGAGGTACCCATGAAGCACCTGGAGGTCATGCAGGGAAGCCTTATGCTTGGCTAGTAGGGAACGGATAGCATCCGAGATGCGGTCAACTTTGTCCACAGGTAACCTAGAGGACTGGGCTATGGTATCCAACTCAATCCCTAAAAAGACCAAACAAGTAGCAGGGCCCTCCGTCTTCTCCAGAGCCAACGGCATGCCTAATTCGGTCATAAGACCTTGAAACGCAGCCAACAGGCGCACACACTCATCCGAGTGTGCAGGGCCCCCAAACAAAAAATCATCAAGGTGGTGGGAAACTGACTGAACCCCTGAGCGATGGACGAAGGCCCAATGCAGGAATGAACTGAAACGCTCGAAAGCTGAGCAAGAGACAGAGCATCCGAAAGGCATTGCCTTGTCAACAAAATACTGCCCCTGGAAACGAAAGCCCAGCAACTCAAAATCATCTGGCTGGACAGGCAGGAGGCGAAAGGCTGACTTAATGTCATACTTGGCCAACAGAGCCCCCCGGCCGCACACCCGTACCATGTTGAGCGCTTGATCGAAGGAAGTGTACCGGACTGAGCAAAGCTGATTTACCAGCTAGGTAAGATAAATGGTGAATCAGGCGAAATTCACCTGGTACCTTCTTGGGGAGCAAACCCAGGGGAGAAACTTTAAGGTTGGGAAAAGGTGGGTCATCAAAGGGGCCAGCAACCCTGGCCTCTCTGACCTCCTTAAATATTTTTACATGGGCAACCTGCTCCATCCCTCTCAAGGACACCAGATTAGGCGCATCCTGAGGCAATCGCACCCCTACAAATGGGATACGAAAACCATTAGAAACCCCCCCAAAATATATTCTGCGTCAGCTCAGTTGGGGTAGATGCGGAGCCAACGTTCCAAAACGTCCAACTTAATTGGGGAGGGGGCCTTTAGCAGCTGATGAGGCAGCATTGGGCCAGGCAGCCCCCTGCTGCCCCCTGCCCCGACCCCAGGATCCCCCAGATCTGGTGCAAGCAGAGGCCGGGTGGGGCCAAAACAGGTAGGGCATGCTTGCCAGAACCTGCACTGCCGCCGGGAACATCCGGCTGCCGACGAATAGCTCCAGCACAACAAGGGGGGTGGAACCCCCTGCCCCGCCTGCTGGGCAGGGGCAGAGTGCTGAACAGTGTGTCCAGAATGGAACCGGTGGCCGGTGGCCGGGTGGGATGGGGTCATATAGTATAACCACAAAAGCTGGTTGGGCTCGTCCCAGCGCATCTCAGGGTGAAGTGCGGCCTGCATACGAAATTCCTCATCGTACGCAAGCCATGATTGACCCGGGTAGTCCACATACACTCGATAGATGATATCAAGGTATTGGAAGAGGGTAATAGTGAAGTCCGGATGAGCCATGAGGGACATCACTGCATAAATGAGATAGGCAGGTAACCAGTTGGCCCAGGTGCACGACGGTTTACACCGCCGGGCCAACTCCTTATCATGGTCATCCTGCTTTTCCTTCTCATCACGGGTTGGTTCCCTGTTAAGGAGGCTAAACAGGTCAACATATTCCCTACGCCAAATCTTGTCCCTGGTGGCGGGGAGCAAGTGATCGCCCAGGGGAAGCATGACCCCCATGGTGGGCAACACGGAAGTGGAAACAGTATGATACCCAGTGTTAACCGGCGGGCCATAAGGCCAAACTGGATAAGACAACTATGGGGATGCCTGCAGGGCAGCTGATGGAGGCAGGGGGTAAGGAGCCCTCCATTCCGCCACCCGGGACTGCGCGGCCATGATAGGTGGCAAGTGCGACACAGAAGGAGCCGCACTGGAACCAGCCGGCCACGGCCAGGTCGGCAGTGCCGGTGGGGTTACAGAATGAGTGTGCGTGGTTCTAACTTCACTGCCATACTCACCGGACGCAACCCCTCCCGCTGCCCCCACCGGGGGTTCCGCACGGGCAAGGGTGTCGGAGCTCAGTAACGAAGTAGAGCTCAATCCATCCAGGAAGCCATGCTCAGGACCCGTGGTGGACGTCACCGCAGCCAGGGCAGGTGTACCCGTGGGGTCGGGCAGCAGGCAGCCCACAGGCACGCCCAGCAAGGCCCTCTCGAGCCGCGCCAGCCGGGAGTCGAGTGAGGCTGGGAGCGAGAGGTCAAGAAAGGGTGCAGCACCCGGGGGCCCAAGAGCAACCTCAGCCCAAGGTTGTAGGCCGGCAGCCCTCTCCAGGGCCACAAAGCGGGCCTCAACCCCCCCCCCCCCCATGGGCAGGTGGGCCATGTGCCTGCTTGGGCTCAGGAGCCGCACGCACGCCGACAACCGGGGCCATTGGAGGAGAAACCCCCGTGCTGGGGGAGCAACACGACGGGCCCTCTGCCTTGGAGGAGGAGAGAGTTGTGGCGCCGGTGCGGGCTCGGGTGGCGGCCCAGGCGCGGAAGCACGGGAGCGGCATGCTGATGGCAGGCCCTAGGGTGTAAACCGCTCCCTGCTCTTTTCTTTGGTGCCATGTGTGCCCGAAGCGAGGCAGGCCCTAGGGCACGGTTGAGCCGGCCGGCCCGCTGTACGCAGCAAAGAGCTCCGGCCCGTTGTCGGGCAAGAGCACCGCTGCCCAGCCAAAAAGCTCGCTGTGCGAGCAAGAAAACAGCAGTAGTGCCGCGGGAAAAGCGCTGCCCCAATAGCGGGGCAACGAAAAGAAGTACAGCCCGTGCCCTTTCCTGGGCAAGGGCCGATGCCAAGAGGCTTGCCGAGTGAGTGAAGAAGGGAGTGAGAGACTGTCGCTAGTCCACTCCCGGGCTGGCGACAGGCCTAAGGAAAGGGAAGTCGTCTGGACACGGGACAATAAATGCACCGTGACCCAGCCGAATTTCTAAAGAGGGAGCCGTTGGCCCGGCCACCCCTTATAAAGGGGAAGCCGGCCACGCCCCCTCTCCCAGGCTATGCCTGTGCCTCAGGGGCGGGGCCAGCAAAGCGTGCGGTGGCCATTTTTGCCGCCGCACGTACCTTGTCACTAATTTGTTAGCTACAGTTGTTTTCTTGCCTCTGACATTTCTTTTCCTTTAAGTCACCTGTAATGCAGGGGGTCCTGGTAGGGAATCATTGCTGATGGAAGTTTCAAATAAACAGAAGTCGTCCTTCTTGTTGTTTTCTTCCTTCCATTGTTTGGTTGTTTAGTGTATGAGAACCAAGACACAGGAACAGCTGAAGTATTGGCTTAACACATCTTTATTGCATGGTGGTCCGGGGGAAAATGTGGCAATGGTGGACGAACAGCTCAATATATACAGTGGCTATACATTTGAATGTGGCTCCACGGTAGCCCATTGGCTACTGTCGGCGTGACGTCATTTCTGGTCACGCCTTTCTTGTCCAGGTGAGGTAGTGGCGGGAAACTTCCCACGGTGTAGTTCTTTGGGGAATTGGAACTGTGTGAGCTGGGCGCTCGCTATTGCCACCTGGTGGTCATTAGCTCGCGTCCTGATTACTTTGGGTTAGCTGATGATTGTTACGTGTTTAAAGGCATAGTATTGAGAACACAACATCCCTCCCCCCCTAGGATGAGACGAAGTCTCTCATCCAAGATGGCTTATTGCAAACGCGTTTTGGGCGTGATGCTGGCTGGCTTGTCCCGGGAGTGTTACTGCTTCTCTGTCCCCTGGGCTCTTGTCCTGCAATGGGAGAGGGAGACTCGTTAGTGACTTGCCGCGGTTCTGCGGCTTTTGGGGAAGGGACAAACTCCATTTTGTAAAAATCGGGGGCACTGGGGGCTAACGAAAAACCCCGCTTCTCGCTTGGATGGGTGGGGGACCACTCCGAAACCCCCCCGGTTTTGTAACTGAAAATCAAAATTATCTCTTGGGACGTCATTTGGGGGATCCCGCAGGATATCTACGAGGACAGATTCCTTCCCCTCCCCCCTAGGTGGGGACCACTGGCCCCCCTCTCCTTCCCCTTGGGCTGAACGGGTGGGGGAGAACCCTAACGCTGAATCTTTTACCGCGCCGTCCGCGCTCTGGTGTCCCGGAACCCTGCTCCGGAGTTGGTCTGCGTGTCGTCTCCAGAGTAGACCCGTGCTGGTCTCTACGCAATATGACACGGGACCCATCTGCCCAACGACGACACCCGGGACCCAGGCTGGCCCCGTGCTAGCGTAGTTCCTGCAATGTACTGGGGCACCGACTTCGAAACTTTTCGTGTCTGCTAACCCGATGTTCCTCCCTGTGTCCTCCACCCTTGTAGGGTCTAGCCTGGTCAGAATCGTAGTCAGCTTCCTACGCATTAAGAGCTCTGCGGGCGAGTACCCAGAAGCTAGGGGGGTCACCCTGTAGCCCAGCAGGAACTGGCACACTTGTAGGTTGAGATCCCCGGGACCCATGCGCCTCAGCGCGTCTTTGGTGGTGCGCACGAGGCGCTCGACCTGGCCGTTTGTTGCCGGGTGGAACGGGGCGGAGGTGATGTGCCGAATGGCGTTGATCTCAGTGAATGCCCTGAACTCTGCGGACGTGAAACAACTAGCGTTATCACTAATTAGGGTGTCGGGTATACCGAACGTGCTAAAAACCCTACGCAAATGCTTCACTGTCGTTGCCGAGGAGGTGCTTGTAACTGGAATGACCTCCAACCACTTGGAGTAAGCATCTACTACGAGGAGAAAAAGTGTCCCTCTAAATGGGCCCGCAAAATCAATGTGCACCCGGGACCACGGCCCCTTCGCCGCGTCCCATTCCCTGTGCGGCAGACGCGCCTCTTCGGGTCGGGAGCATTGGCAGCTCTCGCAAGTGCCTACCATGTGCTCGATGTCGGCGTCTAACTGGGGCCACCAGAAATAGCTCCTGGCCAGAGCCTTGGAGCGGACAATTCCAGGGTGGCTGACGTGCAGCAGTTTGAGTACCCTAGGCCTCAGGGATTTGGGGACCATCACCTGCTGGCCCCACAGAAGGCACCCTCTCTCTATGGACAAGTCTAGCCTCTTCCTGAAAAACGGGGCGAACTTTGCCGCCGGGGAGGATGCTGGCCACCCTTTTTGCACCCAGGAGCTGACTAGAGCTAGCGTTTTGTCCTTTCCGGTCGCCTTGGCGATGTCTGCGGGTACAATAGGGGCGAATCTAAGACCTCTATCAGGAGCACTTGGCGGTCTTTTTCTTCCTCGCCCATGGTGCTGCTAGTGTGGGGAAGGGGAGACCTCGACGGGGCGTCCGCATGGCTTATTTCTTTCCCTGGGCGGTACACCAATGCGTGCTGATACGCGTTTAAGAAGATGGCCCACCGTAACATCCTAGGGGACAGGATCTGCAGTGTGGGCTTGTCCGCAGTGAAAATGCCTAGCAGGGGCTTGTGGTTGGTTACTATGGTGAAGGGGCGGCCGTAGAGGAAATCGTGGAACTTCTTAGTTATTGCTAGCGCCTCCCTGTCTGTTTGGGCGTAGTTTCGCTCAGCCTGGGACAGGGATCTGGAGTAGAATGCTACCGGGGCCTCTCTCCCGTTTTCCAGCACGTGGCACAGCACCGCCCCCACCCCCACTGGGGATGCATCACATATCAGAACCACCGGCTTCTTGGGGTCAAAATGGGTGAGAATGGCATCAGACGCTAGGAGTTGTTTCAGTTCAACGAATGCCCTCTCTTGGCTCTCGCCCCACTTCCACGCCTCGTCCTTCTTGAGCAGCCTATGCAGCGGCTCCGCTACCGATGCCTTCCGAGGCAGGAAGGAGTGGTAGAAATTTAAGAGCCCTAGGAACGACTGCAATTCGGGCTTGGAGTTGGGGCGAGGGGCACCTTGAATTGCTGCTACCTTTGATTTGGAGGGTTTGATTCCCGCAGGGGTTACCCGGAAACCCAAGAACTCAACCTCTTTTGCGAAGAAGACGCATTTGTCTTTCCGCAACCTCAACCCCGCCTTTTCAAACACCGCCAGTACTTTGTCTAGCCTTTCAGCCAACTCCTCCTCACTCCCCCCCGTTATCAATACGTCATCAAAGTATGGCAAGACCCCATCCAGTCCCTTTAAGAGGCGTTCCACGAGCGACTGGAAAATGCCTGGTGCCGAGTTCACGCCAAACTGTAGGCACGTCACCTGGAACGCCCCCTTATGAGTGACTATTGTTTGCGCAGCAGCTGCAGCTGGGGTTACTGAGAGTTGCTGATAGGCCTGCGCCAGGTCAAGTTTTGCGAAACACTTTCCCCCATGTAATCTGGCCAACAGGTGGCTGACTACCGGCACCGGATACGCATTTGGGCGGATCGCCTTATTAATGGTGCACTTATAATCAGCACATATGCGAACCTCCCCGTTGGCCTTTAGCGCAGTTACAATCGGAGTCTCCCACTCCGCGGAATCAACAGGAACAAGAATCCCCTGGCCCACCAATTTGTCCAGTTCCACCTCTATTTTGTCCTTAAGTGCGAAAGGCACTCTGCGCGGCTTGAGTCTTATTGGGCGGACCTCCGGGTCCAGGTCGAACGCTACTGGGGGTCCCTTGAATTTTCTGAGTCATTTCTTGAATACTTCGGGGTGCGCGTCGCACACCTACTGTATTGGGTCAGTCCCAACGGCATGCACCCCCCCAATGAACAAACCCAGGGGCTTAAACCATTGAGTCCCGAGGAGGCTGCAACTTCCCCCCTTGAGAACAACCAGGGGCAGTTCTGCAGCGTGCTGCTTGTACTGGACCTTGAATTTTCCAACCCCCAACACCGGAATGCTATTACCCTGTACGTCCCGCAGCGTGGACCTCAACGCTTTGAGCTTAGGGCGCACGTGGGGGGAAATTCCCAAGAACTCCCGCTGGGACATGATTGAGTAGGAGGAACCCGAGTCTATCTCCATCCTAACAGGGGGCCCTTGCACCAGTACCTCAACAAAGTAATGGGGGTGTACACTGGGGCGTCGTCGCTGCTGTCGTCGGAGATGCGGCCCACGCCTTCCTGCTTCCTCGTGGGCCGGGCGCCCTCCTTGGTCCTCGGCGAGCGGTCTGATGAGCTTTTCTGGTCCCTGCGCCGCCATCTGCAGACCTTGGCGATGTGCCCCCGATGTCCGCAGTTGTGGCACTCGGCCTTCCGGAACGGGCACTTGATGCGGTCGTGGGCCGCTCCACATCCGTCGCAGCGTCGGCCTGTGGGGGCCTTTCTCTGAACCCCTTGACTCCGGCCCTTGTGGCTTCCGCGGCCTGTGCCGCCTTCACAACCTCGCGCAGCGTTGGGGGTGGCTCCTGGTTCATCAGCTTTCACTGAACCTCCTCGTCCCACAGGCCACACAGCATGCGGTCTCTGAGGGCGATTTCCAGGTTTTCCCACTTGCATGGGCCGGCGGCCAACCGCAGGGCCGCTGCAAAGGCGGCGATGGACTCACCAGGTGCTTGAACTCTCTTCCAGAACGCATCTCGAGCCGAGAACATCAAAACCGAGGGCTGGAAATGGTCACGCATCGCCTTCAGGAGCTGTTTGACCGGCAGCTTGCTCACCTTCTTCGGTGATACCAGGTCCACCAATACTCTTTTGGCGGCATTCCCGAGCATCCGGGTGAGGATGGCCCTCTTCTTTCCTTCGTCCGTAATGTCGGACACCACCAGCGCATCTTGGAAGTCCATTTCGAAGAGCTCCCAATCTTCCGGCTTGTTGATGTCGAAGCCAGCATGACTAGCGTGTGTCTTGATCTCGTGGGGATCCATGATCCCACCTTCGTCGCCAATTTAGTGTATGAGAACCAAGACACAGGAACAGCCGAAGTATTGGCTTAACACATCTTTATTGCATGGTGGTCCGGGGGAACATGTGGCAATGGTGGACGAACAGCTCAATATATACAGTGGCTATACATTTGAATGTGGCTCCACGGTAGCCCATTGGCTACTGTCGGTGTGACGTCATTTCTGGTCACGCCCTTCTTGTCCAGGTGAGGTAGTGGCGGGAAACTTCCCGCGCTGTAGTTCTTTGGGGAATTGGAACCGTGTGAGCTGGGCACTCGCTATTGCCACCTGGTGGTCATTAGCTCGCGTCCTGATTACATTGGGTTAGCTGATGATTGTTACGTGTTTAAAGGCATAGTATTGAGAACACAACAGGTTGATAGTCCTTTTTTCTCTTTGACCAAGCAACAAGCATAGAGGTTTTCACTGCATACTGGGTAGTATTCCCCTCCCCCTTCTAACTGTAACTACAGATGGTAAATGTGAGTAAATAAGTAAATATACTTTTTTCTATTTTAAATGGCTCTAGAATGATTTTTTCCCCTCACAAAGTGCTAGTTTGTGTGCAGAAAAACATAAGGAGGACGGATGAGACTGATCTGATCTGAATTGTGCTCTTTTACATTGATCTCTAGTAACTTGAGAGAATAATGAAAACTCCCCAATAACCAAACATCATACCAGCGGAATTCTAAGGCTATACACCTCTACTAACAATCATGGGGAAAGCACCACTGAACTAAGTTATGCCATATGTTTCTTAAAACTGATTTTATTTTTCATCAGATAAATACAGAGGTTGTATCCTCTTGCCACAGAGTAGGATGGAAAGAAAATTACATTTCATATTTAGAAAGCAGGTTACTTGCCTGCAGCTGATTTCAATTCCCCTTCAGGGAACTAAGTTTAGATTCAGTGGGTTAAATCAAATTAATGATCCCATTTTGAATCAATTGTTGAATTATAAATCAACACTAAGGGAATCTCACTGATTCAATAGGTCTCAAGTGGTTGGAACTGTCAATTGTATTCAGGCCATTGAGATAATAAAAGTTTTTTTTTTCATTTTTAAGATTCTTTCAGGGTTTCTTTTTTAACAGATTCTAGTTAGCAAAAACTGGTTTTGATCATTTTCCATTGTTTCAGTCTTTCATATTTAAAAACAGTAAGCGCAAATTAAAGGTCACTGAAATATATGTAAAAGTTTTGCAAAATATATCCAGCAGTACCAAAACACAGTTAAGAATTCTTCTGTAAGCTAAGCAACCAGACATAAAAAGAAAGTGAGAGAGATTAAAGTGAAATAACATTTACAACAACAATAATTATGCTCCTTTAATTCTAAATTGTTTTGAATGTTTCAAAAATTAATATGTGACACCCAAGAGGCTTAAAAAACCTTCTTCCTTTTCTTCACTGAACAATTGCTTTGCTACTTTGGCAATTTTCATAGCTTTTTTTGTAACTACAGGAATAACCAAATTATACAATTTAGAAGCAATTAAGATTTTTAAAGCAGCAAACAGATTTCAGCTAAGAATCAGATGTTTTGCTCATAAAGAATTCTGTTGGCATTACGTAAGAGACACAACACCAGGGATTGAATGTGTTGGTAGTGCGGAGAACATGTGGATGTGTGTATTTGGGTGTGCTAAATCCAATTGTTACAAACAACTGGAGCAATACATTGAATGAATGGGACATGCACAAAGGTTGACTCAAGAAGTCCCATTCATTCATTGGGCATACTCTAGGTGCAACTGGTAAATGGATTTATCTCTTCGTGTTTAGGATTTATAACCATTATCTTCCTGGAAAAGCAAAACAATCTTCTGCAACAGGGATCCCCAACCTTTTTTGTACCACAGACTGGTTTCATGCTAAACAATTTTCCATGGACCAGTAAGAGGTGGTGGTGGTGGGACTGGACAGTGCAAGTGCATAATAAAATATGATGAAGTGCATAATACTCATAAATAAGGAGGAGGGGCCCAGCCACCTTCCTGCCACACTGTTCGACTTGGGCAGTGAGATATCACACCTCACACAGTTGTGGGGCAGAGCCCCATCATAGTTAAGCAACATTGAGGAGGGGCCCAGCCACCAGCCTATCTGCTGTGTCTGAAGCCTGTGCTCTTGCTCCGTTCACTGGGCAGACCAGGCAGAACACGTTGAAGGCAGAAGATTGCCATTGGGGCTCCTAGTGCCATGCACCCCCACGGACTGGTTAGGGATAGCCCGTCGCCTGGTACCAGTCCATGGCCGAGTGGATGGGGGCCTTGTTCTACAAAATAATTGTAAAAATGGGGGTACCCCAAACAAAATGTTTAAACATTGAAACTGAAGGATCATTTCCAAATTTAGCATAAACATAGCAGACAGTGTGCTCTTGGTCTGTGCCATATTTGGGGACATACATTGTGGTAAAGGGTTTTCAAGTTATGATTTTTTTATTTTAAATAGCAAAAATATTTACCCTCTTTCCCACAAACAAGCAAACTTTTTACTAGATTTGAAATAGATCAAATAAAGATCCATCATGTTTACTTTGAAAGAGAATAGTTGGTCTCACTTGCTTTTTTTAAAATTAAGAAATAATCTTGGCTCTCATGGTTGAAATATTGATCACTACAAAAGGCCTGTCAAAAGGGTAGAACAGTGACTCTTACAAACTGCACTGAAGAGTTTTATCAGCATGGAATGTTCCAAGTATTGTCGCCAGGTTGGCGGAGCCATGGGTCAAGCTGAACATTTGTCTTTCCCAGTCAGGATCTAATTAGCTGACAGTGATGAGGAATTCTTAGTAAATTAGGTATTTAAAAGGGATTCTGTTTCTAGTTTGAAACATATTTGAAAATATGTTTTTAAAAGTATTGAGGACAAATATTCAGAAACTCACTCATCAAAATTGTGCAGTCATAGATTTTTTTTCTTTGTGGCTAGGGAATAGTCATGTTAGCAAAGCTTTGTTGCTTATTTCACTTGACTTTTCACTATATAATTGTTTAGTAGTTTAAAAAAACCTGCAAAGATGCTATGGGCCATCAAGTCACTTCTGATGTGTGACCTCCAAAATGTCATGTCCTTCCAAGATATAATAGCTTTATTACTTTATTGTTTCATAGCCGGTTAGGCTGTACACAAAAATAAAAATAAAAATTTAAACATAAATACATATAAACATGCAGAGAAGCATAAAATAATAAGATAATAAAATAAGCATTCTGTAACAAGTATCAAATCATGGGATTAACTCGTAGAGATTGTGAACCAGGCAATGAATTCCATCTTTCCATGGCTCGTTTAATGAATTTAGCAGTCCTATAGGATACATAATAGTCATCACGAACCAGGAAAAATAAAGCTTTACATAAATTGATCCTAGTTGTTAACGTTTTGGGATACTGGTCCCTCAAATCTGTATACAGAGGACATTCAGCTAAAAATGTAATATGTCCTTTGTTTTAGGAAATCCTGCTAGGCAAATTTTCATTTGGTCCATATAATGTCCCTGCATCTCTTTCATCTGCAATGAACTTAATCTATGTTGGGTATATCATTAAACATTCTGCCCATATCTTGCAAACCAACAGGATCTTATTCTAGCAATATTGTATTTTTCAGTAATGTATGCTCAGGTCTTGCAAACTTCCAGTCTAGGAGCCAGGTTGTTGCCCACCATCTGATCAAACCCTTAGTTATTTTCAGACACATTTTATGATGCCAATAAATATGAAAATTATCATGGATGGAAACAAAGGATGTTAATTTATGAAAGCATATCAGAGAGTAAACAAAACAAAACAACAAAAAAGACAAAAATTTTGTGGTACTTCGTCTTTAAGGTGCCATGACTTTTTTGTCTTTTTTTGTTGTTTTGTTTACTACTCTCTGAAGATTAGTTTGTTTTTAATCTAGTGCCTATTCATAACTCCTTATTTTTATACTTTTCCATTATTGTCCAAAGAGTACTGTATGTCCTTTTGAATATCGTTAATTGATTTTTGACTCTTTGAGGGAGAAGTGATATTTCTATTGGAAAGCAAAATAGATGTTGTGAATTTTTATCTGATAGGCTTATCTGATATCTGGTAGTGATATCACAATAAAATAAAATAAAAACATTATGCTTTCTAGACAACTAGATATTTATACACATAAATGTTAGTGTTGAAATATTAGGCAAAGTGATACTGGGAATAGGTAAAATGTGAAGTTCATAGAGAATTATATATAAGGGAAAATTCAGTGGAAGTTCTGTTATTCCTGCTTAAGAAAAACATGTGAAGAATTTCAAGTAAGTCTAAAAAAAGTTTTGATAAGACTATCTTTGTTCCCCAAGGAAGATTTGTAAATCCATAGATTGTTGTCAGAGGTGAACTATAGCTAAATTTGAGAAAATTTGGACACTTGGAAAAAAACACCAAGAATTTCAGCAAGGAAATATAAACAAGAAAAATTCAACAAACAATCTAAAACCTGAACTTTGGGGGGAAGAGGAATAGAAACATCTATATAAAATGCCAATATATATTATTTGTTACATTTATATATCATCTTTCATTTATATTTCCTTCTCCAACGAACTCAAGGAAGTGTACATCGTTCTACTTCTGCTCACTTTATTTGTTCCATAACCTTGAAAGTAAGTAAAGTCGAGTGAAAAAGTAACTGGTCTAAGTTCACACAATGTGTTTCACAGATCAATAAGTATTCAAACCTTGACCTGCCTATTCCCAGTCCAATGTTTGTTCACAAAAAGGATTTTATGAAAGTGAGAAAAGAGAATCTACATCCACCTGTTGTGATGCCAACGGGAATAAGATTTTCTAAAAAGCAAAACATGAATCCTCCAAATGCAACTGAGGATCCTAAAATAAGGAACTCCTTTCCTGCCCAAGCTTTCATACAAACCTTTGAAACAATACCTGAATAGGGCTGTAGTCCAGCCATAAAAGGGACTGTGGTGGCTTAGTGGTTAAGATGCTGACCTTGATGACTGGAAGGTCAGCGGGTCAGCAGTTTGAGACCCGAGTGCTGCATGAGGTTTGAGACCCGAGTGCTGCTCCCGTCTTTGTCCCAGCTCCTGCCAACCTAACAGTTTGAAAGCAAGAAATTGCAAGTAGATGAATAGAGACCACTTTGGTGGGAAGGTAAACAGTGTTCCGTGCACACCAGTGTATAATCATGCCTGCCCCATATCCATTGAGACATCTATAGATACAGACAGCTCTAGGTATTTGGCTATAAAATGTGATGAGCACTGAACCCTAAAGTTGAATATGACTGCCTTTTGAGTAAGGGCGACATTTACCTTTACCAACCATGAATCCTTGCTGACTCATTCCATGATTGAAGTGCTTTTAATTCTTGTGAGATTGATCCAGTTGAACCCTAATATGAATCATATACATATTCAGGTTTTAGATGCCACCTTTTTGTTTCACAAGGAACCTCCTAATTAATTAGGCAGAACAACCTGAAAACATACTATAGAAAAACAATACAACTAAGCATAGCTGCATTATAGTTAAACAACAAGCATAGGTGCCCATGTTTGATGGGGGGTTTCTTGGGGGGGGGCTCAACCTGTCGGTGGGGGTGGCTTGGAGAAGTTTTTTTTCCTTTTTGCCTCCCCCCACACCGTTTGTGATGTCTCTTGGCTCTCAGTAAAGGAACCTAGGCAGACTCACCCCAGTGAGATGATGAGGGAGGGATGGTAGGTATTGAGGGGAAAATTTAGGAGGAAAGGAAGACGGGAGGGTAAGAATGAGGGAGGGAAGGAAAGAAGGAAGGGGAGAAGAATGGCTGAAGGTAGAGAAAGAAGGATGAGAGCTAATTATCTGGCCTTGGCCAGGGGGTGTTTGTTGTATTTTTGATTTTTTGGACCCTGATACAGCCCAACACAGAGACTCTCTCTCTCTCATTCAGGCACACACACACACACACACACACACACACACACACACACACACACACACACACACACACACACACACACACACACACACACACACACACACACACACACACAAGTGACTGATCCGGAACCCACTGTCTTGTGCATTGTCTTGCACACACACACACACAGATACACACTCACTGTTATTCTCTGTCTCTCTCACACACTACATTGATGTACATTGAAAGTGTCTCGTTCAAGGGCTGTAGACTTAAATGGAATGGGTTTGTTCCATCCGCATCAGGACCTTTCTCCGTCGGTCATTCACTCTCAAACAATCACAGTCCAACATGCAAATCAGCTCTGTCCAACATTCTGTTTCCAGGCCTGGCTGTTAAACTGCCATTTTTCTCCCATGGCACCATGGGAGTTGTAGTTTCCATTCTTTTCCCCATTTTGTGGGGCTTAGGCCCCACTCTCGGTCCCCGGACCCTCGCAATGCTGATCTCGGGGACAAAAGGTAGGTGTGTGCAGAGCATTACAGGATAGGCTCCAGGGGTGTAGGTACACATTCCACACACGTACGGCCACACCCCTTCCTTATAGGTATAGATTGCCAGTACTGTATAATCTTTTGCATGTTGACTTGGAAGAAAATTCTGCTATTTTCAGAAGGGCTTCTTCATAGCTCATTGTATATGGATCACAGCAAGATAGACTTGACAGTGTAACAAATGCAAATATTTTGATTTAGAGGATCAGGCATGAAGAAAACCATTTTTAAAAAAGAGAAATATTTGTGTCCTTTAAATGTCATCATTTAAAGAAGAGAAGTAGTCCCACCTCCAATAAGACTATTAAATCTAACTGTATTACTGGCAGGTACAGCCACTTTCATTAGCATTTTTTGTAACCTTGCCTTTACATACAGTAATCTGGGAAAAAACAGCAAGGACAGACAAAACATGTGTGAATGAGGGAGAGACACAAACTATAATGCCTCCAGCTTCATTTTTACAGATGTTTATGGATTAGAAACACTGTATAGGTTATTTGCAACTTTTCAATAGTTGTTATAGCCCTACTTATTTATTATGTAAAACATTTTATTTTGTTAACTTCTAATTTTTAAATATTTGTGCATCTCATTCAAAGAGTCTTTGTCCTGGAACAGACATCTTAATGCATCTCTTATATTTGCTTAATGGAACGTGAGCATTCAGTATACTACTGAAATATTTTAAGATCTTTGATAGACTCCTAGAAGATCTCTTAGTTAAATCCTGTTATTGGCATTACCAAGAGGAGAACCGATGGGTTAATATGGTGTCCCATGTTTTGCAAATCTATTATTTGCCCTTTTTGGAGAGTCAAGCAGTGATGGGCTGCTTGAACGAAATGCCAGTTGAAATGCTGGTTTGATCCAGCATTCAAAATGCTCTCTGTGACATCCCTAGTTTCAGAAAAAAATATTTTTATAGTATCTTTACATTCTTATAAAAGCATCTTTAATGGAAAGAATGCATCAGATTATGTTTCCAAATCATGACATTGACACACCTTAAGGGCAAATTCTGCAAGGTTCTCATGAATCTGCACCTCTGCCCCTTGGCTAGGAACATCTGAAGGACTCAAACACGATGTCCTGTATTATCTTTACCTATAAGGAGGGACGTTAACCATTGGACTCCGGCAAATACACCCTCACCCGTCCATAGTATCCCGTACCGAGCCGTCTGCACTCACCTTTACCCAGCCCACAGAGCACCACAAGGGTACCACAGTCAGCAGTGGGGCAACAGCACCATGAATGTAAACAAAACAAAACAATGTCCTCTGCACCACACTGCCCCTCAGCCAATCAGGCTGACAGGCGAGAGCAAAGAGAACGTGGCGTGCCCAATAGAAACCGAGCCACAGAAAAAAAAGTTGCCACACGAATGCGAACAAAATAAACTAAAATTCAAGTACCAGTGTCCTACGTGCCATGAGCACTTCAGCCAATCAGACTGAAGGGCACAAATGCGCAGAATGATGAAAAAGCTGGGACATGAAAAATAAAATAAAATACGCCTCATGCAACAGGAACGCAAGGCCACCGCAGGCAGATGCAGCGCCTCACGGCCTCACAAACAAAAACCTGCAAAAAACCTGTGACGAGACAACCACCGCCCATCTTTCCTGGAGCAACGGAGAGAAGAGGGACTCCTCTCCACCCTGCTATCCTGCCGAAGACATGGCGAGACCACCACCAGCCTCAAGGTAAGTTGAGCCGGGGTGGGGGAAAACCAGCAGGCAGCAATTCGTCAGGGGTAGCACCCTCCCTGGCGAATGACTGGATTCTGCCTTTCTACTACCCACACTGCTATTTCAAGAACTAGCACGAAACAGTGGTGGAGGTAATAGAAAAGCAGCAGCCAGCAATCTGCAAAGAAGAGCACCACCCCTTACGGATCGTTGTCTGCCAATCTCCCCATTAAGTAAGCCAGGGGGAAAAGGAGGCCCAGAGAATAGAACCATTGTGAAGCAGATAGCTCTTCTCTGCCTCCTTTTCACCTGACCTACCTAACGAACATTACCAGTCGAAAAGCGAGCTGACCAAATTTCAAAGCAGCAATGGGGGAAAAGAAGAAACGACAGACAGGCCATTCTTCACAACAAAACACAACAACAACAAAACACAACAGTTAACCAAAACACAAAGCAGCAAAATTAATAAAACACAAATAAATACACAAATAATTAAAATGAACCCATTAAACAACAAAACAATAAACAACTAAATCAACAAAAAACACCCGGAATACCAAAGGCTAATGAAAAACCATAAAAGCCCAGTAAAAACACCTGTCTACAACATGAAAATACCTAACTCAGCAAACAATAATAACACAAATTAAAGAAATAAATATGGGGGAAAATTAAAAATATAACAACCAGAAATAATTAAAACACTTAAACACATCTAAAACCCACAATACAAACAAACAAACAAGCCGAAACACTTTGTGGGATTTAAGTAGAAACTCTCTAATTAACCCCCAGCCCAACACTAAAAAATAAAAACAGAATAAAAACAGAAAAAACAATCAAGAAACACTTTGTGGGGTTTAAGTAGAAACTCTCTACTTAACCCCCCCACCCAACACCACAAAATCAAAACAAAAACAACAACAACAGCAGAATAAACAATCAAGAACACTTACCAAACACATCCTCCCTCCATGGGGACTGGAACTAAACTGAACAAAGAAAGGAAAATCACAATAATCTTAATAACAGCCCCACCTAGAGGCCGGAAGAGTAAAAACAGACAAAAAATATGTAAAAAATCAAAATGACAAATTTCAATTAAATAAATCAAATAAAGTCACAAACCACAAGTGCAAAAACACCCCCACCCAAAACACACCTAACCAAAAAACACAAATAAAAACTGCCCAGCAAGGCCGGGAAAACTATGCTAGTTGCTGTTATGAAGCCCCAAGAGGAATAACAGTAGGACAGATTTTTAAAACCTCCACAGGTTTAAACAGTGATTAAGATTTATTTACGTATATTGAATTATTAAGTTACTATGAATCAAATAATTATGATCAATAATTAATTCATAATGGATGACTAAAGCAATTAATGGATCATCACAGTAATTAATGAAATGGTGTATATTAATTACTTGTTGGAGTAAGCAATCCTTTATGTTTAGATATCTCATGACCATTTTTCTCTTTTTCTAGTCAAGGCCTATGTCGTCATCCTCAGCTGCAACATTTATGAGGAGCAGGTGACACAGGCTGATATTCTGTGGGAGAGATGCTTTTACAAGTAAGAAGGTCCTAAACTTGTAGTGCTATGAATAACACCTTGAACCTGATATGTTAAGGAACAGGAAATCAGTGCAGACCTGCCTTGGCTGAAGAGATATGTCCAAATTTCAGTGTTCCTGTAATCAGTGTGGCAACTGGATTTTGGACCTGTTGAAATTTTCCTATTAGGGACAGGGGCAGTCCACATAGAGATCATTTCAGTGATCAATACATGAGATTACCAATAAGTGAACTAGCATTGTAATGGATCGTCTCTCCAAGTAGGGCTACAACTGTGCTATTTGGTGAAGATGAAAAAAGGCAGCTTTGTACATTACTGCAATTTGAGATTCCAGGGTCAAATATTTATCTAATATGACCACTATGTTGCATACATGATTCCTTGGGGTGAGATTAGTCCCACCCAATCTAAGGACCATACCACCTAATAAAGCAGATCAACCCTCCAACACCAGAACCTCTGTCTTTTCAGGGTTCTGTTTCAACATGTTAGCTTTTGTTCATTCTATCACTGCAACCAGACAATCGTTAAGGCATTGAACGACATCCCCTGCAGAGGACGAGAAGGAGAGATAGAGCTGAATGTCATTAGCATGTTAATGACACTGAACTCCAATTCTCTCAATGACCCCTCTGAGTTGATTTGCATAGAAGTTTTTTTAAAAAGGGGGGGTAATCAACCCCTGAGGAACACCACACTGAAGAGTCTATGGGGTCAAAATAAATTCTTCAAGTTGGATTATCTGGGTCCATTTGCAGAGAAAGGAATGGAACCACTGCAGAACAATGCCTTGAACATCCAACCTAGACAACTGTTACAGTGAGATACGGTCAACTGTATTAAAGGCTGCCAAGAGATCCAGGAGCACCAGGAGAGACAAAGCTCCCTTGCCAACTTCCTGAAGAAGGTCATTGTGCAGCATGACCAATGTGGTTTTGGTGCTATGACAAGGTCTAAAGCAGGGGTGACCAAATTGCAGCGTGTGGGCCAGATCCAGCCCCCGATGCCAATTCATCCAGCCTGTGCTGCCCTTGCCACTCTCAGAACTGGAAGTAAAATGTGTCCACACATGCACCGAATGCTGCCGTAAATGCACCTGAGGCTGTCATAAACGTGTTTACAACAGCTGCGGGTGCATTTACAGCAGCTTTCTGCACATGAGCAGGCACGTTTTACTTACACTTCCAGCGGGAGGAACCACATGACTGGCCTGCTGTACCACATGACCAGCCCATCGTCCAAAAAGTTTGGGCACCTCTGGTCTAACGTCTGATTGGAAAGGATACAAGCATTTAATTTTAAAATTAGGAAGAGTACCATATCAACTAAGCCTGTTAGACATCTAGCCAGTTTGGATTACTGTCTTAGCTATAATATGTGGCCATTTCTATTGCATTAGTAATGATTCAATATTCTTTATTTCTCTTTTGTAGTTTTATTTTTTATTATAATTATGTTTAAATTTTAATATTTTATGATTTGTGGTTATTATGACAAACATATTGCAGATGCACAAGAAACAAGTTAGACCCATGGATCCCACGGGGGGGGGGCGCAATTCGAGAAGTAGTTATTAACTGTTAATAGCCTTTTAGGCTTCCTCCACATGAATAGGAGTTCACTTTTTGAAAAATAAGAATTATATGTCATGGGGGGGGAGGGGAGAATCAGGATTTTAGAGATACTTAAGTGGGGCATGGCCAAAAAAAGGTTGAGAACCACTGAGTTAGACTTGCTCCCTTCTAACCTACCTGTGAGATATGAAAAACTGCATCTGAAGGGGCAACCAGCTTTTATCATTGGGGGCTCCCAATTTGATCAGAAATCATTGTATCAGGGAGAATTTCTCTGATCACACAGAGATACTCTATCTGCAGACACAGCTCTTCTCTTCAGGTTTCATATAGTAATAACAATTACCCTTCTATACCACCCCATAGTGCTTAGAGCACTTTCTGGGCTGTTTACAAGGTAATTAGCATTTTGCCCTCAACATGCTGGGTACTCATTTTATGAACCTTGGAAGGATGAAAGGCTGAGTCAACTTGCATCCCCATCAGGATTGAACTCACATCATGAACAGAGGTTTGGCTACAGTGCTGCAGCTTAACCACTCGCCGGGTGGGTGGGGGAATTTCATATAGCACATTAAGTTGGGGGGTGGGGCAATGCTATCCCCTGTTTGGTGTGTATGTGAACTTGGCTTTTCAAAAGCAAAGGACACTGATTTTGCACAAAAACAAGTTGTCAAGTTGTGGAGATCCTGATGAGAGAAAAAGCTGGAACTTGTCCTACACTTGCTCCAAAATCAAGAAAACTTTCAGGACTTGAATATCCACATCAAAGTGTCTTACTGTGTTGAGGCTGCATGAATTGATGTTATTATCAAATGTTCTTCACCTTGATACATGCAGAAGAGGAAATGACATCTTAACATTGAGTCTCTGCAGCAGTGGTGTGTTGGCCCATCGGACAACCGGGGGCCCCCAGGGCCCCAGTACCATGGTGCCCCCCTTGGGTGCCAATCCAAAGAGCTGAGCTGAGCTACGATGCCCAGAACGATTGAGCAAAGGAGTGGGGCTCCATGTTCCTCTCCCTGCCTTCCTCCTCTTGTGTTGCCAAAGATAAGATTACAAAAGCAGCTCCATTGACAGTGGAGCTGCTGTGGCTTAGAGGTTGCAATTATGCCTTGTAAGCAGGAGGTTGTTGGTTTGAATCCCCAGAGAGGAGTTAAATTAGAAGGCGAGTGGAGACATATATATTTTGTTAGGGTTAGGCGCCCTCATCACTCACTGTCCTGCACCCTTTTAGCTTAGCCAGTACACCCCTGCTCTGCAGAGGGTGTCACCCCTTATGATTATGAGTCTTGATATCAACATTGCCTCTTCTATATCAAAATATTCTTTTCTGCAGTTGTGTGTGTGTGTGGGGGGGGGGTGGCATCAAGAGGCCCAAGTGATCAGCTTTGAGCAAAGTCAGTAGTTGGGATGGGAATTCTTCAGTTACAATCGCAGCCCATGTCCTGATTCACCTTTACAACATGCCCTCCCTCAAGCTGAAAGACTGGCATCTGTTGAACTGATGGACTGTATCAGAGGGACTCAATTGGGGGAATAAGGAATGTCACTCCACCACAGAATTTCAAACTGGATTCTCTGGACTCCACTTATTCCTCTTTTTAAAATTTGATTCATATTGGTAGAGTAACACATAAACTGAAATGCAACTGGCCTTTGCTTTTCAGACCTACCTCTGACTGATATGACACAGCGCTCACTTAAAAAAAGGAAAGAAACAAAAAAGGGGGTTAAGAAAGTGCATATTTTAGGTTTGAATGCATGCAGCAATGTACAACTTTGAATGTTAAATGCTTAAAATAAAGGTAAAGGTCACCCTTGCTCGAAAGCCAGAATGTATGAATATGTGTTTAGTGAAAGAATGTGTTCACATCTTCATGGGTTGTTTGAAAGCAGATTGATGTGTAAAGAGAGTAGATTTATTTCTGGACGCAGGTGAAACTGACATGGATGGAAAACAGACTTACAAAGCGATTTTGTGGCTAAACTAGAAAGCTTGCAGGACTCCCATTAATCCTAATCCTCTGCATGAGGTAAGAGGTAAGTGCCCTGACATAGTCTAAGATTCACTAGGTTTTATTTCTCTCTCATTTTTTAACATAATGTTGTATGGGGGAAGGATTGGATACTATGGAGAACCTTCAACCAGACACATTCTCGACACCCTAAATCCTTCCACTTTTATTGCTCTCTAATGCCAGAGCTCCAACACTGGAAGGGGCTTCAGAAAGATCTATAGGGGCAAGGTGATTGAAACTGAGGTTGTATATCCCCCTTCAAGGTCGTAGCTCAGTCTCCAATCTAACCTGTATATGTGTTGTGTTCTGATGGTTTTATTGTACACATGGATTACAATGTATCTGAGCCAATGTAACCTTGCATATAGCAACAATGTAACCTTCAGCTGTATCATATAAACCCTGTAATAGGACGCGAGCTAATGACCACCAGCTGGCAGCAGCGAGCGTCCAAGCTCTCTTGGTCCAAACTCATCAAAGGCAACAGCGCGGGAAGCTTTCCCGCCACCACCTACACCTGGACAAGAAGGGCGTGACCTGCAATGACGTCACGCAGACAGTAGCCAATGGGCTACCATGGCACCACGTTCGAATGTATTACTGCTGTATATAAAGAGCTATCGATCCGCCATTACCTCATGTTCCCTCTGCCCATGATGCAATAAACCTGAGTTAACCCAGCCCGAGGCTGTGTCCTGTGTCTTGGTTTGCATACACCAAATTGGCGACGAAGGTGGGATAATGGATCCCCACGGAACAGCCAGGGCACAGAGCGGTTTCAACATCACCAAACCGCAAGACTGGGAGCTGCTTGAGATGGATTTCCAGGCGGCCCTGGTGGAACTCAGAGTCAAAGGAGAAGATGAGGAGAGGAAGAGGGCCATCCTCACCAGAATGCTCGGGATGGAAACCAAGCGGACGCTGGTGGGCATAATCGCTCCGAAGAAGGTGAGCGACTTTAAGGCGAGCGACATCATGAAACTGCTGCGAGAGCGGTTCTGCCCCTCGAGGGCAATGTTTCCCGCTCGGAGCGCGTTTTGGAGGCGAGTCCAAGCGCCGGATGAGTCGGTTGAGGCATTCGTGGCCGCCATGAGGATAGCCGCCGCCCCCTGTAAATGGGGCGATATCCTGGAGTTGGTCCTCAGGGACGGCGTGTTGTGTGGCCTGAAAGACAAGGAGGTACAGCGCAGCTTGATGAATAAGGAGCCGCCACCCACGCTGGCCGAGGTCATAGAGGCCGCGGAAGCCGCAGAGTCCACGAATGCCGGAGTGGACGAGATGCACCAGTGGCGTGAGTGGCGTCCGAGAGCCGGCAAGGCGGAAAATTCGGTGCACGGGAAGACCGGACAGTCGGTGCACGCGACTCGACGGGCCTCAAAGTCGTCTACGGAAGGCAGCGACGGCGAGGAGGTCCAGAAGGTCCGGAAGGGTGGTCGACGCTGCGAGGGTTGCGGAGCGGCCCACGAGCACGCGAGATGCCCGTTCAGGAAGGCCGAGTGTTACACCTGCGGCCGTCGGGGGCACATCGCCAAGGCGTGCCGAAAGCGGAAAGAGGGCCGGAGGCAGTCACAAGACCGCGCGGCCAGACCGGACCGTCCAGCGAGGCCCAAAGATGGCGCCCAGACCACGAGGAAGCAGGACGGCGTGGGCCGCGTCTCGGACGGCAGCGAGGACGACGCCTCAGTGTTCAGCGTGTCCGCGGGATAGTCCCATTACTTCGTTGAGGTATTAGTACAAGGGGCCCCTATTAAGATGGAAATTGACTCGGGGTCCTCCTATTCCATAATTCCCCAGAAAGAGTTCCTGAAAATCGACCCCCACGTGCGGCCCAAGCTTAAAGCGTTGAGGTCCACACTACGGGACGTACAGGGAAACAGCATTCCGGTGTTGGGGGTCGGGAAATTTCGGGTCAATTTTAAGAGACATTCTGCGGAACTGCCCCTAGTTGTCCTCAAAGGGGGAAGCTGTAGCCTCCTAGGGACACAGTGGTTTCAGCCCTTAGGTTTGTTCATAGGGGGGGTGCATACCGTGGGGGGGGACCCAATACAAGCGGTTTGCGATGCGCATCCCGCCGTTTTTAAGAAAGGACTCGGAAAGTTCAAGGGACCCCCTGTAGCTTTCGACATAGACCCGGAGGTCCGCCCGATAAGACTCAAACCACGCAGGGTGCCGTTCGCACTCAAGGACAAGATAGAGGCGGAACTGGACAAACTGGTGGGCCAGGGGATTCTTATTCCTGTTGATTCCGCGGAGTGGGAAACTCCAATTGTAACGGCTCTAAAGGCCAACGGGGAGGTGCGCATTTGCGCTGATTATAAGTGTACAATTAACAAGGCGATCCGCCCTAATGCATACCCGGTGCCAGTGATCAGCCACCTTTTGGCCAGGCTAAATGGGGGAAAGTGTTTCGCTAAACTCGATTTGGCACAAGCCTATCAGCAACTTCCAGTGACCCCCGCCACGGCCGCGGCACAAACGATAGTTACACATAAGGGAGCGTTCCAGGTGTCGCGGTTACAGTTCGGCGTGAACTCGGCACCCGGCCTTTTTCAATCGCTCGTGGAACGCCTCCTAAAGGGCCTGGAGGGGGTGTTGCCTTATTTTGATGACGTGTTGATAACAGGGGGGAGTGAGGCTGAACTGGCGAAAAGGTTGGACAAAGTACTGACCGTGTTCGAGAAAGCGGGGCTGAGATTGAGGAAGGACAAATGTGTTTTTTTCGAAACCGAGGTCGAGTTTTTAGGGTTCCGGATCACACCCGAGGGGATTAAGCCGTCTAAATCCAAAGTAGCAGCCATTAAAAAGGCCCCTCGCCCCACATCCAAAACCGAGCTGCAGTCTTTCCTGGGGCTCCTCAATTTTTACCATACATTCCTCCCGCGGAAGGCGTCCGTGGCCGAACCGCTCCATCGGTTACTTAAAAAGGAGGAGCCATGGATGTGGGGTGACGAGCACGAGAGGGCGTTCAAGGAGCTAAAGCAACTCCTAACATCTGAGGCAATCCTGACGCACTTCGACCCCAAACGGCCAGTGGTCCTAGTCTGTGATGCATCCCCGGTGGGGGTGGGGGCGGTGCTTTGCCACGTGTTGGAGGACGGAAGGGAGGCCCCGGTAGCGTTTTACTCAAGGTCCCTGTCCCAAGCGGAGCGAAATTACGCACAAACCGACAGGGAAGCGTTAGCAATAGTAGCGGGGACCAAAAAATTTCACGATTTTTTGTATGGCCGCCCGTTCAAAATCGTGACCGATCACAAGCCGCTGTTAGGGATTTTCACGGCAAGCAAGCCCACGCCACAGATCCTTTCCCCGAGAATGCTGCGATGGGCTATTTTCCTCAACGCGTACCAACATGAGTTGGAGTACAGGCCCGGAAAGGAGATCAGCCATGCTGATGCGCTTTCGAGATCCCCTCTCCCCTTGTCGGATGACCAAAAGGCGAGAGCAGAAAGAGACCGCCAGGTGTTGCTAATTGAGGTTTTGGACGCACCCCCAATAGTACCAGCCGACATTGCTAGGGCGACAGGCAAGGACAGGACGCTGGAGAAAGTTAGTTCATGGGTGCAGAAGGGGTGGCCGGCTTCGTCCCCGAGTACAGAGTTCGACCCATTCTTTAGGAAAAAGCTAGAGTTGTCCCTAGAGAGGGGGTGCCTTCTGTGGGGCCAACGGGTGGTGGTCCCTGCGCCCCTGCGGACGAGGGTGCTCGAACTGCTGCACGTCGGCCACCCGGGCATTGTTCGTTCCAAGGCGCTAGCCCGGAGTTACTTCTGGTGGCCACAGCTGGACGCGGACATTGAGCACATGGTCGGCACTTGCGAGGCTTGCCAGGGATCCCGACCTGAGGCGGCCCGTCTCCCGCATAGGGAGTGGGACACAGCAAGGGGGCCGTGGTCCAGGGTGCACGTGGATTTCGCTGGCCCGTTCCGAGGAACCATGTTTCTCCTGGTGGTAGATGCGTTCTCCAAGTGGCTGGAGGTTATCCCAGTGAAGAGCACGTCCTCCGCCACGACAATTAGCCGACTAAGGAGAGTCTTTTCCACCTTCGGTTTACCCGACACTTTGGTCAGCGATAACGCTAGTTGTTTCACCTCCGCCGAGTTCGGGGCGTTCATGGAGGCAAACGCCATTCGGCATGTCACGTCCGCACCGTTTCACCCGGCCACGAATGGCCAAGTGGAACGGCTGGTGCGGACAACGAAGGAGGCGCTGCGGCGAATGGGCCCGGGGGACCTGAATCACCAAGTATGCCAGTTCCTCTTAGCGTATAGGGTAACCCCCTTAGCGTCAGGCTACTCGCCGGCGGAGCTCTTGATGCGGCGAAAACTGACCACGATCCTGTCCAGGCTAGACCCGACGAGAGTCGAGGATAAAGGGAAAAACGTAGGGTTGGCAGTCTCGAAGGGTTTCGCCGCCGGGGACCCTGTTCACTGCAGGAACTACTCCAGCGCGGGGCCAGCCTGGGTACCAGGGACGGTGGTAGAACAGACGGGGCCAGTGTCGTACCGGGTCGAGACTAACACCGGCCTCCTTTGGAGGAGGCACGCGGACCAACTGAGGCACCGAGTGAGTGGGCCAGTCAGTGGAGCTCAGCAACAGGATTCAGCGTTAGGGTTCTCCCCCACCCGCTTAACCCAAGGGGGAGACAGCAGGGGACGACAGTCCCAAGCAAGGGGGGAAGGAAGCAGTAGTAGCGGCCCAGACTCATATCCTTTTGATACGCCAGTTTTATCAGGGGCCGGGGAAGGGGGAGAGGAGTTCGCGACCGCTGCCCCCGATTGTGATTTTGATTTTGATTTTGCGAGCCGGGGGGGTTTTCAGGAGTGTTCCCCCACCCATCCAAGCGAGAAGAGGGGTTTTTCGTTAGCCCCCAGTGCCCCCGGTTCCTCCTTAAGAAAGAGCACACCTCCCAACAACGCCGCGGAGCCGCGGCAAGTCACTAACGAGTCTCCCTCTCATATTACAGGACAGGAAACCAGGGGACAAAGAGAAGGTAGCAAACCCGGGGAGAGACAGCCCGCATCGAGACCCCAGCGTGTTCGAAATAAGCCATCTTGGCTGAGAGACTTTGTCTCCTAAGGGGGGGGAGTGTGTTTAAGTGTGGGCTCGAGACTTTGTCTCGTCCTAGGGGGGAGGGGTGTTGTGTTCTGATGGTTTTATTGTACACATGGATTACAATGTATCTGAGCCAATGTAACCTTGCATATAGCAACAATGTAACCTTCAGCTGTATCATATAAACCCTGTAATAGGACGCGAGCTAATGACCACCAGCTGGCAGCAGCGAGCGTCCAAGCTCTCTTGGTCCAAACTCATCAAAGGCAACAGCGCGGGAAGCTTTCCCGCCACCACCTACACCTGGACAAGAAGGGCGTGACCTGCAATGACGTCACGCAGACAGTAGCCAATGGGCTACCATGGCACCACGTTCGAATGTATTACTGCTGTATATAAAGAGCTATCGATCCGCCATTACCTCATGTTCCCTCTGCCCATGATGCAATAAACCTGAGTTAACCCAGCCCGAGGCTGTGTCCTGTGTCTTGGTTTGCATACACCAAAATATGCCAGTGAATTGTAACCTTATTTAGTTGTTCCCACTCTGAAGTGAAATTTAAAGGAAAGAATCAGAAGGTTTCTACTCAAATCAACCATCAGGAAACCTGAGGGAATCCAAGCCAATTTTGATACAAGAAAATATTTTCACAGCAGGATCACACATTTTCTTGTGCGCTTAATAAATAAATAAAAATGACCTTAACTAATAATCTTGTATGCTTTGAGACCTGATATGCAACTAACTAAATTCTGAAGGAAAAAACGACTGTAATTTTGTCAAGATGTTAACTCCTTATTCATAATCTCTTCTCCTGAAATTGCTATGAGAAGACCAGACATTTTTGCACCTTTCTCTGTTTTACAGCCCAGTCAGACTATTCTGTCTCTGTGCATATCAAATATTTGGCCTCTGCCTGCTATGGAGGCTGGCAATCTTTTTCTGAACATGGCAAGAGGCAAGCATTATTCTTTGCTACCCGAGGATGTGTCAAGCTATATTTTCAAATATTCTTATGCTTTATTCTATTCAGAAAGAAAAAAAATTGGTTTACTACCTGGAGAGACAGTTACAGAAGCTATGCATGTGTCTGACAGAATGTAATTATAGGCCACAGTGGTCAGGTTATGGACTGTAACACTGTTAGCTTCAGTTTCTGAAAGCATGGGGGAAAGGATGTGGGTTCTATTTCGGATGTCCTTTTTATAAAACATATGGTAAACTAGGGTAGCCAGGTCAACAGCATCCCATCCTTTGAATTTCAGGGCAAATTTTGTCTAGGATGTGAGTCCAGTGATGTCGTCTAGGAGGTACAAGGAATGAGTGTGTGACAATGAGCCCCAGTACCAACTGGCAAACTTGTGGATTTCAAGATCTCTCTGACACAAATATCAAAGTTTTTTTATTTGCCCAATGTATCAGCTTGTGGAGGAACCATGGTGGCTTAGTGGCTAAGATGCTGAGCTTGACAACTGGAAGGTCAGCAAGTCCACAGTTTGAGACCTAAGTGCTGCACAATGGAGTGAGCTCCCATCTTCTGTCCCAGCTCCTGCCCAACCTAGCAGTTTGAAAGCAAGAAATTGCAAGTAAATAAATAGGTACCACTGTGGTGAGAAAGGTAACAGTGTTCCATGCACTCTGGGTTCTAACCATGCCTGCCACATGACTCATTTATTCCCTCCACTCTCCAGAAATGCTTTTAAGCCTTACTTTGGAAAAATCTGTCATTTTCAAAGTATCCTTAAGAGCATGTAATTCCTATATAGTTTGGGAAGGGAGGAAAATTGCACTTTTTTCTGAAGTAATGGCAATTTCCTGGATAAATAGTTTATACAATAAGGAAATGCCAAAGATGCACTTTGAAAACGGTAATGTTGCAAAAATAGTTCTTATATGCCATACTTTGCAGGTAGCATATTACCTACAAAGCTAGAAAGGTACAAATTAAAGTGCACTAAGTAATAAATCAATACATATCTAAAATGGAGGGAAAGGTTATTTTTGGAGAAAGGAATCTTGACACAGCAATTGGGAAGCCTTAAATAAAGAAAAGGAATGGAATGGAATTTGGAAACAAAGAATAATGGGAAAACATTTCAATTAGAATTAAGGGAAATTGTTATAAAACAATCGGGAAATGGTATTTGACTCCAATACATCTAAGGTATTATGATCTGAAATATAATAAGAATTGCTGGAGGTGCAAAAAAGAATTGGGAACTTATTTACCTCTATGGTGGAATTTTGTGGAGGAAAATGTGGGGGAAAGTATTTATAGAAATAGAACAAATTATTTCAATACATCTGCAGATGTGTCCCAGAATAGCTTTGCTGATGCATTTTGGAGGTAATCAAACAGAGAGAGAAAAGAAAGAAATGATCAGCATCACGTTAACTGCTATGAGGTTTTCTATACCAGGGGTGCCCAAACTATAGCCCACAGCACCATTCCATCCAGCCCATGCCGCCATCACCACTCCTGGAAGCGGAAGTAAAATGTACATGTGCGTGCACATAACATGCCCACGCATGTGGATGGCACTACTGTAAATTACCCGCGGCTGTTGTAATCGCATTTATGACAGCCATGGATCATTTATGACAGTGTTATGCACATGTGCGGGTGCATTATGTGCACACACATACATGTTTTACTTCCACTTCCAGTGGGAGGAACCACATGACCGGCCTATAGCCCCAAAAGTTTGGGCACCCCTTATCTATACCTAAGAAATGGAAAACTGACAGTATAATTGAATTAGAAGAGTGGTATACAGAAATATGGAATGTAGCAATAAATGATAAAATAACATCAGAATTAAGAGTTAAAAAGGAATTTTAAAGAAATCAAATTTTAGTGAAATATGGGGAGAGTTTTTGGACTATGCATTGGTAAAAGAGAAAGGAACAAAACCAAATATACATCATTTTGGAAAGAAGGAAAAATTGTAAGTTAAAGAGACTGAAGATTGAACAAAAGAAAGAAATATATATACTATCCAACTGGGTGAAGGTTGCACATAATATTATTGTATAATGTTATATTTGTGTTTTTGTTGTTTTGTTCTTTATTTTAATCCTTAGCTGTTGTTTTTTGTATTAAATTAATAAAAATATAAAATTAGGAAACATCTGCAGACACAGTCAACACTTGTTCTTTGGTTGCAAGTGGAGATGATCACCACTCCCTAGAGTCAGATACAACTGGCTTTCAAGCAAGGGTGACCTTTACCTTTACCTTTACATTACCAGTTTGTAGGCCTGAGAGAAAACAATTCTAGGTTTTGAGACTTCAATTGGCATGTTGAGACCTGGCAATATGGATGGTAAGCTAGCACTTAGAATTGAGGTGACAATTTAAGCTATAGCTGCTGTAAAGGAGGTGTAACTGAAAATCATATTTGTATTATTGTAGTATTTTATAAGACAAAAATGCCAAATAATTAGATGAAAGAGATTATGGAGATGCTGGGAGATGCTGTTGCCAGAGGTATGAAAGTATGTTGAAGAATGTGCTTGATTTATTCCTTCAGGGGAATTTCTAGAAGTGAAATCATTTAGAGTTTGGCTACAAAGCCGAAGGTGTCCAGAAGCAAGTTAAGATGGAAATTGTTTTGTAACTATTAAGTTCTTCATTGAAACCTCTATTTAGAAACTGGAAACTTTGATAGCTGGGCAACAATTATCCCTACATGTTAACATCTCACTTTGCAGTCATGATTAAAAAGAACACAATAGCCAACTGATCAACCCTAAGCAATGTTAACAGTGTAATTGAATTAATAATGAACATGACAAGACATGAAAAACAATGCATACAGCTGGTGAAAATTGGCTGATGGGGGGCTTCTACTTTCTCTATTACAAAAGGAATTTGGAAGCGTTTTGTTTCTCATGAGGATAGATGGGGGCATGATGGGATATGAGTGATTCCCTTCTTGCCTGCTGGGCCCTCTCAGTGCAGCAAAAAAACCACTGTTGCCTCTTAAGGTCCTAGGAACTTCATCTTGGAGATCTCTCCTCCCAACCAAGCAACTACCCTCACTTCGCCCATCTGCAGAGCTCTGGCTTCTCATCTCATTCAGTGGCTCCATGGCTGCGGTGGTTGCCACCAACACTCTGGCTTCACAGAGCTTTCTGCTCTCCTGGGCAGTTCTTCTGTTCCTTGTTGCTTTGCTTCACTCTTCTCTGGCTTCACTAGTAACATGTGTAGAAAAAGGGGAACGTCTCTGTTCTTAGCAGCTTAAGCCTTTCCTGCTTCTAGCTGGAGAAGCAATGGGGGCTGGAGCCTCTTTCACACAAGGTTGGCTGGACTATGGACACTGAACTCCTGATGCAACTGTGAAGCCGAATGTGAACAATTATTATGACCTGAAATATAATTGAGGCTGTGATTCAATGTAAGTAAAGGTAAAGGTTTCCCTTGCTCGAAAGCCAGTCGTATCCGACTCTAGGGTGCAGTGCTCATCTCTGTTTCTAAGCCAAAGAGCCAGCGCTGTCTGCTTCTGCAGACATTTCCATGGTCATGTGGCAGGCATGACTAGACACCGGAGCGCACGGAACGCTGTTACCTTCCCACCGAAGTGGTCCCTATTTATCTACTTGCAATTTCTTGCTTTCAATGTAGCCATGCCCTTATCAAGAGAAAACCTATCATGAAAGCAGTTCAATCTGCCTTTCATGACTCAAAAAAAATTTAATTAAGATACTGTACAGTGAAATTCTACTGTTCACAAAAAGTGAGAGGAATATCCATTTTAAACTACATAGATGGAATCTATAGTTTAGTTGTGTGTTCTCAGGTTCTGGTTCCGGCAGGGCGTGGCAACCTGCATTCTCCAGAGTAGCTCTGCTTTTAATGTTATCTTTTATTTTTCTTCCACTTTTATAGTTTTTAGGTTGGAATTTAACAGTTTTACAGTTTCAAAGTTGGACTTTTTAATATTATCAGCTTTAAGATAAGAGCAGTGAACTCTCCCAGCTTGTTTTGACTTTCTTCTACAACCTTATCTCCCACTTTCATCTCAAAGAAGTTAAATTTTAAAAAGCTAATGTGGTCTGTTTGAAGGAGTTTGAAGAGCTCCCTGCTCCATCTGGCATCCTTTCTTGGACAAAGTTGAGCCTGCAGAAGATTCATGGCATGAATAGGGGCTTTTGAAAGCACAATTCTTCTCTCAAACAAGGTGTGTGTTGAGCTCTTTTTCTGCATGGGAGATGGTGCTCTTTTGACTTGACTTTTACTACAATCCCCTGTAACTTTGGTTTGGTTTGCACACTGTAGCCTCATGAAGTGAAGTTGCACCTCGGAAAGACTCCCTCTCAAAACCACCTGATAAAAACCTGAGAATTTACAGATTGGTTTATTAGGAAGCTTATTAGGAACCTAGCAGTTTGAAAGCAAGAAATTGCAAGTAGATAAATAGAGACCACTTTGGTGGGAAGGTAACAGCATTCCGTGTGCTCCGGTGTCTAGTCATGCCTGCCACATGACCATAGAAACGTCTGCAGAAGCAGCCAGCACTGTCTCTTTGGCTTTGAAACAAAGATGAGCACTGAACCCTCGAGTCGGATATGACTGGCTTTCAAGCAAGGGAAACTTTTACCTTTACCTTTAAGAAACTGCAGTGGCTCAAGTGGTTAAGACGCTGACTGGGAGGCGGAATGTCAGCAGTTCAAAACCCGAGTACTGCATGACAGAATGAGCACTCATCTCTGTCACAGCTCCTGCCAACCTACAGTACAGTTTGAAAGCAGGAAATTTCAAATAGATAAATAGGGTCCACTTGGGTGGGAAGGTAAATAGCATTTCGTGCATTTGGTGTCTATGCATGCGTGCCACATGTCCACAGAAATGTCTGCAAACACAGACAGCACTGGCTCTTCGGCTATAAACAGAGATGAGCACTGAACCCTAGAGTCAGATACAACTGGCTTTCGAGCAAGGGTGACCTTTACCTTATTAGGAAGCTTAACCTCTGGAACTTTAATTCATGAGGCAACCACATAGGTCCTCCTCTTAGAGACAGTGGTTGATCTGGCTTTGTGTCCCAACTCCTGGTTGCTGGCTCACTAGTCTTGTAAGACTCTCTGAATGCTATTTGATTACATATTTGGACTCCCCTGTCTGTTAGCAGTGAGGTCTTACTCAGTTTGTCTTTGGGACTGATCCTGGTCTTTGGCTTCATGTGTTCTCTTCAAATGTTATGCTTAACTGTATTTGGCAAGTCCTTACTGCTAGATGGCACTGGTGGTACCATTGACCCTGACCACTCATAATGGTGTAGAGGCAAACATGTTACACCCAAATGGATTGGACAGGGCTAAATGGGTGGTGGGTGATAAAGAGCTTATTAGGCAAGACTAAGGAAAGAGAATAAAGAAAAGTGACTGGCTCTGACTGAAATATTAATAGAAGCTATGTATGTGTTTTTTCTGAGTTCCAAAACTTAATACTTTCTGTCTCTGGTGCATATCTAGAGTGCTGGGGCAATCATGGGTAGCTGCATGGAAACACAGTATGATGGAGAAAATGAATTTCTACTCATTTTTGTTCCTAATGGGAACTAGAGAAATATTTAATGCTTCACATCCCAGCACTGAGGCAATTAGTGCTGTTGGGTTTATCTACACATATTAAGCCATTATATTGTTTTTCATGAAGAGATGCTTACATCTCATATTTCAGGAGGAAAACTTACAAACAGATGGAAGAATGTTTGGAGTTCTATGTCCTGTTCTGGGTACTACATTTTACATATCACTAATGCCAAGATATGTTCATATCTCTGGAGACCATCATATCTACTACTGTGGCCAAGAAAACCTTAGAGGAAATGGAGTGGCCGTAATACTCAATAAAAGAGTGAGAAAAGCAGTAATGGGATATAATCTAAAAAATGACAGAATGATCTCAGTTTGGATCCAAGGCAAACCATTCAATATCACTGCAATCCAAGTCTACGCACCAACCACTAGCACAGATGAGGCCACAATTGACCAGTTCTATGAGGAATTACAGCACCTCATAGAACTGACACCAAAAAATTATGTCCATATTATATGGCGAGATTGGAATGTCAAGGTAGGAAGTCAAAAAGTAAATGGGATAACAGACAATTTTATTCTTGGAACACAAAATGAAGCAGGATAAAGGCTAATGGAGTTCTGCCAAGAGAATGCACTAGTCATAGTAAACACCCTTTTTCAACAACACAAGAAGCGACTTTACACATGGACATCACCAGATGGCCAACACTGAAACCGGATTAATTACATACTCTGCAGCCCAAGATGGAGAAGTTCCATGCAGTCAGCAAAAGCAAGACCTGGAGCAGACTGTGGCTCAGATCACAACCTACTGATCGCAAAATTCAGGCTTAGACTAAAGAAAATAGGGAAAGCAAGTAGACCAGACAGATATCACCTAGACAACATCCCTAAGGAATACACAGTGGAGGTTTAGACTTGATACACAGAGTACCAGAAGAATTATGAACAGAGGTTTGGGACATCATACAGGAGGCAGCAAGGAAAACTATACCAAAAGAAAAGAAGAGTAAGAAAGCAAAGTGGCTGTCTGATGAGGCTTTTAAAACAGTGGAGAAAAGAAGGAACGCAAAAGGAAAAGGTGAAAGAGAAAAAGTCAATCAATTGAACACAGATTTTCAGAGAGAAGCAAGGAGAAATAAGGAAACCTTCTTAAATGAACAGTGAAAAATAGAGGAAAACAACAGAAGGGGGAGGACTAGAGATATTTTCCGAAAAATTGGGGAAATCAAAGGACATTTAAATCAAGGATGACAATGATAAGGGACAAAAATGACAGGGATTTAGCTGATGCAGAAAAGATTAAGAAAAGATGGCAAGAGTACATAGAGGAACTTTACAAAAAGGACATCAACATCCCTGACAAGCACAGTGATGAGAGCTTTGAACTGGAGCCGGACATCCTGGAGAGTGAAATCAGAAAAGCTCTGAAAAGTACTGCTAATAACAAAGCTAGTGGAGATGATGGTATTCCAGTTGAATTATTAAAAGCTCTAAAAGATGATGGAATTAAAGAATTGCATTCTATATGCCAGCAGATTTGGAAAACACAACAATGGCCACAGGATTGGAAAAGATCAGTATATGTTCCAATCCCAAAAAAGGGCAATGCCAAATAATGCTCAAATTATCAAACAATTGTGCTCATCCCACATGCTAGCAAGGTCATGCTCAAGATAATACAGGACAGGCTTCAGTAGCATGTGGAGAGAGAATTACCAGAAGTGCAAGCTGGGTTCCAAAGAGGTAGGGGACCTAGTGACCACATTGCCAACATACATTGGATCATGGAGAAAACAAAGGAATATCAGAAACAAGTCTACTTCTGTTTCATTGACTACACAAACGCCTTTGACTGTGTGGACCACAATAAAATGTGGCAAGTAATTAAAGAGATGGGAATACCAGAACATCTTATATGTCTCATGAGAAATCTGTACATGAGTCAAGAAGCAAGTCCACAGTTTGAGACCTGAGTGCTGCACAATGGAGTGAGCTCCCATCTTCTGTCCCAGCTCCTGCCCAACCTAGCAGTTTGAAAGCAAGAAATTGCAAGTAAATAAATAGGTACCACTGTGGTGAGAAAGGTAACAGTGTTCCATGCACTCTGGGTTCTAACCATGCCTGCCACATGACCACATGAATCATTTTTTCCCTCCACTCTCCAGAAATGCTTTTAAGCCTTACTTTGGAAAAATCTGTCATTTTCAAAGTATCCTTAAGAGCATGTAATTCCTATATAGTTTGGGAAGGGAGGAAAATTGCACTTTTTTCTGAAGTAATGGCAATTTCCTGGATAAATAGTTTATACAATAAGGAAATGCCAAAGATGCACTTTGAAAACGGTAATGTTGCAAAAATAGTTCTTATATGCCATACTTTGCAGGTAGCATATTACCTACAAAGCTAGAAAGGTACAAATTAAAGTGCACTAAGTAATAAATCAATACATATCTAAAATGGAGGGAAAGGTTATTTTTGGAGAAAGGAATCTTGACACAGCAATTGGGAAGCCTTAAATAAAGAAAAGGAATGGAATGGAATTTGGAAACAAAGAATAATGGGAAAACATTTCAATTAGAATTAAGGGAAATTGTTATAAAACAATCGGGAAATGGTATTTGACTCCAATACATCTAAGGTATTATGATCTGAAATATAATAAGAATTGCTGGAGGTGCAAAAAAGAATTGGGAACTTATTTACCTCTATGGTGGAATTTTGTGGAGGAAAATGTGGGGGAAAGTATTTATAGAAATAGAACAAATTATTTCAATACATCTGCAGATGTGTCCCAGAATAGCTTTGCTGATGCATTTTCGAGGTAATCAAACAGAGCGAGAAAAGAAAGAAATGATCAGCATCACGTTAACTGCTATGAGGTTTTCTATACCAGGGGTGCCCAAACTATAGCCCACAGCACCATTCCATCCTGCCCATGCCGCCATCACCACTCCTGGAAGCGGAAGCAAAATGTACATGTGCGTGCACATAACATGCCCACGCATGTGCATGGCACTACTGTAAATTACCCGCGGCTGTTGTAATCGCATTTATGACAGCCATGGATCATTTATGACAGTGTTATGCACATGTGCGGGTGCATTATGTGCACACACATACATGTTTTACTTCCACTTCCAGTGGGAGGAACCACATGACCGGCCCATAGCCCCAAAAGTTTGGGCACCCCTTATCTATACCTAAGAAATGGAAAACTGACAGTATAATTGAATTAGAAGAGTGGTATACAGAAATATGGAATGTAGCAATAAATGATAAAATAACATCAGAATTAAGAGTTAAAAAGGAATTTTAAAGAAATCAAATTTTAGTGAAATATGGGGAGAGTTTTTGGACTATGCATTGGTAAAAGAGAAAGGAACAAAACCAAATATACATCATTTTGGAAAGAAGGAAAAATTGTAAGTTAAAGAGACTGAAGATTGAACAAAAGAAAGAAATATATATACTATCCAACTGGGTGAAGGTTGCACATAATATTATTGTATAATGTTATATTTGTGTTTTTGTTGTTTTGTTCTTTATTTTAATCCTTAGCTGTTGTTTTTTGTATTAAATTAATAAAAATATAAAATTAGGAAACATCTGCAGACACAGTCAACACTTGTTCTTTGGTTGCAAGTGGAGATGATCACCACTCCCTAGAGTCAGATACAACTGGCTTTCAAGCAAGGGTGACCTTTACCTTTACCTTTACATTACCAGTTTGTAGGCCTGAGAGAAAACAATTCTAGGTTTTGAGACTTCAATTGGCATGTTGAGACCTGGCAATATGGATGGTAAGCTAGCACTTAGAATTGAGGTGACAATTTATAGAAATAGAACAAATTATTTCAATCTTATATGTCTCATGAGAAATCTGTACATGAGTCAAGAAGCAACAGTTAGAACAGGATACGGAATGACAGAGTGGTTTGGAATAGGAAAAGGAGTAAGACAAGGTTGCATTTTGTCACCCAGACTATTTAACTTATACACAGAGCACATAATGTGCAATGCAGGGCTGGATGAATCAAAAGTTGGAATTAAAATCACTGGGAGAAACATCAACAATTTGAGATATGCAGATGACACTACCCTAATGGCAGAAAGTGAAGAAGACCTAAATAAACTCTTGCTTAGGTTGAAGTAGGAGAGTGCAAAAGCTAGCTTGCAACTTAATATCAAGAAAACTAAGATAATGGCAACAGGCCCTACCATGCCCTGGAAAATAGTTGGAGAAGAAGTAGAAGCAGTGACAGACTTTACATTCTTAGGATCCAAGATCACTGCAGATGGAGACTGCAACCGTGAAATAAAAAGGTGACTAATTTTTGGGAGGCAAGCTATGAGAAACATAGTCAAAAGTAGAGCTATCACCTTGCAAACAAAAATGTGCATAGTCAAGGCAATGGTATTCCCAGTGGCAATGTATGGTTGTGAGAGCTGGACCATAAGGAAAGCTGAGCGCAGAAGAATAGATGCCTTTGAAATGTGGTGTTGGAGGATAGTTTTGAGAGTACCCTGGACAGTGAGGGGAACAAATAGATTGATCTTAGAAGAAATCAACCCTGACTGCTCATTAGAAGGTCAAATAGTAAAGATGAAGCTGAAGTACTTTGGACATCAAATAAGAAGAGAGGATTCACTTGAGAAAGCCTTGATGCTGGGAAAAGTTGGGTGCAAAAGAAGATGGGGGCGGTCAAAAGGAGATGGTTAGATGGTATTGTAGATGCAATGGGCACAGAGCAAGACAGGTTGAGGAGGATGGTGGAGGACAGAGGTGCCTGGCGGGCAGTGGTCCATGGGGTCGCAAAGGGTCGTAATTGACTGTGCGACAACAACAACAAAATGCCAAGAGACATGGAGATGAAATTCTATGCAAAATATGGAGATAAAATTCTATGTAAAACAGTTTTTGGGTTGTTGTTGTTCAGTCACTTCATCTTTACTATTTTACCTTCTAAGGAGTAGTCAGGGTTGATTTCTTCCAAGATTGACCTATTTGTTCTCCTTGCTGTCCAGGGGACCCTCAAAACTCTCCTCCAACAGTAAGGCCAATGTGAAGTGCCTTTTTGACACTATCGAAAAGTGATAGTGTCTTCCTTACTTGGGTGGTGGTGGTCGTCATCATCATTAATTAGACATTGGACACCTATCTGTCAATTACACACTATCACTGCCTCCACCCCTGTCGATCCTGCAATATGGGTTATGTTGGAATTGGTAATATTATGATACAGTATCTTAAAACTAATTGTTATACTTAAATCTTGTATATAAATTGTTATATTAATAATTATTATATAATAATATATTTATATTATACCATAGGTCAAGCCAACTTCCTCAGTGGAACACTATATGACTGTCGTATTTATACATGGACCCATGATACAGATACAGGCTAAAGGGATAATGATTCATCAGTAAAGGAATAGGCTTCCAGGCTGTGAATAATGTCAATTATCAATCTACAGCAGGGATTCTCAACCTGCAGCCTGCAGGATGAACGTGGCACACAGCACCATTTCATGTGCCCCCCCCACTGCCTCCACCACACCAGGAAGTGCCATGCGGTGGAAGAAGGGCAGAATGGCCGTCCGGCCCCCAAAACTGTCTGAGGGAGCATGACTCGGCCCCCAGCTAAAAAAGGTTGAGAACTCCTGATCTACACGGTAACTATAGCATAGTTCACACAAATTACAAACTGTGGAAATCAACACAGGAATTCACACATGGCAATGACATAAGAATTCTTGATTGATATACAATCCTTTTAAGTGGGTTTCTAGCATCATTATACCTCCCCCATAAGGTAAACCTTACCTTTGGAAACTACTAAACAAAAAGCAACTTGGTAGCTATTCATGACTTCACTTGTTTATATTTTGTTACCTCAAAATAACTAAGCATAAGTAACAACATGGCTTCTAGCTAGTTACTTCAAGCTCTGAGCCTAGAGCCATGATGGTGAACATTGGCTCTCCATGTGTGCTTGGACTTCAATTCCCAGACACCCAAGTCTCTGCGAATCCACACAAATGGGTTTACTTTGCATACTTGGGCTTCTGGGAATTGAAGTTCAAGAATAGCTGGAATTCCAAGGTTCACCATCACTGGTGAAGGATGCAATCTGTTGGTAAGAAATGACTCAGTGGCTCCTTGATAGCTATCCATCCTTGCCTTAAATAAGGACTCTTGGGTTTCTTTGGAAGTACTGTATACTAGAAAGAGTTCAGAAGTATACTAGAATGGCTTCACAACTGCTGTGTCAGGATTCCTTTCTCCACAAATGACCCTTCCCTCCATTTTAGATATGTATTGATTTATTACTTAGTGCACTTTAATTTGAACCTTTCTAGCTTTGTAGGTAATATGCTACCTGCAAAGTATGGCATATAAGAACTATTTTTGCAGCATTACCGTTTTCAAAGTGCATCTTTGGCATTTCCTTATTGTATAAACTATTTATCCAGGAAATTGCCATTACTTCAGAAAAAAGTGCAATTTTCCTCCCTTCCCAAACTATATAGGAATTACATGCTCTTAAGGGTACTTTGAAAATGACAGATTTTTCCAAAGTAAGGCATAAAGCATTTATGGAGAGTGGAGGGAAAAAATGCTTTCAGAAAATGGATAAAACTCGCTTTGATACTGTTAAATAGATCACCCAAATTGTTCTCTTCACAGCATCTCTTTGGTAATCCACATCTGGTTGTCATTGTTGAGGCTGCTGTTGTTGTCTTTTCATTTTCCATTGCTGTAGTTGCCCTTTCAGAGATTATTGCATATAATGTAATTTTGACTGTATTAATGGAATGGTTTATAAGAACAGTGAAAAACAGAAAAGAGGAAAAGACAACAAAAGAAGAGCAGAAATGCATATAGAAAATAAATAAACACCATTAAGTAGGCTGGTGTGGCTGGCATGTGAATTTGCACCAATGATTAAGACCATTTTTGCACCGGCAATTGCTTGCAGATTCTTCTCATGAAGCTAGACTTGGATCTAGTTCTGTTTTGTTAGAATCACTGTAGATTTAAATGAGCTTACGTGAGCATCACAGAATGCTACATTAAAACACAATCCTAAGTAGCAAAGAGGCTAATGTTCATCTGAGCTGAGACTTGGCCAACCTAAACTGTGCTGCTGCTGCTGCTTCCACGTCTAGGCCAGACGTGGAACTGCCAAAATGAAGATACCCTTTGGTGAGTTCATTCTGTGGTTCCTTTCGCCTGACCTAGTGTGAGAAAGATTAGCCAGCACACAAGGTTGCCATTACCAGGTAACTCCGAATTGTGGCTCAAAAATAACATAATCCTTGAGGAGGCTCTTTCTATGTACCCCACTTAAGCTGTGCTGAATCCTATTATTAAGCAGTACCTTTGGCTTGGGCTAATTTTGTGTTGGCATAGTGACATCCCTGTATAGATCTCCCTGTGTTGTAAGAGATCCACTATAACAAAACTCCTGCTTTGCTCTGCCCCTTTTCCTCCCCCCCGCCCCCCCTGTCTCTTTTTTTGGTTCTGGTAGCAGATCCCTCTAGTGACAGAGCTCTGAGTCCAGCAAAAAGAAAGAGCTTGTTCCAACACAGCTGTATTTTCTGCCAACATATAAATATTTTTACTAACAGATGACACTTCTGCCTATTCCAAACCACTATAATTACCTGTGTATCAAGACCCTTATATTTTTATGCTCTTGTCTAATATTAGTGTGCAGTGTAAACCATTGAGTTTAAGCAGATGAAGTGGTTGCCCTCCATTCAAGCTGTGTTGTTTCCTGGGTGGAGCTGTACTGATGTAAAAGATAATCAAATTATCTTATTATAATTTAGTTGTGTTTCTCTGAATCCCACCTAAATTCCTATCCTATTTTTTTTTGCCTGTATATAATATTTCCCATCCCATTCCATATTGAAATCCACAGCCCATTTTCATGCATGTGTTCCATGGTGTTTTCCTGTTCCAAGTGTTTTCCTGTTCTGCATACATTTTTCCTTTTGGGGGAACATTTGCTTCTTGTGCTTATATTTAAGTATATGCAGTTTCTTTTTTTAAAATGTGGACATGATATTGCATATATTTTATTTCTGTGACAAGCAGAAGCCTAAAAATGTGTGGGTATCTGAGGCAAGGAGCATTTATTTTTGGGTATGCAAAATGGATATTTTCAATAAGAAACTCAAATGGGGAAAAAAGTGTTTTCAATATTTACCGTATATACTCGAGTATAAGCTGACCTGAGTATAAGTCAAGGTACCTAATTTTGACCTAAAAACTCAGGAAAGTAGATTGACCCAAGTATAAGCTGAGAGTGGGAAATGCAGCAGCTGTTAGTGAGTTTCAATAATCAAAATACATGAAAATATGGTAAAATTAATTAAATTGTTGCCACATCTCAATCCGACACAGTCTTGGGACCCTCGTGGTCATTGAATCACTGTACATTTAAATGAGCTTACATGAGCATCATGGAATGCTACATTAAAGCACAATCCTAAGTAGCAAGGAGCTAAGCCTTAGCCATTTGGGGCTCATTTCTGGGGCTAAAAAACTCAGCTTATACTCAAGTATATATGGTAGCTGTCCTCCATTTGCACATTACACTGTACCAGAAGCTTTCTGCTATCTCATTCCAAAGGAAACCAAATCTGGTTAAGTTCTAGGCCTTGGTGAACATTGAGCCTGGTATACATAACAATTTGTTTTCCTAACATGTCACCACAGTAGGCATTTCCTCAAGCTTTGCCATCCCCTCCTCCTTCTGAGATGCCAATCAGATATGGCATTTATGTGCTTCAATCTGTTGCAATATATTTAGAGGGCCAGGAAGCTAGAATGGTGATTCCATGCTTCATTAAATGGAGATAGATAGATTCCTCCATCCAAGGCTCAACTGAAGACTAAGCTGCTCACAGCTGGCCTGTGTCAAATGTGTTTTCATCAAGAGATCCACATTCTACAAATTGGAAAGGACTATCACTATAAATGCTTAAGCAGGAAATGCTAAGGTGTTTTTGAGATGAGGATTTAAGAGCTTCATATCATTATATGTAATGTCTTGAAATGAGAACCTGCTATGGCATGATGAGCATGAAGCACTTTTAAATTACTATTAAAATTGCCTGGAGGCAGATCAAACATGCCTGGTGTCAGACAACTTATGCCAGCCTACTAAGGTAATTGTTACCTTTCTATCCAGCGGGCCCTATATATTATTCAAGATGTGCAATCATTTCCTCCCTCCCACTGCCAGTAAAATGATATTATTATTTGGGCTTTTGTTGTTATTTTTTGTTTTCTTTTAAATCTCATTTTCATTGTAAGTGTTGTCGCTGTACAGATACTTTTAATCTTTAGTAAAAGAAGCTAATCTATGGTGCAGTGTATTTCCAGTCTGAGATACAAATGCCAGGAAGACTTGTTGAATTCTTCATGCTCATTGATTTAGACTGTGTCTACAGAATGTGACACCTTGATGAGGAATCTTCAAACCTATCAAAACTATTTGCCTCTAGGCAAGGAAAAAAGGACACTCGTTTTTAAGATATAGGAGTTATGGATGCAAAAGGAATCTTCAAATACATTTTGGAGTGTTTCATTTTGTTCGATAACAATCACCTCTTAAACTTCCATGTCCAATAATAATCATGAGTCTTGTAACACCAGGAAGAATAACTAGATTTATCTGGCTTAAAATTTGCACATGGCAACCCATTTCAGTCAAAGCAACTTCTTTGAAAGTTTATGTCAAATAAAACTTGTTATTCCTTAATATGCGAGGTCTCCCTTGCTCGAAAGACAGTTGTGTCTGACTCTAGAAAGTGGTCCTCATTTCCATTTACAGCCAAACAGCCAGTGCTGTCTGCATCTGCAATATACATGTCAACTATCCTGTTTTTCGCGAGAAAACCCCTTATTTTTACCCCTCTTCCCGCCCCCTTCCATTTTATTAATTTCCCGGTATTTTCCCTTACTTTAAAAAAAAATCCTGACCGAAGCTGCAGTATTTTTTTCCTGCCACAAGAGGTCGCTGTGAGGCAGGCTTTTCGCTTGTGGAAGGGGAGAGAGAGAAGGTGGGAGGCTTTTCTCCTTCGTTTCCCTTCCCTGCCACATGCTCATGGAGGCTTCGGTTTTGCTACTGCTGTTCGTAGCCACCATGGAGTCTACTCTAGAGGTGAGCGATATTTCATATATGCAGGGGCAAATCATGCTTTATTGAGCTGTTTGTGCCAACCTGGGAGGGGTCGTGTTGCTTGATCACTATATATATGTGTGTGAGAGAGAGGGAGAGAGAGAAAGAGAGAGAAAGAGAGGGAGGGAGAGGGGGAGAGAGAGAGAAGGAGGGAGAGAGAGGGAGAGAGAGGGGGGAGAGAGAGAGGGAGGGGGGGAGAGAGAGATTTCTCTTGCTCAAAAGCCAGTCGTATCCAACTCTAGGGTTCTGTGCTCATCTCTGTTTCAAAGCCGAAGAGCCAGCGTTGTCATGTGGCAGGCATGACTAGACACCAGAGCGCACGGAATGCTGTTAGCTTCCCACCAAAGTGGTCCCTATTTATCTACTTGCAATTTCTTGCTTTCAAACTGCTAGGATGGCAGGAGCTGGGACAAAGACAGGAGCTCATTCCATCCTGCAGTACTCCGGAATTGAACTGCTGACCTTCTGCCTCCCAGTCAGCATCTTAGTCACTTAAGCCACTGAGTAAACAAGAAAGAAAACAAAATAAAAGTCCCCCAAGTAGATGGGGAAAGGGTTCTTTGGCCCACACAGCTTTGTGCCCATTGCATCTACAATACCATCTAGCCATCTTATTTTTGGCCACCCCCTTCTTTTGTCCTCCACCTTTCCCAGCATCAAGGCTTTCTCAAGTGAATCCTCTCTTCTCATTTGATGTCCAAAGTACTTTAGCATCATCTTTACTATTTGACCTTTAGTGAGCAGTCGTGGTTGATTTCTTCTAGGATCGACCTATTTCTAACACCACATTTCAAAGGCATCTATTTTTCTGTGCTCAGCTTTCCTAATGGTACAACTCTCACACCCATACATTACCACCGGGAATACCATTGCTTTGACTATGCAATTTTTTGTTTGCAAGGTGATGCCTCTACTTGTAACTATGTTCCCAGGTTTCTCATAGCTTGTTTCCCAAGCATCAGTCGCATTTTTATTTCATGGCTGCAATCACCATCTGCAGCGATCTTTGATCCTAAGAAAGTAAAATCTGCCAGTCGTATCCAACTCTAGGGTGCAGTTCTCATCTCCATTTACAGCCAAAGAGCCAGTGCTGTCTGTGTTTGCAGACATGGCCATGTGGCAGGCATGACTAGAGCCCAGCAAGTCACATGGCTATATTTGGCCATGCCCACAGATTTGGCCACACCCACAGAGGGGTGTGCCCAAAATTTCCCTTATTTTCAAATCCAAAACTTGACAGGTATGATCTGCAAATGTTTCCATGGTTATGTGACAGTCATGATTAGACGCCAGAGCTATTACCTTTCTTGGCAAAACAGTACCTATTTATCTACTTGCAGTTTCTTGCTTTCGAATTGCTAGGTTGGTAGGAGCAAGGACAGAAGACAGGCACCCACTCCATTGCGCAACACTTTGGTTTTGAACTGGTGAACTGCCAATTGCAGCATCTTAACCATTGTGGCCCCTAGGAAAAGACATACTGTACCATTTGGCTATATGCAAAACTAAATAGAAACAGACTGATAATCCATCCCTTGTTCAAATAAACAAAACAGAACTGATGCCCACAGTTTAGAAAACACAGAAATAAAGTTACCAATAGTGTGGTGATTTTCTAAGTATTTTTCAACAGACAAAAACATTCTGAGATGGTGTCAAAACTTTTTAAATGCCCTTTAATTATGAGAAAGGGCTGCAGTGGCTCAAGTGGTTAAGACACTGACTGGGAGGCAGAAGGTCAGCAGTTCAAAACCCGAGTACTGCATGACGGAATGAGTTCCCATCTCTGTCCTAGCTCCTGCCAACCTAGCAGCTCAAAAGAAAGAAATTGCCTAGGCATGCCTGCTACATGTCCATGACAGTGTCAGCAAATACAGACAGCACTGGCTATCCAGCTTTAAACAGAGATGAGCACTGAACGCTAGCGTCGGATATGACTGGCTTTCGAGCAAGAGCGACTTTTACCTAATTAGGAGAAGGCAACTTCAGTTGTTGTCTGTGGTGTTGTGAGTGCATGAAGGGGCAGGGAGTGCCTTTCATTTCTCAGGAACAATCCCATGATAAATGCACAGGTCAGGATGACCACCTGTCATATACAAATGCAAAAAGTTTTGTTTGCCTGGGAATCTGTACCATACAAGTCTGTTCTGTTGAGCTAATGTCAGTGATGGCGAACCTTGGCACTCCAGCTGTTCTTCAACTTCAATTCCCAGAAGCCCTGATCAGCAGGAGTGCTTACTTGGGCTTCTGGTAATTGAAGTCCAAGAACACTTGGAGTGCCAAAGTTCACCATCATGGGCTTATGTCAATATCTCAATATTGGGAAAACCTCTAACACCTGTGTATGGGATCATTTCATATGAGACTGTGATGTGTTAGAAAATGATATAAATATGAGACCCCAGAAGGGCGGGGAGTAGAATGTGAAGGACAGGACAACATGGATTTCCCTCCATAGATTAAAGTAGGCATGGTTGGATGAGATGTCAATGTAATTTTGCTGCATACCATTTTGACATCCTTAAAGGCTAGCTAGGAAATTGTTTTATTTTAACATTTTTACTTTTAAGATTTTAAGAAAGTGCTTTTTACTTTTAAAGTACTTGGCTGTAATGGGTTCAGTTTGTACCTCTTAACATGCCTACAATATTTTTGAAGTACCTTGTGTGTTGGATCTTTATCCAAATCATCTTTGTATTCTTGATTTTGTGCTTCTGTATCTAACTTTCATAACTCATAGGCGTCACCTACAATTCCACATGATTGTGAAATGATGCCGAGACATTTTGAACCATGTGCCTATTATAGTTTTCAACAGCTTTGAAATAGTTTATGTAGAAGAATAAATGTTTATAGAATAGTCAAGCTGTTTTTCCTCTGCATTGCTGCAACATTGATAACCAGATGGTTTAAATCAGGGGTTCGCATCCCATGGCCCATGGTGCCATTCTATCCAGCCCATGGCAATGACTCTGGAAGTGGAAGCGAGTGTGTTTACCACAGCCATAAATGTGTCTGCGCATGCACAAACTTGCCTAAACATGCACAAACGCCCCTGCACCTGCACAAACATGCACACCACAGTTTGCAGCAATATTTGTGACATGGGAAACCAACGTGTTCAGCCCGCTCAGCTGTCTGAGTGTGCGTGGCCCAGCCCATGGTGCCAAAAGGTTGAGAACCCCTGGTTTAAATTGTTACTGAATTGCAAAGGTACAGAACCTCTCAGGGTGTAATTGATAAAATGACTGTTAGTCAGTGAAAAACCTAGACATCACTCCCAATGGTCTAACACAATAAGGTCTCCCTGTGAGTAATGCACAGAATAACCTTTTTCAGACTAGGACAATGGGGTCTGCACCCACTTGTTGGGCAATGTGTGCCCAATTTATGGCAAAATGATTCTATGCATGTGATGGATGATATAGCATTTCTGAAGCAGTTAGAAACCAACTCCCTTGCCATGTTTGGTTATTCTACATTTAGAGTTGTTCTAGTAGGTTTTACATATTGAAAATCTCAGTTCTAGACCTAGAGATACTGTACTCAGGTTTCTTGCAGCAATAGCAATGGACACATTGTGGACTGAACATTTTGTAGAGTTTGCTAGTAGAGGTCTGGTACATATGTGTATAGATTGGTGGATGACAGTTTTGGTGGGTCCAAAGGCTATCACACCACCAGATGCTGACATTGCACTGCTGAATTACACTGGCAAATTGTGCTGCTGAATTTTGGTGGCAGATATTAAAATAACCAAGACACTATTTCTATAATGCGTGTTTCCTGCTTTGCTAATATATTTTGGTGCCACTGTTTAGGGAAGCCATGGGGACTTATGTTGAGCAACCACAAGCCAGAGTGTAGTAAAAATTGTAGCATGAGAGTAATAATCTGAGTTTATGCTGTGGGTTAAACCACACATATTGAGCCCAGAAATACAGTTAAAGAGAATTTTCTGTGATTTGCATTTTAAGAAGAATTTTGAAAATCTGTATTTTCAGTATTTATGCATGAACTAGACCCTAGTTGAATGTCAGTATCTGCATTTTTGTGAAATTTGTGCTCAAGACTGACTGTCCCTAAAACATGCATGTGAAAAATTTATTTCTTACAAAGAAGCATAGACAGAAATATTAATGAGAAATATGCAGACAGACTATGTGATGTGGAGGAAATTGCTTGCAAACATATGTAGCATTTGAAAAGGGTGTGTGCAATTATACATCAAATGCATATGTTTGGAGAAATGCCTGTCAAAATGTAAAGAAAACTGAATTTGTAAATTTAAACAAGATGATTTATGAGCTAAATCATACTTGATAGATTCATTGCTTCCTACACTGAATCCCACCCCCACCCCAATTCCATGGTAATCTTATTTTTTTCAGTGGGTGGGATCAAGATCTTCAAGACTATAGCCTGCATGGGAGTGGGGGCTCATGGCTTCTTGAAGATTCTATATCAGATTGTGTCACAAATGACACATTTTTGGCATGTACTGTTGCTCACAGAAAGCTAAAATGATAGGGATCATTTCAATAAGAAGAGACTTCCATCTGATGATCTTGACCTTGAGAAGATTGCTTCCAAACGTTTAGGCAAGGATGCATATGGAGAAGGAAGTCCACCTTAGAATTAAGATGAAATAAGTCTTTGATAAAGCAAAGAGACCTACCTCAAACACGGGCCTCCTTGTAAGCTCAGCAGCAGCAGATGAATACTATACTTTCAAACCACTTGATGTTTTTGCTAAATGAACTGTTAAGATAATGGAGTGTAGGCTTAATTTCTTTGCAGAATCCAGTGCTCATGGAAAGTATTGGCCAATGTTTTCTTTGGGTTACTCCTGTTTAGAGCAGAACATTAAAATCAATGAGACCTAAACAGTGACTATCCTAACTTCCTCTGACTTCCTCTGATCTACTCAAGGAGGAATTATTTGGATCGAACCCTTTGCTTGGAATGACTTTGATGCTATGTCTGAAATCACATTTATATCAAGCTTAATTTACTTTATTTCACAGTGAGGGAAGAAATGTGTCATACAGTAATATATTGCAAATACATGATAAATACCCCAACAAGGCAAAATGCAATAATTGTAGTGCTGGAAAACTATTAAGTAACTGTGGTGTGGTTTACCCTTCTGTAATGATATACTGCTGTTTGTCAGTTTGCTAGAGTGGGTGTATAAGAGTAAGCTGAAGTAATAGAATAAACACAATGTAATCAAACCATTATGTTACAATTACAGGTTGGTACATAGTCCTGATGCATTTCAAGATGCATTTTCCCCCCACGGACTCCTATTATGCATAGTTACAGCTCACTGCCAAGAGTAATAAACCCTTTTGAAATGCTAAATTCATTTTATTTTATTTTCCCCTCCTCACACTTCTACTCAATTTTGCAATATTGTGGTTTCCTCCCTGTTTAGGGAACTAATAGGTAGTTAGGAAGAGAAAGCAGCAGATTACAGAATTTGGAGATGCCTTTTGGTTTTTGTCAAAATGTGTGGTAAGCAAAGAAATGCAATTGAGGCATATCCCATAGATGCAAAGGCACATTGCTAATAATTTATTAATCCAAATTTCCAAACCAGTGATAATATTTGTGCAACTGCCAGGAAGAAATATCTTTAGAACATAACTGACACTATATCTTCAGATATGTTTATACAGAAGAAATACAGATTTATTCAAATTTCTTTGAGATTCTGATTCTGCTATTTCATTCATGAGAAGTTTTTATCCTTAAAATTGTGACTGACTTTTTTTACTGGGAGAAGTATGTAGCGTCAGCAATTTTCACACAGTGAAAAAACAGATTAAGGATTCAGTGAGGTGGCTATAAAGGCATGTGTCTGGTACACTAGAAAGGGTCATTTTGCTGGAAGTGACCTCCCTTAAGGATTCCCTTGCTCGAAAGCCAGTCAGTCGTATCCGACTCTAGGGTGCAGTGCTCATCTCTGTTTCAAAGCCGAAGAGTCAGCGCTGTCTGCTGCTGCAGACGTTTCCGTGGTCATGTGGCAGGCATGACTAGACACCGAAGCGCGCTTAAAAGGCCATAGGTTGCTGCATCTCGCGCGCTCCCTTCCTTCGCCTCCTGACTGAGTCCTCCGTTTCTCTCCCGCCCCCCCTTCCACTCTCTAGTACTGAGCGAGCAGCCCCGCCCATCTTAGAAATCTCGACCTCCCTTAAAGCAACCTTTGTATCTGCTGGGGAATAACTTTAAACTAATAGCCCTATAGGTGTTCTAGAAAAGGTCCAGCTTGGGAACAGACTGAGGTAGTGCTGGAACACATTTCCCCATATGTCATGAGACTGCCAGGTGATCACACCCTGAGACAGAGTTTGCAATCTGATGGTCAAAAGAAATGGAGTCAGAAGTAGAAGGAGTAATTGGGACTGAGAGTATATTAGTGGGAGTGACCATTGCTCCATGGCAGGAGGACATTTTCCACCTTCGTCCCTGCCACAGAGCCCCCTTAGCTCCTACCCTCAGCCAGTTGGAGGGGAGTGGGAGTGACCGTTGCTCCATGGCAGGAGGACATTTTCCACCTTTGTCCCTGCCACAGAGCCCCCTTAGCTCCTCCCCTCAGCTGGTTGGAGGGGAGTGGGAGTGACCATTGCTCCATGGCAGGAGGACATTTTCCACCTTCGTCCCTGCCACAGAGCCCCCTTAGCTCCTCCCCTCAGCTGGTTGGAGGGGAGTGGGAGTGACCGTTGCTCCATGGCAGGAGGACATTTTCCACCTTCGTCCCTGCCACAGAGCCCCCTTAGCTCCTCCCCTCAGCTGGTTGGAGGGGAGTGGGAGTGACCATTGCTCCATGGCAGGAGCACATTTTCCACCTTCGTCCCTGCCACAGAGCCCCCTTAGCTCCTCCCCTCAGCTGGTTGGAGGGGAGTGGGAGTGACCATTGCTCCATGGAAGGAGGACAGTTTCCACCTTCGTCCCTGCCACAGAGCCCCCTAAGCTCCTCCCCTCAGCCGGTTGCAGGAGAGTGGAAGCGGCTGTTACCCATGACATGGGCCTTAAGTTTTATGTAATTTACCATCTTTGTCTGTAAACCGCTTTGGGTCACCAATAGGTGAGGAAAGCGGTATAAAAATATACTAAATAAATAAATAATTACTGTATGACAGTTTGTCTCTGGGGTTGAGAAACCTATGGCTCACCAGATATTGTTGGACATGTTCTGCTCTTTCTAGACCTGGGTGCCCAAACTATGGCACTCAGCACCAAATCATATGGCCTGTGCCACCCGCTCTGCTCCCAGAAGTGGAAGTAAAATGAACCTACATATTTGCAAAATGCTCCTGTAAATGCACCTGTAGCTGTTGTAAACACATTTACAACAGCCGCAGGTGCCTTTGTGGCAGTGTTTTGCATGGGTGCAGGCGTATTTTACTTCTGCTTTCGGTGGGAGGAACCATGTGACTGGCCCACTGAATCATGTTACCGGCCCACAGCCCAAAAAGTTTGGGCATCCCTGTTCTAAACTATTACAGACTTTCAGCTAATCCCCTCCCCCCCACCCACCAAACATTCTGTAAAATATCCCATCCCATTACGTAACCTGTAACTATGTTGAAAAATCCAAGAAGGCCATTTTCTTCTTCCCCACAAGATCATTCAGGGCCATGGCTCTCTGTTCGCAAACACCTCAATTGCTGAATGATGCTCAGTAACAACAGAATATTGTCAAGAAAATAATATAATTTCTGCTTATGCCGGAAGCTCAAGCAGATTTATTATAGTGACTCAACATTTAGTAATTCAGTTAAATGGATACCACAATGTTCTGGTTACTTGAGTTTACACATTGTGTGATGTATTGTCACTGGCCGCAACCTGACTACTATCAAATTTCTGTTCTATTTGGAAGCACTGGAAAGATGACCAAGTATGTGCTGAAAAATAATCATAGTATGGCTCATTTCATTCATTCACTGCTGTCTTGCATCACAGTGTTAGGTCACAGACAGGAAGTAAGAATGTCAGCTGCAATTTCTTTTCCTACTATTCTGCACACAGAATAGTTCAGGAACAAAAACACATGCCTGGTTAATAAAGTAATATAATTATTGTGCCATTAGACTAAATCCCAATAAGTGAATCTACTCTGAAATCCTTGCTTTCCCTTCCTCTTTGCAAGAAAATCAAAGAATTCTTTCCCTCTCAATAATGTTGTGTGAAAACAGCTTTATTAAGCCAGAAAGGAGGGCTAGATAGGAAAAAATTAAAGAACAGGCATGCCATTCTCTTCATGAGATCATTATAGGAACATTTGTTCAGAGCAAATTTTTCTCCAAATACTGGCACCAACGTTTTCAAACCAGACTTGCAAAATAATTCCTGCTTTTCTAAAATACCACTGGAATGGGTAAGCATGTGGCATCCAGCGAAGATACATATCAGCTAACTTGGGCACAGTGGCCCATACTCTGTTCTGAGTACACTGTGGAACTGAGTTAAAAAAAATATGGAAAACAACTTTATATAAATTGAGGGTTCATGCCCGAATTTTTTTTATCTCCATAGTGTTTTTAAGACTGTTAATGGAAGTATCAATTATCTTTCAGTTGCCTATTCTGGGGGAAACTGATTATCACCTTTTTTTTATTACATTCTCAAACAATTGTGGTTTCCTCCCTGTTTAGGGAACTAATAGGTGGTTAGGAAGAGAAAGCAGCAGATTACAGAATTTGGAGATGCCTTTTGGTTTTTGTCAAAAAGTGTGGTAAGCAGAGAAACCCAATTGAGGCATATCCCATAGATGGGATACATTCTCAAACAATGGGATACATTCTCAAACAATATCTGTGAAAGTGCAAAATTAGAAGGTATAGGTTTAAAATGCAAAGTGTGAACTTAAGTATTCATGAGAATCTCTGTGAGAAGGGAGTGGGGGCAGTTCCAAATATGATGGAGGATTTCAGTGGGAAAAGAGTGAGAGAAATGCCACAGAAATAAAACTGACATTTTGCCTGGCATTACCTTCAATGAAGTCTCTATGCTTTGAAGGAAAAATTAGACTAAAAGAACTACATGCATATTGCTAGGCAGGAGGGTGTAGATGGATTTGCCTACATCAGTTTCACACATATTGATTGCTAAGTCCATTCTCAACTGCTTGCACATGAAATTGCCTTTTTTTCATAAACGCTGACAGAAGTTTCTACTATTTTTGAACATTAGTTTCTTCTTTTCCCAAAATTTACAGAGAATGAATTTGATTCTTCCTATATGATAGAAAAACTGCAATATATATGTGCCTTTACATAAAATACCTCAGTAACATAAAATGATCACGTTAATTTTATACTATATTATACATTTTTGTATGTGTCCTAACCTAACAATTCAGTACAGTCTTCATAACAGGAACTGTCTGATAAAATTTAAAGAAGGGGCTTCATGGGAGCCATGACAGCCATGGAGCTATCCCAACTTGTCACCACTCCCACACATATTGCTGGGCATACTCTGGACTTGGTTTTCTTGGGAGAACAGAGAGATGATCTGAGGGTGAGAGAGATCAACACCACCCCTCCCTCTGTCATGGTCAGATCACTTCCTGTTGTAATTTAAGGTGGAGATGGTGACCCTCCCCTTGGGGCGCCAGGACCAATTAAGATGGTCCACCCTCACAGGCTTATAGATCCTAATGGTTTCCAGAAGGCCTTGCAAGTGTCTTTGACCAAACTGGATGGTGATACTGTTGTCTCCCTAGTGGAAAAATGGTACACAGAGACAACTAGGTCAACTGACACTATTACTCCCAAATGTCAAATCTGGCTAAGAGTTTACCCAGCTCCATGGTTTAACGAAGAACTACAAACTCTGAAGCACAGAAGAAGGAGGCTAGAGGTCATGTGGAGAAGAGCTCCCATGGATTATAACCTTGCAGCTGTTAAGGAATGCTCCAGGAGCTATGCCAGTGCAATTAAAATGCACAGGATTCAGAGAGCTGGCAATCAACAAAAAGAGCCATTTTTGATAGCCTCAGAGCTCCTGGGAGGAAGACAAACAGTGAGCATACAGCCAACAGTTCCAACTGTAATAGATTTGTAACACATTTTAAGACCAAGGTGGTTATAATCTGGGACCTGTACTCCAAATTTAATGCAATAGATCAGAAGGAGATGTCCAGTGCATAGCTGTCAAGTGTCCCGTATTGGAACCTCTCACATTTTACCCTCTTTCCCGGCAGCGTCCCGTATCAGTCAGACTGCAATGCCCTAATGCCACCACTGGAGGGCTGCACAGGATGAACATAGCTGTCAAGTTTCCTGTTTTGTATGGGAAATTTCCCTTATTTTCAAATCAAAAATTGACAGCTATGGTCCAGTGTGCCATCTGTCACATGTGTTTTGGAGCAGTTTCAGTCTATAACACCATAGAAGGCCTCCAGGGCACTTGTGAGCTGTAGGGCCAACACAACATGCCTAAATCCTTGCCCATCTTGGATTATAAAATCAGCTGTTGATGGGGTGTCTGGGTGATTGATAATTCCTCCTTTTGTCAGGGCATTGTGCCCGCACAACTGAAGGAGACAATCTTTCGACCCATCTTGAATAAATTCACCCTGACACCGAATGTTTTTAACAACTACCATCCAGTTGCCAACATCTCATTTATGGGCAAAGTGATGGAAAGGGTGGTGGTAGATCTGCTGCAGATGTTCCTGGAGGACACCAAATTTATTTATTATTTATTTACATATAATTCAAATTTCTATTTATTGACCCACACCAGTCTGGCTTCAGGCCTCACCATGGTACCGAGACAGTATTGGTCGCCCTGCTGGATGACCTTCTGAAGAAGCTGACAGAGGTAATTCTTCCCTGTTGGTTTTCTTTGACCAGTCTTTGACCTTTGAAAACCATGTGTCATTGGTGGTCAGGTCTGCATGCATGCTTCCATCTGTGGCACATAGCCCAGTTCTATTCTTTCCTGTATAGGAGATCCCTGATAGCATTAACCTATGCACTGGTGATCTCCTCTACATTGGGCTACCCTTGAGGCTGGTACAGATGCTTCAGTGGGGGCAAAATGCAGCAGTCAGGCTGGTTGTGGGTATTGGTCAGTTTGACCACATCACTCCAGTCCTGGCTAGTCTGCATTGGCTGCCCGTGGTACTCCATGCCAAATTCAAAGTGTTGGTGTTGACCTATAAAGCAAGAATTCTCAACCTTTTAAAGCTGGGGATGGGTCACGCTCCCTCAGACAGCTTTGGGGGCCAGATGGCCATTTTGCCCTTCCCTCCACCACATGGCACTTCCTGGTGGTAGGGTGCCACATGAAATGGTGCCGTGGGCCACATCCAGCCCACTGGCTGCAGGTTGAGAATCCCTGCTATAAAGCCTTGAATTGTTTGGGATCAAGCTATTTAAGGGAGCACCTCTTCCTCAGGAGTTATACCCAAAGCACGCAGGCATGTAAGCTCCGAGAAGATATACCCAGAGAGGCAAAAAACGATGTAACCACATTGAGAGCTTTCTCTGCCATAGCTCTCACCCTCTGGAAAAATTGCCAGTGGAGATAAGAACTGCTACTACTTTAATGCTATTTCATAAACAACTTAAGACCTACCTGTGTCAACAAGCCTTTTAAGGCCTATAAGATAGTTAGAATTATGTAATGTTGACCCTGGACTCATTTTAATTGATACTAGCAGATTTTGCCCGGCGGTGCTGGGCATTTTAAAAATGTGTTGGATAGTTAAGGGTTTTGTTTGTTTTCCTGAACAAATGGTGCTGGGCTGTGTTTAATGGTTTTTAAAGGTTTTGTGATTTTTTGACTTCGAGGCGCTGCATCCGCCTGTGGCGGACTTGCGCTCTCATTGTGTGTTTAATTTTTATTTTTTTGTGCGCCGGCTTCCTCAGTGCCAGGCTCTTTAAATTTGGTTTTGGATAGTCAAGGGTTTCATTTGTTTTCTTGAACAAATGGTGCTGGGCTGTGTTAAATGGTTTTGAAAGGTTTTGTGATTTTGTGGCTTCGAGGCGCTGCGTCCACCTGTGGTGGACTTGCGCTCCCAGTGTTTGTTTGATTTTTTATTTTTTATTTTTATTTTATTTTTGTTCATGCAAATTTTTTTTGATTTATTTAATTTAATTTTTTTAATTTAAAATTTGATTTTGTTGTTTTATTTTTTGGTTTGGTGTTTTGGTTTTTTGGAGTGAAAAGTGATGTATGTTTTTTTTGTATTTTTTGAGAGTAGTGTGTATATTTTTGAATGTTGTGCTAACTTATTTTATGAATTTTTGAATTTTGAATTTATCTTTGCAGTGGCAATGTTTTTGGATGTCTTTTCTCTTGTGGCCTCTGGGTGGGGGTGGTGAGCTTTGCTTCCTCTCTACCATTCTCCTCTTCTGTCCTCTGGGTGTCACCTCCGGTGAGTGTTGCTTCCTTTCTTAGCTCATTCGAGTTCCTGTCGCCATGAAGTCAAGACGTCTTCATGGTAAGCTCTCTGATTTATTTATTTATTTATTGGGGAGGGGTTTGATTGGGGGGGGTTGAGTTTTTGTTGGGGGGGCTGTTGTTTTTTGTTGTGTGTGTTTTGTTGATGTGTTGTTGTTTATTTTTTAATGTTAGATTTATGTTTTTGACTGGTTTTGATTGTTTTTGGTTCGTGTTTTTGTGCGTCCATTTTTTAGGGGGGGGATTTGTTCCCACGGGCCATGCTGGGTGGCCTGTGGGAAGGAAGGGCACTGGCGGCGGGGGTGCCTTTCGTTCCCACGGGCCATGCTGGGTGGCCCGTGGGAAGGAAGGGCACTGGCGGTGGGGTTGCCTTTCGTTCCCATGGGCCATGCTGGATGGCCCTTGGAAAGGAAGCGCAGTTGCGGGGAGGGTGTGTTTTGTTCCCACGGGCCATGCTGGATGGCCCGTGGGAAGGAAGCAAAGCGGCGGCAGTTTTCATTTAACTTTTCATTTTTAGCGTGCTGGCTGCCCCAGCGTTCTGCGCGCTAATGGCGCGCAGGACACTGGGGCTTGTAGTTTTGCCTGCGCGTGTTTGGGTACAGCAGCGGTTTTTTTCCTTCGCCTTCCTTTTGATTGGCTGTGGCCGGTTTTCGAACGTTCCTTTTGCCCGCGCCGCGCAGCCTGATTGGCTCTGGTGCGGCACGGCGCAAGGAACATTGGGGCTTGAAGTTCTTTTTTTTTTTTGTTCGCAACTGGGGGGCCCCTGCCCCTGGGTCGAAAATTTCAATCCGACAGTTACCTGCGAACCCAGTTCGGGCGAGTGCAGGAAGGCTCGGACGGGGCTCGTGGGGACCGGTGCAACATCCTTTGTCACATTCCAACGGTTAACGCACCATTTTATAGGTATAGATAACCCAAATTTTTCTGCTGCTGATAGTGTTTTAATTTGAGTATTGCTGTGGCTTTAGGATTTTTATGCCATCTGGCTGTTCTTTGCAGTTTTTTACTTGTGTTTTTATTCAAGATGATTTTGAATTTTTTAAAAAAAGGATGGGATATAAATGTAAATAAATAATTAAAATGTAAAAGCCCTGGCTGAAACCAGATTTGATCCACCCCCTAACTAATATCCCTGCATTTCAGCCACTTCTCATGTAGGTTTTGTTTTCAATTGCTGGGACAAAAATGTTCTCAAAAAATGTTCTGAATTTTGCTTGTGCTTTATATGTTTTCCCAAACAATGTTCCATTCCCTTCATTGGTCAATCATAATGTGGTGAAGTTGAAGTGAGATGCTGTGGTTGTCATAAACTGGCACTATTTAGGGGCTGGGACATTGGGATTTCCAAGGGACCAGAAAGTCCAAGGCATGGAAATTAGACACTTACTTTAGCTATAAGTGTAACTGTGCTATAAACCCCACTTACATTGAAATTCTCATGGAATCAGTAAACAACCCACAACTCAATGCAATTTTATTGTTGCTGTTCATGCAGGTGATGAGTAATAGAATAGCAGTACTTACTTTTATACAGTACTGTTTCTGCTAGACTAATGAAAGCCTGGCGCCAAAATGGCCGCCGCGCTCTTTGCACCCCCCCCATCCGGACTCAGACATCCGGGTGAGTTAGGGGACGTGGCCACCCCTCTATAAAAGGGGGTGGCCACGAGGCAGACGAGCTGCCATTTTAGAAATAGCGACGGAGAGGAGAAGTTTTCTCCATCGCTGTTAGTCATTTAGTCTTCGGCTGTTTAGCCCTTGTGGTGCTTTCCCGGCTGGGAAAGGAGGATTAGCGCACGCAGAGCCTTGGTTTGCTTGGCTACCGCGTGCTTCGGCGCTAGGTTTTCGATCCCTGGAAAGGGATCCTGCTTCTTCTTCTCCTTGGGAGACATGCCTCCCAAGCGGAAGGCCCCGGTGATGAAGCCGCGGCCAAGGGGGAGAACTTTTACTGGCCCTGCGCCGGACGGAGGACAGCCATCAGGTCGGAGGACCAGGGCTGCGCCCCCACAGCAGAGCACTGTGCCAGCCTTACCCACTGATACCGGTGCTGCTACACTTGACAGCCGGGCTTGGCTGGCCAGCCACAGGCTGGCCCTCAGGGGCTTCGGCCCTCGGCCCGCCATTACCGGCCATGGGTCAGGGCAGCGGGGGAGGGCCTGGTGTGGGCATACAACCCGTTCCTCCTCCGGCCCCTCATGGGCCGGAGTTTGGGGCATGGCCCTATTCTGGCCCTGGCTCTCCTTTCGGGGTACCTTTCCAACTGCCTAGTGGGCCGTCCAGCCCACCCGGCCTGCCTTATGCTGGGGCTCTGTGGCAGTGGATGCTCTGCTAGCACGTTTAGCAGTGCTGGAAGCATCCTTGGGCATTGCACAGCCTCCTGTGGAGGGGGGCGCTTCTCTTTCTGCCGGGGCCCCTTTGTTAGCACCAGCTACCTCGACGGCCGCAACGCTGCAACGGGCGGCCAGCCGGGTTGAGCTGCTTGAGACGCTCCGGCCGGCGCCGGCTGGTGTCTCGCAGCTCCCCGCTCATCCAGATCTGCAGACTGGGAGTAGTCAGGTGTGGCCCCAGAGCTCGATTCCGGTCGCGAGCTCTGACGCCCGCCGTGGGCCGGAACCCCCAGTGGGGGCGGCTCACGGGGGTGCACCTAGTGAGTATCAGGTTCAATTTAGTGCACCTACATCACAGCCCACTTCCAGTGGTGGGGTTCAGTGGCCCTGGCCTTGTCAAGTTGAGGTGAGTGGGCATCAGTTACCAGCCTACCCCAGTGTCCCATGGTTTCAAAATGGCACCTCGTTGAGGGCGGGGGTTTCCGCCCCTGGGGCAGTGCCGAGCATCGCAGGGGCTGTCCAGGTCCCGCTGCGTATGCCCTCTTTACATAATGTGCCGGTGACGGCTTTGCCGACGGCTGGTTATTCCTTGCCCCTTGGTGATCATTTGTCCCAGGTCATGAGGGAGAAGATTTGGCGGGGGGAGTATGTGGATATATTCTCCCTATTGAACCGTGAGCCCACTAAGGAAGAGAGGGAGGGACAGGATGACAGAGACAAGGAACTGTCTCGTCATCGTAAGCCACCGCACACCTGGGCCAACTGGTTGCCGGCATATCTTATTTATATGGCGGTGTACCTTAGGGCCCGGCCTGATCTGGCCATTCCTATGGTCCAAATTGGTTGGCTTACGATGAGGAATTTAGAATGAGGGTGGCCCTACACACGGAGATGAGATGGGATGAGCCCTGCCAAAAATTGTGGCTCTTGTACATGACCCCCACGCGTCCGGCGCCTGGGGATAGGTACCATTGTGGCCGTGCTGTGCAGCGAGCTGCTCCAACACAGGCTCCCCGCCAGCCGACGGGACAGGGGTTCCAGCTCGCTTGCTGTGTTGGAGCTTCTCAGCTAATGGTGTGTGCAATAAGCGACAGTGTCGATATTAACATGAGTGTCCCTCTTGCGCTGGCCCCCACGCCGCCTCTGCGTGCCTGCGGGCTGGTGGGTCATGGGGCAGAGTTAGAGGTGGACAGGGAGTGGGCAGAGCTTCTGCTGATGGAGCTAGCCAGTCAAAAGGCCCCCTCCCCAGTTAACGTGTATATGCTGGAGCGGTGGCTCTCAACTTATCCAAGGAGGGAGGACGCGAGGTACCTCCTGGAGGGTTTCCAGTGGGGCTTTCGTATCCCATTCAAAGGGGTGCGAGGACACCAAGATGCCCCCAATTTAATTTCCCTGAAGGGTAAGGAGGAGGTAGCTGCCCTGAGTATTGCCAAAGAAGTAGAGGCCAGGAGGGTAGCGGGCCCCTTTTCCGAACCACCTTTCCCTAACCTGAAGGTCTCCCCTCTGGGACTAGTACCTAAAAAGACCCCGGGTGAATTCCGTTTAATCCACCATCTATCGTACCCGGTGGGTTATTCTGTCAATGATGCTATTCCTGATTACCTTTGTTCGGTCAGGTATACGTCGTTTGACCAAGCCCTACGGATGGTGCGCTCTTGTGGTCCCGGTGCCCTCCTGGCAAAATGTGACATTAAATCGGCATTCCGATTACTGCCAGTGCACCCAGGGGACTTTGAGCTATTGGGTTTTAGATTCCAAGGGAAGTTCTATGTAGACAAGGCCATGCCTTTTGGCTGCTCTATTTCGTGTTCGGCATTCGAACATTTTAGCACTTTCCTTCACTGGGCCTTTGTTTGCAGGTCTGGGTCTCGGTCTGTAGCCCATTACCTCGATGATTTTTTTGTTCGGGGGTGAACGGGGCTCGGACACGTGCACACGTCTCCTCACTACATTTCAGACGCTAATGCTGGAACTAGGTGTCCCTTTAGCGCCCGAAAAGACCGAGGGCCCATCTACTACGCTCACATTTCTGGGTATTGAAATTGACACGGTCGCACAGGCATCCCGGTTACCCATTGAGAAGGTCACCCGGATCTCTGCGATGGTTTTGGCGTTGCTGGCCAAACGTAAAGTGTCACTTCGTGAGCTTCAGGTACTTCATGGCCATCTTAACTTTGCCTGCAGGGTGGTGACACCCGGCAGAGCATTTGCGCGGCGCCTATGTGATGCCATGTCTGGCCTGTTAAAGCACCACCACAGGGTCCGACTGACCAGGGGCATGCGGGCTGACCTTTTGGTTTGGCTCACATTCCTACGGGAATTTAATGGGGTCTCTTTCTGGAGATCCGACCTTTTGGTTTCCCCTAGATTCCAAGTACAGTCGGATGCCTCCGGCTCCCTGGGATATGGGATTTCTTTTGAGGGGAGGTGGGCTTATGGCCAATGGCCTCCAGCATGGCGGGGCACGGATTGCCTCTGCGATCTTACATTTCTTGAGTTCCTTCCAATCCTGGGAGCTTTGATGCTATGGGGCGAGGAGTGGGCCGACTCAGTGGTCCATTTTTGGTGTGACAATGCGGCAGTAGTGCACACTGTCTAAATCACCCAGGGTGATGGCGTTGGTTCGCCAGTTTGTGTTACGAAGCCTACGCCTGAATGTGCTTTTTTAGGCCAGACATGTCCCAGGCATTAATAATGATATTGCTGATGCTTTATCCCGCCTGCAGATCCCCCGGTTCCGTGCCTTGGCTCCGGAAGCAGAGGAATTCCCCTCGCCACTCCCGGCCGAGATTTGGACATTTGGCGAGGAGAGGTGAACCAGGCAATCGGCATGTCTTTGGCACCTCGCACACGTAAGGCGTATCAACATGCTTTCGTTCAATTTAGAACCTTTTGTGTGCAACTTCAGTTGTCCGAAGTATGGCCCATTCCGGTGGAACAAGTTTTACAATTTATGGTTTATCTACACAGTCAGGGTTTGGCTCCTCGTACTATAGCATCCAGGCTGTCGGCACTGGCATTTATGGCCAAAGTGAGGGGTTTTGCTGACTGCGTGAATGATTTCCGCATACGACATGTTTTGGAGGGGTGGACACGGGAACGTGGCCGCCGCCCGGACACTCGCCACCCAATTTCACCAGAGGTACTGACCCACCTTGCACGAGGCTGGCATAACCTGTGTTATGATAAGTATGAGGTGGTTCTTTTTCACACGGCTACCACGGTGGCCTTCTTTGGAGCGCTCCGCATCAGTGAGTTGGTACTACTTTCTAAGGCGAATGCGACTCGTAGGGCACTGGAACTCAACGATGTCTATGTCACTAATGAGTGGGCTCAGTTGAGGATACAGTCCTCAAAGGTTGATCAGCACGGCGTAGGCAGTGGAGTTAGACTGCTACGATGTTCCATTGCAGACATCTGTCCGGTTGGTGCCCTACAGGAGTTCTTGGCAGTGCGTGGCGCGCACCCTGGCCTGTTTTTCTGCCACCAGGATGGGTCTCCCCTTACTAAATTTCAATTTTGGAAGGTGACCGGTATGGCATTATCCAGTGTTGGCCTCCCCGGGGCTCGTTACAGCACCTATTCATTTAGGATAGGTGCTGCATCCACTGTGGCTGCATTTGGGTACTCTGAGGCTGATATATGCCGGATGGGAAGATGGGGATCCATGTGTTTTGCATTGTATGTTCGCCCACTTCAGGTATGAGTACCAGTTAAGTCATTATTCACTTTTCTTCTTTTACAGAACCTGTGTGTCCCCGCACACCGGTGGCAGTATGGCTGGTGGGCCACAGTTACGTGCACTGGGCAGCGCAGTATGCTGCGGCGACAGAGTGGGGACCACAGCTTGGATTGCGTGCAACCGCACGTATACGTTGGTATGGTAAGCGCGGAATGAGATGGCGGGAACTGTTGCCATTCCTGTTTTCCATCAGGGATGCTGAACCACCTGATGTCCTTGTACTGCACCTCGGGGGCAATGACCTCGCCCAGGTCACTGGCCTCTCTTTAAAATTCACGATTTGCAGTGACCTAGCTTATTTGCATTATGTGTGGCCGTACACAAGGCTGCTATGGTCGGACATCGTACTGTGTCATTCATACAGGGGAGGTATTGACCTCCGTGCCCTTGACCGCGCTCGCCGCTCGGTGAACAGGGCTGTTGCCCAGTTCTTGGCAGACAAGGGTTTGGGGGTGGTCATCCAGCACCCCACGATTAGTTTGCAAAATTATGATCTCTATGCAGGGGATGGGGTCCACCTGTTGGCTAGAGGTATGAACCTCTTTCTGGAAGATTTGCAAGCAGGCCTGGTGACCGAGCTGACGGTCTGTGGGGGGGGGGCGGTGAGTCTTCATAGACGCCTCCTCGTGTGGCGGGTAGCACTGGTAAGGTAAAGATTTATGACCCATAGGTATCCGGCAGGTTCGCAATTGACTGGCCTACCCTTAGACAGGTACAGGTGTAATAGCTTTGACCGGTCAACGACGAACCAGGCAAGGGGTGATGGCAGGAGCTTTTCAGCATGCATCACCTCGTGATTTGACGGATACACGTCATAGGGTGGGGTCAGTAGATAGTTTATTGACTCCGGTCAACAATTTGTTTGTGTCAACAAACAAATTGATACAAATGGATACATTGTAGCCAATTGCCATTGGCAATTTTGGGAGGAACCTTACCAGTGTTACTGCGGCCTGCTTGCCTTAAGAATTACAATTGGATGAATACACCAATTGAACGTTATAATTCGGACTAGGGCATTATTCAATAAAAGTGACCCAATGCCTTTATCCATATACCGGTGTCTGAGTCTTTCTTTGGGGGTGCGCCTGCAAAGATGACTGATGAAAGGCTATGCCATAAAAACATGGCTATCCAAGGTGTAGCCTTCTGAATCTGACCTTCTTTGATTTCTCTAGTATCTGTTGCCTAGTTCATATGCTACAGTAGTAAGAATGAATCTAAATACTTCCAGTAGCAATAATATTAAATTTGCAGAGTAATCTGAAAGCAATAGCATTACATTTCAACTCTATTCGTTGTACTAAACATATCTCACTGACTATTGCAAATTCAGGATTTCAATCACTGTAAACAACAATTGATGCACAGAGAATGTGTCAGTAGCATCCCTAATTTCAAATCCTAGTTAGATGTATTTTTCAGGGTACTGTAATGTGCACAGCGGTATGTCTGAGTGATAGCTGTGGCTATTCTGTGTCAGATGAGAGAAAAACATTATTATGAGGAGATTTCTCTTTGCAGGAATCAAAACTGTCATGGCTTGAAATATACTTCATTGTTCATCTAGTGAGATCTCAGATACAAACTCTAGCATTATAATTTTCAGTAACTAGCATCTGTTTGAATGTTTGATACACTAGGGTGGAAGACATCTGCTGTGTAGGGTTCTCGAGCTGCATCCCAGAAATCTTTCCTTATTTATTTATTTATTTATTTATTTATTTATTTATTTATTTATTTATTTATTTATTTATTTATTTTTCACGCTTATATACTGCCCACTCAGGTACAACCCAACTCAGGGCGGTTTACATAGCGGACAGTAAATACATAAAAAACACACGATAAAAAAGTTAAAAGTTAAAAAACACCACCCCTAACTTGAGCCCCAAAAAATGTGATGTGGGCTAGATATAAAGTTAAAAAGTCAGCAACATCTCATTCTCTGAGATTTTGAGCTAAAACTTGGGATTGGGTGCTTACATTTCCTGATATTACAAGTGCAGTCCCTTGTGATATCACAGAAGCAGCATAAGCAAGAATTTGGAGAGGGGAAGAACTACTTCGGGCCAAGCTGTTTCTGTAAATGGGCACTGGATTAGAAAAAATGGGCTCAGAAACCCAGTAAAAGTGAGATGAACCTGATAATATGGCAGTCCAGAGCCATGGCATATAAAAATAAATGGACAGACAGACATGTTATTTCTGGCAGCAACTTTATGTTTGATGATTGTTGTTGTTCAGTTGCACAGTCAATTATGACCCTTTGCGACCCCATGGACCATTGCCCTCCAGGCACTTTTGTCCTCCACCAACCTCCTCAACCCACCCAGCTCTGTGGCCATTGTGTCTACAATACCGTCTAGCAAGGAAAGGGGCCCAACGGTAATACACAAAAGCCAGGAAAAAACCATTGTGGAGCAATGAATTAATGAAAAATGTAAACACTATAGAGTGTACAGAATACTTTTATATTTGTCTTCTCGTAGTAATTATAGGAAATTAACTCAAGTCCAATGAGGTACTCAACAAAAAATCCTTATTGTCAGGTAATATATGTTTCTTCTTATGGTTCAAACAGTAACAGGTAACTTAAATCCAACAGGTATCCAAACAAAAATTCGTTAACTTCAGGCAACTATAAATGGCAAATCTTCAATGATGGAACATAATAATTTTAAAGCAAGATAATTTGTAGAAGTGTTTTCAAATGTATTCAAAGCCTGTGCTGGCTGACAAAATGCTTTTCAGAACCGATGTTCTTTCCTCAGGAATCTAATACAATCAAGATATAATAAAAATATTATTTACAAAGAGTACAGTGATATATTCATATTTACAATACAAATGTCAATAAAAATATTTATGTGATAGAATACACTTCTAATCATCTATGGATAACTATCTATGAGAAACTAGATTCTTAAGAGTATATGCAGGTACACACTCACCAATAATGTAGGAATTCGTATAGAAGTACTATTATTCGTGTCCGTCGCCTCTTTTGTAAATTTATTTAGTGCGTTGGGACGTTAATAAACTAAGCAAAGCTATCCCTATATATTCAAGAAAGAGATTACAGGTGTGTAAAATGAGTGATTTACAAGAGTTTGCTGCCCCTGGTTCAGTGAAGACTTACATCCAATGTGATCATAAGAAAGAGGAAAATTCTAAGTCTTGATTAAGACAATGGGGTGCAAGCCAAATATAAAAGTACTCTGTACACTTTATGGTGTTTCTGTTTTTCATTAATTCATTGCTCCACAATGGGTTTTTTCCTGTTTTTTTTTTTTTTGTATAATACCGTCTAGCCATCTCATTTTTGGCCACCCCTTCTTCTTTTGATGTTTAGGTGATATTTTTATGTAGGTCAGACTTCAGTCTAGAGTGTCTTTCTCCCCCCCCCCCATCCACATTCTTTGAGGTAGGGCAATGTTCCAAAATCTTGTCTTGCCACCTAACCTGGAACTTCCTCTGAGTTCTTTAAGTGAAAGGAAGAGACCTGTGTTTTCAAAGAGTTTGGTCTCAGCTGGATATTTTTAAAGCATTAGGAGAGATCTTTCTAGGTAGAAGTTGCCAGTGCTGATGAAGCTGGGAATTATAGCCTAACCACATTTGGAGGGCCACAATTTGCCTATATCTGCAAAGATTGAGGAGTGATTTGTGTTCCAGAGTTCCTCCTGGCAACATGGCCACTGACCTATGCTACTGGAGAAATACTGGAAGGTGGTGGAAAACCACAAACCTGCACACCAATAATAGATAGCAAGATAGCAAGACAGATTTAAGCCAAGACTTTTGCTTTGTGCACCCCAATTGCCTATTGGGATACACAGAAAGTGCCTCTTCAAAGATTGTGGCATTGAGCCATATTAGGTTTAAGGTGGTAATACAGTAATACCTCATAAAAAGTCTGCTTCATACAACATCAGATTCATACAACATCGCCTAATTCCTTAAAAAAAGTTGCCTCATACAAAGTCGCTGCGACTTTGTATGAGGCATTGGGTTTTTCCCCAGGTTGCATTGTGCCTGGGCAGTATAAAAGGCAGGACACATGTGTGCATTGCTCTTGTGGGTTTTGCATGAGGCAAAGTGTGTTTAGGAGTGGTTTTGAGCATGATTTTGGATTGTTTGGTGTTTGATGCTGTGGTTTTTAAAAACAGATTGCATGCTCCATAATATTTTTTATGTTGGTCTTTTTTGGGGGGGCACTGTTTGGTGGGGTAGACAATTGTTTGGTGTTTGCTGCTGTTTGGATGATTAACACTGTGCTGCATGATGGGATGTGTTGGCATCAATTTTGTCCTTGCCTCCATCCAGTAATTGTTTACAGTAGCTTGTACAAAATGGATGATCAGCCGCATGGCTGCAGATTAACACTGTGCTGCACGATGGGACATGTTAACTTTTAAACCTGCACTTCATAAAGTTTTCAAAAGTTAAAAACTTGTTGTATGGTTTATCCCCTAAAATCAGGATTGTTTGACATGTTTTTGTAATGTATTGAGCCTTTAGACAATGATTTCTTAAAGTTCTGTCAGTTTCCTATTTGTTTCCTTGACTTTGCCCTGACGTCTGTGCTGTTACAGTACAATGTATCTCTGTGGAAATGATGTTGTAAGAGGCATCACGGCAAGGATTTGGACGTTGTATGAGGCATCGTGGCTAGGATTTTGCATGCCTCATACAAAGTCCAAAACCGTATAAAGTCCAAACTTGTGGAACCAAGTTTGGATGTTGTATGAGGTATCACTGTAATATTGATGGTACACCAAAATAAAGCTGTTTTTTTGGATCTGGCTGCCTGGACAAGCTGAGGCGAGGTGGCCCTCATGACCTCTTTTTTCTTATAAGACAATAAACATTTATAGTTCTTCTTGAGATCTAAAAAACACTGAAGAGACTGTGCAGTGGAGGGACCTGCATTGCAGGCGCACCCCCCCAATAACGGACACAGACAACATTGAAAGTGGATAACAGCAAAGGGCCACATTTATTGATTCAATGCCCTAGTCCGAATTATAAATTTGTATTGGTAAAACGACCAATCATAATTCCTAAGGCAAGCAGGCCGAAGTAACACTGGTAAGGTACCACCCCAAAATTGCCAACGGCAATTGGTTACACTGTATCAAATTGTATCAATTTGTTTGTTAACAACAAACAAATTGTTGACCGTAGTCAATAACTAACTCATGACCCCACCCTCTGACGCGTATCCGTGAAATCACAGGGGTGATGCATGCTGGTTAGCAATCATCATCACCCCATCGCCTGATTCGTCGTTGACCGGACAACGTTTAACTACTTTATTCCTGTCTAGTGTTGTCCAGTCAATTGCGAACCTGCCGGATACTTGTGGGTCATACTGTTTACCTTACCAGTGCTACCCGCCCATGTGACCAAAGTCAACAGTAGGAACGAAGAAAGACCCCTATATCAAACCATAGCAACAGTGTGGGATGGGCAAAAAAGCCAGGACCCGAAGCCAATGTGGGTCCCAACCAAAAATTCCCACCCGGCCCCGAAGCGACCATGATCACACTGTTAACTAGGGAGGGGGTGGAGGGAAAAACTTCTCCGCTCCGTCGCTGAGGCAAAATGGCAGCGCGGCTGCCTCGTGGCCACCCCTTTTATAAGGGAGCTGGCCACGCCCCTAACTACCCGGATTCTCTGTCCTGTGGGGGGGGGCCCGCAAAGTGCGCGGCGGCCATTTTGGCGCCGCGCTTGCATTGCAGGCGCACCCCCCCAATAACGGACACAGACAACATTGAAAGTGGATAACAGCAAAGGGCCACATTTATTGATTCAATGCCCTAGTCCGAATTATAAATTTGTATTGGTAAAACGACCAATCATAATTCCTAAGGCAAGCAGGCCGAAGTAACACTGGTAAGGTACCACCCCAAAATTGCCAACGGCAATTGGTTACACTGTATCAAATTGTATCAATTTGTTTGTTAACAACAAACAAATTGTTGACCGTAGTCAATAACTAACTCATGACCCCACCCTCTGACGCGTATCCGTGAAATCACAGGGGTGATGCATGCTGGTTAGCAATCATCATCACCCCATCGCCTGATTCGTCGTTGACCGGACAACGTTTAACTACTTTATTCCTGTCTAGTGTTGTCCAGTCAATTGCGAACCTGCCGGATACTTGTGGGTCATACTGTTTACCTTACCAGTGCTACCCGCCACACGGAGGGGCTTCACAGAAGACCTGACGCCCCCCCCCAGACCGTCAGCTCGGTCAACAGGCCTGCTCGCCAGTCACCCAACAGGAGGTCCATACCTCCTCGCGACAGATGGACCCCATCCCCTGCATACAAGTCACAATTTTGCAGACTAATATCGGGGTGATGGCTAACCCGTCCCCAAGCCCTGGTGGTGAGAAACCGCGCCACTGCCTTATTGACCGCGCGCCTAGCTCGGTCAAGGGCCAGGAGGTTAACGCCCCCTCTATAAGAGTGGCGCGGAACAATGTCCGACCAAACCAGGGCCGTGGCAGGCCAGACATAATGCAAGTAGGCGAGGTCCTCGCAAATCGCATGCTTGAGCGATAAGCCGGTGACCTGGCCCAAATCATTGCCCCCCAAGTGGATGATTAGAATGTCAGGCGGGTCAGCCCCCAGGCCAGAAAAAAGGAAAGGCCGCAGCTCCCGCCATAACATCCCCGGCTTACCGTGCCATGAGAGACTGGCGTGGTCACCCAGTCCCAGTCGGGGTCCCCACTCTGTCGCCGCAGCGTAACGCGCTGCCCTGAGCACATAGCTGTGGCCCACCAGCCATACTGTCACCGGTGTAATACGACACCCAGGGTCTGTAAGAAAATTGAGAAAAAAGGAAGGTAAGGCGAAGAGATTGGTACTCATGGCGGGAGTGGGCGCACATAAAACTGAAAACATTGTGAGCCCCACCTCCCCATGCTGCGTATGTCAGCCCCAGAGTACCCAAAAGCAGCTGCAGTAGAGGCTGCGCCAATACGGAACGAATGTGTGCCATAACGGGCACCTGGTAGTCCCACCCTGGTGAGGGCTCTAGCTGTCACCTTCCAAAACTGAAATTTAGTAAGGGGAGACCCATCTTGGTGACAGAAAAACGGGCCATGGTGCCAGCCACGCAGTGCCAGGTATTCCTGTAGGGCACCAACCGGACAGATGTCTGCCAAAGAACACCGTAGCAGTCTTACTCCACTGCCTACGCCATGCTGATCTGTTTTGGAGGAGCGAATCCTCAACTGGGCCCAGTCTTTGGCAACATATACATCTCCGAGTTCCAGTGCCCTACCACTTGCATCCGCCTTAGACAGCATCACGAGTTCGCTGATGCGGAGCGCTCCAAAAAATGCCACCGTTGTGGCTGCATGAAAAAGGGCTGCCTCATAATGATCAAAACAGAGGCCTGGCCAGCCCCGGGCCAACTGGGTAAGAACCCCTGGGGAAATAGGGTGCCGGTCGTCCGGGCAACGCCCGCGCTCGCGCACCCACCCCTCCAAAACGTGTCTCACACGGAAGTCAGAGGTGGTATCCACATGACCCCCTACTTTGGCCATAAAAGCCAACGCCGAGAGCTTGGATGCTATGGTGCGAGGTGCAAGGCCCTGTGCATGCAGGTGAACCATGAACCGCAGAACATGGTCCACCGGGATGGGCCAGGTCTCTGGCCATTGAAATCGAGTAGCAAAAGCCTTATACAAATTGAAAGCTTGTTGATACGCCTTACGCGTGCGTGGCGCTAGTGACAGGCCAATCGCCCGGTTCACCTCTCCTTGCCAATAGTCCACATCTCGTCCGGGAGTGGCGAGGGAAATTCCTCCGCATCCGGGGCCAAGGCGCGGAACCGGGAGATCTGCAGGCGGGACAAAGCGTCAGCAATATCGTTATTAACCCCTGGGACATGCCTGGCCCTGAACATGACGTTGAGGCGCAGGCAGCGCAGCACAAAATGGCGCACTAGTTCCATGACCCTGGGCGATTTAGAAGTCTGTGCATTGACAATGTGCACCACGGCAGCATTGTCGCACCAGAAATGCACCACCGAATTAGCCCACTGTTCGCCCCATAGCATCAAAGCCCCCAGAATGGGAAAAAAATTCCAGGTATGTGAGATCCCGCAGGCGACCTGTGCCTGCCCATGCCGGTGGCCACCCACCATAGGCCCACTTCCCATTGAAGTACATCCCATAACCCAGGGATCCTGAGGTATCAGACTGGATCTGGAAATTGGGGGATGCCAGGAGGTCAGACCTCCAAAATGAGACCCCATTAAACTCCCTCAGGAATTGCAACCAGACAAACATGTCTGCCCTGATACCCCGGGTAAGCCTGACTCTGTGGTGGGGCCTGGATAACCCTGCCATGGCGTCGCATAAGCGCCGGGCAAAAGCCCTGCCCGGTGCGACCACCCTGCAGGCAAAATTGAGGTGCCCGTGTAGCACCTGCAGTTCCCTCAGGGATGCCTTACGCTTGGCCAGCAATTCCGAGATAAGGGTCACTATCCTAGACACCTTATCACCCGGTAACCTAGAAGCCTGTGCTAATGTATCAATCTCAACCCCCAGGAATACTAGTTTGGTCGACGGGCCCTCGGTCTTTTCGGGCGCTAAAGGGACACCCAGTTCCTGCATTAGCGTCTGAAATGTATTGAGGAGACGTGCACACGTGTCCCAGCCCCGTTCACCCCCGAATAAAAAGTCATCCAGGTAATGGGCTACAGACCGGGACCCTGACCTGCGGACGAAAGCCCACTCTAGGAAGGTACTAAAACGCTCGAAAGCCGAGCATGATATGGAGCAGCCAAAAGGCATGGCCTTATCAAAATAATACTCCCCTTTAAATTTAAAACCCAGCAATTCAAAGTCGCCCGGGTGCACCGGCAAGAGGCGAAAAGCTGACTTAATGTCGCACTTGGCCAGCAAGGCACCCGGGCCACACGCGAGCACCATGCGCAGCGCGTGGTCGAACGATGTGTACCTGACCGAACAAAGGTCATCAGGTATCGCATCATTGACCGATCGGCCGGCTGGGTAGGACAAATGATGAATAAGGCGAAACTCGCCTAGGGACTTTTTAGGAACCAAACCCAATGGTGAAACCTTCAAGTTGGGAAAGGGGGGTACGGGAAAAGGTCCGGCGACCCTGCCCGCGTCTAACTCCTTTCTAATGCTGGCCTCGGCTACCTCCTCCCTTCCTCTAAGGGATAAAAGGTTGGGAGCATCCTGAGGAGATCTATCACCCATAAAAGGGATACGAAATCCCTGCTTAAAACCTTGGATAAGGTACTCCCTGTCCTCCCCCCTTGGGTACGATGCGAGCCAGCGCTCCAGCATGTCCACCTTAATTGGGGAGGGGGCCTTTCGGAGAACTAGCTCCGTCCGTGGCAGGTTTGCCAGCCCACTGTCCACCCCTCCCTCTGCCTCGCACCCCCCCAGGCTTGGGACAAGCAGAGGCTGCATGGGGACCAGAACATGTGGGACACTCGTGCTTATATCTGCAGTTCTTCCGACTGCAGGAACCATTGGCCGAGAAAGTCCAGCACAGCAGGCGGGCTGGAACCCCCTGCCCCGCCATTTGGCGGGTAACCTGCGCTGGAGCTGCTCGCTGGACCGCATGTCCACAATGATACCTATCCCCCGGGGCAGGACGTGTGGGTGTCATATACAAGAGCCACAGTCTCTGACACGGCTCATCCCATCTCATCTCGGGGTGCAGGGGAATCCTCATACGGAATTCCTCATCATACGCTAGCCATGAGGGGCCCGGGAAATCTACCATTGCCCTGTATATGTTGTCCAAATATTGGACCATGGGAATAGCTAGGTCCGGCCGCGCCCTCAAATACACCGCCATGTATATCAAATAAGCGGGGAGCCAGTTAGCCCAGGTACGCGGCGGCTTACGGCGGCGTGCCTGCTCCTTGTCCTTCTCATCCTGACCCTCCCTCTCTTCCTTAGTGGGCTCTCTGTTCAGGAGTGAGAAGATATCCACGTACTCCCCTCGCCATATCTTTTCCCTGGTAGCCTGCGCCAAGTGATCACCCAAGGGCAGGGAATACCCTGCCGTCGGCAAGGCCGAAAAGGGGATAGCTGGCCTACCCAAAGGGGCATGAGTTAACCCTGCCACCCCAAGTACGTTCCCAGCAGTGTAAGAACCAATGCCCACCCCAGCGGGCATGGTGGCAGTAGTTGTTGCCGGGTGGGTCGCCAGCGGCGTAGCCCCTGTACCACCCGCGCGAGGCCAAGGCCACTGAAAGGTCCCCCCATATTGGGAATGTGTGTGGATGTACTCGTTTGCACCATATACTCACACGCTGCACCCCCGCGGGCCGCCCCCAACGGGGGTTCCGGCCCACTGGGGGCGTCGGAGCTCACGACCGATGTAGAGCTCATCACCGGGGCTTGACCCGCGCCAGGTTGCTGGCTGGGGAGCTGCGAGGCAGTGGCCGGAGGCGCGCCACCCGCCTGCAGCAGCTCAACCCTCCCCGCCGGCTGTTGTCCTGCTGCCGATAGCGCCTCGAAAGGTACCCCGAAAGGGGCACCTGCCTGACTGGCACGAGCCAAAGACTCCTCCAAGGCCGAAATACGGGCCAGCAAGGTGTCTACAGTAATCATGGGCAAAGAGCCGGCCGGCCCACTTGACCCTTGCATGGGTACAGGTCCCTGCACCCCATGGCCCAGATATGGCCATTGGCCAGGGCCGAAGCCCGGTAGGGCTGGTGAGGAGACCTGCCAAGGCGGGGCACCAGGCCACCCCCCGAGGCTAGAGGGCCCCGGGAGAGGCTGGGTTCCAACAGTAGTCGGCCCAACAGGTTGGGCGGAAGGAGGAGCGGTGTCCACCGCTCGCGGGCCGCGGGCCGGAGCGCCCTCCGCGCCCGCACTCTGAACGGGCCAAGGAGCCATAGACCCCAAGCCACTAGCCCCGGCCGGGGATGGCAAAGGAGGCTGTTGAGGAGGCGGCACCACGGTCCTCCGACCTGGGTTGCGTCTCCTAACAGCCCGAGCTGAATTCGCAGCAGCCTTCTTTTTGGAAGGCATCTCGAGCAAAAAAGGGAAGCTAGCTAGGCAAAATCGACCCAAAAGGCTTCCCGGCAATACCAACGAGCGACGGAGGCGCAGGAAAAACTTCTCCGCTCCGTCGCTGAGGCAAAATGGCAGCGCGGCTGCCTCGTGGCCACCCCTTTTATAAGGGAGCTGGCCACGCCCCTAACTACCCGGATTCTCTGTCCTGTGGGGGGGGGCCCGCAAAGTGTGCGGCGGCCATTTTGGCGCCGCGCTTGCATTATCTCTATGTGAGAGATAGGTAGCATTCGGCTTATACTGTACAGTCCTTATCAAACGACAGTTTGAAAGGTTGTATGATTGGCTTGGCATGTGGAGTGATATTACATTTTAAATTATGTGGCATTCCTGGAGTATATTTCCATAGATCATTAAAGGGTCTTGGGAGATATTTGCCGACAGTAAATCCTGATGGAGCACTTGCATGGGTTGTTTTCTTAGAACCTTTTCAATCCTCTATCAAGTTTGCAAGGTTCATCATTTGCCCTATCCTGAGGGCAGGGTGGGTATAGAATGTTGTTTCTCTAGGTGGAGCTGTTGAGTGGGGAGCATGATTTGCAAACAAATAGGCAGGTGATCACTTTCCAGATGGGGGTGACTTTAAAATATTTTGTTATTAGAAATAAATTCCCAGAGACAAGAAAATAATCCGCTGTGGTAGCTTTGAAATCTGGAAAGAAGGTAAATTCTCCTGGGTGGTGATACACTGAAGCAGGTTCTGTCCTGTTCAGGAGAACCAGTAGTGGAAATTGCCCCAGGCTATGCCCACCTGGCTGCTCACACCCACCTCCATACCCCATTGTGTTGGCCATGCCCACAGATTTGATCCGCCCAAAGATTTGGCCCTGCCCAAAGATTTGGTCCCACCCACAGAGGTGGTAGTATTTTTTTGGGGGGGGGGGGAGTGCATCACTGTATGTAGGAAGGGTGTCATGTAGTATCAGGAGATGAAGTTTTACAGCCTTTTTTGCTAAAAAGAACCCTGCATAATTTGCTTTCTGATCTTTGGGAATACGGTTAAGGTGTGGATATTCGGCCTCTTGGTTGGGTGGGTACTGTTCGTGTCTATAGATGTTTCCATGGTGATGTGGCAGGTATGACTAGATGCTGGAGCTCACAGAATGCAGTTTTGTTTCCTGTTGAAGTAGTACCTATCTATCTACTTGCAATTTCTTGCTTTCGAACTGCTAAGTTGTCAGGAGCTGGGACAGATGGCAGGCACTCACTCTATCACACAGCACTCAGGTGTCAAACAGCTGATCTTCCAGTTGTCAAGCTCAGTGTCATAACTACTAAGCCACTGTGGCCCTTCCAAACAAGAATACAATAACTAAAATTAACCAGCTAACTGTTTGCTGTACTTTCATTTAAAAAAATGGGCTGCTAAGTACCTGCTTCACTTTAGGCTGAGAAAAACCCCTCTGTTGACAGACAGTGCATCACTAGAGACTACCTTGCTACACTGAGAGAGTCTCAGCTGAGGAACAAACCACTGGTAAGATTTCTTCAGTTCTTTAATTTTGTTTGACTTTGCTAAAAAAACAAAAAATGTAAGAGAACTGTGCAAATCTAACCTCCAAGAGCCTGGTCTGAAGCAGAAATCCTATACAAATGAAGCTGAAATTTCTCCATTTATTTTATTTACCACAGCACTGCCATGTTAAATGTATAAATCTCAGAAACAATTATGGCACTCTGTATTAGACATAGGAGAATGCAGTGGCACACTGAGTTGATCGATTATTTTGTACGTTTCCTGACTTTCACCAGTGTTATGCTTGTCTTGGTCCCATTACTTTTCACAGTATTGAACCAGTGTTAGAGAAAGGAATAGTTGCCTCTGAAAGATAAAATAGCTAACTATTTATTTTAGAAAATTATGCATATACTATTCCATTGTGTTAACTTTAAATCACATGCTATTTATATTTTGCATTACCGGCAATGGAATCATGTGGCAAAGCATTACCTAGACAATTGGTAGCAGTATCTAAGATGGTGTACAGTGATAACACTTTGATTAAATAAACATCGTTCCTGGAAAACAGCTGCCTGAATGTATTCACTACTGAAAAGGAGGCAGTGTATAAACATGTCACCAGTCGTAATGAGTAGAACCATGAAGTATGTCACAAGCTTGTACCAATTCAGTTTGAAAATTATATTTTATTTCCTTAGTTCCTATCATATTTATTCTCTTAGTGCCCAGGCTACAATTAGTCCTTGTTTTCATTCAATGAAAATGTACTGATATGATTATAGCACTGTCCTCTTTTAGAGGAAACATATTTTTAGCCTTCAGATTAAGTGACATACTCTTAAGGAGCTAGTAAAACGCAGTGACTTCTGCATTCTTGTTGCTGAGGAAAGTGCATGTCCTGAATTAACTGATGAATAGCACATTACAGAAGTCACAGTTCCTTTAAAACAAGGTGCTGTTATTTTACAGCCGCTGTTTTTTCTGACATCCTTGCTTTTTACATGGAGGTGAATCCAGATGATGGAGGCAATCCTGTGCAAACACGATGGGAAGGAAGTCCCCTTGAACTCAAAGGGATTTGTACCTGAAGAGCAATATATATGCCTTTGCTTCTGATTAGTAGTGCTTCAGAAAGCAATATTAAGTGCAAATCTCACCAACCTCCAAGGATTCCTCAGGAAACATGAACTAAGATGGACTTGTTAAATCTCTGATTCCCTCGACACCTGTACTCTAGTTGCAACACCAGTGCAGCTACCATTTTATTATTGCCAATTGTCCCAAAAGGCCTTTGGTCTTTAGGATTGGTTGTAAAAATTGATTCAATATTTTAAAAGTATTAAAAACATTGCACTATTTTAAAATATTTGTATTCTCTTTTTAGGTAAAGGTAAAGGTTTCCCTTGCTCGAAAGCTGGTTGTATCCGACTCTAGGGTGGTTCAGTGCTCATCTCTGTTTCAAAGCCGAAGAGCCATTGCTGTCTGCTTCTGCAGACGTTTCTGTGGTCATGTAGCAGGCACACGGAATGCTGTTACCTTCCCACCAAAGTGGTCCTTATTTATCTACTTGCAATTTCTTGCTTTCGAACTGCTAGGCTGGCAGGAGCTGGAACAAAGACGGGCGCTCATTCCGTCCTGCAGTACTTGGGAATCGAACTGCTGACCTTCCACCTCCCAGTCAGCATCTTACCCTAAAATTGTTTTTAATTTCTGTCTGACTAATGCAAATCAGTTTGGGAGCCCTGGTAAGCAGGAAAGTGATTAATAAATCCAATTAATGGATGGATAGACTCGATATTCTGAACACTAAAGGCAAGAAGATGTCCTATTTCACTAGCAGTAAGGTCGGGGGCACAGTTAATAATAATAATTTCATGTCAAATATTACTCTGGGTTGAAAGGATTTTTAGGGTACACCTGAATGAGGCTCCTTTTATGTCCCCCAAGCATAGCTCTCAGGTATCAAAACCCGAACTTCTAGTCTCCAGTTTAGCATCTTACCCACTTAGCCACCAGGCAAGCTGCACAGTTGTTCACTATACAAGAGAGGTGATGTGATGAGAAGAGTAAAACAAGATAGGAATAACTATTCCTGCATGGTGAAAGTGTAATGATATAGGTGAAATTTACTGTTAGCAAAATGAAAATGTAGCACATAAAAAGACTTGAAAAGATTTTTAAAAATTCAGCAAGAGTGTTGCAATGGGTCTTATATGTGTCAAAATGGGAAAAAGTATGGATGTGCAATAAAGCAAAGCAATATTGCACACATGTTAAAATTCTTGTTCATATGGATCAACTTTGTGTCTTACCCACAGGTCATATACTGTAGAACACTTCTGTTTCATGAGAACCAAGGATTTCTTTTCTTCAGGAGAACATTAAACCACAGCTGGAAGAAGTCCAAACAGCTGCTACTGGTACATCTTTTAAGTATAGTGATTTGTCTTGATTGGAATATACTTGGGGCCATGAATATGAAGAACACTCATGCTTTGTTTCACATGTGGACATATCTTCTATGTCAGTGGTGGTGAACATTGGCACTCCAGGTGTTCCTGAACCTCAATTCCCAGGATCCCTGATCAGCAGGATTGCTGACTTGGGCTTCTGGTAACTTCGATGCTATCGAAGTCCTGTCTGGGTGTCTGAAAGCTGTGGGGGTCTGGATGGGAGCCAACGGGCTACAACTGAATCCCAGCAAGACTGAGTGACTATGGATTGGGGGCCCTGTGCTGCCCAGGGAATTACCATCTTTGGTTTTGAAAGGGGCTGTCTTGCCCCAGACAAACCAGGTGCGCAACTTGGGGGTCCTCCTGGACTCGCGGCTGCTACTAGAAGAACAGGTGGTGGCTGTGGCCAGGAGGGCTTTCGCACAGCTTTGATTAATTCACCAGTTGCACCTGTTCCTGGACAGGGACTCCCTGGTCCTGGTCACTCATGGTCTGGTCATCTCCAAACTAGATTACTACAATGCGCTTTACATGGGGCTGCCTTTGATGACCATTTGGAGGCTACAGCTGGTCCAGAATGTGGCGGCCCGGGTGGTGATGGGGTGTAGACGTTATGCCCATGCCTCACCACTGCTTTGGGAGCTGCACTGGTTACCAGTTTGCCTCCGGGTGCAATTCAAGGTGCTGGTTTTGACCTTTAAAGCCCTACATGACAGTGGGCCAGGATACCTAAGAGACCGCATCACCCTAAGGACATCTGTCTGTCCATCCAGGGCGGACCGGAGGGGCTCTCTTATTGTACCATCTGCTAGAGGGGCTCGCCTCTCTAGCACAAGGAGGAGGGCCTTCTCTGTGTCCGCACCGGCTCTCTGGAACCTCTTACCAACAGAGCTACATCTCCAGATGGAATTGCTGCCCTTCAGAAAAGAACTTAAAACCTGGCTGGCAGCCAAGTATGGGGTGCAGGTGGAAGGGTGACTTCCATTGGGTGGCAGGTATAGTGAAATTCTGGCCCCCTTGGTCCCTGCACTCTTTTTTAGGGAGAGGGTAGTTTTTAAGCAGTTTTTAATCATGTTTTTATTATGACTGTGAACTGCCCTGAGTTGGCCTTGGCCAAGTGGGCGGTATAGAAATTGAAATGAATAAATAAATAAATAAAACACCTGGAGTGACAAATTTCAACACCACTGTTGTATGTCTATTCATCTGATCAGATTAAAATAGGTTTATCAAAGTGACTCATGGAGCTGGATCAGTGGTACGAAGGTCATGTTGTGATACGGAAAGCAGATGAAAGGCCCTGGCATTATATTTGCAGGGCAGTCTTTATGGCTGATCATGATGATGGTCATCAAAATTCAGAATCAGATATGGCACAATAAGAAGATTTCCCCTCACTTCTTTTCTTTCACACATTTTTAAATACAGTGATACCTCATACAACGTCCAAACTTGGTTCCACAAGTTTGGACTTTATATGGATTTGGACTTTGTATGAGGCATGCAAAATCCTAGCCGCGATTCTTCATACAACGTCCAAATCCTTGCCGCGATGCCTCGTACAATGTCATTTCCACAGAGATACATTGTACTGTAACAGCATAGACTTCAGGGCAAAGTCAAGGAAATAGACAGGAAAGTGACAGAACTTTAAGAAATCATCATCTAAAGGCTAAATACATTACAAATACATGTCAAACAAACCTGATTTTAGGGGATAAACAAGTTTTTAACTTTTGAAAACTTCATTAAGTGCAGGTTTAAAAGTTAACATGTCCCATCATGCAGCACAGTGTTAATCTGCAGCTATGTGGCCGATCATCCATTTTATACAAGCTAATGTAAACAATTAATGGATGGAAGCAAGGACTAAATGGATGCCAACACATCCCATCATGCAGCACAGTGTTAATCATCCAAACAGCAGCAAACACCAAACAATTGCCCACCCCAAAGTCGCAGCAACTTTGTATGAGGCAACTTTTTTCAAGGAATTAGGCGATGTTGTATGAATCTGATGTTGTATGAAGCGGACTTTGTATGAGGTATTACTGTAACTAAAATTTAATTTTTAAAATGGGAACAGCAAAATGAACTTTAGTTAATTCTTGTGTTTTAAATGTTTGTTCATTGGAGTATCTAAATTAAAAACCTAATGGCTAAGGATGTGCATGGCAAAAGTTTCATATTTGTTTCACTTCAAATTCTTTTGGGGATGCCTCTTTCGTTTTTAAAAAAATGAAAATATTCTTTCATTTAAAATTATTTTCCACTAATGCTTCTGGAGCTGAAAAATTCCTCAAGAATCATTAAAAACCAATACAAAAAATGGGTCAAGGGAGGCAGAAATGATCCATCTGGATCAAAAGTGGGCGACAACAATGGCCTGAACAGTCCAGTGGAACATTGGCACAATCACAGCTCTCCCCCATGCACGTAGAAGGAAGCAAAATGGTATTTCCAAAGCCCATAAAATGCCCCTTTAACAGACTAATCTATCTATCTTCTATCTAGCTATCTCTATCTAGCTATCTCTGTCTAGCTATCTCTATCTCTATCTACATACATGTAATACCTCATACAAAGTCCGCTTCGTACAATATCGAATTCATACAACATCGCCTAATTCCTTGAAAAAAGTTGCCTCACACAAAGTCGCTGCGACTTTGTATGAGGCATTGGGGGTTTTTCCAGGTTGCATTGTGCCTGGGCAGTATAAAAAGCAGGACACATGCGTGCATTGCTCTTTTGGGTTTTGCATGAGGCGAAGAGTGTTTAGGAGTGGTTTTGAGCACGATTTTGGACTTTTAAAAAAAAATTCCTCAGAATTTTTAGAGGCATTCCTGGGATTTTTGCAGCATTCTTCAGGTTCTTGGACAATCAGGGTTGTTTGACATGTTTTTGTAATGTATTTAGCCTTTAGACAATGATTTCTTAAAGTTCTGTCAGTTTCCTGTCTGTTTCCTTGACTTTGCCCTGAAGTCTGTGCTGGTACAGTACAATGTATCTCTATGGAAACGACGTTGTACGAGGCATCACTTCAAGGATTTGGACGTTGTATGAGGCATCGCAACTAGGATTTTGCATGCCTCATACAAAGTCCAAATCCGTATAAAGTCCAAACTTGTGGAACCAAGTTTGGACGTTGTATGAGGTATCGCTGTATAAGAATGTGTTTCCACACCCATCCAGCCTATCTCGTAATGTGCTGTTTACACTTACCTTACTTCCCTTGACATCGTTGCCACAAGGGTCTGGAGAATGAGAGTGGGTCCTGCACCCCACAAACACCAACTAAAAAAACTCCAAGTCCCAGCATCCTCCGCGGCACGCCACATCCAATCAGGCAGGATGGCCTGAGCACAGAGGTGGCGGAACAGCCAGCACGTGAACGCTGAAGCCAATGGCCGCTTCGTGCGTGCATGCACTACAGCTAAGGACCCAACGCAGCAGGGCAAGGCAGCGCCATAGGCTCTGGCTCTGCCCTGATGCCCCTTCAACCCTCAGCCATGCTGCCTGAAACAGCGGAGGTAGAATGGCAAGGGCGAGAGGCAGGTATCCGTCAGGGGAGGTGCCTTCCCTGGCGATTAACTGCCTGGTGCTGCCCTCTGCTTTTTCGAGGGCTGTCAACGAAACAGTGGAGGGGGAGTGGCAGGGCGAGAGGCAGGTATCCGTCTAGGGGTGTGTGTGTGCCTTCCCTGATGGAAATGGAAATCGGGAAGGGTGGATGGCCTCTGGCAAAGCTAGGTCCCCAGCTAGTACAGAATGAATTAACCACATAACATGTTTTTAAAAGTCAAGCAATCAGATAAAGCACTCCCTTACACATGGAGGGAGATGGCAAAACAAAAACAAAACTAATATAGACTCCTCTCTCAAAAATCAAGAAAAGCAAGCAAGGAAATAAAGGCCCAAAAATACAATCAAAAGTTCCTTCTTCCAATACTACTACAATACAGTGGTGTTTGTCTATGGTATAGCTTTTGATTGTTCTTCAGGGTTGGAAGAGAGAGTGATCATGACAGAATGAGAAGTTGAATGGTGTGATTTAAACCTTGATGGCAACAGTTCAGAGAGTTCAGTAAAAGGTTAGAAGGAATGATGTTGCAACAGCAACAAAAATGAATGCTTCAACTACCAACCAGCCTAGAATTGTTCATACTAAGTTGAAGCCTTGAAAACAAAGTTTGTTTGTGTTTTGATTACTATCTGAATCTATTTGGTCAATTTAAATTCCAGCCATGGACAGAGCATAAAAGAACATACAATGTTATCATTGGTGTAACTTATATCCTTTAGGAGACGTAAGACAGGTTCCAGAAAACAAGAAGTACATTGACCAGCATAATAATAATAATAATAATAATAATAATAATAATAATAATAATAATAATAATAATAATAATAATAATAATAATAATAATAATAATAATAATAATAATAACAACAACAATAACAACAACAACAACAACAAAAACAACAAAAACAAAAACAACAAAAACAAAAACAACAACAAAAACAAAAACAACAACAACAACAAAAACAACAACAAAAACAAAAACAGAAACAGAAACAGAAACAGAAACAAAAACAAAAACAGCAGCAGCAGCAGCAGCAGCAGCAACAACAACAACAACAACAACAACAACAACAACAACAACAACAACAACAATAAAATAAAAGGTGGCAGCATGGAGTGACAATCTCCTGAAACTCCCATCATTAACAAGTATTCCAATTAAAGGCCATGGTTTCTTTTTAAAATCAATACATCTCATTAGGTCTTTCAATTTTTCTTAGATTTCTCTTTCTTGGGAGGATGCTGAAGTACTTTTCCAAGACCAAAAACCATTGGAGATCCCTTGCTTCATAACATGGGAGGATCTAAATCTAAAATTGGCTTTCTTGTATTCTTGTTCAAATTTTTCTTTTGGAAATATTCTTAGCTCTCTATATAAATCAGGGATGCCCAAACTATAGCCCATCGGCTGGATCTGGCCCCTGATGCCAATTCATCCTGCCCACACCACTCCCGGAAGCAGAAGTAAAACACACCCATGCATGTGCAGAACACTGCCAAAATGCACCTTTACGGCAGCATTCTGTGCATGGGCGGGCATGTTTTACTTCCACTTCCAGTGGGAGGAACCATGTGACCACCTGATTAGGTGTCTGGGGGTGTGGTCACCCCTGATATAAATTCATACATTGCATGGTCATGTATGCCTACTTGAAACACACAAGCTCTGTGTATAACGCTGTTTTGATGATAGGCTATTAGGTACTAATCCTTTAACTTAGTTTATTTTTCTCTGACTACTTCATACCTTACGCTAACAGGGCTGTGACATCATCTCATGTTTCAGCCTTGTTCCTATTCTCTCTGAAGGTTTCAACAACATTTACAATTTCCAAACCAGGACACTGTGTCTCTGCTTAATAATTAAAGCAAATGGCTTCAGGCACAAAACCTTCGGTCTGGGTGAAAATAGCAAGAGCTTGCTAGGTTGATATTTCTTTCTTGTTTCACTGTGAACTCCTTGTTCATATAGAAATTTCCGGAAATGATTCACATTCACAAAGTGATGATCAGTCTCTTCAGTTTTCTTTTCTCCAAATAAGATAATTGGTTCTGCTCATTGAGAGCTTGTAATAATTTAAAGTGGCCATTTACAACAACAGCAACAACAAAAGGGGGGATATGACTGATCTGCATAACAATACAGTACTTATGTACTTTATGCTATGGGAGGAAGGAGAGGAGAAAGATGCAATTTCAAACTTTAAAATACTGTATTTTCTGGCTTATTAGACCCACTCCCCCCTTAAAATACACTGGAAAAATGGAGTGTGTCTTGTACTATATATAGTGACCTATAGTTGGCTATTTTGGTAATAGTAGGGCACGTTTTGTACTCCGATGTGTCTTATACACTGGCAAATATGGTACTTAAATAGGTTCAAATATATCTAGATATCACATGGAAAATTGCATCTGTATGCCAACTCAGTCTTACGGTCCAGGAACGACCTGCTGATGGAAAATAAATCACAAAACCTCTTGATCTTCCTCCCTAAGGTTTTTCTCTTCAAACTTCTTAAAGCAGCTCGTCTCATGCTCCATGTTATTGTTTCATTCTGCAATCTGTACATTTGAGATAGCTGAGATCACTTAAGCTTAGAATTTGGATGGCACTTAGAAAATTCAATCACTCATTTCCCTTTTAGCTGAGATACTCAAGGCTCTCATCATACCATCAGACTAGGCTCTTGAGAGCATGAGCAAATATGAGGAGACTTCCTCAGGGGGCTAAAAATGTGTGCAACTCATGACTATCATTATTTTTGTCAGAACCAAATGCTACGAGCCAATGTAGGGTGAAATCAGAAACCGGGTTTTATTAGGAACAAGGCCAAGTTTTCTTTATCAATTCAGAATACATATTACTAAGCTACCATTTTATCATTTGCTTACATAATTCAGAAGAGAGATCAGCAGAGGTTGGCACAGATACTCCATTCATGATGATATTCCTTTAACCAAAGCAAATTTATAAATGTAACCAGAAAAATCTTTGAAAAGAGGCCATGTTGTTGAGGGTAGCTACCCTGAGTGAGGTAATAATTTCATGTCAGAGATTATTCTGGGTTGAAAGGATTTTTGCTGGTGAAACTCTGCTCAGGGGACGCCTGAATAAGGCTCCTTTCATTTCATTTCACTTTTTATTTGTATACCGCATTTTCTCACCTCAAAGGCGATTCAAAACGGTGTACAACAAGCAAAAAGCGATACAATGAATGTCAACATAAAAAACAAATAAAAAACATATCAATACAGTTCAGTGAAACAGCATAATCCTTACAATATCAGAAAAATACAAGACAATGAATACACTAAAAATCAATACAATTCAATTCATAAAAACAAATCACCAATATACAAAATGAATAAATACATAGCAATACAGTGTAATCTATACAATCAATATCAATATGACAATAATAATAAATAAAGATCCCCAGAAATACATAAGAACATAAGAACAGCCTTGCTGGAACAGGCCACAGCCCATCCAGTCCAGCATTCTGTCTCACACAGTGGCTCACCATTTCTTTCAGGGTATTCCCAAGCAGATGCCTTCACCTGCTTAGGATTCCCTGGAAATGGCATTGAGAGATATTCTGCCTATCTCTCCAACCCGGAGGTTGTTCTTAAGTATCCATAATTATAGCCATTGATACCCTTGTCCTCCATGAACTTGTCTAATCCTTTCTTAAAGCTGTCAAGACTGACAGCTGTCACCACTTCTTCTGGCAGGGAGTTCCATAGACCAGTAATCCTCTGGGTGAAAAAGTACTTTCTCTTATTTGTTTTAGAACTAGTACCCAAAAGTTTCATCGAGTGTCCCCTAGTTCTAGTGTTATGCGATAGGGAAAACAGTTTTTCCTTATCTACTTTGTCCACACTGTGCATGATTTTATAAACTGTAATCAGGTCACCTCTTAGACGTCGTCGTTCAAGAGTGAAGAGGCCCAACCGTTGCAGCCTCAGATGGTAAGGAAGGTGTTCCAGTCCCCTAATCATTCTGGTTGCCCACCTCTGCACTTTTTCCAGCTCCATAATATCCTTCTGGAGGTATGGTGGCCAGAACTGTACACAGTATTCCAGATGGGGCCTCACCATAGATTTGTAAAGACGCAAAATAACACTTTCTGACTTATTTTCTATACCCTTCCTAATGATCCCTAGCATTGAGTTTGCTTTTTTCACTGCTGAGGCACACTGGGTTGACACCTTCATTGAGTTGTCCACCAGGACACCAAGGTCCCTTTCCTGGTTTGTCGCAGAGAGTTTACAGTGTACAAAAAATTCAAACACACACAATGCAATACAGTAGCAAAGTCCAAGTGCTCCTAACTGGTGGGCCACCTCACCTCTGCCGAGGCTAAGTCCATGGGTGGTGGTGGTGGCAAATCCAGCCACCTGCCACAGCATCAGCTTTTCCATGTCAGCCCCAAGGTGGGGCCCAGGAGCGCAGTGGGGGAAGGAAAGAGTGCCCCCCCAGCTGCGGCAAACAGTCCTCGGGCACTGGCGGTCTTCAGCCTGGCCCGGCGGGCCATGGCTCTTTATCCCTCCCCACAAAGGATGGGAAAGGAAGGGTGGGGCTCGCCCTCACAGCCCTCCCCCCTGGCAGTCCAGGCTCCAGCAGCAGCGGTGGCATCTCCGGAACCTTTTAAACTCCCCGCCCAGATGGGCCAAGGGGAGGGGCGTCAGGTGCAATGTCTTAATCACTAAGCCACTGGGGGAACTGCCCCTGAGTGAGGTTTAAAGGAGTGATACTAGGAAGAGAGCTCTCTCAGTGATGTTCCCTTCACTTTGGAACAATCTCCATCTTGAGACCTGCAAAGCTATCTTTCCTCAGATCTTTAGGAAGAATTTGTAAACTTTCCTTTATAGAGAGCCTTCTCAACTATCCTTCCTCAGTAGAAAGGGTTATAATTTAGTTTTCTGTTCTCCCCCCCCCCTTCTTTGACTATGGCACAGTGGTTAAACTGATGTACTGCAGCCAAAATGCTGTGAGTTCAATCCTGACTAGGAAAAGCTTGATTTAGCCTTCCATCCTTTCTAGATCGGTAAAATGAGTACCAAACATGTTGGGGGCAAAATGCTAATAAACTTGTGGACCACCCAGAGAATGCACTAAGCGCTCTGGGGTGACATATAAGTGTAATTTCTGTTGGTGAGCCCAGGTGGTGCAGAGGTTAAACAGCTGTACTGTAGACAAAACATTGTGATTTCAGTCCTTATGGGGATCCTGGTTGACTCAACCTTCCATCCTTCTGAGGTTGGTAAAGTGAGTACCCAGCATGTTGGGGACAAAATGCTAATTCCCTTGTGAACCACTCAGAGAGAGTAATAAGCTACTATGGGGTGGTATATGGGGTGCTATTGTTATTGATAATTGCTATTATAATATTGATGAATTATTTGTTGATTACTATCTACTATTTGTAGAGTTTATTAGGATTTTATTCCACTGCTTTGTTTAATGGTCATGCTATTGTTATATTCCTGTTTACATGTTATGCACTGTCTTGAGTACATCCTGCATTAAGGCAGGTAGTGTAAAAATACTGAAATAAATAAATAAATATTCATTATTTTTTATCCTGGTCTCTCTCTTTTCCTCACATCTTTTGGACTGTTTTTCTGGAATGTTATTAATGTCCATGCATGGCTTGTACAATGTACCACAGCTAATTGTACAGGGTGGCCTGTAAGTCCCTACCTGGCCACAAAGAGAATAGGCTTTACTAGAGGATGGAGGAAGCAATCCCATTCGGCTGCTGGGCAGAGGGGTGGGGTGAACTCTGTGCTGGCAGGAGGGAGGAAGTGCTCCCATTGGACTGCTGGGCAGAGGGGCAGGACGCTTGCCCACGGAAAGGATGGGTAGGGACTTATGGGCCACCCTGTACCTATCTGACAAGGTGCTCAGGTGCATCTCAGCTGTACAGTTGATCATGTGACTAGGCAAGCAGCTGAAACTCACTCAAGTACTTCATCAGTTAATCACAATTAGCAATGGAAAGTAGTGCAAGATTTGTATAAATACCAGGAAGATACTGCCCATCATTTATGAAGTGGTGTGAGTAAATCAAGCTTACCTCTACCGTTAGCAGACTGAGGCTAGCTGCCTAAGTGCTCCCCCTACAAATATTTATCTCTTTTAGAAGAAAAGTACTTGTATGTCATATGGTGCATCCTTCTCATAAGGACTAGATCACTAGGCAGTTACCTGTGTTGAAGTAAATGCCAATTCAGTTGGCTTCTGTAAATGGAATGGAAGAAAGTGTCATGTCATCCATTGCTTTAAGCAATAGAAAGGTGGAGGGAAAAAGAAGAAGGAGGCGGCCAAAAATAAGATAGTTAGATGGTATTGTACATGCAATGGGCACAAAGCTGGGTGGGCTGAGAAGGATGGTGGAGGACAGGGGAATGGTTCATAGGGTTGCAAAGGGTCGGAATCAACTGTGGGACTGAACAAAAAAATAAGTCAGTCTTTGGCCTTATATTAGCTCCTCTGCCTGAGGAGGGAGAAATCTGTGAAGCCAAGGAGGAACTGCAATGGGCCTAAATCAAATTGCTAGTTTCAACAAAAAAAGGGGGCACTGAATAAATAGGGTTTGTATCAATTACTTACCATTGAGCAGTTGATTCCATGGGTTTATCCTGAAAGAGTAGCAATTAGATATGGATTGTGATTGCAACTGTCTTTTGGGTACAGCAAGGACATCTCTTTTTGATGTTACCATAACTGTGTTTAGTGTGACAGTTGCAGGCAACCAAGTATATGAATACTTCCAGTTCACCTACTTCATCCTCTCCTTCTGTGCAATTAAAAAGAGCCCTGAAGACATCTCCGTGTAGGAAATATACTAGCACTTCATGTATGGATTTCTTCCTTGTAGCTTGATTTTTTAAGAGTCTTGAATTATATATTTTTCATGGTATTATTGTGAATAACATCTGCAAGAATGACATGTCTGCATATGAGATGAGTTTAAATGATGAAACTGTCATGCATTGGGGGGAAAACACATTTTAATATAGTTTATTTTGTTTGGAACTAAATAAAATTGATATGCCTTTCATTAGCAGCAACTTCTTTTTTCACAAAGAAGGCTAGCGCACAAACATGTGGTCAAAGAGAATAATTTTCTCAGCATGAGATTAGCTTTTGAAAATTATTATTCCATGTGCTGATTACCGCTGATGGTTCATTGTCTGCAAAATGAGTCACAAAGACATAAATATAATACTATGGGGATATAATTTTAAGAAGAAATACAAAGTAGGCAATGAGAAGAGCATTTACTAAACTAAACAGCACCTATACTCATTCTCCAAATACTTCTGTCTGCCATGTAAACACTAAACACTAAGCAGAAGTATTAGATGCATATAGTAACTTGGATTGCTTTTAAAAGTTCCAAGAGAATGAAATTGTAATCTCATTTGAAAGTCCTCTATCCCTTATATTACAATCTATACCTATAAGAAGAGGGTTGGGCCATGCGTGTATGGAATGTGTGTCCACACACATCCAGCCTAACCCATAATGTGCCGGCCACACACCTTATGTCCATGACAAAATTGTAATGAGGGTCGGGGGATCGAGAGTGCGGCCAATGCCCCATGAATGCAGAATAAAAAACTATGATACCCAGCATCCTCTGCACTGCAGCATGCCTCAGCAAATCAGGCTGGAGGACGTGAGCACAGAGGAGGCGGGACAGCCGGCAAGCGTGAGGAAAAAAATGGCTGACTCACATGCCTTTCCCCCCTCATCACCTGCTCTCCAGCAGCCCTAAAAAGCAGCATCCCCACTGTCACATCTGGCGCCATTCCTGCTGCAGTCAGCCCAGCAAAGTTTGGCAGATAGGTCGGCCAGGGGAGAAGGAGGTGGTAGCTGAGAATCGGCTCATGCCAAAACTCACCCCCTGTCACCGGCAGGGAAATGGGGAATGGAACACTTCCACCTCCCACCCTTCCCTCTCCCCACCCTGACACCGGCAGGGAAAGGGGGAATGGAATGTTTCTACCTCCCACCCTTCCCTGCCTCCTCCTGTCACCGGCAGGGAAAGGGGGAATGGAATGCTTCCCCCTCCCCCTTCCCTGCCTCCCCCCATTGTCAGCAGGGAATGGGGGAATGCAACGCTTCTGCCTCCCACCCTTCCCTGCCTCCCCTCCGGCACCAGCAGGGAAAGGGGGAACAGAACGCTTCCACCTCCCATGCTTCCCTGCCTCCCCCTGGCACCAGCAGGGAAGGGGGAATGGAACGTGTCTGCCTCCCCCCTTCCCTGCCTCCTCCCCCCTGGTGCAGGAGGGAAAGGGAGAACAGATCACGTCCGCCTCCCCCCTTCCCTCCCTACTAACCCAGGCGCCTCCTCCTCACCTGCTGCCTCTCTCTCTCTCTCTCTCTATGTACCCCACAAAACCACCCCACCACCAACACACAATCAATACCTGCCCGGCAAGGCCGGGCAAAATAGCTAGTGTAAAACTAAGAACTGGGTTAGACCAATTCTTAAAGAAAACAGAGCTCTTGCAGTTTGTTCAACACTTCTGCTTTCTGAGTGCACTGAACCCTCAATACCATCTACACTGTCAAATGTCACAGCATATTGTGTTCTTCCCTTCTTTTCTGAAAATATAAGAAAGTGAGTTTCTATCCTGTGGTCTTTCATACAGGGCTCTATGGCACAAGAAGACTCAGTGCCATGCTTTTGCAGCACAAAGATTTTCTGCCCTTGCCACGAGATATGGTGGAGCAACAGTGGCAGTGGGAAATTTAGTGGCTGTCTCTTAACTGTGGTCAATTATGGCAACAATTTTGTTGTTCAGTCGCACAGTCAAGTCCAACCCTTCATGACCCCATGGACCACTGCACACCAGGCTCCTCTGTCATCTGCCATCATCTGTAGCCTGCCCAGCTCCATGCCCATTGCGTCAACAATGGCATCTAACCATCTCATCCTCTGCTGCCCCTTCTTCTTTCACCCTTGATCTTTCCAGCACCAAGGCCTTCTCGAGTGAGTTCTCTCTTCTCATTTGGTGTCCAAAGTACTTCAGCTTCAGCTTTAATATTTGTCCTTCCAAGGAGCAGTTAGCCTTGATTTCCTTCAGGATCCACTTATTTGATCTCTTTGCTGTCCAAGGTACTCTCAAAATTCTCCTCTAGCACCACATTTCAAAGGCGACTATTCTTCTGTGCTCAGCCTTCCTTATGGTCCAGCTCTCACAGCCATACAATACTACAGGGAAGAACATTGCTTTAACTATGTGGACTTTGGTTGGCAGGGTGATGTCTCTACTTTTTATTGTGCTGCCTAGGTTTCTCATAGCTTGTTTCCCAAGAAGTGTCTTTTTGTTTCATGGCTGCAGTCCCCACTTGCAGTGATCTTAGCCCCTAAGAAGGTAAAGTCTGTCACTGCTTCCATTTCTTCCCCTTCTATTTTCCAGGGCATGATGGGGCTGGATGCCATGATCTTGTGGTTTTGTTTTATGTTGAGATTGAAGCATAGTGCTGCTCCTATTAATTCCAGAAGGCATATCAGGTGAGGTCTCCTGACCATGAGAAGTAACTACCCACGTTTTTTTTTAACAATGTGGTAAAGGAGGGACATGAAACACCTGTAATTTTCACACAAGAGTGAGAAATTTGAGTGCAGGGGGGGGGGGGGATCAATGCCTGCAACTCTAAACTCTAAAATTCAGAACAGACTAGAATCTTATGATGTACTTTAGCTGAATCACTGTTTTGTCTATCTCTCCTAGTGCTTTCTATGTATAGTGGCCTGCTAGCCCAAGGTCCTAAAGTGTTCCTGGACTGCAGCCTCAAGCACCATCCTGAGACAGTGTGGCTAATGAGCAATAATGATGAGAGCCACAGTCAAGCAACATCTTTGGGACCTAAGACTGAGAATCGCAGGTCTGTTGTCCATTTTCTCAAACAGAGCCTTCCCAACCTCACTGCTCAAGATGCATTAATTTTTGCTGCACAGCAATTTACCTTGGAACATTAATCCAAAGAATATGCTCTACTGATTTGTTACACATGTCATAAACCCTCCTTGATCATGACCTATAAGGTGATGCCTAACAGTCAGACCTATAAAACCCACTCCAAGAAAGAGCAGTAGAGGTATGGATAGAACTATATGCAGGATAGAACCAGATTGTTGTGGAGCTAATATAAGAACATTTGTGAACATTTGGAGAAAAAAATCAAGCCCTGTTTAAAGAAAATCTCTTCAAGTGGGAGATAAGACCCATAATCTCAGTGGCCCACAACTATTCTATGCCAAGGAATATGAATATAGAGCAAATTCAAATGCAAAAATGAAATAATGTGTATGTTTTTAAATTTCTTGTTGACTGAAATCTGTGAGACACCAAAACCCCAATTTAGATGGAGAACCATCATCTAAATGCCAGATTAGTATAAGATACCTTATAAATGGCTACACCAATGGACAAAAATTGACAACGTGAAATTAGCAACAAATTATTGGAATATGTTTGCAATGGAGAAGTGGAGAGCATACAGAAAATATATAAATCTACTTATTTAAATAAAAGATTAAAATAGCTCCTTGTAAAGAGAAGAGAATAAATCATAACCCCACTAGGTAACAGTTTCTGTATAATCTTTCATATTTTCTGTATTTAATTTTCATTTCCTTATACTCAAAAATAGACAGAGCTCTTACTCTTTAGAACAGCTTTGAGAAAGTAAATCAGTAGGGATATGGATTCTCTATAGTTGGATTGTCCTTTTGGTATCCTTGAAACTCATGGAACCACAGATGTTTGTGGTCAGAAACCTCATTCTTACAGACACACAAACAGCCATAATTATTGATTCTAATACCAGATATATTTTTATACATGTTACATTGACAGTAAGATTTAAAGCCCTCAAATAAAACAAGGACTGAATATAGTTAGTACATGTGCTATTTTGACCATTGGAACCATAAACACAAGGAAAATGGTGTATGGAAGAGGAGTAATGGGTTGGGTGGCAAATATCTGAAACAAGATTTTACATATTTACAAATATAAGTATTGTCATATACGCAGCATTGTTACACACTCAGTGTGTTTGTTAAACTATTTCATAGGTAGCGATGTTAGAGATGATATCCCAAGACAGGCTCTGGAAGGTATTTTTGGAACTTGTTACATTTAACCTCATATCCAAGGTAAGGTTTAACAAAGCTCTACTCAAGCCAGGAGCCTCATCATATCCTAAGAGAAATGGCCCTGCACCTTACGATTATATAGGAGAAATCAAAAGGGTGACATTGTCTTGGCCTCTCCCTAATTTGGATCACCCAAGTATCCTGCCACATGACTAGGTTGTATTGATCCAGTAGTTCCTGAGAATGAAGGTAGAAACCTTTGTAGCAAATACAGAGAGGGGAGGGAATCCTTGTTTTCCTCCAAAGAGTCTAAGCTTCACTGTCCTCTGAAGCTACATGAACCCTGTGATGCTAGAATCTTTAGCTAGATTCTCCCAAAGAGACCCCATACCATTTTGGCTTCGGCATCATAACCTTCACATTTTTTATAGCAGAGATGCCCTCTAAGTTAATAGAAATTATTATCTTTAGCGATCCTGACCCATTGGGTCAATTTGCTCATCAGCACATTTATAGAAATAACATACTTTAAAAATTGCCTGGGTCAAACTGGGGTGCATACCTAAAAACAATAAGAACATCAATTTTGTTGCTGTTCTTCTCCACAGCAGAATATATTAGGTAAAATAAAGGTTGCCCTTGCTTGAAAACCAGTCATATCCGACTCTAGGGTTTAGTGCTCATCTCCATTTACAGCCAAAGAGCCAGTGCTGTCTGCGTCTGCAGACATATCTGCGGACATGTGGCAGTCATGACTAGACACTGGTGTGCATGGAACGCTGTTAGTGCTATATAAATAACCACATGCCAAATGAGTAGATATAGCTCTTAATGAATTGTGCAGGATTATTATTGCCTGCTTGAAACCTACCATAATGGAGAGAAGAAAAGGATTGGATACTCTAAATGGTCCCAACAGTGGTGGGGTGCACAATGAAATGTTATATCATTTTTATTGTATTTGAGTTTGATTTGTTTTATGAGTTTGGTGTAAGATTAATTCAACTATTGTTATAAGAACACAGCCACTTTGAGGCAAGGATGCTTGGTGTTCTTCCCAAAGGAGAATGGAGCCACTGTCAAAAACAGTGAAAATGGAGTCAAGAAATTACAATGCTACATTCGCTAGTCCCTCATCACTGTGTTCTTTCCTTGGAATCAGCAGTTAGAGGTCCAGACATCTGGATTGTAAAAACTCTAGACATTTTAGTTTTAGCCATCTTAATATTCAGACTTGGACAACAGAGAGCATGAAGTGAATTTTCATATTGCTCACTCATGGCTGAGGAGAATGCAACTAAAAATGCAATCTATCACACCGTTGTCTTTTCCAGAGAGCTCTCCATAAATGAATGTGTGCCCTGAAATGCAGCATTTGGGGTTTGTTGCTTTCCTTGAGATGAAACCAATACTGAAGGAAAATCTTTGGTATTTCCAGCTAAATTAAAAGACAGCATCACACCATCATATTCACAAACTTGTAATATATCTTTTAACTGCAAGTCAATCTGGTAAAGCTAGCTATAGTGGCCTACATGTTGAATTTAGCTCCCTAGGATTGAAATAGTGAAGCTTAGATCTCCACACTGATGACACATGAGACTAAGCAGCCTGACCAAATAATAAGACATAACATTTGGAATAAAGGACAGTGTTGTTGCTTTAAATCCAATGAAGGCTTAGTTTATAAATTCCACCTGCCAGCAACTGCTTTGGTGCTTACCTATATAATAAAGTTCAGTAGAACTGCCAACCCTTTTTCATATGAACATGTGTTTTTACAAACATCCCTGTGCCAAACATATTATTAAAATGCATCTCACAATACCATACCTGTTAAGCACGGCTCCGGACAATATGGGACCTGCACAGAACCGTTCTGTACAGGTCCCTTCTACACATGCGTAGAAGCGTTCTATGCATCCCCTTCTGTGCACAACCCTTCTACGCATGCGTAGAAGGCTTCTACACATGCGTAGAAGGCTTCTACACATGCATGAAAGGGACCTGTGCAGAAGGGGATGCACAGTAACTACTTCCCCACCACCACTGTCAAATTACGGGATGGCGGCAGCTACGGGTGGGAAAGGAGGAAAATCAGCGCTAAATTATGGGAAATTCCAGCCAATAAGGGATACTTGACAGGAATGCACAATACTAATACATTTGTAAATTTCACTGTCTCAGAAATTCTTCCAGTGCTGATAAAACATCTCTACTTCCACTGGAAATTTCTTTGTAATTTGTTGTTATCTGGTTATAAGGCTTCATCAAGGCAGAAGTAATGTGACTTCATTAACAAAGTAACCTTGTTCTCTATACCAGGCAGTCAGTGTCAAATGAGGGTGAGAACTTTTAAAATCTGAGTTATGCCAGGAAGCTTCTAAAGATATAGCCTCCACTCATGGTGGATCCACCACTATAAATGTTTATTTTCTTCTCTTCTTACAAGGTTAGGAGAGTTTGTTTTACTGTTCTTGTCATTACTTTATTGTTATGTAACCTGCCCATAGTGGTGAGTATTCACTGGATGGGCAATAATCAAATATATTAAAGGAAGGAAGGAAGGAACAAACCAACAAACAAACAAACAAACAAACAAACAAAGGGTGATAAAAGAAATACATTCTACAACCAAATAAAAGTAGATAAAGTATATCCACCAGTTTGTTGGGTTCATATAAAATGATAAGTACTTTCTGGAACATAGTCAAGGAATAAATCACTTTAACTAAGTCCTGAAATAACCACACTTGTCAGCATATTTCTGTAATGTTTTGAGTAAATGGTTAACATTCATTTTTCCAAACCTAGTTATTGAAATCCTGTTTCTCAGAATAAGCAAATTCATAACTTTTAGTCTAACTCCCACCATTAAATAAATAGCACCTTCCATAATTCTCAGAGGTGTAACACATCAGTCATAGCATGGATGTGCAGCCTAAGAATCACAGTAGGGATTACTCATTTGACAAGGAATGGACTGAATTACCCTAAGCAATAGGTTTTCAGTCAGTCTGTAGTATATTTGTGTATGGCATCTACTTTGTGCATGAGCCTTTACAGAGGACAAATGGACAGTTATCTGGCCCAAGGAAATTGCTAAATGGCTAATAGGAGTAAAACTGTGGAAGCAAGATGTATTTGCTTTTCATTGACACATTCTTAAGTTAAATGCAAACATAGTTATAGTTATAGTTATAGTTATAGTTATAGTTATAGTTATAGTTATAGTTATAGTTATAGTTATAGTTATAGTTATAGTTATAGTTATAGTTATAGTTATAGTTATAGTTATAGTTATAGTTATAGTTATAGTTATAGTTATAGTTATAGTTATAGTTATAGTTATAGTTATAGTTATAGTTATAGTTATAGTTATAGTTATAGTTATAGTTATAGTCCTAAGGATTCCAAAGATTTCACCGAACAGGTGGTTCATGAAGAATATGAAAGAAGTAGTTTCTTCCAGGTCCTTTTTCATTCTTGATATACAGATGTCTATAATTTACATTATGGCAATTTCCTAAGGGTAAATATGAGTGAGGGAGGTTTAGTAAAAATAAATAGGTATTTTAAAGATATGACAAAATGTTCCTTTCTAAGACTTTTCATAAATGCCTAGAGCCCAAAAAAATGTATTGACTGTTTTTGAGAGAAGTCCCTGGTAAGGTTATCATCAAAACAAAGTTAATTTGAATACAAGAAGTTTGACTACAAACTGTGAAATGAGAAATGTTCCATTGCCGGGTGTTTTCCTGTGAAGTTTGAAATCTTGGAATTGGTATATAAATAGGCAGATTATACACATCAATGTGGTTTTAGGCGCACAGATGTTTGTTTTCATACGAAAAGCAAAGTGTGAAAAGCAACAATTACCTGTTTGATCATAATAGTGTGTGTATATATATTTCAACAAGTAGGCTCATCTGAGAGCTGGGGTTTTTCGGCTTTGGATCCTGAATACATTCAGTGGCAAATTTAAGGTGTGAATCACTGAGGGGTACTAATGATAATAGGTTAAGGTCTCCCTTGCTTGGAAACCAGTTGTGTTTGACTCTAGGGGGTGGTGCTTATCTTTGTTTACAACCAAAGAGCCAGCACAGAGTGTTTGGAATGCTGTTACCCTACCCACCAAAGTAGTACCTATTTGATTACTTGCAATTTCTTGCTTTCAAACTGCTAGGTTGGCAATAGCAGGGACAGAAGATGGGAGCTCATTCCATCAAGAAGTGTTTGGGTGTTGAACTGCTGATCTGACAACCATCTGGTCATCAAGCCCAACATGTTAACCACTAAGCCACTGCGGAACAGAAGGGAGGAGTGAAGTCTGCACTAAGGACATGAACATCCAGATAGAATGGACACACACACGAAGCTTGTCTGTGCGTTGCGCGCTTTGCCGGTGCCTCCCCTACGAGACAGGAGCCCCTTTTTTCCCACCGTAGGGTGGGGATGGGCCACCCCCTTATAAGGGTGGCTCCTCCCCACCTGGCCCATTCGGTGTCCCTGTGCCTCTGGAGAAGCTTCTGCTTCTCCTTCAGCTCAGTTTTTCTGGGCCTCATGGCTGCCGAACTGGCGGTTCACTGCAGTCCCGCTGCCTCTCTGATGCTGGATGGCCCCACCAGGCAGGGCTTCACATGGTAGGCACTCCCGCCCCTGCCTCTCCCGCCAGTCTCGGCAGGACTACAAGCCGCGCGTGCCTCCACGCACCCGCGACCCGTCACTTCTCTGTTTCCTGCCCATCAGCTCCTGTACCTGGGCACCTGGGCTCTGCCAGCTCCCCTGAGGGATGGCTTTCTCTTGCTGCCACCCTTTCCCAGGAGGCCTCTGTGCCTGTGGGCCTGCAGCCAGAGCCTTCAGCGGGCATGCCTGAGCTTTTATCACCCTAGGCGACTGACTTGCACCAATTCCTCCTTCGCCTCTGCCTGACATTTCTCGTCCTCCTCATTCTTCTTGGCCCATACTGGGCCTCCGTGAGTATTAGTCAACACTAAACGCATCTACACCTTGTGGCCTCCCTTCTGCTACCCCCTTTTCTGCACCAGACCTGGCCCTGGCCCCAGCAGGGGTAACCCCCTCACCTTGGCTCTAATGGCTTCGGGGGGACCCCCCTGTCACTGCCCTTTGCAGATGAGTTCACCCCGCCTCACCCAACTGTGTCCCCGTGGCCGCATTTTTGCCCGGTTGGGCCCAATATGAGCACTGTACCCTGGCAGGGCCTGCCCCAGTGGGACATGGCCCTCCCCTTGGGTGACCACCTCACTCAGTCCACCAGGGATACAGTTGTGCGGGGCAAGTATATTGACATTTTTACTTTGCTCAACCAAGATTGCCCCAAGTCAGACCTTGACAAGCTTGATGACTCTGATAAGGAACCTCTGTGGCACAGGAAGCCCCCACGGATGTGGGCCAATTGGCTTCCAGCCTTCCTTATTTACAATGCCATCACGGTCTGGGCCCACCCAGCCCTGACAGTTCCTCTTCTCCAGTATATGGACTTGATTTACCATGCTCACGTTGACTCCGGGTGATGCTTGAAAGTCTTCCGATGAGAATTTTCACATGCAGGCCACCCTCCAGCCTGATTTGCGTTGGGATGAGCCTAACTCCTTGCTTTGGCTTCAGTACATGGATCCCTCCAGTCCGGTTTCTGGTGAGGTACGATTGTGGCCATTCAGTTCAGGCTCCAGCCCCTTCCATTGCCCCTCTGGCTCTTGACGCATAATCTGCTGCACCTCGCACCTACTGCCAGGAGTTCACAGCCCAGGGTCGCTGCTCCAAAAATCAGTGCCGTTACAAGCATGAATGCTTGATATGGCTCTGCACTCATGGCAAGGAAGGTAAAACACTCCCCAAAACACGAAGTAGGAGATGTCGTGTGTATAACTTTAATTGATGATAGCCTTCTTATACAAGTACAATGTAGAGGTTATCCTGAAAGACGAGCTGCAGTATAATCACTTGAAAAGGTATAACGGATATGTCTCGAAACGAAATCAAAAATCAATATATAACCAAGTTGACTGCCTGCCCGAGAATATGTCCGAATATGTCTGATAACCCTCATACATAGAAGTGTAGACGGGTGGAAGCCTTCATAAAGTTTGACTAAAGCGCATGGGAAAAGTCACTGAGTCAGGTGGTGGCTCAAGGCAAAAAATGGTAGACGTCTTGGTGATGCCCTTCCGGTAATGGGACATTTCGGATTGCTTTCTCAAGCGTCTAAGGAAGAATTTCTCTCGCGTCTCGCACCTCTTAAATTGTCTTAAACTGTGTGCAAGATGTCTACCATTTTTTGATGATACAAGCCGCACGAGAGCCTTCCAAGACTTACCACCTTCGTTTCTCACAGTGTTACCCTACAGCGCATCCAGCGATTTTCCGCTGCACACAGTAAAGATGGGATGCTGACGTGACAGTACTAACAGACGCACATTCGTGCCTTGAGCCACCATCTGACTCAGTGACTTTTCCCATGCGCTTTAGTCGAACTTTATGAAGGCTTCCACCCATCTACACTTCTATGTATGAGGGTTATCGTACATATTCGGACATATTCTCGGGCAGGCAGTCAACTTGGTTATATATTGATTTTTGATTTCGTTTAGAGACATATCCGTTATACCTTTTCAAGTGATTATACTGCAGCTCGTCTTTCAGGATAACCTCTACATTGTACTTGTATAAGAAGGCTATCATCAATTAAAGTTATACACACGACATCTCCTACTTCGTGTTTTGGGGAGTGTTTTACCTTCCTTGCCGCTTTCGCCACACCCCAGCCGCTATACCCCCCCCTCTGCACTCATGGGGCCTCCTCTTGTCCATCCCTGGCCATCTCCCACCCATATCCTGCGGCCCACCCTCTGGCGTGCATGGTGTCGGCTTCCGCCATCACCCCGGTGCTTCCACCTTCAGCTCCTACTGGTATCTGATCATGTTTTGCCTGTTCTTATATGTTTTTTCTCCCTTTCCTTCCTTCCCAGATTGCCTTATTTCCAGCCTGCTGTTCTTCCGTTGGCCCTCTACCTGGCTGTTCTGCCCTTCCTGGGCCCATTATCCCCCCTTTTTTCCTTGTTATTGCACTGGGTCCTCTCCCCAGTTTTTCTGGCCGGGGTGGGTCGGGATGGCTCACGCCACCCCGTGTGGCGGTCAGTGCGGGTGCTTAATCTAAATTTACATTCCCATTGGGTAAGGACTGGGGTTGTTGCAAGAGCTAGAAGGGTATAATCTAGGGGTGTCCCCATGGCTCCTGTAGCAACCTTTCACTGGAGTCAGTTTATCGGTAAGTCTATTCTATTTCTGCCACTTGAGTGACTTGTTTTTCACTCCGGTGTGCTTGGCCTATAATCCTTGCTCCCAATTATATTTCTTCCCTTATTCTTCTACACACCCGCACTAATGGCCCAGTGCAGTGTTGTTTTCATGTTGCAATAAAGTGGCCCGTTATTTAATTCAACCACTGCATACGTCTCGTCAATGGGGTGTGTGCAGGCAATGGCTTACAAGCTAGAGAAACTGCTGAAAGGCCAAACTGTAAGATGTTATATTTTTAAGTGAAGTAGGTCATGTCTATCCTTGCTTGGCAGGTGCTAGAGCTGTAACTTCAGACAACAAGTGACACTGAAATGTCAAATCACAGAGTCTGGCTACTCTGCTAATGGAATCATGTAATCTATTTCATACTTTCCATCTTAACCTATAAATCCAAGGGTTAACTGTTGGAACTGGCTATAGGTTGCTATGCCTCGCCCTACTTGCCTGCACTCACCCTTCGTGCACACGGCCGATCTGGGTACGCAGGTCAATGAAGGATTGAAAAAACCGGCAGTGGGGCAACAGCCCCACAAACGCGAAGAAAGGGAAACAACTTCACTTCCCAACATTCCTTGCGCCGCGCCGCACCAGAGCCAATCAGGCTGAGAGGCTCTCGCACGGGGCAGCATTCGGAAACGCGCCGCAGCTAATCAAAATAAAACCATTTTTAAAAAACGCAGCACAAACAGAAAGCACCAACCCATTACTACAAGCCCCAGCGTCCTGCGCGCCATGAGCATGCAGAACGCTGAGGAAAACGGCGCCCGAAAAATTAAAAAGAAAAACAACTCACCGCGTCACAGCCAAACACACACCAGCCGGCTTTTTATCCCTCACCCACGGCGCCTGAAGGACCCGACTGGAGTTTCCCCTTTAATATCAGTGGGTGGGAGTTGCGATCCCCCTCTCCGCTGGCTACCCTAGGGTTGGGAGGTTTGTGGGAACAAAAGGGGAATGTTTCCCAAACCCTTCTGGACTCAGGACACCAGGGAGAGGGGATCGATTCCCACCCCCCTCCTTAAAAAAACTCCGTCTTTTCTACTCTTTAAAAACGGAGTTGTTTTAAGGAGGGGGGAGGGAATCGATCCACTGTGCCTGGTCTACTGGGTCCAGAAGAGTTGGGGGGACATACCTCTTTTGTCCCCACAAACCTCCCAACCCCAGGGGAGCCAGCGGAGAGGAGGGTCGCAAGCCCCACCCACTGATATTAAAGGGGAAACCCCGATCTACTTTCACAACTACACACAAAAAAACACCATAACACAATAAAGCCCCCCTCCCCACCACCTAACCCACCCTTACTAACCCCCAACGACCATACCCCCCTCCCCAACACCTAGCACACCCTTCCTAACCCCCAATGACCATGCCCCCTCCCCACCACCTAGCCCACCCTTCCTAACCCCCAATGACCATGCCCCCCTCCCCACCACCTAGCCCACCCTTCCTAACCCCCAACGACCATGCCCCCCTCCCCACCACCTAGCCCACCCTTCCTAACCCCCAATGACCATGCCCCCCTCACCACCACCTAGCCCACCCTTCCTAACCCCCAACGACCATGCCCCCCTCCCCACCACCTAGCCCACCCTTCCAAACCCCCAATGACCACGTACCTTCCCCACCACCAAATAAATAATTTTTTAAAAATTACTAAAAACACTCAAACACAGCCAAAAATACACAAAAACAAAAACACCAAAACAATACGAAGTAAACAAAGACACAATCAAAAACAAAACAAACAGACAAAAAATACAAACTCCAACCCCCCCTCCCCCCCGCCCACACACACACACAAAAGAAAGAAAACAAGCAAACTTACCAAAACAGGTGCTACCTCCACCAGGACTGGAAAAGAAATGAATACAGAAAGACCCTACTTACCAGAAGAAGCTCCACCCAGAGGCCAGGAGAGAAACAAAAGTCAAAATAAAATAACCCCTACCAGCACCACCTGCTGGCCACAATAGTAAAAACAATTCAAAAACATACAACAGCCCCAAACAAAACACAAATTCACAATTTTACACAAAAGGTCACACCAAAAAAAGAATTTTTTTTACACTAAACACACTTTCACACAAATCACAAATATATGTCAATAAAATACAATAGAAACTTTAAAAAATCCTGTGCTGAGTTATTATATCATACTTTCTTCTTTTATTAATCCTCAAAAAAACCCAAAAAAGCAGATCACAGTTAATAACAGCCAAGCCAAACAAATTTAAAATAAATAAACATTTAAAAATTAAAATTACAGAATAAGCAATTTTTTTAAAAAAACAACACAATTTAACCTTCCAACACAATGTAACACTATTGCAAAAAAAAAAATTGCCTCATTTTTAATTAAAAAACATGGGGGGGGGGAAGCCCGGCAACGCCGGGCAACCCTTGCTAGTATATTATAAAAGTTGTACATTGTAGCTGGGAGTAAATGCTACTCCTTGAGTTTAGAGTGAGAGAGTCATGAGCTGTATCCAAATAAAACAAACTAAATTATGACAGCTGGTATGGTGTCTATTCCTTGCTGGTGATGGATCCAGGTACTCCATAACCCATCAAAATTGGAGTAACCAATACAGTGTTTTCAACCATGAGCTGGGCCAAGACATTCTGCTTTTGGAAACAAGGAAGGTGCCTTTTTATTTTAGTCTGCCATGAAAGGGGGCATTGGATACAGTCACCACATTGGAAATGTCCCCGGATAGTAGGACTCTTGGGAGCATTGTGAGATTCGTAGTCGGAGCTGGTCATGATTTGTCTGATTGATTTAGATTTTCTGAGACCTATCGTAGGAATTTATTGAAAATTCCATTATTGAAAGGAATTTGGAGCTTCCACATTGTATTACACATTTATTAGAATTTGGAATAAATCACTTCTACTTCATAGCCCACGCAAATGGTTTGCTTCTTTCGGCTGTATCTGCTGATTTAGACAGACATTATAATTCCAGAAGACTTCGCTTTCTAAATATAAACTGCTTAATGCAGGGGTGCCCAAACTATGGCCTGTGGGATGAATCTAACCCCAATTCATCTGTCCCATACCACCCTCATTGCTCTCAGATGTGGAAGTAAAACATGCTTGTGGAAGTAAAAGACTCTTCTGCTTCTGGGAGTGATGAGGGCTGCATGGGCCGGATGAATTGGTATTGGAGGCCAGATCTGGTCCACAGGCCATAGTTTGGGCATCCCTGGTTTGAGCACAGAAAATGGCAATTTAAAACCTATCTCATCCTGTTGCAAAACAGATTGCAAGGCTCATTTTACTTCCAATTCTGGTGGGAAGAACCACGTGACTGACCCGCCGAACCACATGACTGGCCCATGGCCCAAAATGTTTGGGGGGGGGTCCTGGTTTAATGCAAAGTTTGGCCACCCCGGGTTTAATGCAAAGTTTGTGCTTTATATGTGGTTTTGCTTTTGTTGCATTTTAATATAGTTGGATTGTTTAATTTTTCTTATATTCTAATTAATATAGTTTTTATTTTCCATTTAATTTTATTAGATTTCTATACTTCCAATCAGGATATTATTCCATTCTGGGCAGTTTACAAGAGTTAAAAGCAGAAATATATATCGTGTTTTATTATGGGATTTGTGCATAGGTACCAGTGCAGAGTGTAGGGAGTGAATAAAAACATATGTACAAATTAAATTAATATTATATTAATTAATAAATGTTCTCTAAAAACTATGTAAGAGTTATCTTGTCCCTGAAAAATGTTATGTAGATGTGCATATACATAAGCCAGATATATTATATACGATTAAGCTACCCATTCATGTACCCATTCATATCAGCTCCTAAGTACTTTCCAGGAGCATAGGAACAAGCCCTTCACTGGCAGTTGTGTATGATGAGTAGTAACATCACTGGAGTAAAATAAGGTCTATAGGGGGGGAAACCAGCGAACAGAGGAGAGGTATAAATCTCTGCTTATTTTGTGATTGCAGTGGATAGCAAAAGTTCCAGAAATGTCTGCCTAGCTTGGTAAGACCAGGAGACTTTTTGTCCACTATTTCATTTTTGAAAAACCAGATATTTTGGTAGTCTTTTCCTCTCTTTGTGTGTGAGCAAACATGTGTCTCTGTGAGAGAAAGACAGACACAGAGAGAGAAATAGAAGTGTTTTTACCTTTAAAAAGCTTTTTTTAAAAAACTTATGTTGTTTTTTTGTGTGTGTTTTGCACAAAAATCCTAGTTGCAAAATGCAAGCTTTTTCTTTTCTTTTCAGAAAAGCCATCTCCCCTGAATCCTCGTGTTTCTCCAGAGTAAAACAGCATGTGTTTTCACTCCTGCAGGGAACTGGAAAAATTCTTACAACAATTGTTCAACGTGTCAACATACCTTTTTTTTTGTAAAGGACATAATTTGTGAGCATTTATTATCAGGGACTGCAGTGGCTCAAGTAGCTAAGATGCTGACTGGGAAGTGGAAGGTCAGCAGTTCAATTCCCGAGTACTGCAGGACGGAATGAGCTCCCGTCTATGTCCCAGCTCCTGCCAACTTTAGTGTATGAGAACCAAGACAATAGAAACAGCCGAAAGGTTGGCTTAACACATCTTTATTGCATGATGGTCCAGTGGAACATGTGGTAATGGTGGATGAACAGCTCAATATATACTATGACTATACATTTGAAAGTGGCTCCTCGATAGCCCATTGGCTACTGTCTGCGTGACGTCATTCCCCGTCACGCCCTTCTTGTCCAGGTGAGGTGGAGGCGGGAATCTTCCCGCGCTGTAGTTGTTTGGGGAATTGGAACCATGTGAGCTGGGTGCTCGCTATTGCCCCCTAGAGGTCACTAGCTCGCGTCCTGATACAGACGGTTACAGTGTTACAGCTGGTGGTTATTATATCTACTCATTCGAGTGTTACATTGCTTAAAGGTATACTATTACAGACACAACATCCCTCCCCCCTAGGATGAGACGAAGTCTTTCATCCAATATGGTTTATTGCAAGCGCGTTTTGGGAGCAAGGCAGGCTGGCTTGTCCTGGGGGCGCTATTGCTTCTGTGTTCCCTGGTCTCTTGTCCTGCAATGGGAGAGGGAGACTTGTTAACGACTTGCCGCGGCTCCGCGGCTTTTGGGGTAGGGGTAAACTCCATTGTGGGAAAACCGGGGGCACTGGGGGCTAACGAAAAACCCTGCTTCTCGCTTGGATGGGTGGGGGACCACTCCAAACCCCCCCCCCCGGTTTTGTAACTCAAACTCAAACTCATCTACTGGGGTATCTGTGGGGGTATCCCTCAGGATATCTATGGGGACAAACTTATTCCCTTCCCCCCCTGGTGGGGGCCCTTTCCCCCTTGGTGGGGACTACTGGCCCCCCTCTCCTCCCCCTTGGGCTGAATGGGTGGGGGAGAACCCTAACATTGAATTCTGTTCTGCGCTGTCCGCGCTCTGGTTTCTGGCGACCCGGCACCGGTGTTGGTCTGCGTGGCGCCTCCAGAGTAGACCTGTGCTGGTCTCTACGAAATACGACACGGGACCTGTCTGCCCAATGACTACGCCCGGAACCCAGGCTGGCCCTGCGCTAGCGTAGTTTCTGCAATGAACCGGGGTGCCTATTTCGAAGCACTTCGTGCCCGCTAACCCGATGTTCCTCCCAGAGTCCTCCACCCTCGTAGGGTCTAGCCTTGTCAGTATCGTAGTCAGCTTTCTGCGCATGAGGAGCTCCGCGGGCGAGAATCCTGACGCTAGGGGGGTCACCCTGTATCCCAGCAAAAACTGACACAACTGCAGGTTTAAATCTCCGGGGCCCATGCGCCTCAGCGCGTCTTTGGTGGTACGCACGAGGCGTTCTACCTGGCCATTCGTCGCCGGGTGGAAAGGCGCGGAGGTGATGTGCCGGATTGCGTTAATGTCGGTGAATGCCCTGAACTCGGCGGACGTGAAGCAACTAGCGTTATCGCTAATAAGGGTGTCGGGTATACCGAACGTGCTGAACACCCTGCGCAATTGTTTAATTGTTGCGGCTGAGGAGGTGTTCGCAACTGGGATAACCTCCAACCACTTGGAGTAAGCATCCACTATGAGGAGAAAAAGCGACCCTCTGAAAGGGCCCGCAAAATCAATGCGCACGCGGGACCACGGCCCCTTTGCCGCATCCCATTCCCTGTGCGGAAGTCGAGCCTCTTCAGGCCGGGAGCCCTGGCAACTCTCGCAAACGCCCACCATGTGCTCGATATCAGCGTCCAACTGGGGCCACCAGAAATAGCTCCTGGCCAATGCCTTGGAGCGTACAATTCCAAGGTGGCTGACGTGCAGCAGTTTAAGCACCCTAGCTCTCAGGGATTCAGGGACGATTACCCGCTGGCCCCACAGGAGGCACCCCCTCTCCAAAGACAGTTCTAGCTTTTTCCTAAAAAATGGGGCGAACTCCGCCGCCGGGGAGGACGTTGGCCACCCTTTCTGCACCCAAGAACTGACCAGGGCCAACGTCTTATCCTTGCCTGTCGCCTTGGCGATCTCTGCGGGCACTATGGGGGGTGAATCTAAGACCTCTATCATGAGCACTTGGTGGTCTTGTTCCACCTCACACACGTGGCTGCTTGTGTGGGGGAGGGGTGACCTCGACAGGGCATCTGCGTGGCTTATGTCCTTTCCAGGGCGATACACCAGCGCGTTCTGGTACGCGTTTAAAAAAATGGCCCACCTGAGCATCCTAGGGGACAGGATCTGTGGTGTGGACTTGTCTGCAGTAAAAATGCCTAGCAGGGGCTTGTGGTCAGTCACAATGGTAAAGGGGCGGCCATAAAGGAAGCCGTGGAACTTTTTTGTCCCAGCAATTATCGCTAACGCCTGTCTGTCTGTCTGTGCGTAGTTTCGCTCTGCCTTAGACAGGGACCTGGAGTAGAATGCCACCGGGGCCTCCCGCCCGTTTTCCAACACGTGGCACAGAACCGCCCCCACCCCCACTGGGGATGTATCACATATCAGAACCACCAGTCTCTTGGGGTCAAAATGGGTTAATATGGCGTCTGAGGACAAGAGTTGCTTTAGCTCATTGAATGCCCTCTCCTGGCTCTCGCACCATTTCCACGCCTCGTCCTTTTTTAGTAGCTTATGAAGCGGCTCTGCTACCGATGCCTTCCGAGGCAGGAAGGAATGGTAGAAGTTTACGAGCCCCAGGAATGACTGCAATTCGGGCTTGGAGGTGGGGCGAGGGGCATTTTGAACAGCGGCCACCTTTGATTTGGAGGGTTTGATGCCTGCAGGGGTTACCCGGAAACCCAAGAACTCAACCTCTTTTGCGAAGAAGACGCATTTGTCTTTCCGCAGCCTCAACCCCGCCTTTTCAAATACCGTCAGTACTTTGTCTAGCCTCTCAGCCAGTTCTGACTCACTCCCCCCGTTATCAACACGTCATCAAAGTATTGTAAGACCCCCTCCAGACCCTTTAAGAGGCGTTCCACGAGCGATTGGAAGATGCCTGGCGCCGAGTTCACGCCAAACTGTAGGCGCGTCACCTGGAACGCCCCCTTATGAGTGACTATCGTTTGCGCAGCAGCTGCAGCTGGGGTTACCAAGAGCTGCTGGTATGCCTGCGCCAGGTCAAGCTTTGCAAAACACTTTCCCCCATGTAACCTGGCCAACAGATGGCTGACTACCGGCACCGGATACGCATTTGGGCGTATCGCCTTATTAATGGTGCATTTGTAATCAGCGCATATTCGCACCTCCCCATTGGCCTTCAGCGCTGTTACAATCGGAGTTTCCCACTCCACGGAATCAACAGGAACAAGGATCCCCTGGCCCACCAATTTGTCCAGTTCCGCCTCTATTTTGTCCTTGAGTGCAAAAGGCACTCTGCGCGGTTTGAGTCTTATTGGGCGGACCTCCGGGTCCAGGTCGAATGCAACTGGGGGTCCCTTGAATTTTCCGAGTCCCTTCTTCAACACTTCAGGGTGCGCGTCACACACCTCCTGTATTGGGTCAGTCCCAACGGCATGCACCCCCCCAATGAACAAACCCAGGGGCTTAAACCATTGAGTCCCGAGGAGGCAACAACTCCCCCCCTTGAGAACAACCAGGGGAAGTTCCGCGGCGCGTTGCTTGTATTGGACCTTGAATTTTCCAACCCCCAACACCAGAATGCTATTTCCCTGCACGTCCCGCAGCGTAGACCTCAGTGCTCTGAGCTTGGGCCGCACGTTGGGGGAAATTCCCAAAAACTCCCTCTGGGAAATGATTGAATAAGAGGAACCCGAGTCTATCTCCATCTTAACAGGGACCCCTTGCACCAGTACCTCAACAAAATAACGGGGGTGTCCTAAGGACACGCTGTGGACTGCGGTGTTGTCGTCGCTGTCGTCAGAGATGTGGCCCACGCCGTCCTGCTTCCTCGAGGGCCGGACGCCTTCCTGGGTCCTCGGCGAGCGGTCTGTTGAGCCTTTCCGGTCTCTGCACCGCCGTCTGCATACCTTGGCTATGTGCCCTCGGTGCCCACAGTTGTGGCACTCGGCCTTCCAGAACGGGCACTTGATGCGGTCATGGGCCGCCCCGCAGCCGTCGCAACGTCGGCCCTCCTTCCGCACCTTCCGGATGTCCTCGTCCTTGCTGCTCTCTGTGGAGGAGTGTGGCGCCCGCCTGGCCGCTTGCACTGAGCCCGCTGCCTTGTCGGGTTGTGGGGGCCTTGCTCTGAACCCCTTAACCCCGGCCCTCGTGGCTTCCGCCACCTGCGCCTCCTACACGACCTCTTGCAGCGTCGGGGGCAGCTCCTGGTTCATCAGCTTTTGCTGAACCTCCTCGTCCCACAGGCCGCACAGCATGCAGTCCCTGAGGGCGATTTCCAGGTTCTCCCATTTGCATGGGCTGGCGGCCAACCGGAGGGCCGCTGGAAAGGCAGCCACGGACTCACCAGGCACCTGGACTCTCTTCCAGAACGCGTCCTGAGCCGAAAACATCGAAACCGAGGGCTGGAAATGGTCGCACATCGCTTTCAGGAGCTGCTTGACCGGCACTTCGTTCACCTTCTTCGGAGACACCAGGTCCACCAATACCTTCATGGCGGGGAACCCGAGCATTCTGATGAGCATGGCCCTCTTCTTCCCCTCGTCTGAGATGTCGGACACCATCAGTGCGCTTTGGAAGTCCATTTCGAACAGCTCCCATTCTTCCGGTTTGTTGTTGAAACCGGCCTGCGTTGTCTTGATTCCGTGGGGCTCCATTATCCCACCTTCGTCGCCAATTTAGTGTATGAGAACCAAGACAATAGAAACAGCCGAAGGGTTGGCTTAACACATCTTTATTGCATGATGGTCCGGTGGAACATGTGCTAATGGTGGATGAACAGCTCAATATATACTATGACTATACATTTGAAAGTGGCTCCTCGATAGCCCATTGGCTACTGTCTGCGTGATGTCATTCCCCGTCACGCCCTTCTTGTCCAGGTGAGGTGGAGGCGGGAATCTTCCCGCGCTGTAGTTGTTTGGGGAATTGGAACCATGTGAGCTGGGCGCTCGCTATTGCCCCCTAGAGGTCACTAGCTCGCGTCCTGATTCAGACGGTTACAGTGTTACAGCTGGTGGTTATTATATCTACTCATTTGAGTGTTACATTGCTTAAAGGTATACTATTACAGACACAACACCAACCTAGCAGTTCAAAAGCAAGAAATTGCAAGTAGATAAATAGGGACCACTTCAGAAATGTCTGCAGAAGCAGAGATGAGCACTGAACCCTAGAGTCGGATACAACTGGCTTTTGAGCAAGGGAAACCTTTACCATTACTAGAGGGTTTTTCAGCCCAGTTCCCTGCACAAACAGGAAAGACACTGGGGTTAATCTCAAGAAGGAAATATGCTTTCTCCCAGGAAATGAATTGCTTCTATTGAAATCATACTGTGACTCCTGATTTGACTCAGTGGAGCAGACCCAAAAAAAGGTTCATTTCCCACCCTGTCAACCAAGCATATTCCTCAAAAGATCTTACATATTTCCTCCTAAACAAGCCCTATCTAACAAAGCAGCTCAAATCCTGCCTTTATTTATTTATTTATTTATTTATTTATTTATTTATTTATTTATTTATTTATTAAACTTATATCCCACCCACTTTCCCTAAGGCAACCCAGGGCAGCTCACAACACACAAGCACTATACATACACCCCTAAAAATACAAATTAAAATAATAAAAATACATTAAAAACTCTATAAAAATGTCCCCAATTAAAATACCCCTCCCTCCCCCACCCATCAGTAGAGGGGCCAATCCACTAATAGAGCCAACAAGGAGGAGCAACTACCCCGTCGGTCCCCCATATTTGCCCTGCCAGCCAGGTTTTCAACCCTTTCCTAAAGGACAGCAATTCTGTCTGTAGCCGCAGATCTGCTGGCAAGAGGTTCCATAGGGTTGGGGCACAAATTTTCAGCACATCCTTTCAGTAAATTTAGTATTTCTTTTTCTACAATGGTACTATATATTAAATTCACAAATATAACGACACTAGAAAGAATGGAGGTTAAAAAATGCAGATTGCTATCACCAGCAGTGTTAATTACCTTTAATCCTAGACAACCATCATTAGTTCATATCACTGGGATGATAAAAACCAGTATCGACTAATCCATTATCCTCAGTTAATTTCCCAGTTTTTGAAAGAGAGTGTACTTTAAGCATCTTTTGATAAGCTGAAAACAAATCCTTAATGTTGTATAGATTGCAATCAACAAACTGTTTAATAAAGAACACCTTTAATTCATTATGATTACATTACATTGTTGATAAAGTTCAGCAGAGATCAATTATAGCTTTGATTCCTTCTTCTTCATTTACTTGAGTCCATTCCAAAAAGTTTAACTGCAACATATTTGCCAATCTGCTTTCCAAACAGTGTCTATTCAGAAGGCAGTATGCCATTATAACAGGTCATACATTTATCATGTATGATGAAAAGGTAGATGGGTCAGATCTTTCCTTCTCAATAGGGACAAGGCTATCCTCTGCTGGGATGACTGTTAATTACAACAGAGTAAATGGCAGCCATTTATTTAAAAGGGTGCAAGTAAACAGACACCCATATATGCTCTTGGTTTGTCCCATATAATTTAAAGAGGAGAACTGAGAACTGAATGAGGCCTTATGGACACAATCCCATGTCATCATCAGTGTACCCTCAGAATGGACAGATATGTCATTTTTGCTTTCCCTTACACTCAAAGTTTGCAATGTTTGGTAAATTCCAAAACAAGCTAAGACACAATTCCCACCCTTCTTGTACTCTTACCCTGTTTTTGGTGTTGTGCTAGAATATGATTAGTTCTATTCTTACATTAAGCCTGAAAGAGCATAGGTTGCGACCATGATCAAAGAGAGATAACATGCACCTATATTCCCTCCCACTTCTCCATCTCACATGGAAGTAGCACTGATCTTCATCTGTGAACCACATAGGTCTGTAAAGTTACTAATGCAACTATGACTTTTCTGTGACTGAGAGTGTGCTTTATCTGAGCTCTGTATCTGAAAATGCCATAAAATCCCTTCAGATGAATCAAGACCACAAAGGTTTAACTCCAGGAAGACTGGGGGTATTAAGGTGGGTTTAACTTAATCCCCAGGTCACTACCACAGTTGCAGCTCTACATGTTTTCAGACTTGACATCTGAATGGGGCTGTTGATTCTTCGCAATCCTACTGGCATAAAAATTGCAGTCAAAATAGTACATCACAAATAACCCAGAAAAAAACAGCACTCTGAGGCCTTTGTCTTCTTCCAGGATATTGTTGGATTGTTTTGCTTATACTGTATGTACAATTATCATACAGTTCTAAATATAGTGGATAGATACACACACACACCCCCCGAGTGGCCCTATTATTTTACGTGAGAAAGTAGTTTAGGAGTATGATGAAACACAGGAAATAGTTCCTTATTAAGGTTTCATTTATAAGGTCAGGAGGAGTCAGAAACATACATTTGACTTTCTGCTTTAGTTGCTAAAACAAAAATTAGAAAGTTACTTTAAAAAAGTAATTAGTTCAAATTATCCAAAATAGTGGCTGTAGGTCAAAATGCATGAAAAAAATGATACATCAAGCAAAATACGAACAAAAATGTGCAATAATTTTCATAGAGACTTGGTGAAGAATTAACAGATTATGGAAACTGGACAAAATTAACATACAATTGGATTAATTAATTAATCAATTTAAAAGGAGCCCATGTGATGCAGTGGTTAACCTGTAGTACTGAAACCCAAACTGTTGACATTTTAAATTGAGTCCTGATGTGCGCCAGGTTGACTCAGCCTTCTATCATTCAAAGGCTGGTAAAATGAGTACCCAGTATGTTGGGGGCAAAAATGCTATTTACATTTTGCTCCACCCAGAGAGTCCTCTAAGTGCTATGGCGCACGATATACAGTATGTATTTGCTACTGCTATTGCTACAACTGGAGAAAAGAGGACCTGGGAGAAAATGACAAATTTGCTCATAATATTGAGCCGCCTATTAAGCTAAACTATTTCTTAGCATTTTATAGATGTGTAGAACAAAGAGATACCAGGATAGGTAAAGGTCGCCCTTGCTCGAAAGCCAGTCATATCCGACTCTAGGGTTCAGTGCTCATCTCTGTTTTAATGCCAAAGAGCCAGTGCTGTCTGTATCTGCACACATTTCTGTGGTCATGTGGCAGGCATAACTGGACACCAGAGTGCATGGAACACTGTTTACCTTCCCAACGAAGTGGTACCAATTTACCTACTTGCAGTTTCTTGCATTTGAACTGCTAGGTTGGCAGAAGCTGGGACAGAGTCGGGAGCTCACTGCATCATTCAGTAACTAGGAATCGAACTCTGACCAGGATAAAGGAATAATAAAGAGGATTATGAATGTATATTCTAAACAATTTACAATTTCAGTTTCTTATGCATTGTTTTTAATTTAATTTATTTTATTTATTTAAATTTATATGCCGCCCAATCAGGAGAACCTGACTCAGGGTGGTGTACAACAGTTAAAATGTATAAAAACTGATTTTAAAATCCCAAATCCCCCACTCACTTCCCCACCCTACTACCCCCTCCCAATTAAAAGAATAAAAAGAAATAAAAGGTAGGGGGGGAATACAACAACACAAAGGGAGGGATATTAACTAAGTACTAACTGGGGATGAGCCAACAGGCTGGAGCCGTATTCCCATTAACGCCTCACACATGCCCTGTCAGCCAGGTATGAATGTGCAGTGGAATTGAGGATTATTTGTTTGTGCTAAAGAAGAATTGATTGAATTCATACCTAAGCAACTAAGGTGTTTCTAGATGCAGAAAGGTAATTACCTGAAGGTAATTGCCCACTTTCTAAGGAATGATTCTATCATAGGTCTCCAAAGTGGAAGTTTAATTAAAGAAATGAAGACAAACTGTGCCTCTATCCAAAGGAAACATTAAGGGACTTAAGGTCATCATCTTTCATATCACAGGTTGGCACCAATTGTCATCTTTTTTGTATAAAGGTAGAACAGCCACTTTAATATATTTTGCAAGTAGGTGTATTACCTGAAGGAAGCAAATGGATTTAATTTTTTAAAAAGCAAATACAAAATGAGTTCTGAATGTTTAATTTGAGCTCAACAAATCAAGAAACAAAGTTAATCAAATAATTAGGCAAATACTTCTATGCTTGTTCAAGAAAATGTGTTTCATGTATTGTATTTGTTTAATTATAGACCAGGGTTAGAAGCATGATGAGAAAGAAATACACCAGTCTGAGGACAGGCAGAGAAATGTCCACTGAATGAGTGCTTCAATCTGGCTATTAATGGCTATGGTTCTGAAAATAATGTTTGTGCATCACATCTATATTATATATAAAGATATTGCATATTTCAGATGAGTTTCACAAAGAAAAGAGAAACCAAATTAATGCAGGAAGAGGAGTAAATATCAGAGTAAATGGACCTGGGGTTTGATCCGGCACATTCCTTCTTATGTTCTTATAGTTAAAATTTATTGTGTTATTTCACCAGTTATGAGAAACATATTCAGTACTAAACACTATGGTGTTTGCATTTTAGAAGCTAATTTTGAATTACCTTTGCCCACAGTAAGAATGAAGGCCTCTTAATAATTTTACTTCAGCCTCACCATTACTTAATAGAACAATATTGTTATCTCTTGTAGGCATTAATATATGATGGCACATCAGTGGGTTCTGCTGAAAAGTCTTTTAATGCTGTTAACATTACTACTGATTCTATGAATTGTTTTATTGACTTTGGATATAAAATGAACTTAATGGTAAGCATGATTAATAATCTTGCAGGAATAACAGGGATAAGCAGATTTCCTCAGGTCCCCATTTAGTTTCATATATGCTGCAGTTCTACACATACATGCCTCCACAGGATATTTGTTCTTGAAGCTTTCTTGGGAATGAAGTAGGAATGTAGAAAACTATTATAAGTGCAGTGCTAAGAATGTACCACTCGATCATAGAGGCCATGAGGTCCCTTATGCAAATTATGCAAATTTCGATAACCTTACATACATTTACAGAGGAGGAAGTCTGACTGAAGTCAAGGGGGAGTTGACATGAATAGGGTTGAACTGAACATAACAATATACTCATAGCAATTCTTAAAGACAAGTAGAAGAAAATTTCTCCACAGGATTGTGTATCTCCTTGCAGAGCAAATAAAAAAAATCCTCTCATGTCCTGTTTTGTGTTTGCTTTATTTGGTCATCTGGAAAGATCATCCAGATAAATGACCACCTGTTTTCTTGAAGATGCAGATTACTCCTTTGTTAAAACTAGAACAATGCTTGTATATAATGCAAGAAAAACAAAAGACCCATTGTTTTTCAAGTAATAATAGGGATAGTTTTACAGTATACTAATCCTACTGTGTATAATGTCTGTGTAACATTTTTCTCAATTCTTTAAACTGTTATTTTCAGTTGATTTGTGAACCATAGCCAAAAGGATACTCAGCTGTGGAGGGATCTGATGGTGACAGGAAAGTTGGATGCTGTAAGGAACAATATTGCACAAGAACCTGGAATGTAAGATCTATGAATCAAGGCAGGCTGGATGTGGTCAAAAATATGATGGAAAGACTGAACATTGATATCTTGGGAATCACTAAACCAAACTGGACAGGGATGGACAAATGCATTTCAGAGTACCATTATATCTGCTACTGTTAGCAAGAATCCCTTAGAAGAAATGGAGTGACCCTTATCTATAACTATAAATTCAAGCGTTAACCATTGGAATGTGACAAAGGCTTCTGCACCCGGCCACACTAGCCCGTACCGAGCCTCCTGCACTCGCCCGAACCTGGTCTGGAGGTCAACAAATGTTTGAGAAATGCACCAGTGGGGCAGGAGCCCCACAAACGCAAACAAAGAAAAAGGACTTCAATTCCCAACGTTCTTTGTGCTGCGCTGTGCCACAGCCAATCAGGCTGAGAGGCGCAAGCAAAAAGAACATTGGGAAACGCGTCACGGCCAATTGAAATCGAGCCACATAAAAAAACCGCCACACGAATGCAAACCACAAACTCAAAACTACAAGTCCCAGCGTCCTGCGTGCCCTGAGCACGAAGAACGCTGAGAAAGCCGGCGCATGAAAAATAAACTTACAAAAAGCAATGGGAGCACAAGTCCCCAGCAAGCAGACTCAGCACCTCACAGCCATGCAAAATATAAGGCACAAAAAACCCCAAATACAGGCAGCAGTCCGTCAGGGGAAGCACCCTCCCTGGCGGATGACTGGCTGATGCCTTTGTATTTCAGAATACAAAAACAACAGCCAGCAATCAACAAGGAAGAGCCCCACCCCTTACGGATCGCTGCCTGCCGATCTCCGGTTAGGTAAGCCGGAAGAAAAAAGAGACAGAGAAGAGAGAACCAAAGCTCTTCTCTGCCTCCTCCCTCTCCCCCAACCTACCTAAGCAACCTTCCTGGGAGAAGAACGGCTTGACTGCCTCCAAAGAGAAACCAACAGGCAGTCCATGCTTCAACCTAAAGTAACCACCAAAAACAAACACCAAAATTATTTTAAAAATAATAAAAGGAAAATAAATCAATAATTAAAAAAACCATTAATAAACAAAAAGGAATAAACCACAAAATACACAAACAAAAACTTCCACAAAACAACAAACAAAACACCTAACTACAACATGAAAACCCACAAATTACACAAACAAACAACAACAAATTACAAAAATAAACAACAATGAAATAACAAAAATTAAACAAAACCAGAAAAAACCAAAACAATTACACAAACGTAAAACCCAACCAAGACAAAAAAGAACAAACAGAAACACCTCCCAGCCCACCACCACAAAAACAAAACAAAGAAAAACCCCAGAAGAAAAAAAAAACAGACAACTCACCAATACGTCCTCCCTCCACGATGACTGGAACAGAAATGAAGAAACAAAGAGACTACTTACTGGAAGAAACCCCACCCAGAGGCCAGGAGAGAAAAAACACGTGAAATGAAAGCAAAATCCCTAGCAGCCCCACCTGCAGGGCAGAATAGTAAAAACAACTCAAAAAGACTCAACAGCCCCACCTGGAGGCCATAAGAGTAAAAATAAGTCAAAAACATAACAATAAATCACAATTTTACACAAATCAGAAACATATGTCAAAAAAATAAAATAAAAAGATTTCTAAAATCCTGTGCTGAGTTTAAACTCAAATAAAAACCCAAAACATCTAAACACAGTTTAAAAACATTGAATGTAAAAAACATGTACTTTCACATTTTTAAAATTATTACCTACGGTACAACTATTTAAAAAACACCCACATACTAAAACATTATTTGGTTAAATAAAACTATTTGAAAAAATTATATCATCCTTTCTTCTTTTTTAATCCACAAAAAAAACAAAAAAGCTGATCACAGTTTATAACAGCCCAGCAACGCACACAAATTGTGCATTAAAAAATGTTTTTGTAAAAAATTACAGAATAACCTCTTTTTTACATACATTACAAAAAAACCAATCAAAAACCTTACAACACAATTTAAAACAGCCCAGCAATGCCGGGCAACCTCTGCTAGTAGTCAATAAAAGAGTGAGGAAAGCAGTAATGGGATACAATCTTAAAAATGACAGAATGATTTTAGTCTGAATCCAAAGCAAACTATTCAACATCACAGTAATCCAAGTCTATGCCCCAACCATTGATGCAGAAGAGGCTGTAGTCAACCAGTTCTATGAAGACCTACAACAACTTCTAAAACAGACACCAAAAATGATGTCCTTATCATCATAGGAGATTGGAGTGCCAAAGTCGGAAGTCGAAAGGTAAATGGAATAACAGGCAAGTTTGGTATTGGAGTACAAAATGAAGCAGGACAAAGTCTAATAGAGTTTTACCAAGAGAATGCACTGGCCATAGCAAACAGCCTTTTCTTACAACCTATGAGGTGATTTTACACATGGACCTCACCAGATGGCCAACACCGAAATCAGATTGATTACATACTCTGCAGCCAAAGATGGAGAAGCTCTATACAGTTAGCAAAGACAAGATCTGATGTAGACTGTGGCTCAGATCATGAGCTTCTGATTGCCAAATTCAGGCTTGGAATGAAGAAAGTAGGGAAAACAATTAGGCTACGCAGGTATGATCTAGATACATCCCTCATGAATATACAGTGGAGGTGAAGAATAGATTTAAGGGATTAGACTTGACAGAGAGAGTGCCTGAAGAATTATTAGCTGAGGTTTATAACATCTCACAGGAGGCAGCAATTGGAATCAAACAAAGTGGTTTTCAAATAGTTGAAGAAAGAAGGAAGGCAAAAAGTAAAGATTAAAGAGAAAGATTCAATCAACTGAATGCAGAATTGCAGAGAACAGCAAGGAGATATAAGGAGACCTTCTTTAAAAACAGTGCAAAGTAATAGATGAAAACAACAGAAGGGGAAAGACTAGAGATTTCTTCAAGATAATTGAGAAAACCAAGGGAATGTATCAAGCAAAAATGGCCATGATAAAGGACAAAAATCTTAGGGACCTTACAGATGCAGAAGAGATTAGGAAAAGATGGCAAGATTAAACAGAAACTCTACAAAAAGGACCTTAACGTCCCTGACAACCACAATGAGGCAATCATTGATCTTGAGCCAGACATTCTGGAGTGTGAAGTCAAGTGGGCCCTAGAAAGTATTACTAACAACAAAGCTAGTGGAGATGATGGTATTCCAGTTGAGCTATTTAAAGCCCTAAAAGAAGATGCAATTAAAGTGTTGCACTCAATATGCCAGCAGATTTGGAAAATGCAGCAGTGGCCACAGGATTGTAAAGAACAGTCTATGTTCTGATTCCAAAGAAGGGCAATGTCAATGAATGTTCAAATTATTGAACAATTGCACTCATCTCACATGCTAGCAAGGCATCTTACAAGCAAGGATTCAGCAGTACATGGATCGAGAACTTCCAGAAATACAGGCTGGGTTCTGAAGAGTCAGGGGAACTAAAGACCAAATTGCCAACATTCGCTGGATTATGGAGAAAGCAAAGGAGTACCAGAAAAAAGTCTACTTCTGTTTCATTGACTACACAAAAGCCTTTGATTGTGTGGATCACAAGAAATTGTGGCAAGTCCACAAGGAGATGGGAGTACCAGACCACTTCATCTGTCTTTTGTAAAATCTGTAAGTAGGTCAAGAAGCAACAGTTAGGACAGGATATGGAGCAACTGATTGGTTTAGAAAAGGAAAAGGAGTGCAACAAGGCTGTATATTGTCACCCTGCTTATTTAGATTTTATGCAGAGTACATCATGCATAATGCAAGGCTGAAAGAAGCACAAGTTGGAATTAAGATTGCTGGGGGAAATATCAACAACCTGAGATTTGCAGATTACACTACTCTAATGGCAGAAAGTGAAGAAGACCTAAAGAGACTCTTGATGGTGGTGAAAGAGGAGAGTGCAAAAGCTGACCTGAAACTCAACATCAAAAAACCCAAGATCATGGCATCTGGCCCCATCAATCCCTGGCAAATAGAAGGGGAAGAAATGGAAGCAGTGACAGAGTTTACTTTCTTGGGATCTAAGATCACTGCAGATGGTGACTGAGGCCATGACATATAAAAATGCTGACTTCTTGGGAGACAAACGATGACAAAACTAGGCAGTACAATAAAAAGTAGAGACATCACCCTGCCAACAAATGTCCGCATAGTTAAAGCAATGGCCTTCCCAGTAGTAATTTATGGCTGTGAAAGCTGGATCATAAGGAAGGCTGAGCACAGAAGAAGAGATGCCTTTGAACTATGGTGCTGGAGAAGACTCTTGAGAGTCTCCTGGAGTGCAAGGAGATCAAATCAGTCCACCCTAAAGGAAATCAAATCTGACTGCTCCTTGGAAAGAAATACTGAAGCTGAAGCTCTAGTACTTTGGCCATCAAATGAGAAGGGAGGACTCACTGGAGAAGGCCCTGATGCCAGGAAAGATTGAAGGCAAAAGGAGAAGTGGGGGGCAGAGGATGAGATGGATAGATGGCATCGTTGATCCAGTGGGTGTAGATATGGGCAGACTATGGAGGATGGCAGGTGACAGAGGAGTCTGACATGTGGTGGTCCATGGGAGTCCCAAGGGTTGGACTCGACTGTGTGATTGAACAACAATGTACTCTTCATTGACTGATATGGTATGTTGTTCTGCTCTACTTATCTTCCAGGGGAAAGGGAAGACTTTTTTAAAATGTTGAGAATAGATGTGAAGAAACTAAGAATATGGAGCAATAGGGAATCCATCTAGATACTATGCGCTTCTTCATGAGTGGCTAGGAAAAGCTGGCTGAGAAGGTAAGGGTCAGTTTCTGCCAATTACTATGGAGAAATCACATCTACAGCTCATCTCTTGTTACAGTGGATATCAATGCCAGTCTGTGCCTTCTCTGTGGTAATGTAAATTGAAGGGGGAGTACAGCTGTGTAAAGGGAAATGTGTGGAATATAGTCTTTTCTTAATAAATGTTCCAATTTTCAAATGTTGATTGCAAATATCTGAAATTGATGTTTGGGTGTATAAAATGGGGTCAGAAATCTGATTAGACAGTTTAGTCTGTCTCTAAGGAGACAGCTTTGCTCACCTGCTACCAAGAGTCCCCTGGAAGGATGCATTCTATGTATGCCTTTGAACTACATTGACTCTGTGCTAAGGTGTGAGTATCAGGTAGATTAGTTGTATTATTTTCCAATATTTTCTCTTGAATTGCCTTCTACAGTACTGTCTTAAAATGGTATTTTTCTCCAAATGCTTCTTTGAAACCTTTTACCTTTTTTTTTTTTGCTTCTTTTAATAAAATCTAAACATCACATTAACCAACTGTCCTGGGTTTTGGCTCAGAAGATTCATGTTATTAAAACCCAGGTCTTGTCTTATATTATTTAGTGAATTATAAACTGACCATCTCAATGTTGCTTTTGAGCACTGAGGTAAATGTTCCATTTTGCTCCTTTATATGTATTGGAATCTTTCTCCCTTCAACCCTAAAGGATTAGAATCTTCTTTTTGGCAGCAACATCAGAAGTAACAACCAGTTTTTCCTGAAGGGAATAACAGCTCTCTTAGATATTAATATCATCATGTTCATATCTTAATGTATGCTAAGGATTAAACTTGCACAGTTTTCTGTGTCAAATTTAAAGGTCTTTTAAATAAAAAATTAATAGCATTTTCCTATTTTTAGATAAGATTTTGACTAACGAAAACCTGCTTAAATTACCATGTAAACAGCCTCTGTTTTGTATGATGTTTTGCTGAAGCAGAACAGAGCAGTCTTATTAGTTATAGGTAATAAGTGAGGTAAATGTATCAGGTGACCATATGTCCTAGATTACAGATGGCAAACTTCTTTTGGAAGGTATCTACTGTCTGTGCAATTGTTCAGTCCAGGGAAACAAGCATGAGAAAGGAGAACAGAGACATTGAAGTTACCCATCAACAACTGGTGGTGATGGTGCATGTAATGGGAATTCAAAGGATTTTATTTTATTTTATTTATTTATCATTCACATTTGTAAATGCCGCCCACTCAGGCAGAACCCGACTCAGGGCGGCATTACAACAACTCCAAAAAATACATAAAAACATTATAAAACCTTATAAAACCCACCCAATAAAAAACCCACCCAATAAGAAAAAACCAACATCCACCCCCATTTAAAACCCATATCCCAATCACCCGTCCCACCTACCACACAGAGGGAAAGAGAGAGAGTCTTATAAAAGCCAGCCGGCGGGGGCCATAGTCCCGTTCGGGCCCCATACCTGCCCTGCCAGCCAGGTCTTTACTCCTTTCCTGAAGGGCAGCAGTTCACTTTGCAGTCTTAGATCTGTTGGTAGGAGGTTCCAGAGGGTTGGTGCGGACACAGAGAAGGCCCTCCTTCGGGTGCTAGTCAAATGTGCACCCCTCGTTGATGGCACCACCAGAGAGCCTCTCCGGTCCGCTCTGGTTGGACGGGCAGCCACTCTTGGGACGATGCGGTCTCTAAGGTATCCTGGCCCCCTGCCATATAGGGCTTTAAAGGTCAAAACCAGCACCTTAAATTGCACCCGGAGACAAACTGGTAACCAGTGCAGCTCCCGAAGCAGCGGTGAGGCATGGGCATATCGCCCACACCCCATCACCACCCGGGCCGCCGCATTCTGGACCAGCTGCAGCCTCCGAATGGTCGTCAAGGGCAGCCCCATGTAGAGCGCATTACAATAATCTAGTCGGGAAGTAACCAGAGCATGAGTGACCATAAGCAAGGAGCCCCGGTCCAGGAGCGTGCGCAGTTGGCGAATCACCCGAAGTTGGGCAAAAGCCCCCCTGGCCACAGCTGCCACTTGTTCTTCCAGCAGGAGCCGTGAGTCCAGGAGGACCCCCAAGTTGCGCACTGGGTCTGTCTGGGGCAAAACAGCCCCATCCAGTACCAAAGATGGTAACTCCTTGGATAACGTGGGGCCCCTTATCCACAGCCACTCTGTCTTGCTGGGATTCAGCCGAAGCCCATTGGCCCCCATCCAGACCCCAATGGCCTCCAGGCATCCGGATAGGATTTCAACAGCATCACTGGGGTCCCCCCGGGCCGAGATGTACAATTGAGTATCATCCGCGTACTGATGGTACCGCACCCCGTGGGAACGAAAAGATGCCATTAATTTTCATTTATTTCTGTGTGAAGTAAAGGAATGTTTAGCCAAATAGTGCTTATGATGTAATGCCAATTGTAGATTGCTATATGCCCAGTTATTAGTAAGAGCGCTGCCGCCGCGCTCCTAGCCCCGGTGGGGGCGAAGAGGCCCTTTGGCCACACCACCTGCCGCCGTTCCCGGGCCCCGCCCTCCCCCCCTCGCCTTCGGACTCAAAAGGCGAGGGGGTGCCGAGCGAGCCGCTGCCGCCGCGCTCCTGGCCCCGGTGGGGGCGAAGAGGCCCTTCGGCCACACCACCTGCCGCCGTTCCCGGGCCCCGCCCTCCCCCCCTCGCCTTCGGACTCAAAAGGCGAGGGGGTGCCGAGCGAGCCGCTGCCGCCGCGCTCCTGGCCCCGGTGGGGGCAAAGAGGCCCTTCGGCCACACCACCTGCCGCCGTTCCCGGGCCCCGCCCTCCCCCCTCGCCTTCGGACTCAAAAGGCGAGGGGGTGCCGAGCGAGCCGCTGCCGCCGCGCTCCTGGCCCCGGTGGGGGCGAAGAGGCCCTTCGGCCACACCACCTGCCGCCGTTCCCGGGCCCCGCCCTCCCCCCCTCGCCTTCGGACTCAAAAGGCGAGGGGGTGCCGAGCGAGCCGCTGCCGCCGCACTCCTGGCCCCGGTGGGGGCGAAGAGGCCCTTCGGCCACACCACCTGCCGCCGTTCCCGGGCCCCGCCCTCCCCCCTCGCCTTCGGACTCAAAAGGCGAGGGGGTGCCGAGCGAGCCGCTGCCGCCGCGCTCCTGGCCCCGGTGGGGGCGAAGAGGCCCTTCGGCCACACCACCTGCCACCGTTCCTGGGCCCCGCCCTCCCCCCCTCGCCTTCGGACTCAAAAGGCGAGGGGGTGCCGAGCGAGCCGCTGCCGCCGCGCTCCTGGCCCCGGTGGGGGCGAAGAGGCCCTTCGGCCACACCACCTGCCGCCGTTCCCGGGCCCCGCCCTCCCCCCCTCGCCTTCGGACTCAAAAGGCGAGGGGGGTGCCGAGCGAGCCGCTGCCGCCGCGCTCCTGGCCCCGGTGGGGGTGAAGAGGCCCTTCGGCCACACCACCTGCCGCCGTTCCCGGGCCCCGCCCTCCCCCCCTCGCCTTCGGACTCAAAAGGCGAGGGGGGTGCCGAGCGAGCCACTGCCGCCGCGCTCCTGGCCCCGGTGGGGGCGAAGAGGCCCTTCGGCCACACCACCTGCCGCCGTTCCCGGGCCCCGCCCTCCCCCCTCGCCTTCGGACTCAAAAGGCGAGGGGGTGCCGAGCGAGCTGCTGCCGCCGCGCTCCTGGCCCCGGTGGGGGCGAAGAGGCCCTTCGGCCACACCACCTGCCGCCGTTCCCGGGCCCCGCCCTCCCCCCCTCGCCTTCGGTCTCAAAAGGCGAGGGGGTGCCGAGCGAGCCGCTGCCGCCGCGCTCCTGGCCCCGGTGGGGGCGAAGAGGCCCTTCGGCCACACCACCTGCCGCCGTTCCCGGGCCCCGCCCTCCCCCCCTCGCCTTCGGACTCAAAAGGCGAGGGGGTGCTGAGCGAGCCGCTGCCGCCGCGCTCCTGGCCCCGGTGGGGGCGAAGAGGCCCTTCGGCCACACCACCTGCCGCCGTTCCCGGGCCCCGCCCTCCCCCCCTCGCCTTCGGACTCAAGGGCGAGGGGGTGCCAAGTGAGCCGCTGCCGCCACGCTCCTAGCCCCGGTGGGGGCGAAGAGGCCCTATGGCCGTACCGAGGCTCTTCTGGGCCCCCGCCATCGGCCCAGGATGCGAGCCACCTGCGGCTCTCTCCCCGGGCCAAGTTGGTCAGGGGAGATGGGAGCGTTGGCGCTCTCTGTGAGGAGAGTGGGGGGGGCAGGGAGGGAGACAGAGGGACTGAGGCTGATGTTTGCCGGCTGGGGAAGTTGGGCTGGGCACAATATGGGATGTGAGCTGTGCTTCATCCCTTGGGGATTTTGTTAATATGGTTTACTTTTGATGCTGTGTACTTATGTATTATGTGTTGTATTGATATTGTGCTTTTCCCCTGAATTTATTTGATGTAATTGAATTGTATTATTACGTGTCATTGTATTATTATATTGTATTTATTGTCCGCCATGTAAACCGCCCTGAGTTGGGTTGCACCCGAGTGGGCGGTATATAAGCGCGAAAATTAAATTAAATTAAATTAAATTAAGAGCCCCACACTCCCACATTCTCATGGATGCCAGTTCCAAGGACACTTAGTCTGGGAATCTGACATTTTGATCTATCACATGAAGATATCAAGATGGAATCTAAGATAACCATCTCACGTAAGATCCAGGTGCATAACACGCAGCTGGATGTCCAGGTGTCCAGCCATTTGTCTCCTCAAGTCATATTTGGGGAATTTTCACATACTTGAGAAGGGAGCTGTGAGTGGGGGGAAATGTATATAAACTGAGAGATTTAGCTCCTCAGCAGCAGACACTCCACGGCCTGGGGTGACTCTGCCCATTTTCTTTTTCAATATGCCTTAAATGTTAGACTGCTGGTCTAATATTTATGGGGGCTCATTGGGACCCAACTTTTTATATACTTAGCTAGCTTAGCCATTTCTATTAATTTATGTTTTATGTTTGTATTTGAACTGCCTTTATCCATATGCTATTTTACTTCATTTTTGTACCAATAAAAAGCTGCTATATTTGAATAATCAGTAGCGTACTTTTATTCTCCTCAAACCTTAAAGAGGGGAATTCTTAGAATCCAGTTTACAAAAACCAAGGGAGAGGGAGGCCATAAATTAGGTCTTTATCAGGAGGAGTGAATTCCAGAGAGGAAAAGAAGACTTCATTAAGGTTCCGTTCTTTGCAAAGGAGCATTATCAAGTTTTGCTGGAGTCTCTTCCTGGTGAGGTAATTTTTATCTAACCCCTGGTTAGCTTGACTCTGAAAGTGTCATAAAAAGGGAGGAGGCATAAAACAGTTATTTGGGAATACTGGACATTCCTATAAGTCCAGCATGGGCCATTTTAATTGCCAGATATTTCTGGAAGGAGAGAGGTCAGTGCATCTCAAAATGCTGTCTGCAAAAGCAGTAAAACCTCTGAAGAAGAAACAGCCCTTTTTAGGCCAAAAGATCGTAGACAGGCTGCAGTGAAGGGTTGGTTTATGCCTGCCTTGACACTATAATAAATGGCTCTCTGTCTGGCAGTGCAGAGGAGTCTTGTCCCTTTTTTACAGTGCAGAGCAAACAGTCCAGTAGGTAATTGAGTCATGGGTTCAAAGTCATTAAAAATACTCTTTTCCTTTTTTTCTATTTCAATAGCACACATATTTTCTAAATTCTCATTTAAATGTATATAAGGCAAGTTTAATTAGCAACAGAGTTACGTCTCCAGATAGAATTGCTGCCCTTCAGAAAAGAACTTAAAACTTGGCTGGCAGGCCAAAATGGGGTACAGGTGTAGGGGTGACTTCCATGGGGTGGCTGGTATAGTGAATCCCAGCACCCTTGGCCCTTGCACCTTTTTTTAGTGGGTGGGTGGGTAGTTTTTAAAGCAGTTTTAACTATGTTTTTAATTATGTTTTTTTATTATGCTGTGAACCGCCCTGAGTTGGCCTTGGCCAAGTGGGCGGTATAGAATCTGAAATAAATAAATAAAATAAGTAAATAAATAAATGTACATTTTATGCAAATGAGTGCCCCCTTTTTAGGAGATGCTTTTTGTTTTGCAACTTTGAGGTGTCCACTCTAAACAGGGAGTTTACACCTCTTGCCTGAACACTGGTATGGCTTTTAAAACTGTGTTACTGTGAACATGTTTATCAGAACAAGGTTTTCAAGATCAAGGTTCAGAAATAGCACTATGTTTATAGAGATGACCATGTATGCCACTATTTGGTGAGGTGACCAAAAATACAACAACATATGGTTTTTTGGTTTCTTGGTCTTTGTTTATTTGCCACAGCACTTCTCTGTTGGTTACCCTCTCAGTTTCAGAAACTGCAAGCATGCTATGGTCAATGTATATTTGACAGGTTTCTAGCTTTTTTTAAAAAATAGCTTATTTCAAACTCTCTGTTTTGTGGCACACAATGTAACTGAAAATGCAATGTTAGGGTTTTGTTACATATTTAATTTTTCATCTTAAAGAAGCTGTCCTAGGCAATCCTTGTTCTTTTACTCATTGCTAGAGTCCCACTATTTGTTCAGTCATATATTTGTCACCACGCTCTATATTTTCATCTTACTCTACATTTTCATTACAGTTCCATCACAATGTTTCCTCTGTGGCTTGGTTTTCAAAAATAACAGTGAACATATTTTTCTTAAATTCATTTTAAGAGCATGTTCATTACTTAATTTGATCACTTTCTGGAGTAACTGTTGCAGATCATCCAAATTGTGGCCACTGATATTATTACTGCCTGCATATAAGATGTACCTAACCTTTCAGTTAACAATGATCCTATCTTTTAAATCAGCAAAAGTTACTCTAAAAATTCTCTCGCAGTACCAATTTGAAAAGCAGTGGTAAGAACATGCACCCATGTCATGACCTATTCATATCTGTTTGTTGTCAGACCTTCAGTTTTCACTTCTTCTTCTTCTTCTTCTTCTTCTTCATCATCATCAGAATCTGAATATTAGTGATCCTCATGGCAATCAGCCATGAAGACTGTCCTGAGAATATAATGCCTTTCATCTACCTTCCACATTGCAGTATGACACCCATACCACTGATTCAGTTCCAGGACTCACTCTCTGGTCTTGAGCCCTTTTGGAGCACAGAGTCCTCACTAGTTCCAGGCCAGTATTGATGAAGCTGCTGCCCTCCCTGGCTCCAGAAACATCCTTGAAGAAAAGTGAATCAACAAGCTCCTCAGCCTTTTATATTTATACCTTGTAAATTCATCTGTGCATTATTTTTAAGAAAACAATAAACAAGAAGTACAATAAACAAGTAGCTTATTTGCCTCTGCTGTAGACTTTGGCATCTTCCTTTCTGAGTAATGTAATAAAAATCAATGACATCTAAATTTCAGTAATGATTCTGCCCCTTTACCTTTGATTGGAAATATTCATAATCCATCTTCTACCAGCAAAAACACAGTTGAGTACAAGAGTTTGTTGGTTTCTTTTAGCTGCATTGCATTCCAGAATTTGGATATACAATATTCAATTAGCATATATTGTTAAACTTGGGTTTTATTATGTCCCCACTAACCTCTTTGTTTCAATTTCAGATTTTCTTTATGTATCCAATAAAATCTCATTATATCACTCTATAAAATGTTGGTTCAAAATTTTTGATGTTATTTTGTAACCTATGTGCCTATCCTGAGGATTCCATGAAATCTATAAAAGGGTTCCATGTCTCACTGAAGTCATATCTATACAAAGATTAATTATTGATTATTCAGTTATGGCAGAAGAAGAATAAGAATAGCCCTATGAAGGACACCAATATTGTACTCCCAAGGACAAATGTTTTGCATCTCTGTCCAGGGGTAACAAGTTGTGCAGGCACTGTTCATGCCTGATCCAGCACTTTGTTGTTGTTTTTGTCAATGCTCCCATGTCATACAGAAAATACAGTTGTGCTCTTTCAAATGTGCAACATAGCTACTTGTAAATCTAAGTGTTCATGATGTCACTCAGCAATTAGATGGCTTCCTACGAATGGTCAAAATGAAGATGTTAATGCTGACTTTTCTTTGAATACTCTGGTGGCTGTTTTTTGTGCCAAACTCTCATGGCTGGCCCAAAGATAATAAATTATTGTAATGCACTCTACATAGGGCTGCCCTTGGTGACCATTCAGAGGCTTCAGCTGGTGTTGAAAGTGGCTGCCTGCATGGGGTTGGGGTGCGGGCATTTTGCCCGTGCCTCACCCCTGCTTTGGGAGCTGCATTGGTTGCCAGTGTGCCTCCGGGTACAATTCAAGATGCTGATGATGGCCTTTAAAAGACCTATGTGGTAGTGGGCCAGGGTACTTAAGAGACTGCATCACCCCTAGGTCCATCCCACTAGACAGGACTGGAGAGGCTCCTTAAAAGTACCACCCGCTAGAGAGGCTTGCCTCTCTAGCACAGGAAGAAGAGCCTTTTCAGTATCCACCCAGGCCCTGTGGAACCTCATGCTGGTTGAACTGCATCACCAGACAGGGCTGCTGCCCTTCAGGAAAGAGCTTAAAACCTGGCTGGCAGGACAGGTATGGGGAGGTGGGGAAGGCTGCAGTGACACACACACACACACACACACACACACACACACACACACACACACACAAAGAGAGAGAGAGAGAGAGACTCATTTAGAGGATGACTCTCATGTTTTTATCAGTTTTAATAAGATTTGTAATTGGTGGTGGTAGCCTTTTAGTATTTTAGGAATTTTAAGGATTTTATAGGAAATTGTGGGGGTTTTATGTATTTGTATTGAATTGCTGTACACTGCCCAGTGTCACCTATTAATTGGGTGGCTATACAAATCGCACCAAATAAATAAATAAATAGGTGGGATTAAAAATGACTGGGTTTTTCCCCATCCCTAAAACAGTTGTTAATCCTAGACAATATACTAATAGAAGTCTCAAATATCTACATAAAAAGCTCATCTCAGAAAGCAAATGATAAGATTGCACTGCAACCCATTAGGAATAGTCAGAGCAGAGAAAGGAAGAATTGATAGTAACACACCTTTTCATATTCCTTGTCCCCCAAGGAGGATAATTCCTGCTCTCTGGCACATTTTGCTGTCAGGTTACTTCTTAGCAAATACATGATTCACAGAAATGCAATACTCCCTTCCCAAGAAAGATGAATTTGCCTCAGAAATAACCTGAGTCTCATATTCTTTTCACTTCTCATCTGCCACTAACAATTCTTTCTCAGGAAGCATGGCAGGCCGTCCTTGAAAAAAACAGTAGTTTCTCCACCTCCCATCTATTCACAGCAGTTTTCCTAGTTTTGGCACAAATTAAACCCTAAGGCTCCTGGTTGGAGGTGACCATGAAAATGCTTCAGAGTATCATGTGCTCCCTCTGCAGCATGTTGGAAGTTTCTGTGCCAGTGTCTTAGAAATAGCCAAAGTTCACCATATAATACCACTTCTTTTGAGGTTGTTCATTACTATATATTAAACTTTTTGCAGAAGAACTTTTTGTGACTTCACAATGGTGATTGTGGAGTTGTTATGTATGTATGTATGCATGTTCATTATACTGTAAAGGCAAGAATGTAACCACTCCAGATACAAACGATACCAGCTGTAAAGGAACGCGAGCAGACAGCCCATAGAGGGCAGCTGCGAGCGTTCAGCCTCACATGGCTCACATTGCTCAATCACGGACAGCCGCGGGAAAACCTTCCCCGCATTCAGCAGCAGAAGAAAGAGGCGTGCCTGGGCGAGGCCACGCCGGTAGCAGCCAATGAGCTACCGTGCTACAAGATTCAAATGTAAAGAGCTACTGTATATATTGAGATGTATCACCGCCATTACCTCATGCTTCACTGGAACCTCATGCAATAAACCTGTGTTAAACCAACCCTTCGGTTGTCCGGTTGTCTTTGGTCCCATACACTAAATTGGCGACGAAGGTGGGATATGGCTGCCCACGGGACCAAGACATGCGCCGGCTACGAGATCAAGAAGCCGGGAGACTTGGAGCTGTTTGAGATAGACTTCAACGCAGCGCTGGTGGAGCTCGAAGTCTCAGATGAGGCCAAAAAGAGGGCCATTTTCGTCCGCATGCTCGGACACGAGACCAAGAGGACCTTGGTGGACCTGATCGCGCTGAGGAAGGTGGGCGACCTCAAAGCTACAGAGCTCCTGGCGGCGTTGCGTGCCCATCTCCGGCCAGCAATAGCGATGTTCCCCGCTCGGAGCGCGTTCTGGAGGCGAGTCCAGGCACCCGGGGAATCGGTCGATGAGTTCGCCGCGGCCCTGTGGTTGGCCGCCGGCCCATGCAAGTGGGAGCTCCCCGACATCACCCTCCGGGACTGCCTGCTCTGCGGTCTGAGGGACACAGAGACTCAGCGCGCGCTGATGAAAAGGGAGCCGCCTCCCACGTGGCAACAAGTCCTCGACACGGCACAGGCCGCGGAGGCCACTACTGCCAGGGTGCACGAGCTTCAGGACTGGCGCCCGAAAACCGCCAAGGCAGAGAGCTCGGTGCGCGCGGCCCGGCGAGTTTCGAACTCGTCTGCGGAGAGCGGCGACGACGAGGACGTCCGGAGGGTCCAGAGAGAGGGCCGGCGCTGCGACGGCTGCGGCGCCGCCCACGCCCGCGCCAAATGCCCATTCCGCAAGGCCGAGTGCCACAACTGCGGCCGGCGCGGGCACATCGCCAAGGTCTGCCGGAAGCGGCGCGAGGCCACCAGGAGTTCTCCAGACCGCTCGGCGAGGCAGGACCGCACCACGAGGCCAAAGGACGGCACCTGGACCACGAGGACGCGGGACGGCGTAGGGCGCATCTCCGACGACAGCGAGGACGACGCGCCGGTTTGCAGCGTTTCCACGGAGCACCCCCGTTACTTCGTTGAGGTAGTAATACAAGGGGCCCCTGTTAGAATGGAGGTGGACTCGGGTTCTTCATACTCCATTATTTCCCAGGGGGAGTTCATGAAAATCGCCCCCCGCATGCGGCCCAAGCTCAAGGCGTTGAGGGCCACACTGAAGGACGTGCAAGGGAACCGCATCCCAGTGTTGGGGGTTGGGAAGTTCCGGGTCCAGTTTAAAAAGCACACCGCAACGCTTCCCCTAGTCGTCCTCAAGGGAGGTAAATGCAGCCTCCTCGGGACTCAATGGTTCCAGCCCCTGGGGTTGTTCATTGGGGGGGTGCACGCCGTGGGAGCACACGCCGCCGGGACTGATCCAATACAGAGCGTGTGCGACACGCACCCCGAGGTTTTTAAAAAGGGGCTCGGGAAATTCAAGGGCCCCCCAGTGACTTTCGACCTGGACCCTGGAGTACGTCCAATCAGACTTAAACCGCGCAGAGTGCCTTTCGCACTAAAGGACAAAATAGAGGCGGAGTTGGACAAATTGGTGGGCCAGGGGATTCTTGTTCCTGTTGATTCTGCGGAGTGGGAAACTCCAATTGTAACAGCGCTCAAGGCCAACGGGGAGGTCCCCATATGCGCTAATTACAAGTGCACCATCAATAAGGCGATCCGCCCTAATGCGTATCCGGTGCCGGTAGTCAGCCACTTGTTGGCCAGGTTACACGGGGGGAGGTGTTTCGCTAAACTCGACCTGGCCCAAGCCTACCAGCAACTCCCGGTGACCCCCGCCGCAGCTGCTGCGCAGACCATAGTCACCCACAAAGGGGCGTTCCAGGTATCGCGCCTCCAATTCGGCGTGAATTCGGCGCCCGGGATCTTCCAGTCACTTGTGGAACGCCTCCTGAAGGGGTTAGAGGGGGTGTTACCCTACTTTGATGACGTATTGATTACAGGGGGGAGCCGGGCCGAATTAGCAACAAGGTTGGGAAAGGTCCTGACAATATTCGAAAAGGCGGGGTTGCGGTTGCGGAAAGACAAATGCGTCTTCTTCGCTACAGAGGTTGAGTTCCTAGGGTTCCGTGTCACTCCCGAGGGAATAAGGCCAGCCCAATCCAAGGTAGCCGCCATCAAGAAGGCCCCTCACCCCACCTCCAAGCCCGAGTTGCAGTCGTTCCTCGGACTGCTCAACCCGCGGAAGGCTGCCGTGGCAGAACTGCTACACAAATTGTTAAAAAAGGACGAGGCATGGAAGTGGGGCGACGACCAGGAGAAGGCTTTCAATGACCTGAAGCGACTCCTGGCATCAGATGCCGTACTGACCCACTTCAATCCCAAACGCCCAGTGGTCCTGATATGCGATGCATCCCCGGAGGGGGTGGGGGCGGTGTTATGCCACGTGCTGGAGAACGGTAGGGAGGCCCCGATAGCGTTCTACTCTAGGTCCTTGTCCCAAGCGGAGAGAAACTATGCTCAGACAGACAGAGAAGCACTAGCAATAATTGCGGGGACCAAGAAATTTCATGATTTTGTGTACGGCCGCCCCTTCACCATAGTGACTGACCATAAGCCTTTGCTAGGCATTTTCACCGCAGATAAGCCCACACCCCAAATCCTGTCCCCGAGAATGCTCAGGTGGGCCATTTTTCTCAACGCGTATCAGCACGCGTTGGTATACCGACCCAGGAAGGAGATCAGCCATGCCGACGCCCTGTCGAGGTCCCCCATTCCCCGGGATTGCTGCCACGTGGGCGAAGTAGAGAGGGACCATCAGGTCTTAATGATAGAGGTTCTAGACTCCCCTCCAGTAGTACCGGCCGACATCGCCAAAGCGACAGGCAAGGACAAAACGCTGGCCACAGTTTGCTCCTGGGTACAGAAAGGGTGGCCCGTGTCTTCCCCAGCAGCGGAATTCGACACATTTTTCAAAAAGAAACTAGAGTTGTCCCTAGAGAGGGGTTGCCTTTTGTGGGGACAGCGGGTAGTGATCCCCACGCCTCTCCGGCCGAGGGTGCTTAAACTGCTGCACGTCAGCCACCCGGGGATCATCCGCTCAAAGGCGCTGGCCCGCAGTTACTTTTGGTGGCCCCAGCTAGACGCCGACATCGAACACATGGTCGGCACTTGCGAAGCGTGCCAAAGCTCAAGGCCAGAAGAGGCTCGCTCGCCACCTAGGGAGTGGGACACGGCAAGGGGGCCCTGGTCCCGGGTACATGTAGACTTTGCTGGCCCGTTCAGGGGAACGCTTTTCCTCCTCGTGGTGGACGCGTTCTCCAAGTGGTTGGAGGTCATTCCAGTCTCAAGGACCTCCTCGGCCACAACAATCAAACAGTTAAGGAGGGTCTTTTCCACGTTCGGTTTACCCGACACCCTCGTCAGCGATAACGCTAGCTGTTTCACGTCCGCCGAGTTCGGGGCATTCATGGAGCGAAACGCCATTCGGCACGTCACCTCTGCCCCCTTTCACCCGGCCACCAACGGCCAAGTAGAGCGCCTCGTGCGCACCACGAAAGACGCGCTGCTGCGCATGGGCCCCGGAGACCTCGACCTGAAATTGTGCCAATTCCTGCTAAGATACAGGGTCACCCCACTAGCGTCAGGGTACTCCCCCGCAGAGCTGTTGATGCGCAGGAAGCTGGCCACGGGAATCTCCAAGCTAGACCCCACGAGAGTAGAGGACAAAGGGCGGAACATAGGAGTGGAACCCACAAAGAGTTTCAGCGTAGGCGCCCCGGTGCATTGCAGGAACTACGCCAGCGCGGGGCCAGCCTGGGTGCCGGGCACCGTAGTAGAACAAACCGGCCCCGTCTCATACCGCGTAGAGACCAGTACAGGCTTCCTGTGGAGGTGACACGTGGACCAACTCAGGCGCAGGGTCCCCGGAGAGCAGGACGGAGACGAGAATAGCATCGAATCAGCGTTAGGGTACTCCCCCACCCGCTTAGCCCAAGGGGGAGGAAAAGGGGAGCATGGGTCCCCACCAAGGGGGGAGGAAAGGGAATCGATCCACAGAAATCTTTTGCGGGAGTCCCCGAAAAAATGGAAGAGCCCCGACCACACACATACCCTGCGGGAGTTTCCCCGAAACACAGATGCCCATAGAAGTTTAGACGTTGATTTACAGTACTAGGGGGAGTTAGCGGAGTGGTCCCCCACCCGTCCTAGCGAAAAGAGGGGTTTCAGTTCAGCCCCTGGTACCTCCAGTCCCAGTAGCCCCTGTGAGTTAGAATGCGATATAGCGCCATTTTCCCGGAGACCGACACCCCCAAGACGGGAGGCATCAGCGAGTCCGCCCACCACAGTCTCAAGGTCCCCCGAGCAGGGATCAGAAGGTAGCCAAACCACAAGGGCGACCTCATCGGTTCCGCGGTTCACAATAGGAGGGTCCCCGGGGTCAGAGAGCAACAGGCAGGGGTTCACCTCCCAACTATTCATTCCCTTCCCATCCCCGGGCGCGAGGCAGGCACGGACGCCCCACAGAGCCACTAACGAATCCCCGTTTCCCGTTGCAGGACAAGCACCCGCGGAGTCAGGGATCACAGGCTCTCCAGTACTAGGTCAGACGCAAGCGCGTCCCAAGCGCACGTGCGGCAAGCCACAATGGTTGCGGGACTTCGTCCCATCCTAGGGGGGAGGGATGTTATGTATGTATGTATGCATGTTCATTATACTGTAAAGGCAAGAATGTAACCACTCCAGATACAAACGATACCAGCTGTAAAGGAACGCGAGCAGACAGCCCATAGAGGGCAGCTGCGAGCGTTCAGCCTCACATGGTTCACATTGCTCAATCACGGACAGCCGCGGGAAAACCTTCCCCGCATTCAGCAGCAGAAGAAAGAGGCGTGCCTGGGCGAGGCCACGCCGGTAGCAGCCAATGAGCTACCGTGCTACAAGATTCAAATGTAAAGAGCTACTGTATATATTGAGATGTATCACCGCCATTACCTCATGCTTCACTGGAACCTCATGCAATAAACCTGTGTTAAACCAACCCTTCGGTTGTCCGGTTGTCTTTGGTCCCATACACTAAAGGAGTCCAGTTTCTCTCTTCTTTACTCTCAACAGACTCAATTATCTAGGTCTATATGATGTTGTGATCAGTCTTTGCCAAATCCTCCTTGCTTTAAAGTGAACAGATTCACTTAGATTCTCATGTTGCAACTTTTTCTAGCCTGTGCCACTTCTGTGTTCAAATGGGAATGTTGTATTGGTGAATGTTTTCCTCTGAGGAGAAACAAAAAACCCCACAATGTTCTCACAGAGATATGGGAAAGCAGCAGTTTAAATTTTAGACATGGAGCCTCATAAGTAAAGTTACAACTGGCCTTTACTTGGAGTTAGCAGGAATCAACATTTGCTGAATTTTGCCATACATCTCGTGCCAGAAATGTGTACAAAAAAATGATTGATTTCTGAATAACCATTTGGTGCAGTGAATCTTCTGATTCTGTGTGAAATGTGACATGCACACCTATTTTAAATAGCTGGCTCCTTTGCATTTTGGGTGTTTTGAGAACAAATCCTATTATTCAACAGAAACTACTGAATAATATCAGAGAGTAAACAAAATAAAACTATGGAAAAAAATGAAAAAGGTGTCACACCTTAAAGAGTAAGTGCTGTATTTTAATGTGAGCTTTCATGGATCAAGTCTACTTCATAAAACATAAATAATAGAATATGGAGAATAATATTATCTAAATCACTGAACTGGTGTGCAGTGATGATGGAGATTGTAATCCAAGAGTTGGATCTTGATACTCCTGTTACAGATCTGAGTTGAAACCAAAGTTTGAGCAGACTCACTGAAATGGTATGCTATTTGCTAGTCACAAGTGAAGGCAATTCAATTCAATTTCAATGGGTCGACCCTACCTGGGACTATAACTAGACATGGTCCTTATGAGTCCTAGTACTCTTTTAGCTCAGGAAGCAGAGGTAGCTATGATTTTTTGTGTGTTGATTTAGTTCCAGTAGCAAAGGCTTGTGCAACTTATGTCTCATATTGCCCTATTATCTAGAGCAGGAGTTCTCAACCTTTTTAAGCCAGGGGCTCGGTCATGCTCCCTCAGACAGCTTCAGGGGGCGGACAGCCATTTTGCCCTTCCTTCACCACATGGCACTTCCAGGTGTTGTGGAGGCAGTGGGGGGCACATGAAATGGCACCATGGGCCACAGGTTGAGAAGCCCTGTTCAAATGAGCTCATCACTCAAGAATGTAAGGCTAAAGACCAAGATACAAACCTCCCCCAGGGCCTCCAGGGATCATTGCAGGCATAAAGATTCTATATGCCTAGAAAAGGGATTTTAGGCCAATTTTCTCTCCACTCTTTTTTTTTTTAGTTGTTAAAACATTTTTAACAAATCCCATATCAGTAGATCTCAAGGCATGACCCCTTCCAGTCAGGATTCAGACCTGGATATGGTACTGAGACTGTATTGGTCATGCTGATGGATGATCTCTGGCGAGAGCGGGATGGCAGTCATCCATCCATCCTTGCTCTTCTTGACCTCTCAGCGGCTTTCGATACCATCGACCACGGTATCCTTCTGGAATGGCTCCGAGGACTGGGGATCCAGGGCATGGTATGGTCCTGGTTTTCCTCATTTCTGAGGGGCTGGACCCAGTTGGTGTGGTTGGAGAGTGAGAAGTCCAGGCCTAGGTCCCTAAAATATTTGGTGCCTCAGGGCTCAGTACTCTCTCCTCTCCTATTTAACATCTACATGAAGCCACTGGGTGAGATCATCCGTTCTCACGGGGTGCGGTACCACCAGTATGCGGATGATATACAATTGTACATATAAGCCCTTGGGGACCCCAGTGATGCAGTCAAAGTCCTTTCCAGTTGTCTGGAGGCAGTTGGGGTCTGGATGGGGGCAAATGGGTTACAGCTGAATCCTAGTAAGACTGAGTGGCTGTGGATGGGGGGTCCTGTGCTATCCCGGGAGCTTCCATCTTTGGTTTTGGATGGGGCTATTTTGCCCCAGACCAACCCGGTGCGCAACTTGGGGGTCCTCCTGGATTCACGGCTGCTGCTAGAAGAACAGGTGGCAGCTGTGGCCAGGAGGGCCTTCGCCCAACTTCGGGTGATTCGCCAGTTGCACACGCTCCTGGACCGGGACTCTTTGCTCATGGTCACTCATGCTCTGGTGACCTCCAGACTAGATTATTGTAATGTACTCTACATTGGGCTGCCCTTAATGACTATTCGGAGGCTGCAGCTGGTCCAGAATGTGGCAGCCCAGGTGGTGATGGGGTGTGGACGTTATGCTCATGCCTCACCACTGCTTCAGGAGCTGCACTGGTCCCCCTTCGGGGGGAACCGAGGATCGCGTTTGCATCGGCTGAAACGAAGAAGGGTGCACCTGTGGATTTAGCCAGTGACGGGCAGAGAGAGGGAGTAAAGGTATCAAGAGAACTTTCTCAGCATCTGGAGTCGTACCCCAGATATGTATTATAGGCAGTGGACCTGCTGGCTTCTACACAGCACAGCATCTCCTGAAGCCAGATTTAACCATGAAGGATAATCCTATGAGGCATGGCAGATTGATCCTTAGAAAGGAGATGGATGTTCGGGCCTTTCTCTTGCTGTTCAAGGACACTAATCAGGGAAAAAGTGTGGCTCTGAGAGAGCTCTCCTGGGTCCCCACCATCGGCCCAGGATGGGAGCCACCTGCGGACACCAGCCCCATCTCCCTCTGGCCCTGCCTTAACCGGAGGGATAAGAGGGCGCCCGACCTGCAGCTGGGACACTCTCCTGGGTCCCTGCCATCGGCCCAGGATGGGAGCCACCTGCGGTTCTCTCCCCGGGCCAAGTCGGTCAGGGGAGATGGGAGCATCAGCCCAGCTGTGCCTTATTCTCAGCAGGGACTTTAGAAGCTGCTGCCGCCGAGATGCTGAAGCTGACACACCACCTCGGCTCTCTCCCCTGGTCTATGGTGAGAGTGGGGGGGGGGCAGGGAGAGAGACAGAGGGCCAGAGACAGGCTGATGTTGCCTTCTCTGTGTCCGCACCGGCCCTTTGGAACCTCTTGCCAGTAGAACTGTGTCTCCAGACGGAGTTGTTGCCCTTTAGAAAAGAACTAAAAACCTGGCTGGCGGGCCAAGTTTGGGGTGCAGGTGGACGGGCAGCTTCTGTTGGGTGGTTTATATAGGGGAGGATGCCTGCCCCATGGGTTCTTCGGTTCCTGCACCCCTCTCATTTTAGGGGTGGGTTCCTATTGCTGGTTTTTATCTGTTTTTATTTGTTTTTATCTGTTTTTACCCACTGTGTGAACTGCCCGGAGTCAGCTTTGGCTGAGTGGGCGGTATAGAAATTTAACAATCAATCAATCAATCAATCAATCAATCAATCAATCAATCAATCAATCAATCAATCAATCAATAAATAAATAAATAAATAAATAAATAAATAAATAAATAAATAAATAAATAAATAAATAAATAAATAATACCTATCAATAAAACAGTTGATTATAAAACTGTAAGTCAACAACATTGATCCTAAATGTAGACCATTCTGCATACAGTATATGATACCTCAAGCCAATATTTTTAATACATATGCATAGTTTTAAAAAGTGTTTTACCCCATTGTCTCTCTGTCCAGGATGGCAACCTTTTTGTCACAAGTAACAAATTGGATTCAACCTTCAAACACAGTATTCAGATATCCACTTTCTTCTAAGTAAGTAAGCAAAGACAGATTCTTTATTCAACAGCATGGTCTTTTTTTATTCACATCTTAAGGTGTATTGTTGTAATTGATGGGTATTTCTGAGTTTAACTTTCTTGCTTATTGTTTCTTTGGTATTTAATGCCGAGGACAGGTGAATGATGACATGTTTCTCTCTCTTGAAGAACCTATTTAAAATGTCATTTCCACAGAAAACAACAATAACTGTGATGTGTAAACTCATGCATAAATGTCCAAGCAATATTAATATTCTTCAGAATATTTCTAGGCTTTGTTGAATGGGAATGTAATGGTTTGAAAGGTCACATTTAAAATAACGTGTTACCTGGGCAATTTTTCAGAGTAGCAAAATGAGTTGTCTCTAGATATAAATTTGCACAGAAGGAAATGGAATGTTAAGTATGTCTCTAAAAGATCTTGTTCTTCCATTATCTACCATCTTTCTTTGCAACCTTGAGTAACTTTCTTACACAAGGAAATCTAAAAAGATCACGATGAAGGAACCTTTAAGGTGAACCTGTAGCTGACAGATATAAAGTTGCCAGTTTGCCTGAACTTTTGTTTAAATCTGTATAAGAGAATCCTGAGGACTGCTGCACAAAGACCCAAGATTCAGTTTGGGACCAGATTTCGAGTATCTTCCTAGACATCTGAGGTGAAGGAGGAGGAGGAGGAAGACGATGACGAAGAAGAAGACAAAGACGAAGAAGATGAAGAAGAATGCCGTCAAGCCAGTTCTGACTTATGGTGACCTTTTCTAGGGTTTTCTGGACAGAGAATACAAAGAAGTGGTTTTCCATTCTCTCCATCTGGGGGTGCCCTGGCTCTATGCAGCTTACCAAAGGCCACACAGACTCGCTCTTCTCTCTGGATGAACAAAGGAGGACTGAAGCCCTCTGGCTCTCTAGCCAGGTACTTAAACCACCAAGCTATCTCACATGATAGTGCCTTCCAGTTCGCATTTCTTTTGGTATCAAAGTTTGATTTTGTTTTAGTGCATGCACACAAGTCCACCACAAGAATGGGACTGATGTCAATGCCACAAATAAATAGGAAGGAATGTTGATGTACAAAACAAATGTTGATGTCGCTAGTATAGGAATAGACTATTTATCTTCACACAAACTTTGCTATCACTTAGGAATAAATACATCAAAAGCCTTGGTTTTCACTGTATTTCTGTAAAGGTAGTGATTCTGCTCTCCAAGACAAATTTATTCTTTTTTCCTGCTTGGATAGAAAACTTGTATTATGCAACAACATATGAAGCTGAGAATAGTCATTTCTCTGAATTTAGCAGCTGTATATATTTGAACCTAGATCAGATCATATAGATCCTTAGGTGGAAAATATAACCTCAAAATGTATAACATAGTTATGTTGCCCATATTTTCATTACTATTAATAAATAATAAAGATATAGTGTCCATAAATATTCTTTCATTTTACTTCTTTTGAACTGGTGGACTGCTCTGTGCTATGAACTCCAAATGAAACATTTCCTACCAATTCATCACTTTTTGCACTGATTTAGTTGCATGGTCAAAGAAATACTGAAGCCATAATATTTTCCATTTAGAATGGCGGGTCCCTTTACTCAAGCAGTATAAATCAAAATGAAGTTAAGGCTGGAAATATAGTTTCAAGTGCAATTCTGTAAGGTATTTCCCCAAGACTGAATTAATTCTACAATTTATAGTAAAATTACCCATCCTTTCAGGTAACTGTATGACCCATTCATTGCTTTAAAAGAAGTAAACCGTTGTTGCTATTATGTGCTGTCAGGTTGGTGACCCTGTGAATGAGAGTTCTTAAAAATGTCCTGCCCTCAACATCCCCTGCTCAGCTTCTGTAAAGCTATATCTGTGGCTTCGCATAGGGAGTTGATCCATATCACATTTGGTCTTCATTTTTTCCTGCTGTCTTCCAATTCTGTATTTCTCATTCATTGCTTTTTTAAAAATTTTTTTATTGATTTTTCAAAATATATAACAACATTCAAAACATAATAAAAATACAAATATTCCAACACAATCAAAGAAAAATAACTATGAAAAAAAAATAAGAATACATATACATCAAAAACAGAAAAAGAACAAGAAAAAGAAGAACCTCTTTATATTCATCCTAATTATCTTCTTGGTAATCTGTTATGACCTTAGATTCTATCACAGTATAAGGATTTCTTACTTACACACTATACTTTTATCTTATTATTAACCATTATCCTCCATGTCTAATCTGCATATTTCAAATCTACTTTTATATCCAAAATTTGCTTTTATTCAACTTTTCAACCTTACTAAAAACCATTAGACTTCCATTTTAACATTTACCAAGTATTTTCCCAAATACATTACATACATCATCACATTACATACATCATCACCCTGTGCTATATACATTGCCCTGAAGGATGTGGAATTTCCCATTAATTTCTATTGTACCCAAAATTTCATTTGGTCTGGTGCCGGTTTGTTCATTCCGTCTCTCGTCAGTGAATAATCAACAAATTGTCACCATCTATTCCAAAATCTATTTTCTTTTGTTATACCTTTTTTAAAGTTTAACTCCCATGTTAATTTTTCATTCAATGCAAGATCCCACATCTGCTTATACCACTCCTCTACCTTTAGCACTAAATCATTTTTCCAATTTTTTTGCAATACACATTCTACCCATTGTAAGCATTATAGACAACAGTTCTTTCTTATCATTATCTAAACTCATATTATCTACGTCCATCAGCAAAATGTTATTTGGCCCCAATTTGAGATGTGATCCCATAATCTTAACAATCTCGTTCTCAATTTTTGCCCAAAATTTTCTACCACCTTACATTTATACCACATATGAACATATGTACCCAACGTATTTTTGCATCTCCAACACATCTTGTTATTCTTTTTATCTATCTGATGTAGTCTCATAGGGGTCAAATACCACTTCCATAACATTTTAAAATTATGTTCCCTTACCCTGACCAACAGGGATCTCATAGTTCTTTTTCTCCATTTATTTTGCCACTCCTTTTCTGTTATCTTCATATTCAAATCTTGTTCCCATGTATTTCTTAATATTTCTTGTGGGTTACCCTCTGTATTTATTATTTTATAAATTTTACTAACCATTCCTTTAATTCCAATTTCCTTCTTCCTTATCTTCCATATTAATTCCTCAAATTCGGTCCTATGTCTTTCCAGGCTCTGTTCCCTCAAATAATTATTATTCCACTTGTTCACCATCACTATCTGAAACCAATTCAACTTCATCTGTGTGTATAGCTCTCGTTTCATCACTTTATCTCTACAGACTCATAACCAATCTCTCAGCAGGAAAACCCCATTCACCAACAAAATTTCTCTCATCTCATTATCCATTCTTATTGGGAACTTTATCAGATCTTCATTCATTGCTTTTAAAGCAATAAACTCAAGTGGCCTGGATTGACTATCATGCTATCAGACATCTGGTAGCATGATATTCCACTCAGGTCACTTGAGTTTATTTCTTTTAAAGCAATGAAGACATCTGGTAGCATGACAGGACTTTCTTCCTTTTCTCCTTCAACCCTTTTTTGTTGTTCAGTCGCACAGTCGATTCCGACCACTTGCGACCCCACAAACCATTGCCCTCCAGGCGCCTCTGTCCTCCACCATCCTCCTCAACCTACTCAGCTCTGTGCCCATTGAGTCTACAATACTATCTAGCCATCTCATTTTTGGCCACCCCCTTCTTCTTTTGCCCTCCACCTTTCCCAGCATCAAGGCTTTCTCAAGTGAATTTCATTTTTTCATTTCACTTTTTATTTGTATACCACTTTTTCTCAGCCCGAAGGTGACTCAAAGCAGGTTACAGCAAAGCAAAAAGCAGTAGAATGAATATCAACAATACAATGGAAATGCAGAGATTCAAAAATTAAGAATCACAATGTGCTATACAATCAAAATATCCAACAAAAGGACAAATGGCAAAAAATACAATACAAAATATAAATAAAGGATTCAATATAGTATCACATAAACATGAACAATAAAAGCACAATATATAATACAATAGTACAATAAGCCCAGTAAGTACAATACATTTCAAATGGAGCCCGGCTCAATGTTTGGACAGAACCCGGAGCTCAATGTCAAGGATGGAGCCCAAGGCTTGATGTTCTCAATGGAGCCCGGGCTCAGCGTCCCATGATGGAGCCTGGGGTTCAGCTTAGGAAGGCCATGGGGAAGAGGCCAAAAAGGGACTTTCTGACCATGCTGACTGCCTCACAACAGGGACCAATCTCTCCCCCGCCCTCACTTGCACCAAGGGCGGGCGTCCAGCGGCTCTGGCGGGTCCAGTGGGGTGAAGATCTTTCTGGCCATGCAGGCTGTCTTCTTCCTCCCTGGTCGGTGCTGGTCAAACAGCAGCGATGGTCTCAGCGGCAGGGTGAGCGGCTTTTGAGAGATATGAACAAAACCATTGAGGAACAATTGCAGGCATTACATGATATAATGTCCCAATATTATAATGGGGTAAACAACCCCTGGGATTTCTTAACTATTTTGTTACCTGATTTAAGTTGGTTAAAAGGTGTGTTTGTGACTTTATTAGGAATGAAGTCTATAGGAATTATATGTTGTATTTGTCTTCCATGCATCCCACCATTAATATCTACCTGAAGGAATTTGATCCATCCATATTGAGGATATTAAAAGTACTATGGAACAGAAGTTCTATATTTGTAAAAGGGTGGAATATGTTGCAGCAATGTTAGAATAATATTGAATAGTTAAGAATAATTCAGAATAAGAAATGTTGAAATGATGTAGTAGCATTGTCTCATATAAACCAGAAGATGTTATTTCCTATGCCCTCTAAAGGATAAACAAAGTGTTATCTAGAGTTGCAGGTATTTTATTAGCTCATGCATGGAGGAAAACAGGAAGAAGTGTAAACAATGTATATTTTATTGTGTTGTATTGCCAAAAGAGATTTATGGTGAGAACATCGAATTGTGGGAACATCGTTGTTTGTGAGAATCTTAGTCTGGAAATGTACTGTACTAGACTTTGACAACCTATACCTATAAAAACTGTTTGTTTTTTGTAGCCATGGCAATATTCCAAGAATACCATCTATTGGATATGCCCCATCTTATTTTACTTGATCAAATAAACTAAGATGTATTAAAGCCAAAACCTCTGATCTAGGTTTGCCATACATCCTGGAAAACTGGGATTGTCCTGGATTCAAGGTCAGAAAAATTGTCCCGGCCAGTTTAATAAAAATCATGTTAAAGTCCTGGATTTCTAAAACTTACTAAGTGTGTATTATAACACACCATTGAAATAAATTTGAACTCTCGCCATCAAACAAGCGATTTCCTGCAACATTGGAGTTGGAGTATACCTGGAGACAAATCCTCGCCTCTCTCTCTCTCTCTCTCTCTCTCTCTCACACACACACACACACACACACAATAAATGTGACCAGTGTGTCTCCTGGAACTGAGGACATTAAGAGTTGACCACGACACGACTTCTCAGAAGTACAACAGGTCATCATACAGTAAGAACTGTTGTAAATAAATTCATTTATGCATTGATATATTTAATGTGAAAGTGTTTTATAGCTATCATTATATTATGTTTGTTTTTAAAAAAAGCTATTTTGTAGATAACCCGCCCATTTTTGTCAAGTATACATCTGTCCTGGTTTTGTGGGAGAGAATTATGGCAACTCTACTCTGATCCAGAACTTCTATTGGGAAATGCTGGTCTGGGTATAAAGATATGCATCAACAAAGCCACATTGATTTTGTATGTTTATTTCCATGGAATCATACATGTTCAGTAGTAAGTGATGCAGAAATTTTCTATTTTGCAGTTTCTGGAATGAAGGAGTTAGAGATCTTCACAGGAAGCTTTTCTTACTGTCTTTATCATCTACATATTAATTGAGCAACAGTAATAAATTGGAATAAAGTGTTCTCCCTAGATTCTTGCTGTGGTAGCAAAGCTTTACAATGGTATCACAAGAAGCTGCATTTCAGCTCCCAAAGGCAGAAAACACTTCACAGGAAAGCAATCAAATATATTGCATTCTTAGAAGTCAGCGGGAAGAATGGAGGATATTCCGTCTAGTGCTCAGGTTGGCCTGGGTCAACTGGTGATGCTGTTTGTATCCTCTGAAGGAAATAAAAACATAGTTGAGGCCAGTGGGAGTACATGGGTTTTAAATGCTTCTTAAAATATACATTTAATGAGATGTGCCTTTATAATTGAATACTTGCCTCTTAAGAATATTAAGATATGCTCTACTTCAAATTAAAAGTGATTGTATATATGACTCCATTAATTTACATGAGTAATCTCCAAATAGATCAGGGGTGGCCAAACTATGACCCACAGACTTGATCCGGTCCCCAATGTCAAATCATCCAACCCATGCCACCCACACTGCTCCCTCATGCGGAAGTAAAACATAGCCATAAATAAGCAAAATGCTGCTATAAATGTAGGTGCATGTATGACAATGTTTTGCGTATGCATGGGCACATTTTACTTCTGCTTCCAGTGGGAGGAACCACTTTATGGGCCCACTGAACAATGTGATCAGCCCATGGCCTGAAAAGTGTGGCCATCCCTGACATAGACCCTTCACTGAAGGAAAAAAAAGACCTTTTATCAGTGGGGGACCTATGCGTAGATTACTTATGTAAATTAATATTGTTACAAATCAGAAACTTGTTAATGACATAGAGGATAACACTCACAAACAGCCTGTAGTGAGGAAATGTTTGTGCACTGGTTCATATCCCCCCTCTGCCCAGTCAAACCAGGGTTTCTGATAATTTCAAGAGAGGGAGTCTGACCCCTCTGCTCCTATCTACTTCATGCCATTATACCCCACTGTATTCCTGAAATCCATTTGCAATGAACTTAAATATGGTATTGGTTTGTGAGCTAAAATGAATGCTGTTATTGCTTTCCCTCCTAACAGAGGGTGACAAGATGCTTGGAATTTGGCTTTCGGGCCAGGTGTGAATTCTTTTTCTCTTGGATAGTCAAAATATGCTAGGACTGTGAGAACAGAAGGAGGAATGCTAGATACTGAATGTGGAGTCTTTTGGGGTAAGAGAGAGGAAGAGAAAGGACAGAGGATGAAATATGTTTTTTGTTATCTTAGAAGAAACACAATTGTTTAAGGATGTTCAAAGCAGGAGGAGAGATTTCTACCTATGCTTGCTCATGAGTAGAAAAATGTAATCTTGATTGTGTTAGCTGACTAGGTCATGAAATATTGATAGATAGATATTCCTTTCTTGTTCTAACAAGAAAAGGGGGAAAATAAGAATGTTCCTTTTTATTTTTATGCTGTTTTTCTGTTTTTAATCTTTAATCAATTTTTCTTCATACAATAAAACTTCACTTTTTATAGAGAAATTTTTGGACTTTTTATTTGGAGCATAAGGTGGTGAGAGAATTCCAGTTCCTTTTGAAGCTTTATTGGCATTTTGCTACCCAATTTACATTGCTAAGTCCTACCTGATCTTGTTTGTTTGTAAGCATTAAAAAAACCCCACAAGGATTGAAATCTATCACAGATTTTTCTAGCCTGGGGCAGAACCTCATGTACTCTGAAGCAGCAAATGAAAGCGCGGCGCCAAAATGGCCACCGCGATCTTTGCGCGCCCCCCACCCGGACTCAGACATCCGGGTGAGTTAGGGGGCGTGGCCACCCCTCTATAAAAGGGGTGGCCACGAGGCAGCCGAGCTGCCATTTTGGAAAAGCGACGGAGAGGAGAAGTTTTCTCCATCGCTCTTCGTTTCTTTAGATCCGCAGTTGGCTGTCGAGCCTTGCGGATATTCAGGGGCTGTAGTGGCTGAGTGGTTAAGGCGCTGAACTTGACGACTAGAAGGTCGGCAGGTCAGCTGTTCGATTCACAATCTTCGGCTTTTTAGCCATCTGGTGCTTGCGATCCCCGAACGGGATCTTTTCTTCATTATGCCTCCCAAGAAGAAGGCTACGGCGACTCAGGCGCGCCCGAAAGGGAGGACCTTGCCTGGCGGACGGCAGTCGGGTCGGAGGACCGCGACTGCGCCTCCGCAACAGGACCCCTTGTCACATTCACCCACCGGGACCGGTGGGATGGGGCAGCTTAGGCCATGGCCCGCGGCTCTGCAGCCTCAGACTGGCCCTACAGGGGCTTCGGCCCCCGGCCCGCAATTGCCGGCCATGTGCCTTGATCACGGGGGAGGGCCTGGTGCGGTTGCACAGCAGGGCTTACCTCCGGCCCCTCATGGGCCGGAGTTTTGGGCATGGCCCTATTTGGGACCTGGCTCTCAAGTCGGGGTACCTGGACCATTACCCAGCGGGCCGTCCGGCCCACCTGGACCCCTTTATGCTGGGGGATCTGCGCCAGTGGATGCATTACTGGCACGCGTAGCCGCGCTAGAGGCATCCCTAGGGATCACCAATAACCCCATTGGGGGGGGGGGTTCACTGCCATCTGGGGCCCCCTTTTGCCTGCCTGCTACCACGACAGTCGCCACTCTGCAGCAGGCGGCCAGTCGGGTTGAGTTGCTCGAGGCACGCAGGCCTGTGCCCGCCGCGGTCTCGCAGCTCCCCGTACATCCTGAATTGCAGACAGGTAGTGGTCGGATGTGTCCTCAGAGCTCGATTGCGGTCACGAGCTCCGACGCCCGCCATGGGCCGGAACCCCCAGTGGGGGCGGCTCACGGGGGTGCACCCAGTGAGTATCAGGCTCAAGCTAATGTCCCCACATCACAATCCACTTCCGGGGATAGGTTTCAGTGGCCATGGCCTCGTAATGTCGGGGCGGGTGGGTATCAGTTCCCAGCTTACCCGGGTGCAGCTTGGTCCCATACTGGCATAACATTGGGCGGGGGGGGGGGGGGGGGGGTTCCGCCCCCGGGGCTATACCGGGTGTCGCAGGGACTGTCCACGCTCCTCTCTTGATACCCCGTGTAAATACTGTGCCAGTGTTGGCATTGCCGACGGCCGGGTATTCCTTGCCCCTTGGGGATCATTTGTCCCAGGCCACAAGGGAAAAGATTTGGCGGGGGGAGTATGTCGATATTTTCTCCCTGTTAAACCGGGAGCCCACCAAGGAGGAAAAAGAAGGGCAGGATGATAAGGACAAAGAGCTGGCTCGCTGTCGCGAGCCACCATGTACCTGGGCCAACTGGTTACCCGCATATCTCATTTATATGGCGGTGTACCTTAAGGCTCGGCCTGACCTGGCCATTCCTATGGTCCAATATTTGGACAATATTTACAGGGCAATGGTGGATTTTCCTGGCCCATCGTGGTTGGCTTACGATGAGGAATTTAGAATGAGAGTGCCCTTACACCCGGAGATGAGGTGGGATGAGCCATGTCAGAAATTGTGGCTTTTATACATGACCCCACGCGCCCGGCGCCTGGGAAGAGGTACCATTGTGGCCATGCGGTCCAGCGAGCTGCCCCAACACAGGCTCCCTGCCAGCTGGCGGGGCAGGGGGTTCCAGCCCGCTTGCTGTGTTGGAGTTTCTCAGCCAATGGTGTATGCAATAGAAAACAGTGCCGATACAAACATGAGTGTCCCTCTTGCGCTGGCCCCCACGCCGCCGCTGCGTGTCCGCGAGCCGGTGGGTCACGGGGCAGAGGTAGAGGTGGACAAGGAGCGGGCAGACCTGCCGTTGATGGAGCTGGTCACTCAAAAGGCCCCCTCCCCGGTTAACGTAGCTATGTTGGAGCGGTGGCTCTCGACTTACCCGAGGAGGGAGGATGCCAGGTATCTCCTCGAGGGTTTCCAGCGGGGCTTTCGCATCCCATTCAAAGGGGAGCGGTGCCCCCAAGATGCTCCTAATTTACTTTCCTTGAAGGGTAGGGAGGAGGTGGCTGCCCTGAGTATCGCTAAGGAGGTTAATGCAGGTAGGGTTGCTGGCCCCTTTCCTATACGTCATTTGACCAGGCCCTGCGCATGGTGCGCTCTTGTGGCCCGGGTGCACTTCTGGCCAAATGTGACATTAAGTCGGCATTTTGGTTGTTGCCAGTGCACCCGGGTGACTTTGAGTTATTGGGTTTTAAATTCCAAGGGAAATTTTATGTTGATAAAGCCATGCCTTTTGGCTGCTCGATTTCCTGTTCAGCATTTGAACGTTTTAGCACTTTCCTTCAGTGGGCCTTTGTTCGCAGGTCTGGGTCCCGGTCTGTAGCCCATTACCTCGATGATTTTTTGTTCGGGGGTGAACGTGGCTGGGACACGTGCACGCGTCTCCTCAATACATTTCAGACGCTAATGCAGGAACTTGGTATCCCTTTAGCGCCCGAAAAGACCGAGGGCCCATCAACTAAACTCACATTTCTGGGTATTGAAATTGACACGGTCTCGCAGGCATCCAGGTTACCCATGGATAAGGTTACCCGGATCACTGCGTTGATTTTGGCGTTACTGGCCAAACGCAAGGTGTCATTTCGTGAACTCCAGGTTCTACATGGTCACCTTAACTTCGCCTGCAGAGTGGTCACGCCTGGCAGAGCTTTTGCTCGATGCTTATGCGACACCATGACTGGGTTTTCCAGGCGCTATCACAGGGTCCAACTGAACAAGGGCATGAGGGCTGACATGTTGGTTTGGCTTAAGTTCCTAAGGGAGTTCAACGGGGTGTCATTTTGGAGATCTGACCTATTGGTTTCCCTTAGGTTCCAGGTTTAGTCGGATGCCTCGGGGTCCCTGGGATATGGGATTTACTTTGAGGGGAGGTGGGCCTACAGCCGATGGCCGCCAGCATGCCGGGGCACGGATCGTCTACGTGATCTTACATTCCTTGAGTTCTTCCCGATACTGGGAGCTTTGATGCTACGGGGCGAGGAGTGGGCCAATTCAGTGGTTCATTTCTGGTGTGACAATGCTGCGGTAGTGCACATCGTCAATTCCCAGACATCTAAATCACCCAGGGTCATGGAGTTAGTTCACCAGTTCGTGTTGCGCAGCCTACGCCTCAATGTGCTCTTCAGGGCCAGACATGTACCAGGTATTAATAACGATATTGCTGATGCTTTATCCCGCCTGCAGATCCCCCGGTTCCGCGCCTTGGCTCCGGACGCACAGGAATTCCCCTCACCACTCCCGGACGAGATTTGGACGTTTGGCAAGGAGAGGTGAACCGGGCGATCGGCATTCATTCATTTCATTTCATTTATTCGATTTATACCCCGCCCTACTCGACCAGGGCCGACTCAGGGCGGCTTACAACAGTTAAATCAAATACAATATACAAAATTACAAAAGATACAATGTTACAATACAGCAGTGAAACAATAAAATGTGCAATAACATTTAAGTAGTAACATAACAAAACGGTTACACGATCCCTCAGCTACTAAACATAAGTAGGGTAAAGGGAAAGGGGAGGGGGAAAGGGAAGGGAAAAGGGGAAATACGACATAATACAGTTCATTATGCAATACAAGACAATAACAACATATCAAGCATAAACATAATATAAACAATTAAATAAAAAATAAACAAATACAGAACATAATAACAGTTTACAATGTTACAAGATATAATCAGGAAAAGAAAATAATAATCCAAAGGGGGGGAGGGTCGGAGCCCAAGGCTCAACGACCTTACACAACTCTTAATACGAGCCGGGCTCAACAACTACATTGGAGCTCAGCTCAGTAATAAGCAATAATACCATAATACACTCTACAAAATACAAAAGAAACAAGACAAATACCGCAATGTCCTCAGCAGCCAAGCCCACAACCATGGTGGGGCCACGGACGAGAACGTCATCATGCGGCATCCTTCGGCTCCCTCTGGCCACGGGAGCCCTTTTAACCTCCCCACCCGGTGGCAGGGGGTGGGGAGGGACGGCTTCGCGCGGCGGCGGCGGCGTCTTCGGCTCCCTCGGCCAGGGAGCCCTTTTAACATCCCTGCCCGGTGGCAGGGGGCGGGGAGGGACGGCTTCGCGCGGCGCAGCGGTGGCGGCGGCATCTTCGGCTTTTGCACTTTTGCACTGGCTAGACTTCCATGCCAAGTAGATTAGGACCGTGATGGCGAACCTTGGTACTTAAGATGTTCTTGGAGTTCAATTCCCAGAAGCCCCCGTGAATCCACACGCGTAAGACGTATCACCATGCATTCAGTCAATTTACAAATTTTTGTGCGCAACTCCGGTTGCCCGAGGTGTGGCACATTCCAGTCGACCATGTTCTCCAATTGTTCTCCAATTTATGGTCTACCTACACAGTCAGGGCCTAGCTCCCCGCACCATAGCATCCAGGCTATCAGCACTGGCATTCATGGCCAAAGTGAGGGGTTCTGCTGACAACATGAATGATTTCCGTATATGACATGTTTTGGAAGGGTGGACACGGGAACGTGGACGCCGCCCGGACAATCGCCACCCAATTTCTCCAGGGGTTCTTACCCACCTTGCACGAGGCTGGCATGATCTGTGTTTCGACAGGTATGAGACAGCTCTGTTTCATGCGGCTACCACGGTGGCCTTTTTTGGAGCGCTCCGCATCAGTGAGTTGGTGCTACTGTCTAAGGCGGATGCGGCTCGTAGGGCACTGGAACTCGAAGATGTCTATGTCTCCAATGAGTGGGCTCAGTTGAGGATACGGTCCTCAAAAGTTGATCAGCACGGTGTAGGCAGTGGTGTTAGACTGCTACGATGTTCCATTGCAGACATCTGTCCGGTTGGTGCCCTACAAGAGTTCATTGCAGTGCGTGGTACGCACCCTGGCCCGTTTTTCTGCCACCAAGATGGGTCTACCCTTACTAAATTTCAATTTTGGAAGGTGACCGGTAAGGCACTGTCCAGTGTTGGCCTCCTTGGGGCTCGTTACGGCACCCATTCTTTTAGAATAGGAGCTGCTTCTACTGCGGCTGCATTTGGGTACTCTGAGGCTGAGATACGCCGTATGGGGAGGTGGGGATCTAAGTGTTTTGAATTATATGTTCACCCTCTTCAAGTATGAGTACCAGATAAGTCACTGTCCAGTATGGCTGGTGGCAGTATGGCTGGTGGCCCATAGCTATGTGCACTGGGTAGCGCAGTACGCTGCGGCAACAGAGTGGGGACCCCAGCTTGGACTACGTGCCTCCACATGTATCAGGTGGTATGGTAAGCGTGGAATGTTATGGCGGGAACTGTTGCCATTCCTTTTCTCCATCAGGGATGCTGAACCGCCTGATGTCTTGGTGCTGCACCTCGGGGGCAATGACCTAGGCCAGGTCACTGGCCTTTCCTTAAAACATACGATCTGCAGCGACCTAGCTTATTTGCATTATGTGTGGCCTGTCACAACGCTGCTATGGTCGGACATCATACCTCGTCACGCTTACAGGGGGGGTATCAACCTCCAGGCCCTTGACCGCGCTCGTCGCTCGGTGAACAGGGCGGTTGCCCGGTTCTTTGCTGACAAGGGTTTGGGGCGGGTCATCCGACACCCCAACATTAGTCTCCAAAATTATGATCTTTACACAGGGGATGGGGTCCATCTGTTGCCCAGAGGCATGAACCGCTTTTTGGAAGATTTGCAAGCAAGCCTCTTGACCGAGCTGACGGTCTGGGGGGGGGGCGGTGAGTCTTTATTAAGCCTCCCCGTGTGGCGGGTAGCACTGGTAAGGTAAATATTGATGACCCACAGGTATCCGGCAGGTTCGCAATTGACTGGCCAACACTAGATAGGTACAAGTTGTTAACGTTGACCGGTCAACGATGAACCAGGCAAGGGGGTGATGGCAGGAGCTCTTCAGCATGCATCACCCCGTGATTTTACGGATACACATCAGAGGGTGGGGTCAGTAGATAGTTTATTGACTACGGTCAACAATTTGTTTGTTGTAAACAAACAAATTGATACAAATGGATACATTGTAGCCAATTGCCATTGGCAATTTTGGGAGGAACCTTACCAGTGTTACTGCGGCCTGCTTGCCTTAAGAATTATAATTGGCTGAGTACCAATTGAAATTTATAATTCGGACTAGGGCATGAATCAATAAATGTGGCCCAATGCCGTTATCCATATACCGGTGTCTGAGTCTTTCTTGGGGGGTGCGCCTGCAAAGGTCTTTGCAGGCGCACCCCCCCAAATAAAGACAAAGACACCGTTATTGGATTTAAAGCATTGGGCCCACTTTTATTGAATAATGCCCTAGTCCGAATCATAACTTCCAATTGGTGTTTCATCCAATTGTGAATATTTAAGGCAAGCAGGCCGCAGTAGCACTGGTAAGGTCCCACCCAAAATTGCCATTGGCAATTGGCTATTATGTATCAATTTGTATCAATTTGTTTGTCGTCACAAACAAATTGTTAACCGAAGTCAATATGCTATTTATTGCTATCTATTGACCCCACCCTATGACGTGTATCCGTTAAAATATCAAGGTGATGCAGGCTGTCAAGCTCCTAGCACCACCCCGTTCATGGTTTGCCCTTGACCGGCCAAGCCTGTTTCCCCTGTACCTATCCTCATGTTGGCCCATCAAAGTTGAACCTGCTGGATACCTATGGGTCATCAATTTTACCTTACCAGTGCTACCCGCCACACGGGGAGGCATCCATGATGACTCACTGCCCCCCCTGACCGCCAATTCGGTCACCAGGCCCGCTTGCACATCATTCAAAAAGAGGCCCATACCTCTTGCTGACAGGTGAACCCCATCTCCGGAATACAGGCTAAAATCCTGTAACCCTATTCCCGGGTGACGAATGGCTGTCCCCAAGCCGTTCTCGATAAGGAACCGGGCAAAGGCCGTCTTCACTGACCGCCGGGCATGGTCCAAACCATCGGGGTCAATGCCTCCCCTATAATAGTATCTCAGCACGATGTCTGACCATAGGAACCATGTGTATGGCCCTAAATGGTGAAGAAACACCAGGTCACTGCACACGGAATTAGGTAATGCCAGGCCAGTGATCTGTGCAAGATCATCGCCTCTGAGGTGCATAATTAAAAACATCAGGCAGTCCGGCATCCCCAATGGACATCAGGAATGGTAACAGTTCCACCACCTCGTGCCGCGCACACCATACCACTGCATACGCGCGGTTGCACATAGCCCGAGATGGGGTCCCCACTCCTACGAAGCCGCGTACTGTGCCGCCCAGTGCACATAACTGTGTCCCACCAGCCACACTGCCACCGTTGTGCGGAAACACACAGGGTCTGTAAGAGAAGGGGAGAGAATTGAGAGCATAACAAGGCACCCATGCATTGAGGGGACGGACATACAGATAAAAACACGCAGATCCCCGCCTGCCCATGCGACGTATGTCAGCCTCCGAGTACCCAAATGCAGCCGCAGTTGATGCAGCGCCTATCCGAAATGAATGGGTACAGTAACGAGCCCCAGGGACCCCAGCACTGTGAAGTGCCATCCCAGTAATCCTCCAGAATTGTAATTAGGTAAGAGGAGACCCATCCTGGTGGCAGAACAACTGGCCAGGGCGTGAACCACGCGCATCCACAAATGCATGTAGGGCACAAACCAGACAGATGGCAGCATCATGCTACTACCCTTTCCTCGCTGACCGGCCCTTGAGGAGCGAATCCTTCACAGAGCCCACTCCTGGTCAAGCGACATATCTTCCAGTTCCAGTGCCCTACGGGACATGTCCCCTGTTGAAAGTGGGACCAGGTCACTGATTCTCAGAGCCCCAATGAAAGCCACGGAGGTAGCTGCCTGAAAATAAGACTCTTCATACGGATCATAATGAAAGCCATGCCAACCTCTAGCAAGGCTTACCAGCAGAAAAAGGGTAACAGGGTGACGTGTGTCCGGGCGGCAGCTGCGTTCACGTGTCCACCTCTCCAATACACGGCATATTCAGAAGACACCCATGTGAGCAGTGTAACTCCGTGCCTCAGCCATAAATGCCAAGGCAGAAAGCCTGGTGGCAATGATGCGTAGGGCGAGACCTTGGTCAGGAAGGTGCACCATGTACTGCAAAGCATGATCAACCAGGATCGGCCACATGCCAGGCAGTTGCACCTCCCTACAGAAAGCCCTAAAGTGGGGGAACATGTGCAGAAACGCCCTACGCCCAGTTCACCTCTCCTCACCACAGGTCTACATCTCGCTCAGAAGTGGAGAGGGAAGTTCCTCTGTGTCCGGCGCCCCGGCTCGGAACCAGGGGACCTGCAGGTGGGATAAAGCGTCAGCAAAGTTAAAGGTGTAACATGCTGTATAGATCATATCTGCACCTTGTGACTCGGTCCACCCTAAAGCGGCCAGCCCAAGTCTCACTGTCCCTAGTCCTATCCAGTGGCCAATCAGCTGTATCCATGCCAGATTCCTAGGGGGGGGGGTTTGAGTGCCATGCCTCGGGCATATTGAGGGGCGCACGACCCATGCTGCAATGAAGAGGATGATATCTCAGGTACTACAGTCAGGCGCACAGCCTCCCACCGTAAGGAGGATGACCACGTCAAAGGCACACAGAGGAGGTGTGCTGCCTCATGCCAAAAGAAAGGGGACCTTGCCTCAGTTACTCCCATGAGGTGCCTGCCTCATGCCACAATAAGAGGACCATGCCTCAGGTACTCCCATGAGTCCCCCGCCTCATGCCGGAGTAAGAGGACCGTGTCTCGTGTATCCCCTTGAGGTGCCCCGCCTCATGACACAGTAAGAGGGCCATGCCTCAGGTACTCGCCTGAGGTGCCCTGCCTCATGCTGTCATAAGAGGACCATACCTTGTGTTCTCCCATGAGTTAGCCTGCCTCATGCCTCAGTAAGAGGGCCATGCCTCCGGTAGTCGCATGAGGTGCCTTGCTTCACGCCACGGTAAGAAGACCATGCCTCAGGTACTCCCATGAGGTGTCCCGCCTCATACCACCATAAAAGGACCATGTCTCTAGTACCACCATGAGGTACCCCGCCTCATGCCGTCTAAGAGGGCCACGCCTTGGGTGCTGCAGTAAGAGGACCATTCCTCAAGAACTCGCATGAGGTGCCCAGCCTCATGCCGCCATAATAGGACCATACCCCAGGTACTCCCATGAGGTGACCCGCCCAATACCACAGTAAGAGGACCATGCCTCGGGTACTCCCCTGAGGTGCCCCACCTCATGCCATATTAAGAGGACCATGCCTTAGGTGAACCCATGAGGCACCCTGCCTCGTGACCAAAAGGAAGTGGGCCATGCCTCTGGTACTCCCATGAGGTGCCCTGCCGCATGACGCAGGGCAGGCGACCATGCCGCAGGCACATTGAAGAAAGGGGGCAGTTACCCTGTGCCAAAATGAAAAAGGACCATGCCTTGGGTGCCCGGAGGAGGTGCCCTACCTCATGCATAAGGTAAAAGGACGGTACCTTGATGACTCTAATGAGGTGCCCAGCCGAACGTCGAAAAGAGTAGGGCCATGTCTCAGGCACACTGAGGGGGCTCACCACCCCAAGCTAAAATAAAGAGGGGGAACCTCGGGTACCCCAAAGCACAGGGGAGCCTCACGCCCAAGGAAAGAGGAGCATGCCTCATGGTACTGATGTCCCTGAACCTTGCAGAACTAAGAACCGTGTGGCAGCTCTGTTCACTGATCGCTGGGTATGGTCCCAGCCACGAGGATCAAGTCCTCCTTTGTAGTGTTGCCTGTGTATGCTCTGGGACCATAGCAGCCATGACCGCAGCCACATGCGGTGTAAAAAACCTCCAGGTCCATGCGCACGGATACCTCCAACCAAAGGCTGGTGATCCGTGCAAGATCAGCACCTCCCAGGTGAATTACTAGGATATCCTGAGGTGGTGCGTCCCTAATGAACATAAGGAATGGGATCAGTTCTGGGCACCTAATGCCGCGCAGATCAAGTAGGCTGGTAGCCAGGTAGGCCACTCACAAGGGGGCCTACAATGATGGGACAAGTCCTTGTACCCCATCATCTCGCCCCTCCCTTCCCTCCTTGGTTGGTTCCCAGTTAAGGTGAAGATGTCAACATACTCGCCCCGCATATCTCCTCCCTGGTGGCCTGAGACAAGTGGTCCCCAGGGGAAGTGAGTAGCCATCTGTCATCATGGCCCCAAGTCGGCGTGGAGCTAAGCGAGGTAGTGGAGAACAGGCCATATGGCCCGATAGATAATAGCGTTGGTGCAGACAACACCCCCCATATTTGTATGTGGCAGTGTAAATGGTGCACTAATTTGACCACAATACTCACAAGGTGCACCCCCCTTGGCCGTTCCCACCGGGGGTTCTGGCCTCTGAGGGGCGTCAGAGCTCACGATAGAAATCAAGCTCTGAGCCGTCGAAGGTCCAGGCCAGGTCGCATCGGGTACCGGCGGAAGGCCCCGCCGGGAAGGCCGCACGGGGAGCTGCGGCGCACCAACAGGCATAGGTCTGATGGCCTCTAGCAGCTTGACCTGGCTGATGGGCCTGCCGCAGAGCATTGGCAGGCAAAGGGGGAGCAGCTGGATGCGGCCCTGCCCCGGGGTCCTGAGGTGGTAGAGGAATTCTCTCGGAGGCTTCAAAAAGGCAGCAATGCAGCCATACGTGAGCAATCGGTCGAGTCCGGCCCACCGGAACAATGTGGGCCAGATGCAACAGACAGCCCACATGCAGACTATGCCCTAAAATGGCCCGCGAGCTTCAGCCAAGCCCAGGGACACCCACAGCCACCTTAGGGCCATGCTAGTGATCTGGCCCAAGGGTGGAAGGGCAAGGGGGGTGCGCGATCCCACGCTGGACTGCACTGTGCCACCCTGATTAAAAGCAATCATCACATTCATATACCACCCCATGGCACTTAGTGCACTCTGATGGTAGCTACAGGTTAATCAGCAATTTGCCTCCAACATACTAAGATTGAAAGAAAGAATCAACCTTGAGCCTGGTCAGGATCAAACCCACAACCCTTTGGCTGCAAAAAAGCAGCTTAACCACTAAATCACCAGGGCTCTTGCCGTGATACAAGGTCCATGGGGCTTGAAGCCCCCGGTGAGCCATTATGCCCTGCCCCCGTCCGAGTCTTCTGCCTGGATGGCGGTTAGGCAGATGCCCAACTGACCTCATTGGTGGCAGTGGGGGGGTATGAAACAGTACCTCACCCACTGTGCGACCAAGGGGCCACGAACCCCAGCGCCGATCCCCCTGGCGCTCCCGCTTGAGCCGTGGGCCCAGGCAGACTGGGCGGGGGTCGGGGGAGCCTGGAACATGCCTAGCCACCCAGCAAAAGCAAGCGGGCGGAGCGGGTTCCCCCGCTCCGACGTTCGCATAACAAAGAAAACAGGCAGGAGCTGACAATAAAGCAAAGAAAGGCTCCTGTCAAAGCAAGAGCAGCGGAGCGAACTTCTCCGCTCCGTCGCTCTCTCAAAATGGCGGCAAGCCGCCTCGTGGCAACCCCTTTTATGTGGGGGTGGCCATGCCCCTTACTACCCAGATGTCTGAGTCCGGTGGTGGGGGCGCCCGCAAAGAGCGTGGTGGCCATGTTGGCGCCGCGCTTGCCTTTGATGGCTTCCTAAATGGGTGAAGGTCTCTGTCAGGTGTAATGGATCTTGTGGTAGTGGGATAACGGTCTTTGTTATCCTAACACCATTTTGAGTTCCATTGTGGAGAACTCAATGATTTTATCCTCATAGAAATGGTTCTAGCTCTTTTATACCTCTCAGTGCCATAACTAACAATTTTGGCACTCAGGACAAGCAACACAAAAGGCACCCTCAATTTTTTACCATTTATGATTTGAAAATAACAAAAGAAACAATTACAGCATTCAATGTTTTAACAGCATCTCCTGTTCTGTACATAGAAGCAGGGCCAACATCAGAAATTTTCGGGCCCGGTATGTTCCCCCCCCCATTTTGGCCATCCCCCCTCCATGGTTTCTGCATATGCATGGTCTGTTTGTGCATGCATACATCGGTGTTTTCCCAGCAGCACCATGCCCACATGGTTTCCTGTGCATGCATGGTCTGTTTGTGCATGCGCACATCGGTATTTTCCCAGTGCTGACGGCCCCCCGTCACTTTGAACTTTGCCCACTGGCACAGAAGAGTTTGGCTGCACCATCATTCCTATTGAATGCAACATACAGTAATCACAAGTATGCCATTCCATGGGTGTCCAGGTCTTTCCAGTTAAGGGGGGGGGGATGAAGTCTTCAGAACTTAACTTTTGATTTTGATTTGAAGTAGTATGCCTCACTATTAATATTTGTTACAATACTCCAAATTCCACAGATTTGTTCCATTCCCAAGAGTAATTCTCACACTCTTGTAGTCACTCCATGGTAAAAAAACACCAAAAAAAAACAAACAAATGTGCAAACAAATAATGTACAGTAATACCTCATACAAAGTCCGCTTTATACAACATCGTATTCATACAACACCTAATTCCTTGAAAAAAGTTGCCTCATACATAGTCGCTGCGACTTTGTATGAGACATTGGGGTTTTTCCCAGGTAGCGTTGTGCCTGGTCAGTATAAAAGACAGAACACATGCGTGCATTGCTCTTGTGGGTTTTGCACGAGGTAAAGAGTGGTTAAGAGTGGTTTTGAGTGTGATTTTGGATTTTTTGAATTTTTGACATGTTGTTTGACATGTTTTTGTAATGTACTTAGCCTTTAGACAATGATTTCTTAAAGTTCTGTCAGTTTCTTGTCTGTTTCCTTGAGTTTGCCCTGAAGTCTGTGCTGTTACAGTACAATGTATCTCTATGGAAATGATGTTATACAAGGCATCGCGGCAAAGATTTGGACGTTGTATGAGGCATCGTGGATAGAATTTTGCATGCCTCATACAAAGTCCAAATCCGTATAAAGTCCAAACTTGTGGAACCAAGTTTGGATGTTGTATGAGGTATCACTGTATCCATAACTTTAAAAAAAGGAATTTCACTCAAAAAATAAGATGTCAAATTTATTCCTTAAAACAGCTGTTCACCAATGGCTTGGACATTACCTTGCCAACTAAGGATATGAAGAAATCTCACTAACGTCTCTTTTATAGTAAGACAGCTTGTAACAACAAAGCAAAATCCTCTGTTGAGCAAGATAGCATGCATGTTTTTATTCATTATAGTTTTCTTTTTTAAAAAACAAAAAACCTGTGTGATATAGATTGGCCTCAGCTGACCGTGCTTCTCACTCAGATGGTAGAACAACTTGAGGCTGCCTGGCCACTTCCGGTATCTGAAGTGGCCAGGGCCATGTCAGCCTGCCGGTCTGCCTACCTCAATAGGTCATTGCCACCTTTTTCTGGCCCAGTGGACTCTGATTCGGTCGTGATCTTCGACGCTCCGTGGCAGCTGGAACCCCCAGTGGGGGTGGTTGCTGTGAGTGCACCTGGTGAGTATGCAGATCAAGTAAGCTGACACTACATGGGTTCCTGGCCTTTGGCCCCTGTGGCCCAATGGCCTTGGCCGCAGCAGTCAGCTCTGGCATTTCCATCTCATGGCTCCCTGCTGCTGGCCCCACATGTCAATCCCTGGCGGGCGCCTTATCCTCCCATACTGCCCAGGGTTACACCTGCTGGGCTTAACGTCCCGTATCCGATTTGGCCTTACAGCCCTCTGGTGAATACGGCCTACCATTCTGTCCCACGTTTGGCCATCCCAACCAGTGGTATTTCATTGCCATTGGGAGATCACCTCCTACCCGCCACCAGAGATAAGATCTGGCACCGTGAATATGTCGATTTATTTAGCCTTTTAAATCGGGAGATGACCAGGGAGGACAAGGAGAAGGAGGATGACCGGGATAAGGAATTGGCCCGTCGTTGTAAGCACCCATGCACTTGGGCCAATTGGCTGCCAGTCTACTTGATTTATGCCGCAGTGTCCATCAGAGCCTGCCCAGATCTAGCGATCCCTATGATCCAGTATTTGGACATCATATACAGGGCATATGTTGATTTCCCAGGTCAATCATGGCTTGCTTACGATGAAGAATTTCATATGCGGGTGGCCCTCCACCCAGAGCTGCCTTGGGACAAGCCCAACCAGTTACTTTGGTTGCTGAATATGACACCGTCTTGCCCTGCCTCTGGTGACCACTACCATTGTGGCCATGTGGTGCAACGACCTGGCCCAGCACAGTTTCCCCGCCAGCTAGTGGGGCAGGGGGTTCCAGCCCGCCTGCTGTGCTGGGATTTCTCATCCACAGGTCGCTGTGGCTGGAAGCAGTGCAAGTTCAAGCACAAGTTCTCCATCTGGGCTGGACCTCATTCTGCCACCACATGCTTCTGGTCTGGCAGGCCGAGTGGTCAGGGCCGTGACCAGCAGGGTCCGAGGCATGCACCCCCATGCAGCAACAACTGCAAAAGGGCCCCTCCCCAATTCGAATTGAGGTGCTGGAGCATTGGCTTAGCATTTATCCCATGCAGGCCGATGCGGCCTATTTGTTGGCGGGTTTCTATTTTGGTTTTCGCATCCCTTTCATGGGTGCACACACACCACAGGATGCTCCAAATTTACAGTCATTGTGGGGCAGGGAGGACGTGGCCCGGTCAAAGATTTTTAAGGAGGTGTGGGAGGGGCAGGTTGTTGGCCCCTTTAACAAGCCCCCATATGCTAACCTGAAGGTGTCCCCACTCGGCCTGGTTCCTAAGAAGTCTTCAGGTGACTTCCATCTTATCCGTCACCTATCTTACCCAGCGGGCTCATCTGTCAACGATGCCATACCGGAGAAACTTTGTTCTGTCTGGTATGCATCTTTCGATCAAGCATTACAGATGGTCCGTTCCTGCAGTCACAGGGCACTGCTGGCCAAGTGCGATATTAGGTCTGCCTTCTGGCTCCTCCCTGTTCACAAATTGCTGGGCTTTCGTTTTGAAGACCAGTTCTTCATTGACAGGGCCATGCCTTTTGGCTGTTCTGTATCCTGTTCAGCTTTTGAACGATTTAGTTGCTTCCTTCACTAGGCACTTGTTCACAGGTCTGGGGTACATAATGTGGCCCCTTATTTGGATGATTTTTTGTTTCGTGGGCGGCATGGCTCTGGGACATGTGAACAACTGTTGGTTTCATTCCAGGAGCTTATGGGCGAGCTGGGAGTGCCATTGGCTCCTGATGGAGGGCCCTGCTACCACGCTTGTATTTTTGGGGATAGAAATTGACACCATAGCACAGACTTCACGGCTGCCCATGGACAAGGTTGTCTGCATTTCAGATGCGATCTTGTCCATGTTGGCCAAGTGCAGGGTTTCACTCCATGACCTACAAGTCCTTCATGGATATCTCAAATTTGCTTGCAGGGTGATCATACCTGGCTGGGCCTTCGCCAGGTGCCTGTGCGATGCTATGGTTGGTTTATCCCGGAAGTACCACAGAGTCCGGCTCACACGTGGTATGTGGGCTGACCTTCGGGTTTGGCTCGCATTCCTGGCAGATTTCAATGGGGTGTCCTTTTGGCGTACTGAACTTTCTACCACACCTTAATTCCAGGTTCAGTCCAATGCTTCAGGATCATTGGGATACGGCATTTACTTTGAGGGCCGATGGTGCTGTGGTCAGTGGCCGGAATCATGGCAGAGTTCAGAATTGCTTAGGGATTTGACATGTTTAGAATTTTTTCCCATCCTGGGTGCCATGTTGTTATGCGGGAAAATGTAGGAGAATTCAGTGGTGCATTTCTGGTTCAACAATGCGGCTGTGGTGCACATTGTAAATGCCCAAACATCTCGTTCACCCAGGGCCATGTCCCTAGTATGCCAGTTTGTATTGCACTCTTTGCGCCATAATATTATTTTCAAGGCTAGGCATGTTCCAGGCATTGATAACAGTATTACCGATGCTTTATCCCGCCTGCAGATTACCCAGTTTCGGGCACTAGCGCCAGAGGCCGAGGAGCTTCCCTCTCCACTTCTGACCGAGATGTGGACATTTGGTGAGGTGAAGTGAGCAGGGCCATCAGCCTGTCCTTTGTGAGCTGCACCCACAGGGCATAACTACGGGCTTATCAGGCTTTCTTCAAATTCTGACAGGGCATTCATTTGCCTGACTTGTGGCCAATGGACCATGTGCTTCAATACATGGTATACCTGCACAGTTGTGGACTGGCTTCTCATACCATTGGTGGGTGCCTTTCTGCCCTGGCTTTTGCTGCCAGGGTTCAGGGTTACCAGGACAACACTGGAGATTTCCAGATCCACAGAGTTTTGGAGGGTTGGGCTCGGGAACGCGGCCCTCGCCCGGATATGAGGCAACCGGTATCCCCGGCACTTCTTTTGAGCCTGTCTGAGGCTTGGCCAGCTCTTTGCAGTGACCAGTTTGAAGCAGCCCTTTTCCATGCTGCTACCACAGTGGCCTTCTTTGGGGCTTTGAGGGTGAGTGAACTGGTAGCCCTTTCACGGACCGACTGGTCGCACAGGGCTCTGGAGCTGGCTGATGTTGCACTATGCAATGATTCTGTCCAATTGATCATCCGTTACTGTAAGGTGGATCAGCTGGGCAGGGGCAGTACGGTCATCCTGCTCAGCTGCAGTACACAGGCGATTTGCCCGGTTTCGGCTTTGGCATCCTTTTTGGCTGTGCGGGGATCACTTCAGGGACCTCTCTTTTGCCACCGGGATGGGTTGCCTTTGATGAAATACCAGTTCTGGATGGTCACGGGTGCCACCCTTCCCAATTTGGGCATTCCAGGGGCACAGTATAGGACCCATTCATTTCGCATAGGTGCTGCATTGACGGCTGCAGCTTTTGGGTATTCGGATGATGACATCCGACGGATGGGCCGGTGGGGATCTGATTGCTTTCGTTCATATGTTCACCCTATGTTGCAATGAGCTTCTTGCTGGCACTTGTTTTCTGTTCTGTTTATTTCAGCTCCTGAGCCTCGGGACGTTCCGGCATGGGTGTGGCTCAGTGGCCACAGTTATATTTTTTGGGCTGCCTGCCATGCTGCTTCATCAACGTGGGTGATGCATCTGGGGCTCCGTGATGTGGCATACCTGATGTTGCGTGGCTTCCGTGGGATGAGTTGGCGAGATTTGATTCCCTTCGTCCTGTCCGCTTGGAGTTGCATTCCACCTGAGGTTTTGGTACTACACCTGGGTGGTAATGGTTTGGGCCAGGTCATCGGCCTGGACTTAGTGATATCCATCCGCAGGGATCTGGGCCTGATTCGCCAACATTGGCCGCAGGTCTGATTCATATGGTCACACATCATTCCAAGAGCATTTTTCTGAGGAGGCGGTGACCCTCGCCGCATTGACCATGCCCAGCGGTCTGTGAATCGTGCTGTTGCTTGATATTTTTCTGAGCATTGTTTGGGAACAGTGGTGGAGCACCCCATGATCTGGACTGAGGATACCAGCTTGTTTCGCAGAGATGGGGTTCACCTCTCTGCTTGGGGCATTGACCTCTTTTTGGCTTCCTTGCAAGCGGGCTTGGTGACCGAGCTGGTGGTCAGTGGGGGCGGTGAGTCGTAAAAGACTCCTCCCCGTGTGGCAGTTAGCACTGGTAGGGACAAAGCGGATGACCCCTAGGAACCTGGCAGGTACACAGTTAGTTGGCCACCAGAACCACAAGGTAGAGGGAAGGTTGGGCTGGCCAATCAAATGCGGACCATGAACAAGGTAATGTGAAGTTCGGAGACTTGCAAAACCTTTGGGAGTTCACCGGATGTCTGTCAGAAGCTGGAGTTATCACTTCTGACTGGGGTCAACAATTTGTTTAATGAAGTAAACAAATTGATACAATGTAGCAAATTAAGATCAGGAAATAAAAACTAGTCCTTACCAGTGCTATTCTGGCCCGTTTGGCTTAATACAGTTAATTAAAGTTGCAAGTTGATAAAGTGGCCCAATTTTTAAACCAAACACAGGGGTCCATCTCTTTATTTGGGGGGTGGGTCTGGCAATGAATGCATCACATAGCAAAAAATTCGCACAACAAAGTGTTCGTTATGCAATGGTGATACCCCGCATAATGATTTTTTTCATAATGTGGGGGTTTTATTAACCAGGATATACCCACTTAATGGGAACCCTGGTTAACAACCACTTTGTTTTGTTATACGGGATATCTCCCATAGGGAACCGCATAATAAAAAAACCGCATAGCAAAGAGCAGCGTGCAATGGAGTTTTTTTGTTATGCAGGATTCTACTGTATCTGTGAATTTAAGCCACAGATGGAATATATCTCCAGGCTTGCAAATTGTTGCATGTAAGGGAACAGCCAGCAACCTTGGCGGATTAAATAAAGAAAGCTGACAGCAACAATAGAACAGAGACAGCAAGAGCTCAGCAAGGTTTAGATCTCCAGTTCTGAGGTCTTGAAAGTGATGGATGAGCTGACTGAAGACAGAGAAGCCAGTAAAGGAAAAAGACACGGATTTCTTTTTATATATATAAATTTTTCTATTAAATTTTTTAACAATAACACAACTTGAAAAGAACAACAACTATAAATAAAAATACAAACATCATACCTAGAAATACAATATATATAACAAAAAATATAAAAGAAAAAGCATAAGAATATAATTAAACTATGACTTCCTCTTTCTTCCATACATCTTTAGTTATATTTCCCAAAAAATTAATACATTATAATACTCTTATAACTATCCTAATATACATATTCAAATTATTCTTAAACTCATCAATTTGATACAACTATTAAGTCAAAGTAAAAATACAATAATTAAAATACAATTTTCACATAATACACCCAGTGTTATTTACAATGCCCTGGAGAAAACGGAGTGTCACAGTTGTTTTCTAACCCCAGAAACTCATTTGATCCGGTACTGGTCTAATCCCTTCATCCCCCTTGAGTAATCCACGAATAGTTGCCATATTTCCCAAAATCTGTTTTCTTTAACTATACCCTTTTTCTTATTCATTTCCCATGTTAGCTTATCGTTCAATGCAAGATCCCACACTTTATACCAGTCTTCTATTTTCAGAGTTGCTTCATTTTTCCAATTCCTGGCTATGCACTGTCTACCTGTTGTCGACGTTATCGACAATAGTTCTTTTTTATCCTTATTTAAATCCATATTTTCCACATCTGTCAACAAAACAGTACTTGGCCCCAATTTAAGTCTCATACCCATAACAGCACAAATCTCTTTCTCAATTTCCCCCCCAAACTTCTTTACCACATTACAATCCCACCACATGTGTTCATATGTTCCCAGTGTATCCTTACATCTCCAACACATTTTATCTTTATTTTTATCTCTTTGATGTAACCTCACTGGGGTCAAGTACCATTTCCACAACATTTTATAATTATGTTATTTTACTCTAACAGACAATGTTCTCATGATCCTTTTCTTCCATTTATTTCTCCAAACCTCGTCTACTATCTTTATTTTCAATTCTTGTTCCCAATTTATTTTCAACGCTTCTTGTGGATTACCATCTTTATTTAACATTATATATCTTTTACTTACTAAGCCCTTAATACACCTTTCTCCCTTTCTTATCTTTGATATCAATTCTTCAAACTCAGTAATACCTCTTTCCAAACTGACTTCCGTCAAATATGTACTATTCCATTTATTTACCAACGCAATCTGGAGCCAGTTCAACCTCAATTGTGCAAACATATCTGCTTTTCTCTCTCCATCTTTACAAACCTGTATCCAGTCTTTCAACAGGAAAACATCATTTCTAGATAAAACCTTTGTCAATTTGTATTGGAAAATTTTTAATATCCTCTATTTCTATTATAGGAGATGTATCTGGAGCCAATTCCGTCTTCAACTTTTTCCATACTCCTAATATTGTCTTCATCATTTTATTTTTGTAACTATTTTCCCCATATTACTATCTAAAAAGACCATTTTCCTCATTTGATTTAGATCCCTCATCTTGATTTCTTCCCATATTGCCTTTTCCCTTGCTAAAATTTTCACAATATTTTTAATTTGAAAAGCTCTATAGTAATTTCTCAAATTTGGCAATCCTAGTCCTCCTTCTTTCTGAGATAAGTACCACAGTTTTTTTTTACTATTCTAGGTTTCCTTCCACCATTACATAAATTATTTCACAAATTTGGAAATTCCTTAATTTCCTTATCACTTAATTGGATTGGCAGGGCATCAAACAAAAAATTAATTCTCGGTAGCAACATCATTTCACATAACGCAATCCTGCCAAACCAAGACAACTTCAACTTTTGATATTGCTGTATTTTTTCTTTAATTTCCACTTTCTGTTTTCCATAATTCAATTTCTTGAGGTCCTCAAATTTATTTGAAATATTTATTCCCAAATACTTCAAATTATCTTTAACCTGTAATTTAAATTTACCCTTCATTTTCTGCTGTTCCTCCTTATCAATATTACACAATATCATTTCCAACTAATCCCAATTTATTCTAAAACCTGTTATCTTTTCAAAATCGTTTAACTGCTCTTGTATTCTTTCTAATGCCTTCCTAGGATGCTTCATTGTTATCAAAGTATCATCAGCATACAAATTTATCTTATTTCCTAGTATTCCTTCAATATCCTTATCTTCTCTTATAGCCTTTGCCAACAACTCCATTGCCATAATAAACAAAATTGGTGATAATGGACAACCCTGCCTTGTTCCAGCTTCAATTTTACTTCTTCTGTAACATCATCATTTACCCTAACAATGGCAGTACCATATTGATATAATTATTCAATTGTCCTTCTTAATTTTTCTCCAAATTCATAACATTTAACTATCTCGTTAATTGTTGTCCACTGTAATGAATCAAATGCCTTAAAAATATCTAATGATAATAATCCAACTTTCTCATTTGTTTGTCCTACAATATCTATAAATCTAAAACTCTCCTTGTCAAATCCGCCAAATGTCTTCCTTTCAAAAAACTGGTTTGATCTTCATTTATATAATTACCCACAAAACTGTTCAGTCTGTTTGCCAATATTGCTGTAAAAATCTTAGCATCTTGATTTTTCAATGAAATAGGCCTATATGATTCCACTTTTTCTAAAAAAATTCCAGGTTTTGGTAATAAAACAATTATAGTTCTATACCATGAAGTCAGAATTTGCCCTCCTTCCATAATATAATTATATAATTTTATCAATTTTGGAACTACAATGTCTTTAAATTTCTTATAAAATGCAGCTGGTAACCCATCTTCCCACGCGGCTTTATCTGACTTCAAATTGGCTATTCCAAATTTTATTTATTTCTCCGTTATTCGCGCTTCCATTATATTTCTATGTTCCTGTTTTATCTTATTTTCTGTTTGTTTCTCCAAATGATCCTTTAACTTCTCCAAATCTATATTCTTTTTAGCATATAAATCCTGATAAAAATCTTTAACAATCTTACATTTATCTCTAATCCTATTACATCTTATTCCCTCTTTATTAATCAAAATTCCAATTTCCCTTTTATTTCTCTTTTCTTTAGCAGCTCTTGCTAATAATTTTGAATTCTTATTACTGTATTCAAAATATTCCCTTTTTAAATACACCAAATCTCTTTTTACCTTTTCAATGTCCTTTCCTACCAATTCCATCTTTAATCTTTGCATCCTGTCGAAAATCTTATTATTATTTGTCTTAACAATGCTCTTCTTGTAACCGCTTTATCTCTTTTTCAACTTTGTCTTGTGTTACCTTAAATTGTTTATTTCTAATACTAGGCAACTTAATACTCTCCCCTCTAAAAACCGACGTCATGGCATCCCATACCATATTATAACTCACCTCATCCGTATCATTCCAATACCAACTTTCCTTCCATTTTTCAATTATTTGCTCTTTACATTTATGGTCTTTAAAAAATTTAGCATCATATCTCCAATTCCTTGTAATGTTCTTTACTCCCTCTATCCTTAATTCCATCAACACTTTTGCATGATCTGATTCTTTAAAGATTCCCACTTCCACCTCATCTATATTCCTAATCATACTCTCTGTTACAAATATATAATCTATTCCATTATTCCACCTGTGGAAAAAATGTATAAACCCTTTCTGACCCTTTAAACTCCCTCCATGAATCTTTCAAGCCTAGAGATTTCATCCATTTATCAAGAATCTGTGTTTTAGATCCTCTTTCACTCCTTGCTATATATGTAAAATCTAAATTTGACCTTATTAAATTGAAATCTCCTGCTACAATAATTTTTGTTGCTTTTACTTTCTCCAATATACCATATATTTTGTCTAGAAACTCCCCTTGATGATCATTTGGTGCATATATGTTCACTAAAATTATTTCCTCATCGTCAATCTTCCCTTTTATTATTAAGTATCTACCTTCCAGGTTGGAAACACTATTTATCATCTCGAAACCTAATCTACTCGAGATCAGAACCACAACCCCTCTTGCTTTTGATGTACCATAGGACTTTTCATAAATTTGCATCCATCCTAAAAAATATTATTTGTATCCCCTGATTTTTGATGAGTTTCCTGCAAAAAGACTACATCCGGTTTATCTTTCCTCAGGGCTGATTCTATTCTACTCCTCTTCACTTGAGAACCAGTACCTTTCACATTCCAAGATAACACTTTAATATTTCTCATACCTTAATCTTAAAAAACATCTTCTATAACCTTTGCTTCCTCCTATGGGCGTGATTCCCTCTACCACACATAAACAATAACAACTATAACAATAAACATTCATACCTACACTCCCCACTTCTTTCTACAAAAAATAGCCCTTGACTATCAAAGAGAGGAGGGGGGGAATGTGAAATATGTGCCTACTATCTAACACTCCAGCACCCAATCTTATTTTTGAAAACACAGAAACATTTATAAAGATTATTTCTTTTCCCCTACATCATCCCATTTTCTCCTCCATCCCCTAAATCCTGATTCATCCTTCATCAACCACCACCAATGCTTTAAAATTCACATCTGTTCCTCCTGTAGTACCCCTCTCTTCAGCATTTCCATGGTCTCTTTTTATCCCCCTGATTCTATTAAAGCTTTCCTTAATCCAAGCCATTCTTGTGAAGCCGCCTTAACCAAACCAATTAAGCACAAATATTCCAAAGCATCCATCCCTGCATCAATTGTATGCATTTTGTTATCGTAAAAAAACCTCTATTGTTGTGGAAATCTTCAAATATATTTTATCCCACGTTTCATCAAAATTTTGTTGCTTGTTTCATTTTATAACGCCAACCACATTCTTCCACTGATATATTGTTGTATACCTCCACATCATTCCCATCAATTTTTAAAACGCCAAACCCAGCTTATTTTATAAAAGCCATCACCTTCAATTTATCCCCCAATTTGCAAACTTAACCAAAACATTTCTTTGAATACTTTTTCATTTCCTTGCTCCCAATCTGTAAACATTTGCAATATCTTCATTCTCAAAATCTTTCCCCATTTTCAAACTGTTTAACCAATTAACTATTCTTTCCTTCTGCTGGTCTGGCATTTTCCCCCACAAGATTACAAATTGCTATGTTCTGTTTTCTCATTATCTCTTCCATCATGTATATCCTTTTCTCCTGCGCTTCTACTTTCATTTTAGTATCCTTTTATTCCTCATGTAACCCTTTCATATCATCCTGCATCAATGTCATATCTTTTTGCAACAACTTAACACATATCCATCCCTGAAAATTAAAATCAACCTTCTTAGAAAAATCAGTGAACATTGCAACCATCTTATCCTGTTTTTCCATAATTTCATCTCTGTCTTTTACCATTTTTTCCTTAATTTCACGAAAACTCTTCACATTTGCCTCCTTCATCCTCTCAAATTTCTTAAACAATTTACCCAACTCAACCATAATTTGCATTTGGTCCATTGGTGCAGGTTCTGGTGCTGCTGTTGATGGGGGTGCTTCTTCAGTTGCTAATTTATCCTTCTTCTCATCCTTCTTCACATCCATCCTCTTAGGCTTCACCACCTCTTCATCCTTTCCCTTTTCCAAGTTTTTCCATTGTAACTTCAAATAATAATCTCAATGCAGAAACCCCTTTAATTCCTCCAAGTCCATCTTCCTGATCAAATTCCAGATTCAATCAGATATGGTAAACTTATAAAATTATGACTTCTATTAATTCTTCAAGATCCAAAACAAAAATTATCTGATCCTTATTATAATCCAATTGTAATATTGCTTCAAAGTATCCTTAACTAAGTTGAATAGTCCCAGCAACTATATATCCAAAATCTCAATGATGTTATTAATATAGCAGCTTTATCAAGACCAATCCAGAACAGTTATTTTGTTATTGTAGTCCAATATAGTCCAATTCTTCTTATTATAATCCAAATATTTTAACTGTAATCCAATAAAAAAACCATCCAGGTACTGTAGTCACGATTAGTCCAAAATCTTCCGAATAAAAAGAATAGAAACAAGAGAAAAGAAAAAAATAATCCTTTGCAATTTTTTGTATTCCAATCTTAAAAAATATCCAAAAAAAGAATTGCCTCTTTATATACATATAAAGATAGATATAGATAGATAGAGAGAGAGAGAGAGAGAGAGAGAGACAGATAGACAGATAGATAGATATAGATATAGATATAAGAGAGAAGAAGGGGGGAGGGAATCTTCATCATCTGACCTCTGTATACATCAGGAGAGAGAGGAGGGATCAGAGCAAAAAAAAAAACGTTGAAAAAAGAGAGGAATAAAACCCCAATCTCAAAACTTCATCCAATTTATATCAGTCCATCAGTCCGTCTTATTATTTAAAAAGCCCAACTAACTCCGACATGTAACAAAAACAAAAAGAAAAAAGAAAAAATCTCACTGCAGCCTACGAGACCAGTCTTCTTTCTTAATCCTCCTCCTCCTCCCGCCCAAACTCACCCAAACCGTCTGTCTTACACTCTCCTTCAATCTTTACTTCTTTCTTTAATTCCTTCTTCCTTCTTCATCCTTTTCCTCCTCTCTCTCCCACCCCTCTCTGCACTTCTTTCCAAAATCCACCACTTCCGCAACTACTTCTCCGCCATTGCTTCCCCTTCACTCTTTAACTTTCGTTTTCTTCTTCCACCACCATCAACCACCATCCACTCACTCACTCTCACTTTCTTTTGACTTCCTCCCTCCTCTTTCCTCCTCACCATTTCCTTCACCGGGCACCCCCAATCAGCTCACCAGTCTCGTCCACCACCAACCTTGCTTCCACTTAGGCTTTCTCTTCGCCTTTCTCTCCCTTCGGTCTCCTCTCAGAAGTCTCACCCGCCAGCGACCCACGGTCAGCCTGCTTGGCCCCCGGCTTTTGCCGCAAGCTTTACCCGCTGCCGCCGCCGCTCTGCGAACTTCGATTCCCAGCGACCAAAGTTAACTTTTCCCGGACACTTAAAATCCTTGCTGCTGGGTTTTTTTTGTTCTTTTTTAGTAAGAAAATCTCATTTGAAAACACATTGCAGAGCACACAACTTTAAAGCAGATGTTAATCCTTTGCCATCTTGGCCACACCTCCAACATGGATTTCTAAGAAAGTAATCTGTTGTCATGAGCATTGAGACACAATAATCAGAAATATTTCTTTCTGCAGGTACACACATCTATTACTCACACATATACATATGTTGAGATAGTAATAAGGAGGACAAATTGAACAATGTCTGCAATGAAGATGTTTAAAGTTACTTTCCATGAACACTTCACCTTTTAAGGGTCTACCATCAATCAAGTAGTCTCAATTATGTATGTTTTTGTCACAAAGTCATTGCTCAGATGGAGCCACAAATAATGAATTGGTTGTAAAAACATATGTTGAAGTGGGCGATTCAAGGTTATAACAACCAAGTGGGCTGGATCTGCATAAAAGCAGCTTCCATCCTACTTCTCCACCATATCCTCAGGTTTGATTCATGGTTCAGGCTAATCCAACAGCACTGATCAAATCACATATATGAAAATAAAACTATCTACAGTCGTACCTCATTCAATGATTTTAATCCATTCCACAGGGCTCATTGTTGTACGAAACAATTGCTATATGATGCATGCATCATATAGTGATTTTCCCTATGGGATGCATCGTACAACGATTGTTTTCACTAAGTGGTATTTCCCATTTAAAAATTTTTGTGCAGATTTTTCCCATAGGGAAAATTGTTATGTGGGACACCATTTCCTCCAAAAACCTAATTGTTGTGTGATTTTGTTGCTATACGGGGCGATTGTTATACGAGGTTCTACTGAATCTATATTCTGCAGATCCAGCCCAGGATGGATGGATGGATAGACGAGGGACTAGAAAACCCACTGGGGCATTGTACTGCCTGAGGGTCAAATGTGGCTTACCCTGACCTGGGTCTTCCATATGGACATGACACTACAGTTACATGGTGCCATGGCAAACCTTTTATGCCTGTCAGAACTATACTGAAGGAGGTAATTGCAAAAGTAAACATTTTACAAGACCAAAGAATTAGGAACAAGAGACATTATGAAAGCTCCCACTAGTGACTTTTCCTTGAAACCTGATAGTATCCATTGACAATGGAAAGATGTTTTCTAGAACCTTTATGCCCCCACCTCCAAGATCCCACTTTGTCTCACCTCTTAACAACCCAGTGGTTTTTCAACTCTTACTTTGAACAAAAGGAGAAGGGTTCTCTTTATATAACACCTCCTATATGATCACTTCATAGCTTCATTCATCTTGGCTGCAATACAGAGCTAAGATTACATTTCCTTGGATAGATGAAAGCCTGCAGGTACTAAAATTATATCTGATTGGTGACTCTCATCAGTAACTCTTCTCAGCAATTTCAAAAGGAACAAAGACAGATGGAAAAACAGACACCTCATTGTCAGGGCCAGATAATAACAGTGTGACAATCTCATTGTATAAGTAAGAGGCCGAGAAGGCTAGGGTGAGTTGCTGAGAAACTACCCAGGCCTTAAAGCTGAGCTGGAGCACAAATATCAAATCTATTTACTGTACTTCGAGCAGTCTCACTTGCTTTGTTTGTGATAAAAAAGAATAGTTACAGTAATGGTACACAAAGGGCAGAATTCTGTTTAAAAATGCAGAATATAATAGCACAACAGGCAACACTTTTGAATATCTCTTAGCTCACAGCAATCACTGTTAAAAGTTATGCAGTTGTGTAAGGGTGCGGTAGGATTTTGGCCTAAGGATCAAGAGGAAACCAACATTAAATTTGATGACTTGGCCCTGTATCCTTTACAATGATAAGAGCAGGATAAACCTATCAGTATCAGTTCATCTGTTTCTCAAGTAATTTTGCAAACAAATATTTTTTTGGGATGTTGTTTTCATTAATAAGTCCATTTTTGTCCATATGGAGTTTGCCAGGGTTTGTTTTTAATAAAGCTGATAATTTCATCGAAACATCTGGAGATGTGCAAACACTTCAGGATAACTGCACTTCAGTTTCTGTATTGTTTTAGGAAGTGTGAATTAGACATGTACATTAAAATGAACAGTGAAGGACTTTGAACAAAACATGGGGAATAAAAATGAACCAGTGAAGCTATTTTTTGCTGCATTCATCCCATGTTGCAGCTATAAGTTTGAGTAGCCACAACTCTGATAGCTATGCAGTTGACTGAGAGAAAATTGCTAGTCTTTATTTTAAAACATTAATGATTTGTCAGAACATGGAAGCAACTTGTTACAAGTAATGGCATTGCTTACAACTAGTTCCTTTGGTGGGGAACAATATAATTTCTGCAGTATAGCATCTGGAACAGGGGTTTGAACCACCAGGAAACTTCAGGATTTTAAATACATTATTTCTTCAATATTATGTGCATCACCATCACCATGACCATCACCATCTAGGTGTAACATTTACACCGGAGGAACTGAATCTTTTGTCGTTAGGGCTGGGCTTTGTACCCACATTGGTATATCATCATTTTAACACCAGAGTTGATATATCCAAACTTATCCATTTACTAGAGCTCAAAGTTTTCTTTAAAGGTTTGGGTACGTACACAGTTGATAGTTTCAGACCCAGGTCCTCTTTCTGCCCCCCAGTAGATGACCTCAGTATAGAGGTGTTCAAGAGGCTAATACTTAGTGACATCAAGCAGTTACAGCGAGGGAGGATTCAAACTTGTAACAACATGAGTAAGGAAGACTGACTCATTTTAGATAGACTAGCTAATGACAGGGAGATTACTATTAAACCGGCAGACAAGGGAGGAGGCGTGTTGATCCTAGATACTGCAGACTATGTAGCTGAGGCTAACAAACAGCTTGCCAATGAATCTTTTTATAAAAGACTCACTCACGACCCAACATCAAGACTCCTGAACATTATAAAGACAGTTTTGCATGAGGGTTTGGCCCTGGGATATATTAGTAAAAAAAACTGCAGATTTTCTCTTCAATAGATTCCCGAGGGTCCAATTGTTCCATCTGCTTCCCAAGATCCCTAAGGAATGGGCTCCTGATGGGTTACTTCCAGGGAGACCCATTGTCTCCTCTATTGAGCCGCTTGCTAAGTTTTTAGATACTTACATCAACCCCTTTTCCTGCAAAACTCCATCCTACATCAAAGACACCACGGATTTCATCACACAGGTTGAGGGACTTAGGGTACCAGAGGGGGTGGTTTTGTCACCTTAGATGTCCGGGCACTCTACACACACATTCCTTTGGACGAAGCATGAAATATTACCCAAACAGCCCTTGACTCGAGAACAGATTACCACCCTCCCACTCATTTTCTTTTGGACATTCTGGATATTATTTTAGATCACAACTTTTTTAGAATTGGCCCCACTTTTTATTTGCAGACATGTGGAGTTGCTATGGGTAGCACCATTGTGCCCAGTTTAGTGAACTTGTACATGATACAATTTGAGCAGGTTTATATTTTAGGTAACTCGAATCCGTTTGGCCAAAAAATTGTATTTTACAGACGTTTCATTGACAATTTATTTTTTTATTTTTAATGATTTAAGTTGTGTCCCCAACTTTGTAGATTGGATCAATTGTGTCAGTGATAATCTTAAATTTACCCACAATTTCAATCATTCTGCTTTACCATTTCTTGATGTCAATACTTACCTTGATGCTGCACATATGGTGAGGGTTAAATTGTACTGCAAGCCAACAGATAGGAACACCTATCTCAATTATTATTCTTATCATCCTCACCATCTCCGTAATAATCTACCATATGGTCTTTTTTAAGAGCTAAGAGAAATTCCTCCACGACAGCTGATTTTGAAAGTTCCGCCCTCATGATCAAGCAATTTTTAATGCAAAAGGGGTATCCAGATTGGGTAATTCAAAATTGCTATGACAGGGCATACAAGGTCCCCAGACATCAACTTTTCAGTAACAGACAGAGATTAGACAATTGGAGATTAACATGCTCCTTCGAATTTTCTCCATTGGCAGCTAAGATCAGGGTAATCATTCACAGGCATTGGCACATCCTCAGGCACATTTCCGGATATGACAGCCCTCCTCTTATAGGGCTTAGAAAGACCTGTTCTATTGGTCAAACAGTGACATGATCAGATCTTGGCAGGAGTCTACCTCTCCCCTCACCTTTTGTCAATGGACATTACTGATGTGGTAATTGCATACATTGCACGCTAGCCTGGGAAACCAAAGAGATACAAATGTCAGGCAATAGCTTCAAGGTTTCCCTAAGAGATTTCACCACGTGTAAAACAAAAAATTGCATTTATATGATTGTATGCAAATGTTTATTATGTTATGTGGGATGTACCAATTGGGAATTGAAAGTTAGGGTAGGGGAACATTGATTTAAAATCCGATCAGCCGATATGCAAGCTCCCCTGTTCAGCCATTTTTAGAATATCAACACAGTAATAAAGACTTTAAGTTTGCTGTCTTGGAGACTGTTAAATCCTCACTTTTTGAACACATTGACATCTCCAAGCAACTCCTTAGGAGGGAGGCTTATTATATCCATCGATTTAACTCCATTCAGCCTCATGGACTCAACACGGATCTAGACTTTGCCTGCTACCTTTAAGTACTTAACTGTTTGAATTCATGTCATTCAGACGTTATATTATTACACATGTGTCACGAATCTTTAAATACAATGGAGACTTTGAGCTCCTTCTATGCCTAAGAGCACAGAAAGAATAAACACACGAGGCTCAGGGAACGGAAAGATTTAATTTCTTCAATAACTATTATCCTTGTGAGCAGGTAAAGACTTTTTCATCCTTTTTCATGATTACTCACCCTGTGTATGCTATTCAATGGTCAATATTGTATATATGTATATATTGATATTATTTTGCATGTATAGTTACAATTTGTTTTTATGCATGTTTATGTAGATTCCTGATGAAAGCTACGTGAAAAGCCAAAAGCTTTACCAGAAAGGCTTAGAGTCTACTTGCATATTGTTTTCTTCAACTCATTAAATTACTTTGGATTTTGACATTGAAACCTCAAACGGTTTCCTCCTCACCCCTACCCAAACAGCCCATGAAAGCAGCCTCTAACTTTCTTTTTTCAAACTTTCCTTTGAAAAAAGGAAGCATGTTTTATTTTTACACTTAAAGAAATTCACTTTCAGAGTTAAGGTAAAGGTTTCCCTTGCTCGAAAGCCAGTCGTATCTGACTCTAGGGTGCAGTGCTCCTCTCTGTTTCCAAGCCGAAGAGCCCAGCTCTGTCTGCTTCTGCAGACGTTTCCGTGGTCATGTGGCAGGCATGACTAGACACCGGAACACTGTTTACCTTCCAACCAAAGTGGTCCCTATTTATCTACTTGCAATTTCTTGCTTTCAAACTGCTAGGTTGGCAGGAGCTGGGACAAAGACGAGAGCTCATTCCATCCTGCAGTACTCGGGAATCAAACTGCTGACCTTATAGCACAAAATATTAGTGCAATGCCAGTGAACTGGCTACTTGCATAAAGCAGCTTTAAGCTAGATGAGATTACTTGTCTATCTGGTTCAGGGTAGTGTACTCTAATAGTACCAGAAGCCTATATAACCATTATGTCCACTGGTGTAATCTCCAGACTTTGAAGGGAGTGCATAGCCCCTCTCCTTCCATTGTTGCTTTCTACACATGGAAAATAAAGTAATGTGCATGCAGTAGAGGGGTTCATATTAGCAAGTCAGTTCTAGTAGGAACCCTGGAAGATCAAAGTTCTTTCTTATGTGTAGACCATGCATGTGAACAGTGACATCTCCATTGAAGAGCTATTACTTTCTATATAGAGAAATATCAGAGAGTAAACAAAACAAAACAACAACCAAAAAGAAAAAATGTTGTGGTACCTTAAAGACTAACTCCTGTATTTAAATGTGGGCTTTCATGGATCAAGTCCAGTTCATCAGACATAAGAGTGAGAAAGTGCCAGAAGAAAAGATAAGGGCTAGGTGGTTCCCTCAAAACTGTATCTGTAGAAGTAACAATTTAATACTTCTTGGATCTTCAAGGTTTTAGACAGGGTCCTTTCACATCACCTGCTATCCAATCTCTAATACTGGAGACATTAATAATTGTTCAATGTAGTGAGTCATCAGTGAGCTAAAATAGACAGGGATGGGTGAATTCAGCTCTGGAAACCATCATATCTACTACTGTGGACAAGAAAACCTTAGAAGAAATGGAGTAGGCATAATTGTCAATAAAAGAGTGAGAAAAGCAGTAATGGGATACAATCTCAAAAATGACAGAATGATGTCAGTCAGAATTCAAGGCAAACCTTTCAATGTCACTGTGATCCAAATATATGCACCAACCACTGGTGCAGATGAAGCCACAGTGGATCAATTCTATGAGGACCTAGAACACCTCATAGAACAGATACCAATAATTGATGTCCAAATTATATTAGGAGACTGGAATGCCAAAGTAGGAAATCAAAAAGTGGAGGGAATAACAGGCAAGTTTGGTCTTGGAGTACAGAATGAAGCAGGGCAAAGATTGATAGAGTTCTGCCAAGAGAATGCACTGGTCATAGCAAACACTCTCTTCCAGCAACACAAGAGGCGACTTTACCCATGGACATCACCAGATGGCCAGCACCAAAACCAAATTGACTACATACTCTGCAGCCAAAGATGGAGAACCTCAATACAGTCAGCAAAAACAAGACCTGGAGCAGACTGTGGCTCAGATCACAACCTACTGATCGCAAAATTCAGGATTAGACTAAAGAAAATAGGGAAAACAAGGAGAGCAGACAGATATCACCTAGACAGCATCCCTAAAGAATACACGGTGGAGGTGATGAACAGATATAATAGCCTAGACTCAATAGACAGAGTGCCAGAAGAATTATGGACATAGATGAGGGACATCATGCAGGAAGCAGCAATGAAAACCATACCAAAAGAAAAGAAGTGTAAGAAAGCAAAGTGGTTGTCTGATGAGGCTCTTAAAATAGCAGAGGAAAGAAGGAATGCAAAAGTCAAAAGAGAAAGGAAAAAAATACAATCATTTGAACACAGAATTTCAAAGAAAATCAAGGAGAGATAAGGAAAACTACCTAAAAGAACAGTGCAAAGAAATGGAGGAAAACAACAAAAGAGGCAGAACTAGAGATCTTTTTTTAAAAAAAATCGGGGAAATCAAGGGAACTTTTAAAGCAAAAATGACCATGATAAGGGACAAAGACAGAAAAGAGCTAGCTGATGGAGAAGAGATTAAGAAAAGATGGAAAGAGTACACAGAGGAACTCTACAAAAAGGACCTCAACACTCCTGATAATCACAATGATGAAAAAATTGAACTTGAGCCAAACATCCTGGAGAGCAAAGTCATAAAGGCCCTAAAGAGCACTGCAAACAACAAAGCTAGTGGAGATGATGGTATCCCAGTGGAATTTTTCAAAGCTCTAAAAGATGATGGCATCAAATTACTGCATTCAATATGCCAGCAGATTTGGAAAACAAAAGTGGCCACAGGATTGGAAAAGATCAGTATACGTCCCAATCCCAAAAAAGGACAATGCCAAAGAATGTTCAAATTACCGAACAATTGCACTCATCCCACATGCCAGCAAGGCGATGCTCAAGATAATACAGGATAGACTTCAGCAGCATGTGGAGAGAGAATTACCAGAGGTGCAGGCTGGTTTCAGAAGAGGCAGGGGGGCTAGAGACCACATTGCCAACATACGTTGGATCATGGAGAAATCAAAGGAATACCAGAAACAAGTTTACTTCTGTTTTATTGACTACACTAAGACATTTGACTGTGTGGACCACAACAAGATGTGGCAAGTAATTAAAGAGATGGGAATACCAGAGCACCTCATATGCCTCCTAAGAAATCTGTACATGAACCAAGAAGCAACAGTGACAGAGTGGTTTGGAATAGGAAAAGGAGTAAGACAAGGCTGCATTTTGTCACCCTGCTTATTCAACTTATACACAGAGCACATAATGCGCAATGCAGGGATGGAGGAATCAAAATATGGGATTAAAATTGCTGGGAGAAACATCAACAATCTGAGATATGCAGACAATACCACCCTAATGGCAGAAAGTGAGGAAGACCTAAAGAATCTCTTGATTGGGCTGAAAGAGGAGAGTGCAAAAGCTGGCTTGAGACTCAATATCAAGCAAACCAAGATAATGGCAACAGGTCCGATCAGTTCATGGAAAATAGGTGGGGAAGAAGTAGAAGAAGTAGAAGCAGTGACAGATTTTACATTCTTGGGATCAAAGATCACTGCAGATGGGGATTGCAGCCATGAAATAAAAAGGTGACTGATTCTTGGGAGACAAGGCATAAGAAACTTGGGAAACATAGTGAAAAGCAGAGACATCACATTGCAAACAAAAATTAGAATAGTCAAAGCAATGATATTCCCAGTGGTAATGTATGGATGTGAGAGCTGGACAATTAGGAAAGCTGAACATAGAAGAATAGATGCCTTTGAAATGTGGTGTTGGAGGAGAGTTTTGAGAGTACCCTGGTTTAGTGTATGAGAACCAAGACAATAGAAACAGCCGAAAGGTTGGCTTAACACATCTTTATTGCATGATGGTCCGGGGGAACATGTGGTAATGGCGGATGAACAGCTCAATATATACTGTGGCTATACATTTGAATGTGGCTCCTCGATAGCCCATTGGCTACTGTCTGCGTGACGTCACTCCCTGTCACGCCCTTCTTGTCCCGGTGAGGTGGTGGCGGGAATCTTCCCGTGCTGTAGGTATTTGGGGAATTGGAACCATGTGAGCTGGGCGCTCACTATTGCCCCTAGTGGTCACTAGCTCGCGTCCTAGTACAGAGGATTACAGTGTTACAGCTGATGATTGTTATATCCACTCATTCGAGTGTTACATTACTTAAAGGCACAATATTCCAAACACAACATCCCTCCCCCTAGGATGAGACAAAGTCTCTCATCCAATATGGTTTATTGCAAGCGCGTTTTGGGCGCAAGGCTGGCTGGCTTGTCCCAGGGGCGCTACCACTTCTGTGTTCCCTGGTCTCTTGTCCTGCAATGGGGGAGGGAGACTCGTTAGCGACTCGCCGAGGTTCCGTGGTTTTCGGGGTAGGGGTAAACTCCAATGAGGGAAAACCGGGGGCATTGGGGGCTAACGAAAAACCCCGCTTCTCGCTTGGACGGGTGGGGGACCACTCCGAAACCCCCCCCTGGTTTTGTAACTCAAACTCAAAATCATCTTCAGGGATATCAGTGGGGGATCCCTGCTGGATATCTGTGGGGACAAACTTATTCCCTTCCCCCCTTGGTGGGGACCACCGGCCCCCCTCTCCTCCCCCTTGGGCTGAACGGGTGGGGGAGAACCCTAACATTGAGTCCTGTTCCGCGCTGTCCGCGCTCTGGTTTCCGGAGACCCGGCGCCGGAGTTGGTCCGCGTGCCGCCTCCAGAGTAGACCTGTGCTGGTCTCTACGCAGTATGACACGGTACCCGTTTGCCCAATGACTACTCCCGGAACCCAGGCTGGCCCTGCGCTAGCGTAGTTTCTGCAGTGGACCGGGGCGCCAATTTCAAAATTCTTCGTGCCCGCTAACCCAATGTTCCTCCCAGTGTCTTCCACCCTCGTAGGGTCTAGCCTCGTCAGTACCGTAGTCAGTTTTCTGCGCATTAGGAGCTCTGCGGGCGAGTATCCTGACGCTAGGGGGGTTACCCTATACCCCAGCAAAAACTGGCACAACTGCAGATTTAAATCCCCGGGGCCCATGCGCCTCAGCGCGTCTTTGGTTGTACGGACAAGGCGTTCTACCTGGCCATTCGTCGCCGGGTGGAAGGGCGCGGAGGTGATGTGCCGTATGGCATTGATGTCGATGAATGCCCTGAATTCGGCGGACGTGAAGCAACTAGCGTTATCGCTAACAAGCGTGTCGGGTATACCGAACGAGCTGAATACCTTGCGCAATTGTTTAATGGTTGCGGCTGATGAGGTGTTTGCAACTGGGATAATCTCTAACCACTTGGAGTAAGCATCCACTATGAGGAGAAAAAGCGATCCTCTGAACGGGCCCGCGAAGTCAATGTGCATGCGGGACCACGGCCCCTTCGCCGCATCCCATTCCCTGTGCGGAAGTCGGGCCTCCTCGGGCCGGGAGCTTTGGCAACTCTCGCAAGTGCCCACCATGTGCTCGATATCGGCGTCCAACTGGGGCCACCAGAAGTAGCTCCTGGCCAGTGCCTTGGAGCGGACAATCCCCGGGTGGCTGACGTGCAGCAGCTTGAGCACCCGTGCTCTCAGGGACTCGGGGACGACTACCCGCTGGCACCACAGGAGGCAACCCCTCTCCATGGACAGTTCTAACTTTTCCCTTAAAAATGGGGCAAATTCCGCCGCCGGGGAGGACGTTGGCCACCCTTTCTGCACCCATGAGCTAACCAGGGCCAATGTTTTGTCCCTGCCCGTCGCCTTGGTGATCTCTGCGGGCACTATGGGGGGGGTGAATCCAGGACCTCTCTCATGAGCACTTGGTGGTCTTGTTCCACCTCGCACACGTGGCTGCCCGTGTGGGGGAGGGGTGACCTCGACAGGGTGTCCGCGTGGCTTATGTCCTTTCCAGGGCGATACACCAGTGCGTTCTGATACGCGTTTAAAAAAATGGCCCACCTAAGCATCCTAGGGGACAGAATCTGTGGCATGGGCTTGTCTGCGGTGAAAATGCCTAACAGGGGCTTGTGGTCAGTTACGATGGTGAAGGGGCGGCCATAGAGGAAGTCGTGAAATTTCTTTGTCCCAGCAATTATCGCTAATGCCTCCCTATCTGTTTGGGCGTAGTTACGCTCTGCCTTCAACAGGGACCTGGAGTAGAACGCCACCGGAGCTTCCCGCCCGTTTTCCAACACGTGGCACAGGACCGCCCCCACCCCCACTGGAGATCCATCACAAACCAGAACCACTGGTTTCTTGGGGTCAAAATGGGTTAAAATGGCGTCTGAGGATAAGAGTTGCTTCAGTTCATTGAATGCCTTCTCCTGACTCTCGCCCCATCGCCATGCCTCGTCCTTTTTTAGTAACTTATGAAGCGGCTCCGCTACCGACGCCTTCCTAGGCAGGAAGGAATGGTAGAAGTTTAAGAGCCCCAGGAACGACTGCAATTCGGGCTTGGAGGTGGGGCGAGGAGCATTTTGAACGGCGGCCACCTTTGATTAGGAGGGTTTAATGCCTACAGGGGTTACCCGGAATCCCAGGAACTCAACCTCTTTTGCGAAGAAGACGCATTTGTCTTTCCGCAACCTCAACCCCGCCTTTTCAAATACCGTCAGTACTTTGTCTAGCCTCTCAGCCAATTCTGACTCACTCCCCCCATTATCAATACGTCATCAAAATATGGCAAGACCCCCTCCAGACCCTTTAAGAGACGTTCCACTAATGATAGGAAGATGCCTGGCGCCAAATTCACGCCAAACTGCAGGCGCATCACCTGAAACGCCCCCTTATGAGTGACTATCATCTGTGCAGCAGCTGCAGCTAGAGTCACCGAGAGCTGCTGATAAGCCTGCGCCAGGTCAAGCTTTGCGAAGCACTTTCCCCCATGTAACCTGGCCAACAGGTGGCTGACTACCGGCACCGGATACGCATTTGGGCGTATCGCCTTATTAATGGTACATTTGTAATCAGCGCATATTCGAACCTCCCCGTTGGCCTTAAGCGCTGTTACAATCGGAGTTTCCCACTCTGCGGAATCAACAGGAACAAGGATCCCCTGGCCCACCAATTTGTCCAGTTCCGCCTCTATTTTGTCCTTAAGTGCAAAAGGCACCCTTCGCGGTTTGAGTCTTATTGGGCGGACCTCCAGGTCCAGGTCGAACGCGACTGGGGGCCCCTTGAACTTTCCGAGTCCCTTCTTGAACACTTCGGGATGCGCGTTACACACCTCCTGTATTGGGTCAGTCCCAACGGCATGCACCCCCCCAATGAACAAACCCAGGGGGTTAAACCATTGAGTCCCGAGGAGACAACAACTCCCCCCTTTGAGAATGACCAGGGGAAGTTCCGCGGCGTGTTGCTTGTATTGGACCTTGAATTTTCCAACCCCCAACACCGGAATGCTATTTCCCTGCACGTCCCGCAGCGTAGACCTCAGTGCTTTGAGCTTGGGCCGCACGTTGGGGGAAATTCCCAAAAACTCCCTCTGGGAAATGATGGAATATGAGGAACCCAAGTCTATCTCCATCTTAACGGGGACCCCTTGCACCAGTACCTCTACAAAATAACGTGGGTGTCCTAAGGACACGCTGTGGACTGCCGTGTCGTCGTCGCTGTCGTCGGAGATGCGGCCCACACCGTCCTGCTTCCTCGAGGGCCGGACGCCTTCCTGGTTCTTCGGTGAGCGGTCTGTTGAGGCTTTCTGGTCTCTGCGCCGCCGTCTACAAACTTTGGCTATGTGGCCTCGGCGCCCGCAGTTGTGACACTCGGCCTTCCTGAACGGGCACTTGATGCGGTCATGGTGCGCCCCGCAGCCATCGCAACGCCGGCCATCCTTCCGCACCTTCCGGATGTCCTCGTCCTCGCTGCTCTCCGCGGAGCAGTGTGGGGCCCGCCTGGCCGCTTGCACCGCGCCCGCTGCCTTGTCGGGTTGTGGGGGCCTTGCTCTGAACCCCTTAACCCCGGCCCTCGTGGCTTCCGCCACCTGCGCCTCCTTCACGACCTCTTGCAACGTCAGAGGCGGCTCCTGGTTCATCAGCTTTCGCTGAACCTCCTCGTCCCACAGGCCGCACAGCATGCGGTCCCTGAGGGCGATTTCCAGCTTTTCTCACTTGCATGGGCCGGCGGCCAAATGGAGGGCCGCTGCAAAGGCAGCCACGGACTCACCAGGTGCCTGGACTCTCTTCCAGAATGCGTCCCGAGCCCAAAACATTGAGACCGAGGGCTGGAAATGGTCCCGCATCGCTTTCAGGATCTGCTTGACCGCCACTTCGTTCACCTTCTTCGGAGACACCAGGTCCACCAATACCTTCATGGCGGGGAACCCGAGCATTCTGATGAGGATGGCCCTCTTCTTCCCCTCGTCTGAGATGTCGGACACCATCAGTGCGCTTTGGAAGTCCATCTCGAACAGCTCCCATTCTTCCGGTTTGTTGATGTTGAAACCGGCCTGAGTTGTCTTGATTCCGTGGGGATCCATTATCCCACCTTCGTCGCCAATTTAGTGTATGAGAACCAAGACAATAGAAACAGCCAAAAGGTTGGCTTAACACATCTTTATTGCATGATGGTCCAGGGGAACATGTGGTAATGGCGGATGAACAGCTCAATATATACTGTGGCTATACATTTGAAAGTGGCTCCTCGATAGCCCATTGGCTACTGTCTGCGTGACGTCACTCCCCGTCACGCCCTTCTTGTCCCGGTGAGGTGGTGGCGGGAATCTTCCTGCGCTGTAGGTATTTGGGGAATTGGAACCATGTGAGCTGGGCGCTCGCTATTGCCCCTAGTGGTCACTAGCTCGCGTCCTAGTACAGCGGGTTACAGTGTTACAGCTGATGATTGTTATATCCACTCATTCGAGTGTTACATTACTTAAAGGCACAATATTCCAAACACAACACCTGGACAGCGAGGAGAACAAATAGGTCAATCCTAGAAGAAATGAACCCTGACTGCTCATTGGAAGGCCAAATAGTAAAGATGAAGCTAAAGTACTTTGGGCATCAAATGAGAAGGGAGGATTCACTCGAGAAGGCCTTGATGTTAGGAAAGGTGGAGGGCAAAAGAAGAAGGGGGAGGCCAAGGATGAGATAGCTGGATGGTATTGTAGACACAGTGGGCACAGAACTGGGAGTGCTGAGGGGGATGGTGGAGGACAGAGGTGCCTGGAGAACAATGGTCCATAGGGTCGCAAAGGGTCAGAATCAACTGTGCGACTGAACAACAACAAAGTGAGTCATTTTGTGAGCCGCTCACTTGTCTTACTTTAGAAAAGGTGTGTCTAGATATGGATGAATTTATATGAGTTTCGCTTTCTTGCACATACAGATTTTTAAATGCTCACATTTTTCTTGTTATGAACATCAAATACTGTATATGCATTTTGTTAAACTTTTTTAAAATCCCCATTCAGACATGAATGGGCCTGAATGGATATAGAATTTCAGATTCTCCTATACTAAACTGGGCAAATCTAATTGTTAGTCCCAAAGAGTTGTCTCATTGAATCAATAAATATGTAACTCCCCTTGATTGTGTGTACTTTTCATACACAAATAAGATGGCCTGACATTTAATTTGCAAATGTCATAGAGCAGGGGTTCCCAACCTATGGCCCACAGGCCTAATTCAGCCTGCAGAGCTCATTAATACAGCCCACCTAGACACTGCCAGAAGCTCCCCACCACCACTGGAAGTCAGAAAACATCACTTTCTGTGGTGGCGGTGGCAATTGTGTCTTTTTTTGCTGTTTGCACAGTGTCTGCTGCTTTCCATGGTGGCAGGAGGGTTTTCAGAGCATTTTCACTCCATTTTGGAAATATTTTGCTGCATTTCCACTACGTTTCAGCAATTAAACCACAGTGGTTGGAGACTTACGGTGCTGGGCAGAGCTTCTGGCAGTGCATGGGTCCCCACCTCAGAACCAGGAAGTTCCAAACCACTATGTATTAGCTGCTGAAACACAGCGGAAATGCAGTGAAAAATTCCCAAAATGGAGCAAAAATGTTCCAAAAACCCTCCTGCCACAGTGGGAAGCTGTGGATACTGTGCAAAAAGCTGGAAAAAAATTGCACAATTGCCGCCGCCACTGGCGAAAACTTAAGCACTGTGGAGCAACCATGCCTCTGGCCTGCACAACTAAGTGTTGGAGACGGGAACGACCCCTGGCAGGAAAATGTTGGGAACCCCTGTCATAGAGTCATATGCCAGGGTCTACAGGGTTGTTTCACCAATGAAATCAATTTAACAAGGGGGGGGAGGTCAGAAGAGAGGAAATGTCCTCCATCCCTGCAACCCTCCATGCATGTTCAAAATCTGCAACAAAAGAATGGAAAATCATCCAAATTGGGTTTTCAGACAACACAAAAGATGTCAGAGAACAGAAAAAGGACAGAGACTATATTGGGCTGACTAAATGTTGTTTCCTTACCGTTTCCATTGCTTTTTGTTGAGCTGGTGGATGATATACTGATTTTTTGTCTGAATTCCAAAATAGGCTCCTCTCCTTGGGTAGCTCATTTAAAGTTTGGAATGGGAACCCAGAATGGTTTGACTATCCTTACAAAAGTGGAATGACCTACGTCTGCTGGTATAGCCTTATCATTTGCAGAAATGTACACTCTCTTCTCCAGAACAGCCCTCCAGATGTTTAAACAAGGCTGTCTTCATTTTCCACAGGTGCCAACACCGATTGCACTCAGCAAAAAAAAAAATCAAATCAAATTAAGAGTTGAACAAGATGTTTCTCCAAATGCCTTTTTGAATATCTTGACATTTCCTATTTGTTAATGGGGAAATGTCAACCACGTTAAGACAGCACTTTAAAAAAATATTTACCAGGGTAAACATGCTTGTAATAAGACAATGTGCTGTTCCTGTGCCTCAGAGAATGAAACTCAAGCACACTAAACAGATGGTAGGTCTGACTCATGCGTCCCTTGAAATATTGTTGTTACAATAAGCCCCAATGCTGCCTACAACAGGGCAAAAAATAGAAAAATAAAAATGGCAGGGTAATCACACTAAATGTTAAGTTTTCCCATTAAGATTTATTCCAGCTTCCTGTTTTACTGTCAGTGCAGAAGCCCCCCACCCCATGCAAAAAGCATGAGCAAAGTGATATCTCGATATATTTAATTGCTGTCAGGTATTTTTAAAAATCACAGTATGACTTCTGTCCTTTCTTTGCTATATGACAACAGCCATAAGCTGTGTAAGGCCTGTCTGCTTTGGTGGTAAAATATATTTGGCAAAAAAATGTGATAGCTGTCATTTGTTTTAATAATTAAAAAAATTATTTCCTACCCTCAGATGCATTCTAAATGCAGAGAAACCCTGCTGCAGTCAGAACATTGTGAGTTCGATCCTGACAGGGATCAAGGTTGACTCAGCCTTCCATCCTTCCAAGGTCAGTAAAATGAGTACCCAGCATGTTGCGGGCAAAATGCTAGTTAACTTGTGAATCACCCAGAGAGTGCAATAAGAACTATATAGCAGTATATAAGTGTAATTGCTATTGCTATTAAGTCTCTAGTTCTCCATCAGTCTCTTTCAACATTTACAATACATATAATTGAAGACTAGGGAATGCAAATAAGACTTAATGAAAACATCTCCCAGTAAGTCCTCTTTTGTTGGCCAAACAATGGTCATGCCCATTCGATACCTGTCAACCACGGCTCTGGAAAATACAGGACCTGCGCAGAACGGTTCTGTGCAGGTCGCCTTCTACGCATGCATAGAAGGGTTCTACGCAAGCGTAAAAGCTTTCTACGCATGAGTAGAAGGTGATCTGTGCAGAAGGGATGTGCAGTACCTCTTTTTCTATGATCCCCTTCTGCACAGATCGCCTTCTACGCATGCATAGAAGGGTTCTATGCAAGCGTAAAAGCTTTCTACGCATGAGTAGAAGGTGATCTGCGCAGAAGGTATGTGCAGTACCTCTTTTTTCCCCACTGCCAATTCCGGGGTTTTGGCAGCTGAGGGTGGGAAATGGCGCAAATCGGCACCGAAAATCGGGAATTCCCAACCAGTCTGGGAAGGTTGACAGGTATAGCCCATTCTACTTGCCCGTGGATTCTTCTTTGTTGGGCTGAGATATCGGGGCATCTGTAGACCTCAGAAGATACCAATACTTACAGCTTAAGGATGTAATCAAGGTAAAGGTAAAGGTAAAGGTTTTCCTTGCTCGAAAGCCAGTCGTATCTGACTCTAGGGTGCAGTGCTCATCTCTGTTTCCAAGCCGAAGAGCCAGCACTGTCTGTTTCTGCAGACATTTCCATGGTCATGTGGCAGGCATGACTAGACACTGGAGCACACGGAACACTGTTACCTTTCCACCGAAGTGGTCCCTATTTACCTACTTGCAATTTCTTGCTTTCGAACTGCTAGGTTGGCAGGAGCTGGGACAAAGACAGGAGCTCATTCCATCCTGCAGTACTCGGGAATTGAACTACTGACCTTCTGCCTCTCAGAATATTTTTACAACCTTCAGCCAGAAGTGTGGGAAGCACCTTCTGAATCCAGGAAGTGAATGCTGGTATTTCTGATATACATGAGTATATAGATCATAACATAAGAACAGCCTTGCTGGAACAGGCCACAGCCCATCCAGTCCAGCATTCTGTCTCACACAGTGGCTCACCATTTCCTTCAGGGTATTCCCAAGCAGATGCCTTCACCTGCTTAGGATTCCCTGGAAATGATATTGAGAGATATCCTGCCTATCTCTCCAACCCGGAGGTTGTCCTTAAGTATCCATAATTATAGCCATTGATACTCTTCTCCTCCATGAACTTGTCTAATCCTTTCTTAAAGCTGTCAAGACTGACAGCTGTCACCACTTCTTCTGGCAGGGAGTTCCATAGACCAGTAATCCTCTGGGTGAAAAAGTACTTTCTCTTATTTGTTTGAGAACTAGTACCCAAAAGTTTCATGGAGTGTCCCCTAGTTCTAGTATTATGCGATAGGGAAAACAGTTTTTCCTTATCTACTTTGTCCACACCATGCATGATTTTATAAACTTCAAGTATACCGGCTGTTCACTTAAATCAGCTGTCCACAGCTCTCAGGCACATAAGCTCATAGAGCAAGCCTTGTACTCCAAGCAATGAACAACTAGAGAATTGGTTGAAAAACAGCCATTACAATTACTTTATGTTTTGCTGAGAAGTGGTTAACAGATGAAACAAGGAGTTGGTTAGGGATTTTCTTTTGCTTGATACCTGTGCATGTTAGGGAGCACAAAAAGGATTACTGTAGACCAGTGTCGGTGAACTTATGGCACACATGCCAGAGGTGACACACAGAGCTCTTTCTGTGGTACACATGCCGTCACAGGCAAGCCGCTCCCCATGTCGCCCCATGCTGCCGGCACCAATGACAGCACTGCTTCCCCATCCACCCCTCTCCCTCCAACAATGGGGAGGGGAGAGGTGAGGCAGAAATCCCACCCAGGAGGCAGCATGTGCATGCACATCACCACTCAAGGTGTACTGGCAACATCATATGGATGCATGCACACGTGCGGTGCCTACCCATGTGCCACATCCTTCTCCTTGGGGACTCGGCCTCTAAAAGGTTTGCCATCACTGCTGTGGACCATCTTGACTGCTGACATCATTTTTTTCTAATGGCAAAGGGGACATGATATTGCTACACAATATCAGGCCATTTCTTGGAGCTTTTCAACTTGCTCCAGGCAATCCTATCATTCCTTGTGTTTGTTTTGTACATTAGCTTAGAGGTGAGAAGGGCCAGCCTAAATAGTCATTAGCTGTTGTGAATCGAAACAGCCAATCAGGAGGCTAAAGGTTTATCCCTCCAAATTTAACTTTCTTTCTACTCTAAACTCATTCTGTGTATTGTACTGCTACTGCTAGTTTAATTTAATCTGTATAACTGACTGGTTCAGTTGTCTTTTTGATTTATTTTTTAAAAAATGTTAGTTTAAGAAAGCCAGTAACTTCAGTACTCTCTTGCAACCATCATTTGCTTAAGAGATTGTACTTCTTGCCTTTTATTGCAACCCAGATGAAATGAACTGCTGTACTGTACTATATTTTTGTCATCTATCTGATGGTATACACAGAAAGGGCCTCCTCAAAGACTGTGGTATTAATCTTTCTCACATTAGGTCAGGTGAAAGGAACTGCTGAATGAACTCCCCGAAAGGTGGCTTCATTTTGGCAGTTTGCATGGATTAACCTCAATCTGCCTTGGAAGGGTTAAACCCTCTGCCCCCTAAAACACTACATCACCTTCCCCTTTTGCCAGCGATCTGTACCCACACTCTGGGCCCATGCTCCCCAATGTGGCCCTGGTATTCTCTGCCTGGCTTTAGGCTAGCATGAATATGAAGGGTTACCGACTGGCTGTTTGAGCTAGCAAACCAACCAGTCCATGTAGGACATAAGTAAAAATACATCATTAAAGTATGGTAACTTGGCAAAGACACCAGCTCCTTCCCCAACACAGCTGAACATTCAATTCACCAGAGACAATGGTTCTGGGTTCCAACCATTCTTTTATTAATTCGCAGTTAGTAAGTTTAAAAGCTTATAGCAGAGGAACATGATTTGCAAACTAGCCATCCCATACACATGGAAATAAAAACCCTTTCTAGCTCTCAGGCTTTCACATGGTTTCATCTAATTAGAGAACTACATTCTGGCAGTTTTTGCTACTCACATTTCCACCCAATGTAAAGAAATCCTAAGTCCCCATGGCATCTCTAAGCATAGCTAAAGCAAACATGGTGAAAACCTCCTGATCTCTCCCCCATATCAGAACACATTTTTCACCTTTGGCCCTCCTTCTGAAGGATTCCAGCCGATTACCACATAGCCTTAGATGTCTATCAAAACTAAATTCTGTTTCCACAGAACACAGCATATATTATGACTAGGCATTATCTTCCTAGTAACCACCTGGAGGCCATTCCGTCCCTTCTTTGCTCTTTGATGCAAATTCTCAGTAGTTAGTGCAAACCTCTGGCACACAGCTGTTAGCAGATCTGGCCAAGGCATTGGAATTTGGACCTAAGCCATGAATTTTGCTAAATCACCCTTGGCTTGGGTTATTAACAAAGTTGGCTAGATGTTGCAGGGTATTTCCAGCTGGTTACACACAATTTCATACCTCTTAAGAAACAATAATACAGTAATACCTCACATAACAAATGTTTTGTATAATGAAAAAATCACATAATGAAGTGTCCATTAGGCAATGATGATACCCCGCATAACAAAAACTTGTTTTCATTATGCGTTGTTGGGGTTTCTTTTGCTTTTGTTTTTTTTGGGGGGGTTGGTAACTGGGGTATACCCAGTCAATGGGAACCCCGGATAATGAAGATTTTTTGGGCATCTCCCCAAAAGTTTTGCATAACGAAAAAAAACCACATATCAAAGAGCTCCGTGAAGCCGAGTTTTTTCGCTATGCAGTGTTCTACTGTGTGTCCTTAGCTGCTTCCATTACCAGCATTTTTTTTGTCAATAGTCATTAGGCTAGGCTGCCTCCTCTTTTAAGCGTCCCTAGCAAATTCTACTTGTAACCTCTTGTTGTGTGTGCAGAAACTGTAGAAATAGCTCTCTCAAGTCATCATCCTTAAAATTATTTGGGAGAGGTGTCATTGGGGCTGAACCACATGAGGCTCCCCATGGGCGGACTGGCCTCCTCACTTCAGTGTCAGCCTCATGCCTCGGAGGATTTCCTGTGGCTGCCAAACTTCTACCCCCTCTAGACATTGTGGCTTTTGGGCTGACCACAGTCCCTCTGTATAGAGCTGTTGAGGCCGCTGCCTCCTCTAATTCTGGCTCTCCAGTCATTGAAAAATAATAATATCCCAATAACTTTGGGCAAAAATGTTTGCTGCCATCACTGCTCCATCTTCTCTCCCAATCTGCTATGGTGGAGGTAGCTGATCCATGAATGATAGCTGCCTGGCCACTCTTCTTCCAGCTGAGGCAAAAGGGGGTCCTAGATCTTGATGCTACCACCATGTAAGGGTTAAACCCTCTGCCCCCTATCATGCATGGATCAGTTACTTCCGCCAGAGAGTACCAGGGCTGTGCCAGGGGGTGAGGGGACAGAGTGTGGGTACATACTTCTGGGAAATGGGGAAGATGATGTGGTGTGTTAGGGGGCAGAGGATTTAACCCTTACACAGCTTCACATTTCACCTAGACACAGAAGATCTACCTGACAACTTTATTTGAACTTAAGCCTTGTAAGTAAACATTATTTTTACTTCTTTTTTATATAAAATTTTTTATTAATTTTTCTAACAAATAATATACAAAACACAATACAAGAGAAAAAAAACAACATACTAAAGAAACAAATAAATACAATATGCACAAACAATGAAAAAATACACACCTATCCTAGTACATTTTTATACCTATCTTTTTTAAAATCAAAATCTTAACACCACCCTAAAAAAAAAATCTCTTAAATTATGACTTAATGGCTATTCTCTAACATTAGCTAATGTTCCAATACTCATTTCCCCAAAAAGTCATAATATGCAATTATGGATAGGATGCGAAAAACAAAAGAAAAAATACAATAATACAATTATAAATAGTCATCACTACATTGCCCTGGAGAGCTCAAAATATCTCATTATTTTATTTCCAAAATTCACTTTGTTTAGGTACTGGTCTGTTTCTATCCTCCCCCATAAAGGAGTGATCCACAAAAGTTTTCCAAATATTCCAAAATCTATTCATTTTTAAATTATTCCTTTTTACTTTTTTATTTTTACTTCTGCTAAAACTGTGTTTTAGCATTTATAGAATAGGAACTAAAAAGAAAAAAAAGGGAACTGAGGAGGACTTTCATTTCAAAACAAATACTTTAGGGCATGCTAGCTGCAGTACCACTCTGCAAATATTATCCAGCACTTTGAACTGTGGATACAGAAGCAGTAACACATATTCAAGTTTTTTGGAGGATTGAATTGTGAACAGTGGCTGTCAGAATTTGCACCAGAACTCTTCAAACCTTAAATACTATACAACCTTCCAGTAACATGATACACTTTCACCTTCCTCTCTGTTTTGGCTCCTATATAATGTCTGTGTGAAAATATCAAAAGGTTGTATGCTTAATTTTTTTTTCAGGAAAGGGAAGATATTTGTGAGAGTAGGATATACTATGTTAAACATAGTACAAAACAATAACCAATAACAACTCTCAATACCTGAGAACACCATATATTCTTTGTAATGAAAATAATAAATGTCCTTTTCAGAGGGTGTGACTCACTGGTACAACCCTTCCAAACCGAGTGCCTCCTAGAAATGTTGAAATATAACTCTCATGATCCACAGCCAACAATGTTTCTTTGCTGGGTGTGACTAGTGGGAGTTGGCAGGCACCAGGTTAAGGTAGTATGCTCAGGTAAGTTTGTTTAGGGCTCAAGGTTTATAATATTCACTTATATCCTGCAGCACAGTGACAGTATGCAGTACATGGGTTTTTACCCTGCATGGCCTGAAACTCAAGAATCAGGGATTTTATAGAGGCAACACCCCCCGCCCCCTAATCTGAGCTCAAATTAGTTATTTACCTCCACCTTTTCTATCAGCTTTAATTTTCAAGGGAGAAAGGACAGGCTTTGGAAGATTAATCGCCTTTATGTGAGTGTGAATGGAAATGAGGGAAGAATAAAAGATAGAATTAGCTTTGTTTCTTCTGCATGTGACCAATTTTAGAACAACTGTATATTAACTGTGCAACATGCCGCCCTCTACCTCTCTTTACACACACTTCCTTCCTTCCTTCTGTGCTTACTTATTTACTGAAATTATGATTCCCCATTTTGTTTTCAGAATGTCAACAGCAGCTGCCCTAAAAGACCAGAGCTATTCCCGCCTGTATCCATAAGGAAGTAATTTGAGTTCCAATGAACTTTCCGCCACATCCTCACCAGGTCACAGTTTGTGTCATCTGTTATTTCTCCTGCCCTCTTTTATTGGCTCATAGGATTATCAATGTCCCTAGATCTAATCTTGCACCCAGGTGTGACAAAAGAGTTGGTTGAAGCAGCCTTCTAAAAGATTTCAGTCTACTATCCTCAGTAAGTTCTTCTAAGCTCACTTGAAAAAGCAAGGTGTCACTGAAGGATTTTTAAAATGGTTTATCGAGGATAAATCCTAGAATAATGCTTCTGGGGAAAGACTCCGCTGTAGCCTCCTTGATGACATGAGGCTTTATTTTCCTTGGGTGGCATTCCATTTGTTTTATTTTTATGGAAAAAAACCTATAATTTAGCAATCACAGCTAATAGTATTGTGTGGTATCTCATCTTTCTTTGCTGGACCCACTCCCCAATAACGAGATGGACACTTATGATGGATTTAAAAATTGGGCCACTTTATTAACTTATAACGTTACTTAACTTTTGTTAAGGCAAACGGGCTGAAATAGCACTGGTAAGGACTAGATGTTATTTCCAGATCTTAAATGGCTACATTGTATCAATTTGTTTACTTAATTAAACAAATTGTTGACCCCAGTCAGAAATGCTACTTGTTAACTCCAGCTTCTGGTGTACATCTGGTGAACTCTCAAAGGTTTTGCAGGCTGTCTTAAGCATAGCATCACCTTGTTCATGGTCCACCTTTGATTGGCCAGCCCAACTTTCCCTCTACCTTGTCCTTCAGGTGGCCAATCAACTGCATACCTGCAGGATTCCTAGGGGTCATCCACTTTCTCCTTACCAGTGCTAGCCGCCACATGGGGAGGAGTCTTTCATGATTCACCGCCCCCCGTGACCGCCAGCTCAGTCACTAGGCCCGCTTTCAAGGAAGCCAAAAAGAGGTCGATACCCTGTGCAGAGAGGTGCACCCCGTCTCTGCGATACAAACTGGCATCCTCTATATGGATTGTGGGGTGCTGGACCACGGTCCCCAAACCATACTCCTCAAAATATCAAGCCACTGCCCGATTAACTGACCACCGAGCCCAGTCAATGCGACAAGGATCACCACCTCCCCAGAAAAATGATCGTGGAATCATGTAAGACCACATGATTCGGACCTTTGGCCACCATTGGCAAATCAGGACCAGATCCCTGCAGATAGATATGATCAAATCCAAGCCAGTGATCTGGCCCAAATCATTACCACCCAGATGTATTACCAAAATGTCGGGTGGAATGGAATTCCCAGTAGACAGAACAAAGGGGATTAGCTTGTGCCACCTCATTCCATGAAATCCACGCCACATCAGGCGCGCTACAGCACGAAGCCCCAGGTGCGTGCCCCACATAGACGAAGCAGCATGATGGGCGGCCCAATAAATGTAACTGTGGCCAACTAGCCACACCCGTACCGGTGCATCCTGGGGCTCAGGAGCTGGAAAAGAACAAAAAGAACAAGTGCCAGCGAGGTGCTCAATGCAACATGGGGCGAACATATGAACGAAAGTGAGCAGATCCCCACCAGCCCATCCTATGGATGTCATCATCCGAATAACCAAAAGCCACAGCCATCGATGCAGCACCTATACGAAATGAATGGGTACCATACCTCGTCCCTGGAAGGCCCAAATTGGCAAGTGCAGCCCCCGTGACCCTCCAAAATTGATATTTTGTCAACAGTGACCCATCCTGATGGCAAAAGAGGGGCTTGTGGGCTGTACCCCGGACAGCCAAAAAGGATGTCAAAGCAAGAACCAGGCAGTAGCATGACCAGTCGTTCCGTGAAAGTACAACCAGTTCGCTCACTCTCAAAGCCCCAAAAAAGGCCACTGTGGTGCCAGCATGAAAAAGGGCCGCTTCAAACTGGTCATAGCAAAGGGCCAGTCAAGCCTCGGCCAGGCTCAAAAGCAGCACAGGGGATACTGGTTGCCGCAAGTCAGGGCGAAGGCCATGTTCCCGAGCCCAACCCTCCAGGACCCTGCAGATACGGAAGTCTCCCGTGGTGTCCTGGTAGCCCCGGACCTTGGCGGCAAAAGCCAAAGCAGAGAGGCAGCCGCCAATAGTACGAGCAGCCAGTCCACAACTGTGCAAGTGTACCATGTATTGAAGTACATGGTCCACCGGCACAGGCCACAAGTCAGGCAGGGGCACATTCTGATGGAATGTAAGGAAGGCCTGATAAGTCTGTTGATACGCCTTATGGGTACGGCTGGCCAGGGAGAGGCCAATGGCCCTGCTCACTTCACCTCGCCAAATGTCCACATCTCATTCAGGAGTGGAGAGGGAAGCTCCTCGGCCTCTGGCGCTTGTGCCCAAAACCGTGCAATCTGCAGGCGGGATAAAGCATCAGCAATATCGTTATCAATGCCTGGGACATGTCTAGCCTTGAAAAGAATATTATGGTGCAAGGAGAGCAATACAAACTGACATACAAGGGACATAACCCTAGGCAAATGAGATGTTTGGGAATTTACGATGTTTACCATGGCAGCATTGTCGCACCAGAATTGGACCACGAATTCTCCTAAATGTCTCCCCATAACATCAGTGCACCCAGCACCATCAACCATCAAAGTAAATGTTGTATCCCCATGACCCCGAAGCATCGGACTGAACTTGAAATTTAGGTGTGATGGAAAGTTCAGTACACCAAAAGTACACCCCATTGAAGTCAGCCAGAAATGCGAGCCAGACCCGCATGCCTGGCACAGCTGTTTTAGGGGTCAGCCCCTCCCTGCCCAGGAAGGATAAAGAACTGCTGGCCCAACTCACCGGCCCAGCGAGGACTCCACTGCCGGCACAGCTGTTTTTGGGGCCAGCCCCTCTCTTCCTGGGAGGGATAAAGAACTGTCACAGGCTGGGGATTCGAGGCAGCTGCTGCTGCGGACATCTCTTTCCCTCCCAGCCTCGTTAGGGGGGGTCAAAAGGATGCCCACAACCATGGGCTGAAGGACTGCTTCCATGTTTTTGGACTCAGTGAGTGGGTTTAGGTTGTGTTGCTTTATAATGATGTGATTTTTGTATTTTTAAGTCGAACAATTAATTGTATTATTGACTTGACTTGATTTTTTGTAAAGTTTATTGTGACTTGTATTATTTATGGTATTTTGCACTGTTATTTCTGTATGTTGTATTTCCCCTCCCCCTCCCCTTCCCCCATACTTATGATTTGCTTTGTATTTATTTGATTGTTTTGTAAACCGGTTTGAGTGGTCAATAGACTAGTAAAGCGGTATATAAGCATACTAAACAAACAAACAAACAAACAAATAAATAAATAAATATGTGGAGGTTTATGGTGGTGGGTTAATTCCTTATCCGGGTCACCTTCCTTCTCTTTCTCCTCCCTGGTCATCTCCCTATTTAACAGACTAAATAAGTCCACATATTCCTGATGCCAGATCTTATCCCTGGTTGCCAGTAAAAGGTGATTCCCCCAGTGGCAATGAAACACCAGCAGCCAAGATGGTCGAACATGGGACCGTATGATAAGCCATGTTAACCGGAGGGCCATAAGGCCAAATTAGATATGGCACATTGGGTCCTGCCGGTGACACCCCAGGTGGTACAGGTGGATAAGGCACCCTCCAAGGGTTAACCTGTGGGGTTGTGAACATGGGGCCCTGTGCTGTATGTCTTGAACGCTCGACTGGGCGCTGGCTTACAGGAGGCATGTACCGATCCTTTAGACTGCGATAATTTCCTTTATCTGCACACTCCCAGTGCAGCCTAAGGTCGCCTCACCGTATCGCTTCCCAATTGGCTTCAAAGAACTCCACCTGTCGCTTACAGGGAGTATGTGGTGGTTTAATATGTTGGTAGTATGTGGGGGCATAGAGCAAAGCACTTAGAAATAGCCTGATAAATTGACATCCACTCCATTGATGTTACTCACAAAGAGTTTTATTTTCCTTTAGTATCTGGAAAAGGACAAAGACAGGGGGGAAAAAACAAAGTACATAGCAAACATAGTTAGTATAGTCCACTTAGATCTGAGGGGTTCAGATCATAAGTGTTTAGAGTCCAGCTCAAGGAGACATCTCTGCCTCCAACCTGAGAGGACCGAATAACTGAGGGAAAGGGCTCTGCTTTTATACACAAAAAGGAGCAGATTTCCCTCCCACCTTTGCATTCCTAGGATGACTCGATCTGCAGGTGTTTCAGAGTCACGGGGGTTTTATTGACAGGGGGGAGGCATCTTCTCCCTCGTCAGGTAGTGAGAGAGAGAGAGAAAGAGATCACTCTGTCATCACTCTGCCACCTGACCTATTTGTCATCCTCCCTCGTGGGGTCTGCAGGTGTACATTCCTTTGAGGGAGTGCAGCTGTGTTGATTCCATCAGAAAAGAATGTGTTTACAGCTCTATCTGCAGGTGCAGTATTGTTCATCAGAAAGGAATGTAGGAATGTGTTTACAAGTGCTTCAGTAGCTAAGTGATGGTTGTCATGGATACTCAGGTTCATGACACACCCTCCCTTTCCAAGATTGATGCTCCCATGGACCTACCATCTTCAAGATTGGGTGGTCTTGAGTAATGGAAACCAATATTGCAAAAATAGCTCATCTGAGTTCATTAAGCGATCTCAGAAGTTCTCTTAAGGCTAGTTACTGCAAAGCAAAGTACAGAAAAAGATATGTACATGGGTTTTCAACCCATTTCAATGACCTCAGCTCCTTCCTGGCTATCATACATCCAGCTCAGAGAGTCTGTCTCGATGTTATCTTTCCCCTTGATATGGGAGACCTTATATAAAAAGTCCTGCAAGAGAAGAGCCCAGCGAAGTAGGCGCTGGTTCTTGGTTTTCATCCTATTCAGGAAAGCTAAGGCATTGTGGTCTGTTAAGAGAATGAACTCTTGACCCCATAAGTAACTTCTAAGCTTGGTGATGGACCAAATTATGGCTAGAAGTTCTTTCTCTATCACTGCATAGGCCTGTTCCCTTGGCAAAAGTTTTCTACTAAAGTAGGAGATAGGGTGAAGTTTCCCATCTTCTCCTTCTTGTAGTAGGCATGCTCCTATACCTGTGTTTGAAGCATCAGTTTTCAGAACAAATTGTTTCTGATAGTCTGGAGACACTAAAATGGGTGCCTGAATGAGTTTCAGCTTCAGTGTCTCAAAGGCTTTTTGACATTCTGGTGTCCAAATTACCTTTGTGAGGTGTGATCTTTTTGTCAGTTCTGTGAGATGTGTGGCTATCTCACTAAACTGAGGAATGAAGTGCCTGTAGTAATTCATCATGCCTAGGAAAGACTTGACTTGTGCTTTGGTGATTGGCATGGGCCAATCTTTGACACTTTCTACCTTGGCATCTACAGGTGAGACTTTTCCATTTCCCACTTCGTGTACCAAGTAGATCACACTGGCTTGTCCCCATTGACATTTCTTAGCATTGACTGTGAGGCCTGCTTCTTGTAGTCTGGCTAACACAGTTTCTAAGTGTTGCAAGTGTTCCTCAAATGTTTGGCTATAAATGGCCAAATCATCAAGGTAGGCATCAGTGAATGGTAAACCCTTTAAAATATGGTTCATCATCCGTTGGAACGAAGCTGGAGAGTTTTTCAAACCGAAAGGCATCATGGTAAAACAATATTGACCTCTGGTAGTACAGAAAGCAGTTTAAGCTTCGCTTCCTGTGTTAGAGGAATCTGCCAAAATCCTTTTGTTAAATCCAGAGTTGTGACCCATTTGGATCCAGCTAGCTTCTGGATCAGGTCATCTGTCCTGGGTAAAGGAAAACGATCATGTGGTGTGACTGCATTAAGTTTGCAATAGTCTACACAAAATCTGATCTCGGGTAAAATTTCCCCTTGAACATTTTTCTTTTTAGCTAACACCACAGGAGCATTCCAAGGTGATTCACATTTCTCTATCACACCTAGAGCTAACATTTTGTCAACCTCCTCATTGACTTTAGCTTCTATGGCTCCAGCTAACCTGTATTGAGGTACCCAGATTGGTTCAGAAGTAACAGGAATATCATGTGACAAGACATTTGTACATCCTGGTTCAGAAATGAACAAATCTCTAAATTTGGCTATTACATTTCTCAAAGTTAACTGTTCAGTTTCTGGTACATTTTCAGAAATATATACAGAATCAACATTTCCAGCATTTTGGTATTCTTCCATAACATTCACCCAGTCCCATTCTTCCCCTGAAGATTTTGAACTGGTGATTCTGAGCATTTGTACATTAGATCTGGACACATAAGGTTTCAAAGAGTTTGCATGAACAATTTTACAAACGTTTGTGTCTTCAAATTGAATCTTATAGTTACATTCATCAACCTTTTGCAATACCTTGGCTGGACCCTCCCATTGGACTTGGAGATGCCCAACAGGATGCGGGTTCAGAACCATGACTTGCTGTCCTGGCTGGAAATCTCTGTGTCTAGCTTTACGATCATAGTACAGCTTGGTGACATCCTGAGCTGACTTCAGGTGTTTCTTAGCTAATGTATGTATGTCATTTAGCTTCTTCCGCAAGTCTTCAATGTATTTAGATACTGGTTGGGGCAATTCAGAGGTTGCACCTTCCCATTCTCCTTTGAGAAGATGGAGAGGCCCTCAGAGATTGAACGCAAATAACATCTCAGATGGTGTGGTTCCCCCTAAACTTTCATGTGGGGCTGACCTGTATGTGCTGAGAATTAGTGGTAAACCTTCCACCGAATTTTCTCCAAAATCTTCTACATATGCAGTCAACAATCTTTGTAATGACCCTTGACATTGCTCTACTGTTCCATGTGATTGGGGATGGTAGGGCAAAGAAAAAGTTTGTTCTACCCCTGCTAATTTGCATACAGTCTGCATGAGACGTGAGACAAAAGCTCCACCTTGGTCTGAGACAATTTCAACAGGTAAACCTAACCTACTGACAATTTCAATAAATGCTTTAGCAATATGGGATGCAGAAATTGAAGTTCAGGGTACAGCTTCACACCATTTTGTAAAAGTATCAACACAGGTAAATACATACTGTTTTTCCGCTTTTAATTTAGGTAATGGACCAAGCACATCAATTTCTACCCTCTGAAATGGCTTTCCTGCTATTTCAGGTACACCAAGTTTAGCTTTGGTTTTAGACTCTACATTCCTAATTCTTTGACATGTGAAACAGGATTTTGTAAATTCTTTACAATCAGAAGTACACCTGGGCCAAAAGAAGTGTTCTGCAATTCTTTGAAGAGTTTTCTTTCTTCCTTGATGCAATGCAAATGCTGAGTCATGTGCCATTTTAAGAACAATGTCCTGAAAAGATTGAGGCACAACTAGCAAGTCTCTAGTCCCTGTATCAGGTTTAGGCAACTTGATCTGTTTGTACAAAAGTCCATCTGTTGAATAAAAGAACTGACTTGGGCTGGCACCTGACAAAGGCAAATTCAATTTAGCCTTCTGCCTAATTTCTTCTAAAGTTGGGCACATCTGCTGTTCCTTGGCAAAATTAGCATAGTTCAGTTTTTCAGAAAAAGTCCAAGAATAATTTTGGGCGGCCCAGCATGTGGTGCTGGTGTATCTGGAACAGTCACAGGCTGGCTTTGACTTCTGGTTACAACTTTAAGTACATTGGCCTGCTTGGACCTCAATTGTTCCTCTAAAATCATTACAGAAAGTCCTAGAAGTAGGGAAGGGTGGCTACTAGACCTGTGGACCAAGCAAAGAGCTTCTCCTGTGAAACAACCATATTTCAGCTTAACTTTAGCCACAGGACTATTAACCACTTTCTTCCCAGTTTCTAAATGGTACCCTTCAATTGGTAAATAACAATCCTGCAAAATCTGTACAGGTTAACAAAACTCTCATGTATGCTGCAAAAATCCGAACCAGAATCTTTAAATGATTTAATAGAGACAAATGGTTCTCCCTGCTCATTTAGTAAAGTCACTAAGGGATATCTTTGCTCTTCCATTTTGGACAAGAGATCCTTTCCTAGAAGTTCAGTAGGATCTAGAGCTATAGGTGTCTCTGTGTGTGCAGTGGTAATATTCAGCTGCCATGCTACACTAGGGACTCTAACAACGTGAGCGCTATACTCACGAGCTGGTTGGACTTGCTGTGTGTCCAGACCTGTAGCAGAATTTCGGGCAGTTACTGCTGTTCCCATCTGTGATGGCTGATTCTCAGATGAATCAGTTGTTTGGCTTGCCGCTTGAGCAATGCGGGAACTGGAAGTACCGGTTCCTGATTTCTCCTTTGCGGGTTGAGTTGCACCTTTCTGCAATGCAGCGCAGTGCTGGCGGGTATGTCCCTTCTTGGAGCAATGATAACAGGCAATGTTAGAAACAGGCGCCGTCTTACCCTTTGGCTTATTACCGACCTGTTTCAGTGCATGCTCCTTTGCTCCACTCGATGCAGGAGGTATCTTTGCAAAAGCCTGACTTTTTGTCTCTTTGAATTTCCCTGAAGACTGGGCTGTCTTAGGCATCTGCTTCTTGACATTCATTTTGCTGATCCAAATCATATCAGCTTTCTGGGCAAGCAACTGAGGATCATCAATCTCCTTATCAGCAAGACTGAGTCTTAAAGAAGGTGGAATTACCTCCATAAACTGTTCTTTCAGCGCAAATGCTCGGGCGCTTGGTGTCATCTCCACTTTAGATGCTCGGACGCATCGGTCATAGGCTTGTGCCAGCTGAATCATGAGGGCAACAAATGGTTGTTTACCATCCCATTGGATCTCCCGGAATCTCGTTCTCAGAACGTCAGGGACCATCGCACAATATTTCTCCAAAACATCTCGTATTTGGGGCCATGTATAATCTTTGGGCAATCCATCAAAATAGTCCAAGATTGGACCCCTCAACTGTGTACTGATTAGCCCTGGCCACTCAATCTCATCCACTTTCATTGCCTTGCATGCATGCTCAAACCTGGAAAGAAAAGAGAGAATGTCCTAGGGATCTGTCAGAATTGGCAGACGCTTCTGATCAGCATTATCGGCTGTCACAGGTTTCGGTTGCTGCTTCATTTGCATAACGCGAAACTGCATTTCAAAGAAATTTGCCATCAAATCCTCCAATCGACTTGTTCCGGTTGGAACTCCTCCTACCTATCCCATTGGTAAGGGAGGGTTTCCTCCTGGTATCGCTAAAAGCAGAACCTGTGGAAAAGAAGAAGGAGGGGGAAGAACTCCCGTTGGTGGAGCCGGTAGACGGACAGGCTAAGGTACAGGGGCTTTGGGCAATGGCTTAATCTGCGGAAGTGGGTCTGGTGCGGTAGGCTGTGGAACAGTTGACAGTATAGGCTGGGCTGGTGCCAGCTGCACTGCCCCTTCTTCCTCCTGTAAAGCTTGGGCATATTTTTCATCCTCCATCTCCTGCTTCATCTTAGCCCTTTGACTTGCCGTTTCACTTGCTCCTTCCAGATTACCTGCCAACCGAGCCACCTGCTCCTGTCGAAGGAGACCATATATTTGGTCAAGCCTGTTTTCCTCCTTTGGTGGTGGAATGGCTGCCACTTTCTCTGCTTGGCGGGCTGCTTGCTCAGAGGCTAAGGCTTCCTGTACCTCTACAAGCCATTGTTGCAACTTCACGACATAGGTACAATATCGCTCTGCCCTTTGCTGCTCCTCCTGCAGCTTCCGCTGTAGTTCCTCCTGAACCATAGCAGTGGTATAGGCACCGGCCACCCCCTCTCCTGAGGAAAGCGCTGTGGCTCCCGGTGGCGTAATGGACAGTTTAGCCATTCCGGAGCCTGGTTTCCATGCCTCTCTGGGTCTGGCTCCCATTCTGACCCATTGGCCCGATCCCGGCTGGATCTTGACCACTGGCTCAGCTACTCCCTGTAGCAACTGTGCCAGTTTGTGTCAATCTCCTGATTCGACACTCCGGTCGGGCCCTGCCTGGACCGAGATCATTGGTGCTGCCATTCTGCTCTCCTGAGCTCAGGCCGCCGCCGCAACGGCTTCCAGTGCTTCCTCCTCTGCGACGTTTTGTCGAGCAGGGCGTGCTGGAATAGTTTCCTCAAGCACCTGGCATGCCCTACTGGAGGGGCCATACCTTCGGAGAATCTCCTCACACTGGACCTGGTGTTCAACGATTTCCATCAGACTTTTCCTCTGGGTCTCCGTAACACTCCCCTCAAAGGGTGCTTTACGTACCATGTCCAGTAGCCATTCAGAAGTCATAGGGGGACCTGCAGGCACCTCCCTTTCCCAAGACAAGCTCCGGCGAGCTTGCTTACGAGCTTCCTCCTCCAACTGCCGTTCCTCTCCCTCCACCCACATGCTTTCGCCTCTCATTGTTGGAGGGGGAAGCATTCAGCCGCAGCTGCAGCTGCCCGTACAGCTTCATCCATTACCTGGTAGGCTGGATGCCGAGACCTAATACTTTCCCACTCGGTAGGTCTCTGCTGCCCTTCCTCCTGGCCAATATAGCTTGTCTGGGGCTTTAACAGACTCGGTTCTGTATCTGGAGAGGCTCCGTGCACAGGGGGTGGCACCAGGATGGGCTGATCAGACCCTCCTGCCGCTTCCCCTTGCTGGGTTTCCTCTTCCACTTCTTCCTCAGACTCACATATTTCCAGAAGTTCCTGAAGGGTTAAGGGCTTTGACAATCTTTGTCCCGTCACGGGATGGAATAGGAACTCCCGGTTCTCATTCCTAGAAGATCGCCCTGATGCTGGCACCTCCACTTCTATGGTAACCAGTGATGACTCTGAGTCATCCATCCTTATACCTGTAAGGAAACAAAATGTTGCAGGCTAATCTTACCCTCTTTTTAGAGGAGCCGAAAGTGCTGCTCTATTTGCCTTGATAAAGCCTCCTGGCTCTCAGATCCAAATCCGACCGCTCAGCCATCCATGTCTTGGACACTCAACTGGGCGCTGGCTTACAGGAGGCATGTACCGATCCTTTAGACTGCGATAATTTCCTTTATCTGCACACTCCCAGTGCAGCCTAAGGTCACCTCACCATACTGCTTCCCAATCGGCTTCAAAGAACTCCACCTGTCACTTACAGGGAGTATGCGGTGGTTTAATATGTTGGTAGCATGTGGGGGCATAGAGCAAAGCACTTAGAAATAGCCTGATAAATTGACATCCACTCCATTGATGTTACTCACAAAGAGTTTTATTTTCCTTTAGTATCTGGAAAAGGACAAAGACAGGAGGAAAAAAAACAAAGTACATAGCAAACATAGTTAGTATAGTCCACTTAGATCTGAGGGGTCCAGATCATAAATGTTTAGAGTCCAGCTCAAGGAGACATCTCTGCCTTCAACCTGAGAGGACCGAATAACTGAGGGAAAGGGCTCTGCTTTTATACACAAAAAGGAGCAGATTTCCCTCCCACCTTTGCATTCCTAGGATGACTCAATCTGCAGGTGTTTCAGAGTCACGGGGGTTTTATTGACAGGAGGGAGGCATCTTCTCCCTCGTGGGGTAGTCAGATGTCTCTGTCATCACTCTGCCACCTGACCTATTTGTCATCCTCCCTCGTGGGGTCTGCAGGTGTACATTCCTTTGAGGGAGTGCAGCTGTGTTGATTCCATCAGAAAGGAATGTGTTTACAGCTCTATCTGCAGGTGCAGTATTGTTCATCAGAAAGGAATGTAGGAATGTGTTTACAAGTGCTTCAGTAGCTAAGTGATAAGGTTGCCATGGATACTCAGGTTCATGACACTGTAAACGATGGAGCTACCTGCTGCGGCCAAGGGCATTAAACCAGAGAGGTTGAAGGCCAGGAACCCATGTAATGTGAGCTTACTTGACCAGCATACTCACAAGGTGCACTCATCGCAGCTGTCCCCACCGGGGGTTCCAGCTGCTGCCGAGCGTCAGAGCTCACAGCTGAATTAGAGCCTGCTGGACCAGATGAAGAAGGTCCCTGGAAGTCGGAGCCTTCCACCTGGGTAGGAGCAGGCTGGCTGGCTGAAGGGGCCCCAGCCAGTTGGGATACTACGGGGGGCCGCGTGGCCTCCAGTTATTCCACCCTACAGTTGAGTAAGGCAAAGAGCCAGGGCCAATCCATTTCAGCCTGGTGGAAACCTTGTGTTGTCGACTGTCTAGCCGACCAGCGCATGGTAGTGGCAGGCTCAAGGCCGGCAGCACATTCCAAGGCCGCGATATGGGCCACAAGGGCCCTGGAATCAAAAGACAAGGCCTCCTGTGAGGCCTGATGCCCAGCCCTTCGAGGGGGGGGGTCAGGGACTATTCCTGATGTGGTGGTGGGCCCTGCCTGGGCCCATTTGCTAAAGCCATCATTTCCTGGTATCACCTGCCCAGGCCCTACCCGGGCCCTGCCTCGCCCAGAGACACCTTAGGGGGCTGATGCACCTGGCCTCTCCCAAGCCCTACAACTCAGAGGAGGCCTGTCAACGGATGTTGATGGCCTGGGCCTAGCAAGGGCCCTATCTCTGGATGAGGGCCTAGCGGAGGCTAGCGCCAGCCTGGATGACCTAGTGCGGCGTGCCGCTGAAGGCCTGCTCAAGCAGGCCTTCTTTTTTGGCGCAATAGTGGAGGGCCTGTTAAGACCACTTAAGGATTGAAGAGTACCGCAATCGGCCCTGTTAAGGCCGTAAGTTGGGAGAGACGGCGCTGAGGTCCAGAATGCTGCTGCCAAGTGCCACAGCAGCTAAAGGCTCCAGCTGCGATGGTGCTCTAAGCCCTGCCTCACGCCGCTTGAGCCCTGCAGAGATCGGCTGGGACAGGAACAAATGCGCCCTTGGCCCAGCTGATCAACTTTGAAAGCCGGCAAGGGTGTGCAGAGCCTCCCCTTTTAAAGGGGGAGCTCAGCTCCGCCCCCTCGCTCAGCCAAGGTGCCCGGCTCTAAGGGGCAGGGCCGGAAAGCACGCGGTGGCCATATTCCTTGCCACCGTGCATCCATTCTATGAGTCAAATATGAGCATGAGCTTAATCAATGGGAGGCTTTGCATGGGGCAGAGACGAATTCAGTGCTTCAGGTCAAATCCTATTTTCATCTGGAGTGACCGATATTCCACACAATTCACCTTGACATCCAGAAAAATCCCTTTCCCCAGACTTTTGCATTGAGTTGATGGGTCTGTATCCCATTTCCTGAGATGTCAGGGTTAAAATATGAGCCGATAAGGGAAGCCCTTGTGAAGTTAAAAGGCAGGGTTAGCAAAGACTGAGAGGAGTCTGCTTCTGAGCCATCTGATTATGCAAAATTGCACAAAGCACTGTTCCTGGACTAGCCCCAAGAGCAAGATTGAAACAATAACATATCATTGTCACCAAAAGCCTCATGCCATTCATAAAGCTTAGTCCTCTCCTTAGGACATATTTTTAGTTTGTACTTTGAAATTGTTCAATGATCAGTACGATTATCATGTCTTAAGGCACCATCTGAAATCTGAGGTAACAGTTGTGTTTCCCCGGGTCTCCAGGTGAGAAGACAAATCTCAGGAATAACTGGGCTGGAGGAGCAGAATCTTTGATTTGTGTTCTGGAGGTATCTTTCAAGGACGGTGGGCTTCAGGTCTCTGGACCTTGGGGGGTTACATACTGTGACCTTGAATCCTCTGAATATTTTTCTTTTTTAAAACAGATTTTAGTTGTTGTTTTTTAAAAAAGACCTCTCATACTTTCTAATGATAATTTTTGTCTGGCACAAATATGGCTAAATTTCATCTTATTCACCCTCAAGAGAGAAAGGAGACCTTTAATGCAAAATGTTTTTTAAATTGTTTAAGGCTAAAGGGCAGTGGCTCAAGTGGCTAAGATGCTGACTGGGAGGCGGGAGGTCAGCAGTTCGATTCCTGAGTACTGCAGGATGGAATGAGCTCCCGTCTCTCTCCCAGCTCGTACCAACCTAGCAGTTCGAAATCAAGAAATTGCAAGTAGATAAATAGGGACCACTTTGGTGGGAAGGTAAACAGCGTTCCGTGTGCTCTGGTGTCTAGTCATGCCTGTCTCATGACCACGGAAATGTCTGCAGAAGCAGACAGTGCTGGCTTTTCGGATTTGAAACAGTCGAATATGACTGGCTTTTGAGCGAGGGAGACCTATACCTTTACCTTAAAGGACCTCTGGAGAGTCCAGATGTGGTGAGGCACCACAGAGTGGCCCATGGAGGGCTGCATGCATATTATACATTAAACTAGGTGTTCCCAACCTAAGGCCCATGGGCCAGACCCAGCTTGGGATGCCATTCTATCTGGCCTGGCACTGCCTCTGCCGCACCCAGAAGTGGAAGCGGACATGTTTACATCAGCCATAAAACACACCTGCAGCTGTCATAAACATGGAAGTGTATGCATTTACAAAAGGCATAAATGCGCCCACTTCCACTTTTTGGGTGGCCGGCTCAGCTGTCCGGGGACATGGTCAGGACCGCAGTGTAAAAAGGTTGGCCACCCCTACATTAAACTCTGCTTTCCCATCCCCATTTATTCTCACCAGCTGCCATTTCTCCCTGGCTCTGTGCAAAGGTGTCATTTATGTTTGTCATACTTGCTCATTGCCACCTGTCTGGCTGCCAAAATTTGATATTGTTCTCTGGCTCTGTTAGCTGTCTTACGGATTCTAGAACGAATTGCCTAGTTTTCCTTCATGTTTGTTTCCATTATCAACTCCCCAGAAATCATTTGATCCCATCTCTTTAGCCTTGCTGACTTGCCTACATGCTTTCACAAAACCCCACTCTGTGACATGACCCCTAAGTCTCAGGTGATTTCTTAAGTTCCATTGCATGGAATGGGATGTTTCTGACCTGACAATTCTAGATAGTCAACATATAGTCATAAGAATTTTGGTAGAAATAAGAAAGTACTTGTAGGAAATGGAAGAAGTCTCTTGCATTCATCCTTTGCTTATATAGGCTAACATCTTTCTGTCTGGATGGGAACAAATGTCAAGCTAGATATCTCTCAGTCTAACCCAGCAAAGCTATTTTTTACCTGACATTGCCTTTCTTCTTTTGAATTCCATCATTTTCCTGTATCATCTTCACCAGATGGTTAGTGTTTAAACACATTATGGTTATGACACTACACTTCAGAAATGAAGTGTCCACAAAACAATTCCTGGGTAATAAAATACCTGTATGGTTACTTCAGGGAAATGTAAAGTAGGCACTTATTTAAGGTATTTCATTTTCAAGAGTCTGATTATGGGAAACCAAAATGTGATTCATTACTGCTCATGATACCTCATTATGAGCAGAGAGAAACTAATTATACAACACGAGAAGCCAAAAAAAAGCATATATATTCCACAGACTGCAAAGGGCAATTTAGAAAACATGTGGTGATTTCTAATATATACTGCATATGTTTTCTTATATATTAGCTTGAGTGCCCGGCTCCTCCTGGACAGTTTTTGGGGGTGGTCTTCCCTACCTCCCAGCGACGACCTCTGGTGCTTTCTGGTCAACCGGAGGTGCCCACAGGTTCCCTGGGGTTTACGGACCTGTCTTCTTGCAGGCAGCTAGAGCTGGCTCCAGGTGGCTGTGCTGGCCGTGAATTCCCCCCCCCCCCGAGCCTGGGCAGTAGGAGAACTTGTGTCTTTGCCACTGCACCCGGGATCAGCCTTGGCTGCTGTTCAATCGGTGGAGGGGGGTGATGACTCGCCCGGGAGCAGTGCCGGCTGTCCGGTGAGCACCGGAAGTGAGTGAGGGTGTCACACAGTTTGTCCTGTCCATTCCCTGGCCGCAGCGGAGTAGGCTCCACATATCCAGGCAGGCGTGGCCTGGCTCCCCTGGTGCCCCAGCCACCCTGACCTCTGCTGAAGCTTCCTGCGGCCAGGGTGGTGCGTGTTCCACTGTGGCCGCCTGTGCCCTCACCTAAACTGGCAGTCATGGAGCGGCACTCCCACCATCCAGTCCACCTGCCCCCCAACCCCCGTGAGGCATGCCGTGGCTAGTGTGGGGCCTGGCACGCAGATGCTGGCTCCCAGGGAGGTGTCCCATGGCTGGTGCTGGGCCCAGTGCCCTGCTGCCACCCCTCGCCCATCCCATGGCTGGCACGGGGCCTGGTGTCCTGCTGTCATCCAAGCCCTGCCTACCTTGTCATGAGTGGTCTGGCTTTATCTGGGTGTCCGGGCTACCATGCTGTGGGGGCATTTGCTGTGGCCTTTTGACACCAGCACCGGCATTGTTTGAGTGGCTGCTACTGGCCCTGGCTGTTCTGCCATTGCCATTTTGAGCGTGTGCACGGCCATCAGGGCCCCGTGTGTGCACGTTGGCTCACACCCCCTGTGAACAGCTGTGTTGTGGGAACCTGTGTTCATTGCTGGGGGTGTTGAGCACAAGAGGGCTCAAGACCAACAGCCACTTTGGCCCTGCCCCCTTCGGCGTTCGGCAGTTCTTGCAAGGCACCATGGGGGGTATAGTTCCCACTGTTTTCCCCATTTTGGGGGGGGCACACACACTGACTTGACCTGCCGGACCCCCACTCTGACCTTCTCCCACACGCTAGGTAAGTGTGTGCACAGATAGTAGAGGGGTGTATACAGGACCCACAAGGAGACACCTTTCTTTTATAGCTATAGTAAGAAAGGTGTGTGTGTGTGTGTGTGTGTGTGTGTGTGTGTGTGTGTGTTTGTGTGTGTGTGTACGTGTACACACACACACACATACACACCTTTGGGAGGTACAGTTGGCCCTTTCCCCTCTTTCTTTCACCTGGCTGCTGAAACCATACCTTTTTAGAGGTTATTGTGCAGTCAGGAGGGTTTGGGATGTCTCCAAAAGAGAAGGGGGGAAAAGAGCTTTCGCTAGAGTGTTGTAGGTGGCATCATGCACCAACTTTGTGATATGCTCTTTTTAAAAAATAAAATGATAAAATGAGTAGAGTGATAAAGAGGTGAAATGTAACATTTACCTTTCATCTGTAAAAACTCCCTTGACTAATACTATTGTCAGTGTAGATAAGATACCTTAAAGCATAATGTTTTTTAAAAATACAACTGGTATATCATTTTCAGATGTCCCTTTAGCCCTATTGTCTTGTATTCTTTTCAGCTATATCCAGGAAGGTGTGTGTAGGTCTACATTCAGAATGATCTAGCCCATAGCATTCCATTCTAGAGATGCGACTGGCACTATAGAAGACTTCATGAATTTTGTGTTCTGATGCTAGTAGATTCAGGAATCAGAGGAAATTTAGCACTTTTTCCCCTGAGCAACTGGAGGGCTAAAGGGAGAAGTGCAACTTGTGAGGCAGTCCTTCCCATCATAGAAGCATCCCACACACAAAAAACTGGCACTGGGCACAAAATCACAGGCTTCCTGCAAGTACCAGGAGGCGAGGCACTCTCTATGTGCATACCTTAAATCCAGCTCTAATGGTATCTGCTTTTGCTATGAATTGGTCCATTAAGGAACACAAGAAAGCTGTGCTGCAGGGAAACAGGAAAATAGAAGACGGGTGCCAGATTTTATTAAAAAGGACTTCTTGCTACAGGAGACTTTATCCCCACTGACTGTAATATTTAGCAAGCCAGAAGAAGCTTTATTGATGCAAGGCATAAATTGTTACATTTTATATCCCTGCCCCTCGGTTTAAAAGGCTCTGTTTATATCGAAGAAATTGAACATTTTAAGAGGGGAAAATGACTTTGCCTGCAATGCCAACATTTACTGTGGAATCTTGTCTCTTTGACAGTATGATAGCCAGATTGCTCCCTGCTGAATTCTCAAGTAGCTTCATAAAGCCCACAACATTTACTTATTTCATAAATGCATGAAAACAATCCAAGTGCTGCTTGTTTCCAATATGATCCTTCTGAGTACAACAAATTAGCTCCTTCCTCCTCTTCCAAATATCTTTCCATTGCATATGTTAAATGTCCCATTTTAAATACCCCAGATTACTCAGGCACATAAAGAGAATACAGAGACAATCACTGATCTCAGATTATCCCTTCTCAAATTATTTATCTGTTGTCTTTCTACCTATCTATTCATGCATATTGATGTTTTGTTGGGTGTAAAATGGGTGAAAAATCATCCAGCATTCTAATTTTAAGACAAACTGGCCAAATTCATATTTGCCAAATGAAACTAAATGTCACTATGCATTGATCATACTTTGCCAAATTTTGCTATATAGTGTGCCAGTCGAATTCATCAACAGAAAGGTTCTTGGGAAATGTTGCTTATGATGAAGAGAAAATGTACACTAAGAATGCACACAAAAGTTCATGAACACTTTTAGAGACAACAAAATACCCTTCAACAGAAATGGGATTATGCTAACTCAGGGGTGCCCAAACTTTTCGGGCTGCGGGCCAGTCACATGGTTCAGCAGGCCGGTCAGATGGTTCCTCCCACTGGAAGTGGAAGTAAAATGTGCCCACACGTGTGCAGAATGCTGCCGTAAATGCACCCACGGCTGTCATAAACACATTTACGGCAGCCACGGGTACATTTATGCCAGTGTTCTGCACATGTGTGTGCATGTTTTACTTCCACTTCTGGGAATGGCATGGGTGGCGTGGGCCAGATGAATTGGCATTGGGGGCTGGATCCATAGTTTGGGCACCTCTGTGCTAGCTGCATCCCCAAAACATGGAGCCTGTGCCACATCTGTTGTTCTCCCAAACCTCCAATACCAATTTTTTCAAAGCTTACCATCATCTCACTCTTCTCATTCCCCCTGATAGCTTCAGTGCTGCCCTTCCAACCCCACTTCTTAGCTTCTCAGACTGAGATGGCATCTTCCAACTTCACAAATCCTTCTCTGGCACTGTGGCACCAAATCTCTTGAGATTTTTCCTGTACCAGGAGAATTTGGTTGGAGAAAGCTAACTCAGTTCCTACATTCTGGCTTTCTGCTGCCCTCACTTACTTCCTAGTATTCTTTATTGATGATGTCTTGTTTAGTTCAAATGCATCCATTTTTATTACCTGAAACTAATGTGTGCTTTTAAAACAAATGGCAGGAATGATTTTTTTAAAAAAGTTTGGAATAGATTTCAGACATCTGGCATTGAGTTAACTCTTGAGTCAAATAAAGATCCTGCATAGAGACACCATGGATATCTACAGTAGAATGGTCCCAGGAGATCTTTTCAGACACTAAATCCAAACTGTAAAGACTCCAAATTCTTATTATAGATCTCTGGCTATACTGTTATTGCAACTGACATTCTGTACCTTTTTTTCGGTTGGGTCAGAGTGTTGGTGATATGAATGAGAAGGACCTCTCTGTAGTCTTCTTGTGGACTTATCACCACCTGACAGGGTTTAGACATTAAAACTTGCAGATTGTATAGGTTTTGGTGGCTATTTAAGATGGTCCATTAAGAGTGGCTAAATGGATCAAAGTAGTTTCCTAATGGTTTTGGGGGAGTTTCCTATCACATCTACCATCCTGCTGAAGTCCTGATTTAACTTCAGAAAGGGAAAGAAAATGACCAATTTCTTCTAAGTGTACCTTTCTCAAGAAGTGAAGCTGGACTAGCTCTCTGGTTTACAAGGGAGCTGAGATCGTGGATGGAGGATACAGAGATGGTGGCAATACCCTCCGAGCAGTTCCTTTCAAACACATTATAGAGTTCTCCATTGCAGTCCTGAAGACAAATCCTTCTTCTCTGCCTCTCTTAACATTTGCACAGAGCCATCCGGCAGAAGATTTTTAAGGAGCCAAAGGTCTTTTATGCTTTCATCCACAGAAAGAAAAGGCAGACCACTCAGCAACCAGCTGTGAAGACTTTGCATAACACTTTGCAAACATCCTCAGTTGGATCTGCTCTAACTTGGATTCTATAGTTGACACAGGTCCTGCAGATGTGTTTTGGCCCCTGCACAACATACATTGAGAACAATTTAGGAGCAAGATTTAAAAATAAAAATTACGGAAGCAAAATGGAAAGGTAAATGGAGAAAAAGGATTCTGAGGACTTTGTCTGTTAGAGTTAAAGAACATAATTATATAATGTTGAGGTGGTACCTGACTCCAGTTCGGTTACATCAAATGAATAATACAAAAAAAAAAACTGTTTGAGATGTAAAAATTCATTGGGGAATTATGAAACCCGTGGTGGAGTGGTAACGTGATAAGGGGTTTTTGGATAAAGATTGAGAAGGAGGTATCGGAAATAATGGGTTGTGACCATAAGCTGGAACAGGATGCTGCCTTATTGACAGATGTTGAGGATATAGATATAAATAAATAAAAATATTATTATTTTGACAATTGCAAGACAATGTATTGCAAGAAATTGGAAAAACAACCTCACATTGAAAGTGGAGGAATGGTACAAAGAGATATGGAATATTCCGTTGAATGATAAACTGACATGGGAATTACTGTATTTTCTGGTGTATAAGACTACTTTTTAGCCCCGAAAAATCTGTGCCAAAGTTGGAGGTCGTCTTATAGGACAGGTACTTAACTGCAGCTTGTTTCCCCTTGCTTCATATGTCCGTCGCATATGGTGGGGCGTGCCGCGGCCGAGTCCCTGCTCTGTGCGGGGAGTATGAAGCAAGGGGAAGCAAGCTGCATACATCTTCCTGTACCTCGAGGAGGAGAACGTGAGCATGGATTGGCTCTCCACCAGAACCTGCCCATTCGACTCGGAGGGCTGCGCGTCTTCGGGTTGAGTGTGGGTTAATTTTTATTTGGTGTACATTGGAAGAGAGGTAGTCTTATACGGCAAGTATATTCCAAACTCTATATTTTAACTGGAAAAGTTGGGGGTCATCTTATACGCCCAGCCGTCTTATATGCCGGAAAATACGGTAAATAAAAAAAGGGTATAATTAAGGAAAATAAATTTGGGGAAATATGGAATCCATTTGTGGATTGTACATTGTATAATGCTAAAGGTGGCAGACCAGTGCAAGACCAACTGAGTTTTTGGAAGCAGTAACATAACTACTCAGGCAAACACAGTCTCCAGGGCTTTGTAAATATCACTAGTGTTTATGTTTTTTGTTTTGCTTTGTTTTGTTCATTTTGTAGTATATTTTTAAAATATTGAGAGTATTTTATATTATTAGATTATTAGCTATAATATAGTAAATATATGCACAATTAAATATATTTAATAGATATCAATATTATAAATTTATAATTTAAGAAATGCATAATACAGTACAGTTCATTAACATGGGAATTACTCTTTATATCAGAGAAAAATCCTTTTTTGGTTTGTGCTTTGTGTTTTATTGTATAATGCAATGTTTTTGTTTTGTTTTCTTTACTTTGTATGTTATATTTTAAAATTCAATAAAAATTTAATTTAAAAAGATGTGTTTTGGCCCCTGCTTGTCCCATGACAATTGTCATGATTCAGTTTGTTTAGTCCAAGGATGAAGACAGGATCTTGGGAAAGATGATAGCTTCCGTGTGTGCTGGATACTTTTGACTTGCCTGAATCATGAAAGCAACTGGCGAGGACTGGCAAAATAAATGAAGTAGTAAAGAATGTCTCTTTACAGAAAGGCAGTATTCTAGCTTGTACAAAAGAGCTGCTGATAGGAACTTTACTCAAGAAGGCATCCCTTAATTCCAGAATCTAACATCCTGCTTGAGGGCAATGAACTAGTGCATATTGTAGTCTTTCAGCTCCAGAAATTCCTAAATGGGGGGAGGAGCATCATGGCAGACTGAGCACATCGTTTCTCTCACCACTGCCTGGAAAGGGGAGCCACAAATGTGGATATATAATGCTAAACTGTTACGTTTTTGAAGAAAAATGTTTCTGGAAGGAATGTGAAGTTGATGGATTGTAATTGGAGGTATTTGGAGCCTGGAGGACAACGGAAAGGAGTAAAACTGTTGCAGCTGTTTCTCAAGTGCCGAGAGCTGAGTTAGTGGTGCTGTTGGAGAAGGGAGTTTATGAGCAGAGGTGACAGCAAAGAGAAGCGCTTCCTTGGGAGCTGGCAATAGCTGTGTTCGAGAGAAGTGAATTTTGGCAAAGTCTGGGGTTCGGCAGTGCTTGGAGGAGACTCGAGTGGCGGAGTGGAGCAGAGGAGAAAGGAGGAGAGTCGAGCACGATCTCGCGTGCAGAGTTCCAGGGTGGAAGGAAGTGGCGATTTTGGTCTCGGCTGGAGTGGCGCTGCCAGAGGACAGTGGACGGAGTTTAGGAGGGAGGTCTCGGCAAGGAGAAGCGCTTTTGTGGGCGGCTGAAGTCTCGGCGCCACTTGGAGTTTGGGGACGCTGGAACGCAAAGTGGTCAGGAGAGTGCTCTGGTTGTGTCGGGCGGAGAAGGAGTCGTTACTCTGTGGGGATAGGGGTCTGAGGGGAGTCAATTGGGGTGTGTGTAAGTGAGTCCCAATTGATCCCAAAGGGCCCTAATCCGGAGCAGGAGTCTGGGCAGCCCGTGTTGACCAGTGCATTGGTTGGATGTGCGTCCCCTGAAATACTACTGAATGTTGGCTGAAAGTGTGGAAGTCTTTAAGGAGCTGTTATTTCTTCTACCCTTGGAACTTGGACTTGGATTGTGTTGAACTTGTTTTACAAGTTTTACAAGTGGTGTGCTGGAAGGGCAGAGGATATTCTGTTTGATTGATTGTCGGGCAGGGTCCTTCCATGAGCCCTGATCATTGGACCATTGTGGGGGTGTAAAATAGAGCTGGTGCTTAGGTGGTGGAGGGCAATTTGTGACTGTGATTTTGACTGCGGCAGAAAGAAGAGAGAAAGTGAAGAAAAAAAAAGAAAATTAGTTTTCATAGCTGCTGTGCCAAGGACAGTGATAAAATCAAGGCTAGCCCTGGAGTTGCTTTATCATCAGGTGCAGCTGTGTACTGCTCAACTGGTTGGACTATAGGAACAATTATTATTTTTCTTTTTTCAAGATCTGTGTTTTGTATATATGCCTTGTGTAGAGTAATGAGCTGGATTAACTTGAAAGTCCATAGTGGTTGAAGTTAATTATAAAAGGGATTGTAAGCTATGGTTGTTTATGTATTGGGGCATAAGGAGATAATTGTATAGGGTATTGGCTAAAAGCGTGGATAAAGTTGTATAGACCTGGTTAGACTATTTTAGAATAGAGTGAATGAGTCGAAAAGAAAAAAGAAAGCAGCTGAGAGAAGAGATAGAAATAGATCCAATTTGGCTAAGAACAGGTAGATTAGTAAGAGCAGGCGGTGAGGAACGAAGGAAGTCCTTAAAGGAAGAAATTTTGGAAGCTGAGCAGCTGGATAGGCTTAGAGCAGGCATGGCAGCAAAGAAGAAAGTACAAGAGAAACAGCAATTACAACGGTTAGATATAAATCAAGAAGATCAGCAAATTGAATTTAAAGAGGCCAGTGCTCGGGGAGCTATAAAAAAGAAAGTAATAGAAGGAGATGTAGAGGAAAGTGTGGAAGGGGATAGCCCTGATGTGAATGAATGTAGAGGCTCTATCGAAATGAGATTAGATAGTCTTGAGAAGTATCTTCAGACCAAGTTTCAAAATTTAGAAGAGCAGCGAGCGAGGGATAATCAAGAATTTATTAAACTGCAGCAAGAGAGTTTTGAGGCTTTTCAGCAAAAAATGCTGTCAGTGGTGACAGGTTTGATGGAATCAGCTAAAGTTGAAATTGCCAAGATAATGGAAGAGGTGAATGATGTAAAAGAAGGAATGGGTTCAATTTCAAAGGAGGTTGAAAATGTAAAGAGACATGTCCAAGAGGTGCAGGAAAAAGCTAAAGGGAGAGAAGTAAAAGTGGATGATCATGAAGTGAGACTGGAGTTACTTGAAGACCAATCTAGAAAAAGAAATATTATAATTAGGCATGTTTCTGAGGCCCGCCCTGATCAGCTGAAGGCCAGAATAATGAGTTGGTTAAATGATTTAGGTATGGATAGGAAGTTCGAGGCTGAGGATGTATTAAGTGTGCATAGAATAGGGTCTAAGAAACATAATACAGCAGACAGAAATGTGCTATTGAGGTTTGCTAGTGAAGGTTTGAAGGTGATGTTAATGCGACATATCAGGAAATCTGGGTCAAGTATATTGAAAATGGAAGGGAGTAGTATAGAGATCTATAATGATATTTCTATTGGCGAGAGAACATGGAGAACACAAATCAAACCAGTAACCAGGAAGTTGAGGGAAAAAGGAATTGTTTATTTTTGGCTTGCCTTAAAAAAGCTAAAATTCATAGTATCTGGAAAATCATACGTGTTGAGGGATGGGTCATATGTCTTAGACATACTTGCAGAGGCAAAGATAATCGACCGAAACTCCAAGGAATGGGAAGATCTTAAAGAGGAGCTGATAATAGCAGGGGTTTATACAACATATGACAGGGAAGAGGAAGAGCGGATGAAGGATATGAGGGTTGCGTTGTCTAGCCAGGATGAACTAGGTAGTGTGGAATGATATAATGGTGTAAAAATTGCAATTGAAGTAACTGTAAGGCACAATATAAAGCGATGATAGAATCCTCATGTGGAAATGGTGGCATGAAAAATTAAATAGTATTTAGAATGGGTAATTAGGCAGGAGAAGTGGTGGTTTGGTTTGTGAGTGTTGTCTCCCCTCCCCCCTCCCCCCCTTGTTTGGCAGGGGTGTTTTTCTTTTTCGTTTCGAAATGGCGGGGAGGGTGATGATTTATTGTTTTATGTTTTGTGTTCAGCTGTTTGCTTATGTTTTGTGGGTTGGATTAGCACATGCTTGTAGGAGATGGAATTGTAGCAAGCGAAAAATAATAAAGAATTATGAAATCGATTAGGGTGTTATCATGGAATGTGAAAGGCACGGGCAGTATTATTAAGAGGAAACGTTTGGAAGCAGTAATTAGGAAAGATAGGCCAGATGTGATATGCTTACAAGAAACGCATCAAAAAAGTGAGGATGTAAATAAATTGTATATAAAGGGGATAGAATATTATGAGAAGGCATTGGGTACGTCTAAGGCAAGAGGGGTTGCCATATTAATATCAAAAAAGTTAGGATTTACAAAAGTAAAGACAGTTGTAGATCCAGAAGGGAGATTTCTTATAACAAGGGGATTTATTAATAATGAGGATATAACCTTTGTTAATGTATACGCGCCAAACGAAAAACAGGAGGAATTTTTAGATAAGGTGTATCAAAGTATAGAATCAGAAAGGGTGTCCAAGTTAATAACGGTTGGAGATTTTAATTTGATCAGATCAGGTTTGGATACTACAAATGTGGCTAAGCGTACATGTACTAATAGGGTGATGGATAGGTGGTTAAAAATAACAGGATTACAGGATGTTTGGAGGAAAATTAGAGGCTCAGAACGGGGATATACATTTTTTTCGCACGTGCACAATTCTTATTCACGAATTGACTATGTTTTGGCTTCAGAAAGTATGATAGATAAGGTTGAAAATATTGAAATTGGTATGATTAAGGAATCTGATCACGCTAAAATAATTACAGAATTTAAACTAAGTGATGACAAACAAAAAAGGGGTACATGGAGCTATGATACAAGGTTATATAGAGATCAAAAGAGTAAGGAAACGATAATAAAAAGATGGGAAGAGTGCTGGGAAATTAATGATACAAAGGATGTAAATGATGGAATATTATGGGATACCATGAAGGCAATATTCAGGGGAGAAAGCATTAGGCTCTCTTGTATTAATAATAGGCAAAATAAGGAAAAGGAAAAAGAGTTAGAGGACGAAATAAAGAAGTTGCAGGATATTCATGCAAGAACGGGAGATAGGGACATATTCGATAAAATGCAAAAATTAAAAAGAGAATTTATTGAAAAAGATATTGAAAAGGTAAAGAAGAATTTAATTTATTTGAAAAGAGATTACTTCGAGTACAGTAATAAAAATTCTAAGCTATTAGCTAGAGCCGCTGAAGAAAAGAAAGATAAAAGAGGAATTTCAGTTTTGATAGATAAGTATGGCAGAAGGTGTAATAAGTTAGTAGATAAAATTCAAATTGTCAAGGCTTTTTATCAGGAATTGTATTCGAGGAAGGACGTAAATACGGATGAATTAGAGCGATATTTAGATAAGTGGTCAAGAATAAATTTAAGCTTGGAGCATAGGAGTTACATGGATGAAAAGATAACACAAAAGGAAATAAAGGAGGTCATAAAAAGGTTAAGGATAGGCAAGGCTCCAGGCGAGGATGGTTTATCGGTGGAGTTTTATAAAGATTTTAAAGAGATGCTGTTACCAAAAATGGAAAGGATTTTTAATTATATTTTGGAGGGAGGGAGAGTTCCTAAATCGTGGTATAGTACAATTATAATTTTAATTCCAAAGGTAGGGAAAAATCTGGAAAAAATTGAATCCTATAGACCGATTTCCCTGATGAATCAGGACGCAAAAATTTTTACGGCCATTTTAGCTAATAGATTGAATAATTTTAGTGGTAAATACATTAATAAGGATCAAGTGGGATTTATGAGAGATCGGTATATGTCGGATTTGACGAGAAGGATGGTTGACTTGACAATTATTGCTCAGGAACAAGAGGAGCATGTGGGTTTCTTCTCCCTGGATATATTCAAAGCTTTTGACTCGATCCAATGGATAACTATAAAGGAAATTATAAAGAAATATGGATTCGGACAAAAAATTTGTGGGGTAATTGAGCAGTTGTATCAGCAAGGCTCGGCTAGGGTTAAATTAAATGAGGAATTAACAGGGGAGATTAAATTGGAAGCGGGCACAAGGCAAGGAGATCCATTGTCGGCATCTTTATTTATAATGGCCATGGAATTGTTAGCTAATGTAATAAGGGAAGATAAGGAATTAATTGGAATTGAAGGTATAAAAATTAGCCAATATGCTGATGACACCCTAATAACAATAAAAAATCCACAGAATACACTAGGGAAGATATATGGGCATTTAGAGGAATTTCAAAGGGTGACGGGACTTAAGGTAAACTGGGATAAGTCAGAAGCAATTCTTTTTAATGTGGATTTGGACATACAAGAAAGTTTAAAAGCTAAATTTAAAATACAAATTAGAGATAATATAAAATACCTGGGGATAAACATTTCAAATAAATATGATGATTTAAAAAGGTTAAATTATGATAAATTGGAAAAAGAATTAAAAGAAATGATTTTACGGTATAAGAAGCTAAATTTGTCGTGGTTTGGACGCGTTTCGCTATGTAAAATGAAGCTTTTACCCAAATTAAATTTCTTATTTGATACCCTGCAAATATATATGAAAGAGAAGGAATTAAAGGTTTTTCAAACTATATTAAATAATTTTTGTAACGGTGGAAAAAGGGCCAGGATACCAAAGTTTTTATGGTATTCATCACAAAAAAAGGGCGGGTTAGGAATTCCAAATATTAAAAATTATTATTGGGCATTTCAACTGAAGAATATTTGTAAAATTTTAGTGAAAGAAGAATCGATTTGGGGAAAAATTGAATTGCGAGAGAAACTGGGTGAAGAAATATTAATGTTTTTGGGCAAAGGGAAAGCAAAAATTAATGCTACAAATAAATTGTTAAAAGCTCTTTTAAAAACTTGGACATTACTGAAAAATAAATTGGCACCAGGGTTGTCCCCAATATTAGGCCTGAGTGATATGAAATCATTCCCACTGAGAATGGATAAGAGCGTAGAAGAAGTATTGAATAAGAATAATATAACTCTATTAAAGGATTGGATAACAGCATGTAGAGACAAGGAAAGAAAGTTAGATATAGGTAGACAACTTAAATTGAATTGGCTTCAATTGATGTCTATTGACAGTTGGAATAAAAGATATTTAGATGAAATGAGCTTGGATAGGGAGCGGACGAAATTTGAAGAGTTGGTACTTAGTCTAAAAAGTGGGCAGGTAAAAGTTAAGGGGTTAGTAAGCAAAATATATAAGGTTTTAGATGACTCAGATCAGCATCAGAAAGCTTTAAAAGAAACATGGGAGCTAGATTTGAATATCATAATTACAGACAAGCAGTGGAATGCTAAATGGAAAAGGAGAATAATGAGGTCTTTGTCTGTAAGAATAAAAGAGCACAATTATAAATTATTGTGGAAGTGGTACTTGACTCCGGTACGACTACACCAAATTGACAATACAAAGTCGAAATTTTGTTGGAGGTGTAAGGGGGAAATTGGAACATATGAGCATATGTGGTGGGGGTGTAAAGAGACGAACTCATTCTGGTTGAAGGTGGAACACGAAATTGGGAGAATTCTAGATGTAAGAATGAAATTGGATGTAATTTTAATTTTGTTAACAGATGTGGAGGTGGTAGAGCAACAAAAAAGGGAATTATTAGCAATTATGTTATCCAGTGCTAGACAGTGTATAGCGCGATATTGGAAATGTGATGTTACCCCAAAAATAGAGGATTGGTATAAGGAGTTGTGGAATACTGCGCTGAATGATAAGCTCACCTGGGAGTTAAATTTAAGAAAAGGGTTAATTAAAGAAAGCAAATTTCAGGAAATTTGGAAATGTTTGATAGATTATACCTTGATTAATGGTCATGGGCAACTGCCGGTGCCAGATTACATTGCATTTTTGAGATGATAATAGATAAAAGGGGAAATTCTGTCTCCGTAGCATTGTATATAGCACGTGGTGATATTTTGTTCTGTTTCTTTTTTTTCCTGTTCTCTCTTTCTTTGCTTATTTATATTACTGTGTATTTTGTCTTTTATTTTCTTATATTGTTCTGTTTGTTATCTCTTGTTTTTTTAATTATTGGACGTGTATCGAGAAATAAATTTTTGAAAATTAAAAAAAAAAAAGAAATTCCTAAATGGATTATCTAGACCTATTTTTATTTGGCTTCAGTCCTTTAATGCTTTCCCTTTTTGTCAATGGGCAAATATTGTACAGCCATGTTAGCTGGCTACATGACAAAATGAATGAATTAGCTGAAGGTGAGTGCCGGATGAGTGACATTCAGGAAGGATATGACACTTATTGGAATGCTTTCCCCATCCAAGTGGGAGAGGAGAAAATATATAGGAGTGGGTGGCTGTTTAGTTTGGATTGTGAATGTTATGTAGGTGGCAAAGGTTAAGAAAACATGGTTTGCTTTCATAGATGATCTATGATAATAATTTGGAAAGGAAAATGGATTGCTGTTTGTGGTGGCTCCAGTATTTTTTGAGGATTGTTGCTGTGATACACAGAAAGCAGCAAGCGCCTCCTCAAAGATTGTGGTATTTTTGAACCACAATAGGGTGTACCCTAGACAATGGCTACCTTGTGCTGGCTAATCTTTCTCATACTACATCAGGTGAAGGGAACTGCAGAAAGAACTCACCAAAAGGGGACTTCTTTTTGGCAGTTTAAAGTCTGGCCTAGACGCAGAAGAAGGTGTTGGTGTTAATATCCCTTCCCCTCATATGCCAGGATGCAAGATCAAATTCCTGTTCGTTCTCTCCTTTTTAACTGTGTGTGTGTGTGTGTGTGTGTGTGTGTGTGTGTGTGTGTGTGTGTGTGCGCGTGCGTGCGTGCGTGCGTGCGTGTGTGTGTGTGTGTGTGTGGCATTAAGATTCAGAAACGGGCAAGCTACATAGGCTAGGATACATAGATGTGAGGCACGTATCTTTCCATTTGTAGGAAATGATGGGATCTTGTCCTACAATCAGCTGCAAGTATTTGGACCAACATTCAAGGCTTCATGCTCCTGGGGAGACCCCTCTTGTTGAGACTTCTTCTTACCTCTGTGGAGCCTTCCTTCACCAAAGGAATCTGCTGCCTTCCAATATCAATACTGAACAACAAGCAAAAACACTTAATTAAAAACACTAACACTCTACTTAAACCCCCAGCCCAGCACCCCAAAATCCCAACAAAATGGAAATAATAATAATAACACAAGACAACTTACAAAACATGTTCTCCCTCCATGCCTCCACAGCAGAACTGAAGAAACAAAGAAAATCAAACTCTTAATCACAGCCCCACCAAGAGGCCGGAAGAGTATTCAACAGGCAAATAAATATTTTAAAAATCCAAATAAAACATAACCAAATTAATAAAAATCAAATACATTCAAAAAACACAAAATCCAAAACCAGAAAAGCTAATTTAGTATAGAAAAAATCTCCCCACACACACATACAACAACAGAGAAAACTAAAACAAAACCATTCTTCCAAATTTAGTCACCACCCAAACCACCCTTAACCACCAACACACACATTAAACCTGCCCGGCTTGCTGGGCAAAGAAATGCTAGTTTAAAATAGTTTGGTCCAGCAATTTTAGCTGGACAAATTAGTTTTCCATCTATATACAGAATTCTATTTACTCTGATGAAAGAAACTATGTACATAAAAGGTTGTGGACTATTCAGAATAGCCTTTGGCTCCCTCCCATGGCTCTGCTGGTTACGGGAGATGAGAGCGAAACACAGCTGTTTCCCATCATGGCCGTGGCCGTGAAAATCCGCCCCGCTGCCCCAGATGCCAGCGCCTTCAGCTCCCTCCCGTGGCTCTGCCGGTCATGGGAGATGGGAGCGAAGCACAGCTGTCTTCTTTCACGGCCGGGGCCGTGAAAAGCCACCCCACTGCCCCGGACACTAGCCTCTGGGGATGTGGGAATGCATCTGAGGACTGTCCCATTGCGGCCAGATGTGTCGGACTCACTGGTCCCCCACACTTGGTGAGAGCAGTGATGGTGAGGAGAGACTGACCATGACGACTATGTCTATTGGGATGTTATGCTGATGTGATATTCTGGAAATTTTGTATTACTTTACTAGTTTTTACTATAATGTATTTTTGGTTTTGTTATTTTGTATCTTTAGATTATAGTTTTGATTATATTGTCATACTGTATTTCTGAATTTTGTATCTTATTATAGTATCTTTAAATGTCTTGTAAGCCGCTTCAAATCGTCCATTGGATTGAGGGAAGCGGGATATAAATTTATTATTATTGTTGTTGTTGTTGTTGTTGTTGTTGTTGTTGTTGTTGTTGTTGTTGTTGTTGTTATTGTTATTATTGTTATTATTGACCTGCATTTTCTTTATGTAGTCATAGAACATGTAAAGGAACAATCCTTCTTCCCAATGTGACCTATTAAGGGGCTACGGATACCCCTTCTCTTCTCTTCTAGTAGCAAATGAAAGTTTTACCACTTATATAGCTCATATGTAATGCTCTGAAGGGAATTTGGGGAGATATTACAAATGAGCATATACCTTAAATACCATAAATTATACAGGGTAGTGAAAACTGGCTGTGCGAGATTGTGAGGAGCTCCAAAGGGATCTCTTGACACTGGGGGAGTGGGAAAAACAGTGGCAAATGAGCTTCAACACTAGTAAGCGCAGAGTGATGCACATTGGGGCAAAAACAAACAAACCAATTACATTTTTAAACTGATGTGGTCTGAACTCTCTGCGACAAACCAGGAAAGGGACCTTGGTGTCCTGGTGGACAGCTCAATGAAGGTGTCAACCCAGTGTGCCTCAGCAGTGAAAAAAGCAAATTCAGTGCTAGGGATCATTAGGAAGGGTATAGAAAATAAGTCAGCAAGTGTCATTTTGCCTCTTTATAAATCTATGGTGAGGCCCCATCTGGAATACTGTGTACAGTTCTGGTCACCATACCTCCAGAAGGATATTATGGAGCTGGAAAAAATGCAGAGGAGGGCAACCAAAATGATTAGGGGACTGGAACACCTTCCTTACCATCTGAGGCTGCAACGGTTGGGCCTCTTCACTCTTGAATGATGGCATCTAAGAGGTGACCTGATTGAAGTTTATAAAATCATGCACAGTGTGGACAAAGTAGATAAGGAAAAACTGTTTTCCCTATCGCACAACCCTAGAACTAAGGGGCATTCCATGAAACTTTTGGGTACTAGTTCTCAAACAAAGTTCTCAAACAAATAAGAGAAAGTACTTTAAGAAAATATTAGAAAAGTTCATGGAGAACAACGGTATCAATGGCTATAATTATGGATACCTAAGGACAACCTCTGGGTTGGAGAGATAGGCAGGATATCTCTCAGTGCCATTTCCAGGGAATCCTTAGCAGGTGAAGGCATCTGCTTGGGAATACCCTGAAGCAAATGGCGAGCCACTGTGCGAGACAGAATGCTGGACTGGATGGGCTGTGGCCTGTTCCAGCAAGGCTGTTCTTATGCTTATGTTTATGTTCTTATGCTTATACCTTGTTGAATTAATGGGTCATGGAAGAGAGGGGTCAGCAACCTATGGCTCATGGGCCGAATCTGGCTTGCACTGCCAAATAATCCACCCCATCATCGCTCCAACCACTATTGCTGCCACTGTTGCTGCCACTGGAATCAGTTGCAGCCATGTTTACGGCAGCCGTAAGCATGTTTACAGCAGCGTTTATGGCAGGGAGCACCAGTCCAGCCCCCTCAACTGTCTGAAGGAATGTGACCCAGCCCACAAGTTTAAAAGGTTGCCGACCCCTGGTGCAAGACAATGGTAATAATGTCCAAGAATTGATTTATTTTAGCTCATTGTCCCATGAACACATCGATGGCTAAAATCCTATTGGTATAAATTTACATTGCACAATTTGGAGATATCATTGCTTGGCAATGGATATATTTAATTTAATTTTTAAAAAACTTATACCTCACTCCTCAGGCTCAAGGGTCCCTTTTGCCTGAACAAGAAGCCTGTTGGAAGAACTAAAACTGAATCTTGAAAATCTCAGAGCTTTTTGTTTTTCTTAGGTTTTTTTATTTTATTTTGCTGCTCACTGAATGGCTTCAGGCTCCAAGTTTTATCTGTGTTCCATTTATGTTGTGCAACTAGAACAAAGAATCAAAAGGTTGCTTTGATTTATGTGCTGGAGGAAATTGCTACTTATGCATTCTCATTTTCTGCTGTTGGGTAAGTGAATTTGTGTTTTCTGCGGGAATATGTTTGAGAGGCGCTCATTATGTTGTTAAAAATGTAATCAATTGTTAAACCACCCAGATTGTTTTCCATGAATGCACTGCATTATTTTTGAGTCTCTTTAAATTCATAAATAAATAATAGATTTTCTCACTTTTTGTGACTCACTCCAGGTAGAGCCACATTAATACATATTTTCCTTTTGAGTTACAAATTCATAGTACTGCTTAGTGTCAGGTTTTGCTATGATTTTAGTTATGCTGCTATTTTCCTAAGTATGAAGAGACATTATTTTACACAGAACCATTTGGAAAGGGAACAGGGAAATAAATTCTTACCTGTATCTTCATGTGGAGAAAATGAGGAAACACAAGATTATTTTCTTTGCTTCATGAGACAGTGAAGTCTGCAGTGGTACTGTTGGCAAAAAAAAGAAAAAGAAAAATCAAGAACCATCTTTTTAAGCAAATTAAGTAAAATTGCACAAATAACACAAATGAGGCTTTAACACAAAGCATATTGACTACACAAAATGGCAAGAGATGCTCTTTTCTTGCAAGGATTTTCAAGGTTTAGGAGCATAAGATCATATAATAGGAGCATAGAAAAATGGAGTTGGAAGGGGCCAATGAGGTTGTCGATTTTAACCACCTGCTCAATGCAGGAATTCAAAAAGCAGATCTGACAGATGGTTGTACAATTTTCTTTTGAATGCCTCCAGCATTGGAGTGCTCACCACTTTCTGAGGTCATTGGTTCCTTTGTCGTACTGCTCTAATAAAATGCTTTTCCTTATACTCACCCCATATCTGACTTCCTCTAGTTTGAGCTTATTGTTATTCATCCTGCACTCTGGGATGATTGAAAATTGATACTGACCATCCACTTTATGACTGTCTTTCAAGTATTTGAAAATTGCTATCATATTCCCCATCAGTCTCATTTTTAAAGCTAAACATGCCAAGTTCCTTCAGGATTCCCCCCCCCCCCTAGGATTTGTTTTCCAGTCCCCTGATCACCCTTGTTGCCCTTCCCTGAACTTGTTCCACTTTTTGGCATCCTTCTTAAAGTATGGTATCCAGAACTGGACACAGCACCCTAGATGTGATCTGACTAGTGCTGAATATAGGGAGTCTAGTACCTCATAAACTTTGGAGAATCTACTCCTGTTAATACAGCTAAAAACAATGTTGGCCTTTTTCACAGCCACCTGGCACTGTTGATTCATGCTCAGCTTGTGAGATACAACATTCCACCACGTTTTGTGTCATCCATGGTTCTGATTTTATTAAAATTGGCTTTCCTAAAGTCCAGCATATTTATGCAGCTATGTTCTTTTTTCCCCTTTGAAATAAAGAATTCAATAAAATATGGTCACTTTCCCCTACAGTTCCTCTCGCTGCCACTTCTTCTGCCAAATCATCTCTATTGATTAGAATCAAGTTAAGGATAACTACTTCTCTAGTTTCTTCCTTTACTTTTTGCAGGAGAAATTTATCAGCCACTGAAGTCTCCCAACATATACCAGGATGTTTGAAATATGCATGGATTGCTCCTCTAAACAGGACAATACCCAAAGGAGCTGAGAATGCAACCTGTCTTTGAGCAGGTCTGTCCTAAGTTCTCTAAGGAATTTGAGAAACATATACATTAAACATAGAAAACAGACCTGCCTACCTCACCTCTGATCTTTCTGTATTGATTTAATATAATGTCACATTGCTGGGAGAAAACAAAGGATTAGAGAACCCAAATCTAATGTTATACTCTCAGAAAAGTCTGCCTGTCTCTCTAATATTTGTTTTATGTTAAGGGACTCATTCCAAAGCATTGGCCACCTATATGTGTTAACTATGGTGCTCTCTTTCTTTGTGCATTCCCCTTCATTCCACTATACAGACGATGTTACATGCGAAGCTAGCGGGTCCTAAAGCAGAACTGCTAACGTGACAAATCCTTCCCCATTTTTTCCTACAGATAAATCATGCAGTTGGGGTTCTGTAAATATGGAAGGAAAGTGTATCTTGTTTGATGAGCTATGTCTCCTGTTTGAACTGATGCTATTGTGAGATTAGGAATTGGGGCCAACTTCTTCTCCGTGCCCCGTGAGTTTCCTAATCTGCATAAACTGCTACGGCATTCCACAGGTCAAAGAAGGAACCAAGACAAATACATAAATCTTTAGCTTTTATTTCAGGTGTCAGATCAGCAAACAGACAGAGCATTCAAGAGCAAAGAGTGTAAAAATAAGAAACCTAAATATCCCTGGGCCATAAAGTGCCCATGCCATATCACTGAATGCAGGATCACATTCCCCCAGGCCTTTGGTAAGAAGGAGCCTCCAAAGAAATGAAATCAAAGAATGAATTTTCTAACCAGCGTACAGGGCCGAGGGCCATGCAGCATAGCGTATATATAACACATTCATCACTCCAGGACCCATTCTCCACCTCCCAGTTGTCCATCACAGATCTCATCCAATCCTTTTCCCCATTTGAGCATTCATGGGCCAACCTCAGAGCCAGCATCTCTGCCTAGTTTTCCCACTCCAACTCTGTCTCCCCACTCCTGATGGAATCTTCTCCAAATAAGCTATTCGGCCAGAGACAGTACTCTCCAGCTAAGCCCTGGCCTACCTCCCTTTCTGGCCACCTGGCCCTCTGCCTTGGGAACCTCCTATCCCCCACCCTCTCAGCGAAGGAGAGGCATTCCTTAGATGCACTCCTTCCCTCACAGTTATGGCAACATGGGGTCAAGTATCCCATGATTTTCTTGTTATCCTTGCTAATATTATCTATTTGGATGAGGGACACAGAACTAAAACCCCTTTGTTGCTCTGAACTAGAGCAGACCAGTTGAATAAATGGGATTTGCTAAATCAATGCTAACACTAGTCCCATTCATTCAGAGGATCTGTTCTAGATATGACTGACAGTTGGTTTTAGACATAATTAGATTAATGAGAGGCAGAGACTGGTTAATATAAATTAATATTTTCTTTGGAAGAGAGTAAAAGGGACAATCAGACAGTGATTATATTGGTTGATAAGAATAATTTCTTTAGTTCAGATGCAAAAATATATGCACATCTCTTTCGCTGAAATAACTCTTGTCCAAAAAGGAAGAGAGAGAAGCTCTTCACAATGATGCTTGTCAAAATAATCAATTTCAATAATCTTTTGACTGTTAACAGCTAATCCTTACAGAACTGCAACATAATTTTGCATGAAGGGATACTTGTTGCGCTGTTTGAACTTCAACTTTGTTTCAATATCCCTGCTCTCCAAGAAACAGGAAACCAAGATCACAGCAAAATGTATGGAAATTGTCTTTTCTTTGGTGAACAAAATGTTGAACAATATCTTATAGAATTGAAAAAGGGAAATAATTGAATTTGTTCTTTCTATCAGGTTTTTGGAAATTTCTATTCACACTGCCAGTGGGATAAGCAGAAAACTGTTTTTAAGATATTATAAGATACAATGGTACATCTCTGCTCTGTCCTGTCAATATTTATGAGCATGAATTTGCAAGCATTTACGATATACGTTTCATGACACATGGCAAGAATTCAAAACCAAGAACTTTAATTAATACTTAATCAGGATATTGCAAATGCCTTGTATTTGTACCAAAAACCTGTTTCTGTTGTGGCATTTTGATGCTTCCTTTGGAATTCCTGTTGTCTTCAACTTGGCAGATGTGGAGAAAGCTGTAAGTTTGAGAAATATATTCTGTTATCAGCCATATGTCTCATGCACTGTTAAAATGGGAGTGGAAACACTGTGCAGGGAAAAGTCAATGGGTGGGTGAGGGAGCACATTGCACATTGTCTCCTGTAATTGTCAAAAACAACAATAATAACAACAGATGGTTGATATTCCAGGAAGTGTGTAGATTACATCTCCTAGAATTCCCAAAGTAGCAATACTTCCAGGGGATTTCTGGGAGATGTCGTCCAAAAACATATCTGCATACTTCTTGGTATTGTTTCCCCTGTTGGACTTAAGTAGGTTTAGTGTTTCAGAAATGATGAGCAGCAGCCAGCAATACAGGCCAAACACATAACTTTATTGCAGGGTACTGAACACCATTTTAACTGTGCCACAGCAACTTATATACAGGTGCGCAAAGATACATTTTGGCGGGCTTTAACAGGATTGGTTGAGGAAGAGGGGGTGATTGAGGACTTGTTCTCAATTGCACTTCTCGTAGTAAAATGGCATGAACACCAATCTCGTGATACTTCTAAACTGAGGGGAACACAAAATGGTGGACAAATTTAATTCAATACACAACAGTAAGGTAGCCATGTAAGACATTGGTTTAAATAAGAGGGGGGTACATGTTACATTTTTTTTTGGCTTACACCGACATTTGTTAATTTATATGTACAGTTACATTTTTGAAAATGATTTATTAAAATGAAGCAGAGATAAAATAGATATCACCATGTGATAGGGATTTTGAGCAGGTAACTTACATGCCTGCTGGCTCGGCTTGCTGTCTAGGTGTTGTTGACATACAACCATACCTGTCAACCATCCCGTTTTACCCGAGAAAACCATTTTTACCCCTCTTCCCACCCCTCCCGTTTAATTAATTTCCCCGTATTTTCCCTTATTTCCCTCCGTCCGGAGCCGGGCGGGGGCCGCCCGGACCGGAGACCACCACCCCCAGCCGGGGGTGAGGAGGAGCAGCAGCTGAGAGGTGGGAAGGCCAGCTACCACTGCTGCCACAGGGCATCCAGAGCCGGGGGCCGCTCAGCTGGTCCTCCTCCTCCTCCTTGCCCCACTCCCTGATATTCAAAGGGAAAACCCAATCGGGGTTTCCCCTTTAATTTCAGTGGGTGGGGGTTGCAATCCCCCTCTCCACTGGCTCCCCTGGGGTCAGAAGGGTTGGGGGGACATACCCCTTTTGTCCCCCCAACCCTCACGGACCCATGGGACCCAGGAGAGTGGATCGAATCCACCCCACCCACTGATATTAAAAGGGAAAACCTGATCGGGGTTTCCCCTTTAATATCAGGGGGTGGGGGTTGCGATACCCCTCTCCACTGGCTCCCCTGGGGCCAGAAGGGTTGGGGGGACAGACCTCTTTTGTCCCCCCAACCCTCACGGACCCACGAGACCCAGGAGAGGGGATCGAATCCACCCCACCCCCTGATATTAAAAGGGAAAACCCAATCGGGGTTTCCCCTTTAATATCAGTGGGTGGGGGTTGCAACACCCCCCTCCGCTGGCTCCCCTGGGGTTGGGAGTGTTGGGGGGGAGTAAAGGGGTCTGTCTCCCCAACCCTTCTGAACCCAGGGGACCCAGCGGATAGGGTGGTTGGTTCAGGAGGGTTGGGGAGACAGACCCCCTTTGTCCCCCAACTCTCCCAGACACAGGAGACCCAGGAGAAGGGAGCGAATCCACCCCACCCCCAAACTTTATTGTTAAAGAGAAGAAACTGCTTGGTTTCTTCTGTTTAATAACGGGGTGTCCTGGGGGGGAATCCCCTCTCTGCCATCTCCCCTAGCTCTGGAAGGGTTTGGGGAACAGACCCCTTTTGTCCCCACAACCCCCTGAACCCAGGGGACCCAGGATAGGGGATCAATTCCATCCCCCCCCCCAACACTCCGTTTTTAAAGAGAAGAAACCACTTGGTTTTTTTCTCTTTAATAATGGGGTATCATGTGGGGAATCCCCTCTCTGCCAGTTCCCCTAGCTCTGGAAGGGTTGGGGGGATTTGGCCATGCCTACTGATTTGGCCACGCCCACTGATTTGGCCACACCCACCTATTTGGCCACACCCACCTATTTGGCCACGCCCACAAAATTTCCCTTATTTTCAAAGCCAAAGGTTGACAGGTATGCATACAACTTCAGGGCCCCTGGCCTTCTTCCCTTCAGTTATTATCCTTAAACTGGTCTTGGATTGGGATAACATTTAAACCAAGTATTATCTTGTCCTCTGTAAAGCAGAATATCTGTCCAGTCAGATACTACAACTGGAGGTCTTGCACTTGACTAGGGGGCAAAACAGGCAGGACTGGTCCTTTGTTTGGATGCAGAAGCTACCCTTCAAATAAACCATGTTGAGGAAGCATGCATTTGCCATTATAACATTTTGGTCTGCTAGTTGCTATTTGAAGTTTTCATAGGTTTCAGGATTATGTATGGGTGGCATGGCAAGATTTAAAAGGAAGGAAGAGAAAGTAGACTAATGAAAAATATCACACTCTAAATGAAAATCCAGTGTCCAATTTGTAATGTCACAGTTTCGAATAGCAAAAACTAGAAGTGCTGGAAAATGTGGGATATTGGTACATTTTCACATTGTCATGTTCTTGTCCATGGGAGAGGGAGAATAGCTTAAAACACACAGTGAAAATGATTCAAATGATATCTGTAAATGAAATATTGGAATCTCACAAAATAATCCGGTAGTGCTAAGGAATCTCTTATTCATGTTCAGCCTGCAGGCTGCACTAACACAGCAGGTTCTGGATGACACAAAAATAAGATTTTCCAAGATTAAATTACAGATTAAGGGATAAGAGATAAAATAAGATTCTCCCCAAATCTGGACACAAACATATTTAGGATTACATGGGCAGGCATGTTTTAAGGCTTCAAGTACAGTACACATATATTTAAATAATCAGTCATTGAACATGGCATTCATTGATGCTGTAGGCATGGAATTCATAGCATAGAACAACTGTGTTTGAAGGGGTCTCAAAAGTTATCTAGCCCAGCCCTATGCCACAGCAGAGTGCCTACCACTACAGCATCTAAGACAGATGTGGAACAGGTTACTGTTTAATTTGGTGATGAGATTATTTTCCCTAGATGGTCCCTTTTACCAACACAATACAAACATCCATTGTTGCCTTTTCCTCTCTTGCTTAAATGCTGCCATAGCTAAAGGCTGAATTTCTATTGTTCTGTTTTAAAAGTGTAAGAAAAAAGCCTTGGCTGTGTGTTACAGCACTGGCCATGATATACATTGCAAAATATCTAATGATTTTTTTAGGGGGTGGGATCTTAATCTATTTTTATCTGGTTTTATCCCTGATTGTGAACCACCCTGAGTCAGCCTAGGTCGAGTGGGTGGTATAGAAATCCAACAATTAAATTAAATTAAATTAAATTAAATTAAATTAAATTAAATTAAATTAAATTAAATTAAATTAAATTAAATTAAATTAAATTAAATTAAATTAAATTAAATTAAATTAAATAGTGCTATCTCCAAAATGCATGTATGAATGAATGAATGAACAACCAATGTTAGGAGGGGGGGAGGAGAATGGTTTTTTATTGAACGATGAGGTATGCTTGAAGCCCTGAAAATGTTGACTTTCTTAACTGTTCCATTCCTCTTGATGCCATCTGAGAATTGGTTGCACAATCTCTGTATTCCTTCACTCAAGACATTTAAATGTATGATAAGGAATTATGGACCTACATGAGAACAGTGCAGCCTTGATATAACACTGGTTTCCAGTTGTTTGTTTGAGTCCTGTGTTTCTCCCTTGAAAGACAAAAGGCAACTTACAGTATACTTTTCATTTCACAATTAAGCTCTGTCTTAAAAGCACACAATTGGAATATTGAAGTGGGTTTAGAAAAAACAAATGAAATCAATACAGTTTTAAAACAATTGATAAGTAACTATTGATTAGTACTATTTGCATACAGTTTATCAACCAGGTACAAATTCACTTAAGAGTAACATTTTGGAGTTCATATTCTTACCCTTCCTACACCGCAACAAGAACATAATCAGAAGTTGAGATGCAAACTTTGCTGAACTTAAGATGAACTACATCAAGTATTTATGTGATCTTTTAGCATTCCTTAGATTTTTTCCTCCCACCATGGGGCCTAGGGAGACAAAGGGAAGAAGCTGGGGCTATGATTTATATGTGGTATGTAGAATATGGATATTTTTCTGTGAAAGGCCTGTAATAAAGTTGGATTTAATATAATTCAGTAACAATTCTTCTAATAGCAGTCCTGCAATAACTTTGTTCTTTTTCTTGTTGTAAATATAGGGGGAAATTAAATTTTTATACTTTAAAACATTTTTTCCAGACTATACAACCCTCCCCACACTTAACCACAGGTTCACTATCCACAGTTTTAGTTATTCATGTGTTCAAAAACATTTAGTGAAAACTATACGTATTTTCATGGTACATTACCAGACCTAGCCAATAGAGGCCACTATCTACAATGTAATGTTGAGAAGGAACAGATTATTTCCAGGAGAATTATTTCCTGTGTAGACCTGAAAGATCAATTGAGACAGTTGTAGTGCCACTGCCACCCTTGTATGATTCAAATATATAGGGACTACCTGTACGGAATTGACTGTGCGACTGAGCAACAACAACCTGTACTCATTTTGAGGTGGAACAAGAAAATATATCTTCTCGATATTTTCTAGAAATTTAAGAAGCCTAAATTCACTTCTTTCATGTCTGTACAAAGTTTTCAAAACCTTTCCCATCTGTATCCTACCTACAGTATATTGCCAAAAAAATTTTTGGCAGTGAAGACAATTTCATATTTCAGATGACTGGAACATTAAGCTCAATCAATAAATCAATCTTTATTATGTTCCAAGATCAGCATAGTACAGCAAAAGAACAGAAGCTAAAATACATATTTGCATACAAATTAAAAGGAGTGTATATTCTCTGGGTTAAAGGAGTAGTAGATTAAAATTGTGGTCCAGGACCAATATAGAATAGGAGAATGTACTGATCAAAACTCTGAACTGATGTGGTTCAGAGTCCTGTCCAGTGCTTCAGAAACAAGCTCAGAAACTGGAATACTATTCCTCCTTTTGGCATGATATTATATGTCTACAGTAGATATTAGAGAATCATTGTGGTGTAGTGGATAGAATGTGAGATTAAGACAAAGTGTTGGGACTGGGTTCAAATCCCCATTCAGCCATGGAAACTTACTAGAAGGGAGAGTTGCAACAGTAAACCACTCCTTGAACATCTCACATACCACAAGAGCCCTATTAGGTTCAGCATAGGTTGATGTATATTTTTGGGGGTGGGGCAATGGCTAATAACTTTTTTCTATTTAATGGGTAAGGGTAACTAGGCAAGATGATTTGGCCTACTGACTTTTGTAATGAATTTGGAAGCTTTAATTATGAAAATAAGATCACCAGAATGTGTCACCATGATTCAGTTAATCATAATGGCTTGTTGTTCGAAGAGCATTCAGATTTCCCAGAAAAGCATTGTCACTGGGATGAGTGCCCCTAGAGGCTCCTTTAGTCATCAAGGGAAGGATTACCCATAAGACCCCTCAGTGCAAGTTCATACACTTTGAACTTGAGAGGTCAATCACCCAGAAATAGAGTTGCCATATGTCCCAGTTTTCCAGGATTTTCCCAGATTCAAGCTGCCCTGGCCGGATGAAGAAAAACATGTGAAAGTCCTGGATTTTTATATTTGAACAAAGGAAGTAAGATCACCCCTCACCAAGGAGTTTTTGCAGAGAGTTAATTCACTGCCTCCCTGCCTTTCTTTTAATTATCCTACTTGAAGTGGCAAAGGCAAAACAGCACCATGAGAAGCCCGCCAGGGAGGGGAGATACTTGCAAGTGAGATAATTGAAAGAAAGGCATGGAGGCAGTGAAATAACTCTTTGCAAAAATCCCTTGGCTCACCTTGAAGATTGGTGGACAAGGAATCATCCTCAGCCCTTTCCCTCAAAAGCTGGGAGGGAGCAAGAAATACCCATATCTAAGAAGCCAAACCTCCACCATACATTGGGACGGAGGATTCCTTCTTCACGTGACCGCAAAGGGTTAATTGCATAGGGTCAGTATTCCTAGAGAGGAATGGAACAGGGTGAACAGAAAGTGAAGAGTCCTCCATCGCAAAGGTCCTCCTCCAAAATAAGTTCCTTCCTGTCTCCTGCTTTTCTCCTTCCAGAGGGAAACAGAGGCACCATGGACTGCATTGCTGTTCTGGGCCCCTCTTTAGAACTTTCTTCCAAGGGACCCTCATGTGGGGTTTGAGGGTGAGTATACTTCAGTGGGGTGTATGTGAAGGGGAGGGTGGGGTGACCTCAGGGGGAGGAAGGGTGGTTTCAAGAGTGGCCCAAGAAATTTTAATCAAATAAATAAATAAAAATAGAACCATCAAGAATAGTATTTTTCAAGAAGAATCACACGGGGAAAAAACCTGTTGACTACAGTTTATTTTAAACTGGTGAAAGCTGTCCACCCTGGACAAGGATTCCACAGTGTCTTAGAGCCACTGTCTCTCTAACAGCCCCACCCATCAGATGCGCAGTTTGAAGAATGCAATGATGTCACGTGGCTGTCCCAGTTTGGTGGGAGATAATTATGGCAACCCTACCCAGAGAAGGGGGGGTGAAAGCTTTGGCACCTTGCCAGGGAAAAGGTTTGATCCTGGTAATGCGACCTTAGGAGATCTTACAGAGATAACAAAAATCTTATCTCTTGATCTAGCTTCAAGGTCATTTAACATTCTTAAGGTGGGAGTGAGTCACTTTTTGGGAATAAAAATAGCAGTTCTAGCCCAATTGGAAAGATTTATGGGAGAATACTTCGGATTCAGTGAGAGCCTTTGATCCTCAGGACAACAATGGACATCTGAAGAAGATGAAGCCAGAGACGGCCGACTCTTTGAATTTTATCAAGAGAAGGGAGGCTGAATACTTAGAAATATTCTGGCTTTCATACTTAGCCAGATTTTGCAACCTCTTTGGACTTTGAAGATACTAGGAGAAGCTGAACTTAGAACAAAACATGATTTGTTATTTTACTAGACAAAGTGTTAAGTAGGCTGTGCATCTAGGAGATTAGTTTGCTAGAAACTAGGATGCTTTTAGGTTAGATTTTACCCAACAATTGGAAGCTTTATTTTGGTTCTGTTTTGCTAAATTTTAATTTCAAGTTTTTGCTTGATGAAACAACACATTGCTTTATGGACTTTATTTTATTCTTTGTTCCAATAAATGGGGGAGGCCACACAAGGTCTCCTCCTTAAAGACAATTGGAAGTGTTGGGTCCAAGTTTGATGGGGTCTTGAGAAAAGGGAATTTCATCACCACCTGCACCTGCTTACAAATTACAAATTGGGAATCGGATTTTTCCATGCTACAACCAAATTTCCCATGACTCATCTTTGAACTCACAGAGCGGGAAATAATAAGGGGACTTTCTCAGGCAAAAAGCACAACATTCTAGGGATGGATTGTAAGAGTTGTGGGAGTCTACCATTGCCCTGAGTCCTGTAAAGGAGGGAATTTAAGGAGGGTTTGTGATCCCGCATCCTCCACTTATGCTCCCCAGTCAGAGGTAATTTAATTTAATTTAATTTAATTTAATTTAATAGATTTATATACCGCCCTATCCAAAGGACTCTGGGCGGTGTACACTAAGACCAATATACAGGTAAAACAATTAAAAACCCCATAAAAACATAACAATATTAACACATACACACACCATGACATCTATTATCTAAAAGCAAATATGAAATCTAAAAAACCTTTAAAAATTATTACAATTACAGGAGGGGGAAAACCTCAGATGAGCCAAAAAGGAGAGCTTCTTGACAATCCTGGCCCCCAGACTCATTTTGCCAACCATGTCTTCAATTCTTTCCTAAATGGTAGCAACTGGGTCTGGAGCCGTAGTTCTACTGGGAGGAGATTCCATAGTGTGGGGGCTATGACCAAGAAGGCCCTTTTCCTTGTGCTGAAGAGGCGAGCCTCCCCAACAGATGCTTGTGAGACCTTTACCCCTTCAAATCCAAGTTGCTAATGAAACATCAGCTTTGGATTGCATCTGCTTTCATGAAATTCTAGTGTCATTTGGATATCTCAAGCAACTGAAGCAGCCTGACTTGGCTCTGAATTCAGGATTTGAAAAATGCACAGCACATTTCTAGACTCAGGAAGGATAAAGAATGTCCATAAACTGGGCCAACCTCTACCATTTGGCGGATATTCTCAGAGTAGAACAGTTTAATTACAACTCTTTCAAATGTGGTGTGTTCCGAGGGCATCTCCACCTTAATAATTTTTCAATGTGAGTGGAGTACCTGGGGTTTCCAGCCCCTATGAATCATCCTTTATTACAGGCACTTCTCCATTTTTGTCTGCGATAGCTTCGCTCAGGAGTTCTGCATTCAACACAGGAAGCTTGGCATCAGATGAATCCTTGCATGAAAATGTACTGTGATTTCTCCCATTAATTTGTAAGACAATAAGCAAGGTAGTTAATTAGTGCTTTCTAAAATGAGTGTGAATAGATGTGGTGCAGTGATTCATATGCAAAACATACATCATCTGTGCTACAGTCAATAATCTCAGCATTTCAGAAATAATGTAACAAAGGGATTCTTTTGTATAGAGCATGAAATGGAAAGCACAGCCAAATGTCACTTTGGTCCTCACAGTTCTTGCAATTTCTACTCAGCTTACTTTGGAGAACTGCATTTCAGGGATGGACAGACAGACAGATGGATGGATGGAGTGATGGATCAAAACAAAAATGGATGCACAGCAGGGCTGTAGCCAGGATTCTAGATGTGGGTGGGCGAACATTTTTTCAGGATAGGCAACAATATCATATATATAAATATTTTTTCAGGATAGGCAACAATATCATATATATAAAATGATAGACAGACAGATGGACAGAAAGAGAGATAGACAAATATGGACAGAAAGATAGAGAGACAAATAGATAAATGCATAATGCACTGAGGTAGGGACAGATCACACATCTGTATGGATGTATGGATGAACAGTCAGGTAGATGGATGGATAGACAGATGAACAGACAGTGAGTGTGACCAGACAGAATGATGGTAGATAGCCCAACAGATGGATGGACAGAGTGACAGATGGCTGGCTGGACAAAGATGCTTGGACAAATGGACAGACAAATGCATGGATGGATGCACAAAGTGATAGACTGACAAACAGATGGACAGGCAGCTGAAGAGAAAAGAGTCAGATAGATAGATAGACACAGGCACAACATGTAGATGTTAGCATAGCTATATCTAAGGTGAAGCATCTTGGGTTTTGCTCCAGAGCCTAAAGATTTAGAAGAATGTGAAACCTAGAGATTAATCTACTGGTATTTTTTGGAGAATAAGCAGATACAACATATAGCAATGGGGTTTTTGGATTATTTTGGACTACAAATCCCATAACCACCCATTCTAGGAGTTCTACCTGACAAACATCTTACAGACACATAAATGTGGCTCATCTGGAAGTAAGACTTCACTTGGAAGGTTTTGAGACCTGTTAGGCCTACTTCACCCAAGCTTCCTTTTCATCCCACAGTGCTAACTGTGAATTTTCTTTCATAGCAGGAAGCTTTGGCCTCACTAAGCTTCAAATACATCCATCTGTCTATCTGTCACATTGGTGGATATGAAAAGTATTCTCAGTATTGTTCTGTCACTCTTTAAATATGTTACATTCCTTGGAAACCTTAGCAGAGTCATCATAAATCATATTAAATTGATGACACTTTTTTAAAGGTTAAAAATGTGGCGAATGAATGAACAAATGGATTTTATGCACCAAAACACCTGATGGGATTGTGCTGGTTGGTAACAGAGTAAACCTTTTGTCCTTGTCTTGATACAGGACACGGCGATTCTCCATCACTCAAGATTGAAGATTGGCAACATGAAATCCAGGCAGATCAAGAATATTCTCTGTGGCTTGAGAGTTAAATAACATTTTATATTGTTGCTAGTGCAACACCTAAGCCAAAGTTGATGACATTTAATACATTCAGAATTCCTTTAAAACCCTTACCTCCTGACCTGAGTATAAATGCATGCTGAGGAGGAACAGAAATATGAAACCATTGTTTATTTTCAACACTCAATAAGGGGGGGAAGCTTGGTGGATATTCTATGAAAGACACAGTAGGCTTATTTTAAGTGGGTTGCTGATTCAGTGGCCAGTTGCCTTTTCAATATTTACAAGCACAGAGCTCCGGCTGTGAAAGCTGCTGCAGAGCTTTGACAACACGCTAGTCATGTGCTTGGTTGTGCACAACTGGCACCTTGTCAAATTGATGTGGCAGCTTCCACAGCTGGAGCTCCACACATATGTAAATCCAGAAACAGATGCTGGCCAATGCACCTCTGTGAATACCATACTGAGTTTCAACAACCAAACTGCTTGCTACTAACCCAGTCCCTTCTAGGAAGTCTATTTGGTTTTTACTACCCATAATTTCAAAATCGTTCCCAGCCTAAGGAAATTATGGTAGTCAACATTGCCAGAGCGAACCTCCCCTAGCTAATGGCAGACTGACTGCTTCTCAAGCCAAATCCTATCTGCTTTAAATAGCCTTCCTTGATTTCTGTATTAACTCTGGTCTATTTGGCTGCTTTGCTAACCAAGACTGACAGCCAAATAGTCTCCCACCTGTTTCATTGTTGCTTTTCCATGATGCAACTGGTCAATAAATCATCAGGTGGATGGACAGCAGACCTGTACATCATACATACCTCCTTAGATTCTGCTGCAGGGGGCACATGTTTGCAATCATTCCATTACCTCACTCTATATACTCATATGAGAAGGGACCTTACCATTTTCAACAAAGCTCAAAGGAAAACAACAGCAATAGCTAAAAACAAATTAAGTTAATCAATAGAATTCATTTTGAGGGTAAGAGAAGGACAGCTCATTTTAAATAAATTTGTACCGTGCATTAATCATTTGAAATAATTTGAGGCTGAGTTGGGATACCTGAGAGCCAATAACCAGAATTCATGCAGCGAGGATGTCAATCAGCTTCTGTCCATTAATAAAAGCCTTAGAGATCACCAATACTTATAGGAAAGAAGCAGAGTAATAGTCCAGAAGCAGTCTGGGTCAGGTCAGTTTGTAGGTATCTCAATCAGGGGAACAAGATAGGAGAGAAATAAGAATAGTCAGGAACTGAACTTTTCTTCTCAGTAGGGAGTCGACATTTAGATTCTTACTATTGCATTGGTACCTATCTTACACCAGCTGTTGTTACACCAGCCACTCACAAAACCTGAAATCTTCCTGATGCATATACTGAATTCATCTCAACTGGACACTTGGAGGAGTGGGCAGGGGAACTTGTGTGTGATGCATCCCCTGTGAGGGTGGGAGCTGTGTTATGCCATGTACTAAGTGACGGGAGAGAAGCCCCTGTAGCTTTCTATTCCCGTTCACTCTCAAAGCCTGAGTAAAATTACACTCAGACAGACAGGGAGGCATTGGCAATCGTGGCAGGCACTAAGAAATTCCACGATTACCTTTACGGAAGGCCTTTTACCATCGTAACTGACCACAAGCCCATCCTTGGAATCTTTGTGAATGGGAAGCCCATGTCTCAAATTCTGTCCCCAAGGATGTTGCATTGGGCAATTTTCCTAAATGCATATGATTTTACTTTGGTGCACAGGCCCGGCAAGGACATCAGCCACACTGATGCCCTGTCACGTTCTCCAATGCCAGGGGTCGGGAAAGCTGATTGCTAGATAGAAAGCGACCACAAGGTCCTCATGATTGAGGCATTCGACTTGCCCCCGGTCATCCCCTCAGATATAGCCAAAGCTACGGTCAAGGGTGTAACATTGACTAAAGTAATGTCTTGGGTACAAAAAGGCTGGCCTGTCTCTCCTCTAGCTGACGAATTCAGAACATTCCACTGCAAGCATTTGGAATTATCAGTGAAATGAGGTTGCCTTCTATGGGGCCAGCGGGTGGTCATTCCTGTCACTCTCAGGAAAAAGGTTTTACATCTACTTCACACAAGTCATCCAGGAATTGTACGTTCCAAAGCCCTTGCCCATAGCTACTTTTGGTGGCCTAAACTGGACCAAGACATAGAGCAGATGGTTGGCACTTGTGCCAGCTGCCAATCCTCTCACCCAGAGCAATCCCACCTTCCCTCTCGAGAATGAGATTCTGCTAGGGATCCGTGGTCCAGGTTGCACATAGATTTAGACAGTCCATTTAGGGGTGCCTATTTTTGTTGGTTGTAGACTCATTCTCTATGAGGTTGGAAGTGATTAGAGTGCCTAATACTACTTCAGCCACCACGATAATGTACCTGAGAAGGCTGTTCGCAGTATTTGTGCTGGTGTCCGACAACGTGTCCACGTTCGCATCTGCAGAATTTCAATCCTTCATGGAAAGGAATGCAATTAGGTATATCACTGCCACCCCATTCCACCTAGCCACCAATTGCCAGGTGGAGCGGCAGGTGCACACAACCAAGCACGTGCTTCGGCATATGGGTGAAGGGGATTTAGAGCTCCAGTTATGCCAGTTTCTTTTCACATATAGGCTCACCCCCCCCCCCCCCCATGCCTCAGGGCTGTCCCCTGCTGAATTGCTCCAGTGAAGGAAACTGTCATCCTTTCTGGACAGATTGGATCCCTCTAGTGTGGAGGACAAAGGCCCAAATATAGTGATCCAACACTAGAAGGGTTTTTCTCCAGGAGACCCTGTACATTGCCACAATTATGCAGCTGGTGGTCCTACGTGGGTGCCTGGGTTTGTGATCAATCAGACTGGTCCTGTTTCGTATAGAATCAAAACAGCCACTGGTCTGATCTGGAGGAGGCACGCGGATCAATTGAGACCCAGAATACTGGACCCACAGGATGAATACAGACACTCAACGTTAGGGGTTGGCCCCCACCTGTTTAAACCCAGGGGGCAGAGGTAATAGTCAGCAGCAAGCTAACTTAGACCCAGAGGTGTGTTCTAGGGACCGATTTCAGGGGGAAATTGTGGAATGCTCCCCTACTCCGGCCATGTGTACCCCTACACTGTCCCAGCCTAACACTCTGGATTCCTTTATTGATGATGACCAATTTTGTTCAGAGTCGCCCTCCACTCTTAGTACACACAGGAGGGACCCTGAGTTGTCTTATTCATCCACAGAATTAGATTTTGGTTTCGAGCGATCCCCTGCTCCTCCATCTGACAAACGGGGCTTTAATTTGGGTTTACAATCCTCCCCCTCTAGTCAATCCCTCACTCCAGTTGGGTTGCCCATCCTATGAGCCCCTGAGCCAGCTCAGCCAAGCGTCTGACCCAGAAGGGAAACTAGACCGCCATCCCGGATTTTGTTTTTACCTAGGGGGGAAGAATGTTATGTATGTTAACTGTGTTTTCTGACAGGAGTGGAATGTATCTTTTCTCATGTATCTATTCTTATGCAAATAAGTGGATCAAAAATGTGCACACTCTGTTAGCCAATGGGCTTGTTGTATTATTGTTACTGTTACTGTTTATAGGAGCAGAATGTATCTTTTCTCATGTATCTATTCTTATGCATATAAGTGGATCGAAAAACGTGCACACTCTGTTAGCAAATGGGCTTGTTGTATTATTGTTACTGTTACTGTTTATAGTGTATATAACTCCGAGTTTTGCCCCATCCAAACTGTGTTCAAACCCCACTAATAAAGAACTGAATTTAACCACTTCCTTCGTCTGCTTCTTCATTCCTTGAACACTAAAAAGACCCACATGAAGATGTTGCACAGTTCTGGGGTACCCACAGAAGAAGGGAATATTGAACCATTTCTGAGTAATATGTATCTGGAAAACCCTAGATAAGATCACTATAAGTCAGAATTGACTTAATGGCACACAATTATTATTATATATCTCCCTACTTATCCCACTATAAAAAAAGAACATTGAAAGACAAGAACAACCAGGATGCTAAATAATCATTAGCAGTTTATTTGTTTCCAACCATTTTCAACCCAACCACCATATGATGGGCTTCTCAGAACAAGAAAATGATCTCATCCCATCTGTCATTCTAAATGAACTAAAAGGGGGGCAATAAGGAGGGGGGGAACCTACATAAGTGGTAGTTGGATGTTTAAGGTGAGGGTCAAAAAGTGCCCAATTTCGCATTGCCCTTCATTTTGTAAATAAGCAGATGTGGGATCCCACTTTTAAAAGCTCTGCTCTGCAACAACTCATGTCGCTTTTTGCTAGGAGACACATGACTGCCAGTTAATATCACTGAAAGATAGTGCAGAACTCTTGGCAGCCACCTGTCCTACCTCTCTGGTAAAGAGATTAAGCTATTTCTCTGGAAATTTTGTAATTATAGAATTGCTTTCTCTCACCTTATGTAAAGTCATCCTATTTCGAGAAGAACCAAATATCAAGACAAACCTAAAACTATAATTGGCCATTATGGTATTTAGGACAGGCAGAATTACTTCCCACTTACCCCATATGTTCCTCCTTTTTTGGGGGGGGAGAAGGAGAATCAGAATGACTGTTCCACAATGTTGCCTTTGCCTTCTTGAGCATGTCATGCAGAATATGCATGCCAAGACTGCTCACATCCTTCTCATTGTCTGATAGAACAGTGGAGGGACATGGAGAAACCACAGTAGCAGTAGGGGAAATTGTGAGACAGCAATAGCAGACGTTCCTCTTAAACCACCCCTTTCCCTAGCCAGCACTTAAAACATTACAAATTGGTCTAAAACAGCTTAAATAGAAAAAATGCATTTTACTTACAGTTCCATTGTTTTGTTACAGTTACAAGAATAAAAAGGAAAAGAGTGCTGTCTCTATGTGGTGCAGACATGCTCCCATGCAGCCACAAGGTCAAAGATCAGAGGAGAGACTGATGCTGGTTATTTCTCTGGTCACATGATAGCAAGTAACTAACAAACAAAGAGCAATGAAGGATGCAAACAGGGAGCAGGGAGTTCATGAGGTTGCCTCAAAAGCCAGAGATTGGGAAAATAATCCTGCTGGTTGGTTAATGACAAAAAGTCAGACAATCATTTTATCCAGCAGAAAGTTGCTCCCACTTATACTTGACATTTGTAAGCATGCAAGATTGTCCTTACCTTAGATACCTTGGTATTATTCAGCAACGAGTCTGCAAATTGGTAGGTGTCTCCACAATGGCATTACACACATGCAAATGGGCCTGAGAAATCATGTCCACTTGCATGTGGTTTTTTTAAGCCATTTGGATAGCATGTAACCTGCTGGCTAGGTGGACCATGACTTTTCCAAACATATACTTCCTACTTAAATCAGTGGAGAGTAATTCTCACAGTGAATAGGATTGGTAGATGATGTCTTTTATTTTCCTGACCTACTCCAGGTAAACCACTTCTAAATTTGGCATCAACCAGCTCATCATGCTCTCTAGGGCAAAACCCCTAGTTACAGCTCTGCTCAAAACCATTCTTTACTCATTTGAGGCAACCATAGATGACCTAGCAGAAAACATTATAATTATTTTACACCGGGACTTATTATCACAGGAATTCCTAGAATTCCTTGCTGTAATGGAATTAAAATGGGGTCTATTGAGCTACAATGGTGGATTCCTGAGAACCCAGAGGTTTGGAATTTGGTTGTGGGGGCAGGTACAAATTCCTTTTCCCTGGAGATAGTCAAAACAATTTTAGAACTGTGGGAATTGAGATAGGGATGTTGGATATTGAATGTGGAGTCTCATTGAGTAAGAGAGAGGAAAAGATGTGACAAAGGATGAAAGATGTTCTTGTTATCTTAGAATGGTAGAGAAGAAACACCATTCTTTTAACAATGTTCAAGGCAGGAGGAGACATGTCTATCAACAAGCCTTATCAGATCACTCCAGCCTTATCTGATAGACTTTTGTGCAAGACAAGACCCCTTGCACTAGGTCTCTCCACAACCCAACTGAATCACACCTGCCTAAGTTACGGGATCAGTTCTGGGTCTCCTAAGATTCCCAGAGAAGTCTGCCTAGACTTAACAGCTGAATCAACTCCCAGCTGCCTGAAATTTCCTGCTTAGTTGGAGTAATCTTAGAGAAGAGAAATAAAAAGTATTTTATTCCAGTAGCTGTGATCTTTAGGCCTGGCAACACTCTCTTCTTCCCCTTCCAAAAACCACATGATGTGATGAAGTAGAAGTTTATGCATAGGTAAAAGCATAAAAGTTCTTCAGTAGTTCAAAAAGATAACAACAGCCATATAGCAGATTCTAATAAAAAATTGTAGGAACATACAAACTTACATGTTCACACAAACACAAAAGAATCTTACTGTCTCTTTCTTTAAAAAATCATGTTTGCTAACTCCTGCATCCATCTTAGTAGGCTAAAGCTAGCAAGCTTACTTCTTCAGTTCCACGTTGTTACAAATAAGGATCCCACACAAACTCTGTCTCTAAGTCCTATATGTCAGTACTTAGCATGTTGCTTTACTCATTTGCATACAACCAATAAGATGCCTGCATAACTCATAACAGAACTCTGTTCCCATAACAAATTCACACTTACAATTCCATGACACTGTCTACCTTTGCTTGCTTGTGAATAGAACAGTAGGAAAATGTAATCATGATTGTGTTAGCTAGCCGAGCCAGAAAATATAATTATTCTTTTCTTGTTTTAACAAAGGGAAAGGGGGCCGTAAGAATGTTCCTTTTTATTTTTATAACTTTTTGTGCTCCTTATTTTTATTTGTCCTTCATATAATAAAGCTTGACCTTTTACGGAATACATTTCGGACTTTTTTTTAGAGCATAAGATAATAGGAGAATTCTAGTTCCTTTTAAAACTTTATTGGCATTTCACTACTGATCTACATATTACTAAGTGTACCTGATCTGGTTGGTTTGTAAGAGTCAACAACCAGGGATTGAAATTTATCACAGATTTTCCTAGCCTGGAGCAGAGCCTTAAATACACTGGAGCAGCAAAAGGTCTTATGCTGGCTTCCTAAATGGCTGGATGTCTCTATCAGGTGGAATGGCTCCTATGGTAGTGTGATAATGTGTTTCTTATCCTTACACTTGCAGAGCTAAATACTTGAAAATCTGGGAAGACCTATAGGGAAAGAAGGAACATGGTTGGGTGTTGTAATAGTCCATGGGAGTCGAGGTACTGAGTTCCGATTGGAGATGCTTTCCAATCAGAACTGCTTCGTTACTCCTGAGTAATCACGTCGGGGTCACCATCTGTTGTAATGGTCCATGGGAGTCGAGGTGCTGAACTCAAGGAAGGCACACGAGACTGATGAGCATGCTGCCTCCCTTGAGACTACTGAGTTCCGATTGGAAAGCATCTCCAATCGGAACTCAGTACAGTCTCGAGGGAGGCAGCGTGCTCATCAGTCTCGCATGCCTTCCTTGAGTTCAGCACCTCGACTCCCATGGACCATTACAACAGTTGGGATTGAAATTGTATTACAATAAATTTTACTGCTTTTCTGCTGCACTGAAAGACTTTCTTTTTTGACAGAAAATGCTACACATTTCATGTGCTTCCACATTATTTATTTATTTATTTTTTATTTATTTTTATCTATTACATTTATATACAGCCCATCTGGGATATTTTCCCACTCTGGGTAGCATATAACATATTTAAAAATTACAATTAAAATATTAAACAAATTGAGTAAATTATAAATATTACTAATACTGATAATGAAAAACAAAATAGTTAATTTTTTTGTACTTTCTTCTCCCCAGGTTTTCAGCTTACCTGTCCTTGACTCAAGGTAGGTTAGTGGCCACTATCTTCAGATTTTTTTTTTTACTATGGTGTGTTCTTTTCCTTTGCCTGTATGTAGTTAAATCCTGGTAGAGAGGTTGTTGTGTCAGTAAATAAATTAGTGAATTTATCACCAGGACAAGAATTATCTAGTATTATTTTATTTTATTTTATTTTATTTTATTTTATTTTATTTTATTTTATTTTATTTTATTTTATTGGGTACTTTTCTATAGATCAGTAGGCTGCAATTTTCTCCAGCAATTCTATTAGATTGCCTTCTTAAATTGGAGGTTTCATAATCTGTAGCTTGCTTACAGGCATTTTCACTTTTCAAGTTGTGCATTGTAGATTTCCTGCATTTATCTTGTTAGCCATGTCCATGTCCTGGTTGCACACAGCACCAGTTTTAATTTATTGCCCAGTGAAGCTGTGGAAATGCTAACAGGGATGCAAAATTAAAGTTCGAAGAGAACTAATAAAGTGATGCTCAATCTAGACCAGATGTTTTTTTTTTTTGTTTTTTTGTACTGGATGTAGGTACTGGATATTGGATGTAGGTACTGGATATTGGGAACTAATTCAGTAGCTTGGGGTGTGTGTGTCATTTTTATTAAAGTTAAATTGCACTGCCCCCTTTAGAAGCAAGTCTGCAACTGTGGAATCCTATAAACTCTAGGAATTACTCTGAATGCACAACTAGAATTTGTGAATGAATTACCTTCTCTCAACCTCAACTGGAACATGAACTGCATCCTTCTCTGAACAATGTGTAGTTAGCCCCAGATATTCAAGCTCTGGAAACATCTATTTTAAATTTGATTCTTAAAAAACACAAACCACCTCTGGTTTATAAATATGGGATACTGCAATTCGGTATCTGTCAGTAAATGGCCTGATATTGCTGCCATGTTGCCAACAGGAAAAAGGATGTCAAGCTTTATATAGTAAAGACCAGCCTGCATTTTTGCAACACCAATTGTAACAGTCAAGATGCTCTATAGCAGTGTGCCAGAGATGACACGAACAGCCTTTTCTGTTGGCATGCAGGCCATTGCAGGCAAGCCTCACCCCACTGCTTCCCCATCAAGATGGGCTCATCCAATTCAGCCCTATGACATGGAAGGCATCATGTGCTGGGGCCAACAGTGTCGCCGCTTTCATTGGGTGTTCGAGGGGTGGGTGATAGGCCTAAAGGGAGGAAAGAGAAAGAGATGGAGGAGGAGGCAGTTGGGCTGCATGGTGGGATGGGAAAACCACTGCCTGACACTCAGCGGTGGTGGAGGCTCACTGGAGTTTTGGCGGCAGCAGCAGCATGGCATTTGGCAGTGCAGGGTAATCCAATCTGGGTGGGTGAGGTTGTCTTGTTACCTTTCTTGTTCTGGCTGCCTCCTCCCATTCAGCCTCCCCTTTCTCTCCTCCCCATTGGTGGAGGGAGAGGAGTTGATAGGGAAGCAGCACCTGCGGGGTGGGTGAGCCCTTGCCCTTGCCGCCAAGTTTCAGAAAGTGGTTTTCCTCTCCCACCATGCAGCCCAACTGCCCCCCTTTGTCATCTCTCTCTTTCTCCTCAGGCCTACCACCAGCATCTCAGACACCCAATGCAAGCAGTGACACCATTGGCCCTGGCACATAAGGCCTTCCATGTCATGGGGCCAAATTGGACTAGCCCGCCTTTTGCCCATTGTGTGTATGTGAGATAGCCATCTGGGTGAGCATGAGGGGATGAAGCTGAGCAAGAAAGAAAGAGAGAGCAGGGAGGGCATCTCTCTCTCTTTTCCCTCCTCCTCAACAATCTCTCTCTCTCTCTCTCTCTCTCTCTGGCTCCTCCCAAGGCAGGTCAGTGGAGGGAGGAGGATGACAAGGAGGCCACAACAATGGCAGTCATGGTTGGACTCCTCTGAGGGAGAAGGAAAGAAAGATGAAATTTGGTGTGGGGGGAAGGGGTGAGAGGGAAAGATGCATGCTCCCTGCACTCGCTAGTTCCAAAGGACAAGGAGGGGGGGAAGAGGGGGGGTGTTTCAACAGCAGTATGAACATCTCCCTCATTAACTGCCACCAGTGGAGGAGCAAACCTAGCAGCCACTGAGGAGCAACCCTAGCAGCCACTGAGGAGAATGAAGAGGAAGAAGCAGAAGCAGAGGAAGACCAGGAGATGCCCCCCCCATGGAGCTGAGCCATGAAGCCTGAAAAGAAGGTCACTCTTCCCCCTCCCCTCCCTGACTTCCATTTCCTGAGGAAACCTTCTTCCCTCACTTCCCTCCCCTGTCCTCTCCTTACCAACCCCCTTGGTTTCCTCTCTCTCTCTTTTTTGTAATGGTGTCCCATGGAGACAAGAACGGCTTTCTCTCTTCCCTCTCTTTTCTCTATCTCTTTCCTCCCTCACCCTGCCCCAGTTATGAAGTTTGCATTCAGTGTGGCTTAGGTTACCAGGACCTCAAAGGGCAAGGGAAAAGGAGAAGAGAGTGATGGGGAAGCCCTCCCTGGTTTCTCTCTCTTTCTCTTTCTCCTCTGTCCCCTCACGTCGCAGATGACTCTCTCTCATACACACAACAGGAGTTGTCGGTGGTGCACCCACAGAGGGTGGGCGTGCAAACCCGCATGGGACATGAGCCCTGCACACGCACCCATGTGACATCACTGTAGGTGTGCCGATGATATCATGTGGGTCTGTGGGCACACATGGTGTCACCCCAATGGCCCTGCCTCCTCCTTGGCACTCAGTCGATGTTATGTATGTATGTATGTATGCATGTTCATCATACTGTAAAGGCAAGATTGTAACCACTCCAGATACAAACGATATCAGCTGTAAAGGAACGCGAGCAGACAGCCTATAGAGGGCAGCTGCGAGCGTTCACTCTCACATGGTTCACATTGCTCAATCACGGACAGCCGCGGGAAAACCTTCCCCGCATTCAGCAGCTGAAGAAAGACCTGCATTCAGCAGCAGGAAAGGAGGCGTGCCTGGGCGAGGCCACGCCGGTAGCAGCCAATCAGCTACCGTGCTACAAGATTCAAATGTAGAGAGCTACTGTATATATTGAGATGTATCACCACCATTACCTCATGCTTAACTGGAACCTCATGCAATAAACCTGTGTTAAACCAACCCTTCGGTTGTCCGGTCGTCTTTGGTCCCATACACTAAATTGGCGACGAAGGTGGGATTGATGGCTGCCCACGGGACCAAGACATGCGCCGGCTACGAGATCAGGAAGCCGGGAGACTTGGAGCTGTTTGAGATAGACTTCAACGCAGCGCTGGTGGAGCTCGAAGTCTCAGATGAGGCCAAAAAGAGGGCCATTTTCGTCCGCATGCTCGGACACGAGACCAAGAGGACCTTGGTGGACCTGATTGCGCCGAGGAAGGTGAGCGACCTCAAAGCCACAGAGCTCCTGGCGGCGCTGCGCGCCCATCTCCGGCCAGCGATAGCGATGTTCCCCGCTCGGAGCGCGTTCTGGAGGCGAGTCCAGGCACCCGGGGAATCGGTCGATGAGTTCGCCGCGGCCCTGCGGTTGGCCGCCGGCCCATGCAAGTGGGAACTCCCCGACGTCACCCTCCGAGACTGCCTGCTCTGCGGTCTGAGGGACACAGAGACTCAGCGCGCGCTGATGAAAAGGGAGCCGCCTCCCATGTGGCAACAAGTCCTCGACGCGGCACAGGCCGCTGAGGCCACATCGGCCGGGGTGCACGAACTTCAGGACTGGCGCCCGAAGACCGCCAAGGCAGAGAGTTCGGTGCGCGCGGCCCGGCGGACTTCGAACTCGTCTGCAGAGAGCAGCGACGACGAGGACGTCCGGAGGGTCCAGAGAGAGGGCCGGCGCTGCGATGGCTGCGGCGCCGCCCACGCCCGTGCCAAATGCCCATTCCGCAAGGCCGAGTGCCACAACTGCGGCCGGCGCGGGCACATCGCCAAGGTCTGCCGGAGACGACGCGAGGCCACCCGGAGTTCTCCAGACCGTTCGGCGAGGCAGGACCGCACCACGAGGCAGGACCGCACCACGAGGCCGAAGGACGGCACCCGGACCACGAGGACGCGGGACGGAGTAGGGCGAGTCTCCGACGACAGCGAGGACGACGCGCCGGTTTGCAGCGTTTCCACGGAGCACCCCCGTTACTTCGTTGAGGTAGTAATACAAGGGGCCCCTGTTAGAATGGAGGTGGACTCGGGTTCTTCATACTCCATTATTCCCCAGGGGGAGTTCATGAAAATCGCCCCCCGCGTGCGGCCCAAGCTCAAGGCGTTGAGGGCCACGCTGAAGGACGTGCAGGGGAACCGCATCCCAGTGTTGGGGGTTGGGAAGTTCCAGGTCCAGTTCAAAAAGTACACCGCAACGCTTCCCTTAGTCGTCCTCAAGGGGGGTAAATGCAGCCTCCTCGGGACTCAATGGTTCCAGCCCCTGGGGTTGTTCATTGGGGGGGTGCACGCCGTGGGAGCACACGCCGCCGGGACTGATCCAATACAGAGCGTGTGCGACGCGCACCCCGAGGTTTTTAAAAAGGGGCTCGGAAAATTCAAGGGCCCCCCAGTGACTTTCGACCTGGACCCTGGAGTACGTCCAATCAGACTTAAACCGCGCAGAGTGCCTTTCGCACTAAAGGACAAAATAGAGGCGGAATTGGACAAATTAGTGGGCCAGGGGATTCTTGTTCCTGTTGATTCTGCGGAGTGGGAAACTCCAATTGTAACAGCGCTCAAGGCCAACGGGGAAGTCCGAATATGCGCTGATTACAAGTGCACCATCAATAAGGCGATCCGCCCTAATGCGTATCCGGTGCCGGTAGTCAGCCACTTGTTGGCCAGGTTACACGGGGGGAGGTGTTTCGCCAAACTCGACCTGGCCCAAGCCTACCAGCAACTCCCGGTGACCCCCGCCGCAGCTGCTGCACAAACCATAGTCACCCACAAAGGGGCGTTCCAGGTTTCGCGCCTCCAATTCGGCGTGAATTCGGCGCCCGGGATTTTCCAGTCATTGGTGGAACGCCTCCTGAAGGGGTTGGAGGGGGTGTTACCCTATTTTGATGACGTATTAATTACAGGGGGGAGCCGGGCCGAATTAGCAACAAGGTTGGGAAAGGTCCTGACAATATTCGAAAAGGCGGGGTTGAGGTTGCGGAAAGACAAATGCGTCTTCTTCGCTACAGAGGTTGAGTTCCTAGGGTTCCGTGTTACTCCCGAGGGAATTAGGCCAGCCCAATCCAAGGTAGCCGCCATCAAAAAGGCCCCTCGCCCCACCTCCAAGCCCGAATTGCAGTCGTTCCTCGGACTGCTCAACTTCTACCACTCCTTCCTCCCGCGGAAGGCAGCCGTGGCAGAACCGCTACACAAATTGTTAAAAAAGGACGAGGCATGGAAGTGGGGCGACGACCAGGAAAAGGCTTTCAATGACCTGAAGCGACTCCTGGCATCAGATGCTGTTCTGACCCACTTCAATCCCAAACGCCCGGTGGTCCTGATATGCGATGCATCCCCGGTGGGGGTGGGGGCGGTGCTTTGCCACGTGCTAGAGAACGGTAGGGAGGCCCCGATAGCTTTCTACTCTAGATCCCTGTCCCAAGCGGAGAGGAATTATGCGCAGACAGACAGGGAGGCGCTAGCAATCATTGCGGGGACCAAGAAATTTCATGATTTCGTGTACGGCCGCCCCTTCACCATAGTGACTGACCACAAGCCTTTGCTGGGCATCTTCACCGCAGACAAGCCCACACCCCAGATCCTGTCCCCGAGAATGCTCAGATGGGCCATTTTTCTCAACGCGTATCAGCACGCGTTGGTATACCGGCCCGGGAGGGAGATAAGCCATGCAGACGCTCTGTCGAGGTCCCCCATTCCCCGGGATTGCTGCCACGTGGGCGGAGTAGAGAGGGACCACCAGGTCTTAATGATAGAGGTCCTAGACTCCCCTCCAGTAGTACCGGCCGACATCGCCAAAGCGACAGGCAAGGACAAAACGCTGGCCACAGTTTGCTCCTGGGTGCAGAAAGGGTGGCCCGTGTCGTCCCCAGCAGCGGAGTTCGACACATTTTTCAAAAAGAGATTAGAGTTGTCCCTAGAGAGGGGTTGTCTCTTGTGGGGACAGCGGGTAGTGATCCCCACGTCTCTCCGGCCGAGGGTGCTTAAACTGCTGCACGTCAGCCACCCGGGGATCGTACGCTCTAAGGCACTAGCCCGCAGTTACTTTTGGTGGCCCCAGTTAGACGCCGACATCGAACACATGGTCGGCACTTGCGAGGCGTGCCAAAGCTCAAGGCCAGAAGAGGCTCGCTCGCCCCCTAGGGAATGGGACGCTGCAAGGGGGCCCTGGTCCCGAATACACGTAGACTTTGCTGGCCCGTTCAGGGGAACGCTTTTCCTCCTCGTGGTGGACGCGTTCTCTAAGTGGTTGGAGGTCATTCCAGTCTCGAGCACCTCCTCGACCACAACCATTAAACAGTTAAGGAGGGTCTTTTCCACGTTCGGTTTACCCGACACCCTCGTCAGCGACAACGCTAGCTGTTTCACGTCCGCCGAGTTCAGGGCATTCATGGAGCGCAACGCCATTCGGCACGTCACCTCCGCCCCCTTTCACCCGGCCACCAATGGCCAAGTAGAGCGCCTCGTGCGCACCACGAAAGACGCGCTACTGCGCATGGGTCCCGGAGACCTCGACCTGAAATTGTGCCAATTCCTGCTGAGATACAGGGTCACCCCTTTAGCGTCAGGGTACTCCCCCGCAGAGCTGTTGATGCGCAGGAAGCTGGCCACGGGGATATCCAAGCTAGACCCCATGAGAGTAGAGGACAAAGGGCGGAACATAGGGGTGGAACCCACAAAGAGTTTCAGCATAGGCGCCCCAGTACACTGCAGGAATTACGCCAGCGCGGGGCCAGCCTGGGTGCCGGGCACCGTAGTAGATCAAACCGGCCCCGTCTCATACCGCGTAGAGACCAGTACAGGTTTCCTGTGGAGGCGACACGTGGACCAACTCAGGCGTAGGGTCCCCGGAGAGCAGGACGCGGACGAGGACAGTTTCGAATCAGCATTAGGGTACTCCCCCACCCGTTTAGCCCAAGGGGGAGGAAAAGGGGAGCATGGGTCCCCACCAAGGGGGGAGGAAAGGCAATCGATCCACAGAAATCTTTTGCGGGAGTCCCCGTCAGAGAGGAGGAGCCCCAACCGCACTCATACCCCGCGGAAGCCGCGGAAGTCTCCCCGAAATTCAGATGCCCATAGAAGTTTAGACGTTGATTTACAGTACCAGGGGGAGTTAGCGGAGTGGTCCCCCACCCGTCCTAGCGAAAAGAGGGGTTTCGGTTCAGCCCCTGGTACTTCCAGTCCCAGTAGCCCCTGTGAGTTAGAATGCAACATAGCGCCAATGTCCCGGAGACCGACACCCCCAAGACCGGAGGCATCAGCGAGTCCGCCCACCACAGTCTTAAGGTCCCCCGAGCAGGGATCAGAAGGTAGCCGTTCCACAAGGGCGACCTCATCGGTTCCGCGGTTCACATTAGGTGGGTCCCCGGGGTCCGAGAGCAATAGGCAGGGGTTTACCTCCCAACTATTCATTCCATTCCCATCCCCGAGCGCAAGGCAGGCACAGACGCCCCACAGAGCCACTAACGAATCCCCGTTTCCCGTTGCAGGACAAGCACCCGCGGAGTCAGGGATCACAGGCTCTCCAGAATTAGGGCAGGCGCAAGCACGCCCCAAGCGAACGTGCGGCAAGCCACAATGGTTGCGGGACTTCGTCCCATCCTAGGGGGGAGGGATGTTATGTATGTATGTATGTATGCATGTTCATCATACTGTAAAGGCAAGATTGTAACCACTCCAGATACAAACGATATCAGCTGTAAAGGAACGCGAGCAGACAGCCTATAGAGGGCAGCTGCGAGCGTTCACTCTCACATGGTTCACATTGCTCAATCACGGACAGCCGCGGGAAAACCTTCCCCGCATTCAGCAGCTGAAGAAAGACCTGCATTCAGCAGCAGGAAAGGAGGCGTGCCTGGGCAAGGCCACGCCGGTAGCAGCCAATCAGCTACCGTGCTACAAGATTCAAATGTAGAGAGCTACTGTATATATTGAGATGTATCACCACCATTACCTCATGCTTAACTGGAACCTCATGCAATAAACCTGTGTTAAACCAACCCTTCGGTTGTCCGGTCGTCTTTGGTCCCATACACTAAAGTCTCTGAAAAGTTCACCTTCACTGCTCTATAGAATACTCTTTTGTGCTCACTAACAGTCACACTTGTCAAAAAAACAACAACAGGGCAATTGCTTTGTGTTTAGGTGAGGTGTGGTTCACTGATGAAAAAAGAAGTCAGCTTCTGGAAGTTTCCCTTGCTGGATGTCTCTGTGTGAATGCTACTATTTTAAAAGGTACTATTCTCTACTTAAATGCAGATCATCTTGACTGCTGCCAATGGTGTCATAAACTTCAGACTGCACTTCGTTATGTAAAGCTTGGCATCCAAGCTTGAGGAAGACTAATCAAGCGACTCAAAACGGTGGTGGTGGTGGGGTGAATCCCATTTCTGTGTATTGCTGATATGGGAATTTTTATCCTTTCACCAAAGCAATTAAGAAAAACAACGTTTGTTTTCGAAATAAATTATGAGGAAAAATTATCCAATTCCAACATCCTGCTCTGGTTGTCAGTTGTTACAGAATATTGGAAATTGATTTGGTAGAGGAGAAAAATGCTGTTTGGATGTGCATCTTCCTCCCAACCTCAAACAGCTTTTTAAAAGCTGCACTGCACTGGCCCAGGTGGGCCAGCATAAAAAAAGCCCTCAGTTACATTGTTTAACCACTTCTTTATTGCATAGAACAGCGATGCCCAAACTACAGCCCACAGGTCAGATCTGCCCCATGACACCTAATAATCTGGCCCATGTTTATGACAGCCGCAGGTGCATTTATGGCAGCATTTTGTGAATGCACATTTTACTTCCACTTCTGGTGGTAGGAACTACATGCCCAGCCCACTTAACCACCTGACTAGCCCACAGCCCAAAAGGTTTGGGCACCCCTGGCATAGACTATTGAAGCAATACTCCAAATATCTTTGCAGGCGCACCCCCCAAAGAAAGACTCAGACACCGGTATATGGATAAAGGCATTGGGCCACTTTTATTGAATAATGCCCTAGTCCGAATTATAACTTTCAATTGGTACTCATCCAATTATAATTCTTTAAGGCAAGCAGGCCGCAGTAACACTGGTAAGGTTCCTCCCAAAATTGCCAACGGCAATTGGCTACAATGTATCCATTTTGTTTCAATTTGTTTGTTGACACAAACAAATTGTTGACCATAGTCAATAAACTATCTACTGACCCCACCCTCTGACGTGTATCCGTCAAATCATGGGGTGATGAATGCTGAAAAGCTCGTGCCATCACCCCTTGCCTGGTTCGTCGTTGACCGGTCAACGTTATTACACCTGTACCTGTCTAACTGTTGGCCAGTCAATTGCGAACCTGCCGGATACCTATGGGTCATAAATCTTTACCTTACCAGTGCTACCCGCCACACGGGGAGGCTTCAATGAAGACTCACCGCCCCCCCGCCCCAGACCGCCCCCCCGCCCCAGACCGCTTGCAAATCTTCCAAAAAGAGGTTCATACCTCGATCCGACAGGTGGACCCCATCCCCTGCATACAGATCGTAATTTTGTAAACTAATGGTGGGGTGTCGGACGACCATCCCCAAACCTTTGTCAGTCAAGAACCGGGCCACTGCCCTGTTCACCAAGCGACGAGCGCGGTCAAGGGCACGGAGGTCAATACCTCCCCTGTAAGTGTGATGTGGTATGATGTCCGACCATAGCACCCTGGTGAACGGCCACACATAGTGCAAATAAGCTAGGTCCCTGCAAATCGCGAATTTTAAAGAAAGGCCAGTGACCTGGCCTAGGTCATTGCCACCGAGGTGCAGCACAAGGACATCAGGCGGTTCAGCATCCCTAATGGAGAAAAGGAATGGCAACAGTTCCCGCCATCTCATTCCACGCTTACCGTACCAACGTATGCATGCGGCCGCACGCAGTCCAAGCTGGGGTCCCCACTCTGTCGCCGCAGCATACTGAGCTGCCCAGTGCACGTAACTGTGGCCCACCAGCCATACTGCCACCGGTGTGCGGGGACACACAGGGTCTGTAAGAGAAAAAGAGAACAGTGACTTAAATGGTACTCATGTCTGAAGAGGACGAACATACAATGCAAAACGCATAGATCCCCATCTTCCCATACGGCGTATATCAGCCTCAGAGTACCCAAATGCAGCTGCAGTCGAAGCAGCGCCTATTCTAAATGAATGGGTGCCGTAACGAGCCCCTGGGAGGCCAACACTGGAAAGTGCCATACCGGTCACCTTCCAAAATTGAAATTTAGTAAGGGGAGACCCATCCTGGTGGCAGAAAAACGGGCCAGGGTGCGTGCCACGCACTGCCAAGAAGTCCTGTAGGGCACCAACCGGACAGATGTCTGCAATGGAACATCGTAGCAGTCTAACTCCACTGCCTACGCCGTGCTGATCAACTTTTGAGGACTGTATCCTCAACTGAGCCCACTCATTAGAAACATAGACATCGTCGAGTTCCAGTGCCCTACGAGTCGCATCCGCCTTAGACAGTAGTACCAACTCACTGATGCGGAGCGCTCCAAAGAAGGCCACCGTGATAGCCGCATGAAAAAGAGCTGCCTCATACTTGTCAAAACATAGGTTAGGCCAGCCTCGTGCAATGTGTGTGAGCACCCCTGGGAAAATTGGGTGCCGAGTGTCCGGGTGGCAGCCACGTTCCCGTGTCCACCCCTCCAAAACATGCCGTATGCGAAAATCGTTCATGCTGTCAGCAAAACCCTCCACCTTGGCAACAAATGCCAATGCTGACAGCCTAGATGCTATAGTGCGGGGAGCGAGGCCCTGACTGTGTAAATGAACCATGAATTATAAAACCTGTGCCACTGGAATGGGCCACAACTCTGGCAACCGAAGTTGCGCACGAAAGCTATTAAATTGAACTAAAGCATGAAGATACGCCTCACGCGTACGGGGCGCCAAGGACATGCCAATCGCCCGGTTCACTTCTCCTTGCCAAATGTCCAAATCTCGGCCGGAAGTGGAGAGGGGAATTCCTCTGCGTCCGGAGCCAAGGTCCGGAACCGGGGGATCTGCAGGCGGGATAAAGCATCAGCAATATCATTATCAATGCCTGGTACATGTCTGGCCCTGAAACGCACGTTAAGGCGTAGGCTACGTAACACGAATTGGCGAGCTAATGCCATCACCCTGGGCGATTTGGATGTCTGAGCATTGACAATGTGCACTACTGCAGCATTGTCACACCAAAAATGGACCACTGAGTCGGCCCACTCCTTGCCCCATAGCATCAAAGCTCCCAGAATTGGAAAAAACTCAAGGAATGTAAGATCGCGGAGGCGATCCGTGCCCCGCTATTCTGGAGGCCATTGGCCATAAGCCCACCTCCCCTGGAAGTACATCCCATAATCCCAGGGAGCCGGAGGCATCCGACTGCACTTGAAACCTAGGTGAAACTAAAAGGTCAGACCTCCAAAAGGATACCCCGTTGAAGTCCCGCAGGAATGAGAGCCAAACCAAAAGGTCAGCCCGCATGCCCCTGGTTAGTAGTACCCTATGATGGCGCCTTGTCAAGCTAGACATGGCATCGCACAGGTGCCGAGCAAATGCCCTGCCAGGCGTAACCACCCTGCAGGCAAAGTTAAGATGGCCATGCAGTACCTGCAGCTCACGAAGTGACACCTTACGTTTGGCCAGCAAGGCCAAAATCATTGCAGAGATCTGGGTAACCTTGTCAATGGGTAACCGGGATGCCTGTGCGACCGTGTCAATTTCGATACCCAGAAATGTGAGGGTAGTGGATGGGCCCTCGGTCTTTTTGGGCGCTAAAGGGACACCCAGTTCCTGCATTAGCATCTGAAATGTGGTGAGGAGACGCGTGCACGTGTCCAGGTCCCGTTCACCCCCGAACAAAAAGTCATCGAGGTAATGGGCTACAGACCGAGACCCGGACCTGCGAACGAAGGCCCACTGAAGGAAGGTGCTAAAACGTTCAAATGCTGAACAGGATATAGAGCAGCCAAAAGGCATGGCCTTGTCTACATAGAACTTCCCTTGGAATCGAAAACCCAGTAGCTCAAAGTCCTCAGGGTGCACTGGCAACAATCGGAATGCCGATTTGATGTCACATTTTGCCAGGAGGGCACCCAGACCACAAGAGCGCACCATCCGTAGGGCTTGGTCAAAGGACGTATACCTGACTGAACAAAGGTCATCAGGGATAGCATCATTGACAGAATAACCCGCCGGGTATGATAAATGGTGGATTAAACGAAATTCCCCCGGGGCCTTCTTGGGTACCAACCCCAGAGGGGAGACCTTCAGGTTGGGAAAGGGTGGCACAGAAAAGGGGCCTGCCACCCTCTTGGTCCCAACCTCCTTAGCAATACTCAGGGCAGCCACATCCTCTCTACCCTTCAGGGACAGTAAATTGGGTGCATCTTGGGGTCCCCGCACTCCTTTGAATGGGATTCGGAAGCCCCACTGGAAACCCTCAAGGAGGTACTTTGCATCCTCTCTCCTTGGATAAGTTGAGAGCCATCGCTCCAACATATACACATTAACCGGGGAGGGGGCCTTTTGCCTGGCTAGCTCCCTCAGCAGCCGCTCTGCCCGCTCCCTGTCCACCTCTACCTCTGTCCACCTCTACCTCTGATACGCGGCAGCGGCATGAGGGCCAGCGCAAGAGGGACACTCATGTTTGTATCGGCACTGCCGCTTATTGCACACACCGCTGGCCGAGAAGCTCCAACACAGCAAGCAGGCTGGAACCCCCTGCCCCGCCAGCTGGCAGGAAGCCTGCGTTGGAGCAGCTCGCTGAACGGCATGGCCACAATGATACCTATCCCCAGGCGCCGGACGCGTGGGAGTCATGTATAATAGCCACAATTTATGACAGGGCTCATCCCATCTCATCTCCGGGTGCAATGGCACCCTCATTCTGAATTCCTCATCGTAAGCCAACCACGACGGGCCAGGAAAATCCACCATTGCCCTGTAAATATTGTCCAAATATTGGACCATAGGAATGGCCAGGTCTGGCCGGGCTCTGAGATACACCGCCATATAAATAAGATATGCGGGCAACCAGTTGGGCCAGGTGCGTGGTGGCTTACGACGGCGGGACAGCTCCTTGTCTTTGTCATCCTGTCCCTCTCTCTCCTCCTTAGTGGGCTCACGGTTCAATAGGGAGAATACATCCACGTACTCCCCCCACCAAATCTTTTCCCTCGTGGCCTGGGACAAATGATCACCAAGGGGCAACGAATAACCAGCCGTCGGCAAAGCCGTCACCAGCACATTAGGTACCCGGGGCATGCGCAGCGGAACCTGGACAGTCCCTGCGATGCCCGGCACTAGCCCGGGGGCGGAAACCCCCACCCCCAACGTTGCATCAGTCTGGAACCAAGGGACACTGGTATAAGGTTGCAACTGATGCCCACGCGCCCCGACATTACGAGGCCATGGCCACTGAACCCCACCATTGGAAGTGGACTGAGATGTGGGTGCATTAACTTGAACCTGATACTCACTAGTTGCACCCCCGTGAGCCACCCCCACTGGGGGTTCCGGCCCACGGCGGGCGTCGGAGCTCGCGACCAGAATCGAGCTCTGGGGCCGCACCAGACCACTCTCTTGCTGCATCTCTGGCTGAACTGGGAGCTGCGAGACACTGGCCGGGGTAGGCCGGAGCGTCTCCAGCAGCTCAACCCGGCTAGCCGCCTGCTGCAGTGTGGCGGCCATTGAGGCAGGCGGAGGACCCAAAGGTGCCCCCACAGCAAATGAAGGGCCACCAGGCACGGGGTTGTGTGCCATCCCTAAGGATGCCTCGAGCACCGCTAAACGCGTTAGCAATGCATCAACTGCCACAGATCCCCCAGTATAGAGTGAGCCGGGCGGGCCGGACGGCCCACCAGGCATTGGACCAGAAACCCCCACATGAGAGCCCGGGCCCGAATAGGGCCATGCCCAAAATTCCGGCCCACGAGGGGCCGGAGGTGGAACATGCTGCGCACCAGCACCAGACCCACCCATGCTGCCTGGACCCATGGCCGGTATCTGCGGGCCAAGGGCCGAAGCCCCGGAAGGGCCAGCTGAAGGCTGACCGGCCAAGGGCCAAGCAGCCTGCATCACCCCACCCCTTATATAGAGGGGTGGCCATGCCCCCTAACTCACCCGGATGTCTGAGTCCGGGTGGGGGGCCCCGCAAAGAGTGCAGTGGCCATTTTGGCGCCACGCTTTCATTCTCAAAAATAGTGCTACTTGACAAAATATTTCTCTATACATTATATTTTTTGCCCATTATAATGCCATTCTTTGAATTTTTTTTTGTTTGTTTGCAAAATTCCATGAATTTCCCAGGTATAATTTAGTAGCTTCAGCCCATGGACTGACACCTATATTTCACTCACCTGGAGTGAGGTTTACCTCAGGCCTTGCTTCCTTTTCAAAAAGGAAATTGCCCCATTGCTTTCTAGGAGGCTAAGGGTTTTATGTGACATATAATCTCATGGCAATTATGCTTTATAGAACACCCTTCCTAAAGAATTACCCCTCCCACTAAAACCAATGTCTCCTAGGAAACTCTGGACAACCTGCTTTTTGAACAGAAAACAAGACCTGAGACATGAAGCAAGGAATGATACAGGCTTTGGTCCAGGTGAGTGAAATGTCTGTCTGTGAGTTGGAACTCCTTGAATTTGTAGTGAGAAAATCTTGGAATATTTGGAATCCAAAAAACAAAAGCAAATGGTAGATCTCTAGCTACCATTACACAAACCAGAACAAGAAGCATGTTTCAAAGAGATAACTGTTAGTCTATTCCATCAATAATGGTTAGAATCTTGTTGGTGTTCCCTTAAGATTTGCATTACTTGACTTAACTAATTGCCGCTAATTGATGAGTTGTTGGAGTGCATCTTCATTGCATCACATGCCTTGCCATGTACCCTATTGCACAACCAAGAAATGCTATGTCAGCTTGTCAGTTAGCTGCAATTAGTTGTGACAAGTTAAAGAGACCTTCTGCAAAGACCAATCAGATATGTTCCAATAAGAACAAAAATGTGTCCAAGATGTGGATTGCAAGTCCATGAAAGCACACACTGAAATAAATTTGTTAGTACTAAAGATGCCACAATACCTTTCTCTTTTTTTCTAATTTGGAATATGTTTGTGTTGCTAACCAGCAGTGTGATAGGGCATATAGCCAAACCATAATGTGGTTCTTCAAGCAACATCCCACACAGTTTGTTGTTGTTCAGTTGCATAGTCAAGTCCGACCCTTTGTGACCCCAAGGACAATTGCATGCCAGGCACCCCTATCCTCCATCATCATCCTCAACCTGCCCAGCTCTGTGCCCATTGCGTCAACAATGCCATCTATCCACCTCATTTTCTGATGCCCCTTCTTCTTTTGCCCTAAACCTTTCCCGGCATCAGGTCCTCTCTTCTCATTTGATGTCCAAAGTACTTTAGCTTCATCTTCAATATTTGACCTTCCAAGGAGAATTCAGGTTTGATTACTTTTAAGATCGACCTATTTGTTCTCCTTGCTTTCCAGGGTACTCTCAAAATTCACCTCCAACATTCTTCCTCCAACAATATTCTTCTGCGCTCAGCTTGCTTTATGGTCCAGCTCTTACAACCATACATTACTACCAAGAATACAATTGCTTTGTCTATTCAGACTTTTGTTTGCAAGGAGATGTCTCTACTTTTAACTATGTTCCCCACGTTTCTCATAGCTTGTCTTCCAAGAATCAGTGAGCCTTTTTATTTCATGGCTGCAATCTCCATCTACAATGATCTTGGATCCTAAGAATGTAAAGTCTGTGACTGCTTCTACCTCTTCCCCAACTGTTGCTTCTTGACTCATGTACAGATTTCTCATGAGACATATAAGGTGTTTTAGTATTCCCAGCTCTTTAATTACTTGTCACATTTTATTGTGGTCCACACAGTCAAATGCCTTGGTGTAATCAATGAAACAGAAGTAGACTTGTTTCTGGTATTGTTTTTGATCGGGAAATGGTGGTGTACTGGGTGCTGAGTTCGAATCTAGAAGAGTGTAGTAGTTAACTATGAGCGACAGCGGAGGTGCCCGTTTAATTTTCTCCTTCACACCCAGTCAATAACAGCAGAGACTCAGCTGAATGGTGCAAAACATAAAGTGCTTTTACTCAGCAGAGGTGGTGATGAAAAGAACATAAAGAGTAGTATCTTATCTGTGAATTACTATACAAACAAACTTAGTCTTTCAGTTTCACAGTAAGTACTTGCACACAGCAAAAACTCCTGCTGCACCCTAGCTCTTCCCTGGCTCGGCTTGCAGAGTATGGCAAACAAATAACAGTCCCAGTTTGCTCAGGTATTTACAGTCTTAAGCTGGCAACCTCTCTTCCTGGAGAGTAAACTCACAGCCAGCAGTTCTTCCATTCAGGCATGCAGTTCATAACCCTAGAAAGAACAACAGTCCATGCTCAAAAGCATATGAGAACAAACCTCTGTGTTCCAAGTTGAGTAAACATCCAGCAGAAGTCATCAAAGCTTCTTGCAGAACTTCATAATGGCTTCAAAGATTAAAGTCCTTGTACAGCAGCATGGCATCAAGGTTAGTCTAAGAGTATTCAGGCAATGTGGCTACAAGTTCACATCAAGAGCCTTCAGGCAGCATGGCTACAAGATCATATCAAGAGCAAAGAAGCAAACTATCCGGCTCTATTTTATGCAGTGACAAATGCTGATTCATTCCATCAATACCAACACCTGTCCACAGTTCAGTAAGTAACTGTTAAAGCTGTAGCACCACATAGTATGTATTATTTACAATACCAGGGTGTTCCCCATGGCATCCCTAACAGTTTTGTTTTCTCCATGATCCAACATATGTTAGCAATTTGGTCTCTAATTCCCCTGCCTCTTTGGAACCCAGCTTGCACTTCTGGTAATTCTCTATTTTTGTGCTGCTGAAGCTTATCTTGTATTATCTTGAGCAAGACCTTGCGAGTGTGTGGGATGAGCACAATTGTTCGATAATTTGTTCTTTGGCGTTGCCTTTTTTTGGAATTGGGACATATACTGACCTTTTCCAATCATGTCTCCATTGCTGTGTTTCTCACACTGTACTTTGTACAAAAGGGCTGTGTATGAAAGCTCTGTTCACACAGTTGTTCATTGACCCATCTGATAATATAATTTGACAAAGAGTAATTTTATTTATTTGGATATTGCCTATTCAGATACCCCAAAAAATGCATCAGCACAACCTAGTGGAAGGAACAACATCAGAGTTTTACTGAAGTCACAATACAAAACCTTTTTTCCCCCAAAGCCTTTAGCCAAGGTGCCAAGGTGCTATTTGTTGTTACCTGTCAAAAAACATTTTAGTTTGCCTAATTGTCTACAAGTGCAACCAACCCTTTAGAGCAATATAATGTTCACTAAAAGAACATATTGCTCTATTGTGAAGTGAATCTATAATGTATTTGCAGACACTAACTACCAGCCCATCACTTTCAAGCTATTGTACTAAAAGAATTTGTTCTTTTCTGTTAATCACCCACTGAAATCTTTTATTTTATTTTATTTTTTGCTTTGTGAAGAATGACAATCTCATTTTGTACAAATACTTTCTCTGTCTGCTTTCTGGTTCCTTTTAAAATGCTCATTGTGTCAAACTGAAAAATGATGGTAAAAGATGCAGAACAACAGTATTTTGTTTACTTTTTTGTGCTGAATGACAGATCCTTTACTTGTTGTACTTCTCAACTTTGCACGGGGGCCCAAAAAACATTTGAAACTTTTAAAGGCATCAAGTCCCCATAAACCACCATCATCAACCCAGTAATGAATTATGCATTCATGTTCCAGATACTTCTAGTGATCTGTTAGACGTTTTTAGGCCAGTTTCAATTTCAACACTTTGTGTTTTAAGCAATAATCTTTCTTATTTTGGATTCAACTATTCACTAGCAAACATTTAGCAAATCTGCTCTTATTTGGGGGAGGGGTACATTATTCTTTACCATACATCTTTCTCCCACTTTCATAGGCTACTTCATAAATTACTCTGTGATCTAGTAAAGAATTCTGCTTCTAGACTAGCCACATTGATATTAAAAATGGTTCAGTATGCCAACTACCATGTGGTACTGCCCAAGTGGGACGTCCTTCACACAGTTGAGATTTGCTGCATGTGTATCACAACTGTATTGCAAAAATGAAGAAATCAAGAGGCATAGATTTTCTTTAATCTGCTGTCATATTACATATTAAATAAATCCATGAACTCAATCATTAGGGAAACTGATGCTAGTCTAGCCTTTTTTTGTTTTTTGTTTTGGTAACAGTAGAAGTAAATGTTACAAGAAAACAGGGGAAGCTCTTTATCATTGTTTCTTTCTTTTTGTGTCTGAGGAACATGGGGTGGGCAAAATGTGGCTCAAAGCTTTGCTTTGCTCAAAAATAGTTTCCTCCCTTGCTCCTAGAAGCATCAAGGAGCAACCAGGTCCAGCTTATGCTTCTAGAGGGGACCCCCTCAAGAACCTTTCCCCTCAAAACATAGAAATGGGAAATGACCCTTGGGGTTTTCTCCTTTTTTTAAATGGCAGCTTTCAGCCATTTCCAGGCATGCTGGTCATTATGGGGTTATGGTGCAGTTTGGGGGCAAAAATGTGTCCTCCAAGTGCCAGAAGTTTCCCACCTCTGGAATGATATATTGGAGAAACTGACACAAGATGTATCACAATGTGTTGTTTTGCTCATCTCACAGAATTGACTACTGGCAGAGAAGAGAAGGAAATTAATGACATAGCAGCAAGAGGCCTGCCACTCATGACCTATGTGCAGCACACTCAAGGTCTAGAATATTCAGAACATGTAATGCTTGTTATGGTACTTCTATGTACAAAAGTCAATTCCTTGGTTTTACCATAATTGCCCATAGTGGAGAGACCAGTATTTGCCAAAACAATACACCTTGCTTATTGTATCATAGTACCCTTATACTGTATGCTTCAATTCATTCATAAAACATTTAGCCTAAATGCCCTTTCATCACTGGACCTCTTGCCCCTTAAATACTCAGTAACTCTATAATGAATATCTTATGTTGGCATTGACCTCAGTGTCATTCATTCCTACATTGACAATATCTCTGTATGACAGGCCATAAGGAATGAATATTCTGGGCACTGCAGTTTAAGAAAAAACAAACTAGGTACAGAGAAGGGCCACAAAGATGATCAGAGGAGTGGAAACCAAGCCATATGTGGAAAGACTGAAGAGACTGGGCATGTTTAGCTTTGAGAAAAGAAGACTCTTCAAATACCTGAAAGATAATCATAAAGAGGAGGGATAGGATCTGTTTCCAGTCATCATAGAGTGCAGGATGTATAATGATGGGCACAAACTCAAGGAATACAGACATAGGCTGAATATCAGGGAAATTTTCTTAACATTTAAAGCAGTATGACAGTGGAACAAAAAATCTCGAGATATGATGAGTGCTCCAACACTGGGAGCATTCAAGAGAGAATTGTACAGCTGTCTGTCATATCTGCTTAGATTTGGATTCCTGCATTGAGCAGGGTTTAGACTTGATGATCTCATAGGCCCCTCCGACAAGTTACTCTATGATTCTATGATTCCTGAGCTTGGTTTTTGATAATAGCTGGCTTTATATGATTCCCTTTTTCTAGCAACAAAAGTGAAACTACAGTAAAACCCCACTTTACAGAATTAATTAGTTCCATGGGGTTTTACTTATCACAAAAATTCCTTATTGCAAAGTACTCATAGGAATGCATCACATGGTTTCCCATGGGGATGAATTGAAAACAAAATTTTCTTATCGTGAAGCATGATTTCCTATAAGAATGCATTGAAAACCAATTAATCTGTTTTTAAAAAATTCCGCAAACCAAGGCATTATTTTCAATGTATTTCTTTCCGTGTGGTGACTTTTCCATTGCATAAGGCATTTGTAAGGCGGGATTTTACTGTACATTTCTTTATGACCAGGGATGTGTTATGCCCTCCTCACCCTCATCTGTGCCTGAATTGATGCCCAGTCCTGTCCTGTGACATTCCAGAGATTCTAGCTGGAACTTTGTCCCAGTCCATGCTGGTATTAGTATAGGGGGTGAGGGATAATAACCATCCCCACAAATGGGAAAAACTGAAATAACTATAATTTAGAAGTGAAGAATTATACAGGGCCTTCAGAATTATTTCTGGCACAATTATTGAGGATACAAAGGGGGAGGAGATTGATTATGAATTTTGGCAGCAATACCTGTCCACCTGAATGAAGAACAGAGGGGGGGAGGACAAACTCTATATCCCAACATTCACCAATCAAAACCCACAAAGAAATGTAGAAATGTGCATGTGTGCATGCGTGTGCTGGTAATCTTACTCAGAATTTGAATTCATTCACATTCTTTGGCTTTCTTTTCAATTAAGTGACCACACAGGCAGAAGAGGAAATCTTTCTAAATGCAGTTCCATTTGAAGCATCTGTAGGTGGTGTGGCTCAAAGGAACTGCCTTAGGAAGGCTTTTCCTTCCTCAATTACCTTTTGCCTCGTTTTGTCCACAAGAAAGGTGGTTAAACTGTGATTGATTGATTGATTGATTGATTGATTACACACACATACACACACATGCATGCAAACATGCACACACACAAACAAGCAGTGCCATTGCTCAATTAATTAATAGGAGTTCTGCCCACTCAAGAGGAGGAGGAGAAGCCCTTGGAGAAAGGATTTACCAAGAAGAGTGAGGGATGACACTGCTTGTTTGTGTGTGTGCATGTTTTGCAAGCATGTGTGTGTCGTCATCGTTGACTGCAACTCATATCTGAGAATGCATTTTTTTTCCCTGAAGCAGGAAAAATGTCACTAGCATGAATTTGTTTAAGGTGGATCCCATCTTGCCATGAAGTGACCCACACACTATGATCTCGGAGGCATCACCCACGGCATACGTGAAGTGTGACATGCAGGATTTAACGCCGGGACTGCAATGGACCACCACAGCCTTGAGGATATGGAAAAGGTGCACCCTCACAGCCAGTCCATCTGGCATGACCTCTTTCGCCTCCATGACCGTTGGGAATCAGAGTTCCTCCTCCGCTCATTTGCCATTGGTTCCAATATGTTGGTTTCCAGTGGCATTTCCTCCAATGAGGGTGACCATTACCTCACCTAAAAGGGCTCATCCACCCATAGCCGTTGGCCCCTTTAGGGAGTCAGGTTAGTTACGCACCACCTGACACTTGGCCTTGAGTCACTGGCTGTATGGTCTACTCCATTACTGTAGTGGGATGTCCAGCCAGCCAGTAGCATGTGTGTGTATGCACACATGTACACTCACCTTATCCTCCTTTGTGAGGCAAGAAGCAAGGGAGAAGATGTTTTGCCAAAGTAATTTTGTATGTGTGTGTGCACATTCATGCTTGCTTGGTCTTTCTTTTCTGTTTTGAGCAGAATTGAAAGGGGTTGACTTTTTCGAAAGCAGAAAGATCTCTAGTGGGAAGAAAATGCTATGGACTGTGGGCATGGGATTCTGGATGGTTCTCATTTCCTATTGCATCATATTTATTTATTTATTTATGTATTTAATCACATTTGTATTGCCACCCCTTAACAATTGGAATTCAGCATACGCTTCTGCACCCGTCCATACTATCCCGTACCGAGCCACCTGCACTTGCCCGAACCCAGCCCGCAGAGTACTGCAGGGTTACTGAAGCCGCCAGTGGGGCAAGAGCCTCATGAACGTGAACAAAGGGAAACAACTTCAATTCCCAATGTCCTCTGTGCCACGCCATGCCTCAGCCAATCAGGCTGAGAGGTGCGAGCAAAAATAACGTTGGGAAATGCGGCGTGCCCAATTGAAATCAAGCCGAAGGAAAAAAACGCTGCACGAATGCAAACAAAACAAATAAAACTCCAAGTCCCAGTGTCCTACACGCCGTGAGCATTTCAGCCAATCTGGATGAAGGGCGTGAGCACACAGAATGCTGAAAAAGCCGGCATGTGAAAAATAAAATGAAAAAACACTGGCATCCCACAACAGGAGCACAAGTCCACTGCAGGCGGACACAGCGCCTCACGGCCTCACAAAACAAAACCCCCAAAAAACCATGGCAAGACACCTGCTGGCCTTCTTTCCTGGAGCAACGGGGAGAAGAGGGACCCCCTCTCCTCCACGCTACCCCACCGAAGACACAGCAAGACCACTGCCATCCTCAAGGAAAGTTGAGCCGGGGTGGGGGGGAAAACCACCAGCAGGCAGCAGTTCGTCAGGGGAAGCACCTTCCCTTGCAAATGACTGGCTGCTGCCTTTGTACTTCCGACACCACTGTTTCGAGAACTAACACGAAACAGCGGTGGAGGTAATACAAAAGCAGCAGCCAGCAATCCACAAGGAAGAGCACCACCCCTTATGGATCGCTGCCTGCCGATCTCCGGTAAGGTGAGCCAGGAGAAAAAGGAGACAGAGAGGAGAGAACCATCGTCAGGCAGATAGCTCTTCTCTGCCTCCTTCTCCCCCAACCTACCTAACGAACCTTACCAGATGAAGAGCCAGCTGACTGACTGCTCCTCCTTTTCCCCATTGCTGCATCGAAACCAAAATTCAAAGCAGCAATGGGGAAAAGAGGAACCGACAGGCAGGCCATTCTTCATGCAAAAGTACACACCAACAACAAAAACAAACAATTACCAAAAACACCAAACACCAAAATTAATAAAACAAAAATAAATAATTAATTAAAAACGCATTAATAAACAAAAAATAAACAACAAAATCCACAAACAAAAACATCCACAATATCAGAAAAGCACAGAAAAAACTCCTAACTACAACACGAAAATACTTTAACAACAAAACTACCACAAATTACACAAATAAACACCAATGAAATTACACAAATAAAAAACCAGAAATAAACAAACCAATTACACACATCTAAAGCCCAACAAAACCACAAAAGAACAAACACAAACACCTCCCAGCCCACCACCACAAAAACAAAACAAAGAAAAATCCCAGAATAAAGAAAACCAGAGAACTCACCAGTACGTCCTCCCTCCACGAGAACAGAACAGAAATGAAGAAACAAAGACTACTTACCGGAAGAAGCCACACCTAGAGGCCAGGAGAGAAAAAACAAGTGAAACAAAAAAAAGAATCCAACACTATTACTAACAGCCCCACCTGCAGGCCGGAAGATTAAAAACAAGTCAAAAAAATTCGAAGTAGCCCTCTTGCTAACAGCCCCACCTAGAGGCCACAAGAGTAAAAACAACACAAAAAATAAGAGTAAATCAAAGGTTTACAGAAAATAATAATATGTTAAATAAAAAAATTAAAAACATTTGTAGCATCCTCTGTTTATTTTTTACTCAAAAAAAAAACCACCCAAAACAGCAAATCACAGTATATAACAGCCCAGCAATGCCGGGCAACCTATGCTAGTGAACACATAAAATCACCCCTCTTAAAACTATAAAAAAAACCATTCAAAACCATTAACAAATGCTAAAAACTACCCCACCCCACCTGAATGGTCAATGTGGATAAAATTAGATTCAACATACCTCAAACTTCTAGTATTTACCACATTTTTAACCACACAATCTGAGACCCTCAATGATAGGAGTGTGGAGGAAAGCTGTGGGTTTCACTGGTGGGTGAAAATGTCGCATCTCCTCTTTTGGTAGTAAGTCAATACCTTCCTTTTAATCTACTGATACTTTCAGTTCCTTCCCCCTTCCTTTTATCACAAAGTGTCTTTTTAAAAAATAAAAATAAAACAACATCCAAATTAGATTTAACATGGGGGAATTGTAGTGATGTTGATTAGTTGTGGGGGAGGGTTATGGTTCACCCCTTGAATAGCCTGTACTCTTTATTCTGCTTTGCAGAATAGGACAGTGATGACAAACATTGGCATGCCAGGTGTTCTAGAACTTCAGTTCCCAGAAGCCCAAGCCTCTGTGAATCTACATGAATTGGTTCACTGTGCATAAATTGAATTGAAGTCCAAGAATACCTGGAGTGTCAAGCTTCACCATCACAGACCTAGGAAATACACAACTAGTCCTGATTTGGTCCATATTTACCCATTTGTCTGGACAATTTAAATGGCCCTATTTACACCTGTAACTAAGGGTACAGAATGAATCAGAAAATGGAATTAATCAGAAAAAAATGGTTTTACTGCGATTTGATTCACAGCCACAGCCTGTATGGCTTTTGAAATTGCAATCAGTGCTCACATGAGGGCACAGGCTGATTTATGCTGGATGCAATGCAAGTCCAATTCCAGCCCAAAGGCCCCCCTCCCCTTTGCTCCCTCTTTCTTTTGGTTCTGCCTCTGTCAATCCTTTTGTGGTTTATTATGAAGCAGCTTTTTTATTTAAAGCTTCAGGATATAGCCTTTCTTACAAACATTTATGTAGAAAAAATAACATGGTAAAGTACTTCACAGTCTCAGAGTTTGTTGTTGTTCAGTTGCACAGTCAAGTCCAACCCTTGGAGACCCCATGGACCACCGCACACCAGGCTCCTCTGCCATTATCTACAGCCCGGCCAGATCTACGCCCATCACTTCAATGAATCCATCCCTCCATCAAAATTTGAACAGTAATTTCAAATTTCTATACAGGATCACCATTTCCCAACAGCCTTTTAAAAACTATATACAGTGGTACCTCACATGATGAAATTAATGTGTTACATGGGACATTTCATATAACAAAAAAAATGTAATGCAAAATGCGGTTTCCCATAGGAATTCATTGAAAACCCTTTAATCCATTCTGGAGGTCAGAAAAAAATCACTCCACAATGCAGAACGGACATTAAAAGGCAAGCAAACAGTGAGGATCTGCTTTCCACCGCTTTGTTGCTTTCCACCGCTTGAGAAATGCACCAAAGAGTTAAAAAAAGGTCCCAAAACCACTGCAAAAACTTTCCAGAATGACTCTAAAACTCGAGGCAAAAAATGCTCCAAAACCTCCACACTTGATGCCACGTGCTACCCACAGACTCCAGCATACACAGGGGTGGTGCTATAAACCCTCCCAGATGCAATTTACCCTAGGAAAACTTTTTCATCATGCAAAAAAAAGTGTATAGCAAAGCACTATTTTCCATGGATTTTCATTCGTAATGCGTTTGTAATGTGAGGTACCACTCTATAGAAATGATCTAATATGAAAGATATGGCTAAGAAACTTGACTTCCCCTATGTCACATAAAGGAACAGTAACTTATAAAATTTCAAAATTTAAAATTTAATAGAAAGTTACTGTTTCATTACTTTTGAACGCTGGACAAATTTTGTTGCTTTTAGAAAATTAGAGGGTGTGTGGCTAAGATGATGACGAGTTAACACACTTTTTTGTGGGCTCGCGCTTCTCAATGAGGAAATAAATGAAGAAATAAATCTGATAACAAATAATTTTAAAAGATTTTGTATGAAGAAAGTATAAAGACCCGGCAAGTAAAAATTTGATCTGAAGACCGGGGTTCGGGAGCGGTTTTGGCCGGGGGGGCAAGCAGCGAAAGCCGCGGCTTTCCCAGCGGTTCCGCGGCGAATGGGATCGAAGGAGATTGGAACAAGAAGGCTGAATTTAAGAGTGCTGGCTGCGTTGCGGATGGGGGTGGATTGGAGAACAGAATGGAGGAAGGCAAGTGTGTGAAGGATCGAGGGCGTGAAAGAAAGCAAGACGGTGGGAAAAGAGGGATAATGGCGGCGGTGGCAGAAAGCGAAACTTAAAGAGGGGAAACAACGGTAGAGGTTTTTGGAGTCCCACGGATGGAAAGGAGAGAAAGGACAGAAGGAGGACAAGGAGTGTGTTGTTGAAAGAAAGGAGATTAAAGTGGTGGTTGGAGATTTTGGAGGTTTTTGAGGTTTTCGAGAAGAAGGGAGGAGGGTCACCCTGTGAAGCCGCAGCCATTGCAGAAGATGTGGACGGCTTCTGTACTAGAGGACTAAATAGATAAGTGCTGGATTTTTCTTTTAATATAATATATATACTTTTCCCCCTCTTTTTGAGCCCCTGTTTTGCCCCTCCTTCTCTGTCTCCTTTTTCCTTGTAAGATTTTGGATATCAGTTCCTGGATAGTATTGGGGGATCCGGTTACTGAAACATTGTTACAAGGTGGTTTACAATAAATTGTTGCCAATTTTTGGTATAAAGCCTTCAATCAAGCTATTGGATTATTAGGTGGATTATAAATTTGGCTAATATCAGCAAGAACCTAGCTGCACATTTGGATTACAACAGTTTGGAGTCTTTTCCCCTCAGCGTTGCACGTTTGGTTGTTGAAGTATCTATGCCCTGTTATTGGAATATAGTTACGTCATTCTGCTTGGTTTGGCTTCTGCTTCTCTTTTGACCTTCACACGGGAGACATAATATCAACAATAGCAACTTCTTTGCCTGCAGTGGATATATTCACTCTTTAATGGTTTGACTTGTGGTTTGCTGAGTGACATAATACATTTGGATTATATCAGTCTTGAATTCTGGAGCAGCTTCAAGGTGAGAGACAAGAGGGTGTAAGAAAAATTGCTGGATTGAAGTTGCTATTTGACACCACAATGGATAAAGTTGCAAGGGGAAAGAGCAAGGAAGAAGAAGTTGTGAAACCTTTAAAAAAGGTAACCTTTTATCAGAAGATCCATCTCCTCCAACATCATCACCTGAACCACCACCACTTGATCAAACACAGATAATGGTAGAATTTGGGAAGCTATTTAAGAAAATTGAGAAGATGGATGAGGCAAGAGTGAAAGACAGAAATGAAATTATGGGAAAACAGGATAAATTGGCTACAATGTTTATGGATTTTTCTAAAAAAGTGGATCTTAATTTTCACAGGATGGATGTTAATGTAAAATCAATGCAGAATGATATGAAATTGATGCAAGGGGATATTAAAGGTTTACATGAGGAGGAAAAGGAAATTAAGATGAAAGTGGATGTGCAGGAAAAAAAGGATTGATGTTATGGAAGAGATGATGAGAAAGCAGAGTATTGTGATACGCAAAATGGTGGAAAAAATGCCAGACCAGCTAAAAGATAGAATAATTGATTGGTTAAATAATTTGAATATGGGAAAAGTTTTTGTTCATGAGGATATTGCAAGTGTGTACAGAGTGGGACCAAGGAAGGGAAAGGTGGTACAGAGAAATGTATTGGTTAAATTCGCAAACTGGGGAGACAAATTGAAGGTGATGGCCTTCCTAAAACAAGCTGGTTCTGGTGTTTTAATAATGGATGGAAATGATGTGGAAGTATACAATGATATTTCAATGAAGTAACGTGGCTGGAGGTATAAGATGAAGCCAGTAACAAGATTTTTGATGGAAAAGGGGATAAAATACAATTGGCGATACCCGCAACAGTTGACATTCTTTCATGAAAGGAGGTTGCATGTGATTGATACAGAGATGGATGCACTGTGTTTGAATGACTTGGTTAAGGCATCTTCAAGGGAATGGTTGTCATTAAGGAAGGCCTTGTTGGAATCCGGAGGGATAAAAAGAGATTATGGAGGAGCAAGAGAAGAGGGAGCTGCAGGAGGAGAGGATATAGAAGAGCCAGAGTTACAATTGTTGGTGGTAACTGAATTGGGGGGAAGTGAGGGTCAGCAGGAGGGAAAATAGGTGGGATGATTGTAGGTGAGATGAGTTAAAACAAGATTTTAAGTTAAATCAGATTTTTCTAATAGGTAGAATAGCGCTTGAGCTTTTATTGATACGTCATCTTTCATGTTCCCCCCTCCCCTTTTCGGAAGACAGAGGCAACCTTTTTGGCTAAAGAAGCAGGGAGGGTAGCATTGAATGTTTTTTGTGTTTTTTGCTTTTTTAGTTATTGTGGGTTAGATGGTATCACGTCCAAGGGAGGAATCAGAGATGGAAGAAGACTGTGGGTAATTATATTATGAGGTCTATTAAAATGTTAACGTGGAATGTGAAAGGTACAGGCTCACCGGTTAAGAGAAGGAGAATTGAATCAGCGCTGAGGAGGGATAGGCCGGATATAGTCTTTCTGCAGGAAACTCACCAAAAATCTCAGGACACAAACAAATTTTTTTTAGGCTTGATGCAGCATTATGAGAGGTCATATGGCACATCAAAGGCAAGAGGAGTGGCAATTCTGATATCGACTAGGTTGGGGTTTGAGATAGTTAATAGTATAGCGGCCCCCGAGGGTAGATATTTTATTCTGAAAGGAAAGATAGATGATGAGGAAATAAGATTGGTGAATGTATATGCCCCAAACGATCATCAGGCTGAATTTTTGGAAAAAAATCAAAAAATACTGGCAAGAGAGAAAACAATGAAGATGATTGTGGCTGGTAATTTTAACTTAATAAGGTCTAACTTAGATTGCACAAATATATTAAGATGTGGAAAAGGAATCAAAGGACAAACACTGGATAATTGGATGGCATCTTTGGGGCTCAAGGATACTTGGAGGGAGTTTAAGGGGTCAGAAAGGGTCTATACTTATTTCTCACAGGTTCACAACTCATACTCCAGAATTGACTATATATTTGTAACAGAGAATATGATCAGAAATTTGGAGGAAATAGAAGCTGGAATTTTTAAGGAGTCAGATCATTTGAAATTTGTGATGGAAATAAGGATGGAGGGTAAAAAGAAGATGAGAAGGATGTGGAGATATGATGATAAACTATTTAGGGATCAAAAATGTAAAGAGCAAATTAAGGAGAGATGGGAAGAAAATTGGCATTGGAATGACAATGATGAGGTAAACTTTAATGTGGTCTGGGATGCCATGAAGTTGGTTTTTAGAGGTGAAATCATTAGATTAGCTAGTATTAAATATAAAAATTTTAAGATGTTACAGGATAAAAATGAAAAGGATATAAAGAGATTACAGGAGGAATATGCAAGGACAAAGGATAGGAAAGTCTTTGATGATTTGCAAAGATTAAAGATGGAATTGATAGGAAAGGATATAGAAAAAGTGAAAAGGGACCTGGTTTATTTAAAAAGAGAATATTTTGAATTTAGTAATAAAAATTCAAGGCTATTAGCAAGAGCAGCCAAAGAAAAGAGAGAAAAGAGAGAAATTGGAGTTTTGATAAATGAACAAGGGATGAGATGTAACAAGACTGGAGATAAGTGTAAAATTGTGAAAGAATTTTATCAAGCTCTATATGCAAAAAAAGAGAGATATAGATAAACTTAAAATTCAATTAGAGAAACAAAAGGACAGTAGCATAAAGCAGGAACATAAGGAAAAAATGGAAGAATGAATAACAGAAAAAGAGGTAAGAGACGTAATAGCTGGATTGAAAGTGGGTAAAGCACCAGGGGAAGATGGGTTACCAGCTGATTTTTACAAGGAATTTAAAGATATAGTGGTTCCAAAGCTGGTAAAATTGTATAATTACATTCTAGACGGGGGACAAATTCCGACTTCATGGTACAGGACCACGATTGTATTGCTGCCAAAACCTGGAAAGGATTTAGAAAAAGTGGAATCTTATAGACCTATTTCATTGATCAACCAAGATGCCAAAATTTTCACAGCAATATTGTCAAATAGGCTAAACAATTTTATGGGCAATTATATAGAAGTAGACCAAGTTGGTTTCTTGAAAGGAAGACCTATGGGGGATCTGACAAGAAGAATGTTAGATTTATTGGATACAGTGAGGCAAACAAGGGAAAAAGTAGGTTTAATATCTTTAGATATATTTAAAGCATTTGATTCTCTGCAGTTTGTGTCAATAAAGGAAATAAACAAAAGTTATGGATTTGGCGATAAATTCAGAAGAATAATTGACTAATTATATCAAAAAGGCACAGCTATTGTCAGAGTGAATGACGAGGTTACTGATGAGATAAAATTAGAAGCAGGAACGAGACAGGGTTGTCCACTATCCCCAATTTTGTTCATCTTGGCCATGGAGTTGTTAGCAAAGGCTATTAGGATGATAAAGGAATAGAAGGGGTCATGGGAACCAAGATAAGTTTATATGCCAATGATACTTTGATAATTGATAAGCATCCAGAGAGGGCGTTAGACAGGATTCAAGCGCAATTAAAGATTTTTGAAGACATTACAGGTTTGAGGATCAATTGGGACAAATCGGAAATGTTGTTATGTAATATAAGAAAGGAAGATCAGAAGAAGATAAAAGGGATGGGTAACATTCAAATTAAGGATAAATTGAAATATTTAGGGATAAATATCTCATATAGCTTTGAAGACCTAAAGAGATTGAATTATAATAACTTGAAAGTAGAAATTAAAGCCAGAATTAAGAATCTCCAAAAGCTAAAATTGTCATGGTTTGGAAGAATCGCTATTACTAAAATAATGCTTTTGCCTAGGTTAAATTTTTTATTTGATGCTTTGGCAATTCAAATGAAAGAGAAGGAAATTAAGGAATTCCAAAAATTGTTTAATGATTTTTGTAATGGAGGAAAGAGATCAAGATTATCAAAAAAAACTATGATATCTACCTCAGAAAGAAGGAGGACTAGGGATGCCGAATTTGTTGTCACACTATCGAGCGTTTCAAATTAAGAATGTGGTGAAGATTTTGGCTGGGGAAAAAGCTTTATGGGAAGATATTGAAATGAAAGATTATAACCACATAGGCAAAATGCTTTTTTTAGGCGCTAATCTGGGAAAAGTGATAACTAAAAATACCATGATGAAGGGATTGGTGAATACTTGGAAAAAAGTAAAGAAGGTTTTGGCCCCAAATATTTCACCGATCACAGAATTGGAGGATGTGGTAGATCTCCCAGTAAAAATAAATAAAAGGATAAAAGAGATTTTGGTTAAAAATGGAGTTTTCCTGCTTAAAGACTGGTTACGGACCTGCAAAGATAATGATAAAAGAAAGGATTTGTTTGGTCAATTGAATTTGAATTGGTTTCAGATTGTGATGGTAAATAAATGGAATGGCAAATATTGGAGAAAACCAGAACTGACTAGAGAGAAGACTGAATTCGAGGTGTTGATTTCAAAATTAAGAAAAGGAGATGGAACTATTAAGGGTGTAGTTAGTAAACTGTATAAAATGTTGAATAAGGAGGGTGATCCACAGGAGGCTTTAATGTCAAGTTGGGAGCAGGAACTGAATATAAAGATTGAAAAAGATACATGGAAGCATAAATGGAAAAAGAGGATAATGAGAACATTATCGGTTAGAATAAAGGAACATAATTTTAAAATGCTGTGGAGGTGGTACCTGACCCCGGTGAGGTTACATCAGATTGATAATAAAAAGGATAAACTGTGTTGGAGATGTAAAAAGGAAACTGGAACATTTGAACACATGTGGTGGAGTTGCATTGTGGTTAAAGAATTTTGGAAAAAAGTGGAAAAGGAGATCAAGGAAATAATGGGTAAGAGAATCAAACTGGGGTCGGGTTCCACCATGTTAACAGATGTGGAATGTTCTAATTTAAATAAGGATGAAAAAGAATAGCTAGAAATAATGCTCACAACAGCTAGACAATGCATAGCTAGAAATTGGAAAAACGATATAAATATAAAGATAGAAGAATGGTATAAGGAGATGTGGAATTTAGCATTGAATGACAAATTAACTTGGGAAATAAATAAGAAAAAGGGTATTATTAAAGAGAATAGATTCTGGAATATTTGGCATGCTTTTGTGGATCATTCTCTTAGAGGGGAAGAAATAAACAAACCTGTACCTGATCAAATATGTTTTTGGAGGGAAAGTATTAAGACAACCTGATTTCTCCAGGACATTGTAAATATCACAGGGTGGGCATATCAATATATGCGTATATAGGTATGTATGTATGTATGTATGTTTATATGTGTGTATATATGTGTGCATGTGCATGTATGCATATGTGTACATATATGTATACAGTAATGTTTTATTATAGATAGTAAATTTATGAATTAAAGGGTATATTATGCATATTAGTCGAGATATAAAGTTTTAATCACCATTTATAAAGACTGGTTAATATGTTATTAATGCAGTAATGCACTAAATTAAAAGGATATTGGTGTTAGAAGGTAAAATTATATAATGTGTATGTATCGGCAATATGAATTTTTCTTCTTTTATGTATGTGTATTGTATTATATGTTGTAATTTTGTTTGAAAATTAATAAGAAATGATTTTTTTTTAAAAAAAGAAAATTAGACACATACTGGTGACCGTTTACTTTCTAGTAGCCTTTTTGCCGTAAGTGTAATTCATGTGTAAAGCAACCTCAAGAACAGTTTTTGTAAATTGTGTTAACAGGCTGGGTTGTCTTTCTTCCCTCCCTGGTTAAATAATGAGAGGCAATAAGCCAAAAAGATCCAACAATTTTTACTTCTGATTTTCTGAAATTGCATCATGCAAATTTGTAGTGAAGCTGATGCAGATTTGTAGCAAGGCTGGCATCAATCCTCTACATTCAGATACAATCTAAGCCCTCAATCAGATGCTTTTGGATTTGTTTGTTTCTACCAAGTGGGAAGCCTGTATGTATATAACTCCTCAATATATGTTGATTTCCTTTGAACTACACTGCATTTCATATGGAAATGCCACTCTTTCGTGATGGGAAATAGTCAACTAATGCATGAAAGGAATCCTTTGATATTAACTTACAAACATAATGCTTTGTTCAAATCAATGCTGTTCATTGTGCTTCTTAAAATAATTTATATGTGAGGTTTTCTTCTTTGTTTCTCTCCAGCACAAGACAGGAGAAAGCAGAGCAGCAGTGGCTCTGGAGAAATAATTGCTACCTTCTTTCATTTTCTACCCCGTCTAGAGCACAAAAGTGGCATGGTGTCCCCTTGTTATTGCATGGGAGGAGGGATGTGAAAAGGGCAACAGGGCAGCAGTTCAGAAGCAAAAAAAATTTGTGATGGGGGGGAGGTGGAGGAGTGTGCCAGTCAAGATTTTTAAATCCTGTTTGATTAAAATTAAAAGTGGGATGAGAGAAAAGAAAAGCATATCTCACAATGCTCAAAGACCCTGGGAACCACAGAAGCTGGTGCCAAGTTTGGCTTCTATGTCCATTTCTAAAGCAAGGGTTGGATAGCCTCCTCTGAACTTGATACCCTGCAGATGGATTGGAATGCATCTCCCATCAGTCCCACTCAGTGGGGCCAATGGCTAAGGATTATAATAGTTGTGGTCTAAAATATTTTGAGGGCATGCTGTTGGATGAGGCTGGTCATGTTATGGTAAAGCATAATACCAGTGCACATGTTGGTGGAATAGCAGCAACAATTCTGGAGGTACAATGCACCTAGACCAGGGGTCAGCAAACGTGGCTCTCCAGGTGGTCTTGGACTTCAATTCCCGGAAGCCCAAATCAGCACACCTGCTGATCAGGACTTATGGAAACTGAAGTCCAAGAACATCTGAAGAGCCAAGTTTGCTGACCTCTGACCTAGATGATTCTGTAGCAGATTTCACATTTATGGAAGACTGTCACAATCCCTGGATGCTGCATCTCATGGTCACTTGGAGTTGCAGGGAAAATAGTAAAGATAGAAGCTGCTGCCAACCTTTATCATTACCCCCACTGCTTCATATACTTACTGAATGTTTATTCCTCCAATTTAAGGATTCCTTCAAATGTTCCTGATATCTCTGTCCAGAAATATCTCAGACACAAATTTAAAATGAAATGCTTTGATCAAGACCTAAAAAGCCACATCTTTTACAAAGGTCCCACATAGGTTCCAAGATTGAAGGCACATTCTTGTAAAGATGGACTGGAAAGGGACATCAATCATGTTTAAATGTAGGGTTCTCTGGGATTATAGGCTGGAGGAGATCTGTTTCTTTGCCAGTCTTTCCCTCATGCAGGAGATACAGGAGGGTTGGAAAATGCAGCTGCCTCAAAAGTCCTGATTCCAGAGTGGAAAATCAGCATATTTTATCACACCAGCACCATTGTCTTCTGTAAAAACAGGTTACTTGGAGGGACAATTCCATAACCATTATGGAGATATAGAAGAAGCATCCACATGTCTGGATTTTCTTAGCCTTGCAACACAAGGTAGGAAATTGTACAGTTATTTCTACAATTGTAGATGACACTTGTCGGTTTCAGCTCTGATCATTCTTCTTAATTTTAAAGCAGTGTCTCTCCCCCACTGCCACAGCAAGAACTTCATTGTCTTTTATCTAATGCTTCTTTTATTTCCTTCTGCTGTCTTTTCCCCCACCTATCTAGAATTTAGATTGAAAACTGGTTGGGTCAGGGAAGAACGTTGGCTTTCTGTGGCTTTTGCAGATGACATCACTTAGTTGTTAAAGCTATTCAGTTTTATGTCACTGTTTAATAATGGACGTTCAGGAGGGACTTTGCAGGCGCACCACCCAAAGAAAGACTCAGACACCGGTATTGGATTAAAGGCATCGGGCCACTTTTATTGAATAATGCCCTAGTCCGAATTATCACTTTCAATCATCCAATTGTAATTCTTTAAGGCAAGCAGGCCGAAGTAACACTGGTAAGGTTCATCCCAAAATGCCAATGGAAATTGGCTACATGTATCTATTTGTATTAATCTGTTTGTTGACACAAACAAATTGTTGACCGGAGTCAATATACTATCTACTGATCCCACCCTATGACGTGTATCCGTTCAATATCAGGGTGATGCAGGCTGTGCAGCTCCTGCCATCAGCCCTTGCATGGTTCACCCTTGACCGGCCAATCCTATTCCACTGTACCTATCTATGTGTTGGCCAGTCAATTGTGAACCTGCCAGTCATACATCTTTACCTTACCAGTGTTACCCGCCACACGGGGAGGCGTCCGTGATGACTGACCCCCCCGCCCCCGACCGTCAGCTCGGTCACCAGGCCTGCTTGCACATCCTCCAGAAAGAGGTTCAAACCTCTGGCCGACAGATGGATCCCATCTCTTGCATATGGACCAGAATCCTGCAAGCCTATCCTAGGATGTTGAATGGCTGTTCCAAAGCCATTGTCAAAAAGGAACCGGGCGACAGCCCTGTTCACTGACCGTCAAACACGGTCCAAGCCATGGAGGTCAATGCCTCCCCTGTAACGGTGTCTCGGCATGATGTCAGACCATAGCAGCCGTGTGTACGGCCATAAGTGATGTAAAAAGGCCAGGTCACTGCACACCGACATTTTTAAAGAGAGGCCAGTGACCTGTGCGAGATCATTGCCGCCGAAGGGCAGAATCAAGACATCAGGCGGTCCAGCATCCCTAATAGACATCAGGAATGGCAACAGTTCCCGCCATCTCATGCCACGCTTACCGTACCATCGCATACATGCGGCTGCATGAAGCCCGAGATGGGGTCCCCAGTCTGTCACCGCAGCATACTGTGCTGCCCAGTGCACAAAACTGTGGCCCACCAGCCATACTGCCACCGGTGTGCGTAAACACACAGCGTCTGTAAAAGAAGGGAAAAGGGAATTAATGACATAACTGGCACTCATTCAGTAAGGGGGCGTACATATAAATTAAAACACGCGGACCCCCACTTGCCCATGCGATGTATATCAGCATCAGAGTACCCAAACGCAGCCGCAGTTGAAGCGGCGCCTATCCTAAATGAATGGGTGCCGTAACGAGCCTCAGGGAGGCCGACACTGTGAAGTGCCATACCGGTCACCTTCCAAAACTGGAATTTGGTAAGGGGAGACCCATCCTGGTGGCAGAAAAATGGACCAGGGTGTGTGCCACGCACTGCGAAAAACTCATTTGGGCACCAACCGGACAGATGTCAGCAATCGTACACCGTAGCAGTCTGACACCCTACTCCGTGCTAATAGGCCTTTGAGAAACGAATCCTCAACTGGGCGCACTCCTGGGTAAGAAAGACATCGTCGAGTTCCAGTGCCCTACGAGACATGTCCCCCTTTGACAATGGGACCAGCTCACTGATACGGAGCGCTCCAAAAAAGGCTACGGTGGTAGCAGCATGAAAGAGAGCCTCCTCATACCTATCGTAGCACAAGCTATGCCAACCTTGTGCAAGGTGCATCAGAACCTCTGGTGAAACAGGGTGACATGTGTCCGGGCAGCGGCCACGTTCACGTGTCCACCCTTCTAATACATGCCGTATGCGGAAGTCATTCACACAGTCAACGAAATCCCTCGCCTTAGCCATAAATGCCAAAGCTGAAAGCCTAGTGGTGATGGTGCGAGGGGCTAACCTTAGATCATGAAGGTAAACCATGAACTGCAGAATCTGGTTGACCGGGATCGGCCACACTTCGGGCAACTGCCTTTGCCCGCAAAAGTTCCTAAACTGTAGGAGTGCATGTAGAAACAGCTTACGCGTGCGAGGTGCCAAAGACATGCTGATCGCCCGGTTCACCTCTCCTCGCCAAATGTCCAGATCTCGGCCGGGAGTGGAGAGGGCAGTTCCTCTGCTTCTGGCGCCAATGCACGGAACTGGGGGATCTGCAGGCGGGATAAAGCGTCAACAATATCATTATCAATGCCTGGTACATGTCTGGCCCTGAAAAGCACATTAAGGCGTAAGGACCTCAAAACAAATTGGTGAACTAAGGCCATAACTCCGGGGGATTTGGATGTCTGGGCATTGACAATGTGCACTACTGCAGCATTGTCACACCAAAAGTGAACTACTGAATTAGCCCACCTATCCCCCCAGAGCATCAGGGCCCCCAAGATGGGGAAAAACTCCAGGAAAGTAAGATCGCGTAAACGATCGGTGCCTTGCCATGTCTGAGGCCATTGACCATAGGACCACCTTCCTTCAAAGTAAATCCCATAACCCAGGGAGCCGGAGGCATCCGACTGTACTTGGAAATGGGGGCTGAGCATAAGCTCCGATCTCCAGAAGGAGATGCCATTAAAATCCTGAAGGAATGTGAGCCAGACCGTAAGATCCGCCCGTAAACCTCTGGTCAGCCGAACCCTGTGGTGGCATTTTAAAAGGCCTGCCATGGCATCACACAGACGCCTGGCAAAGGCCCTGCCAGGTGTTACTACCCTACAGGCAAAGTTGAGGTGGCCTTGAAGCACCTGCAACTCTCGGAGAGACACCTTACGCCTGGCAAGCATTGCCAGAATCGCATCAGAGATCCGCGTCACCTTTTCCATGGGCAACCTGGATGTCTGGGCAACAGTGTCAATCTCGATACCTAAAAAGGTGAGAGTGGTGGCTGGTCCCTCAGTCTTTTCAGGCACCAGGGGAACACCCAGTTCCCCCATAAGCACCTGAAAAGTGGTGAGGAGATGAGCGCACATGTCCGTGCCCTGTTGCCCTCCGAACAAAAAGTCATCGAGGTAGTGGGCTACAGACCGGGACCCTGATCTACGAACAAAAGCCCAGTGAAGGAAGATGCTAAACCGTTCGAAAGCAGAACATGAGATAGAACAGCCAAAAGGCATGGCCTTATCTACATAAAAACTGCCACGAAAACGGAAACCTAACAGCTCAAAGTCGTCCAGGTGCACTGGCAACAATCGGAATGCCGATTTGATTTCACACTTTGCCAGTAGCGCCCCTGGGCCACACGAGCATACCATCTGTAAGGCCTGGTCAAAGGACGTATACCTGACCGAGCAAAGGTCATCAGGTATTGCATCATTGACCGAAGAGCCCACAGGGTAATAAAGGTGGTGAATTAGTCAAAATTCACCCGGGGACTTCTTAGAGACTAAACCCAAAGGTGACACCTTCATGTTCGGGAATGGTGGGTCAGCAAATGGCCCAGCCACCCTCAGTGCGGTGACCTCCTTAGCTATAGATTGGGCAGTGATATCTTCATTACCCCTGAGGGAAATTAAGATTGGGGTGTCTTGAGGCCCGTCTTGAGGCCCGGGTATGCGGAAGCCAAATTGAAAACCCTCAAGTAGGTACTTTGCATCATCCCGTCTAGGATAAGCGGCAAGCCAATGCTTCAGCACCTGGACATTAATTGGGGAGGGGGCCTTTCTGATTGGTAGCACCATCAGAGGGAGCTCTGACTGCCCCCTGCCCACCCCTTTCTCTGCCTCGTGACCCACCAGCCCACAGGCACGGGGAGTCGGCGTGAGGGCCAAAGCAAGAGGGGCACTCGTGCCGGAACCGACACTGACGCTTGTTGCACACTCCGCTGGCGGAGAAGCTCCAACACAGCAGGCAGGCTGGAACCCCCTGCCCCGCCGTCTGGCGGGGAACCTGTATAGCAGCCGCCCGCTGCATGGCATGGCCACAATGGTACCGGTCACCAGGCGCCGGCCGCGTGGGGGTCATGTACAAGAGCCACAATTGCTGGCAGGGCTCATCCCACCTCATCTCAGAATGGAGGGCCACTCTCTTCCTAAACTCCTCGTCATAGGCCAACCATGACGGTCCAGGGAAATCCACCACCGCCCGATAAATATTATCCAGGTATTGCACCATTGGAATGGCCAAATCACGGCGGGCCCTCAGGTATACTGCCATATAAATGAGATAGGCCGGTAATCAATTGGCCCAGGTGCGCGGTGGCTTACGACGACGGGACAACTCCTTGTCCCTATCGTCCTGCCCTTCCCTCTCACGGTTTAGGAGCGAGAAAATGTCCACATATTCCCCCCTCCAAATCTTCTCCCTCATGGCCTGGGAAAGATGGTCACCCAGGGGCAAGGAATAACCGGCCGTCGGTAGGGCCACAGTTGGCACAGATTGAATCGAGGGTGTGCACAGTGGGACCTGAACAACCCCTGAAACATTAGGCATACCCATGGGGGCGGTCACCCCTGTCATAACCGGGGGGTAATTGGGGAACCAGGAGTTAACGGGACAGTGCAGATACAACTGTCCACCCATGGTAACCTGTCGTGGCCATGGCCACTGTACCCCCCCAGTGTTGCTAGGTAGTGTCACTGGTGTACTCAATTGACCAGGATACTCACCTGGTGCACCCCCCTGGGTCGCCCCCACTGGGGGTTCCAGCCCACAGCAGGCGTCAGAGCTTGCGATGCACCCTTGCCATGCAGGACCGGTCCCCTGCGGCAAGCCCCATTGCGATGATCTGGCGGGGAGATGCGAGACACCAGCTTGGGCTGGCCTGATGGCCTCAAGCAGCTCAACCCTGGTAACAGCCCGCTGGACAGCAGTGGTCAACGTGTGGGCTGGAAATGCAGGATGTGCAAACCCACCTTCGGAAGGTGGCGGGGCAATGCCCATTGATGCCTCCAGCACCGAAATGCATGCAAGGATGGCATCAACAGCCTCAGACCCACCTGGATAAGGTGGGCCGGGTGGGCCGGATGGCCCACCGGGCAATTGCGACAGGACAAATCCGAGTGAGGATCCTGGGCCCTAATAGGGCCATGACCAATAATCCAGCCCATGTGGGGCCGGGGGAATGGTGGGGCAGAAACCCGCAACAGGCCCAAGTGGGCCGCCCTGCCCAGAACCGGGCAAAGACCCCACAGGGGTAGTGATCCCGGAGGGGCTGGCCTGTGCCGCCCCTGCCTGAACCCCGACATCGGGAGGGTAGGCAGATGCCTGTCCGCCCGCATTGGTGGTAGTGGCTAAACCGGCCCTACCACCCGGTTGCAGGGGCGCCGCCCGAGCCCTCCGGCCCGGGGGCGGCCCCCTAGATGTGGGGGCAGAGCCCTCCCTCTCGGCCGCGGCTTAGGAGCCGTCGCCTTTTGCTTGGGAGCCATGTCTCCCAAGCAGAAGAATAAAGAAGAAAGGGGAAAAATTCCCTTTTAAAAAGGAGCAAGGCGAAAGCCGGGGAGAAAGCGGCGGAACAAACTTCTCCCCTCCGTCGCTTCCAAAAAATGGCATCCGAGCTGCCTCGTGGCCACCCCTTTTAAAGAGGGTGACCATGCCCCCCAACTCACCCAGTTGTCTGAGTCCGGGGGGGCGCAAAGAGCGTGGCGGCCATTATGGCACCGCGCTTGCATTTGTCATGCAAAGATACTATAATAGGATCTGTAACATCAGTAGCAAAATAAGGGCCAGATCTCATGTTTGGAAGGGATGTGCATTTCCTCCTTTTACAAATTTTATCTCTAGGCACATGAGTCTCTTAGTACAGTACTATGTTCCCCTGAGACTTGCTGATTAATTGGTGCTATCGCCCCCACTGGCCCATCCCAAAACAAAAGCTTGCTGATTTGCCAAATGCAGGTTCAAGCAAGGAGCCATTTATTTCCTTAAAAGAACTTGATGAAATGATTTTCCTGAGTTCCTTGCCCACAAATAATATGGAGTATTTTACAAGGCTGTTAGGGCGCAGCTCTACTGCAAACATGCCCATCATTATTATTATTTTTTAAAAAGCATAGCAGAGTGTGTGTTTGTTAGTTCCTTAGATAACAACCCTCCAACTCATTCACAGTGACCATGGTTTTCTTTAGTACAGGGATTCTCAGCCTGAGGCATGTGGGCCGGATGCAGCCCACCACATCATTTCATGTGGCCCACCACCACCTCCACCACACCAGGAAGTGCCATATGGTGGAGGAAGGTGCGCAACCTGGGGGTCCTCCTGGACTCATGGCTTCTGCTCCAGGAGCAGGTTACGGCCATGGCCAGGAGGGCCTTCAGGCAAGTGCGTGTTATTAATCAATTGCGCCCACTCCTGGACCAGGAGGCCCTGCCGATTGTCATCCATGCCCTGGTCACCTCCCGTTTGGACTATTGTAATGTGCTCTACATGGGCTGTCCTTGATTACCATCTGGAGACTGCAGTTGGTCCAAAATGTGGCAGCCCGCACGGTAGTGGGGTGTAGTCATTTTGCCCGTGCCTCGCCACTGCTGCGGGAGCTGCAATGGCTGCGTATATGTCTCCAGGTGCAATTCAAGGTGCTAGTTGTCACCTTTAAAGCCCTTCATTGTAACAGACCAGGATACCTCAGGGACCATATCATCCCTAGGACATCGACCCGTCCCACAAGAGCAAACCGAGAGGGCACCCTTCAGGTGCCATCTGTTGGGAAGGCTCGCCTTTCCAGAATGAGCAAAAGGGCCTTCTTGGTCATAGCCACCACACTATGGAACATCCTTCCAGTAGAACTACGCCTCCAGACCCAGTTGCTACCTTTTAGGAAAGAATTGAAGACGTGGTTGGCAAAATGGGTCTGGGGGCCGGGATTGTCAACAAGCTCCCCTTTTTGGCTCATCTGATGTCCCCCCCTCCTGTAATTAATTTGTTTAAGGTTTTTAAGATTTTATATTTGTTTTTAGATAATAGATGTCATGGCGGGGGTGAGTGGGTAATATTGTTATGTTTTTATGGGTTTTTTAAATTGTTTTACCTGTATATTGGTCTTAGTGTACACTGCCCAGAGTCCTTTGGATAGGGTGGTATATAAATCTACTAATTAAATTAAAATGGCCATCCTGCCCCCGAAGCTGTCTGAGTGAGCATGACCCGGCCCCCGGCTTTAAAAGGTTGAGAACTCCTGCTTCAGTATGTCAGATAAAGCCACCTCAAATGCAGCAATGAGTCTACAGCATTTCTTCTATGAGGTATATGCAAGGTGCCTGGCCAAATGCCTTGCCTTTTGAAGTTCACTTGCCTCTAAATCTTAATTTAAAAGACTTTGCATTGCTCCACTGAACACGGTAATTGATATCTTATATATATAATGTCAGACACTGCTGCCATATCCTGTAATTATCTCCCACAGTGGAAAATAGCTGGGCTAGCTCACAAGGGAGGGGAATGTATTACAGTTTATTTATTAGACTCCCCTCTTCCTTAAATAGAGGACAGTTTATTCATTTTGATAGCTTCCTGTATTCTACCTGGAGTCTGCCATTTGGCTAGTCCCCAATGAAAATCTTTTCATATGATGAGGTTGTGCATAGACTCCTCTGAGCATAACTCCCAGGGAGGCCATTGGGGCTTGCTTCTGAGTTGACATACAAGTGATTGCACAAGAAATAGTGCTGACAATTTTGCCCGTAGCAAACATCCACATCCCCATGAACAAATTTGCAGCAGTGAACTAGGCAGGCTGTCGTTCCGAATTAAGGCCACGCCCAGCATTCAATACCATGCTAATTTCTTAACATTATCTTCCAGCAAACCTTAAAATGAGCTCAGCACCAGAGTTGACCCGAATAAGAAAAGGATATTTCCTAAAATGACAACAGCCACATTTTCTTTGCTTTAAGCAGGGTTAACATTCAAAGCTGAGAATGTGTTCAGGCAGGTACCTGTGTCTCCTTCAAGAAGCTTTAGGAAGATTACAGTTTATAGTGGTGTTGGTAGGAAACCGAGAAGATGCTTAAAATACACACAGAGAAAACTTTCTAGATTGTAAACGCCATACTACGGCTGTGTTCTGCTGAAATTTTCTCCCATGACAATTTCAACTTTTCTCAGCAAACTTAATAGAAAATAAATTGTTTGAAAAGGAGAAAAATAAGACAGTTTCACAGGGATGAAGTTCAGGATTCTTGTGCTTACCTTGTTTTCTAAGTTTCTAAGAGGTCCATATGTGTGTTTTGTTTTGTTTTATTTTGTACACTTAGCTCTGTGGTAGTCAGCAGCACTAATGCTATGCACCCCAACTTCTATATTTCAGTTAAAGACCAAGAAGAAACCCCCAATCCATGAAATAAAGAAGCATGACAGATTAGTGGCATGGGGCAGGTCACTAGGAATGCCCTTTGGCCTGTGGCAGGTAGTGTGGCCAATAGGTTCCCCTAAGGGCCCAGGGTTAAGCACTAGACTTTGGAACAAACTGTCCCAAGGGTGGGGTTTACGCCTGGGGAAGTGGGCTGTCTCTACCAGGTCATACATCAGATGGATGGTCTGCAACACAAGGGAGGGGAGTTCAGAGAAGGCCTTGGCCCTCCAGGCCCAGAGGAGGGGTACAATGTGCAGAAGAGCAACCCAGACCACAGTCCAATGACTCCTGCCAGAGATCAGCTTGAATGGAAGAGTTGTTTGGTTCCAGAGTTATATTTTAATAAAGGTGGTGCTAGTTTTTAGCCAACACTAGTGTCTGAGTCTTTTTGGGAGGGGAGGGGCAAATAGTTGTGCTAATGAAACATGTGTACTTAAATAATTTCAGAGGTTGGACAATATTTCATTTTCTCTGGAGAATTTGTGTGAAGGGATGCCCCCAATTTACTCCCTCATAATAGGACAAAATACCACAGAATTCAACAGGATTTATTTCTGAGTAGTCATGGATAAGGTTGTTTTATGAACTGGCTATATGGTATATGCTATATTATTTAATTTACCAATGAATGCTATAGTCTGGCTTCCATTCATAGGATTCCATAAAATGTTCATTCCTGCCCTACCAATTTACAAAGCAAAAGCTTTGAGATGGGTGCAGAGGAATAAATATTTCTCAAGTATATTATGAATTTTTCCCCTCTTCTCTGCTACTGTCATGTGTGTATCTGTTCTAGTAGCATTCTTTCCTTCAAAATTCCTGTTCTTTCTTTGCCAATCATGTATGAAACAGTGAATAAGATGACATGATAGTACATTGTATACAATCAGTTTTGACTGTTGATGACATCACTGGAGCTGATTAAGTTATCACTCATATCAAACATTAGTTGACCTCACTCTCCATAGGCCAATACTTCTGTTGTGTTTGATTGCTGTCCCCGCTAGATTAAATATTTTTAGAAGATCATTAAAAGTGAGGAAGAACCCGTTTTTCATAGTCATTTTTCTAACAAAAATCGTGTTCTACTATATTTATTAATTTCAGTAAAATTATTCTATAATCAGAGTGAAATCTCAGATTGCTTGCTTTTTGTGTACATGCATGTGTGTTGAGCTTAAAAGAACAAAAATGTTTGATCCCTAAAAAACATTGATCTATAGGTGTGTTTCTGCTAGAAAAGAAGTCAGCTGGTATAAACATACTAGTCTGTTTTGTTTCATATCTCAGTGAATATTCAAGCTGTCAAGAAGAATAAACTTTTGGTACTCTGAAATTAAATATGTCAAAAGCATTATTTGAAATATAAAAACTGACTAGAAGTCTAGCAGTAGACAGTACTCCTTATTTTGACTTTCAGGTTTGCAAGCTGTCATTCAAGCACATTGTTGAAGAGTTGATACAAATTAGGACAGGGTTGGCAGCCAAGTGCAGAAAAGTAAACTTATGAAAAAAGACAGAAAATACATCAAAAAGCGGTAGAACTGAAGAGTCAGAGAGGTAACGCGAACTATCTAGCTCAGCCTCCTGCTTGGTGTATGACAGAGCTTGTCTACCCCAGTAAAAAGCTGTCCAATATCTATTTAAGAGTTCCAATGAGGGGAAACCAAACTTGTTTCTTGGATGCTCACTGTCAATTGCTTTTATCATTGAGAAGAGTCCTTTGAAGTTCAACAGAAACTTAGACCTATGGGGCAGTATGACACTGACCATCCATTGAATGTAACATTTCTACCAGTTGTAACCATACCCAATATCTATCTGACCTCCATTGTGCAAGCAGTCATCAAAGAGCATACCTGTACCTGACTACGAGAATTCTGCTTTCATAAGATGTTATTACTTTTTGAGCAAGTTCCATAAATGTATGGTCTTTTGTGCAAAAAAAATTATTGAAAAGAATTCTGCCCACTAGATCAGCAGAAAATCATCTCCTGTTTTCTTCTGTATAAGAGTTATTCAGATATGTAAATATTTCAATATTCAATACTATACTACTGTAATGTTCCATTTTCATTTAACCTTTTCCAAAGTAAACACAGACAGCTCCTTCAACTTTTCCTTATTCCTGAGAGATATCAGTCTTAGTTTTTATCCTTTTGACTATATTCATGTGAAACCTATACAAAAACAACTATACAGTGGTACTCTGCAAAATGAACACTTTGTATAATTAAAAATCTGTACAATGAAGTGTTTGTGTGCTCTGCACGGTACCCCACATAATAAATTGTTTTTGCTGGGATTTTTTTGTTATATGGGGTTTTCGTTAACTGGGGTATATCCTACTTAATGTAAACCACGTATAATGAACTTTTTTTGTTATGTGAAGTATCACCCATTTGAGCCACATAACGGAAAAAAAACGCATAACAAAGAGTTCCATGGAACAAAACTCTTTCATTATGCGGGGTACCACATATCCTGTAGTGCACAGAACTGGATCTTCAGTGAGGTTTTATTAGTGCAGAATACTGAGAAATGATTCTATCCCATTAAATGAGTGATTCTTGAATTTATCAAAGAGAAATCCATTATAAATATCACCAAATTCTATTCTTGGAACAAATGTTCTGTCTATGGATGTGCACATCTTTAACGTCTACCTCTCTAGATGAAGCCCAGTCCCACCTCTATGTCTGCTCAATGCTTGTGATCAGAGTTTTATGATTTTATTTTTATTTTTATTTTATTGTCAAATTTCTATACCGCCCACTCAGCCAAAGCCGACTCCGGGCGGTTCACAACAATGGGTAAAAAAATATAAAAACAAATAAAACAGATAAAAACCAGCAATAAGAACCCACCCCTAAAAAGAGAGGGGTGCAGGAACTGAAGAAACCATGGGGCAGGCATCCTCCCCTATATTAACCACCCAACGGAAGCCACCCCTCCACCTGCACCCCAAACTTGGCCCGCCAGCCAGGTTTTTAGTTCTTTTCTAAAGGGCAACAACTCCGTCTGGAGACGCAGTTCCACAGGCAGGAGGTTCCAAAGGGCCGGTGCGGACACAGAGAAGGCTCTCCTCCTTGTGCCAGAGAGGCGAGCCCCCCTGGCCGATGGCACAATTAGAGAGCCCCTCCGGTCCGCTCTGGTTGGACGGACAGACGTCCTTAGGGCGATGCGGTCTCTAAGGTAACCTGGCCCACTACCATATAGGGCTTTAAAGGTCAAAACCAGCACCTTGAATTGCACCCGGAGACAAACTGGTAACCTCGCTCTCCAACCACACCGACTGGGTCCGGCCCCTCAGAAATGAGGAAAACCAGGACCACACAGTGCCCTGGATTCCCAATCCTCGGAGCCGTTCCAGAAGGATACCATGGTCGACGGTATCGAAGGCCGCTGAGAGGTCAAGAAGAGCAAGGACGGACGGATGACCGCCATCCCGCTCTCGCCAGAGATCATCCATCAGCGCGACCAATGCAGTCTCAGTACCATATCCAGGTCTGAATCCTGACTGGAAGGGGTCCAGATATTCCGCTTCATCCAGTACCCCCTGCAACTGACGCGCCACTGCCTTTTCCAATACTTTCCCCAAAAAGGGGAGGTTGGAAACAGGTCTGTAGTTGGTTATGACTGCTGGATCGAGGGATGGCTTCTTCAGGAGGGGGCGCACCAAAGCATGTTTCAATGGTGCAGGAAATATCCCTTCCCGAAAAGACGCATTAATTATAGCCCCGACCCAGCCACCTGTCACCATCTTTGAGGCTTTTACCAGCCAGGCGGGACAGGGATCCAATGGACAATTAGTGGCGCGGACCGCCGCAAGGAGCCTGTCCACTTCACCTGGGGCAACAGGATCAAACTGATCCCAGATAACACAGCACGACTGTGCACTGGCTCCCCCCTGACCCTCCCCATCCACGCCAAGATTAAACCCTGAGCGAATCCGATCGATTTTCTCCACCAGATGGTCAGCAAAGTCCTCAGCCGATCCCTGCCAACCAGGCACAGCCCCCCCCTCCCCTACCAAGGAGGGACCTGGTCACCCGAAACAGGGTGGCTGGGCGATTATCAGCGGAGGCAATAAGGGAGGTGAAGTATTGCCTCCTCACCACCCCCATCGCCACTAGGTAGGCCCTAATAGCGGCTCTAGCTAGTGTCCAATCGGAATCGTTCCATCGGAATGATGGTCTGACATCCATCACTTGGATAGTTGTGGGGTTTGTTTCATATTTTAAAAGCACACAGTGATTTATTTGAAATGTACACATTTTTAAAACATGTAAGTGGATTTTTTTTCCTGGTGGCATGCACAGCCATCTACCATCCCATGACCAATTCAAGAAATGAAGACCAGAACAACCCCATCAAACCTCAGACAGAAGTCATACTTCTCATGTATCTTTTGTTCTGTTTGTGGCAGGCTGAAATAAATCAAACGAAATTAATAGACTCCAATGATGCATAGCCCTTTAACAGCCTTTAGTGGTGTTGTATGCTTTAGTGTGCTTGCAGCATGAGGATTATATGGCTTGGTGGTGGTGTAATGAATCCATTCCCATGGCAGGACTCATTCCCATTTTGCCAAGCATTTCCTAAGAAAGGTCCATCCAAGACTAGATGCCCCATTCTATGTTACCATGGGAGTTTAGGAGCTGGATCCATATCCTGACCATCTGGGTTAATGCAAGTGATAACAGTGTCATGAATGAAAATGGAGGCTTTGCTTTTGAAAATTTAAAATGGTTACTCTGGTTGCTTTGTTTCCTGAGACAGGAGTGAATTCCTGAGAAGCCAGGGGTTACATACAGGAAGAAGAGGAATGAAAAATGGGTTTGGTTAGCTTAGAATGTTGCAGGAGAAGCAATATTAGAGTGTGCATGTTCAAAAAAGCAGGTGGAGACAGGAGTTACCATGCTTGCTTGTGAGTAGAACAGTAGAAAGATGCAATCTTGATTTTGTTAGCTGGCTATGTCAGGAAATATAGATAGATATGATTTTTATACAGAAGGTCATGTGTGTCTGGCATACATGGCCACACCCAGCCCAACCATCCTGTACTGAGCCACCTACACTTACCTTAACACCCTGTGAGCATCGCCGCAAGGGTCTGCCAGCTGCGAGTGGGCCAACTGCCCCATGAATGTGATAAGAAAAAAGAAGTGCAAGGCCCAGAGTCCTCTGCGCCACACCACCCCTCAGCCAATCAGGCTAAAGGGTGTGAGTGTGGAGAACGCTGGGAAAGCCGGCACGCATGGTAAAAAAAACCCGCCGATTCCGAAGCACCGCAAACCCATCCAGGAGACACTTAGTCTCCCAGAGAGAAGCGCCTTCGGTGCATACCTGTCAATAATGCAGTTTTTCCTGGGAAAACCCCTTATTTTACTCCTCTTCCCGCCCCCTCCCATTTTATTAATTTCCCCATATTTTCCCTTATTTTTTTTTAAATATCCTGACCGGAGCCCTCACAGGCGAAGCTGCAGTATTTTTTCCTGGCCACCAGAGGTCGTTGTGTGGCAGGCTTTTCGCTTGTAGAAGGAGAGAGAGAGAACGTGGTGTGGGCGTTCTGAGTTTCTTTTTCATTTTCCTCCTGCCACATGGCCAATATCGAGGCTGCTTCATTTTGGCTGTTGAGCTGGTCAGAGCCACCATGCTGGAAGGTGTCTACTCTAGAGGTGAGCGATATTTCATATATGCAGGGGCACATCAGCTCTTGGTCTGGGGGCAGTGACTTCTCTCTCACTCTCATGCTTTATTGAGCTGTTTCTGCCCTGCCTCCTGGCTGGAGGCTTCCATTTCTAGAGTTCTATAGTCAACTTAGAAGGGGTGGAGGTGGGGTGGGGGATGGTGCTTGATCACTATATGAGAGAGGGGGGGTTCTGTTTCTGTTCTAGAGTTAACGTGTAGGGGTGGGGGGTGGGGGCATGGGTGATGGTACTTGATTACTATATGCTAAAGGTAAAGGTTTCCCTTGCTCGAAAGCCAGTCGTATCTAGAGTGCCAAGGTTTGCCATCACAGTCATAGATTCCTACACTATATGAGAGAGAGGGGTTTCCGTTTCTGTTCTAGAGTTAACTTGGGAGGGGTGGGGATGGGGATGTGCTTGATCACTATATGCTAAAGGTAAAGGTTTCCTTTGCTCAAAAGCCAGTTGTATCTAGAGTGCCAAGGTTCACCATCACAGTCATAGATTCCTACAGCGGCCAATTTTTAGAGCAGGAAGCTGCTTTTTGTACGAGAGAGCAGATCCAAAATACATGGGGAGAATTATCAGAGCTCATAGATCCAGTGTGCTTGCACGGTTGTGTAAGGGGATCTGAGTAAGGTAAAGGTAAAGGTTTCCTTTGCTCAAAAGCCAATCGTATCCGACTCTAGGGTTCAGTGCTCATCTCTGTTTCAAAGCCGAAGAGCCAGTGTTGTCTGTGTCTGCAGACATTTTCATGGTCATGTGGCAGGCATGACTAGACACCAGAGCACACGGAACGCTGTTACCTTCCCACCAAAGTGGTCCCTATTTATCTACTTGCAATTTCTTGCTTTCGAACTGCTAGGATGGCAGGAGCTGAGACAAAGACGGGAGCTCATTCCATCCTGCAGTACTTGGGAATCGAACTGCAAACCTTCTGCCTCCCAGTCAGCATCTTAGTCACTTAAGCCACTGAGTAAACAAGAAAGAAAATAAAACAAAAGTCCCCTAAGAAAATGGGGAAAGGGTTTGGCCCACACAGCTTTCTTCCCATTGCATCTACAATACCATCTAGCCATCTTATTTTTGGCCACACCCTTCTTTTGTCCTCCACCTTTCCCAGCATCAAGGCTTTCTCAAGTGAATCCTCTCTTCTCATTTGATGTCCAAAGTACTCTAGCGTCATCTTTACTATTTGACCTTTAATGTGCAATCATGTTTGATTTCTTCTAGGATCGACCTATTTCTAACACCACATTTCAAAGGCATCTATTTTTCTGTGCACAGCTTTCCTAATGGTCCCTCTCTCACACCCATACATTACCACCAGGAATACCATTGCTTTGACTATGCAATTTTTTGTTTGCAAGGTGATGCCTCTACTTTTAACTATGTTCCCCAGGTTTCTCACAGCTTGTTTCCCAAGCATCAGTTGCCTTTTTATTTCACGGCTGCAATCACCATCTGCAGAGATCTTAGATCCTAAGAAAGTAAAATCTGCCAGTCATATCCAACTCTAGGGTGCAGTGCTCATCTCAATTTACAGCCAAAGAGCCAGTGCTGTCTGTGTTTGCAGACATTTTCATGGTCATGTGGCAGGCATGACTAGAGCCCAGCAAGTCACATGGCTATATTTGGTCACACCCACAGATGTGGCCAAAATTTCCCTTATTTTCAAATCCAAAACTTGACAGGTATGCGCAACAGGGGTTGCGCAAAAGAGGAGAAGCCCTGGCAAAAGAGGAGAAGCCCTGGCAAGTGCAGATGGCGCAGTCCTCACAGCAGCTTTGGCGGGGTTGCGGAAATTTCCTGCGGCCCCGGCAAGTGAGGCCAGCGCAGGCCTCGCAGTGGCTTCAGCAGGGTTGCAGGAAGGAGGGGTAGCCCCTCATCTTCCCATGGCCCCAGCAAGTGATGCCATCCTTCCCTGCCCGGGGGGGGGGGGGGGGAGAGAAAGAAAAGGGTGGGGAAGAAAGAGAGGGGGTAGAGAGACAGAGGAAAGGGAAGAAAGAGAGAGAGGGTGAGGGAAGAGAGAGGGGAAAGAGAGATTGAGATAGGAGGGTTGGAATAGAGAGATAGATAGAGAGTGGGAAAAGTGTGAGATGGGGAAAGCGAGAGAGAGGGGGAAGAGAGAGGGGGAGGGAAGAGAGAGAGGGGGAGAAGAGAGAAAGTGGAGGGAGAGAAAGAAGGGGAATAAAAGAGAGAGACCGGGAAAGCACACGCCAGAAAGAGAGGGGGAGAGTGAGGGGGTGGAAGAGAGACGGGGTGGAAGAGAGAGGGGGAAGACAGAGAGCCAGAGAAAGTGTGCACCTTCCCCGCCAGTGTGTGGTTGTGTTGTGTGTGTATTGTGTGTGTGGTTGTGTTGTGTGGTTGTGTGTGTATTGTGTTGTGTGTACTTGTATTGCGTGTGTGTGTGTGTGTGTGTGTGTGTGTGTGTGTGTGTGTGTGTGTGTGTGTGCCCCCAAAAATCACCCCAAACAGCCAACAGTGCCCCCAAAATCACCCCAAACACAAAAACACAATCAATATCTGTCCGGGAGAAAGAGAGAGAGAGTGCATAAGCTGGTGGGAGATTTCCAGTATCTTTATTGGTAACACTACATATTGCTACCTAATTTAAATTGTTATTTCCTCCTTGAGCTGGCTGATTTGTAAGCATAAACAGTCAGTGATTGAAACCCATCATAGATTTCACTAGCCTGGAGCAGAACCACACGTACTCTGAAGCAGCAAAAGGTTTTATGCTGTCTTCCTGGATGGCTGCAGGTCTCTGTCAGGTTTAGTGTCCTATGGTAGTGGGATAATGGGCTTTGCAGGCACACCCCCCAAAGAAAGACTCAGACACCGGTATATGGATTAAAGGCATCGGGCCACTTATATTGAATAATGCCCTAGTCTGAATTATCACTTTCAATTGGTGTAATCATCCAATTGTAATTCTTTAAGGCAAGCAGGCCGCAGTAACACTGGTAAGGTTCCTCCCAAAATGCCAATGGCAATTGGCTACATGTATCTATTTGTATCTATTTGTTTGTTGACACAAACAAATTGTTGACTGGAGTCAATAAACTATCTACTGACCCCACCCTATGACTTGTATCCGTTTAAATATCAAGGTGATGCAGGCTGTGAAGCTCCTGACATCACCCCTTGCCTGGTTTGCCCTTGACTGGCCAAACCTATTTCCCCTGTACCTGTCTAGGTGTTGGCCAGTCAATTGCGAACCTGCCGGATACCTATGGGTCATAAATCTTTACCTTACCAGTGCTACCCGCCAAAAGTGACCAAAGTCAACTTACCCCTTGTGTCAAACTCTAGCGACGGTGTGGGATGGGCAAAAAAGCAAGAACCAGAGAGCCAATTGTAGGTTCAAGCCAAAAATTCCCACCCGGCCCCGAAGTGACCAAAAAAATCACACTGTCCACTAGGGAGGGGGTGGAGGGGAAAACTTCTCCTCTCCGTCGCATTCTAAAATGGCAGCTCGGCTGCCTCGTGGCCACCCCTTTTAAAGAAGAGTGGCCACACCCCCTAACTAACCCGGATGTCTGAGTCTGGGTGGGGGGGCCCACAAAGAGCGCGGTGGCCATTTTGCCGCCGCGCTTGCATTGCAGGCGCACCCCCCCCCAAAGAAAGACTCAGACACCGATATATGGATTAAAGGCATCGGGCCACTTTTATTGAATAATGCCCTAGTCCGAATTATCACTTTCAATTGGTGTAATCATCCAATTGTAATTCTTTAAGGTAAGCAGGCCGCAGTAACACTGGTAAGGTTCCTCCCAAAATGCCAATGGTAATTGGCTACATGTATCTATTTGTATCAATTTGTTTGTTGACACAAACAAATTGTTGACTGGAGTCAATAAACTATCTACTGACCCCACCCTATGACGTGAATCCGTTGAAATATCAAGGTGATGCAGGCTGTGAAGCTCCTAACATCACCCCTTGCCTGGTTCACCCTTCACCGGCCAAACCTATTTCCCCTGTACCTGTCTAAGTGTTGGCCAGTCAATTGCGAACCTGCCGGATACCTATGGGTCATAAATCTTTACCTTCTTAGTGCTACCCGCCACACGGGGAGGCGTCCATGATGACTCACCGCCCCCCCCCCCAGACCGTCAGCTCGGTCACCAGGCCTGCTTGCACATCCTCCAGAAAGAGGTTCATACCTCTGGCCGACAAGTGGACCCCATCTCTTGCATAGATATCATAATCCTGCAAGCCTATCCTAGGATGTCGAATGGCTGTCCCAGAGCCATTGTCCACAAGGAACCGGGCAACAGCCCTGTTCAACGACCGGCGAGCACGGTCAAGTGCACGGAGGTCAATGCCTCCCCTGTAACGGTGTCTCGGCACAATGTCCGACCATAGCAGCCGCATGGACGGCCATAGGTGATGTAAATAGGCTAGGTCACTGCAAACCGACAATTTTAAAGAGAGGCCAGTGACCTGTGCAAGGTCATTGCCACCGAGGTGCAGGATAAGGACATCAGGCGGGCCAGCATCCCTGATGGAAAACAGGAATGGCAACAGTTCCCGCCATCTCATGCCGCGCTTACCATATCATCGCATATGTGCGGCTGCACGTAGCCTGAGATGGGGTCCCCACTCTGTCGCCGCAGCATACTGCGCTGCCCAGTGCATGTAACTGTGGCCCACCAGCCATACTGCCACCAGTGTGCGTGTACACACAGTGTCTGTAAAAGAAGAAAAAGGGATTAATGACCTAAGTAGTACTCATGCATGGAGGGGGTGTACATATAATGCAAAACGCTTGGATCCCCATCTGCCCATCCGGCGTATATCAGCCTCAGAGTACCCAAATGCAGCCGCAGTGGACGCAGCGCCTATCCTAAAAGAATGGGTGCTGTAACGAGCCCCGGGGAGGCCAACACTGTGAAGTGCCATACCGGTCACCTTCCAAAACTGGAATTTAGTCAGTGGAGACCCATCCTGGTGGCAGAAAAACGGGCCAGGGTGCGTACCACGCACTGCCAAAAACTCGTGTAGGGCACCAACTGGACAGATGTCATTAATTGAGCATTGTAGCAGTCTTACTCCACTGCCTACGCCATGCTGATCAACCTTTGAGGACTGTATCCTCAAATGAGCCCACTCTTGTGTGATATAGACATCGTCGAGTTCCAGTGACCTACGAGACACGTCCCCCTTAGACAATGGGACCAGCTCACTGATGCAGAGCGCTCCAAAGAAAGCTACAGTGGTAGCTGCGTGAAAAAGAGCCTCCTCGTACCTATCATAACACAAGTTATGCCAGCCTCGTGCAAGGTGGGTAAGGACATCTGGTGAAATGGGGTGACGTGTGTCCGGGCGGCGGCCACGTTCACGTGTCCTCCCTTCCAAAACATGTTGTATGCAGTAGTCATTCACGCAGTCAGCGAAGCCCCGTGCCTTGGCCATAAATGCCAATGCCGAAAGCCTAGAGGCTATGGTACGGGGGGCCGACCCCTGGCCGTGAAGGTAAACCATGTATTGCAAAATTTGGTCTACTGGTATCGGCCACGCTTCGGGCAACTGCTGTTGCCCGCAAAAAGGTTCTGAATTGTATGAAAGCATGTAGATACACCTTACGCGTGCGAGGTGCCAAAGACATGCCGATTACCCGGTTCACCTCTCCTCATCAAATGTCCAAATCTCGGCCGGGAGTGGAGAGGGAAATTCCTCTGCTTCTGGAGCCAAGGCACGGAACCGGGAGATCTGCAGGCGGGATAAAGCATCGGCAATATCATTATTAATGCCTGGCACATGTCTGGCCCTGAACAGCACATTGAGGCGTAGGGTTCTCAAAACAAATTGATGAACTAATGCCATGACTCTGGGGGATTTGGATGTCTGGGCGTTAACAATGTGCACCACTGCAGCATTGTCACACGAAAAATGGACCACCGAATTGGCCCACTTGTTGCCCCACAGCATTAGTGCTCCCAAAATGGGAAAAAATTCTAGGAAAGTAAGATCGTGTAGGCGATCCGTGCCTTGCCATGCATGAGGCCATTGGCCATAGGCCCACCGCCCCTCGAAATAAATCCCATAACCCAGAGAGCCGGAGGCATCCGACTGTACTTGAAATTGAGGGCTGACCAGAAGGTCTGATCTCCAAAAAGAGACCCCATTAAAATCCTGGAGAAATGTGAGCCAAACCGAAAGGTCTGCCCGTATATCCCTGGTCAGCCACCCTGTGGTGGCGTTTTAATAGGCCAGCCATGGCGTCACACAGACGCCTGGCAAAAGCTCTGCCCGGGGTTACCACCCTGCAAGCGAAATTGAGGTGGCCATGAAGCACCTGTAACTCTCGAAGAGACACCTTATGCTTGGCAATCATTGCCAGAATCACAGCTGAGATCTGAGTCACCTTTTCCATGGGTAACCTGGATGCCTGGGCGACAGTGTCAATTTCGATACCTAAAAAGGTGAGCGTGGTGGCTGGCCCCTCAGTCTTTTCAGGTGCTAAGGGGACACCAAGTTCCCTCATAAGCACCTGAAATGTGGCAAGGAGAGGGGTACACGTGTCCGAGCCCTGCTCACCCCCGAACAAAAAGTCATCGAGGTAGTGGGCTACAGACCGGGACCTTGACCTGCGAACAAAGGCCCATTGGAGGAAGGTGCTAAACCGTTCGAATGCCGAACATGAAATAGGACAGCCAAAAGGCATGGCCTTATCTACATAGAACTTGCCCCGGAATCGAAAACCCAACAACTCAAAGTCGTCAGGATGCACAGGCAGTAATCGGAATGCCGATTTGATATCGCACTTTGCCAGGAGTGCCCTGGGACCACAGGAGCGTACCATCTGTAAGGCCTGGTCAAATGACGTATTCCTGACCGAGCAAAGGTCATCAGGAATCGCATCATTGACTGAGGAACCCGCAGGGTAAGAAAGATGGTGAATTAAGCGAAATTCACCCGGGGACTTTTTTGTGACTAGACCCAAAGGAGATACTTTCAAGTTAGGGAATGGTGGGTCAGTAAAGGGCCCAGCAACTCTCATGGCAGTTACCTCCTTAGCTATGCTTTGTGCAGCAACATTCTCATTATCCTTAAGAGAAAGTAAGTTCAGGGCATCCTGCGGCCCCCGAACACCCCTAAAGGGTATATGAAAACCAAACTGGAAACCTTCTAGTAGGTACTTCGCATCATCCCGTCTAGGATAAGCGGAAACCCATCGTTCCAGCATTGGGACATTAATTGGGGAGGGGGCCTTTTGCATGGCCAGCACCATCAGAGGGAGCTCTGACTGCCCCCTGCCCGCTCCTGCCTCTGCCTCGTGACCCACCAGCCCGCGGGCATGCAGAGGCAGCGTGAGGGCCAGAACAAGAGGGACACTCGTGTCGGAAATGACACTGACGCTTGTTGCACACGCCGCTAGCTGAGAAGCTCCAACACAGCAGGCGGGCTGGAACCCCTTGCCCCGCTGACTGGTGGGGAACCTCTGTCGCAGCAGCCCGCTGCGCAGCATGGCCGCAATGATACCTATCACCAGGCGCTGGCCGCGTGGGAGTCATATACAAGAGCCACAATTGCTGGCAGGGCTCATCCCACCTCATCTCAGGATGGAGGGCCACTCTCATCCTAACCTCTTCATCGTAAGCCAACCACGATGGGCCAGGAAAATCAAGCATCGCCCTGTAAATATTATCCAGGTATTGCACCATCGGAATGGCCAAGTCAGGCCGGGCACTCAGGTATACAGCCATATAGATGAGATAGGCCGGCAACCAATTGGCCCAGGTACGTGGTGGCTTATGACGACGTGACAACTCCTTGTCCCTGTCATCCTGTCCCTCTCTCTCTTCCTTGGTGGGCTCACGATTTAAGAGGGAGAAGATATCAACATATTCCCCTCGCCAAATCTTATCCCTCGTGGCCTGGGATAGATGATCACCCAGGGGCAAGGAATCACCAGCCGTCGGCAGAGCTGCCGTCGGCACATATTGGATCGAGGGTACACACAGCGGGCCCTGAATAGCCCCTGCAACGCTTGGCATACCCACAGGGGCGGTCACCCCTGCCCTAACCGGGGGGCAATTAGGCAACCAGGAGTTAACAGGGCAGTGTGGATACAGCTGCCCACCCACAGTAACCTGCCATGGCCATGGCCACTGAACCCCCCCCCCCCAGTGTGACTGGATAGTGTCGCTGGTGTACTCAATTGACCAGGATACTCACTAGGTGCACCCCCGTGAGCCGCCCCACTAGGGGTTCCGGCCCACGGCGGGCGTCAGAGCTCGCAACAGATATTGAGCTGTGCGGCCACGCCTGACTGGTCCCCAGCGGCAAGTCGTGCTGTGATGACCGGGCAGGGAGCTGCGAGGTGCCAGCTTGGGCTGGCCTGATGGCCTCAAGCAACTCAACCCTGTTGGCGGCCCGCTGGAGAGTCATGGCCGACGTGGTGGCCGGAATTGATGAGTGGGCCGGAATTAAAGTGGTAGCTAACCCACCATCGGAAGGTGGTGGGGCAATGCCCATTGATGCCTCTAGCACTTAAATGTGTACGAGAAGAGCATCAACAGTTTCCAAGCCACCCGTGTAAGGTGGGCCGGATGGGCCGGACGGCCCACTGGGCAATTGTTGGAGGGGAAACCCAAATGGGGATCCTGGGTCCGAATAGGGCCATGTCCAAACCCACACCGGGCCCAAATGGGCCACCCGGCCCCAAGCCAGGAAAAGGCCCTACAGGGGCAGGGGCAGGGATCCCAGAGGGGTCGGCCTGCGCCGGCCCCGGCTGAAAACTTGGGCCAGGCTGACAGGCGGAAGCCTGTTCGGCCGCATTGGTGGCAGTGGGCAAAGCAACCCCACTACCCTGCTGCGGGGGTGCCGCCTGAGCCCTCTGGCCCAGTGGCGGCCCCCTGGTAGAAGATGGGATAGGGAGAGCCCTTCCCCTCGGCCGCGGCCTGGAAGCCGGGACCTTGCGCTTGGGAGCCATGTCTCCCAGCAAAAGAAAAGGAAGCTGCTCCTAAACAATCCCTAGCCAGGGATCCAACACGTAATCCTTTGCTTCAAATACCGCAATCGGAATAAGCAAAGGAGAACTCCGTTCTAAAAGCCAAGGGGGAAAGCAAGGGAAACGCGACGGAGAAAACATCTCCTCTCCGTCACATTCTAAAATGGCAGCTCGGCTGCCTCGTGGCCACCCCTTTTAAAGAGGAGTGGCCACGCCCCCTAACTAACCCGGATGTCTGAGTCCGGGGGCGCGCAAAGAGCTCGGCGGCCATTTTGGCGCCGCGCTTGCATTGTTATCCTTAAAAACAGCTAAGCTGAAGAAAGTTTTTCCTGCCGTCACACATCGTCCTTCAGTAAAATTATGAGGCCTTTTCAGTTTCTTTTAATAATAAATGATTAAAAAGGAAAGTCAACTAAAGCACTTTCAAATAACAAGTCATCAACCTATTTCAAAGAATGTTTTCTGGAAACAAACATTCAAGTAGAAGGCATTACATTAATGAAAGCTTCTCACAGTTCAGCCAACCTTCTTACAATCCTTTGTTACAGAAATTAAAATCTCATTTGTCAAGGGGAGAGGAGGACAGTGCTGAAAACAAGCTATGCAGCAGTAAAGAAGATTATGAGGACTGATAAGCCTTTAATGAAAACATACAGAGAGAGTACTTGCCCTACCACATTCGTGTCAGAAATTATTCTGGGCTGAAAGGATTTTGCTGGAAAAACTCCACTCAAGGGATGCCCGAATGAGGCTCCTTTTGTGTCCCCAAAACCTTTTCCCAACAAAGTAGACCCTATTTATCTACTTGCAATTTCTTGCTTTCTATCTTTCAGGTTGGCAGGAGCTGGCACTCAATCCACCATGCAGTACTTGGGTCTCAAACTGTCAGCTTACTTGCCTTCCAGCCAACAAGGCAAGCTTCTTAACCACTGAGTCATATTTGCTATTTATTCACTGACTTAAAATAAAGGATCATGAAACAAGGCATATAGTTCAGTGACAACTTGAGTCATCTTCATTCAAAGGCTTATAGGCATACGTGTGTATGTACTGCTGATAAAGTATGTCATAATTACATACATGTCACCATTTGTTTTAGAATGTGTTTCAGTCTGTGTTTTCTGTGTTCTTAATTCATTTGCTTCAGAGCTAAATATAATTGGTATTATTTCATCCAAAGGATCAATCAAACCTCTGTACGCTTACTGAAAGATTGGGCTTGTGTGCAAAAGATGCCAATTAGTGCTGCTTCCATTGAGCTAAGCAGGCATTTATTTTTAATATATGATAATCTGATCATGCAGCACATCATGATTACTTCTCTCAAATGAATTCTTTGCACAGTGTAGCTGACTGGATTTATTCTTCTACATACACACAGTGAGTCATCTTATCTAGAATTTAGAAACCATTTTTACAGCCCATACATAACCATCCATCCTTTCTCAGAAATACATCCTATGGTTTTCGGTGGATCTTATTTTGTTAAACGTGCACAGTTTTACAACCTTCATTGGATCCAATACAGTCCACTCCCCTGTTCATCAGGTTAAAGGACAAGATTGCTCATTTTTACCAAGGTGGAAGTAGTAAAAAAAAGAAAAGAAAAGTACTTAGGCTACAAGCAGCAGGTTTGGGGAAAATTCTGTAAGTGACAAGGGCGGGGAGCATTACTTGGACACTCTAGGTCCAAACTTCACCAAACATGTAGAGGTTTGAGAGGAGAGTGAGCAGGTTTGGTGTTCAAGGAATTATGACAACTCGCATTTAGAAGTGAAATACAGCTCTTTATTGATAGAGTTTGAACACAGTTTGGATGGGGCAAAACTCGGATTTATATACAACTAGCATAGTTTGCCCGGCATTGCCGGGCTGTTTTAAATTGTGTTGTTGGGGGTTTTTTTTTAGTAATGTCAAAAAGAGGTAAGTATGTTATTGTTTTCTTAAAACTTTTTATTTATGTACAATGTTTTCTGTTGTCATTTGTTAAGTAGATTTTATTGTTTCGATACTGTAAAGTAATATTAATTTTTAATTGTTGTAATGTGTTTTTATATATATATTTAACAATTATGTTAGTGTAAGTTACATAATAATGACATTTAAAGTAACATTTGTTGCTGTATAATCTTTAAATGATGTATAACTTTAACTATATAAATTTGTAAATATATATTTTTTCTTATGTTGGGTTGTTTTTCTGTTGTTTTCATATTCTGTAAAACATAGGAATGTATATTTAACTATTTTACTTAGTTTTTGCTTTTTTAGGTTTTTTAAATTGACTTACCTTTAAATAGTTTTGATCTGCATGTGTTGTAATATGTTGAAATTTTGATATTCTGAAAAAAGAATGAAATGAATTTATTAGAGATATGTTTGTGAATAAATGCAATGGTGTAAGGTTTTTTTATTTTGCTTTTTTAAATGAATAATATTGATTTTAGTGTACTATAGAATTTATTGTTGTAACAGATTTTTTTTAATGTTTTCAATTTTTTAGATAAATATTACTTACTTTAAAAACTGTTATTTGTTGCTTGTTTTCTCCCGTTGATTTAATTGTGTAATATCTGTAAAGTAGAGAAAATACATTGCATTATTTTTAAAAAATAAATCATCAGTGTGATCTTAGGATTGTTTCACGTACCTCTTGATTGTGTCTGGGTAGCTTGTGTTTCTTGATAATTTTTAATTGTTATGAAATGATTCAGTATTAGCAGAGCTAATGGGAAGCTGATATTCCTTGGTGGGTTTAACATGAACAGACGTTGCCTTTGGATGATGAAATCAATTGGTATGATTGTTGAATGAATGCTATTTTTGTCTTGTTCTTGTTCATTGTTTGTGATGTCTTCTTCTTTAGTTTCTGGAATTGTGCAGAGTTTTTGTTTCCTCATAGTTCTTTTAGTAATTGTATCTTTTTCTGGTATTTGTTTGTTATTGATTTTTTCAATTATTTCTTGAATTTGTTTAATAAGGTTTTCAGAGATGTTGTCCTTATTATCAATTTTAAGTGTTTGTTGTATGATTTCTTTTTTTCTTACAATAGGAATTTCTTTGTTTTCTAATTCTTGTATTTTATTGTCACCTTCTTGTTTGTTTTTTGAAATTTTGCATTGTGGTTCATTTGTGATTGATCTTTTATTTTGGTTATCTGTTTCTGAAATTTGTTTCTTATTAATTTTTTCAATTATTTCTTGTAGTTGCTCCTTTGTATTTTCAGATATGTTGTTATGTTTTTCATTTGTTATTTTTTCATTTGATTTTATTTCTTTTTCCATCACTGTTTGTAATTGTTATTTTTGTTTTGCATTTTAATTTCAATATCTTGCTGATTTTCTAAATTTTGTTCTGATTGTTGCATTTTGAGTATAGGTTGTTTCATTTTTTGTTTCGAATTTTATATTTCTTGTAATATTACTGTAAATTCTTCAGTTTGAATAATTGTGTATTTTTTTACTTTTGTATATATTGTTTTTCAACTTCAGAATTTGCTTGTAATTTCTCCAGGTTTTGTTGTGTTGTTATGTTGTTATTTATTGTTTTATTCATTTCAGACGTTAACGTAGAGAGTGGTTGTGAAGTAGTATAATTTTAAAAAATGTTACCTTGTTTTGTGTTATCAAAGGTGTATTGTCCTCCAATACTAAATTTTTTATCGTCAGTTATATTTTTCGGGTTCATTTCTCCTGGTTTAGTTTTGTTGTCTTTGTTCATTTTTCTGTATCCTCGTCCACTCGGTGTCCTTTTTATTTGCTCCATTTTAGAATTTTAATTAATTTATATTGGAATGTTAGTATTATTTTTCTTTTTTAATAAATCTGGTTGACGTGCTTAGCATTACTTTCTTATGCACCCCTCAGTGTTTCTGGATCTTTCTTCCCCTATTTATATTAGGTTGTTTTTTTAAAAAAGATTTCGTTCTCGCGTGAGTTTGCAAGCGTTAGTTTTATGCATTGTTTTTGTCTGTTGCTTAGTAGTCATTGGCTCGCTGTTTGCACATTGGGTAGGTGTGGCTACAGTTTTGTTTTTCCCTTTTCGTGGATTTACAGCATGTACTTTGTTTATGGAAGAATATGCGCCTGAAGCTGGAAAGTGTGTTGTTCGCCGTTTCTGTTTACGGGTGAATCTTCTATCAACGATTATGGGTTGAAACTTTGTGCATTGTTGCTGTTTTCGGTAAGCTTGAATGTTTCTTGCAATTAACTGTTGCGTTTCTGACTAATGTAATTACAGCAACCTTAAAGAGCGAACTGGTATTTTCGTGTTGATTAGTTTTACAAACTATTTTACTATCTTAGTATTTTTAGATTTAGCTATCATATTTATTTCATGTATTTAGAGATTTGTTTTTGACTCGTTATGACTGAGTGTTTTTGCTTAATGGATGGTTCTTTGTTTTCCTTAAAATTAACATGTTTCTGCTGATTACTTTTTAGATTACATGTTTTGCGTATTATTTTGATTTTTGCAGCACTTGTTGATGAACAATATTTTTAGTTTGATTGTTTGTTGCAAGTATGAATAAATTATCTGCTGAAACCACTCTAGAACATGCAACATATAATTGTCCGTGAGAGAAACATGGCGTTGAAAGATGAACTCCACAATGTTGCAGTGCCTTGCGATTTTTTTATGGTAATTGCGAATGCTAGGGAATTGTAGTCTTTTAAATGGTATTGTTTGATCAGTTGATATCAATGGAATACGTGGAATGCAAACTGATTGCCCTGCTACTTTTCCTGTAATAACTGTGGCTTCTATTACATTTGGCATGAGGTTTTTCACACATAGTCTAGTGCCATTACATAACTTTGGCGGGTTTAAATTTCTTAGTAAAATAATTGGTGCTCCTTCTTTCAGGATTAGTTTGTGAGAAGGCATTCTTGCTAGTTCTAGGGATTTTAAAAATTCAGTAGGGAAATTAACAGCGTCATCTTTGTCTACCACTATCAATAGATTTGTATACAGTAGGTTGGTCTGGTAACATGTCAAGAATTTCCTGATTTATAATGTTAACATCCTCGTTCCTTGCTGCTAAGATAGCTCTTTCTTTAAGCCATTCATGATGTTGATAATTGTCATTAATGTTTGAGTATACTGAATTTATAAGTTCAAATGCAGATGTTAACATGGTGCAGAAATAATCTGGGAATTCAATGTTATTTTCTTCATTTTTGGTACTTTTCCATTACCTATTTGTAGAAGAAAGTTGGTAAAGAGTTGAGTGTTTGCATTTTGTCTTACTCTCATGTTTTCTGTTAAGGTAATGGTTTGAACAATTTTCCATAAATATAATTGGTTGATACACACATTGATTTTATCTGCAGGTGTAGATTTTGGTATTACTGGGAATGTTTGTCTGAAATCTCCACAAAGAAGTAGTAAAAGTCCACCCATTATTTTTTGATTTTCTCCTATATCTTTAAGTGTTATGTTTAAGTCTTCAATAGATTTTTAATGTGCCATTGTACATTCATCCCAGACAATATTTTCCCCTCTTTTAGCACTTTTGCACGCCCACTTCCTTTTGTTATATTACATGTTGGGGTTTCCTGTTTAGCTATGTCAAGTGGTATTTGGAGTGCAGAATGAGCAGTTCTTCCTCCTTCCATTAATGTTGCTGCTATTCCTGATGATGCTATGGCTAATGCAACATTTTGTTGTGAACATATTTCTGCTAGAATTAGGTTTGTGAGAAAAGCTTTTCCCGCTCCTCCAGATGCTTGTAGGAAAATTATTCCTCCATTTTCTGTTGTTAGTTGAGAAATTATTTTGTCATAGGCAGATTTCTGTTCATCATTAAGCAGTGTTTTGTTTTGATTTACGTATTCTTTTAATCTTTCAGTGTCATAGTTTGTTTCTCTTATATAATCTGCATTTAAGGCATCTCCTTGATTGCGTGTTGGTGCTGGTAGGCCAAGATCTTCCAGTGTTTTATTAATCATGTGTATGCATTTGTCTTCGATTTCAATTAATGCCATGTTGTATATGTCTGTTCCATACTCAATGTTTAATGTTGGATGTTCTTTTCTGGCTTTCATTAGCATATCTTTACTTAGTGGGTTTTTAAACATTTCCCACAAATTTAGTGGGTTTGATGGACTACATGAAGTGAGTATTATTGCTAGTAAAGTTCTCATTTGGTGTGGCATAGAAATCATTGCTGCTTCTTGCAAAGTTGTTTCCCAATGTTGATCAGCTTCTAATAAACCCATGTGCTTACAAACTTCTCTGTATGTTTCCATCAGTTTTGCATCCATAGTTTTGAGTTCTTGAAAAGATGTTGGTCCAGGTATTGTGTGGAGCAGCATTCTCAGATAGAAACATTCTGTATTATTTGGATGCACAGTGTATAGTCTGCCTATTGCATCACTTTCATAAATGTCATGTTCAGGTACATAAGTGCCAGTTTTTCTATGGCAGAATTGTTTCTTAGTTTTATTCCAGGTGTAATATTTTGCCACATCTTGATATAGTATGGTTTTTGCAAATTCATCTTTCTGGCAAAGTTTTAAAAAGGCATTTACAGTTATTTCTTGAGGATTGTCTGTGACAGTTGTTGCTGTTTCAGGAGTAAAATATACTCTTTGACCATTTTCAAGGTGTACACTTAGATATAGTACTGTTGGATGTCTATCATGTATATGGAAGCCTAGAATGTGCCAAAAACCCTCATTAGTGCTAATGTACCTTCCACATTGATACTGTAAAATCTCATCATTTTTGTTGCTGTTTCTAACATCATAAATTGCCATGTCACTGCCTTTATTTATATATTTACACACATACTTTATTGATTTAACACTATTACAATATTCAACATTAATGTGTGCTTTGAATATTTTTAATAGTAGAGGACAGTATGGTAGTATCCAGCTGTTGTCCATTACTATTTCTCCTTGTGTTTTCATTTTTAATTTAGTTGTGTTCCCTCCATCCTTTGGAGAACGACATCTGTATTGTGGGTATCCATCTTCTGAAGTTTGTGTTTTCAGTAATGCTCTGGGGTATCTTTTGGTGCAGTTTTTTTCTTTCATGCATGGTGCTTGTGGGTTAAGAAGATCACAGGGTCCATGAATCATGTGTTTATTAACAATGGCATGTAGTTCAATGTCTTCGTTTTTGTTTGGTATTTCAGTAGATATTATATTATCAATATCAGTGTGATGTATTTTGCTTTTTAGCCAAATCAAGTTGTGAGAATGTGGCAGCCCACATTTCTGCCATTCAATCATATACATCCAGCAATTACATTCACCAAATATCTGATTTTTGTGGTAAAATTAATTAATTGTGTTTGTTTTTGTCTAAAACTCTTGAAATTAAGTCATGTCTGTCGTTAGCTGTTTCATCATTTCTTAGGTATTTTTTTATCTCAGGCCATGTTGGGTTACATGTAAATGTTATAAATAAGTCTGGTCTTCCGTGTTTCCTTACATAGGTAATAGCATCCTGAGTTTATTCGTGCATATGCCTTGGGCTTCCAGTATATGTTGCTGGCAGGATGAGCAGTGTTCCAATGTTTGTTAGGTTTCCATCTTGTGCCACAGTATCCTTTAAATGTATGTATTGTTCTGCTCTGGGTGATTTTTGGTTTGTTCCAATGTAAAGTAGTCTTTCACTCTCTATTTTTGCATACATATCCACAACGAACTGATTTAATAATTTTCTGCAGTGGATTATGTGGTTTTGTTCTTCGTTTATAACCATTAGAATGTAAGAGTAGTAGTCCATGGCAGAATTTTTTTTCTCAGTTTCCTTCCCTGTTTTTGGCTCAATGCGTTTCAAATTAAAATGATATCCATCCTCACCATATGAGAAAAGTATGGGATACTGAAGAGCATCATAGGAGCAATGTGTTTCTAATATACGTTGCAGTTTTTTGTCGTGTTGTTTAAGTATTATATCTCTGGTATGGAAAGTATCTCCAGAAATGAGTGTTGTTTCTGGTGCATTGTATCGCCGTATATGTTCTCCTGTTGGAGTTTTGTCTGCAGCTATGACAATTTGGTATTCATTTGCTGGCATGTTTTGAATTGCATTTTGAAAAGTGCGGATGAGATTATTGTGTTGACGTAACATTCTTTGTATTCTTAGCACAATATGTTGTTTTGTTCCTTCAATGTATGTACATCGTTGCGCTGTTTCTTTTTCCTCATCTCCCATGAAATAAATTTGCAGAAACTTTGGCTGTTCTTCTGGAAGTGGTAGTAGTGAACCGATATTGTGGTAAATCTGTCCTTGAATTGTGAATGTTGGATTGAATCCTTTGTGTTGTATAATGGCTGTGGCTCCAAATAAAGTCATTTGAAAACATGAGTTGTATTTTTCAATATTCTTTAAGAAATGTTTAGAATCTGCTGTTACTCCACTTGTATATTCTATTAGTTCTTGTGGTGGCATCTGCTGTTGAATTATAATTTTACCTTCTTTACAACATAGTGATTGGGTTTCTGTTTTGAATTTTCTGGTTTGGTAGAATTGGGAAATTGTGTCTAGATTACCAATATGTAAGTTAGCATTTTATGAATAATTAGTTTCTGGATCATAGGAGAAGGCAGCCATTTTTAATATTAATTTCTTAGCTTTACTTCTCTGTTTTCGTATTGTTCTTGTCTTTTTATTATGTTCTAATCTCATATCATGTTTCTTAGTGCTTTCGTTTGCCCTTGATGTACTGTGAATTTCTCTACATTCTGTTAACATGGACTCATGTTCCTGAGAAGATGTTTGTTCTGTCTTTTATGCATATTTCTTTCTGCGTTTATTAAGTTTTTTCCCTTCCTTGTGATGTTTCTTGTGTTTTTTCTAGTTTTCTTTTCAATCTTTTGCTTTTTCTTTGTCCTATATTTACATGTTTTTGGTGGCATTGTGATTTTCAATTTTAATAAATTAATAATATATTGAAATATGTTATTATTAATTCAGTATTAAAACAATTGTCATATATTGTCATTGTTGCAACTTGTTAATGGTTTATTACTTTGGCAAAGAGGACATAATGCACTTTTCTGTAACTATAATTTATGTATAAAGTCTTTTTAAAATGATTTATTTTTTGGCATGAGGTAATAATGCACTTTTCTGTAATTATTGTTTATGTATAAAGTTTTTTTTCCTAATCTGTACTGTGGTCAAAGGTTTTGGGTCAAAAATTTCTGTGTTCAGTCATTAGTTTCTTTCATGAGGCAATTATTTTTAGTGAAAAGTTTTACTATCAGAATTATAAATTTTCTTCAAGACCTGCACCATATGCAATTGAATATGTTTGAGAATATATATATATATATATATATATATATATTGTACTATGCATGCATCAATACTTAATGAAGTCTGCTCTGTAATTATCTTCAGGCGCTATTGTGCATAATTGTGATGGTTATTTGTCCCCTAAACTGTGTGTGGTTTTCAAGAGCTGTAAGATACACTTTTAATTTTTGTGAAATATGTGTAGCATATACAGTAGAATAAGTTTGTGTAGGTTTTTCTTTTTTTAGTTTAAGTGCTCAAATAGTAAATGGAGTGTGCTCCATAATTATCTTTAGGTGCAATTGTAACTAACCGTGATGGTTATTTCTCCTCAAAACTGTGTGGGGTTTGTGATGTGGCGCCTTTTATTGGATGGTTTTTCGCACTTTTCCCAACATTTGACGCATTTGCACTGTTCAACTTGATTGGCTGCATTGCTGTAAATGCGTAGTATGCTGGGATTTGTAGTGTAATTTGTTCTGTGAGCATTCAGTCGGTGGCTTAGTTTCTATTTTTACTTTTTAATTATTTTATGTATGCATTGTGTATGTATTACGTGGGATATTTTGCAGAAACGTAGTAGTTATTTATTGTATTTTCATAGAGTGAAAGGTTTTGAATGGTGGGGCAAGAATTCGAATTTTTTTAGATGGTTTACTCTACATTCTATGCGCTCGTGCCATTCAGCTAGATTGGCTGACATGCTATAGGCATGTAGTTTAATTTTTGATGTTACCGTTTGTGCGTTGCAATTTTTCTGTAGCTTAATTTTGATTGGCCGCGGCGCATCTCACAATGTTCTATTTGGTCACACTTCTCAACCTAATGGGCTGCGACGCGCGCGGCACACAGGATGTTGGGTAGTGAAGTTCTTTTTCTTTGTTTGTGTTTGTGGGGCTCTTGCCCCACTGGTGCATTTCTCAAACATTTAGTGACCTCCATACCGGGTTTGGGCGAATGCAGCAGGCTTGGTATGGGACAGGATGGATGGGTGCAGAAACGTATATCAAGTTCCAATGGTTAACCCTTGAATTTATAGGTATAAATACAAACAGTTACAGTAACAATAATAAACAATGCCAATTGGCCAACAAGGTGTGCACACATTTCAATCCCTTAATTTGCATACAAGAGATACATTGCGTGCCTGTCAGATTTGAATCACGCGCCTCCTGAAATCTCGCGAGACTAAGCTGTCTGGTGAGATTTCATAGCTGTCAAACAGGGATGCTGTTTGACAGCTAGAAAGCACAGGAACATTATGGTTTGAATAGTTATGATAGTTACTACACAGTTATCATACATAACATTCCTCCCTCCTAGATAAAAACAAAATCCATTAACCAGGATGGTGGTCTAGTTTCCCTTCTTGGCCAGACACTCGGTTGAGCCAACTCAGGGGCTCATAGGATGGGCAATCCGGCTGAAGTGAGGGATTGACTAGAGGGAGAGGACTGACAACACAAATCAAAGCCCCGTTTGTCAGGTGGAGGAGCAGGGGATCACTCAAAATTAAAGTTTAAGTCTGGGGATGAAAACAACTGAGGGTCCCTCCTAAGTGTACTAAGAGTGGAGGGTGACTCTAAACAATAATGGTCATCATTAACAGAGAGGTCCAGTGTGCTATGCTGAGAGTGTGGGGGTACTCTTGGCCGGAGTAGGGGAGCATTCCACAATTTCCCCTTGAAATAGGTCCCTAGAACACACTTCTGGGTCAATGTTAGCTGGTTGCTGACTATTACCTCTGCCCCCTGGGTTTAAATGGGTGGGGGCCAACCCTAATATTGAGTGTCTGTATTCATCCAGTGGGTCCAGTATTCTGGGTCTCAACTGGTCCGCGTGCCTTCTCCAGATCAGACCAGTGTCTGTTTCGATTCTGTAAGAAACAGGACCAGTTTGATTGATCACAAAACCAGGCACCCACGTAGGACCACCAGCTGCATAATTGCGGCAATGGACAGGGTCCCCAGGTGAGAAACCCTTCTGGTGTTGGATCCCTATATTTGTGCCCTTGTCCTCCACCCTAGAGGGATCCAATCTGTCCAGCAAGGATGAAAGCTTCCTTCGCTGGAGCAATTCAGCAGGGGATAGCCCTGAGGACAGGGGGGTGAGGCTATAAGTAAAAAGGAACTGACATAACTGGAGCTCCAAATCCCCTTTCCCTATTTGCCGAAGCGTGTCCTTGGTTGTGCGCACCTGCCGCTACACCTGGCCATTGGTGACAGGGTGGAATGGGGTGGCAGTGATGTACTTAATAGCATTCCTTTCCATGAAGGATTGGAATTCTGCGGATGTGAACATGGATGCGTTGTTGGACACCAGAACATCTGGGAGTCCAAACAAAGTGAACAGCCTCCTTAGGTGCATTATCGTTGTGGCTGAAGTGGTATTGGGCACTCGAATCACTTCCAGTCACTTTGAGAATGAATCCACAACCAACAAAAATAGGGCTCCCGTAAAAGGACCTGCAAAATCTATGTGTAACCTGGACCACGGACCCCCTGGCAGAGTCCCATTCCCGAGAGGGAAGGTGCGATTGTTCTGGGCAAGAGCATTGACAGCTGGCACAAGTGCCAACCATCTATTCTATGTCTCAATCCAGTTGGGGCCACCAAAAGTAACTACGGGCGAGGGCTTTGGAACAGACAATTCCTGGGTGACTCGTATGAAGTAGATTTAAACCTTTTGGTGGAGGGTGACAGGAATGACCACCCACTGGTCCCCCAGGAGGCAACCCCATTCTACAAACAATTCCAAGCATTTGTGGTGGAATGTCTTGAATTCCTTAGCTGGAGGAGAGACGGGCCAGCCTTTTTGTACCCAAGAAATGAACTTAACAAGTGCCACATCTATGGCTGTGGCTTTGGCTAAGTCAGAGGGGATGACCGGAGGTGAGTCAAATGCCTCAATTATGAGGACCTGGTGATAGTTTTCGATCTCCCAATCCGGTTCCCCAACCCCAGGCAGTGGAGAACGTGACAGGGCATCAGCATGGCTGATGTCCTTGCCGGGCCTGTGTACTAGAGTGAAATCATATGCATTTAAAAAGATTGCCCAGTGCAACATCCGTGGGGACAGGATTTGTGGCGTGGGCTTCCCATTAACAAAGATTCAAAGGAGGGGCTTGTGGTCAGTGACGATGGTAAAGGGCCTCCCGTAGAGGTAATCGTGGAATTTCTTGGTGCCCGCCACGATTGCCAACAACTCCCAGTCAGTCTGAGCATAATTTTTCTCAAGCTTTGAGAGAGAACAGGAACAAAATGCTATGGGGGCTTCCCTCCCATCATTTAACACATGGCACAACACAGCCCCGACTCCCACTGGGAATCCCACTGCATCACACACAAGAACAACCTGTTTGTTGGGATCAAAGTGTGTCAACACTGCATCAGAAGACAGAAGTCTTTTAAAGGTCTTGGAACACTTTCTCCTGGCAATGGCCCCAGTGCCAAACAGTGTCTTTCTTAAGGAGCCAGTGCAATGGTTCGGCAACTGAGACTTTGGAGAAAAGTGTGATAGAAATTTAACAGTCCTAAAAATGATTGCAATTCAGCTTTACATTTTGGCCTGGGTGCATTCTGTACAGCTGTCACCTTGTAGTCTGAGGGCATGATACCTTGGGGTGTAAGCCTGTACCCCAGGAACTCCACCTCCTTGTCCACTTCTCCTTCCTGTGATGCAGACCTGCTTGCTTGAAACATGACAGTACTCTATCGAGCCTGGCCACTGGTTCGTTGGTATTTTAGCAGTGATCAGGACGTCGTCGAAGTATTCTTAATCCCTTTAAAAATGTGTTCTACAGGAGATTGAAATATTCCAGGGGCCGCATTCACCCCGAACTGAAGTCTGGTCACCTTAAATGCCCCCTTATGCGTGACTATGGTCTGTGCTATGGCAGTGGCAAGAGTTAGGGTTAACTGTTGGTAAGCCTGGGCAAGGTCAAGTTTCACAAAGCAGTTTCCTCCATGCAAGGAGGCAAGAAGGTGGCTTACCACAGGCACAGGATATGCGTTCAGGTGAATAGCTTTATTGATTGTGCTTTTCAGAGCAGTCACAATCGGTGTCTCTCATTCAGCAGAGTCCATCAGAACCAGGATGCCCTGCCCAACCAGTTTGTCCAACTCAGCTTCTATCTTCTCTTTGAGGGCAAAGGGTACCCAGCATGGCTTCATCCGGATGGGCTGGATGGCAGGGTCAAGTTCAAAGTCAACAGGGGGCCCTTTGTACAAGCCTAAACCTTTTTTGAATACCCCAGGATGTGCAGCACAAATGTCCCGGATTGGGTCAGCATCTCTCGCATGAATGCCAGATAGCTGGATTCCCAGGGGTTTAAACCACTGAGTCCCAATCAGATTATTAGTTCCCTGTTTAACTACAACCAAGGGCAAAGTGGTGCGTATGTTCTTGAAATGAACCAAAAAGTTACCCACCCCTAGGACTGGAATCTGGCAACCCTGCACATCCCGGAGGGAATTCTTGAGGGATTTAAGCTTGGGCCGATAAGCTGGGGGAATCCTCAAAAACTCCTGCTGTGGAATTATAGAAAATATAGTGCCTGAATCCACCTCCATTCTGAAGGGGAAATCCTGAAGACTCAGGTTGGCATAGAACCGATTGCTGACACTGCCCACTTGGCATGGCTCTGGCTCAGATGATACCTTGGCGATGGACAATTTGAGGCAATGACCATGCTTGGGCTCTGGCACTGAAGGTCTCCAGTTTCGCTGCCGGCATACCTTGGCTATGTGCCCCTTCCATCCACAGTTGTGGCATTCTGCGGTGCGGAATAGGCACTTCTTGTGGTCATGCTGGGTCCCACAGCCATCGCACTTCTAGAAGGATTTCTTCTCCTGTTCATCGCGGTTCTCTTGGTAGTTTCGTTGAACCGCTCAGACTTCACTCTCTTTGTCACTGGAGCCCAAGGAAGAGGTGGAACTAGGAGATGCTGATGATGAAGAAGATGAGCATTGATGGGCTTGCACGACTGAGTCGGTGGCACTGGCAGTGGAGTGGCGATGCTGGAAAAGCTTCACTCTGGACCGTGCGGCTTCAGACGCTAGTGCCTCATCCAGCACGGCCTTGAATGTTAGCATCTTCCTGGTCATGAGGTGACGTTGAGCATCTTCGTCCCTCATGCTGGCCAGCAGATGGTCTCGGAGCGCTTCTTCAATGTTTTCCCACTTGCAAGGGGCAACAGCAAGGCGAAGTGCAGCGGCGTATTCAGCAATGGATTCACCAGGGTGCTGCTCCCTTCGATGAAAGGCCACCCTGGCTGGAAAGATCGAAACCTCCGGTTGCAGGTGCTTCCTCAGAGCTAACAGGATCTTAGCGAGTGGCACCTCATCCACGTCCTGAGGAAGAACGAGGTGGATGGCCAGTTCAAGCATCTCAGATCCGCACTGTGCGAGGAAACAGGATCACTTCTGGCCTTCATCGGTAATCTGGGATGCCATAGCATGGCAGAACCGGCATTCATAGACCACCCATTTGTCTGGATGGGCCGGGTTGAAGGGGCTGATGTTTCTGCCTTGTGGGGACGCCATCCGACCTTCATCACCAATTTGGTGTTCAAGGAATTATGAAGACTCGCATTTAGAAGTGAAATACAGCTCTTTATTGGTAGGGTTTGAACACAGTTTGGATGGGGCAAAACCTATATGCAATACAAACAGTTACAGTAACAATAATAAACAATGGCAATTGGCCAACAAGGTGTGCACACCTTTCAATCCCTTTATTTGCATACAAGAGATACATTGCACATCTGTCAGATTAGAATCGCGCGCTTTCTGAAATCTCGTGAGACTATGCTGTCTGGTGAGATTTTGTAGCTGTCAAACAGGGATACTGTTTGACAGCTAGAAAGCGCAGGAACATGGCAGTTTGAATAGTTTTGACAGTTACTACACAGTTATCATACATAACAGCAGGAGAATCTCTTCTATTTGGGTATGTCTAGGTGGCTCAAAGACTGAGATATTCACTCCATCACTCTCTGTATTTTCCCACAAACAATCTGGTTGTGGCCTAAGTCTTTTGCAAAGTACGGTAGGAGAAAATGGCATGCAGTTGCAATTTGCTTGTCTCCTGTTGTGTACGGGCCTGAGCTTTGGTTCTGGAAACAATAGGCCCTGGGATCCTGGCTCATCCAATAGGAAGCCAGGGAGAATAGTCCAACTAGCCAATCAACCCTAGGATCCTGGCTCCACCAATGAGAAGCCCGGCAGAAGGTTCAAACTAGCCAATAGCCAGCCAGCCAGGTAGTTTAGAGGTGTATATAAGTTGGCCCTGTTGGCTGTATAGGCATTACTGTTCCAGCATGTAAGCTGACAAGACCTTTTAATAAAGAGCTGAAACTTACCCTGGAGTCGCGTGGTTCCTTCCAGAACCCACTACTTTACATCTCCATTTCTATAGCCCACACTGTTAGTGCTATGAGATAGCTTTCAAGTGAACAATGAAAGTGATACTGCGAAAACTGGAAGTAGAGATCTGTTTTCATGGCCTTGGCTCCTTTTTTTCAGATTCTGGCCAGTGATTTACATGTATTCATGACTAAGGAAGGATCTCAACATCTTTTATTTATATCCAATATCCACTTGCATTTTATTTGAGACAAAAAGTCCAGACTCTACATAAGAGGAACACAATGGACACCAGAAATAAAAAAATATTCAGAAAGCAGTAAGTCGACACTTCACCCTTTGTGGGCACAGTTTCTCTGATTTCAGAATTGCAGTTCTTGAATAAAGAGCCTTAAAGGATAGATTCCAGGAAGGCCACTAAGGAGGAATACATCAGGAAGTTCAGCCCACTCTCTCTAGTGTAGGCCTTAAGAAAGACAATGGTTTCCTGTGTTACTATTTGTATTAGTGCAATCATCTGTGTCTTTGTCACCCAGTCAGATTATTCATCACCAACCTGATGTGATCTCCTATCCTGACACATACTTCCTCTGGATAATTTTAAATTTCCTCCAGAGAAATAGTCACTCCATTCATCTGAAGATGTGGACTTAGACACATGAAAATGTATGATTTTTTTTAAAAAAAACAATTTGTCTTAAAGGTGCTTCTGGCTTTCCTATTCAAGGAGAAGAGGCTCGATAAATCAACACGAAGTTGTAATTTACATAACTTTTGTTAATTTAAGTGAGGGTACTCTAGTCAGAACTAACAATTGGATATAGGCTCTCAAATAAAACCACCTAAAGAGAAACTTCCTATATATAAATAAATTGCATATATACCTGTATGTCCTTTATGCACAGTGTAGGAACATGAACAATAATTTGTATGAATGAAAAGGCAGATAGATAGATAGACCAGAAGGAAAAATATAAAATATAGATAGAAAGAAAAATATATAATGAGAAGCAAATACAGTAATACCTCATACAAAGTCCAGTTCATACAACATCGAATTCGTACAACATCGCCTAATTCCTTGAAAAAAGTTGCCTCATGCAAAGTCGCTGTGACTTTGTATGAGGCATTGGGGGTTTTCCCAGGTTGCATTGTGCCTGGGCAGGACACATGCATGCATTGCTCTTTTGGGTTTTGCACGAGGCAAAGAGTGTTTAGGAGTGGTTTTGAGCACGATTTTGGATTTTTTCAAAATTTTTTGTCAGAATTTTTAGAAGCATTCCTGGGATTTTGCAGCATTCTTCAGGTTCTTGGACAATCAGGGTTGTTTGACATGTTTGTGTAATGTTTTTAGCCTTTAGACAAGGATTTCTTAAAGTTCTGTCAGTTTCTTGTCTGTTTCCTTGGCATTGCCCTGAAATCTGTGCTGTTACAGTACAATTTATCTCTATGGAAATGACGTTGGAAATGGCAGCAAGGATTTGGACGTTGTATGAGGCATCGCAGCAAGGATTTGGACGTTGTATGAGGCATCGCGGCTAGAATTTTGCATGCCTCATACAAAGTCCAAATCCGTGTAAAGTCCAAATTTGTGGAACCAAGTTTGGACGTTGTATTAGGTATCACTGTATAGGCATCTGTCACTGGTTGAGATATATGGACTTGGGGCAATAAAGCACATTTTTAGTATCAATGGATCATTTTCTCTGGTAAAACATCTACTGATGTTGGGGGTAGTGGAGTCTTTCTTGATACAAAATTCCAAATTTGTTATACAGTATTTGTTTGCAAACATTAAGCAATTAAAAACAATCCTGCCATTATCTTTTACAGCTGGTTGCCAGCCTACTATCCTTTGCAGAATGACCAGAGAATACATGGCCCTTCTGACATTGTATTTCAATTCCTACCATCACCAACTGTTTTATCTAATGCAAGCGCGGCGCCAAAATGGCCGCCGCACTCTTTGCGGGGCCCCCCCACCCGGACTCAGACATCCGGGTAGTTAGGGGGCGTGGCCACCCCTCTTTAAAAGGGGTGGCCACGAAGCAGCCGAGCTGCCATTTTGCGAAAGCGACGGAGAGGAGAAGTTTTTTGCTCCGTCGCTCTTCGCCTTTGGGGGAAGCCGTTTCTTTGCGAAGCTTAGCGCGCTTTTTGCCTCTTCTCCGGCTTCGCAGCCTTTCTTCTCATCCCTGGGAAGGGATCTGCTGTAATATGCCTCCTAAAAAGAAGGCTATGGCGACTTCGGCTCACCCGACTCGGAGGCCGCAGTCGGGTCGGAGGACCACGACTGCGCCTCCCAAACAGGACTCCTTCATGGAAGCACCCACCGGGACCGGTGGGATGGGGCAGCTGAGGCCGTGGCCCGCGGCTCTCCAGCCTCAGACCGGCCCTACAGGGGCTTCGGCCCCCGGCCCGCAAATGCCGGCCATGGGCTCTGAGCAGGGGGGAGGGCATGGCGCGGCCAGGGCTTCGGCCCCCAGCCCGCATTTACCGGCCATGGGCTTTGAGCAGGGGGGAGGGCCTGGTGCGAGTGCACAGCAGGGCCTACCCACGGCCCCTTATGGACCGCAGTTTTGGGCATGGCCCTACGTAGGGTCGGGCTCTCAAGTCGAGGGCCCTGGGCCATTGCCCAGCGGGCCGTCCGGCCCACCTGGCCCCCTTTATGCAGGGGATCTGCGACAGTGGATGCTCTACTGGCCTGTGTGGCAGTGCTAGAGGCATCCTTAGGGATATCCAACAACCCCATTGGGGGGGCGGCATTGCCATCGGGGGCCCCCTTTTGCCAGCAGGTGACCGCGGCAGCTGCCAATCTTCAGCAGGCGGCTAGTCGGGTTGAGTTGCTTGAGGCGCACAGGCCGGTGCCCGCCGCGGCCTCGCAACTTCCCGTACCACAGGCACTACAGTCAGGTAGTGGTCGGAAGTGTCCTCAGAGCTTGATTTTGGTCGCGAGCTCCGACGCCCGCCATGGGCCGGAACCCCCAGTGGGGGTGGCCCACGGGGGTGCACCCAGTGAGTATCAGGTTCAAGCTAATGTGCCCACACCACACTCCACTTCGGGAGAGGGTTTCCAGTGGCCATGGCCTCGTAATGTCAGGGCGGGGGGGGCATCTGTTCCTGGCTTACCCGGGTGCAGCTTGGTCTCATACAGGTCTGACATTTGGTGGGGGGGTTTCCGCCCCCGGGACTGCAACGGGTGTCACAGGGACAGTCCAGGCCCCTCTCCTGCTGCCCCGTATCAATACCATGCCGGTGTCTGCATTGCCGACAGCCGGGTATTCATTGCCCCTCGGGGATCATTTGGCGCAGGCCACAAGGGAAAAGATTTGGCAGGGGGAGTACGTAGATATTTTCTCCCTATTGAACAGGGAACCCACCAAGGAAGAGAAGGAGGGGCAGGATGAGAAGGATAAAGAGCAGTCTCACCGTCGCAAGCCACCACGTACATGGGCCAACTGGTTGCCCGCATATCTCATATATATGGCGGTGTATCTCAGGGCTCGGCCTGACCTGGCCATTCCTATTGTCCAATATTTGGACAATATTTACCGAGCAATGGTGGATTTTCCTGGCCCATCGTGGTTGGCCTACGATGAGGAATTTCGCATGAGAGTGCCCCTACACCCAGAGATGAGGTGGGATGAGCCCTGTCAGAAGCTGTGGCTTCTGTATATGACCCCCACGCGCCCGGCGCCTGGGGAGAGGTACCATTGTGGGCATGCGGTCCAGCGAGCTGCTCCAACTCAGGCCCCCCGCCAGGTGGCGGGGCAGGGGGTTCCAGCCCGCCTGCTGTGTTGGAGCTTCTCGGTCAATGGTGCATGCAATCGGAAACAGTGCCGATACAAGCACGAGTGTCCCTCTTGCGCTGGCCCCCACGCCGCCGCTGCGTGTCCGTGAGCCGGTGGGTCACGGGGCAGAGGTAGAGGTGGACAAGGAGCGGGCAGACCTGCCGCTGATGGAGCTGGTCACTCAAAAGGCCCCCTCCCCGGTTAACGTAGTTATGTTGGAGCGGTGGCTCTCAACATACCCGAAGAGGGAGGATGCTAGGTACCTCCTCGAGGGTTTCCAGCTGGGCTTCCGCATCCCATTTAGGGGGGAGTGGTGCCCCCAAGATGCCCCTAATTTACTTTCCCTTAGGGGCAGGGAGGAGGTGGCCACCCTAAGTATTGCTAAGGAGGTTAATGCAGGTAGGGTTGCTGGCCCCTTTCCCATGCCGCCCTTTCCCAACCTGAAGGTTTCCCCTTTAGGGTTGGTACCCAAAAAGACACCTGGGGAGTTTCGTTTAATTCACCATCTGTCATATCCGGCGGGCCATTCGGTCAATGATGCCATCCCTGATGACCTTTGTTCGGTCAGGTATACATCATTTGACCAGGCCCTGTGCATGGTGCGCTCTTGTGGCCCGGGTGCACTTTTGGCAAAATGTGACATTAAGTCGGCATTCCGTTTATTGCCTGTGCACCCGGGCGACTTTGAGTTATTGGGTTTTAAATTCCAAGGGAAATTTTATGTTGATAAAGCCATGCCTTTTGGCTGCTCTATTTCCTGTTCAGCATTTGAATGTTTTAGCACTTTCCTTCAGTGGGCCTTTGTTCGCAGGTTTGTGTCTCGGTCTGTAGCCCACTACCTCGATGATTTCTTGTTCGGGGGTGAACGGGGCTGGGACACGTGCACGCGTCTCCTCAACACATTTCAGACGCTAATGCAGGAACTTGGTGTGCCTTTAGCGCCCGAAAAGACCGAGGGCCCATCAACCAAGCTCACATTTCTGGGTATTGAAATTGACACGGTTTCGCAGGCATCCAGGTTACCCATGGACAAGGTTACCCGGATCACTGCATTGATTTTGGCCTTACTGGCCAAACACAAGGTGTCACTTCGTGAGCTCCAGGTTCTCCATGGTCACCTTAACTTCGCTTGCAGGGTGGTCGCGCCTGGCAGAGCTTTTGCTCGACGCTTGTGCGACGCCATGACTGGCCTATCCAGGCGCTATCATAGGGTCCGACTGAACAAGGGCATGAGGGCTGACATATTGATCTGGCTTAAGTTCCTCAAGGACTTCAACGGGGTGTCATTTTGGAGATCTGACCTTTTGGTTTCCCCTAGGTTCCAGGTTCAGTCGGATGCCTCGGGGTCCCTGGGTTATGGGATTTCCTTTGAGGGGAGGTGGGCCTCCGGCCGATGGCCTCCGGCTTGGAGGGGCACGGATCATTTACACGATCTTACTTCCTTGAGTTCTTCCCGATACTGGGAGCTTTGATGCTATGGGGCGAGGCTAATTCAGTGGTGTGACAATGCTGCGGTAGTGCACATTGTTAATTCCCAGACATCAAAATCGCACAGGGTCATGGAGTTAGTGCACCAGTTTGTTTTGTGCAGCCTATGCCTCAATGTGCTCTTCAGGCCCAGACATGTGCCAGGTATCAATAACGATATTGCTGACGCTTTATCCCGCCTGCAGATCCCCCGGTTCCGCGCCTTGGCTCTGGACGCAGAGGAATTCCCCTCGCCGCTCCCGGACGAGATTTGGACGTTTGGCAAGGAGAGGTGAACCGGGCGATCGGCATGTCGCTGGCGCCCCGCACGCGTAAGGCGTATCACCATGCATTCAGTCAATTTAAGACCTTTTGTGCGCAACTACGGTTGCCTGAGATTTGGCCCATTCCAGTTACACATGTTCTCCAATTTATGGTCTACCTACACAGTCAGGGCCTAGCTCCCCACACCATAGCATCCAGGCTGTCAGCACTGGCATTCATGGCCAAAGTGAGGGGCTCTGCTGACAGCACGAATGATTTCCGTATACGCCATGTTTTGGAGGGGTGGACACGGGAACGTGGCCGCCGCCCAGATAATCGCCACCCTATTTCCCCAGGAGTTTTTACCCACCTTGCACGAGGCTGGCATGACCTGTGTTTTGACAGGTATGAGGCAGCTCTGTTTCATGCGGCTACCACGGTGGCCTTTTTTGGAGCGCTCCTCATCAGTGAGCTGGTGCTACTGTCTAAGGCGGATGCAGCTCGTAGGGCACTGGAACTCGAAGATGTCTATGTCTCCAATGAGTGGGCTCAGTTGATGATACGGTCCTCAAAGGTGGATCAGCATGGCGTAGGCAGTGGTGTCAGACTGCTACGATGTTCCATTGCAGACATCTGTCCGGTTGGTGCCCTACAGGAGTTCCTTGCAATGCGTGGTATGCACCCTGGCCCGTTTTTCTGCCACCAGGATGGGTCTCCCCTCACCAATTTTCAATTTTGGAAGGTGACCGGTAAGGCACTGTCCACTGTTGGCCTCCCCGGGGCTCGTTACGGCACCCATTCATTTAGAATAGGAGCCGCTTCTACTCTGGCTGCGTTTGGGTACTCTGAGGCCGATATATGCCATATGGGGAGGTGGGGATCGAAGTGTTTTGAATTATATGTTCGCCCCCTTCAGGTGTGAGTACCAGTTAAGTCACTGTTCTATCTCTTTTATTTTACAGACCCTGTGTGTCGACGCACACCGGTGGCAGTATGGCTGGTGGGCCACAGCTATGTGCACTGGGCAGCGCAGTACGCTGCGGCGACAGAGTGGGGACCCCAGCTTGGACTACGTGCAGCCGCATGTATCAGGTGGTGTGGTAAGCGCGGAATGTTATGGCGGGAACTGTTGCCATTCCTTTTTTCCATTAGGGATGCTGAACCGCCTGATGTTCTGGTGCTGCACCTCGGGGGCAATGACTTGGGCCAGGTCACTGGCCTTTCTTTAAAACATACGATCTGCAGCGACCTGGCTTATTTACATTATGTGTGGCCTGCCACAACCCTGCTATGGTCGGACATCATACCGCATCACGCTTACAGGGGGGTATCAACCTCCAGGCCCTTGACCGCGCTCGTCGCTTGGTGAACAGGGCAGTGGCCCGGTTCTTTGCTGACAAGGGTTTGGGGCGGGTCATCCGACACCCCACCATTAGTCTCCAAAATTATGATCTTTATACAGGGGATGGGGTCCATCTGTCGCCCAGAGGTATGAACCTCTTTTTGGAAGATCTGCAAGCAGGCCTGTTGACCGAGCTGACGGTCTGGGGGGGGCGGTGAGTCTTTATTAAGCCTCCCCATGTGGCGGGTAGCACTGGTAAGGTAAATATTGATGACCCACAGGTATCCGGCAGGTTCGCAATTGACTGGCCAACACTAGATAGGTACAAGTTGTTTAACGTTGTCCGGTCAACGACGAACCAGGCAATGGGGTGATGGCACGAGCTCTTCAGCATGCATCACCCCGTGATTTTACGGATACACGTCAGAGGGTGGGGTCAGTAGATAGTTTATTGACTACGGTCAACAATTTGTTTGTTGTAAACAAACAAATTGATACAAATGGATACATTGTAGCCAATTGCCATTGGCAATTTTGGGAGGAACCTTACCAGTGTTACTACGGCCTGCTTGCCTTAAGAATTATAATTGGCTGAGTACCAATTGAAATTTATAATTCGGACTAGGGCATGAATCAATAAATGTGGCCCAATGCCGTTATCCACTTATACCGGTGTCTGAGTCCTTTTTTGGGGGGTGCGCCTGCAATGATAAGGGATACTTGTCAGTATTTATAAATCTAGAGAATCATTGGGTACCCAGTTTGTTTTACAGTTACTGTTCCTATTCTACCATGAAAGAGTGAATATTCACCAAGGTCTTCAAGATGTACTAGAAGTTTTTCAAAGTAGGAAAACTGGTGTTTTTAATACTGAATTGCTGAAGATACCTTAACAAATATAACATTGCCTCTTAGATGAATGGTATTAGCTCCACAATATTATCATCCACATCTTCAAAGTCAGGACATATATTTTGTTCATTTTTTGATGTAGAATGCAATATATTCAATCTATTTTTTACTGCATATTAGGAATAAATATTTTTAAAGGTAGATCATTAGTATATCATAGGATGATGATGTAGGCACTGTATTTTTATGTTGCTGTTAAAAGATCAAGTAAATTTGATGGACCTGAAATCAAAAATGTCAGATAAAAATTGGAGGAATAAATGGACAGGAAGAATTATGTGAAATTTATTAATCACAGTTAAAGAACATAATGTTAAAATGCTATGGAGATGGTATTTGATGCCAGTTCGGTTAAATATGGGGTCATATATACATATGTGGTGGGAATGCCATGCTATAACAGAGTATTGGAAGAAAATAGAAGCTGAAATTGCAAATATAATGAGAATTAATTTAAAGCTGACAAAAAGTGGTAATAACAGACTTAGAAGAGTTAAAATGGGATGTATATAAGAAAGACCTGTTATCCATTTTCTTATCTGTAGTGAGGCTACAAATTTCAAAAAACTGGAAAAAATAATATGATGTTAGAATTGGATAAATGGTATAAGGATTTATGTGAAATGGCACTGAACGATAAACTGATGGGAATTAAAATTTAAAAAAGGTATACTGAAAGAGGAGAAATTTTGGAGTATTTGGGAGCCTTTTGTGGAGTATTGTATATGTTAAAGGTAACAAACATGACAGACCAGCACCAGAAATAATGAGTTTTGGAAGAAATAAGAGAATAATTGATTATACTCATGTTGAATTCTAAGGACAACATACATAGCACAGGGTGAATTCTATTTAATTTTTAAGAATAATTTTCACTTTACATTTTTATCATTATATTTATAATAATTAAGTAAAGAGATTTAAAGGTTTCATGTATGATTTAAGAGAATGGTTATAATATCTGAAAAATGGATATCAGAGAAAAAAATTGATATAATATGAAATGAGTACACACACACACACACACACACACACACACACACACACACACACACACACACACACACACACACACACACACACACACACACATTTTTGTCCCCGCAACCCTCCCAAACCCAGGGGCCCAGGGAGAGGGGATCGAATCCACCACCCCCACACTCCGTTTTTAAAGAGAAGAAACCGCTTGGATTCTTCTCTGTAATAATAGGGTGTCCTGCAGGGGGATCCCCTCTCTGCCTGGTTCCCTGGGTTCGGGCGGGGGGGGGTTGGGGTTGGGGCGGCAATACACACACACACACACACACACACACACACACACACACACACACACACACACACACACACAACACTCTTGCCTTGCCAGGAATTTTTAATGTGTGTGTTGGCGGTTGGATTGATATTGTATGGTTGGTGGTGGTTGTGCACACCCAAAACCACCCCTAACCACCAACACACACTTTAAAAATGCCCGGCTGGCCGGGCACAAATATGCTAGTGTGTGTGTGTGTGTGTGTGTGTGTGTGTGTGTGTGTGTGTGTGTGTGTGTGTGTGTGTGTGTGTGTGTGTGTGTGTGTAATTCCTTAACAAGTGTTATTGGAGTAATATATGGAGGAGGAATCTTTTTCTACCAGGATCAACAAGCAGATTGAGGCAAAGTGAAAGAAGGTGAGAGAGCTGCTTTGCTGTACCCACACCCTAATAACGATATGGACACATAGTTTGGATTGAAAATTGGGCCACTTTTATTGAAATTCAAAATAGACCTACCTTAACAACGGTTAAGGATCAAATGGGCCAAAATAGCACTGGTAAGGGGCAAATCCAATTAGAACCCTAATTAAATGCTTCTCACAACTCGTTACTGCGGCAACAAGGTGTGAGCCTCTGTCAACAACCTGCTTCTGCGGAAGCGTGTTGTTGACCCAATCTGAATGTTATCCTATCTAAATAAGTAGGCTGGCCATACAAGTTTGGCTAACCTTGTCCTCCCTATGGCCAGCCAACTGGATTTGCCCTATTAAGTATTAATGCAGTTGCCCCTCACCAGTGCTATCTGCCACACAGGGAGGAGTAAACCACTCACCGCCCCACCAAGACCACATGCGCGGTCAACAGGCCATTCTACTGGGATGGTAGGCAGAGATCCATACCCTCAGCTGAAAAGTGCACTCCGTCACCGCGATACAGACTGCAGTCTTGTACGCGGATCAGGGGATGCAGGATCCCCATCCCCAAAGCGGTAGCCTACAGGTAACGGGCCACCGCCCTGGTGACCAACCTGCGGGCCCGGTCAACACCACGAGGATCAATACCTCCGTGTTAGGACAAGCGTTGGAATAAAGGTAAAGGGCCACTGCCCTGTTAACCGACCTGCGGGCTCGGTCAACACCACGGGGATCAATACCTCTCCAGTAGAACAAGCGTAGGCATAAAGGTAAAGGGCCACTGCCCCGTTGACCAACCCACGGGCTCGGTCAACACCACGGGGATCAATACCTCTCCAGCAGAACAAGCGTAGGCATAAAGGTAACGCGCCACTGCCCCGTTGACTGACCTGCGGGTCCGGTCAACTCTACAAGGATTAATACCCCCCCCCTGTAGGACACACGTGGTGCCATCTGGAACCTCATGATCAGCACCTGTGGCCAGTACTGACCTAGCCGAGTAATCGTGGTGGTGTACTACTGCCCCCGGGACCCGGTTGGCAATGTCCGAGCTACTCTCCTTTTAACCGACTGCCTGGCCCGGCAATACAAGAGGTGCACCTCTTCGTTAGCATGATAGAGGGATCCCTTGAGATCGTACTATCCGAACCTGTGGCCAGCAATGACCCAGTAGGCCGAGGTCCTGACGTCTGGCAAGGAGCAATTCCAATCCCGTGGTACGTGGTAAATCGAGCCCTCCCAGAGGAGACATGAACGTGGCAGGCGGACCGGGGTCCCAATGTGCCTTGGGAAGGGAGCAGCCCACGACCCCACCTTCCATGGGACCCGTACCACCTCAAATGCGCAACGGCACGGAGCCCCATATGCATGGGGAAAAGGCAGCATGATGGGCCGACCAATAGACACAGCAGCGACGAATGATCCCCACTTACACCGGTATGTTCGAGTGTCCATAGGCTGAAAGAGAAAAGGAGAGAACAGAACCAGCAAGGTGCTCCCTGTAACAACGGGCACACAGTCAAGCAAAAAACAGATGGATCCCATATGCCGGCTGCTATCATATGGTGCCCACACAGGAAAATTACATGCTACAACGGACTAGCACAAACCCAAGGCAGCAACAGCAGCCCGGAGCCCATTTAAATGACATTACGTCTGGGTTGGTGCTGGATCCCAGTGAAAAGAGAGACCCAGGTGAGGTGCTACATTGGACACCGGGGTAGTACAGGACCATAGCAGGCAAAGCGCTACAAAACACTGAGTAGGCCCCATGTGTATGTAGGCGAGCCTTACAGGTGAGGGTAGCCAAGGACAAACCCGCCCAAATAGCTGTACCACGCCAAACATCCACCTGTCCATGGGAGGGGGGGCAGGAGAGCTCTCAGCCTCCGGCGGTATCAGCTGAAAATTCGCAAACGGGATCAAGCATAACAATACCCTTATTAATGCCCTAAACCTGTCTGGCCCAAAACAGCACAATGAGGTGCAAGGAGCGTAAACAAACTGCATTACCAGGGCCAAAACCGTATGGACACAGGAAGTCATGGAGTTGAATAGTAAAGAAGCGTGTGCACGGGAGGCTGATATTCCCCCAGGTCAATATGTATTTATCTATATATTTATCATAAACTAGAGCGTGAAGGTAATAACAACCCATAGTCATAGCCGTGCTACTAAAATGATGGCATCCCCCGGAAAGACAGTGATGACTACGTAGTCTATAGAAACAATGGGCAACCTTCATCAACAAAATTGTTAGGGTAAAATGGCGGGCAAAATTGCTACTCCTTGCAGGTGCACTAACCCAATTGCTGAGTCCCCACCCATCTAGATACGTGCCACCCAGTGACCAAAGGCAGTCCAGTCTGGCCTCCCGTGTGGTGATGAAGTGGGAATGCAAGAATAGATCACCAGTAATCCAACCTGGAGTCCCTCAGGTTATAAAATCGTACCCAAATGAAGCTTCGCATCCTCGCAAAGACCCCATAGGTCATACTGGTTCACCTACACTGCAGGATGGTGGAGCAGAAGCTCCTCAAAGGTTACGGCCAAAGCCTTGCCTACCTCCCGAGGCCTGGCATGTGCAGTGCAACAACATCCTTGGCCTAGTGACACCAGGCATCCATGACAGCAAGCCTGAGCAGGCGCATTGAAAGGAGAAGGACCCAGAATCCCTCCCGAATGAAAACCCTGTTATTGGTCATCCCCCCTCCCCGTCTCCAGCTATGCAATCCATATAAATGATAGTCTCTGTAAGCTATACATCTACGCATGGCTGCCACAAATCCCCAAATGAAGCAACCTGCTTGCACCTGATAGTGAGATGAGGACCAGACTATGCCTGCAATGCAGAGCAGTGAGGTGCTAGGGAAAAGCAGTGACGAATAGGGAGGGGAGTCAAAGTGTGTGATTCTCCCCTGTATTGGCATATATAACCAATTTGACCTGTCCCATGGCAAATTAACTACATTGGATGCAATGCAATAGCGTAGGTCCCAGTGTAAACTATTCAAGACCGTTCCTAGCCAATTATGCGGCAGAATGGAAACATTCGCCATACTTGGGGAATGACACACACCCATCAGCCCACCCTATGTACAACAGTACCAACGACAAAGACAGAAAGATGTAGTCAGTTCAATGGCCGCTGCTCAAATGACCGTAGAATGACGATAGATCTAGCGTCAAGCCACATAGCAGCGCTAACCTGATGGGGAGGTGGAGAGCACCAGGCCATGCCCGCACCATAAACGGCATACCAATTCCGGATCATGTGGTAGCAATGCCCGGGCTGGTCAATGGATACCGTGGCATGAATCAAATAGGCCAGCAGCCAGAAGTGCCCTGCGCACAGTAACTCGCGGTGAAGGGCCAATTACTATCCCCGATGTGCTCCCCATACTATAATAAATGGCAGTTAACGGGGCCAATGGACCGAGCAGTTAACACCTGGATGGCCCCAATCATATCCCCGGCGGCCGGGGGTGATGATATCCCATAGCAATAAATACCAGCTATAGGGACACAATAAAAAAAATTGGGTGCGAGGGGAAGGGCAGCACCAGGAGTTACAGGGCAAGGCCCCGCTGTGAAGTCAATGTGAGAGGTAACCCATCGGGCCAGAAGCCATAATATGCACAAGGTGCCCTTAGGTCAAAGTGGCAGTGACCAGGCAAAAGTGTGCCATGCGCCCAAGTGACCACCATACTCACCAGATGCACCTGCAGCAACCGCCCCGGGCCGAGAGTTCAGCTGCCGCTAAGCGTCCGGGCTCGTGACTGGACTGGAGCCCACTGAACCAGACAACAGGAACACCTTCAGTGTCCAGAAATGATCGCCCTGGCCGAAGTGGGCCAGCCAGCCCCGGCGGCCCCGACTCGTTCTGGCAGTAAACGGGCTGGACCAGGTGGGGGGGCACCTCCAGGGGGCCCGACCAGCAGGCAAGGGTAAGGATGGCCCAGTGTCCCTGAAAGGCCCCACTGCTGGACCACGCCGGTCCAGGGCCTGGGGCGGCAGGCCTCAACACACCCGCCAGGGGTGCAGGCCATATTCATTTCTATTTAATTTCACATTTTTTTATTTATTAGTCATTTAATTCCAAGGGCTGCCCTCTCGAGGTGCCAACCCTGTTCCCATAGAGGAGCCCTTGGGGGATGGAGCCTCATCCTCCCGCTCTCCAAGCCTGGTGGGAACTGGATCCAATGAAGGCACAGTGGGGGCTGAACCCTCCATCTCTGGCCATGAAGCCAGATACCAAACCACTGAGCTAGAGCATGCCAAAGGGGCATGGGGTACCCGGGCCTCGGACCGCTGGCTTTGCTGGCCTCTCCGCCAGCAACGAACTACCCAACTGCTGAGCCACCACAGCCCCGAGCGGAGGAAGCAATATATGAGATGACTCATCGCATGCCAAGCGAGATGGTTCATGCCTTAAACCGTACAATGTACTCGGGTCTCGAACTGCTGACCTGCCATCCAAGCTCGGCATATTAACCACTAAGCCATGCAGGGGTAGCACAGCGGCCTAAAAAGAAGAAGAAGGGCCGAGGCCCCCATTCAATGGGAGGGCCGACCCGCTCTCGGGCCACGGCTCAACGCCATGGCAATAAGGCCGCTCAAGTGGCGGCCCCACAGGGCTGACCGCCGCTCAAGGGGGTTGCGGCACTGCTGCGTGTAGGGGATCGCGGGGCAGGGAGCATGTAAACCGGGTGGTGGCCCGGTAGGGCCCGAGTGCCACTCGGCCCGCAGAGCTCGAGTGGCGGGGAAGAATTGGCTGGGGAAGTGTAGGGATCCACCTCGACCCCAGCTCCGCAAAATGAGCCGCCCGGGCAGAGGGGAAAATTGGCCGGGAAAGGGGAGGAATCCACCCCAACCCCGGCTCAGTGGAATAAGCCCCCACCCCAGAGAGGAAAAATGGCCAGGGAAGGGGAGGAACCCACCCGTATCCCAGCTCCGAAAATGAGCTCCCTCCTCGGAGCCACAGAAAACTTGCTTTCCATGCACAGTGTCTCTAGGTGACTACTTGGCATCTCCAGTTAGAAACCCTAGAAAGAGACTGCCAGCCAGGGTCAACAGCCTAAATAGGCCAATGATCTGACTCAGTATAGAGTACAGTAGTTCCATATGTCCGTATATGGAAGAGAAGCAGAAGCAGGATACATATGGGAGGCTTGAAGCCAACACTCTCCAGAATGAGCAACATCAAAGTGCTGGGCGGGAGAATGTGATCAGTACATATAGGCCACCTATAACTCCAAGTCCATCTGGGTAACACAAAAGGTGTAACAATGTAGCCCAAACATTATGTAGACATGATCTGTGTTAGCAATAACATGGCAACACCTTGCATTGCAATAACATTTTGCCTGCCTCCTTCCTTGAAGTTGGCAAATAGGTCTTGCCCTCTCCAGCTGTTACTCATGGAGCAGACACACAGCTATCAAAAGCAAGGAAGTATTAAACTTTCCCACATACTGAACCTCTAATCTGTGGCAAAGAAATCACCTTCAATTATAGTGATGTTAAATGTGTGGCATGTTCATCCAGATCAAAGAAGCTGGAAGATCAACCAACCATTAGCTATGGAACTGCTGGATAGCTCAGTGATTTAAATATCAGAGCGTAGGACAAGGCCCTTCCCCATGCAGGCAAATGAAGAAAAAATCCTTGTTCCTCTACAAAGGGGCATGAAATGTTTAATTATACTTCCCCTCTCCCTTGCCAGTCATTATAGTGTGGTTTTTTTCTTGTTTACTTCTTTGATCACCAATTGAAACCACAGCTGACAGCCACAATTTGATTGGCAACACACACACACATGCCCCTTTTTATGGACCCAGCACTATAATGATAATCAAGAGGGGGAAATTTACACCTTGCCCACTAGTCTGTAGAGGAGCAAGGAAAGTGTAATGTGAAAACATTCAGTATGCTGATAGAGCTTGTTAGCTCTCCCATCATTCTGGATGCTGACAAGGAAGCAGCCTTTGAAGCTGCTGCCTCTTGTACATGGTGTCCAAAATGTTGTCCACAGCAGGGTTTCTCAACCTTGGGCTTCCAGGTGTTCTTGGGCTTCAATGTCCAGTAACCCAAGTCAGCATACCTACTGATCAGGGCTTCTGGGAATTGAAATCAAGACAATGGGGGGTGGGGGGCAAGGTTGAGAAACCCTGGTCCAGCGGTTATTGGGATGCCATAAATTTGAGCCATTTAAAAAAGCCTGGACAGATCCCCCAAGAGCTTGAAACAGCACACTAAGCACTCATTTAGATGGACACTTACCCTGATTAGGTCAGAGGAAAGAAGAAGGAGTTGTTTAATTTTAGAAGAAGACTAATGATTTTGAAGGCCAATTGAAGGTGCAACCAAACAGTAATAAAATATTACATCTGATTGCACTGGGAAGAGTCAATTCATTGGGAGTGTTTTCCCTTAAAATGAACTTTCCCTGCATAGAGAAATTGCTCCAGCCCAGTTCTTTTTTAAATATATATATATTTATTTCTTTATTAAAAAGACAACAAAAATTAGAATATCACATTAATAGCTATTACAATAGCAAAGTATACGTATATATTTTTATATTAAGAAAATACATGTCTCTGTGCTCCCCACCACCAACTTCATACCTGTCAAGTATCCTGTATTGGCCGGGAAATACCATTTTTTGACCCTCTTGCCTGCTCTTTCCCACCGTCATCCCATATTGGAGCGGCCAGAAAAGGGGTTGCTATGCATGCACGCTCATCAGTGGCAGCAGTGTGCATGTGCGAAGGGATTGTGTGCATGCATGAAGGGGTTGTGTGCATGTGCGAAGGGGTTGTGTGCATGAGCAAAGGGGATGCTGCACATGCGTGAAAGAATTGCTGTGCATGCACACCCGTGCCCGGAGAATTTCCCGCATTTTCACAGGCAACACTTGACAGGTAGGCAACTTCCCAAAAAGTTATGTATTCCTGTCCCAGTTTTTTCTTTTCACTTTAATTAAGACATGCTCTATAATTTCTCCCCAAATCTCTTTGAAGTTGTTTCTTTTTGTTAATCCTTTCTTAAACTTTAATTCACATGTCAGTCTGTCATTCATCGCATTGTCCAGTTGCTCCAGCCCAATTCTAAAAAAGGAATAGCCCTAGATCGCAAAAGTCCAAACTGGTCATGGAGCAAGGTCAAGCTGGTTCGTGATCTCCTGCCTGTCATATGATCACCAGAACAATGACTCGCACCAGACCATGTCACAAGCAGACCAAAATACAAACCAGACTTCTACCTGATCGCACATTGAGTTTCAAATATGAGTATATATTGTGCAGAGCTTCAATATTATGCACTATTTCTTGACAAGTATAATAAAAACATAGCTCTTTATGTTATGCTGAATAGAGTAGTTTATTTTTCACAATGATAATGTGCAGTAATAAATGTATCTTGTTAGTAAACAAATGTTCACTTCTTATTCCCTCTTACATAAATAATAAGGGAATTATCTTGTCTATATTGGTTCTATACAGTTTTCTGAATTCCAATGAGGTTTATATAGAGCCTAATTTCATACATGTTATTAGGTTTTTCCTAATGCCCGCTTACATTATTTTAGGAGCGATTATATAAAGCAAATAAAAAATGCAACCAGGTAAAAATTGAGGCTTCTCCAGATTTCTTCAGGATAGATAAAAAAACCTTGATAAAAGGAGAAATAGTTCTCCAGTCAAGCCAAAACTTTAATGTAGCAATGAAGATTCAGATGAAAGGGGAGAGGGAATTGCAAAAAATGCAAAATGTAGATGTAATATTGGATCAAATGAATCCATGAAACAATATTACAGTAGTTACAAGTTAAAGCAGAAGGACAATGGTGAACATAATTTTCATGGAAAGTCATTTTTGATATGTTACTTGCAAAAAGATTATATCTGGGAGATCTTTTCTAAGAGCTGATTTCAGTTAGTCATTTTGGACTTTTTGGATGTGCTAAAAATTGCTCCCAAAGAGATAAGTAGAAATGTAACCTACGGGTGGGGGGGGGGGGGCTAAGATGGTGCCTGAGTAACACGTACTTAGATCTGTGTCTGCTTTGAATGGGGTATTAAATGTGAATTACTATCAAAACCACAGTATAAACTCTCGGAAAAGTGTTATTCGGAGCCTTGGATATATCTCCAGTTCTTGTGAGTTGCATCGAAGTCGGAGTTCAAAGAACGGATGGTGAGTGAGGTGCGGTGCAGGCCATGCCAAACGAGCTGTCCAGGGTCGAACGGGTCTCTGGTGCTTTTCTTTTTTAAAAAAAAAAGGCTCCAAAGGAAAAAAAGAAGTTAATCAAGTGTTGGCGGTGGAGGATGAGAATCCCTGGAGTGGAGTTGGCAGGTGCCTAAAGGAGGTTATGTAAGTGTCAAAAAGAAATTGGATGCAGTAGTTTGTAAGTGGAAGAGAAAGGACGGGAAGGAGTAATGGCGGCGAGTGAAAACGGAATCGAAACTTAAGAGTTGGGAAGAAATTCAGGAAGGTAATGGATGGATAAGATTGGAGAGTTGGAATAGACTGAAGGAGGGAAAGTGAGAAGAAGAGGGAAGGGAGAGAGGATGAAAAAAGAAGAAGGAAAAGGAAGGTAAGAAGAACGGAAAACAGAAGCTGGTTTTTGAAGAGTGTGGCCAGAGGAGGAGGGAAGACGGCTCTCATCTGGAAACCGCTGCCGCAGTTTGGAATGCTACGGATTTAATAGAGATCTTTTTAATTTTTAGAACTGAGTAGTTTAACCTTTTGACTGAGACTGTTTTTTTCTTCTTCTTCTTCTTGGTATATCATCTCCTGGATTACCATGTTGGAATATTGTTATCAGAGACATGGGGGGAGGAAAATGCCTCACAGGGGCTTCATTGGGCACCCAGAACTTCTTGGGAACACCCGGCAGGGCAGACCAGAGATCCTGCGACCTGCTGCTCTATAAGCATACTTCCCCCTAGCCCGATTCCTTGGGGAACAGGGTAAGAAAAGCCTTCTGTGTGTGGCAGGTAATTTTATTCCGTGGCTAAAGCTAAGATTCCAAATACTGCTTACTCTTCCCTTCCCTTAGACAGAGCAATCCCCTCTCACCTCTATCTTCTGGCTGGGCAATGAGGACCGTTGAAGTTCCTTCTGGTTGCTCTGCTTGGTTTCCAAGCTGCTTCCTCACATAAAAGGCAGGCACTCAAACTACAGGCTTTTGTAGTTTTATTGTCAGAAATACAGTTACAAATCTTACTTACATAAAAACAAAGAAATAAACATAGAAATATATCTTCCCAAATTTTCTAGCAGGTACCTTCTTAATTGGTAGGGGCTGAAGAGCCCCACATAGCTTTCTTCTAATCCCGAAGAGACATCTTGCCTATGAAGTGGCTGAGAGCCAAGGGCTTCTCCCTTGGTCTCAGGAGTGTGCTTGCTTCACTGCTCAAACAGTGCTCTTTTTATAATAAAAAGAGAGCTTAGGAATGTTATGACCTAATAATGATCTCATTGCCATACACCTGTGTTCCCTTGAGAAATGAGACAAGTGTACGTGCTATGTGACATCTAGCCCCCATCTGTGCATTCTTGAGATGACTCAATCTGCAGGTGTCAGGAGGTAATTAGTTTGACTGACAGGAGGGGGGCTCCCCTCCCTTGGGATAGCAGGTGTTCAAGGAATTTGTCCAAGACTGGTAAACACATTCCTTATCTTATCTTTTGGCGTCAGCATGTCCGATCAGTGGGTGAAGGAATGCTAGCACCTGAACTTTCTAACACCTGCTAATTGGCATTACATCACAGAATAGAAATCTAACTGGACATTTCTACTCCACACAATTAAAATTAATGAGAATAAATGTCTTCCTTTTTAATTTGCCCATCACAATTGTTACTTCTTATTTTGCACTCTCTTCACCTCCTGTGGAAGTTTGTTTTGCTTTGGAAAACTTAACTGTGTTACTTCAGTTCTGTGCCTCTCTCCCTGAAGCCTATTACTCCAACTGGGATATTTTAAGATTGGAATACAAAAATTGTGATGATGATGATGATGATGATGATGATGATGATGATGATGATGATGATGATGATGATGATGATGATGATGATGATTATTATTATTATTATTATTATTATTATTATTATTATTATTATTATTATTATTATTATTATTATTATTATTATTATTATTATTATTATTATTATTATTATTATTATTATTATTATTATTATTATTATTATTTCTTCTGTCTCCATTTGTTTCTATCATCATTGTGCCCATTTTTCCCCTCCTCTTTTGGATGATTTTGGATTAATTGTGATTACAGAAACTGGATGGTTTTTTCTTCTCCTTATTGGATTACAGTTATAACATTTGGATTATAATAATAAGAAGAATTGGGTTACAATAACAAAATAACTGTTCTGGATTGGTCTTGATAAAACTGATATATTAATAACAATAATAAAAATATTAATTGGACAAATTAGAGTGTACCTGAACATAAGTACCTTTTATCTTTTGGATTATAAATTAAGAAAACTACAGAAGAAGAAGAGAGAGAAGAGAAAGGAAAAGAAGAGAAGAAGATAGATTTGGAAGAATTTGGATTAAGAGATAATTGCTTTGAAATATAAATAACTATAGTGTTTTTATTCTAAAAGTGTGGGGAGGGGATTTTGGACAAGAAGAAGGATGACAAAGCAAAGAGGGAGGAGGGGGAAAGGTGGGAGAAGATGATCCCATGGTGAAACCAAAAAAAAACAGAAGGGAAAAAAGATAAGGAAAAGAAAGATGCCAGAGAAAGGGCAAATAGTTCACCAGTACAATTTGACGAGGTTGTTATGATGACTGAATTGGGAAAATTGGGTAATAAATTGGAGAGGATGGAAGCACATATGCAACAAAGTGAGAAAACAAGAGCTGAATCTCATAGAAATCTTGTTACGATGTTTAATGAATTTGTTCAGAAAGCAAATACTAATTTTGATAATATGGAAAAAGCTATTGTATCCACTCAAGAAAATGTGAAATTGGTTCAAAGAGAGGTAAAGGAAACTCAGAAAAAAAGAATATGAATATTTAATATTAAGATGGAAGTACAGGAGAAGAGAGTGGATAGGATAGAAGAGGCCATGAGAAAGCAAAATTTGGTTATTAGAAAATTGTCAGAGAAAAAGCCAGATCAGTTGAAGATTGGATTGGTTGAATAATCTCAATACAGGCAAAAAATTTGTGGCTGAAGACATAGTTAATGTATTTCGATTGGGGTCAAAAAGGATGGGTAAAGTTCACAATGTTTTGGTAAAGTTTTCAAATGTTGGTGACAAATTGAAGGTGATGGCTCATATAAAACAAATGGGATCTGGTGTCTTAAAAATTGATGGAGATGATGTGGAAGTTTATAATGATATTTCTATTGAGGAACGAAATTGGAGATATAAAATGAAACCTGCAACGAAAATTCTTCAGGATCAAGGGATTAATTATTATTGGAGGTTTCTGTTGCAGGTGAGGTTTTTTAATGCAAAAAAATGCACACAATTGATTTGGGAATGGATCCTTTGGAATATTTTCGAATGATTGGTCTAATTAGAGGAGTTACACAGGAATGGTCATCTTTGAGGCTAGCATTGATGGAGATAGGAGCTATTGAGAAGGTGCAGAGTGAAGAAGAAACTGGAGGTGAAGCAGGAGGGAGGAGCCTTGGGGAAATGAGTGTGGTTGAAGTGACAGAGTCTGATGAGGGATGAATATTTATAATTAAATAGTGACATGGATAATCAGGTGAAATTAGTATAGAGAGTGCTTGAGCACATAGTGGATATTTAGGCCCCGTCTCTCTTTGGATTTTTTTTTTTTTTGCAGAGGCAGCTTTTTGAAAAAGAAAGTAGAGGGGTGTTGAAGGACAGATTTTTATTCTTAGTTTTGTTATAGTTTTATTGTTTTATGAAGTTTGGGTTAATTTGGGTTAAAGGGGATAGATTGTTTAGTTAAATGCCCTGCCTATGAGGATCATGACAGAATTGAGAGATTTTATGTAAGAAAGTTTCCATGAAGGTTATTAAGATATTAACATGGAATGTGAAAGGTACTGGCTCTCAAGTCAAATGCAAAAGATTGGAATCAGCTCTTAGAAAAGATCGCCCAGATATAATCTTTTTGCAAGTAACATATCAAAAATCGGAAGACACAAATAAATTATTTTTAGGTTGGACACAAATTTATGAAAAAGCATACGGTACATCAAATGCAAGAGGGGTCGTGATATTAATTTCAACTAGATTAGGTTTTACTATGACAAAAAGTATTTCCGACCCAGAAGGTAGATTTTTGATTGTAAAAGGTATACTAGATGAAGAAGAAATAACCCTTGTGAATATATATGCTCCAAATAAACAACAAGATAATTTTTTAGATAAAGTATATCAAATTTTGATAAAAGAAATGATGATAAAAATGATAGTAGCAGGTGATTTTAATTTGAAAAGGTCTAATATGGATTGCACTAATGTGGTAAGAGATAGAACAGGATTAAAAATGAAAATATTAGATAATTGGATTAAATTTTTAGGATTAAAAGATGTGTGGAGAGAATTTAAAGGTTCAGAAAGAACTTATACATACTTTTTGCAAGTTCACAACTCATATTCTAGAATAGATTATTTTTTGTTACAGATAGCATACTTAAGAATATAGAAGAAATTGATGTTGGAATTTTTAAAGAGTCAGATCTGATCTGAAAATGTTTAGTGATTCCAAAAATAAGATAAATATAGAAATGATCTGGAATCAATATTGGCAATGGAATGATACAGGCAAAGTGACATATAATGTAGTGTGGAATGCCATGAAGTCAGTTTTTAGAGGAGAATGTATTAAATTAAATAGTATAAGGAATAAACAATTAAAGGATAAATATGAGAAAATTGAAAAAGAAATTAAACAGCTTCAGGAGGAGCATATAAGAACAGGAAAGAAGAAGATTCTTGAAAATATACAGAGATTAAAAAGGGAGTTAATAGGTAAAGATATAGAGAAAGTTTTAAAAGATTTGATATATTTAAAAAGAGAATATTTTGAATATAGCAATAAAAACTCAAAGTTATTAGCTAGAGCAGGGAAAGAAAAGAGAATTAAAAGAGAAATAGGTGTTTTGATAAATCAACAAGGAGTGAAATGTAATAAAACAAAGGAGAGGGTTGATATAATAAAAGGATTCTATCAAAACTTATATTCCAAGAAAAATATAAAAGTAGAAAGGTTAAGGGAATATTTGGAAAATTGGAAGGGAATTAAAGTTAGAGAAGAACACAAAGATAGAATGGAAGCCTTAATAACAAAGAAAGAGATCAAAGAGGTGATACAGAGGTTGAAAGTGAATAAAGTGCCAGGTGAGGATGGAGTAACTGCGGAATTTTATAAAGAATTTAAAGATCTGGTAATTCCAAGACTTCTGAAGCTGTTTAATTATATATTAGATGGAGGATTATTACCGACTTCATGGTATAGATCAGTAATTGCCTTGATTCCCAAACCGGGAAAAGATCTAGAGAAGATAGAATCATATAGACCAATTTCATTAATAAATCAGGACGCTAAAATTTTTACCGCAATATTGGCAAACAGGTTAAATGAATTCATGAAAGAATATATAAATAAAGATCAAGTTGGGTTTCTGATGGGTAGATACATGGCAGACCTTACAAGGAGAGTGGATATAGCGGAGCAAAATAAGGAAAAGATTGGATTATTATCTTTGGATATATATATTTTTATTAATTTTTTTACAGAGAAAGAAACAATTCATTACACTAAATACTATTATACAATTATAATACATATTACAACTAAAACTGAGGGGGGGGAGGGTGTTTCCATTGGGGACATCAGCAGAAACTCTTGATTCAATATATTCAATATATTATAATTCTCTTTCCCAGAAAAGAAGCATATCTTGGCTAAGTTGCACCCCTTTTTTTACCTATTAGGGCATAATCAACAAAACATTTCCATATTTCCCAAAAGGATATTTTGGTTGGTAACCCTTTTCTTTGTCGTATTTGCATAGTTAATTTTTCATTGAGTGCCAATTGCCACACTTCAACATACCATCTCTTCTTGTTAATATTTCCCTCCCTTTTCCACTCTTTGGCAATCACTTGTCTTATGACCAACAGTAAAGTTAACAGTAATTCATTTTTGCCTTCTTCCAAGTTTAACTTATCTGTTTCCCCTAGTATTGCAAGCTTTGGAACTAACACAATTGGTACTCCGAGTTATCTTTGGATATTTTTAAAGCTTTTGACTCCTTGCAGTGGGTTACAATTAAATAAATTATAAGAAATTTTGGGTTTGGCACGAAATTTATCAATTTAATTGATCAGTTATATCAAAAAGGCATAACTAGAGTGAAAGTGAATGAGATATTTACAAATGATATAAAACTAGCAGCTGATACTAGACAAGGGTGTCTATTATCACCGATATTATTTGTGATGGCTATGGAATTATTAGCGTTATTTATAAGAGAAGATAAAAAGATTGAATGAATAGAAGGAATAAAAATTAGTTTGTATGCAGATGATACGATGATTATAATGAAAAATCCGGTAAAAGCAATGGAGCAAATTCAGGTACATCTGAGGAATTTGAGGAAATGACAGGATTAAAAGTGAACTGGGATAATCAGAGGCAATTTTTTGTTACGTAGGTGAAGAAGAACAAAAAAAGATAAAGGAAAGATATAATATACAAATTAAAAATAGTGTTAAATATTTAGGAATAAATATTACAAATAAAATTGAAGAACTTAAGAAACTGAATTATGATAAACAAAGAACAGAAATTAAAGAAAAAATAAAACAACACAGTAAATTGAATTGGTCCTGGTTTGGTGGGTTGCATTATGTAAGATGAAGTTATTGGCAAAAATATTTTTTTTGTTTGATGTTCTTCCGATTCAATTAAAGGAAAAAGATATAAAGAGCTTTCAGAGTATGTTAAATACCTATTGTAGTGGAGGGGAAAGACCAAGAATTACAAAGCGTTTATGGTATGTACCGTAAAAAGAAGGCGGTTTGGGTCTTCTGAATATTAAACATTATTAAATATCATTTCAATTAAAAAATATTGCAAAGATTATAGCAAAGTCTGAGGTTATCTGGGATGAGATAGAGATAAAAGAATTACAACAAAATGGTAACGCATTTTTTTTTTTGATAAGGAGTTAAAGATAAAGACAAATAATCAGTTGACAAAAGCAATGCTAGATGTTTGGAAAAATATTAAGGGGAAACTTGCACCAGAAGTATCTCCTATAATGGATATGGAAGATATAAAGATGTTTCCTGTAAAAGTAGATAAAAGAATAAAGGACATACTTTTGAGAAAGGATGTGTTTCTGTTAAAAGATTGGATAAAGATGTGCGATAAACTTGAACTAAGAGTTGAAGTGTTCAAACAGATGAAATTGAATTGGTTACAAGTAATTTTGGTAAATAAATGGGGGCACAGATATTAACCTGAGCTTAATTTACATAGGGATAAAACAGAATTTGAAGAGATAATTTGTAAAATAAGAAAAGGAGAAATGGGGAAAAAAGGGTTAGTAAGTAAAAAATACAAAATTTTAAATAAGGATGAAAATTCACAAAATGTTTTGAGAATATTATGGGAGGAGGATTTAAATATAAGAATTCCTGAATTGCATTTGAAAAATAAATGGAAGAGAAGAATTATGAGAAGTCTCTCAATTAGATTAAAGGAGCATAATTATAAAATATTATGGACGTGGTACTTGACTCCGATTAAATTACATTGAATGGACAACAGCAAAACGAGAAATTGTTGGAGATGTAAAAGCAATCTTGGAACATATGAACATATGTGGTGGAGCTGTAAAGTGATAAACACTTTTTGGAAATTAATTGAAAAAGAAATATCAGAGATCTTTAAAGTTGATTTTAAACTGAAGTCAAGTATCGCCTTATTGACAGAATTGGATAATATAAATATGAATATAAATGAAAAAGAATTGTTATCCATAATGTTAACAGCAGCAAGATTATGTATAGCAAGAAAGTGGAAAAGTGATTTAGTGTTGAAAATGGATGAATGGTATAAGGAAATGTGGGAAATTGCCTTGAATGATAAATTAACATGTGAATTGAATGTGAAGAAAGGTATCTTGAAAGAGAACAAGTTCTGGGAAATATGGAGGCCATTTGTGGAGCATGTTTTAATATGGAATAAAGGAGACAAACCAGTACCTCAGCATATGAGTTTCTGGAAAGATTGAACTAGAAATTTGATCCTCATGGCTTGTATATATCACTGGGTGTTATAAATTTTATTTTGTAATATATTAGATTGAACCTTATAAATTTTTGGAATGTTAAATACATAATTAAAAATAATGAAATAATGAAAACATAACTGTTGATAAATGATACATTAGTATAGATATTCATGAAAAGACATAAGTTGTGGGGTATATGTTGTAAGAAGGTATGATATAAATGAGGTTCAAGAATTGGTATTGTTCGCAATGCCATTATAATAGAGTATAAGTAATTCAATGTATTAATTGGTTTTTTGTTGTTTATGTATTCTTTTTCTTTCTTTTATATTTGTATTGTTTATTATATTTTTGCTATTTTATAAAAATTAATAAAATTATTTTTTAAAAAAGAAATGTAACCTAAACTATGGTAAAACCTCCTCCCCTTTGACACCATTTTCCTCAATAACAGCAACAGCAACAGCAACAGCAACAGCAACAACAACAACAACAACAACAACAACAACAACAACAACAACAACAACAACAATAACAACAACATGTCAGAAATTATTCTGCGTTGAACAGATTTTTGCTAGAGGAACTCCACTCAGGGGATGCCCGAATGAGGCTCCTTTCATGTCCCCAAGATCTTTTCCCACCTAAGCGATCCTTTGTTTATCTACTTGCAATTTCTTGCTTTCGAACTGCTAGGTTGGCGGGAGCTGGGACAGAGACTGGTGCTTAAACTGTCATGCAGTACCCAGGTCTCGAACTGCTGACTTGCTGGCAAGGTGAGCTTATTAACCACTGAGCAGCCCCTTTTCCCTCAATCAAAATAATTTTGACTCTGGGGTCTTCATCTTCATTACTGTTGCCTCCATGCACTTTGTTACTGCATGCCTCACCACTGGCTGATGGAGGAAGATAGTTGTTTGGGCTCCTTGGGCTCCTGGCTCTTATTTAAATTAAATATTTTCCACTCATATTTCATATAGTAAAACCATGGATAACGACCGAATTGCATAATACTAAAATTGGATAGTGACTTGATATTTTTTTTGGGGGGGGGGGGATGCATCGGCTAACATTATTTTAGCGTTATACGATGCATCGTTTTTCTGCGCTCACTCACCACTGCTGCGGGCAGGGAGTTGGTCAAGCGTTTGACTGGCTCCCTGCCTGGAGTGGCAGCGAGTGAGCACAGATCCACCCACCACCACTGTCACCTCTGGGGGAGTCAGGCGACCCAATCCACGCTGTTTCCAATGTCCTCTGATCTTCCCAGGTGCTGCTGCAAGGCAAAATGCAGGGGGGAACTCCTTCTTCAGCTGCAGGTTTTGCCTTGCAGCAGCACCTGGGAAGGATGGGGGCATCAGAAACAGTATGGATCGTGTCCCCCCGACCTTCCCAGAGGTGGCAGGGGTGGCGGAGAGTCCAAAATGGGCGGGGGGAAATTCTGTCCACAGAATCCATCACTTTTTCTTCTTCTCAGTTAAGTTAAAATATTCTTAGACTTAGAAAGACAAACTTTAATGGAGAGATTCTCACTTTTAAAAATAATTAGTTACTGTTACACTTCCAACGTTCCAAGTAATTATTCACTTTCTTGCTAGGGAAGATAACAGCATTCCATGCACTCTAGCATCTAGTCATGCCATGACCACAGAAACCTCTGCAGACACAGACAGTACTGGCTCTTTGGCTATAAATGGAGATGGGCACCGAACCCTAGAGTCGAATACAACTGGCTTTCGAACAAGGGAGACCTTTTACTTAAATAAATGGGAGGTTGAATTCTGTGTATAAAGATGTGATCTTGAAGAAGAAGTGATCTTGAATCACGAAAACTTTCACAAAGATTGATTTATTTTTAAGTGAACCAAGAAAGGTATTGCCTTCTTCCTGCATTTGTTTTGTGTATGGATCACACGGCTGTCTTTGTTTGTCTATAGAATTCTGAGTGTTGCATATGCAATGCTCTCTGAATATGTGAATCTACTGGCCTGTCTCCCACACATGTATTGTTTTTTGTTTGTTTGTGAAGAATTTATTTCTTGCTGATGAAGATATTCAGAATTGGTGACAGAGTGGTGGTGGTGGTGAGGAATTGTATGTCATTTCCACTCATCTCTAAGGATGATCTAGCCTAATTGCTAGTCCAGCTGTCATTTGTGAAATGTTTTGCTCCACCAGGAGGATGTCTTGGGTCACTCATCATTTCCTTCATAATGTCTTTTTTCTCCAAGGGAAGGGAAGGCAATCTTCCTAAGGTAATGATAAGGAGGACCTTCCCAATGGGGAGCAGTTTTCTTCACAAAATCAAGAAATGTGTCGCTCTCCACTCTAAAAAATAGAAGCTCCAGATGAGTAATGTAAAAAGAGAGGGAACTAGGATAATACAGCGGATATGGACACATTTCAAAATGCTAACCAAAGCAGCCTGACTCTGCCTAATTAATATGAGATGTTGGACTGAAGTGTAATGTCCTGGTCCCGCTGACCCCAGCTGATTTGTTTCAGGAGAACAAATCACTTCAACCTCTATTTTTTCCCTTTCCTCTTCTTCTTTTGAATAAAAGCAAGATTTAAAGATATTTTGTACACAGTTAGTTACTTAGCTACCTTTCTTCCCATAGCAAATCCAAGGCGGTTCATAAAAAAATGGACAGTGATAACTAGTTTAAAGTACTATACAAAAGTATGTTTAAAAGCAATTATACATTAATCAATATTAAAACCCAGATTAAAAACATTTTTTAAATTTTAATACATTTTTGTTAGCATTTAAAAATATCAAAATTTCATAAATAAACTGTTCACTAGACCCCTTCTTATTATTTAAAAGACTGCCTAAAAAGGAAGGTCTTTGTCTGAGAATGAAAAAAACAGGGTGTAGGTTTCCATACTATACTTATAATATTAGCTCCTACATGTTAATATACTTAATATAGGGTCTATACTTGCATGATACTACCCTAATGGCAGAAAGTGAAGAAGACCTAAAGAGCCGATTGATGGTGGTGAAAGAGGAGAGTGCAAAAGCTGGCCTGAAGCTCAACAACAAAAACACCCCAAGATCATGGCATCTAGCCCCATCACTCCCTGGCAAATAGAAGAGGAAGAAATTAAAGCAGGGACAGACTTTACCTTCTTGGGATCTAATATCACTGCAGATGGTGACTGCAGCCATGAAATAAAAATATGCTTGCTTCTTGGGAGGCAAGCTATGAGAAACCTACGCAACATAATAAAGAGTAGAAACATCACCCTGCCAACAAAAGTCCACATAGTTAAAGCAATTGTCTTCTCAGTAGTAATATATGTCTGTGAGAGCTGGACCATAAGGAAGGCTGAGTGTAGAATAGATGCCTTTGAACTGTGGTGTTAGAGGAGGTTCTTGAGAGTCCTTTGGACTGCAAGGAGATCAAATCAGTCAATCCTGAAGGAAATCAACCCTGGCTGCTCTTTGGAAGGACAAATACTGGAGTTGAAGCTCAAGTACTTTGGCCACCAAATGAGAAGAGAGGACTCACTGGAGGCTCTGATGCTAGGAAAGACTGAAGGCAAATGGAGAAGGGGGTGGCAGAGGATGAGATGGGGCAGCAAAGGGTCGGACTCAACTGTGCATCTGAACAACAATACTTGCATGTTACATTTCTAGTTCAGAAATCAATTATTACTGTGTGAGTGGTTTGAATGTATATAACTGTTTGGTTTGGGAAAGCTTGAGGAAAACTGTCACCAGGTGGATTTCCAACTATGTTTTTTCCCCTTTCTTTTGTGTGGTGGCATCAGCTACTTTGCTCTGGGAAAATCTGTTTGTTTCCTTTTAAATGGGAACTGCTGCTCCTGATTTCAACAGTTGCTGCTGCACCAGCGGAATCCATACAATAATGTAATTGCATTATGATGAGTATCCTTTCTCCTCCTTGTTGGCCACATAAGCTGGATCAACATGATCAGTTGGACTTTGGAGATTGTTCTCATACCTTTCTATTTTTTCTTGGACAAGTAGTTTCTCTCTCTATCTATCTCTTTCTGTCTCTGTCACTCTTACCCCCACTCTCTCTGTTTCACTGTTGTTCATTGTTGTCCTCTGCAATCTCTGTGGTTAAATATACTTCTTGCTGTGGAACATCAACATTGTCAAGAACATAGCTCAGTATCATAATGGCCTATTAGAATGTTAATGTTTCCTTCCACTGGTGTGTGCTGTTCTTTGTTTACAGCCACTTTTGTATATCTAGCATATTTGTTTCTCCACCTTTTCCTCTCATTTTGGATTATAAATCCTAACTGTAAGCATTTTGATTCAACTTCTCAAATGCAGCCTTAGCTGATACTTTTGAACATGCCTCTCTTTTCTTCTTCTTCCAATTACTTCTCTGTCTTTCACTCATTCTCACTCAAAACTGCATTCTTTAAACAGCTATCTATTGGGAGAAGACTAATGAGCATATGTTTTCAATGCTCAGTTTCTAATTAGACCAAAATGAGAAATGCATTCTAATTAAAACTCAGTGAAAGAAGCACAGTGAGCAACAGGTTTCCAATACAATTTTGGAAGAAAGAAAATATTGTCTCTGTCACCATTATTAAACACATGGGAACCGTCCCCTGAGATCCAAAGTGTTGCACAGCAGTTTCCACCAATGGCTTCTGCTAGGGTATATTACATTAACTGCAGAATCCAACAGTTCTGGATATATTTATGTACATCTATATTTCTGTCTAAGAAACAGGCTCAGAATTGCTCTTCAAGCAATGGGCAAAATCCTGTTCATGCCAGCATAAAATAGAGCTGTGCTGGCATAAATGTGCCAGGTGCTATGCCCAGAAACATCGAATTGCATTATGCAATTGAGAAATCAGTTACATGTTGCCTGGGACAGCCAATCACACAGTGCCCCAGCAGAAATCCTTTTGTGGATCACACTGTTGACTTGGTGGTAGTACAGTTATTGGGGGTAGAACCTCAAACTGTGCATGTACAGTTGCACAACAGGACTTGGGCAACAATTTCCAAACTAATTTTTTACCTGTCTTTGTGATGGTGATCTTGTGAGTCTAAAATCTGTGTATAGGGCACTGTGAGTCAGACATGGAGAAGAAAAAATGTAGTCTCTATTCTCATGAGAATAGCAATAATATTTTCATTTCATCCTACTGTGGATTAGCAGAGTGTAAAATTTCATCAGAAATACTTGCACAGTGTGCAGCTTCATCAACAGCAGCTTCAACAAATTCAGAATAAAATGCCTAACATTGCTGTATGTAGCCGCAATACAACACAAGTTAGTGACTTAGTGCTTTCTCCTCACTGCACCATATTAGCGGATGTGGTTTATATGATACAGAAAAGCAGATATCTTCTTCACGAAATTATATGTGAACCCTGGCTGAGATGTTTAAACTGCCCTGCCAAACATGTAAAACCATCAAAACCATACCATAGAAATTAGCACAGACCTCTGAATACCACAATATAAAACATACTGCTGGGTCTTGTACATGCCTGCCATAAATCAAGTAGAATACAATAGAACTTTTCCCCAACTAACTGGTAGCCTAAGTGATTTTGACCTGTTAATGATATATCTCTGCTCTGTTAATGAAGCATACTAATACTTCTTTTTCTCATGAGAAATGAAGGAGAAATTTCCCCCATTTCATCTCCCCACACAAAAAAATATTTGTACATCCTAGGGGGGGAAATGTGCATAACTGTCTGATAAAAGGTCAGAAGTACACAGAAAATGACACTGAATTTTAAAATCCTCTAGAAGCCCTACATAGAAAACTGGAAAAGACATTGTCATAGAAGTTCTGATCAACAGCAGAACTAGACCAGGTATGACGGCTTGAATCTGGGCTACAGACAGGTTTACAGAAATAGCCACAATTAACCCAGAATCTTACAACAGCCAAGGCTGACACATACTCTTATGAAAATTCTTTATTAAACAGACTGCAGTTGGCAGGTGACTTTTATTGAAAGAACCCAAACTGACTTTGACTTACATGGACAGAATTATTCTGAACAGAGGGTAGAAAAAAAGGAAATGAGACCAACCTTTCTATAAGTCCTTGCCATTTTACATTATTTTTTGTTTCATTCAGCGAATGAGAGATTGACTTGGCTGTCACTAGAAGCTTCAGTGAATGTCTTCAGTCTCTGCTAATCTTAGTGAGTAAGCTGTAGCCAGTTTTGGGAACCTTTATACATATTCCAAAGTAGCCAGTTCTCTGGCAATAATGCTACTTCTTTTCACCATCTTTCCCATTTTTCTTGTGTCCAGCCATATCCACTCCCATTCTGTTCACATCTCTCTACCGGTAATTCCCAAATAAGGTGCATTACTCAGGGAAAACACAAGATCACTCTAGACAAGTGCTGGAGAAGACTTTTTTAAAACTTCCCAGTTACTATATGTCACCCTTACTTGAAAGCTAGTCATATGCGATTCTAGGGTTTGGTGTGTCTATGGACATGTAGCAGGCATGAATAAACACCAGAGTGCATAGAAATGCTGTTTATGTTACCAAATTGGTACCTATTTATCTGCTTGCAGTTTCTTGCTTTCAAACTGCAAGGTTGGCAGGAGCTGGGGACAGAGACAGGAGCTCACTCCATCATGCAGCACTCAGGTCTCAAACTGCTGACCTGCTGACCTTCCAGTAAAACATACAGTTGTACAACTACTGAGCTAATCTGGTAAAGCAGATGTAGTGTTGGACTAGGGCTGATCAGGAGACCTAGCTTAATATATAATTTGGCAATGGAAATTTATTAGGGGCTAAGTGGCAATGCTAAACCACTTTTTGAACATGTCAGACATCACTTGTAAACCCTGTTAGGACTGTCAAGCCTCAAAAGCAACCTGAGAATACATTATAGCAATACCATTACTAGGACATAGATCATAGTTTACATTGTTCCTGGCCTAACACTTTCAAAATGTTTCATAAATGGTACATTCCAGTTGTAGAAAACAGCAGGAGAAATCAAGGACAGAATAGCAATTCATAAAAATTATATCTATAAATTACTTTATTTTCAACTTCCTACCTCAAAATAAGTAAAAATAATTCTTACATCCAAGTGTTTTACATGGTCAAGTGTAAGATCTAATCTGATAAGCTGTTTTCACATTATCAATTATAAAAGCTACCATGTCAAGAGCCCCTGTGGTGCAGTGGTTAGGCTGCAGTACTGGCAAAGCTCTGTTCACAATCTGAGATCGATCCCAAAGGCTCAAGCTTGATTCAGCCTTCCATCCTTCTGAGGTTGGTAAACTGAAGGTGTGTAGCGAATATTTATCAAATTTGCAGATGACACAAAATTGGATGGAAGACAGGAGCAGAATTAAATAAATATCTTGATAGACTTGAACACTGGGCTGAAACAAACAGAATGAAATTTAACTAGGATATGTGCAAAGTTTTACGTCTATGGAAAAAGAACCAGATGCACAGTTTCAAGATGGGTAATTCTTGGTTCAGTAATAGTACAAGTGAGAAGGATCTTGGAATTGTTGTAGATCACAGACTAAATATGAATCAACAGTGCAATGTGGCTGCAAAAAAAAAAAAAAAGGCCAATGCTGTTTTAGTTTAGAGTGCCAACTGCACCCCTTCTAGAATTCTGGAATTTGCCTTCCTACTCAACTCACAGTGCCTCAACTTTTCCCTGCCTCTGACCCTTCAGTGTTTATGTGATAGAAAATGGCCACTATATTTATCGGCTGTTGTTATTGCTAGAGAGGGGGGGAAATCAGCAGTGGCTAGAGATTCTAATTTTGGAGATACTGTGAATCAATTACATTTTTGACTTCACTTTATAGGAGCTATCCAAGGTCCTGAACACCAGCTCAAACAAGATTTAGTGCTATAGTATAGATCAGGGATTCTCAATCTGCAGCCCATGGCACCATTTCATATGCCCCCCTCTGCCTCCACCACACCAGGAAGTGCCATGTGGTGGAGCAAGGGCAAAATGGCCATCTGGCCCCTGAAACTATCTAAGGGATCATGACCCAGCCCCCAGCTTTGAAAGGTTGAGAATTCCTGGTATAGATAACTCCCATGGGGTGCGCAGAAAGAACCTCCTCAAAGATTGTGGCATTTATGAAGCAAAATTGGGCATACCCTGGTAATGGCAACCTTGTGTTGCTGGCTAATATTTCTCACAACAGATTAGGTGAAGGGAACTACAGAATGAACTCACCAAAGGGTGGCTTCGTTGTGGCATTTTCATGAGGAAGAGGGAAGAGAAGGAGAAGAAAAAGAAGATTAATACTCATAAAGTTTAATCTAAAATACAGAGTGGAGTCAGGTAAAAGTAAAGGTTTCCTTTGCTCGAAAGCCAGTCGTATCTGACTCTAGGGTTCAGTGCTCATCTCTGTTTCAAACCCGAAGAGCCCATGCTGTCTGCTTCTGCATATGTTTCCATGGTCATGTGGCAGGCATGACTAGACACTGGACCGCACGGCAGAACACCACCAAAATCAGAGTCACTGGCTGTCACTGGGAAAACATCTACAACTTAGAGTCATCAGCTGCTGTCTGGACAGACTTTTCTCAGAGTCTCTTTATTCTCCTTTTATTTCCTTCATAATAGCTCTCGCTACTTTGATCTTGGAGCAAGGAAGGTTCTCTTGCTTTGAAGCTCTACAATTAATAAAAAAATTCTTCATTAGGTGTCCTCTCAGTAACCTCTACATGCTTAGACACACGCACGCATACAATCACATGGGTTTGTAATTTTCATTCGAAATATCCTACCTCTAAAGCATCAGAAATTGTGTATAGAGAGAAAAAAACAGCATGATGATCTTCCCAAATACATTTCTATTGTTCTCAAAGCAGAGTTGACTACAGTGAAATTTCAGATAATAAATTCCTTCTTAAATAAATATCTTCTTATTCCTTGATTCTCATCCTTTGATTGTGTTGATGGGAGAAATTGGAATCAGACACATCATGTAAACTAGACATAGGATTTTTTTTTAAAAGTTACTTATAAATATTAATAGAAAAGGCCTCAGATGTTTGTGACAGGTTAGGAAAATGTGTTACAAATTGCTCTCCATATCTTTGAGTTCAGTATCCATAGTTTCAGTTATCCACAGGTCTAAAATGTTAAATTGGAAAAATATTGAAATACATATTTATAAATTTATATGGCTCATTCAGAGCCATCCACTAGAGACCAATTTCTGAAATGTACAACATAGGGTTCACTGTTTTCCAATTTCATTTATGTATGGTAGGTCTCAAAACATATCCCTCCACAGATATGGGATATCATCTGTAGTTTTACTTTATCTCACTTTTTTTAAAAAAAAATATAATGTTATTATAATTCCAAGTACAAAGTTTGTGAATGTTGGTAATAATTTGAAACATGATTGAAATGAAATGTGTTGCTTATTGCACCAGCTCATTTCAGTAGGTGCAGCCATTGTCACAAAGCTGTAAATGTTAAAAACTTTCAATAGAAAGAGGCAGTTACCCTAATTCAGTATAAAAATAACTGGCTAAATAGCGACTCATATACAGACCTCTAGAAGTTAAGACAAATCTCTACATTCCAATTTCTCTGGCATTTCAATTCTTTCAACCTCACATTATTAAACATCTTGGATATATTGAAATTTTCAAATGCTGATAAGGTTTCTTAACCTTAAATGACCTGAAATGAAATTTTTACCTATCTGTAAGTAGCACACCTTCTGCCTAAAATACTATATAGATAGTATAATATATAGTAATATTATATATAGTATTTTAGTTGTATATACATATATAAAACTAAATATAAGTTATATAACGGTTCTGCTGCTAAGCAATAGTGGAAAACTTCATTTCGTCTTCCCCCTTTTCTAATTCAGAAGCAGTCTCTATTTGTGTTTATGCTTCACAATATTCACTTTGACTTGATTGCATCTATTATAAGAGAAACATGACTGACATTTTTAAAAAATGCTGTTTCTGGAAGACACCAGTGACACAATGCAGGTGAGGGACTTGTCACTTGGATCTACCGAACATGACTTGCATTTCAAATAAACTGAGTTTACATGCAGCCTGGATTCCTTGCAGCATTTGATCTACTTTCAGGGTCAGTCACTGTATTGGAACAGGTATGTACCCTAATTTAGGAAGTAACTTTGGGAGTCCTAGCAATGAAAAAGAAACTAGGAATTGCTTTATTGTTCTGAGTGAAAGATAGGGACTCTGATGCTGCAGGGTGAGAAAAGGTAAATGAGTTATCTGAGATTATATTTATTTATTTATTGCATTTGTATTGCCGCCTCCCTCGCTGAAGTGACTCCAGGTGGCTCACAGTTAAGATCAGAACATTCGACATATAAAAACATCCTCATAACATAAGGTTACAGGAACACTTAAAACTTTAAAAACTACTTAAAACCATGTAAAATACTCTCCCTATAAAAATTAAAACCCGGACGGCCTTATTTATATAAGCCAGCTGTGTGTGTAGGTGTGTGTGTGTTTTCAGGATCTTGGATGGCTCCTGTAAAGTTCTGACTAAATCCCAGTGCAGGTTTACTGCCTTCATGTTATTGAAGCAACCAACTTCCATTCACTCTTACCAAGAGAATTTTGTTTTTCAGTCGCACAGTCGATTCCGGCCCTTTGTGACCCTATGGACCATTGCCCGCCAGGCACTTCTGTCCTCCAACATCCTCCTCAACCTGCCCAGCTCTGTGCCCATTGCATCTACAATAACATCTAACCATCTCATTTTTGGCCGTCCCTTTCTTCTTTTGCCCTCCACCTTTCCCAGCATCAAGGCTTTCTCAAGTGAATCCTCTCTTCTCATTTGATGTCCAAAGTACTTTAGCTTCATCTTTACTATTTGCTTATAAGGAGCAGTCAGGGTTGATTTCTTCTAAGATCAACCTATTTGTTCTCTTCACTATCCAGGGTATTCTCAAAACTCTCCTCCAAGAGAATAGACTGGGACTATCCAATCTCCATATCTCAGATGTTTCTCTCATTTTTGTATTGGCAAGTTTTCTTGTATTTATCAGTCTATGTAAATAATCCTGAACCATGTTTCCAGATGTATTTTTTCTTTGGAATGTAAGAATAGTATTCATTTGCTCAATGGGCTGGACACATAATGATGACATCTTAGTAAAATCATAATATAGCAGTTCTGTAAAGCATGTTTCTGTATGAATTGTGATTTCTCCAGGCTAAATTGATTCGTAATCGTAATTGTAATCGTAATTTTTATTTATATACCGCTTTACTTGTCAGAGACAACTCAAAGCGGTTTTACAACAGAATCACATATACATATCAATTAATAACAATACGGAAATACTAAATCTGCAAAAATATAAAACAATCCTAAAATACTAAGATACAAAATATAAAAAAACAGTTCATACAAAATTACACCATAATCATCTCAATTTCACAGTACAAATACAAATTACAATTATAATACTCAACACTCAGATACAAGGTACAAAGTACCGTGACCCTTCCAACAGCATAACACTGGTAATAAATGGAGTCCAGAGGTTGGAGCCCAAGGCTCAATGACTTCGACGGAGCCCAGGCTCAACATCTGTAACGGAGCCCGGACTCAATGTCCTCAATGGCATCTCCATGGTGGGAGGTGGAGGGCAGCTCTTACAGCTGGAGCAGCCCTCAGGTGCTGCCGGTCAAGCGATGTTGGTCCCGGCGTCGGCCCGGGGTGGCAGCTTTTGAGAGCGCTGGGCAACCCTCAGGTACTGCTCGTCTTCCCCACCGGCCGGCTGCCAGTTGAGTGATGTGGGTCCCAGCGTCGGCGGGGTGGCTTTTGAGGGCGCTGATTGCAAGGTATCTCCTTTCCCAATATGAAAAAAACAAACATTTACTTTGTCATTGTCTGATCTAAAACTTGGTTTAGTTAAGACACAAGCAGTGCCCAAAGTAACTAATATCTTATCACTAATTCCTTATTTCAGTAACTATGTTATAATTATATTGGCCTGTATCCTGGTTCAGAATTTAGTTGTGTGGACATCCAAATGCAGAAACTGCCACACTGAACTAATAAGATGCCAATCATGTCTCTGATATCATGAACATCATCATATCACCATGACTACTGCACATATATACCATATTTTTGGACCATAAGATGCACTCCCACCCCCCCAAAAAAGTGCAGGGGGAATGAGGGTGTGTCTTATAGTCCAAATGCTGTCCAGCAAGACTGTTGCCCAGCTGGCTGAAGACCTCCACCACCACCCCACAGCTATTCCAGGCTGGGGAAGAAGAAGAAAAAAAAGGGGGGTGGGAGAGAACCATATTTTAAGGGCCATTACCACAGGTGGCCACAAGAGGGCAAAAATCGCAATTTGCAATTAAAATGCATTGGAGATCAATCAGATTTTCTGTTTGTATTTTGCCAATGCATTTAATGGGAAACCAAACCTATGCATAAAAAGAAAGGGTTTCATTTACCTTTCTTGTTCCTGCTCCATGTTTCCCTGCTACACAATGGAGGAGGAATGCAATGCTTCCTGGTTGCAGGGAGAACAAGAGGCTAGCCTAGAGCATCACTTCCTGCTCTAGTGCAATTGGCCTGCCTGCCCATTCCCCCTGCAGCGCCACCACTGGTTGGTGGTGAAAGTACAGGTTCAGAATTTTTCCCCTTGTTTTCCTGTTCTAAAAACTGGATGCATCTTATGGTCAGGTGTGTCTTATGGTCTGTAAAATACTGTAAATATTGAACAGATACTGGCCTATACCTTGTAATCAAATAGATACTGGGCTATCACCTTGTAATTGTTGCTATGTAATTGTAATATTTATTTGCTTTTCCCAGGCATGACTTCATTGAATGGTGGTGGAAGAAAGTCACATGGTTTGTGCTGCTTCTTTGTGCTGAATTATGGGTGTCAAGGAATAATGAGGTGGATGAAGGAGAGCATTTTTGTATCATAGGCTGGCTCTAGTGCACTATAGTTTTCAAATTTTTAAGAATAAACAAACAAAATCAAGATGGAACTAGTCTAGTTAAATCTGATTAATGGCAAAGTGTTGCCTTCAAAATGTTAATATAACAATAAGGACTGCAGTGGCTTCGAGGTTAAAATGCTGAACTTGATGAATGGAAGGTCAGCAGGTCAGCAGTTCAAAACCCGAGTGTTGCACGATGGAGTGAGCTCTTAGCTCTGTCCCAGCTCCTGCCAATTTAGCACTTCGAAAGCAAGGAATTGCAAGTAGATAAATAGGTACCACTATAGTCAGAAGGTGAACACCATTCTGTGCACTCTGGTGTCTAGTCATGCCTGCTGCATGACCACAGAAATGTATGCAGATGTAGACAGCAATGGCTCTTTGGCTGTAAATAGAGATGAGCACCAAACCCTAGAGTCGGATAAGGCTGGCTTTTGAGCAAGGGCGTCCTTTACCTTTAATTACTTTCTGGGCCTTGGAAGCAAAACTTTTAAAAGGTACTTTGAAACCCTGAGCAAGAGGAAAGAGTTAAAACCAGGAATATTGTTTGCAGAAAAATATGTTAAGGAGAGGAAATAAATAATTATCTTTTGTTTGTTCACCTCTGCCCTTAACTCCATCTGTGCCTTCACATCTGCTTAATGTATTTTTTTATTTAAAAAAAACACACACATACACAACCACAACACAGATAACATCAGTGACATTTATCTATGATAAATTGGAATTCATTTATGTTTTTTTTTTTAGTGTTCAGGTACTGACACACAGAACAGGGCGCAGCCACGCCTTATATACACTTTGGGAAGTAAAACATTGACGCGCGTGGAACAATCTGATTGGTTGCTGAGTCAAACATTGATGCATGGAACAATCTGATTGGTTGCTGAGTCAAACATTGATGCATGGAACAATCTGATTGGTTGCTGAAACTGGCATGAACCCAAGTCTCGCAAGAGTTCCTTTCTGAGGAGAACTCAAAATGAAGAATCACTTACGTTTAAATACATTAACATAAAATTACATACACAACAGTTTTAAATTATGAAAAGGTTTTATCAAGGAGATGAGCCTTGTCCTTTGCCCATAATCATCTGTCAATTCATAGTTTCAGTGCTGTAAAAGATATCTTTAGTATTATGCATTAAGTGTTGCAAATTGTGTATTGAAAAGTTGAAAACAATCACTTTAAACTGTAGGGGAAATTATTGTAAGGTGGTTCAGTTTACAGAATCAAAATCTATAGCAGGCATCTTTCTAGCTCAAGAAAATGATCCCTTAAATTCCATTTTTCCAATGAGAGCTTATATTCCAAGAAAGAGGGCATTTCACTTAAAAATGTGAAAGTCTCCTGCATCGCTTGGACTATGCATCTTGCTTATGAAATTCAAATATGCTGCTCCAAAAAATGAAGGGAAAACCTAAACAACACAATGTAACCCCAAGTCAATCACACTTCTGTCCACCCTGGTAGCAACACCGATTGACAATCAATTCCACATGCTGTTGTGCAAATGGAAGAGACAACAGGTGGACATCGGAGGCAATTAGCAAGGCATCCCCAATAAAGGTGTGGTTCAGCAGTAGGTGACCACAAACCACTTCTCAGTTCCTTTGCTTTCTGGCTGATGGTTTGGTCACAGTTGAACGCTGACAGTGCCTTCACTCTAGTGGTAGCATGAGACGGAGCCTACAACCCACATACGTGTCTCAAGTAGTGCAGCTCATCCAGGCTGGCACATCAATGCGAGCTGTGACACGAAGGTTTGCTGTGTTTGCCAGCATAGTGTCCAGAGCATGGAGGCGCTACCAGGAGACAGGCCAGTACATCAAGAGATGTGGAGGAGGGCAACAACCCAGCAGCAGGACTGCTACCTCTGCCTCTGTGCAAGGAGGAACAGGCGGAGCACTGCCAGAGACCTGCAAAATGACCTCCAGCAAGCCACCAATGTGCATGTGTCTGCTCAAACGGTCAGGAACAGACTCCATGGGGGTGGTATGAGGGCCCAACGACCACAGGTGGGGGTTGTGCTCACAGCCCAACACCATGCAAGACTTTTGGCATTTGCCAGAGAACACCAAGATTGGCAAGTTCACCACTGGTGCCCTGTGCTGTTCACAGATGAAAGCAGGTTCACACTGAGCACATGTGACAGACGTGACAGGGTCTGGAGACACTGGGAAGAATGTTATGCTGCCTGTAACTTCCTCCAGCATGACCGGTTTGGTGGTGGGTCAGTAATGGTGTGGGGTGGCATTTCCATGGAGGGCCACACAGCCCTCCATATGCTTACCGGAGATAGCCTGATTGCCATTAGGTACCAAGACCATATGCTGGTGCGGTTGGCCCTGGGTTCCTCCTAATGCATGACAATGCTAGACCTCATGTGGCTGGAGTGTGTCAGCAGTTCCTGCAAGATGAAAGCATTGATGCTATGGACTGGCCCGCCTGTTCACCAGACCTGAATCTGATTGAGCACATCTGGAACATCATGTCTCACTCTATCCACCGATGCCATGTTGCACAACAGACTGTCCAGGAGTTGGGGGTTGCTTTAGTCCAGGTGTAGGAGGAGATCCCTCAGGAGACCATCCGCCACCTCATCAGGAGCATGCCCAGGCATTGTAGGGAGGCCATACAGGCACGTGGAGTCCACACACACTGCTGAGCCTCATTTTGACTTGATTTAAGGGCAAGGAAGTCTAAGAACATCTGGAGAGCCAAGTTTGAGGACCTATGAACTAGACCCCTCAAGAAATGACTGAGACTGAAGCCCTGATTCTCTCAGTGGGGATGCTACCCTATCCTATACCTAGTGCATACTTGGTCTACTGGCTTTTGATATCTTGTCCTTTTCCTACTCAATGTTAAGAACAGTTTTAAGCGGTTTGTCTAATACTTCAACATTTGAACAGCCTCCGCCCCTCCTCCCTTTGCCAGGAGGTCATTGGGACCACCCTCACCATCAGCGTCCTGGGCTTCCACCTCCCTGCAGGGGGCTCAAAAGGCTGGCGGCTGTGGATGAACTTCCACCACCGCCCTGGAGACACCTGCGGCCAGTTTGGAGCTCGCCGGGACCATCCCACCATCAGCGTCCTGGGCTCCCACCTCCCTGTGGTGTCTCAAAAGGCAGCAGCCACGGCGGAATTTCCACGCCGCCCTGGAGACACCTATGGCCAGTTGGAGCTCGCTGGGACCACCCCACCATTGGCATCTCGGGCTCCTGCCTTCCTGCAGGGGGCTCAAAAGGCTGGTGGCCACGGAGGAACTCCCACCGCTGCCCTGGAGCCACCTGCGGCCAGTTGGAGATTGCTGGGACCACCCCCATCATCGGCATCCTAGGCTTCTGCCCCCCTGTGAGGGGCTCGGTAGGCCGGCGGCAGCAGTGGAGCTTCCACCACCACCGTCCTGAAGCCACCTGCGGCCAGTCGGAGATTGCTGGGACCGCCCCACCATTGGCGTCCCAGGCTCCTGCCTCCCTGCGGGAGGCCCAAAGGGCCGGCGGCCGTGGAGGAATTTCCACCGCCGCTCTGGAGACACCTGCAGCCAATCAGAGCTTGTTGGGACAACCTCCACCATCGGTGTCCCATTCTCCCACCTCCCTGCGGGGGGCTCAAAAGGCCAGCAGTCGCGTCGGAATTTCCACCGCTGCCCTGGAGACTCTTGCGGCCAGTCGGAACTCGCCGGGACCATCAACACAGGTAGAGAGACTGAAAGGGTATGTTTTAAGTCAGTTAGGGAGGGAGGGAGGGAGGGAGAGATGGTCCTGCCAGCCGGGAAGATGGGGCGACACTCCATCTGGGTTAATGGTGGAGGTTCCAGGGGCCCATTTAGAGGTTGTGACAGGCATGGGGCGTTATAGCGAAAACTGCGAGGCAGGTCGCACTCGGGGAACGCGGGACCGATGCTTAGCATCTGTCCCGTGTTCTGGCCCCCCGGTTTCACCTCTAGGTCCTGAGCAGCTGATCCAGGGTGACCCCACCCTTAGGCTGTTGCTGATGAATGCCAGGTCGGTCTGTAGTAAGGCGCCCCTAATACAAGATTCTATTCAGGGGGAGAGGGCCGACCTGGCATGCATCACTGAGACCTGGCTGAGACCAGAGGATGGGGTGCCTCTATCAGAGATGTGTCCGGCCGGGTTCGATGTTTGGCACCAGCCTAGGGATGAGGGCAAGAGTGGTGGTGTTGCCATTATAGCCAGGGAGTCACTGGGAGTCACCAGGGCCACTGCTCCATAAATTCTGGGTTGTGAGGCCCTGCTCCTGCAGCTGGGCCCAAAGGGTCAGTTGGGGATCCTACTCCTGTACCTGCTCCCTTGTAGGGTAAGTGACTCCCTGCCTGGGCTCCTCGAGGCTGTCTCAGCGTTGGCATTGGAGTTCCCTAGGCTGATGGTTCTGGGGGACTTCAATTTGCCTTCGCTGGGGTCCGGTTCCATGGCAACTATGGACCTGGCTCAGGTAATTCGGGGCCCTACCAGGGGCAGTGGCCACACACCAGATTTAGTCTTTTTGTCGGAGCGGTGGCAGAGTGATCTGAGTTTACAGAAGCTAGACATAACACCTGTGCCATGGTCAGATCACTATCTGGTGGCTCTAGACTTTCTGGGGGTGACACTTCATCGTAGGGAGGCAGGGTCTATTAAAGTGGCCCATCCCTGGCAACTGATGGATCCGGATGGATTCCAGAGGGAACTGGGGGATTTTCCCCTGGATCGGCAACACGATTCGCCTGAGGCACTTATTGACCTGTGGTGTGGGTCGACGACAGCTGCCTTGGATGTAATCACTCCACTACGCCCTCTCAGAGCCTGCGGAGCTAGGTCATCCCCGTGGTTCACGGAAGAACTACGGGAGCTCAAACGGGCAAAGAGACGCCTTGAGTGCCGCTGGGTGAAGACCAGGAACGATTCCGATTGGACACTAGCTAGAGCCGCTATTAGGGCCTACCTAGTGGCGATGGGGGTGGTGAGGAGGCAACACTTCACCTCCCTTATTGCCTCAGCTGATAATTGCCCAGCCACCCTGTTTCGGGTGACCAGGTCTCTCCTTGGTAGGGGGGGGGCTGTACCTGGTTGGCAGGGATCAGCTGAGGACTTTGCTGACCATCTGGTGGAGAAAATGGATCGGATTCGCTCAGGGTTTAATCTTGGCGTGGATGGGGAGGGTCAGGGGGGAGCCAGTGCACAGTCTTATCTGGGATTGGTTTGATCCTGTTGCCCCAGATGAAGTGGACAGGCTCCTTGCGGTGGTCCATGCCACTAATTGTCACTAATTGTCCATTGGATCCCTGTCCCACCTGGCTGGTAAAAGCCTCCAAGACGGTGACAGGTGGCTGGGTCGGGGCTATAATTAATGCGTCTTTTTGGGAGGGGATATTTCCTGCACCGTTGAAACATGCTTTGGTGTGCCCCCTCCTGAAGAAGCCATCCTTCGATCCAGCAGTCATAACCAACTACAGACCTGTTTCCAACCTCCCCTTTTTGGGGGAAATATTGGAAAAGGCAGTGGCGCGTCAGTTGCAGGGGGTACTGGATGAAGCGGAATATCTGGACCCCTTCCCGTCAGGATTCAGACATGGATATGGTACTGAGACTGCATTGGTCGTGCTGATGGATGATCTCTGGCGAGAGCGGGATGGCGGTCATCCGTCCGTCCTTGCTCTTCTTGACCTCTCAGCGGCTTTCGATACCGTCGACCACGGTATCCTTCTGGAACGGCTCCCAGGATTGGCAATCCAGGGCACTGTGTGGTCCTGGTTTTCCTCATTTCTGAGGGGCCGGACCCAGTCGGTGTGGTTGGAGAACGAGAAGTCCAGTCCTAGGTCCCTAAAATATGGGGTGCCTCAGGGCTCGGTACTCTCTCCTCTCCTATTTAACATCTACATGAAGCCGCTGGGTGAGATCATCCATCCCCACGGGGTGCGGTACCATCAGTATGCGGATGATACACAGTTGTACATCTCGGCCCGTGGGGACCCCAGTGATGCAGTCAAAGTCCTTTCCAGTTGTCTGGAGGAGGTTGGGGTCTGGATGGGGGCAAATGGGTTACAGCTGAATCCTAGTAAGTGGCTGTGGATGGGGGGGGGGGGGTCCTGTGTTATCCCGGGAGCTACCAACTTTGGATTTGGATGGGGCTATTTTGCCCCAGACCGACCTTGTGCGCAACTTGGGGGTCCTCCTGGATTCGCGGCTGCTGCTAGAAGAACAGGTGGCGGCTGTGGCCAGGAGGGCCTTCGTCCAACTTCGGGTGATTCGCCAGTTACACACGCTCCTGGACCGGGACTCTTTGCTCATGGTCACTCATGCTCTGGTGACCTCCAGACTAGATTATGGTAATGCACTCTACATGGGGCTGCCCTTGATGACCATTCGGAGGCTGCAGCTGATCCAGAATGCGGCGGCCCGGGTGGTGATGGGGTGTGGACGTTATGCCCATGCCTCACCACTGCTGCGGGAGCTGCACTGGTTACCCGTTTGCCTCCGGGTGCAAATCAAGGTGCTGGTTTTGACCTTTAAAGCCCTATATTGTAGTGGGCCAGGTTACCTTAGAGACCGCATCACCCTAAGGACGTCTGTCTGTCCAACCAGAGCGAACCGGAAGGGCTCTCTAATAGTGCCATCGGCCAAGAGGGCTCGCCTCTCTGGCACAAGGAGGAGAGCCTTCTCGGTGTCCGCACCAGCCCTTTGGAACCTCCTGCCTGTGGAACTGCATCTCCAGACGGAGTTGTTGCCCTTTAGAAAAGAACTAAAAACCTGGCTGGTGGGCCAGGTTTGGAGTACAGGTGGAGGGGTGGCTTCCGTTGGGTGGTTAATATAGGGGAGGATGCCTGCTCTACGGTTTCTTCAGTTCCTGCACCCCTCTCTTTTTAGGGGTGGGTTCTTATTGCTGATTTTTATCTGTTTTATTTGTTTTTATCTGTTTTTTACCCACTGTTGTGAACCGCCCGGAGTCAGCTTTGGCTGAGTGGGCGGTATAAAAATTTAACAATAAATAAATAAATAAAAATTACATCAAAGTTGGAACAGCCTGTAGCATTTTCTTCCACTGTCACTCTGAGTGTAACTCCAAACCCAGACCTCCATGGGTTGTTGAATTTGATTCCCATTGTTAAGTTTTGTGTGATTTTGTTGTCAGCACATTTGACTACAGTATGTGAACAACAATAGGAATACAGTATTTCAGTCATTCTGATTGTGGGATGCCTTATTTTTGTGTGCCCTTTATTTTTTTGAGCAGTATATATGTTTCAATGTATGTGATGCTTCCAGAACTTTAAATGTGGCATTTGAGCCCACCCTCACCCCCTGTATAAATCTTGAGAATCATCTCTGTAAAAGCAGAGACCTATCATTAAGCACAAATGATGCTTGTGGTTTTGAAGGCCACCAGCTCGTTCACAGAATTTATGTTATGTGTGCAGAATCTCCCAAGTATGACCCCGGGATCTTCAGGTAAGGAAGGGAAAAAAACACTTACTTTAGTCCTGAGAGCTGCTGAAGATAATATTACCCCAGATCAGGGGCGGCCAAACTATGGCCCATGGGCTGAACCAAGCCCATGGTGCCAAATCATCTGGCCTGTGCAGTAGCACCCTCACTGCTACTAGAAGTGAAAGCGGACGAATCCCGTGCATCCGCAAATGTGCCCACACAAAATGCTGTCATAAATACACCCGCAGCTGTCGTAAACATGTGTATGACAGCTGTGGATGCATTTTACAGAGGGAGGAACCATATGACCAGCCCAGTCAACCATGTGACCAGCCTGCAGCGCAAAAAAATTGGGAACCCCTGTCCTAGATGCAACAAAGGCCTTAATGCAGTAATAGGCAACCTTTGTTAATTTCATGTCTCTGAGCATTTGAAATCTTGTTTAAATTTCTGTTAGGAATGGGGAAAATTGGCATGCATCTCAACTTAGTGTTCTCCCTAGCTGTATAAAAATATCCTTTATAAATCTATGGCTTGCTTGGCTAGTTCAGTGACTTAGGTATCTGGCTGCAGAGTCAGAAATTGAGAGTTCAATTCCCCATAATGCATCCCAAAAGAACTAGCCGGTATGACTTTGGGCAAGCCGCACATTCCCAGGGCACTTCCAGAAGGAGGGAATTGTAAAGCAGTTCAGAGTAGTCTCTACCTAGAAAACCTTAGAAAAGGTTTCTATAAGTCAGAATTGACTTGACAGAACAGAATTGATTAATATATCTCTGTATAGCATGCCTATAATGTTTTCTGTATTTATATAATGATATTTTTTAGAGAAGATGGATAGAACAAATTAATCATAACAAATGCAAAAAAACAAATGAACAGACAAGGCAAAATTCTGAAATTTCCATAATACTCCTTTGGAAAACCACCTGCCATTTTAAAGGAAATAGATCATTTTCAAACAATATCACATATCACCTCATGGAAATCATTTTGGCAATGCTTCAATACTGCAGCATCAATGGGGTGGCTTTTGTGAACTATCTTGGCAACTTAGAGGGAAACCAGTATGAGCAGATGGAAGCACATCCACAGGGTGTCGATAGCCACACAGATGTGTGTTCAGTATTGTACTGGTATGTGAGAAATAGTAATAGAAAAGTGGCATAATTAGGTTATCACTTCAAGCAAATGAGCCAAAATATCTTTCTTCACTGATTCTCAAGAAGAGAGACACAATTGCTTGGTACGTCACTAATGCCTGAGGAGAAATGAAGGATGTGAAAATAAAGCAGAACACTCAACATGGCTAAGACAAGCAACAGTATTCAAAACTAGAATGAAATCTGAACCTGAGAGTGTAGGGAAGTTCTTTGTCTCTAAAATATTTATTTTACTGGCAAACAACTTCTGCACAGTCAGTTAACAAATTATGAATATTACATATTCACAAAAATTCTTGCCTTGACTATATTGATGTACCTTAAGCAAACATGTATCATATCACATTCTTGTCCGACTTTATTATGTTGCTTATTGTATATGCACTGTTATAATAATTTCATGTCAGAAATTATTCTGGGTTGAAAGGATTTTTTTTCTGGAGAAACTCCGCTCATGGGACGCCTAAATGAGGCTCCTTTCATGTCCCCAAGATATTTCCCACAGAAGTGATCTTTCCTTTTGAAATGTATGATAACATATGTAAAAAAATGTGGTAAGCAGTTTTATATCACACATCACATATTTGTCCTTTGTTTTGTTTTACATACATCTCTTTTTTGTGATTATCTATCGTTACTAGTACAGGCAACAAATTATGACTGTTCTATACATAGTCATCATCATGTGTTCAATGATAAGCTCAATAGGTAGGGAAAAGTTGCATCCTTCATTGTTTTGTGTGTCTCCCCCCTCCCTCCCAACTGCTTCTTTACATCTCTGTAAAAAAATTCTGTGCCACTTCAGTGTGAAATGAATAGGAACCTAGGCTCTTGAAAGCTCTGCCAGCAGAATAAAATCTTTGGCAGATTTTATACAAAGAACATGGTGTTACTGGCTACTTCAAATCATCCCAGCTGGACAAAATTAGAGACATTTCTGTGATTTCAGAGGAATTCTGGGGCATGCGAGGAACCATGGTTCACCCCAGGAGAAAACAACAGCACAACCCATTCAGCCTTTGTAAGGTTAAAAAAGTGTCTGTGATTTCAATTGTGAAAAGAAGATGTTTGAACATAGTTTTAGTGTATGGGACCAAAGACACCAGGACAGCCGAAGAGCTGGCTTAACACAACTTTATTACATGCTGGTCAGAGGGAACATGAGGTAATGGCGGACGAACAGCTCAATATATACAGTGGCTATACATTTGAATGTGGCTCCTTGATAGCCTATTGGCTACAGGCTGCGTGACGTCATTGCAGGTCACGCCCTTCTTGTCCAGGTGAAGGTAGTGGCGGGAATCTTCCCGCGCTGTTGTTCTAGGTGAGTCTTGGACCAATGAGCTTGGACGCTCGCTATTGCCATCTAGTGGTCACTAGCTCGCGTCCTATTAAGGTTACAGTGATTCAGCTGGAGGTTACAATGTTACACATAGAAGAGGTTACATTGGATACACATGGATAGGTACATTGTTTAAAGGCACAGGCTTTAGGACACAACAATAGTGTAAGTGCCTGAACTGCTGGATACTGAAGAAAAGGGAACGACAGCTGAACTGTTGCTTAAGCCCTAGATCTCTGTTGGACAACTGCAACTACTGAACTGGAAGGAGGGCTCACTGTTTTGAATGCTGTGTGTTCTGTTGTTATTTGTTATCTGTTTGTAAACCGCCCAGAGTGGGATACCAACCAAATGGATGGTACAGAAATGCAATAAATAAATAAATCTATACCTATAAAATGGTGCATTAACCATTGGAATGTGACAAAGGATGTTGCACCAGGCCCCACTAGCCCCGTCCGAGCCTCCGTGCACTCACCCGATCGGGGTTCGCAGGTAACTGTCTGGTTGAAATTTTTGCCCGGGGGGCATGAGCCCCCCGGATGCAAACCAAAAAGGGAACTTCAATTTCCAACGTTCTTTGTGCCACGCTGCGCCGCGCCAGAGCCAATCAGGCTGAGCAGCGCGGCAAAAGGAACGTTCAGAAATGCACTGCGGCCAATCAAAAAAAAAAGCCACAGGAAAAAATCCGTTGCAGTAACCAAACACGCGCAGGCAAAACTATAAGCCCCAGCGTCCTGTGCGCCATTAGCATGCAGAATGCTGAGGCAGCCGGCACGTGAAAAATAAAAGAAAAAAAACCCGCCGCTGCTGCCCTTCCTTCCCATGGGCCAGCCAGCATGGCCCGTGGAAAAGAAAGCCCCCCCCCCACCATTGACCTTCCTTCCCACGGGCCAGCCAGCATGGCCCGTGGGAAAGAAAGCACCCCCCTGCCATTGCCCTTCCTTCCCACGGGTCAGCCAGCATTGCCCACGGGAAAGGCCCCCCTGCCGCCACTGCCCTTCCTTCCCACGGGCCAGCCAGCATGGCTGTGGAAAAGAAAGCCCCCCCCTAAAAAAGTAAACACAAAAACACAAACTAAAACCAATCAAAAACACTCAAAAACAAAAATCCAAAGAGGAAACACAAAAACAGCCAAAAACAAACAAGAAAAAACACACAGACCCCCCCCCCCAAACAGCAACAACAACAACAACAACAACCCAGAGAACTTACCATAAGACGTCTTCTCTCCATGAGGACCGGAACTCAAATGAGAAAATAAAGAAAATACTTACCGGAAGCGACACCCAGAGGACAGAAGAGAAAAATTGTAGAGAGGAAAAAAAGCTCACCACCCCCACCCACAGGCCACAAGAGAAAAAACATTCAAAAATATTGAAACTAATAAGATTAATTCCCAAATTAATCAAATAAGTTATAATAACATTCAAAAATAATCACACTAATCTCAAAAATACCAAAAAAGCCAGAAATCACTTTTCACTCAAATAAATAAATAAATAAATAATGCATAAAAATGAAGATTTAAAAAACCACAATTAAATTTTAAACTAAAAAAAATTAATTTACAAAATATTCTAGTAAATAATAAAATAGCCTTTTGATATTATTCAATGCTCTTCTTTTTCATTTTCTTACTCATCTTAGTTTACTAAGTTTTATGACTGTTGGGACTAAGTATGCATATGATTATGGAAAGATTACTATTGTATGGATTTTGAATGATACACCACACAGTTAGGATAGATTCAAGAGCAGAGGTGATAACATGGACTCAGTGACTGAGTAGGTCAGAATGTTTTCTTAATGATATAGGACATATTTTCCCCAATCTGTATGGTCTTTACGTTGGTGGGGGTGCAACCCTCTAGTAGAGATCATCACCAGAAGACTAAGAATACAATAGTGAGTATAATTGCTGCCCACACCAAAAACAGAAGACAAAGGTATATATTTTTCAAAATTCAAATTTTTCTAAAAAATAAAAAACACACAGGGCAACAAATTCAGATGAGAACTCTAAATAAAATATGATCCAAGGAAAAAAAATATTATACAGATAAACTGAATTCCCCCTTGTCCTGTTCATCCAGGGGTCATATCTTCTATCTGCCAGTCAGCTTCCATGGGGAAAAATAAACTCTTAATTATTCCAACATATAAAAGAGGAAATTATGACAGAGATGGGCCTAGAAATGTCAACTATTCAGGTATATTGAAATATTATTATTCTTATACTATGTGGGTCAGAGTTTAGGGTATTTTTGGTATGTTTATCACACTGTTTTTTTTATATCAGTTTGATGAAAATTGGCTTGCAGCCACAACATCTGCTTTTTAAGCAACTCTTTCCACTGACTCAATTTGTGTCCTTAAACAGATGGCAGAATATGCCCCTCAGTGTGTACATTACATGTGATGCCCTTAACTATTCATTTCCTGGCTTTTAAGTGTTTGTACTTTGTAAATAACTTGCTAGGTAATTACAGTGTTGTCACTTAGCAACCTCATCTAGGGATTTCTGAAACTGAGCACTGGTTTTGGAATTCAGACTAAATGGAATTTCTTGTTGTACATTTCATGAACATTTCCAGCTATGATAAAATAGGTATAAATTAAGAGCCCTCATGGCCAAACCTCTGCTGACTTTGTGAGTTCTATCCTGACAGGGATCAAGCTTGACTCAACCTGCCATCCTTCTGAGTTTGGTAAAATGAGTACCCAACATGTTGGTGGGGCAAAATGTTAATTACCTGTGAACCACCAAGAGAGTACACTAAGCACTATGAAGCAGTATATAAATGTAATTGCTATTGCTGTGGTGTGCTCACCTTATGAATGTGTAGTTTCACACAGGTTTATTTTGAAATCTGCTGAAGTCAGTTTCAAATGATCACTGAAACTTAAGCTTTTTATTTATCATCATAATACAACAATTGCTAACAAAATTCAATTTGGGATGGAAGTTCAGCAAACCAATGATTAGATTCCCTCATACACACAGTTCAGCTAGTTCAATCTCACTGATGCATGTGATGCAGGAAGTTTGGTTCATACAAGCTTGTCATATATAGTCTCCCCTGGTGTCTTTCATGTATAAATGTCTGGCTATAACATGGCACAGGCAAAAACAAGTATGGCTAGAGTGGTAGAAATACAGGGGGGAAACTGGAAACCACTAAAAGGAAAAATTGAAGTCAAGTATTTTATATATAGTAGAAGCATTATTGAATATAGATACAAGCTCTGGATAACAAGGAAAACATAGTGCAATTACCAATATTACCTGTATTGTGTGTCAGAAGAGCCTCTAAATGTTTATTCTTTTAGTGTTCAAGACATTAAGGAAATAAGAAAAGCACAGGTGATATATAGCACAGAAAATGGACAGGAACACTAAATGGAAAGCACCTGCAATAAGCCATGCTTGAGACCAGGAAACACTTAAAGGACCCACAAGCATTTACAAAAAGCAGGCAAGCTCAAGCTCCGAGTTCAAACCATGGGGCTCCAAACTGTTAAACTTATGTATAAAAAATGCCTCGCGCTGGCGAAGACAACGCTCTACATTCATCTTTTCATAACGCAAAGGTTTAACCACTTCAAGAGTCAAAACCCGAATATCGTCTTCAGTGTGATTATGACTGACAAAATGAGATACTAAAGGAGCTGAAAGGTTCTGAGTTCAGATCCTGGAATGATGTTCATTGATCCTAGTTCTCAAAGGGCGAGTTGAAATCCCAATGTAGACTAAATCACAAGAACATTTTATCATGCACACAATATTTTTGGAATTACAATTAGTGAACCCTTTGAGGGTATGTGTAAATGTAAGGTCAGTGGAAGAAATAGATTGGGTTTCAATCGTAAATCTACATATGGAACATCTCAAACACCGATGATGCCCAGTGACAAACTTTCGCGAATAACAAAGAGCATCTGAGGAATCAGATAAATCTGTCTTAGTCAGTATTTGGTGAAATGAACGGGTCTTCCTAAACCCAATATATGGCAAATTCTGACACCCAGGAATGTTAGCAACTATATCCCAATGTCGAAGCACTATTTTCTTAATTTTGTTTGCCAGAGGTGTATATTGTAAAGACCAATGTATTTTAGAAAAATCAGGAGACTTATCTTTACGCTTAAGTAAAGAACTTCTAGGAACTGTATCAATTCTCTGTCGTGCATTCGCAATGGTCCTCAGGGGGTGTCCTCTCTGTACTAGTTGGTTACAAACCCTATCAGCTGCATAATTGAAATCAAAACTATTAGAAGAGTTACGTTTAATCCGGGTAAGAAGACTATAAGGAATATTTGCTTTCAGATGATGTGGATGAAAGGAAGAAAAGTGTAAATAAGAATTTCGATCAGTAGGTTTAGAAAATAGTTTCATAAGTAGTCTATTATGTTGAATAAAGATAGCGAGGTCTAAAAACGGCACAGAAACCACATCACTATGAAAAGTAAATTCGGGTCTTGTGTATTGAGCCATTGAGCAAAAGGAGGAACAGCATCAGGGGAGTCAAAAAGAAAAAAACAAATCATCAATATACCTGCGATATAATAACATATGGCCAAAAAAAGGATTAGTTTGAGCATTATAAATGGTTTTCTTTTCAAATGAATTCATATAGATGTTAGCTATGGCAGGCACAGCTGAACTACCCATGGCCACACCTTTAATTTGAACATAAAATTGGTTCATAAAGCGAAAAATATATATTCTCAAACACTAAATCCAAAAAGTAAAAAATGTACAGGAGGAGAGTCATTGTTCCTAGCATATAAGGATTCTTCTATAATGGAGTGAACCTCTTCTAAAGGGATATTGGTATAGAGGAAGGAAACATCACACGTGACTAAACAGCAATGATCAGGCACCTGAAACCCTTCAACTTGATTAATAAAGTCCACTGAATCACGGAGAAAGGAGGGAGTATCTTGTGCTATAGGATTAAGGAAAGAATCCAAAAACTTAGAAATAGGTTCCAAAGAGGCGTTAGTGGCAGCTATAATAGGACGTCCTGGGACCAAAATAGTAGAAGGAGTAACTTTGTGCACTTTAGGCAGTAAATGAAAAATAGGAGTTCTAGGAAATGAATTAAGGAGAAAATCAAAAACTCTTCCAGAAATGTATCCCAAAGAAAAGCCTTCAAAAAGAACAGTACGAATGGTGGTCATTAAATGATTAGTAGCATCATGTTGAATTTTTTTTGTAAAAGGTCTCATCAGAAAGCTGCCTATGTGCCTCTGCTATGTAATCAAATTTATTTAATATCACAATGCCTCTCCCTTTGTCTGCAGGCATAATCACAATAGTGTGCTCACGTGATTAGTCACCTAACAATTTCCAATCATAAGGCTTAATATTTTATAAGGTCTACTTGAATGTTGCTGTTGCTTTAAGGATTCCTTAAGAGTCAGTATTTCAGCATTGATATTGTCCATTTCAGTATTGGACTGATCAATAAGAAGCAAAATTAGGTCATAAGAACATTTATCCAAAATCAATGTCCATTTATCCAAAACTTCCTTGTTGACCAGGAACAAAGTTGGACCCTTTTGAATTCGTAATTCCCTAGGAATTCTAGGGACTTTATAATAGTCAGATAAAAAGGCTGCATGGAGTTTAAATCTAATAGACCATTTTTCCAAGGCTTCCAATTTATCAAAGTCAGTATCAGAGGAGGCCATCTCCATTCTATATGATGCATTACAATTGAGAATTCTATCCTTCTCTGCAGCCGAAAAAGTAAACCCTTTCTCTAGAGTAGCCATAATATAATATCAGGCAAAAACAAGTATGGCTAGAGTGGTAGAAATACAGGGGAAAAACTGGAAACCACTCAAAGGAAACATTGAAGTCAAGTATTTTATAAAAAAATATTCAAGGCACAATAAAGTTGCATTCATTCAAAATGTGACAAAGAGGTCAAAATATCCGAAGGATAATATCTTCAACAAGGTTAGTTGCTTCCGATGGAGCTCTGATCACCCCTGCGCACCCCAACCTCTGCCCCGAAACCCACCAACCCACAGGCACGCGGAGGTGGCGTGAGGGCCAGCCCAAAAGGGGACACAAAGTCGGTAACGACCGTGGCGCTGAGCACACACATCGTCAGCTGAGCAGGCCGCACACAGCAGGCGGGCAGGAACCCCCTGCCCGACCAGTTAGCGTGGAGCCTGAGTCTGAGCAGCCCGCTGCTCAGCATGACCACCATGGTACCGATCACCAGGCACCAGCCACGTGGGAGTGATGTACACGAGCACACTTGCTGACAGGGCTCATCCCACCTCCCCTCAGGGTATAGGGCCACCCTCATCCACATTCCTCACCTTAAGCCAACTGCCACGGGCCCATCTAATCAACCATCGCCCTGCAAATATTAGCGATGGACGGAAGCATCAGGATGGCCCAAGCAGGTAAGCCCTGCGGCACACCACCATACGTACAAGGTATGCCGCCAACCAGTTGGCCCAAGGTGTGCGGTGGCTCACGACGATGGGACATCTCTTTGTCTCAGTCGCCCTGTCCCCCTCTCTCCTCCTAGTGGGCTCGCAGTTCAGTAGGGAGAATATCCACATGTCCCCCTCCAGCCCTTACCCCTCATGGCCTACGGCCAATAATCACCCAGGGGCAAGCAATAGCCGGCCGTCGGCAAAGCCCTCGATGGCACATTCTGTATAAAGGGCATGCGCAGCAGGACCCGGACAGCCCCTGCGATGCTCAGCACTGTCCCGGGGGCGGACACCCCAGTGCGTGGTGGCTTACTACGGCGGTACCGCACAATGTCTCTGTCCTCCTGTCCGTACCTCCAATCCTTATTGGGCTCTCGGTTCATAGGGAGAATATATCCACGTACTCCCCCCACCAAATCTTTTCCCTCGTGACCTGGGACACATGATCACCAGGGGGCAATGAATAACCAGTCGTCGGCAAGACCATCACCGGCACATGATGTACACGGGGCATACGCAGCGGGACCTGTACAGCCCCTGCGATGCCACGTCCTGCCCCGGAGGTGGAAACCCCCACCCCCAACGTCATGCCAAAATGCAACCAAGGGGCACTGGGATAGGCTGGCAACTGATGCCCACTATCCTCAAATTGGCGAGGCCATGACCACTGAACCCCACCGCTGGAAGTGGACTGTGATGTGGGTGCGTTCAACTTGAACCTAATACTCACCAGTTGCACCCCCGTGAGCCGCCCCCACTGGGGGTTCCTGCCCACGGCGGGCGTCGGAGCCCACGACCGAAATCGAGCTCTGGGGCCACACCCGACCACTCCCCAGTTGCAGTCCTGGACAAACAGGGAGCTGCGAGACGGCGGCAGGCACAGGCCGGAGTGTCTCAAGCAGCTCAACCCGGCTGGCCGCCCATTGCAGTGTGGCAGCAGTCGAAGTAGCCGGCAGACACGAAGGGCCCCAGTAGATAGGGAAGGAACCCCACCCCCCCCCCACTGAATTGCCAAGGATGCCTCCAGCACAGTTAAACGTGCTAACCAGGCATCCCCTGCCACGGAAACCCCCAGTATAAGGTGGGCCAGGTGGGCCGTACGGCCTGCTAGGTATTGGGCCAGGGGCCCCAATTCGAGATTCTGGCAATGCCCAAAATTCCAGCCCCTGAGGGGGTAAAACGTACTGTGTGCCAGCACCAGGCCCTCCCCCAATCGTTCTGGCCCATGGCCGGCAACTACGGGCCGAGGGCCGAAACCCCTGAAGGGCCGGCCTGAGGCTGGAGAGCCGATGGCAATATCCCAATCTGCCCAATTCCACCGGTAACGGTGGTAAAGGTGTTGTCCTGCTCCGTTGCAGGGGAAAGGTTTCCCTTGCTCGAAAGCCAGTCGTATCTGACTCTAGGGTTCAGTGCTCATCTCTGTTTCAAAGCCAAAGAGCCAGCACTGTCCGCTTCTGCAGACGTTTCTGTGGTCATGTGGCAGGCATGACTAGACACCGGAGCGCGCGGAAGACTAGACAGGAGCTCACTCCATCCTGCAGTACTCGGGGATCAAACTGCTGACCTTCCGCCTCCCAGTCAGTGTCTTAGCCACTTGAGCCACTGCAGTCTTTCTGGAAAGGAAACAAACGGCGACGGAGAAAACTTCTCCTCTCCGTCGCTATTTCTAAAATGGCAGCTTGACTGCCTCATGGCCACCCCTTTTATAGAGGGGTGGCCACGCCCCCTAACTCACCCGGATGTCTGAGTCCGGGTGGGGGGGCGCCAGCAAAGAGCGCGGTGGCCATTTTGGCGCCGCACTTTCATTCTCCTTCCTGATATTGCTCATGGGAACTTGCCCTTCTCCTGAACATGCACAGATGTAGCAAAAACATCTGGAAGGGAAAGGTCTCTGCTCAAGATGAGTTAATATTCTCTTGATTCTGTGAAGAGGGAGATGGATGCATTTGTGAAGTTTAATTCACTGAGTTTTGTGAGATCCTAATGGATTTTATTATCAACCAAATAATAAATGTGTATCCTTTTATGAATTAGCCTTCCAAAACAGAAGGACCAGTCAATTTCTCACAAATGCCATGTTCACTTGGTGCTCTGTGCATTGGCCATGAGGTAGTTCAAGGCTAAATTGCATGGACAACCATCTGTCATATCTGCTTTGATTGGGAATCCTGCATTGAGCAGGGAGTTGGATTCAATGGCCTAAAAGGCCTCTTCCAACTCAGTGATTCTATGATCTTTCCTTCTTAATTAGAGAAATACTACCCCAAAGCCTGCATAGACCTCTTCATGGAGATAATCCGTACAAGGCCTTAAATACATGGGGGGAGGGGGAGACTGTGTGCATTTTGATACATTGAGGTGAATACAGACTGACAGAAAAGGCTTTGTTTGAGGAGTGAAACATGAGTAAGGTACACTTTAAATGCTTACCAGGCAGTTGCTGGAACAGCTAAGAAATAGCTTGAGAAACCTTAGAGAAATGCAGACGTAGGTGGAGATGCTGTGTTAAACATTGTGATAAAATATGGGCAGAATGGCAATGATGAGACTATACCTCTCTACGCAGGTAAGCTTCATCTATAGCATTTGCATAAATGTGCACAGTCACAAAATTGCATCTAAGCAACAGCAATTGCACCCAGGTGTAAATATTCAAAATAGTGTTTGGAAGAAAGCCTTCTTTCCACTTGACAGAAAGAATATTTTTGCAGCATATGGTGTAATTTCCCGACAAAAAATGTCAGCGGTTTTAAAACTATTGCAGCCTAAATGGAGGCACACAGATGTCTTTGCAATTTTATGAGTATGTGGCACTCTAAAGTATTTCAAAATAATATCCATTTTTCTTCCATATTTGTTTTCTGGCTGGGGGAAGAGAGACAAAAGCCCCTAATGGGCATTTAAGAAGTACTTTGACTGTAATGTAAGGGAGGAAGTGTGGTAGATAGGTCTACCCCTCCGCTGTTTCATTCTGCACATGAAAAGTACCAAGGTTGAAGTTCTCCTTGAAAGCCAGAATACTGAAAAGCCAGGGTTCCAGAATCATGTGGTGAACATCTGTTTCCACACAAACAAAGAGGAGAATCAGTTTAGAGTGAAATAGTTAAATTCTGCAACAGGAAATCGCACTATCTTGAAAACTGCTTTACACTAACATGAAAGCTGTTTTATATTAAATAAGTGGACATTGCAATGCGGCTTAATAGATAAGATGCTGAACTTGATGACTGGAAGGTTGATAGGTCAGCAGTTTGAGACCCAAGTACTACACAATGGAGTGAGCTCCCGTCTCTGTCCCAGCTCCTGCCAATTTGCAGTTCGAAAGCAAGAAACTGCAAGTAGATAAAAGGTATTACTTTGGTGGAAAGGTAACAGTGTTCTGTGCACTCTGGTGTCTAGTCATGTCGGCCACGTGTTCACAGAAACATCTGCAGATGTAGACACCACCAGCTCTTTGGCTATAAATGGAGATGTCAATCAAAGCACAATGAGCCGAATGGTACAATACCAAAGAGTCTTAAGAGATTGCACAAATTGTGAAAGCAAAAAATGTGTATATTTATGGCAATGTCCATGTCAACTCTGGCATATCGAAAAATCAAGTAGAACTCTAAAAGTTCGAATAAGTGAATATCACTCTAAAATTCAAAATAGTGTCCAGCAAGCCCCACTGGTAGCCCACTATTTGGAAAAGGGCCACTCTGATGACGATTTTAAATTTACAGTATTAGAAACAGTGGTTCCTAAACCCTTTGAAAAGATTAATATAGATAAACAAATGTTGCATAGAGAGGTATTCTATATTTACAAATTGAGGACTCTACACCCACATGGTCTTAACAGTGAACTCGATTTGACTAGTTACCTTTAAAACTGCCCTGAGAACAACTACCTGATTTATCTAAGAACACCTTGTGCTAAATTATTCCAACAACACTCACCTGAGAGATAAGTATTTATTCCCCAAGCATTATTTACAGACTCAACGTTCTGCTGCCCGTAATGAATTTCAGTGTGAGGCAAGAAAAGAACGTAAATAAGAATCTCTTGTTTCTCTTTTATAAATGGAGATGAGCACCGAACTCTAGAGTCAGATACGACTGGCTTTCAAGCAAGGGCGACCGTTATCTTACCCTACTCTCAAGATTTATTTCTCAATTATTTCCAAGTCTTGCCATGCTGATACTCCCCACACACCCTTTTGGAAGAGTATCTCCTAAAAATAAAACCTGTATCTCAGTTGCCCATTTATTTAGTCCATTATTTTGCAGGGAACAGCCAAGTTCTGCACAGCTTTATCTTCTTTCCAGTAGATTCTGCATAGGAATGATGCCATCCTGAGCAAGAATTGTAATAATCTTGTGCAAATTGGTGTTCCTTTTGCCTTTTTGGCAGTTGAGTCTTAGACAAGAAATATGTGATTCTTCGCCGGAATGGCACTCACTCTTTGTAATAAGGCATTTCTTCTGGAAGCAATGGTCACAAAATATCCAAGACATCCTGCAAAATTTCCTCTATGATTTCTCAAGGGGAAAGATCTCATTCAGAGAAATCTCATTGCAAGGCACAAGGAATGATTCCTCCTTCGCTGGTCCCCAGTATCTCTTTGGGAATGAGAATGTGCAAAATTAACCTACCTACTTCATGGTATCCTGTATTACCCTTCCCATTCATGAAATATAGAGGCAAGACATGTTCAATATGACCAAAGGCCTGGGCCACAATTTTATTTAACTTTATTAACCCCTAACCTGTGGGGAGGGGGGATGGTTGTGCTATACCTGATACCAGAGCCGGGGAAGCTAATCTGCCCCTCTCTGCACCAGAAGGGTGAATCCTTGCCCCTGTGCAATGTTGATCCTTGTCAGCTACTCTCTATACCAGCTGTTATTTGGTGAAACAGCCCTCACGGCCACCTGCGTTGCCTCCATGACTGGTGTTTGAAAAGCACAAAGATGGTCATGTGTGGCTGCTTGCAGCACCAGTGAGCAGTTCCCTGCCCTCCTTCCCGGGCCCAGCCAATCAGCTCAGAGTCATCAGACAGAGAAGGAGTCAGAAAGAGAGAACGAGGGGGAAAACACACCTTCCCATTTCCCTCCCTTCTGAATTCACCCTCCCCCTTACATACCTGTCAACCATCCCGATTTGGCTGGGATTACCGCGTAATTCGGCGCCAATTTGCGCCATTTCCCCACCCGTGCTGCCAAAACCCCATAATTTGGCAGTGGGGGAAAGGAAGCACTGCGCAGCCCATCTGCGCAGGTCGCATTGCACACATGCGTGGAAGGGCTCTACACTTCTGTAGCTCCCTTCCACGCATGTGCAGAAGGCTACGCCGCCTACGTAGAAGGCTACACAAGTGGCGTAGCCCTCCATGCGCATGCGTACAACGCGACCTGCGCAGACCCGGTTTGCGCAGGTCCCAGATTTGTCGGAGCCACGGTTGACAGGTATGCCCTTACTTTCTTTTTTATCCACTCCTTGTGACTGGCAGGAGAGCTCAGCCAAACAGTTGCACAAAGAGAATGGAGGGATGGACAAATTGGATAGCAAAGCTCTCAGGCAATAGAAATGAGGACAGGGCAAGACTTTGAGTTTAAACCATGTCAGAGCAAGGCAGTTGTGGGAGTTCTATATGGAGGTTTCTATGACTGGGATTCAATCTATGGTGAAACACATACACCGCTTTGGCACCTGTCTTTGAAATCAGCCAGGCTGAGAAGACATGGCGGAATGAGAGGAGGGCATTCTGTCCATGCTCAAAGGCAGTCCTTTTGCCACCTGCCCCAGGAACTCACCTTTGACATTCAGGCAGTTCAGGTGCAAAATCCAGACTCCTTATGGCCTGGGGGGACAGTGGCATGGAGGGCCTTGTGTGGGGCCTGGCATGTTGGCAGAGGCTTCTCGGGGTGGCGGGGTGGCAAGGGGGCATGTCTGTGGCCTTTCATGTTGGGGAGGGCTTCTGGGGGCAGTGTAAATTGGGGGTGTGCATGTTCAGTTTGAAGAATGCAATGGCATCATGTGGCTGTCCTGGTTTTTTGGGAGAGAATTATGCCAATCCTATATACAATGATCAATTCAGGACCATTTTTTTATTTTTCAATTAATCCCTATGGATGTTTTGGTTTACAATTTTTTCAGGTTCCAACGGAGGCTGTTGGAATGGAACTCTGTCGTAAACCGGGGTTTTACTGTGCCTTGTTTGTAACGCTGCCATTAAAATAATTAAGTGATGTCCTACCTGATCTGGCTGTTTTGTAAGCACAGTCAGTAGGTGAAACTTATTACAGTTTCTCTAGCCTGAAGTGAGACCATAAGTACTCAGAAACAGCACCAAGGGGGTGTGGGCTTCTCGGAGGGGTATAGGTCGCTGAAGGTGGGCTGGATTATGTGATAGGGTGGAGTAAAGGCTAGGGGCCTGAGACCCATTCACCTTTACACTGGGTGGGGGAAAACACCGAAAAAAAATTAAGATGCATGCAGATATCATTTGGGGTGTGCATTCTTCTACTGTTAGGTTAAATTTAAATGCATGCATTCAAGAAAAATCAGTGGCACCTTAAACTTATAGCTTGTGTTTCTCAAGCCTCTGAGATGGTAGGTTGCAAGGATGATATAGTTTCACAGAAGCTATCTTAAAATCACACTACTTGGTCAGAATTTTATCCATTTCATTGATAATGATATGACAATGACATTTCTGGCACAGACAGTGAAAAACTCATTGATTCTCTTGTCAAGAGTTCTATTGACTTGGTTTGTCACTGGCTGATCTTCTCAGAATGCAATGAAGCATTTTTCAAAGCCTTCTTCATCTTGGCTACAATATATTATTTAAAAATGTCAACTGTCTGTGTTTGCTCTTTCAGCATCCTAAATGATTCAGGCCTCATATCTAATGTAGAATCAACTCTCTCACTAATTTCCTCAAAACACAGGCTGGTCCGCAGGCAAAGACTGTAAGCCATTCTATATGATGAAGGATATAGCAAGTTCCCGTAAACTGCCCATTCTCAGCAATACCACCATAATGAAATTCCTGCAAGACTTCACCTGAATCAGTGAGATTTCTCACCTTCCTGAAAATGAAATCTCTGTCTCGTAATACCAAGTGTAGACCCAACAATGTCTATTTCTATCTCATTTATACGTGTTGTTTTTGTTTTGCCACATTTCTCTTTCAGCAGTTGCTAAATCCTGTGTATCTTATGTAATGAATTGAAAAAGAAGGTTTTGCTTTTGGAAGATTAAAATGGATGCTGTTGCCACTTTCCTTCCTAAGTTAGTAGTGAATTCCTGAGAAGCCAGGGGTTCGGAGTTTGGCCAAGGTCCTAGGTGCAGATTCCTCTCCCTTGAAGATAGTCAACAATCTGGGACTGTGGGAATGGAATGGAATGTTTGATGGATATTGAAATGCTGTAGTCTTATTGGAGGACAGAGAGGAAAAGGTGAGACATGGGATGATTTTTTTTTTGTTATCTTAGAATGGTAGAGAAGAAATGCCATTGTCATAGCCGTCAAGTATCCCGTATTGGCTGGGAAAACCCCTTATTTTACCCTCTTTCCCGCCGTCATCCTGAATTAACTAGACTGCAATGCCCTATTGCCGCCATTGGAGGGCAGCACAGGATAAACATAGCTGTCAAGTATCCTGTATTTGCCGGAAAATTTCTCTTATTTCCAAATCCAAAACTTGACAGGTATGGCCATTGTTTATAAGTATGTTCAAAGGCGGAAGAAAGAGACGTCTACCTGTGCTTGCCTGTGAGTAGAAAAGTAATCCTGATTGTGTCAGCTGGCCTAGCCAGAAAATAAGACAATATAGTTAGTTATGTATGGGTGTGAGAGCTGGACCATTAGGAAAGCTGAGCTCAGAAGAATAGATGCCTTTGAAATGTGGTGTTGGAGGAGAGTCCTGAGAGTCCCCTGGACAGCAAAGAGAACAAATAGGTCAATATTAGAAGAAATCAACCCTTACTGTTCATTGGAGGGACAAATAGTGAAGATGAAGCTAAAGTACTTTGGACATCAAATGAGAAGGGAGGACTCACTTGAGAAAGCCTTGATTCTGGGAAAGGTGGAGGACAAGAGAAGAAGGGAGCATGCAAAGATGAGATAGATAGATGGTATTGTGGACTCAATGGGCACAGAGCTGGGCGGGCTGAGGAGGAGGAGGATGGACAGTTGTGCCTGGAGGAAAATGGTCCATGGGTCGCAAAGGGTTGGAATCGACTGTGCGACTAAAAACAACAACAATAAAAGTTAGTTATACCTTTCTTGTTTTACAAGGGGAAGGTAAAATGTTCCTTTTTATTTTTGTATTCCTTTTTTGTGATCCTGATTTTAATATACTTTTCAATCACATAACAAAGCTAACTTTTTACAGAAGATGTTTGTACTTTTTATATTGAGCATAAACTGTTGGAAGAATTCCAGTTCCTTTATGGGTGATGCTTCATGTTGGTACCTAACCTACACATTGCTAATTCCTACCTGATCTGGTTGGTTTGTAAGCATAAACAGCCAGGGATTGAAACCTATCACAGATTTCTCTAGACTGGAGCAGAAACCCATGTACTCTGAAGCAGCAAAAGGGTCTTATGCTGGCTTCCTGAATGGGTACAGATATCTGTCAGGTGAATTGAGTCCTATGGTAGTGGGATACTGGGCCTTGTTATCCTTACAGCTTATTAGTCTTTCTGGTGAATCCTCCTCAGAAGAGATGCCATTTTGTGAAGGAATTGCAAAAGTCCTGCACAACTTGGTTTTCTTTTGCCCTTCTCAGTTAAATCATGTACAGCTCAAGATTTCTTTAGGTGGTGGGTGGGGGAGAGGGGACCCTATGAAATATCTGAGAAATTCTGTAAGACCTCCTGTGAGATTTCTTAGGAGGAAAGATCATACACAGAGAACCCTTATTGTAAAGAGAAACGAGTATTTCCTGCTCAATTCTTCTCTGAGAAATGAGAAAATGAAGCGCTGGACACTCCTACATGTGAAATTGATCCCAGCTCCTTCTCCATCAAGCCATACTTCCCACAGATAGTCCGACCTGCACTTGCATTGGGAGGTATGAGGACATTGCACAAACAGCACAAACATCAAAAAGGCTCACACTACAATCTGCACTGTGAGTGGTTTGGCTGAATAGGACCTGTGCCTATGGATTTACTCCCACTTCAGGAAATTAAATATATATTAGTGGATTGCAATATATAGAATTGCTACAGAATCAGGAATACATTTTGTTCATGGAATTTATTTGTGGCTAATGTCTCTGAAAAGTTGGGGGGAGAATGTATGACAAATATTTAGCTTCTATCTTGGGATACACAGAAAGAGCCTCCTTGAAGATTGTGATATTTTGGAACCACAATCGGGTATAACCTGGTAACGGCAACCTTGTGTTGCTGGCTAATCTTTCTCACACCAGGTCAGGTGAAAGGAACTGCAGAATGAACTCACCAAAAGATGACTTCATTTTGGCATTTTCACGTCTGGCCTAGACATGGAAAAAGAAGAAGAAGCTTCCATCATATTTTTTTTTATAAAAAAGACAGCATATAGGATCAAGATGATTATACATGATCAGGAAGATTCACGTAGTCTTATCCCTCTAGAAGAACTTTAAAACTGATGAAATGCATTGGAATGCCTGTGTTTAACCATAAATTAAAATATCAAGAGTTATGCTGTCCACAGTACAAATAGACCATTTTCAAAAAGAGACATTTTCTCTCATGTACAATGTCTCTGTGAACCATGCTATGTCATCAAACAGTGGTATTTTTATTCTTGAAAAAGACTATCCATTCTATCAGTCACAGGTTGTGCTGTCACTATAAATGGAGTAGTCACACCGACTGCGATACTTGCTATTATTTATGTTGCCTCTTAGAAAAAGAATAAGTATGGAAAAACCACTCAGTGACCATGTTAAATTGCAATTATGTCCCAAAAAAATTCTCCCATCTTTCCAAATGGCACCACTTCACTGCAGGAGCAATTGAATGATCTACTGGCCAAATTTCATCCCAGCATTATCATGTCCTAAAGAGCATTAGAGTATTTCATTTTTCTAAAACCTTCTTTTCATAAATGACTAGCAGAGGTTGCCCGGCGTTGCCGGGCTGTTTTAAATGGTGTTGGAAAGTTTTTGTTGTTGTTAATGTTTGTAAAGAAGATGTTAGTCTATAATTGAAATTTTTAAAATTTTTATTTATCCAAATTTCTTTGGTGGCCTGTTATAAACAGTGATGAGTTTTGTTTGGTGTTTTGGTTTTGTGGATGAAAAAAAGAATAAAGGATGATGTACTTTTCCCCAAAAAAATATTTAACTCAATAATTTTTAGTATGTATTTTTTTAAAAATTGTTGTACCGTAGGTAATAATTTTAAAAAATGTGAAAGTACATGTTTTTCACAATAAATGTTTTTAAACTGTGTATTGATGTTTTTGTTTTTTATTTGAGTAAAAATTCAGTACAGGATTTTTGAATAGTTTTTATTTTATTTTATTGACATCTGTTTTTGATTTGTGTAAAATTGTGATTTTGTGTTATTTGTTTTTACTTGTTTTTACTCTTGGGGCCTTTTGTGTGGGGCTGTTGTGTCTTTTTGAAATTGTTTTTACTATTGTGGGCAGCAAGTGGTGCTGGTAGGGGTTACCTTGTATTTTGACTGTTTTTTCTCTTATGACCTCTGGGTGGAGCTTCTTCCAGTAAGTAGTCTCTTTCTTTATTCATTTCTTTTCCAGTCGTTGTGGTGTGAGGTCGTGTGGTGGTGAGTTGGCTGTTTTTCTTTATTTGGGGTGGGGTGGTGGATGGATTTTGTGGTGTTTGGCTGGGTGCTGGGTGTGTTTGAAATGTTTGTTGTTGTTTACTTTGTATTGTTTATTGGTGTTATTTTTGTTTGTTTTGTGTATTTTTGGATGTTTTTGATTGTTTGTTTTTGTGTTTTTTGGTGTCCTACGAAAGGTGTCTTTCTCCCCCACCCTTCTGGACCCAACTCCATTTTTAAAGAGAAGTAACCGCTTGGTTTCTTCTCTTTAATATGGGGTGTGGGTGTGTGTGGGGAGGGGAATCCCCTCTCTGCCAGGTCCCCTGGAGTCAGGAGGGTTGGGGAGACAGACTCCTTTGGTCCCCCCAACCCTCCCAGCCCCAGGGGAGCCAGTAGAGAGGGGGAGCACAACACTCCCCTTCCAGTGATATTAAAGGGGAAACTGCGATCGGGAGCTTTAGGCGCCGTTGGGGAGGGGGGCTTTGGTTCCCGCGGCTTGGCGGACTTGCTCTCCTGGTGTTTTTGTTTTTGTTTTACTTTTTGCGCGCTGGCTTCTTCAGCGTTCTGCGCGCTCATGGCGCGCAGGATGCTGGGGCTTGTAGTTATGGGTTGGTGCTTTGTGTTTGCGCTGCGTTTTTTTAAAATGGTTTTCTTTTGATTGGCTGTGGCGCATTTCCGAACGCTGCACCGTGCGAGAGCCTCTCAGCCTGATTGGCTCTGGCATGGTGCAAAGAATGTTGGGAAGTGAAGTTGTTTCCCTTTTTTTGTGTTTTCTCAACCCTTCGTTGACCTGCGGACCCAGATCGGCCGTGTGCAGGAAGGGTGAGTGCAGGCAAGTAGGGTGAGGCATAGCAACCTATAGCCAGTTCCAACGGTTAACCCTTGGTTTTATAGGTTAAGAAAAGTATTGCAGGGGCTATACTTGTGAATATCACTCAGTGGCACCAAATGTAGGTCTTTCCCAGTTTACCCAATAGTTTGTTTTACAATTATTCTGACTACTGTCCTTAAATTAGAGCAAAAGCTTTCATTGCATGCTGTTTTACAATACACCCACAGTAAGTACTATGCAGCATTGGTACAATGGAAAAAAATGGGGGAAATGAAAAGGGAGGGAAGGAAGTAGAATAATAATTATTCCATAAAACTCCCAAAATACAAAGAACCTAATTGATAGCAAAACAGTAGTTTAGCCGGCTCCCCATCCCCTGGTTATGGAGTAAGAAATCACTGATAGAGTAGAATGTTTGCTAAGCTGTTATCTCTGTCAAGACAGCTAGAATGAAGACAAGCAGGAAGATTACAAGGTCTAGGATGCCATATGAAAATGAGCATGGGATATAGCAAGGATAACTTTAGTAAAACAAAAATAATCTGGCCAAGTAGTCTTCAGATAAGAACACTACCCAGGTACATATGTATAGGCCTCACCCCAATTAGCCACAGTCACTTGTGAATGTATAAATCTTTGAACAGGTTTGCAGCTTGGAAAATTATGTACCAGTTTGCATACCTGTAGATCAGGGGTCTCCAACCTTTTCAAGCCAGGTGCTGGGTCATGCTCTCTCAGTCAGCTTCGAGGGCCAGATGGCCATTTTGCCCTGGCTGCATGATGGGGGCAGCCATTTTGTACCAACAGCTTCAAAGGAGTAGCCATTTTGTTTCTCAAATACCCTTGGAGGGGTGGGTGGGCCACATGAAATGGCACCAGGGGCCGGATCTGGAACATTGGCCTTAGGTTAGGAACCCCTGGCATAGGTTGCTACTTTCAAACAACAATGGGAGGTGGGTGGTACAGAAGGCTGCTGCTCAGAAGCATTCAAAATCTCATGAAAAATGAAGGCACATTCAACTGTGGAAGAAATAAATTTCCCTGGAGGTTGAGATGACACTTTGAAAAAAGTGATAGGAGAGACAGAGCATTGGGGTCTGTTTATTCCAGCAGAAGGAACTCAAGCCGAATCTTTACTCATTACTGTGGGATCCGCGCACACAATTGGCATAACTGGCCCTGACAGAACCCCGGTAATCGGTGATCACATCGTTACCAGGGGTTCCTGAGGGGACAGAAATTGGGGGAGCGGAATATTAGATAGAGTTTAATTCATCAATAGCTGATCTGACAAACAGCTCGGACAATAGAGAGCTAATGACTAACGCGCTAGGCACGTAATAGGTAATCTCGAGTATGCGGATTACCTTAAACCCTAGAACCAATACTAGCCACTTGTTTACCCCACATAACACGGAACAATGTATTTCCCCTGCCGTTAATTTAGTTAGTTAGTTAATTAACTTCCCCTGTAGACTTCCCCAATTAACTTGTGTAAACATAATGTGTGAAACCTGCCAGTATGCTAGATCGCAATGCTTTTACATGCAGCCTAAACATGCAGCCTAAACATGATAAATACTGATGATTGGTCTTCATTAAATCACTGGTCTTCACTCCATCTTGCCTCATGTGTCGTTACTTGACCAGTCTCCTCCGGGACCCAACAGCCGCTTCGCGGTTCCGATCCAGCTTGCGCAACCCGCTTCGTGGCACAAATCCAACACATTACACCATAGTTAATGAAGAGCAGTATCAGTTTGATTTGTGGTTAGTCACACATCACAATGCTCGAGACATATCTTAGATCCAAACCTATGTGAATATTTATTTATTTATTTATTTATTTATTACTCACATTTCTACCACTGCCCCTTCACTGAAGTGACTCCGGGTGGCTTACAACAAATAAAAACTTACAAAAACATTAAAAATAGCATTAAAATTGGATTGTTTAAATTTTAAAAATTACAATTTTTAAAAATGCCCTCCCAATGCGACATACTAAAACTGACAGCCCGGGTAATAGTTAAACAAGCCAGCCCAGGGTGACTATCTCCCCAGCTGCCCCCCACACCCACTGTGCTAGCCAGATCTTAAGACTCTAGTGAAAGAATAAAAGCTGTGCCCGGAGGCCAAGTTCAGTTGGCAGGAGTTTCCACAGGGCTGGAGCAGACACAAAGAAGGCCCTCCTTCTTGTGCTAGACAGGTGAGCCTCTCTAGCAGATGAAACTATCAGGGAGCCCCTCCAGTCTGCTCTAGTGAAACGAGCAGATGTCCTTGGGGTGATGCGGTCTCTTAAGTACCCTGGTCCACTACCATGTAGGGTTTTAAAGGTCATCACCAGCAGTCCCCTAATCATTTTGGTTCCAGTCCCCTAATCATTTTGGTTGCCATCCTCTGCACTTTTTCCAACTCCATAATATCCTTCTGGAGGTATGGCGACCAGAACTGTACACAGTATTCCAGATGGGGCCTCACCATAGATTTATAAAGAGGCAAAATGACACTTGCTGACTTATTTTCTATACCTTTCCTAATGATCCCTAGCATTGAGTTTGCTTTTTTCACTGCTGAGGCACACTGGGTTGACACCTTCATTAAGCTGTCCACCAGGACACCAAGGTCCCTTTCCTGGTTTGTCGCAGAGAGTTCAGATACCTTGGAGTCATTATTCAGCAAGTAGTCCATGCATTGGTAGACATCTCTGCAATGATATTCCACACATGCAAATGGACTTGAGAAATCAAGTCCACTTGCATGCGGGGTTTTTTGCCATTTAGATATCACATCACCTGCTGGCTAGGCAGACCATGACATGTGCCCTCTGCTTTCACCTTGCCCAAGGGACCTGAGGGAGGACACTTTGGTGAGTTTTAGTCCCGGACTAACATAATTGACAAGAGATGGGCAACAATGTCAAGTTAGTCTGTTCAAGCCCCAGTGCCCTGACAAGGCTCTCCCCTTGCAGGGGCATTTCATACTATAAGCATCTTTAATTATTTGGATATTGTAATTGTTTTTCATTCATTCATTCATTCATTCATGATGGTGGTGGTGGTGGTGATTGTAAAAGTAAAGGTTTCCCTTGCTCAAAAGCCAGTCGTATCCAACTCTAGGGTTTAGTGCTCATCTCTGTTTCAAAGCCAAAGAGCCAGCATTGTCTGCTTCTGCAGACATTTCTGTGGTCATGTGGCAGGCATGACTAGACACCGGAGCACAAGGAAGTGATTTACCATTTCCTTCTTCTGGAGACACCAATGGGGAATTAAATTCTGGCACTACAGCCAGATAACGATGCTACTGATTTATCCAGCCAGTTAACCTGTCCTTTACACAATATATTCATAGCGATTGATGCATTTTTTTGTTTTTTTAATTAAATTTTAAAAGTAATACAAAATGCTTATAAAAGAAAGAAAAAAATTCACATACAATACGAAAATGAAACAAGAGCATAGAAAAATATGAATATAGGGTAGCCATATATTCTGAAAGTATAAGGATAAAGGTAGAAAGCTTTAAATTACCATATTCCACAATTCATGTCCTCTTAGCCCAATAATAATTATCAATAGAACAATGAGTTTGAATAAACCAACTAATTTCAATCTACCTTATCTTATTTATCTTTATATTAACTCTCATTTCTAGACCATCTCAAAATATTCTAAACAGAAATTACCATTACACCATATGTGACTATACATTGCCCTAGAGAATGCGGTGTCCTTGATTCATCACTATTTCCAAAAACTATGATGATCTTGTACTGGCTTGCTTTGGCACCCCCCTGACCAGCAAACTCCACAAATAAATGCAAAATTTGCCAAAATCTATTATCTTTTACTATACCCTTTTTATGTTCAGTTCCCATGTTAGTTTGTCATTCAAAACTAACTCCCACATTTCCCTGTACCAATCTTCTATCCTTAATGTCTGATCACTCTTCCACTTTCTCGCATTGTCTTGATGTTGTCAAACATATTGAAAGCAATTCTTTTTTATCCTTTCCTAGACTCATGTGGTCTGTGTCAGTCAGCAAAGCTATAGCTGGCCCCAGTTTTATATTTTCCCCAAAAATTCTAGAAATCTCATTTTCTATTTTTGCCCAAAATTCATTTACCACCTTGCAACTCCACCACATATGTCCATATATTCCCAAATTATTTGGCACCTCCAACACATTGGGCTTTTGTTTTTATCTACCTGATGTAATAGAACTGGGGTCAGATACCATCTCCAAAGCATTTTAAAATTATGTTATTTTACACTGACTGACATTGTTCTCATAATCCTTTTTTACCACTTATTTTTCCAATCCGATTCTGTGATACTGACATTAAGGTTTTGCTTCCATATTTTCTTCAAAGTTACTTGTGAATTAGTCTCTTTATTTAAAATTTTATAAATTTTACTTACCAATCCCTTAATATCCATTTCTCCTTTTCTAATTCTAAGTAATATTACCTCAAAATCTGTCTTATCTCTTTCCATGCTTACACTTCACAGGTAGTTACTATTCTACTTATTTAGTAATATTATTTGAAACCAATTCAATTTCAGCTGTGAGAAGATATTATTTTTTTTCTGATTGTCCTTACAGACGTTTAACCAGTCCTTCAGCAGGATAATATTATTTTTATCCAGAATTTCCTTCACTTTGCTGTCTATTTTTATCTGAATTTTTAAAAAATCCTCTAATTCTACAATCGGAGAAATATCGGGGACCAAGTCTTTTTAACCTTTTTCCATATGCCCATCATTTTGTTTTTAACATCTAATTTAGTCCCTTCTCTGCCCAAAAAAGCCACCTTACCTATATGATTTAATTCCTTCATCTCAAGATCCTCCCATATTAATTTTTCCTTCCTCAAAATCTTAACTATGTTTTTAATCTGGAATGATCTATAGTAGTTCTTGAGATTTGTATACCCAACCCACCTTCTTTTTGAGATGAATACCACAAACATTTATTGATTCTGGCTCTGATTCCACCATTACAATAAACATTAAACATATTTTGGAATTCTTTAATTTCTTTTTCTTTTAATTGAATCGGCAAAGTATTAAATAGGAAGTTCAACTTTGGAAGTAACATCATCTTGCACAACGCAACTCTGCCGAACCACTACAACTTTAGTTTATTATATTGCAAGATTTTATCTTTTATTTCTTTTTGTTTTGTTTTCCATAGTTAAGCCTCTTGAGATCCTCCCATTTGTAGGATATATTTATACCCAAATATTTCAAACTATTTCTAACCTCTATTTTATATTTATCCTTAATTTTCTTTTGTTCTTCCTTGTCTATATTATACACAATCATTTCAGACTTGTCCCAATTTATCCTCAATCCAGTTATTTCCTCAAAATCTTTTAGGTGTTTCTGAATCCTATCTAATGCCTTCAGAGGATGTTTTAAAATTACTAAGGTGTCATCTGCATACAAACTTATCTTATTTTCTACAATGCCTTCAATTTTTGTATCCTGTCTTAGAACATTTGCTAACATCTCCATTGCCATAATAAATAATATTGGAGATAGCGGACATCCCTGCTGTGTTCCTGCTTCTAAATTAATCTCATCCATATTGGCTTCATTAACTTTGATACTGGCAGAACCTTACTGATATAATTGATCTATGACACTCTTAAATTTATCTCCAAATCCATATGAATTAATTATTTCCTTTCCTGTTACCCATTGAAGAGAGTCAAATGCCTTAAATATATCCAAAGATACCATTCCTACCTTTTCTTTATCTTTTATCGCAATGTCAATTAAATCCAAAACCCTCCTTGTCAGATCTGCCATATACCTTCCTTTTAAAAAAACCTGCCTGATTCTTATTTATATATTCATTCATGACATCATTGAGTCTGTTAGCCAATATTGTTGTAAATATTTTTGCATCTTGATTTATTAAGGAAATGGGCCTATACAATTCTACTTTCTCAAGATCCTTACCTGGTTTAGGTATTAAAACAATTATTGTCCAGTTCCAGGAGGTCGGGATTAATCCCCCCTCCAAAATGTAATTGAACAATTTTAGTAATCTTGGAACTACAATATCTTTAAATTATTTATAAAACTCTGCTGGTAATCCATCCTCCCCTGGGGACTTTCCTATCTTCAATTTATCTATCACTTCTTTTATTTCTTTCACTGTTATTGATTCTTCCATTCTAAGCTTGTGCTTTTGTGTTATTCCGCTCACTTGTTTTTCTAACTGGTATCTCAATTTCCCTATGTCTATCTTTTTTTTAGTGTATAATTCCTGATAAAAATCCTTAATTATCTTAATTTTATCATTTAATTTATTATATCTAATTCCATCCTTAGTCAAAACTCCAACCTCTCTTTTGTCTTTCTTTCTTTTGCCGCTCTTGCCAGCAACTTTGAATTTTTATTACCAAATTCAAAATACTCCCTCTTTAGATAAACTAAGTCCCGTTGGACCTTTTCTATGTCCTTTCCCATAAAGTTCCATTACATTCTCATGTGCACATCTTAAATCTTCTCATTTTTCCCATCCTGTCTGGAAATAAAACTGTGAGTTTTCCTAAGTTCTTATTTAAATAAGCAAAACTACACTGAAAAGAAAAAAAGAATTATGACCTATTTGCAATGATTAAATACAATCGACATGGCTATTCTAAGCATGGTGAGACCATGACATTCTGGGTGAAAATGGAGAAATATCCTGAAGTCCAGTGAGTAAATTCTAATCCAGGTAAAGGGAAAAGTAGGTCACCTTGTCTGGAATGTGCAGAAAATCCTTAAAAAAACAACTAACAAAGCTGCAGCTCAGCTCACATACCATTTTGGGTGAAGATCCTTTTGATATTTTGAGGGTACCTCATAAGGATATACCCATAGATGCAATTAGAAGAGAACAAAGGACATTAAAATGGTATAGCTACACAATTAAATGCTTTATTTTATACTTGCATACTTTTAGTTGACTGAAATTCATTGTTCTTCAATCAAGATGTTTTGTCACAGTAACAATTGCTGTAAGCTAAAGTCTGAGCAATATGAGTTATATAATGTTTCCGATTAGACATAGATTTATGTAACGATGTTACCAAAGCAGAACTGAGAAACAGCCTAGTGAATAATTTAATTTTAGGATGATGTATAAAATACAGTTTTTCTGCAAATTATCAATGTTGGTAAGTAATGGTTGGCATGAAAATTTCAATTGTATTTCATATTTCTCTAGATTGTCCTGACAACAAATTGTAACTGGATATAATATCTTTCTTTGCATAGATTTGTTTCATTATAGTCAGTGAAATACAGGCTAATATTTAACCAAAAAATAATGAAACACTCTCCCTGGAGAGCTGCTGCTGAGTTTTCCTGGGCTACCTCAGGACAGAACTTTTATGTGATTTCCCTTTGCTCATAAACTGAAATGCTTTTAGGATGTTCTGTTTTTTTTTAAAGTTAATATACAGCCAATATCAGAAAGCTGGAATGTAATTTTTCTTGGTATTGTCATGAAAATAGGTTACCTAATTCATTAATTGAAGGTTGTTGTTTTTTGCCCTTGTATACTGGGTGAAATCCTATTGCTTTGTGTAACAAGTCAGGTGTATGTGTAGTTCTATCAGCTGGAACTCCCAGAATGGAGAGTTATGGGATATGAAGTCCTAAAATACCAAAAATCCTATGCTTAGTATTCATTATTGCTTTGTGCAGTTTGTGTCATATTATTTACACAGTTTTGTTTACTTTAGAAAAAATGTTCTTGTGTTGAGAGCTCCATGAAATACTTTGTTGTCTTGTGAAATGCAGTGAATAGTGAGGTAAATAAGGGAAATTAAAATGTTTCATAACAAAAGTTGTCTTTGTAATCAAAACTGGAATATGTTTCACAGAAATCATGGGTTTGCAAGGTGCTACCTTACGTATTAAAAAGTTCATCGAAAGATATTTTCTGACTTATTGTGGTTTGGTGTAGCTATGGTCTTCCCATGAAGAACATTGCACCTTGAACAAAGATCAGTGGTCATTTCGCCCCATATGGGTCCATTCCATTTGACCACTTCTATGAGAAGTGAAGTGGTTCTACAGGCCCCCCTGTCATTTTTCCTCAACCATTAAAATAAAATCCCAAAACTCACCCAAATAATAGAGAGTGGTACAATTTCAACCATTCACAGCAATTGAGAATGTCTCTATGATTTCTTGAAAAATTCAAAGTACCAGTTTATTAGTTTCCTAGAATAGAGTAGTTCAGTGTGGGTGGACTAAGAGTTGAAATGTGATGTATTCATTTCTAGGAAATGGAAATCACAGCACCTTTAGATAAAAGAAAGTCTAAGAGAAAAACAATTGTCTCTCACCTCCAAAATAAGCAAATTGCAATTCATGGGTAAGGAGCTATATCCACTAACCTGGGACAAGTCAAATATCTATTGAGAAGATATCCACAGTCCTGCACTTCTCATTGCATTATTTCTAGAAAGTATTTTGTTAAATCATTTTCAAAGGTAGGTTTGAGTTGGGGTGAGACTGATAGATGGCCATGATATCCATGTAAATTACAACTGAATCTGATCTGGGAATACCACCCCACCAGTTTATTTCTTCTTATCAGAAAATTATATATGACTTGCAAGGAATATCTACATGGTAGTGGACCAGGTTACCAAAGAGACCACATCTCCCCACGGTTATCTGCCCATCCCACAAGAGCAGACATGAGGGGCTATCTAAAGGTAGCATCCATCGGAGAGGTTCACCTCTCCAGTATGAGAAAAAGGGCCTTCTCGGTATTGGCTCCAGCCCTTTGGAACCTCCTACCAATGGACCTTTGTCTTCAGCCAGAGCTGCTAGCTTTCAGGAAAGGACTGAAGACATGGGTGGCCCAGCAGATGTGGGGAGCTGATAGAGGAACAGCTGCACCCCCACTTGCAGATATAAACATGCTAATTGCCACCCTGGTTTTTAGGTTTTATCTATTTGCTGCAAAGATTTCATAATAGATTTTATAATATGTTTTATTTAAGGTTTTTAATGGTATGACAGGTATTTCATGTAAGGTGAAGTGCAATTGCATTGTGAGCTGCCCGGTGTCGCTTCGGTGAGTGGACGGTCATACAAATTTAAATAAATAAATAAATCACCAAATGGTGACAGAAGGTAGAAATGCACACTGTGTCAAAAAGCTAAAATAGATTGAGTCAAGGGTATCTGCACAATTCCTGGACAACCTACAGCATAGAGCAAAGAGCTGCCAGTTGCCCATAGAGCAGAGCCATACACCCAGTGGTGGCCATCAGTAGGGTTGTACCAGTTCACCAGAACCGGTAGCAGAAATTCTGACTGGCCCCACCATCCAAGTTTTGAAATAAAGTAGTCCTAATTCAGGTGCAAAACAGGGCTTGACCCCTGGCCATGCCCACCATACCACGGCCACAGTGTGGTAGTAAAAAAAATTGGAGCCCACTACTGCACATACCCACAAGACACTTGATATTCCATCCAGCATACATGGTGTTAAAAACTTTTTAACTGAACACACACTCTCTCTCCCTCTCCCTCCCCTCTCTAAGGCCAAGGTCTCTCTTGGACGTGCCAACCCCTGAAACGTTAGGCAGGGTTTGTTACATAGTAGGGGTCCACAGAAAGAGCCTTCTCAAAGATTGTGGTATTTTTGAACCACAGGCAGGCATACCCTGGTAATAGCAACCATATGTTGACAGCTAATCTTCCTCACCCTCGGTCAGGTGAAAGTAACTGCAGAATGAACCCACCAAATAGTGGCTTCATTTTGCCAGTTTTACATGTGGCCTAGACACAGAAAAAGATCACACAGCAAACCTTCCTTATCTTGCAAATCCTTAGACATTCATTTTAATAGGTTTTCCATGCAGTTTCCAAGCCATTTGCATCTTTCTTTCTAAAGTCTTCATGAAAATTTGTATGTGTGCATTTCTCATAATATACACATTTCTGTACTTATTCTGCCAAATATATGTCATGTTGCAATGTACTTTTATATAATCATGCATTTTTGCAAGCTGTTTCCCTTGTGTAAGGTTTATGTGCACATCTTTAACCAATACTTTTGTACGTATTTATTGTTCCTAAAAATTGCCATGCAAACTCACAGGAGTTAACACCCAAAGAGATTCCTCTTCTGAGCCATGTCATCAACTGGGAAAGTGTGATTTTGGTATATTAGGGTCAGCTTGTGAAGGAAATGAAATTCTCCTCCATTCTTTCAATTAAATAGATAAGTAAAAGATTGTACTATCAGAGGCATTTAAGGATACTGAACTAGAAATAGCAAGATAAAAGCAGGAATGGGTATGTACATGTATCCATTTAATTGACAGAATGCAAGCGCGGTGCCAAAATGGCCGCCGCGCTCTTTGCGGGGGGCCCCCCCCTGGACGAAGGCATCCAGGTAGTTAGGGGCGTGGCCAGCTCCCTTATAAAAGGGGTGGCCACGAGGCAGCCGAGCTGCCATTTTGCGAAGCGACGGAGCGGAGAAGTTTTTCCCTCTTACTCCGTCGCTTTTACCTTGACTGGGAAGCCTTTTGGCTGCTGACCTTTCTCTTTTCGGCTTCCCTTAGGTTCGACTGAGATGCCTTCGAAGAAGAAGGCGGCCGCGAGCGCGGCTCGTGCGGTTCGGAGGCGCAATCCGGGTCGGAGGACCGCGGCTGCGCCTCCCCAGCAGCCGCCTTTGCCGGCACCCACCGGGACCGGTGGGATGGGGTCTATTCCCCCCTGGCCGGAGGCTGGGGACCCGAGCAGGGGTCCAGCATGGGCTGCGGCCCGCGGCCCGCAAGCGGCGGACGCCGCTCCTGGTGCCCTTTCTACTGGGCCTTCCTCTATAGGGGCGCAGCTCACTCCGGGGCCTTCCAGCCTTGGGGGGTGGTGTGGTCCCCTTCCTTAGCAGGCGGGCCGGCTGGCCCTTGGCCCCACGTCAGTGTGGAGGCCTTACTGGCCCGCGTGGCGGCCCTCGAGGCTTCCCTTGCTCGGGCCAGCCACGCTGGGGCTCCCTTTGGGGTTCATTTTGACGCGTCGTCTGCTGGGCAGCGGCAGGCGACGGGACGGGTCGAGCAGCTTGAGGCGCGTGGCGCGACTTCGGCCACTGCCTCGCAGCTCCCCAACCAACAGGCCAGTGCGGGTCAGGCCCCGGCGACGAGCTCTACGGCGGTCGTGAGCTCCGACGCCCCCAGTGGGCTGGAACCCCCGGTGGGGGCGGCCCACGGGGGTGCAGCATGTGAGTATGCGGTCCAAACTAGTGCACCTACACATGTGGCCACGTTGGGGGGGGGCTTTACAATGGCCTTGGCCTCGCGTGGGTGGTGCGGCGGTACAGCCGCTGACGCACCACCAGGCGACGTCAACCACCACCCAGGGCCCCGGGGTGGGGAGCGTTTCCTACCCTGTGGGGAATGTTTTGGGGGTGGCTGGGCTAGTCCAAACCCCTTTCCAGATGCCCGCAGTTTCTGCGGTGCCTGTCTCGGCCTTGCCGACAGTGGGCTATTCCTTGCCACTGGGTGACCACTTGGCACAGGCCACCAAAGAGAAAATATGGCGGGGGGAGTATGTAGATATCTTCTCACTCCTAAACAGGGAGCCCACCAAGGAAGAGAGGGAGGGGCAGGATGAGAAGGATAAGGAACAGGCACGTCGTCGCAAGCCACCACGAACGTGGGCCAACTGGCTGCCGGCTTACCTCATCTACATGGCGGTGTACCTGAGGGCCCGGCCGGATTTGGCAATTCCGATGGTCCAGTATTTGGACAACATCTATCGGGCGATGGTTGACTTTCCGGGCCCGTCGTGGTTGGCTTATGACGAGGAATTCCGTATGCGAATTCCCCTGCACCCTGAGATGAGGTGGGATGAGCCATGCCAGAGGCTTTGGCTTCTGTACATGACGCCCACGCGCCCCGCGCCAGGGGAAAGATACCATTGTGGACATGCGGTCCAGCGAGCGGCTCCAGCACAGGTTCCCCGCCAGGTGGCGGGGCAGGGGGTTCCAGCCCGCCTGCTGTGCTGGACTTTCTCGTCTAATGGTTCCTGCAATAAGAAGAATTGCAAGTACAGACATGAGTGTCCCACCTGTGCGGGCCCCCATGCAGCCTCTGCCTGTCCCAGGCCTGGAGGGACGCGGGGCAGAGGGAGGGGCGGACAGTGGGCTGGCAAGACTGCCGCAGATGGAGCTGGTTCACCGAAAGGCTCCCTCCCCAATTAATGTGGACATGTTGGAGCGTTGGCTCGCATTGTACCCGAAGGGGGAGGATGCGGATTATCTACTTCGGGGCTTTAGGCAGGGGTTCCGTATTCCTTTCATGGGTGACAGGTCCCCTCAGGATGCCCCCAACCTTTTGTCCCTTAGGGGGAGGGAGGAGGTGGCTGCTGCTAGCATTAATAAGGAGGTCAATGCGGGCAGGGTCGCCAGCCCTTTCCCTGCACCCCCGTTCCCTAACCTTAAGGTATCGCCCCTGGGCTTGGTTCCCAAGAAGTCCCCAGGCGAGTTTCGCCTTATCCATCACTTGTCCTACCCAGCCGGCCGATCGGTCAATGATGCTATCCCTGATGACCTTTGCTCAGTCAGGTATACATCTTTTGACCACGCGCTGCGCATGGTGCGCTCATGTGGCCCGGGTGCGCTGCTGGCTAAGTGCGACATTAAGTCGGCTTTTCGCCTCTTGCCGGTGCACCCGGGTGACTTTGAATTGCTGGGTTTCAAATTTCGGGGCGAATATTACTTTGATAAGGCCATGCCTTTTGGCTGTTCCATATCATGCTCAGCTTTCAAGCGTTTCAGTACCTTCCTAGAGTGGGCTTTCGTCCGCAGGTCAGGGTCCCGGTCTGTAGCCCATTACCTGGATGACTTTTTATTCGGGGGTGAACGGGGCTGGGACACGTGTACACGTCTCCTCAACACATTTCAGACGCTAATGGAGGAACTCGGTGTCCCTTTAGCGCCCGAAAAGACCGAGGGCCCATCTACCCAGCTAGTCTTCCTGGGGGTGGAGATTGACACAATAGTGCAGGCGTCTAGGTTACCGCGGGATAAGGTGTCAAGGATAGTGGCCCTTATCTCGGACTTGTTGGCCAAGCGCAAGGCATCACTGAGAGAACTGCAGGTGCTGCATGGTCACCTTAATTTCGCCTGCAGAGTGGTCGCACCGGGCAGGGCTTTTGCCCGGCGCTTGTGCGACGCTATGGCAGGATTATCCAGGCCTCACCATAAGGTTCGGCTTACCCGGGGTATCAGGGCAGACATGCTGGTCTGGTTACAGTTCCTGAGGGAGTTCAATGGGGTCTCATTTTGGAGGCATGACCTCCTGGCTTCCCCTCAATTTCAGATTCAGTCTGATGCCTCGGGATCCCTCGGTTATGGGATGTACTTCAATGGGAAGTGGGCCTATGGTGGGTGGCCACCGGCCTGGGCAGGCACGGGTCGCCTGCGTGATCTCACATATCTGGAGTTTTTCCCTATCCTGGGTGCTTTGATGCTATGGGGCCAGGAGTGGTCCAACTCGGTCGTGCATTTCTGGTGTGACAATGCGGCTGTGGTCCACATTGTCAATGCACAGACTTCTAAATCGCCCAGGGTTATGGACCTAGTGCGCCAATTTGTGTTGCACAGCCTGCGCCTCAACGTACTGTTCAGGGCCAGGCATGTCCCAGGGGTTAATAATGATATTGCTGATGCTTTGTCCCGCCTACAGATCTCCCGGTTCCGTGCCTTGGCCCCGGATGCGGAGGAATTTCCCTCGCCACTCCCGGAGGAGATATGGACCATTGGCAAGGAGAGGTGAACCGGGCGATTGGCCTGTCGCTAGCGCCACGCACCCGTAAGGCGTATCACCACACAATTAATTCTTTCAGGGCATTCTGTACCCAATTTCAACTGCCAGGAACCTGGCCGATCCCGGTAACCCATGTTCTGCGGTTCATGGTTTACCTGCATTCTCAGGGCCTTGCACCTCGCACCATAGCATCTAAGCTGTCAGCGTTGGCTTTTATGGCCAAGGTGGGGGGTCATGTGGACAGCACCTCTGACTTCCGTGTGAGACATGTTTTGAAGGGGTGGGTGCGCGAGCGCGGGCGTTGCCCGGACGACCGCCACCCGATTTCCCCAGGGGTCCTTACCCAGTTGGCCCGGGGCTGGCCTTGCTTCTGTTTTGATGCATATGAGGCAGCCCTGTTCCATGCAGCCACAACGGTGGCATTTTTTGGAGCGCTCCGCATCAGCGAGCTTGTGATGCTGTCTAAGGCGGATGCAAGTTGTAGGGCACTGGAACTCGAGGATGTCTGTGTTGCCAAAGACTGGGCTCAGTTGAGGATACGCTCCTCTAAGACCGATCAGCATGGCGTAGGCAGTGGTGTGCGACTGCTACGGTGTTCTTTGGCAGACATCTGTCCGGTTGGTGCCCTGCAGGAATTCCTGGCACTGCGTGGCACGCACCATGGCCCGTTTTTCTGTCACCAAGATGGGTCTCCCCTTACTAAATTTCAATTTTGGAAGGTGACGGGCAAAGCGCTGGCCAGTGTGGGCCTCCCAGGTGCCCGCTATGGCACCCATTCATTCCGTATAGGGGCGGCCTCAACCGCAGCTGCTTTTGGGTACTCCGGGGCTGACATACGTAGCATGGGACGGTGGGGTTCGCAATGTTTTCAGTTTTATGTGCGCCCACTCCCACCATGAGTACCAACCCAGTCACCTTACCTACTTTTCCTCATTTTTCTTTACAGACCCGGGGTGTCGTATTACACCGGTGACAGTATGGCTGGTGGGCCATAGCTACGTGCACAGGGCAGCACGTTACGCTGCAGCGACAGAGTGGGGACCCCGACTGGGACTGGGTGTATACGCAAGTCTCACATGGCATGGTAAGCCGGGGATGTTATGGCGGGAGCTGCTGCCTTTCCTTTTTTCAGGCCAGAATGCTGACCCGCCTGACATTCTGATCATACACTTGGGGGCAATGATTTGGGCCAGGTCACCGGCTTGTCGCTGAAGCATGCGATTTGCGAGGACCTCGCCTACCTGCATTACGTCTGGCCCGCCACAACCCTTGTTTGGTCGGACATGGTCCCGCGCCATTCCTACAGAGGGGGCGTTGACCTCCTGGCCCTTGACCGTGCTAGACGCATGGTGAATAGGGCAGTGGCGCGTTTCCTTGTCGACAGGGCTTGGGGGAGGGTCAGTCGTCGCCCCGCTATTAGCCTACAAAGTTATGACTTGTATGCAGGGGATGGGGTCCATCTGTCGCGAGGAGGTATGGACCTCCTGTTGGGTGATTGGCGAGCAGGCCTGTCGACCGAGCTGACGGTCTGGGGGGGGCGTCGAGCCTTCTTTGAAGCCCCTCCGTGTGGCGGGTAGCACTGGTAAGGTAAACATTATGACCCACAGGTATCCGGCAAGTTCGCAATTGACTGGACAACACTAGACAGGCATAAGTTGGTTAAACGTTGTCCGGTCAACGACGAACTAGGCGACGGGGTAATGGCTATAGCTAGACAGCATGCATCACCACGTGATTTTACGGATACGCGTCAGAGGGTGGGGTCATTAGTTAGATATTGACTATGGTCAACAATTTGTTTGTGGTCAACAAACAAATTGATACAAATGGATACATTGTAGCAATTGCCGTTGGCAATTTTGGGTGGTACCTTACCAGTGCTACTTCGGCCTGCTTGCCTTAAGAATTATGATTGGTCAATTACCAATAGAAATTTATAATTCGGACTAGGGCATGAATCAATAAATGTGGCCCAATGCCGTTATCCACTTTTATCAGTGTCTGAGTCCTTTATTGGGGGGTGCGCCTGCAATGCAAGCGCGGCGCCAAAATGGCCACCGCGCTCTTTGCGGGGGCCCCCCACTGGACGAAGGCATCCGGGTAGTTAGGGGCGTGGCCAGCTCCCTTATAAAAGGGGTGGCCACGAGGCAGCCGAGCTCCCATTTTGCGAAGCGACGGAGCGGAGAAGTTTTTCCCCTCCACCCCCTCCCTAGTTAACAGTGTGATGTTTTGGTCGCTTCGGGGCCGAGTGGGAATTTTTGGCTGGGACCCATATTGGCTTCCGGGTCCTGGTTTTTTCGCCCATCCCACACTGTTGCTATGGTTTGACATAGGGGTTTTGTCTGTTGCTGCTGTTGACTTTGGTCACATGGGCGGGTAGCACTGGTAAGGTAAACATTATGTCCCACAGGTATCCGGCAAGTTCGCAATTGACTGGACAACACTAGACATGCATAAGTTGGTTAAACGTTGTCCGGTCAACGACGAACTAGGCGATGGGGTGATGGCTATTGCTAGACAGCATGCATCACCACGTGATTTTACGGATATGCGTCAGAGGGTGGGGTCATTAGTTAGATATTGACTACGGTCAACAATTTGTTTGTGGTCAACAAACAAATTGATACAAATGGATATATTGTAGCAATTGCCGTTGGCAATTTTGGGTGGTACCTTACCAGTGCTACTTCGGCCTGCTTGCCTTAAGAATTATGATTGGTCAATTACCAATAGAAATTTATAATTCGGACTAGGGCATGAATCAATAAATGTGGCCCAATGCCGTTATCCACTTTTATCAGTGTCTGAGTCCTTTATTGGGGGGTGCGCCTGCAAAGGGGCAACACAGGAAGCCCTCCTATCTTCTGCTTCCTATGGATTTTTTTATGGGGGTAGGTGTAGAGGCACAATGGTCCTTTTCAACATTTTTGAGGGGGCGTCAAGGACACAGGGGGGTTGGATGTGGGGGTCAATTCTCCACTTTCTGAAGGAAAGCTTGCAAAGCTCCCAGAACATGAAATTGGCCAAGCTCCAACTCAAATTGACAGAATGAATGTGGAAAATGTAAGCAAAGGTTTTGGTCTGAAGAAAGAGAGAAGGGCATCGGAGAAGGCTCTGTTAAATATAGAAGCCAGCCATGCCATTTTCGTTAAATGGTCAACATCAGGATGACAGGGTGGTTTTATCCCACCACTTTATGCTTGTGCAAATTGAAGTTGAGAAGGCACCAACGATTTAGAATGAAGAGCAAGCGTGAAAACAATCAATAAAAGAATTGGCAAAACATCCACTCTCTGTCTACTGGGTCTTCTTTTTCATGTCTTCATCTATTCAACTTTTCATATGATTACTCACCCAAAGACAAGACTATTGTAGTAGTATCGCGTGGTGTCATTTTTGCTATTTTAAGCCCTCCAGAGACATCATGCCTGGAGCAATGTTTTCATTCATAGGCTTTCTTTATTAAGAAAGAATTGGAACTGTGTGTTCTTGCATTCAGTAAGCTTACTTTTATTAAACCTTAAGTCACATTAATATGTTTACAGAACTCATCTATGTTTAAAGCATACAAAACAGAGTAACTAACTCCTATTCAAATAGTAGACAGTCTATGAAGTGTTTTTCTTATTTGAAACCAGAGGAATGTCACATCTGAGATTTAGAAGTGAAAAGACAATTTCTCTTTCCCCACCCCGACCACCACCCCCAAATACGTTCAAAGTGATGCTTTCTCTGATGAAGTGGGCTAGAATCTGCATAATGTATGCAAATTAAAACTTCTTAGCTTCAGTATTTATGTTTACCCTGTAGTCTACTATTTTTGGCTATCCTGTGACCATAGTGTCTGGTAGACACTGCCATTGTAGTTGAAAAGAAGGAAGTTGCATTTCCTAGCTGATTCCCCCACCCAATGTTTCACTACTTTTGAAAATAAAGTATCAGTGATCATGACAACACACACACAAAGACAGTGCCATTTTTGGAACATAAAAGCAGTAATTGAAGGGAGGGAAAAAGAGGCAATAGCAAGCATATGAACACAAGACTGATGGTGAATGATAGTTGTGAATGATTCACTTTACTCTGTAGTTGTCTACACAGACATATGTGTATACAGACATATAAGGACACTAGTACTGCATGTCAGAGTGAGCTCCCATCTCTGCCAACATAGTAGTTCAAAAGCAAGAAATGGCAAGGAGATAAATAGGTACCACTTAGGTGTGAAGGCAAAAAGTGTTCCATGCAATCAGGCATCTAGTCATGGCTGGCTCTTTGGCTATAAACAGAGATGAACACCACATTCAAGAGTCGTATACGACTGGCTTTCGAGCAAGGGTGCCAAATAGCCCACTTTTTGGAGTGGGGCCAGGGGTGGGGTGGGGTGAGGTGGGAGCTCCAAACCACCATGAGCCCACCCTATTTTGGGACCCCATCATCAGAATCTTCTAAATTGCTATGCTATATTTTTCCCTCCCCCAACATATTTGTACACTGGAGATGGGATAAAACAGAGCATGGCAGGTACAGCCATTGGGAAATGGCTGCTCTGGCAACCACCTCTAATTGACCTCAAGCATCAGGCCAGTGATAGCAGCTGCTTTCCAGCTAATGAGGCGAATGCTTCCTCCATCAGCTGGAAAAAGACTACTTTGCAGCTGATGGGGTGTTCACCCCATCAACACCCCCCCACCCAAAAAATAAAAGTACTGTAGATGTGCAGCTTCTATTGATGGGGCTGCTGCATTCCATCTTGTGCCACTGGAAAATGATGCCCGGATGTGGAAATTGCTTCAAACAACATTTTGCTCCTTCTGATGAGCTCACACAAGACCAGGAGGGCTGCTATAGATGGGCCAACTTGTTTTGTATGGGAAACAGTGAAAATACATCTTCAGAAAAGAAAATAGTTGAGGGTAATGACTGGGAGGTCAATCTACTTCTCCTCCCATAATCAGATTAAGTGTCCCAAACATGCCTTGGATACAACAAAACAAAGCTAAATTGAAGGCTACAGTAATTCTACCTTGAATATGCAATTAAAATTAATTGGTCTTGTTAGTCACAACCAACTGAAACCCCATTGGCCTCTATTACTCTTTTCTAGGTAGGGTTGAAACTGTGTTTTGATTGCTACACTAAATCTAAACAGCACATATAGTTCAAAAAACATTATTTTGAAGATCTCAGTTTTTATTATGACTTTCTAGGTATTCTTGCTGCCACTTTACCTATGTATGTTCTGGTTTTAGGAATCTACAACTAGAGGCAGAATGGAAGGTTACAATTAATCTGTTATTAGAAGAGAGAATACCTTAACTACTTAAAGCGGGGGTTCACAACCTATGGCCCATGGGCCGGACCTAGCCTGCGACAGCAAATCATCTGGCCCATGGCTGTGACACTGGAAGCAGAAGTGGAATGTTTACAACAGCTATAAACATGCCTGTGCATGCACAAACAAACCTGCAGCAGTTTACGGCAGCGTTTACGGTGGGGTGTGTGTGCATGTGTCCAGTCTGCTCAGCCGTCTGAGGGGGAATGGTCTGGCCCATGGTGTGAAAGATTGAGAACTCCTGGCTTAAAGTGTCTAAGTGCATGGCAGGAGCTTTTTTCACACACACATTTTGCAAAGGTTCATGCTCTGTTTTCTGGCTGGCCATGAGTTGCAACAGCTCCCTCCTGATTATGTTTCAGCCGAGACACGATGTTCCAGCAATTGAAGCTAATCTATATCCATTATGGATATGGCAGTCATATGAAGCCTTACCTTCTATGAAACTCTTCTCTCAGGTTTTAAGATGTTTGCATGAGTTGAAATTATCAAATTTGCCTCAAGGTAGTTTCTCTGTACAAAACCTTTGGAGGCCAAGTTGAAATGTATAATGTCCCACAATGAATTACAACGCTCAGATTCTTTTGAAATTATTTGCAAGTGTTCCCCAAAAGGAAGTCTCCAGATTCACCTCAAATTTTGTTCTGGGCAAAATCCTTATGCAACTGCTGTTATGATCTATTTTCAAATTCAGTCCAATGATCTAGGTTTGGTGATTATAAAATATAACAGAGGAAACAAGTTTCAACATAAAATATATATTTTTATTTCCTCTGGTGTTGACAATTGTCCAAATGTATCACACAGTTTGCTTTCTGTCCAGAAATAAATCCAGAAAAAGGAAAAGTGAGATGGATTTCTTTTACTTGGGGGCTCTTTAATAAGAAAAATACATCAGAGGACATAAAAAGATGGCAGACTGGAAAGCATAGCCAGGTTCATACATGATCATTATTCAATGCATGGATAATCAGCTAATTACCTGCATGTGTGAATCAGAGTGCTATCAAGTAATGAGGAATCAAGAGAGATATTGTAAAGTATAAACCCTTAATTAGATTTGCCTGTTCTATTGTGCTGCTACCTTTTATGAATTAGGAACTGTATACATATATATATATAGTCACTTGTACACTACAATATCCCTTTCTTGAAAGCCAGTTGTGTCCAACTCTAGGGGATGGTGCTCATTTCTGATTACAGCAAAAGAGTCAGTGCTGATTGTATCTGCAAATGTTTCCATGGTCATGTGGTGGGCATGACTAGATGCCGAAGTACACAGAATGATGTTACCTTTCCTGCCGAGGTGATACATATTTATTTACTTTCAATTTCTTGCTTTCGAACTGCTAGGTTGGCAAGAGCAGGGACAGATGATGGAAGCTCACTCCATCACACAGTGCTTGGGTTTCAAACTGCTGGCCTGCTGACCCTCTGGTTGTCAAGGTCAGCATCTTAACTAATAATCCAACATGGGACCTTACTCTACAATATACCTTCACACAAATAACATCTGAGTGACCTCCCATCTGCATTACAACACTATGTGGATATGAGGTGTGGGATTCCTTCCAGATGGAAGAATGTGGATGGAATGCACACTTCATACCTAAAAGTCCATATATATACCTGAGAACTAAAGTCCCAAGTAGGATTCAGCAGAGAGACACATATGTGGTTTTCCTGTTAGACATGGACTCTTCTAAAAACCAATCCTTCATGCAAGATCACATTCATGAATATTAAACACCTAGTGCCTGGATGTTCTTTGAATCATCTGAATATTTTTAACCCAAGGATTCTATTTTTGCACCTAACTAAAATACAGAAGCATTGGTGGGAAGACAGTAATGCCTGAAGGACTGAGCCATGCTAGAGGGGATGCTTTAGGGAGCCACTTGTTAAACTTCTGCAGCAAAACTTCAGAACATTTCAATTTATTTATTGGTCTCTTTTTCCAGCTCTCCATAGGTATGCTGTGAACAGCCAGCAGTCATACATCTTAATGTATTTTGAGAAGACGTACACCTTTGCTTATAGAGTAGTCTATCCAAAAGCCAAATGGGAGCTAATTTTAAGTGCCCCCCTTATATTTTCTTAGAAATGCTTGTGTCTTGCTTTTTCTCCTAGGAGTTAAGTGTGGCATATATTTTCTCTTTGCTGCATGTTTTGCTGGGTGAAGTACTTTCTCCAATTAACTGTTGCTTTTAATATCTGAGCACTGCTTGGATTTTAAATCAGATTTTCTTTTCATTCCTTTATAGGGTGTTTGAATGAAATGAAATTGATTAAAATCATTATTCAGTAAGGCTTGATTTAATGTTATGAACCCCCCTCCACTTAAAATGCATTCCGATTTGTTATAACCTTAATATACATTTTGACAATGCATGTTTTTCACAGTCTTCCTACCGAGAGTGACTTTTATTCCAATAATCATCTTATAGACACTGGAAGTGTCCGTCAGCAGAAGTTGGTTGGAGGAAGCTTCAATTTGGGCAAAGATACATTGTTGACATACTTAGGAAATGTGTTGCTGTTGCTGTGTTGAAAGGTTTTTTTTTACTGGAGGAACTCCACTCAGAGGATGCCCAAATGAGGCTCTTTTCATGTCCTCAAGATCTTTTCCCAATGAAGTGGTCCTTATTTTTCTACTTGCAATTTCTTGCTTTCGAACTGCTAGGTTGGCAGGAGCTGCAACAGAGATGGGTGCTCATTCCATCATGCAGTACTCGGGTCTTGAACTGCCGACTTGCCAGCCTTCTAGCTAACAAGGTGAGGTTCTTAACCACTGAGCCACCACAGTCCCAGAAAACACTTGGTTCATGGTGGGAGTGAGAGTGGGAGGAAATGTGACCCAACCTATTCCACATCCACTCTCTTCTCTGCCAAAGTGTGCAGTTCAAAACAGTGAAGTAATGGCCAGGACTTTGATACAAAATGGTTGCAAGGAGATAATAGCTGGAGGTGTTAACTGTAAATAAGTCAATATAACCACAAGGAAACTATTAAAAGCAAGCTTGGTCTTCCAAGGATCGCCTGAATATTTTATCAACATTATATCATGAAGGAAGGAAGAAGTTCCCTGCAAGAATTGCCATCAAAGTTGCAAAACAGGGCTGAGATCAGGTCTGTTACATCTCACCTTTATATATAGCTATGAACAAGTATGTTTCTCTGGAGACATAAATCTAGTTTATGAACTACATTTTTTTTCTGGGGGGAAATTGGGAAGGACTGCTTTAAAATGATGGGTTCTGCAGCTTATTTGGGTTTATTTTGTATTTGTATTTGTATACCGCTTTTCTTGTCCTAAGACAATTTCTCTATCTCCTTTGGCACTTAGTAGATACCATTGGGGGGAAAATTACAAAAATCAACAGCAGATGTTACCTACATTAGACCACTTTTTTAAAAAAATCAAACAAAAACTAGCTTTCAATGACAATTCATCTTCCAGATTCAGACACTGCCTTTTGAAATCCAAGATTCTTGTTTCACAGGGGTGGTGTGGAGAAGGCAATATAGATACAGAAATGTGACAGTCTCCATCAGAGAGCTGGGATCAAAACTGGGATCAAAACTGTGAAAATATATATTCCCAGTTTTGATCCCAGCTCTCTGATGGAGACTGTCACATTTCTGTATCTATATTGCCTTCTCCACACCACCCCTGTGAAACAAGAATCTTGGATTTCAAAAGGCAGTGTCTGAATCTGGAAGGTGAATTGTCATTGAAAGCTAGTTTTTGTTTGATTTTTTTAAAAAAGTGGTCTAATGTAGGTAACATCTGCTGTTGATTTTTGTAATTTTTTCCCCAATGGTATCTACTAAGTGCCAAAGGAGATAGAGAAATTGTCTTAGGACAAGAAAAGCGGTATACAAATACAAATATATATATTGGCTCAGTGGGTAAAGTGCTGAGGTGCTGAGCTTGGAGACCAGAAGGATGGGGTTCAATTCCCAGAGAGCTGCATGATGGGGGACATGAAAGAAGACTCATTCAGGTGTCCCCTGCAAAAATCCTTTCAACCCAGAGTACTCTCTGACACGAAAACACCTGCTGTTGCAAGCATCAACTACTCATACATTTGTAATTTTTTCTGATGGCATCTACTAAATACTAAAGAAGACAGAAAGGTAAGCCTAAATAATCCATAGGGAAGCCTGCAGAACCTGTAAAACGTACTGTACTCAGTTGGTAAGTCAGCTATATGAATCGATTGTCCTAGCTCAAAAGCCAGTCATATCCAACTCTAGGGTTCGGTGCTCATCTATGTTTATAGCCAAAGAGCCAGGACTGTCTGCATCTGTAGATGTTTCTGTGGTCATGTGGCAGGCATGAGTAGATGACAGAATGCACAGAACGCTGCTTACCTTCTCACCAAAGTGGTACCTATTTATCTACTTGCAATTTCTTGCCTTCCAACTGCTAGGTTGTAACTAAGAAAAAATACAGTCACTTGAATACAGAATTTCAAAGAAAAGCAAGGAGAGACAAGGAAATCTATTTAAATGAACAGTGCAAAGAAATAGAGGAAAACAACACAAGAGGCCAGACTAGAGATCTTTAAAAAAAAAATAGGGAAATCAAGGGAACATTCAAAGCAAAAATGTCCATGATAAGGGACAAAGACGGCAAGGAGTTAGCTGATGCAGAAGAGATTAAGAAAAGATAGAAAGAATACACAGAGGAACTTTACAAAAAGGACCTCAACACCACTGATAATCACAATGATGAGAACATTGAACTTGAGCCAGACATCCTAGAGAGTGAAGTCAGAAAGGCCCTAGAAAGCACTGCAAACAACAAAGCTAGTGGAGATGACGGTATCCCAGTTGAATTTTTCAAAGCTCTAAAAGATGACGGAATCAAATTACTGCATTCGATATGCCAGCAGATCTGGAAATCAAAACAGTGGCCAAAAGATTGGAAAAGATCAGTATACATTCCAATCCCAAAGAAGGGTAGTGCCAAAGTGTGTTCAAATTATCGAACAATTGAGCTCATCCCACACGCTAGCAAGGTGATGCTCAAGATAATACAGGATAGACTTCAGCAGCACGTGGAGAAAGAATTGCCAGAGATGCAGGCGGGTTTCAGAGGAGGCAGGGGGACTAGAGACCACATTCCTAATATACCGTGGATAATGGAGAAAACAAAGGAATATCAGAAACAAGTCTACTTTTGTTTTATTGACTACACTAAGGCATTTGTCTGCGTGGACCACAATGGCAAGTACTTAAAGAAATGGGAATACCAGAACACCTCATATGCCTCATGAGAAATCTGTACAAGAGTCAAGAAGCAACAGTTAGGACAGAACACGGAATGACAGAATAGTTTGGAATAGGAAAAGGAGTAAGACAAGGCTGCATGTTATCACCCTACCTTTTCAACCTATACACAGAGCACATAATGCACAATGAAGGGATGGAGGAATTACAATATGGGATAAAAATTGCTGGGAGAAACATCAACAATTTGAGATATGCAGACGATACCACCCTAATGGCAGAAAGTGAGGAAGATTTAAAGAAGCTACTGATTTGGTTGAAAGAAGAGAGTGCAAAAGCTGGCCTGAGACTTAACATCAAGAAAACCAAGATAATGAAAGTGCGGCGCCAAAATGGCCGCCGCGCTCTTTGCGGGGCCCCCCCACCCGGACTCAGACATCCGGGTAGGTAGGGGGCGTGGCCACCCCTCTATAAAAGGGGTGGCCACGAGGCAGCCGAGCTGCCATTTTGTAAAAGCGACGAAGAGGAGAAGTTTTCTCCGTCGCTCTTCGTTTTTTCTGGGGAAGCCGTTTTTGGCTGCAGAACATTAGCGGATCTTTCCTTCTTATCTTCGGCTTCCCAGCCATCGGGTTTCTGATCCCTGGAAAGGGATCGTGCTTGCTTGATGCCCCCTAAGAGGATGTCTATTGCGACTAAGGCTCGCCCGAATAGTAGGCTGCAGTCGGGTCGGAGGACCGCGACTGCGCCCCCCAACAGGATCTTACCGGAGGCACCCACCGGGACCGGTGGGATGGGGCAGTTTCGGCCGTGGCCTGCGGCTCTCCAGCCTCAGACTGGCCCTGCAGGGGCTTTGGCCCCCGGCCCGCAATTGCCGGCCATGGGCTTTGGGCATGGGGGAGGGCCTGGTGCGGTTGGGCTTAGGCCCCCGGCCTGCACTTACCGGCCATGGGCTTTGAGCATGGGGGAGGGCCTGGTGCGGTTGCACAGCAGGGCTTACCCCCGGCCCCTCATGGGCTGGAGTTTTGGCCATGGCCCTGTTTGGGGCCTGGCTCTCAAGTTGGGGGCTCTGGACCATTGCCCAGTGGGCCGTCCGGCCCACCTCGCCCCTTTTATGCAGGGGGATCTGCAACGGTGGATGCATTACTGGCCCGCGTAGCGGCGCTAGAGGCATCCCTAGGGATCTCCAACAACCCCATGGGGGGGGCTTCATTGCCATCTGGGGCCCCCTTTTTGCCAGCACCTTTGCCCACCATTACCGGTGGGATGGGGCAGATTGCGATATGGCCCTCGGCTCTCAGACTCAGGCCGGCCCTTCAGGGGATTCGGTCCTCGGCCCGCAGTTGCCGGCCATGGGCCGGAACGATTGGGGGGAGGGCCTGGTGCTGGCACACAGCACATTTTACCCCCTCAGGGGCCGGACTTTTGGGCATGGCCCTATTCTGGCCCAGGATCTCAAATTGGGGCCCCTGGCCCACTACCTAGCCGGCCGGCCGGCCCACCTGGCCCACCTTATACTAGGGGTTTCCGTGGCAGGGGATGCCTGGTTAGCATGTTTTGCTGTGCTGGAGGCATCCTGGGCAATCCAGTGGGAGAGGGCCCTTCCCTATCTACCGGGGCCCTTCGTGTCTGCCGGCTACTTCGACTGCTGCCACTCTGCAACAGGCGGCCAGCCGGGTCGAGCTGCTTGGGACACTCCGGACTGTGCCTGACGCCGTCCCGCAGCTTCCTGTTCGTCCAGAAATGCAACCGGAGTGTGGTGGATGTGGCCCCAGAGATCGATTTCGGTCGCGAGCTCCGACGCCGCCGTGGGCCGGAACCCCCAGTGGGGGCGGCTCATGGGGGTGCAACTAGTGAGTATTAGGTTCAAGTTGAATGCACCCACATCACAGTCCACTTCCAGCGGTGGGGTTCAGTGGTCATGGCTTCGCCAATTTGAGGCTAGTGGGCATTACTTGCCAGTCTATCCTAGTGCCCCTTGGTTGCATTCCGGCACAACGTTGGGGGGAGTACGTGGATATATATTCCCCCTATGAATCGAGATCACAATAAGGATAGGCGGTGTGGACAGGAGGACACAGACATGTGCAGTCCCGCAGTACTAAGCCACCACGCACTGGGGTGTCCACCCCCGGGACAGTGCTGAGCATTGCGGGGGCTGTCCGGGTCCTGCTGCGCAGGCCCCTTTATGCAGACTGTCCCGTCGAGGGCTTTGCCGGTGGCCGGCTATTACTTGCCCCTGGGTGTTATTGGCCGCAGGCCATGAGGGGTAAGGGCTGGAGGGGGACATGTGGATATTCTCCCTATTGAACTGCGAGCCCACTAGGAGGAGAGAGAGGGACAGGGCGACTGAGCCAATGAGATGTCCCATCGTAGTGAGCCACCGCGCACCTTGGGCCAACTGGTTGGCGGCAGACCTTGTACGTATGGTGGTATGCCGCAGGGCTTGCCCTGCTTGGGCCGTCCTGGTGCTTCCATCCATCGCTAATATTTGCAGAGCGATGTTTGATTAGATGGGCCCATGGCAGTTGGCTTACGGTGAGGCATGTGGATGAGGGTGGCTCTATACTCTGAGGGGAGGTGGGATGAGCCCTGTCAGCAAGTGTGCTCGCATACATCGCGCCCACGTGGCTGGTGCATGGTGATAGGTACCATGGTGGTCATGCTGAGCAGCGGACTGCTCAGACACAGGCTCCATGCTAACTGGTCGGGCGGGGGGTTCCAGCCCGCCTGCTGTGTTCGGCCTGCTCAGCTGATGCTACGTGTACTAAGCACCACAGTCGTTACCGACTTCGTGTTTCCTTTTGCGCTGGCCCTCACGCCGCCTCCGCGTGCCCGTGGGTTGGTGGGTTACGGGGCAGAGGTAGGGGTGCACAGGGGCGATCAGAGCTCCGTCTGAAGCAACTAACCTTGTCATAAGCCCCCCCCCTGCCCCAATTAGTATAGTCAACCTGGAGAGATGGCACTCAGTTCATCCAAGAAGGGATGGGGCGGGATACCTGCCGGTGGGTTTTTTCTATGGGGTTTTTGTATCCATTCGGGGGCGTTGGGGGTCCCAGGATGCTACTACTCTTGTTCCCTTGCAGGGTAATGAAGAGGGGGCTCCACTGTCCACAGCTAAGGGAGTTGGGGCTATGGGAGTAGCGGGGGCCCTGCTTGGAACCACCTTTCCTAAGTCGACTGTCTCCCCCATGAAGCGCATACTGAGCTAGAACTAGGGGACGTCATTTAATTCTCCATTCAGTTTACCCTGTGGGTTCTCCATTCAGGGCTGCCATTCCTGATGACCTGGTTCAGTCAGGTGCTCGTAGTTGGTTCGGCTACTATGGGTGGCACGCTCACGCAGTTCTGGTGCTGTTTTGGCACAGTGTGATATGCACTCGGCTTTCAGATTATTGCCAGTGCACCCATTGATTTAGACCTATTGGGTTTTTGGGTTCCGAGGGGAATTTTACTTAGATAAGATCAACCCCCTTCCGACTTTGTTAAGTCATGTTCAGCACTCGACCGATTGGGGACTTCACTCAGTGGCCATTTGTTCACAGGTCGGGGTCTCGGTCTCTAGCCCATTACCTCGACGGCTTTTGGTTCGGGGGTGAACGGGGCTTGGACACGTGCACGCGTCTCCTCATTATCATTCAGACACTCAGGTGGGAACTGAGTGTCCCCTTGGCGCCTGAATAGACCGAGGTCCCATCTACTAAGCTCACATTTCTGAATCGACTCTGTCGCGTGGGCATCCGGGTTACCCATGCATACGGTGGCTTGGATCTCCGCGGCGAGTTTGGCATTGATTGCCAAACATAAAGTGTGCCCTCGTGAGCTGTGGTTAATTCATGGCCACCTTAATTTGTCCGGTCTGGCTCAAATTACTCCTGGGTTTGGCGGGGTCTCTTCCTGGATATCAGACCTGATGGTCTGCCCTAGATTTCAAGTACGGTCGGACACCTCCGGCTCCCGGACTTATGGGGTTTACTCCGAGGGTGGGTGCACGGATCGACCCATGATCTTACCTTCCTTGCGTTTTTTCCCATTTCTGGAGAGCACTGATGCTATGGTGCAAGGAGTGGGCCTACTCAGTGGTCCGATTTCGGTGTGACAATGCGGCAGTGGTGCACATTGTCTACACACAGACATGCAAATCCCCCGGGGTCATGACATTAGTTCGTCTATTCTTTTGCGAAGCCTACGCCTAAATGTGCTGTTCTAGGCCTGACATGTTCTAGGTATTTATAATGACATTAATGCTGCTTTCCACCACCTGCAGATCACCCGGTTCCGTGCCGTACTCTGGAAGCAGAGGGTTTCCACTCGCCACTTTTGGCGATGGCTGGACGTTTGGCGAGGAGAAGGGAACCGGACATGTCATTGGCACCTCGCACGCGTAAGGCGTATCACTCTGCATTCATGCGTCGTGTGTGGGAGGGGTGGACACGGGAACGTGTCCGCCGCCCTTACACGCGTCACCCCTGTTCCCAGAGTTTCTGACCCACCTTGCACGAGGCTGGCTTTACTTATGTACAGATAGGTGTGAGGTGGCTCTTGACCACGCAGCTACCACGGTAGCCTTTTTGGAGCGCTCCACATCAGTGAGTGGGTGCCAGAGTTGGTGCCACCGGTGTAAGGCGGATGTGTCTCGTAGGGCACTGGAACTCGAAGATGTCTTTGTCACACACGAGTGGGCTCGAGTGGGGATGCGGTCCTCACGGGTTATTCAGCACGGTGCATGCAGTGGTGTATACTTCTACTAAGTTTTTGAGACATCTGTCCGGTTGGTGCCCTACATGAATTTTTGACAGTGCCTGCTGCACGCCCCAGCCTGTTTTCTGCCACCAGGATGGGTCTACCCTTGCCTTAGTACAGTCCCTGAGGGTGACCGGTGCCGCGTTTTGCAGTGTGGGGCCCGTTTTGGCACCATTTACTTAAGATAGGCATCGCGTTGATCGCGGCTACGTTTGGGGTACTCGGAGGTGGATATGCGTCTACGCGCAATTTCAGCTATGTATGTCCCCTCACTGTACGAGTACCTAGTTATGTCCTTTACCTTTTTTCTCCTCTTTTACAGATCCTAGGGGTCTCAACACACTGGTGGCAGGGGGTTGGTGGGCCGCAGCTATGTACACTGGGCAGCAGTATATGCTGCAGCGACAGGGAGTGGACCCCGGCTGGGCTGTGTGCATCCGCACGTATGCTATGGTATGGTATGCGTGGCACATGGGGGCGGGAACTGTGGCCGTTCCTGCTGTCTGACAGGGATGCTGGACTGCCCAATGTTTTACCGGCACCTCGGCGGCAGCGATCTTATACGGCTCACTGCTGTTCTTAAACCGTCGAGGGGCTGTGACCTGGCATTTTGTATCACGTATGGCTTACATACGGTCGCTATGGTCTAACATCGTGCTGAGACACCAATTTAGGGGAGATGCGGATCTCCCTAGTTCGGACTGTTCCGGCAGTCAGTTGACGGGGCTCTGGCTCCGGCCCGTTCTGAGCATGGCTGTGAGATGGCCATTGGAGACCGGATGATAGGCTTACACAACAATTTGGCTGGTAGGCAGGAGAAGGGATCCACCTGTCGGCTAGAGGTATGTACCTCGTTCTGGGTGTGATGCAAGCAGGCCTGGCGACCGAGCTGACGGTCTTGGGGGGGGGGGGCGGTGAGTCATCATGGATGCCTCCCTGTATGGCGGGTAGCACTGGTAAGGTAAATATTTATGACCCACAGGTATCCTGCAGGTTCGCAATTGACTGGCCAACACTAGATAGGTACAAGTTGGTTAACGTAGTCCGGTCAACGACGAACCAGGCAATGGGGTGATGGCAGGAGCTCTTCAGCATGCATCACCCCGTGATTTTACGGATACACGTCAGAGGGTGGGGTCAGTAGATAGTTTATTGACTACGGTCAACAATTTGTTTGTTGTTAACAAACAAATTGATACAAATGGATACATTGTAGCCAATTGCCATTGGCAATTTTGGGAGGAACCTTACCAGTGTTACTGTGGCCTGCTTGCCTTAAGAATTATAATTGGCTGAGTACCAATTGAAATTTATAATTCGGACTAGGGCATGAATCAATAAATGTGGCCCAATGCCGTTATCCACTTATACCGGTGTCTGAGTCCTTTTTTGGGGGGGTGCGCCTGCAATGGCAACAGGCCCTATCAGCACCTGGAAAGTAGATGGGGAAGAAGTAGAAGCAGTGACGGATTTTACTTTCTTGGGATCTAGGATCACTGCAGATGGTGACTGCAGCCATGAAATAAAGAGGCGACTGATTCTAGGGAGACAAGCCATGAGAAACCTGGGGAACATAGTGAAAAGTAGAGACATCACCTTGCAAACAAAAATCCATATAGTCAAAGCAATTGTACTCCCGGTGGTAATGTATGGTTGAGAGAGCTGGACCATTAGGAAGGCTGAGCGCAGAAGAGTAGACGCCTTTGAGATGTGGTGTTGGAGGAGAGTTTTGAGAGTACCCTGGACAGCGAGGAGAACAAATAGGTCAATCTTGAAAAAATCAGTCCTGACTGCTCCTTAGAAGGTCAAATAGTAAAGATGAAGCTGAAGTACTTTGGACACCAAATGAGAAGAGAGGATTCACTTGAGAAAGCCTTGATGCTGGGAAAGGTGGAGGGCAAAAGAAAAAGGGGACGGCCAAGGATGAGATGGCTGGATGGCATTGTGGACGCAGTGGGCACTGAGCTGAGTGGGCTGAGGAGGATGGTGGAGGACAGGGGTGCCTGGAGATCAATGGTCCATAGGGTCGCAAAGGGTCGGAATCGACTGTGTGTTTGAACAACAACAACAAAGGTTGTAACTGCTGGTCATCACTGTAAGTAAAGTTATCTTTCTTTTTCTACTTAAGATAGCTCGAGAGTGATTTTTAAATACTTAAAGTGTTAGTTACTGAAAGGAATTATGAATTTAAACTATTCTCTATGCCAGGAGTTCTCAACATTTTAAAGCCAAGGACCGGGTTACACTCCCTCAGACAGCTTCAGGGGCCAGACAGCCATTTTGGCCTTCCTCCATCACATGGCACTTCCTGGTGTGGTAGAGGTGGGAGGGCACATGAAATGGTGCCATGGGCCGCATCTGGCTCACAGGCTGCAGGTTGAGAATCCCTGCTCTATGCTTTTCTCTGTTGGTGCTGTTGTTTTATTTTATTTTAACTTTCCCTCGTGCTTTGTTAATATTTAACGAATTGCTGAATCCCTCCAACAGACACTGCACAAACTGAACTTTGGGCTCACTCACATAAAGCTCATGGATCAGTTATAGATCATATATGTATGGGAAACCTATGCCACACCCCTTTCTTCCTCCTTAATCCATCTTGTCAGCCAACAGAGAATACTGATCTTGTTGAGGACTGTGGTGAAGAAAGGAGCATCTGAGGTTAATTGACAATCATCTGCATATTCTACCAAACTCAGACTCTGTCCTCTTCACAATCCTCAACATGATTGCCATTTCCCACTGGCTTACTAAGGTTTGCTCAGTTGTGTGTAAGAGGAAGGAAAAGGGAATAAGTTTCTCATATGTGATAAGTGGCTGGTTTCTGAGCCATATGAGCTATATTTTCCAGCCCAATGTGCACTTCATGAGTTTTCTGCTTCTGCTGAAGAGCTGCTTTAATTTGGATGATATAATTGCATATGGTTGGAGGTTTTCAGCATAGATGTAAATAAAGCTTACATTTTCATTACTTTCATTAGGATATTATAAGCTGGGACAGAGGCCATTGTATTAATTAGCCTGTCAACTCAATTGTTTCTTTTCATTAAAAATAACTGAGATGATAATTAATTTCTCATCTCTCACATTGTTAGGACATCCTCATTTTACAGCAACATGGTACTCAGATATTTCATTAATGGGATCTCCATTATTAATTTTCTAATTATGTGACTGTTTTCATTTGTCATGTGCATTGGCCAAACAAAACATCAAAAGAAAGCATGAAGATTGTCCTGGGAACAATTTAATGCAGTAATCTTCCATTTGCCTTCTACATAGCAGCATGATGCCCATACCACTGATCCAGTTCCATGAATAACTTTCTGGTCCTGAACCCTTTTGGCACACAAAGTCCTCATCAGCTCCAGGCCAGTATTGATGAAGCTGCTGTCCTTCATCAAGATGGATTCAAATGGGATTTAATCCACTTGGGGGCCATCACCCTTCCCTGTGGTCTTTGCCACTCAAGGCTGTTAGTCTGCAGGGTTGTCAGGTTAGTTAACTGCCAGCTGAGGATCAGCGCTGAGTTTCTGGCAGTATGGTCTATGCTATTACCAGAGCAAATAGGGTAGAGGGATGGGCCTGGTCTACTGGATACTCACCAAAGCTTTAAACTCTTCCCTGGGAGTGCCTTTGTCCTCTCTTCCCTCCCCTTGTGCAAAAAGGTAAGGTACCTTTCTCAGATTGGGTAGTACAAGAGAGGTATATTGTATATAATTTCTGGAGAACCTTTTACACAATGTGGTATGGCTCTGAGGAAGGGCTTCCCATCTCTCCACACAGAGAGGCCCACACAGAACCAACAGCCCACTCTCTAATTCAGAGACTGAGGAAATGCACCTGGCACTTGTGATTTATTACAATTTTAAATTATATTTTCTGTCTTCCAGATTTTTGACAGTGTTCTGCTGTCACATTGCAATAGAAAGGAGTAAAAGTCAGGCAAAAATTAATACTGTGATAACCTTGCTGAAATGTCAAATTATGTTGTTATTTGCACAGATAAAAGGCATCCTGGTCCTTTATCTCTATGCACATCATGAACTAACAATGCTGTTCCAATGAATGGGACTTTATGTTCATAGTCCTTGAGATAAATGGCCTCTTCCAACCTTCTTTTGAAGACTGTATTACTTAAGGTCAGTGGGGTATAGGGAAAGTTAACTTTAGCACCCAAATCCAGGCCTTCATGCACATATGTCCAGATCAGGGGTTCCCAATCTAAGGCCTGTGGACTGGATCTGGCCCATGGTGCCATTTTATGTGCCCCCCTGCCCCTCCAAGGGCATTCAAGAAACAAAATGACCACATATTTGAAGCTGTTGGGACAAAATGGCCATCCCCATTATGCAGGCAGGGCAAAATGGACTTCTGGCCCTCAAAGCTGAGTGAGAGAGCATGACCCAGCCCCCAGCTTGAAAAGGTTGGTAACCCCTGGTCTAGATGAATGGATAGGTGCTGTCATACACAAGCACAATGTGGATGGTGATTCTTCAACCTGGACCAACAGATGTGCACAGTTTTAAAAACAACAACATCCTTTGTATTAGAGGTCCAGCAAGAAATATAATGTTTCTCCCTTTCCTATCTAAACACCTGATCAGCAAGATTTTTGCACTTCCATCATGGAGTTCTTGTTTTACCACACATGTTCTTGAATTGATCAGAGCCAAAATGTACACAGTATGGTGAGGGTTCCCTCTGCATGCACTCTAATTGGTTCTCTCTTCTATTGGTGGGTCTTGGACAGCTTAACTGATGATGGCAAAACAGACGTCTGAGCACTAGCTGGTTAAGGGCAGTCATTTGCATTTCCCCCAACATCTAAATCCAATGTTATGTATGAAGCATCATGGGAAATTTAGATGTGAACATTGGAATGCTCTTTTTTAAAATAAAAAAATGTTACAGTTCCCATAATCTTTTGCACAGCACTGGCTGCACGGCCTAGGTAATTCTGGGTGTTTTCTTCCCAAAACAGCACAGAGTCTTGTGATACCATGAAGAATATTGAATATTTGTTTGGCACAAGCTTTTTGTGCAATGTTGTCCACTGGATTGCTTTTTCAGAGACCAACTAAGGGAAAGGCAGACTGATACAATGACAGACTCACAGATAGATAGTTATGGGACACTGTTGGCACTCGATTGTTTATAATAGTCATCTTTTGGGTTCACAGAATGAGCCTCCTCGAAGATTGTGGTATTTTTGAACCACAATCGGGTGTACCCCAGGCAACGGCAACCCTATGCTGGCTAATCTTTCTTACCCTAGGTCAAGCAAAAATAACTACAGAAATAAATTCAGTGAAAGATGGCTTCATTTTGGCAGTTTCACATCTGGCCTAGAAATGGAAGAAGAAGAAAAATTGTAGTTATTCTGTTTATAGAACAGAGGACTATCCAGAAATGCAGAATAATTTAAGAAATAATCAATATGTGACTATACTGAGGGGTTTTTATTACCTGTATCAGTTACATTACTACTTTTAGTATAACACTGCTATATGGAACATTGCTGTAACTTTGCCAAGGGTAACAAATCTTTGAATTGCCAGGCATAGAAGGCTTCAAGAGCAATGGTTCACCCTTTCAACAGGTTGCAGCCCCTCTGAACCTTCTCAAAACCAAAGGGGGCTACTTCTAGTTTTGAGAGGGTAATTTGTGGTTCAGAGTAGCCCCTGCTAGGCCCTACAGAAGAAAAATACCCCCCTGGAATTCCAGAGCCTGCTCACCACTGTTACACCACAAAGGATCTACAGTACAGACATCTAGAAAATAACAACACCTTGTGTCACTTACTGAAATTAGCTTTTGCCCCATGTGTCTAGTTAACAAATAGGTAGAGATTTCACTCAGTATGTGCTTCAGAAGCATAGATTGGAGGAACTGCTTTTACAGCATAACACCATTAAAGGCTTACGTATAATTGCACAGGTGCATTAACATTCATCTCCTTTTTCTTCTGCCATTCTCAACAGCCACATTCTGCTCTTAAGAGCTTGGATATTCTTCCCACTATTCTTGTCAACAAGAGGGAGCAAGCAACTCAGATTGTTTACAAACACAAGACAGATGCTCCATTCCATGGGGGTGATGTATACAGTGATGTTTCACAAGTTAAGAAAGATGCTGCCATAGCTGCCAGCTTTCCTTCCCTCACCGCATCCTCTTCTGGAAACCACTTTGGAAATAAGCTTATTAAAATAACAGGCTCAGTGGTATTTGGCTTTTAGAAGGCTTCAAGCTCCATTTATTCCATTGACACATGGGGTAAAATTACCCAATGAGATTATGCCACTGTCTTCAAGAGGATGTTCTGTGGGCACACATAGGAAAACTGCTTTGACAAGTTAGAACTAAGTTGCCAGCTGAAATCAAAACAGGACTGGTTTTACCTTATGAATTGAATTTAGTGAAAGAGTTGGAATCTCTTGAAAGCTGAAATTCAAAATCTCAGTCTAAAAGATTAATCCTACAATTTGTTTCTCCTTAATACACCCTCCTCCTCCTCCTCCTCCTCCATCATCATCATCATCATCATCATCATCATCATCATCATCATCATCATCATCATCATCATCATCATCATCATCATCATCATCATCATCATCATCATCATCATCATCATCATCATCATCATCTTCTTCTTCTTCTTCTTCTTCTTCTTCTTCTTCTTCTTCTTCTTCTTCTTCTTCTTCTTCTTCTTCTTCTTCTTCTTCTTCTTCTTAATCTGCCATATCTGATTCTGAATATTGGCTATCCCCATGGTCATCAGCCATGAAGTTTGTCCTGGGAGCAATATAATCCAGTGGCCTTCCATTTGCCTTCTGCATTGCAGCATGACACCTGCACCACAATTCACTTTCTGGTTCTGAGCACTTAAAGTCCTCCTCAGTCCCAGGCCAGTATTGATGAAACTGCTGCCCTCTGTCACAATGAATTCAAATGGGATTTAATCCACTTGGGGGCCATCGCCCTTCCCTGTGGACTTTTGCCATCCAAGGCTGTTAGTCCTCAGAGTTGTCAGGTTAGTTAACCTCTGCCTGATGATCAGCATTGAGTTTCTATTCCCATAGCAGGATAACCTGGCCAGACAAACTTTACACACCCACATGCATCTATCTAGAAACTATTGTCACACAGCTCATGGGAATGCATTTTCAATCCTCGGTGGAAACACTGTTGTACACAGAGTTGGTAGTTCAGCTGCATCCCATTCCCTGACGTTTGATGGCCAAACCCAGAGACCAAGGGCAGATTTTTGCAACATGTAAGAGGTAGGGCAGACAATAGTTAGGAGAGAAACTGCAGTGAATGTAGAAATGAGCATGAGGAACCCTACTCCCTCCATTGCTCCAAATGACATAAGGAGCCCAACTGCCTGAACTCACCTGCTTCCTCTACACTCTTCTGTCCTTGATCCTGGTTGTTGTTTTATTTTGTTTATTTTGTTTTTTGCATACTAATAATGCAGAAGGAGGATCATAGTGGCTTAGTAGTTAAGATGCTGAGCTTGATTACTGGAACTTCGGCAAGTCAGCAGTTCAAGACCCAAGCGCTATGTGATGGAGTGAACTCTCATTGTCTTTCACAGCTTCTGCCATCCTAGCAATTTGAAAGCAAACAATTGCAAGTAGATTAATAGTTGCTGCTTCAACAGGAAAGGTAACAGTGACAGGCATGACTGAAGCTGGAATGCATGGAACACTGTTTCTTTTGGAAGCCAGGTCTAGGAGTTCATGTAACTTGGTTTAGAGGTTTCTTTCCTTCTGCACTACTCATAGATGCAATTACAGTGGAATCTCATACAACAATTGCCCCGTATAGCAACGAAATCACATAACAATTAGGTTTTGGGAAACATGGCATCACGCATAACAATTTTCCCTATGGAAAAAATCATACAACAATTTTTCAATGGGAAAAACACAGCAAAAAAAATTATCATTGTACGATGCATCCCATAGAGAAAATCGCTAGATGATGCATGTATTGTATTGCAATTGTTTCGTACAACAACGAGCCCCGTGGAGTGGATTAAAATCATTGTATGAGGTACCACTGCTTACTGATGTTCTTTTCTCTTTCTTCCAATTTTCTTTTAAGTAGTCGTAAGATCTGCATTTTGTCAAGGGAAGATGCCCCTTTTGGTGCTTGCCAAGGCTATGTCTGCTCTGAGATAAGCTATACTGATTTCAGGAGAAATCGCCGCCCTTGGTTGTTAGCACTGGGTTGGCTACTCTGCTCATTTGTCTGCCACTGTCTGAATGTTCACTTGAGGTTCTTCTGGGATGTGAGACTTTGATCACCCAAATACATAGCTTGAACTGCACCACCGGGGGAAAGAACTGATAGCTGTTGTGGTGTAACCCCCCAGGAGAATTGTATCATGTGGACCTTTTGAATACTGAGACTAAAAATCTTCCATATCGTTTGCAAATTTTGAGTGCACAAAAATGATAACGTCTGGAGAATGTTGCCCCTTTTACATATAAGAGAAGATAAGGAGAAATAATAGGCTCTGAAATATGGTAAAGGTAAAGGTCACCCTTGCTCGAAAGCCAGTCATATCCAACTCTAGAGTTCAGTGTTCATCTCTGTTAATTTAATTTAATAAATAGATTTATATACTGCCCTAATCTGATGGACTCTGGGCAGTGTACACAAGTTAAAACCAATATAAAACCTTTAAGAACATAGCAGTGTTGCCCATCACTGTGCCATTACTATCTAAAAACAAATATAAAAATGGCATAAAATAATGTTTATAATTAATTATAGGAAGGGGAAGCCTCAGACGAGCCAGAAAGGGGAGCTTGTTGAAAATCCCGGGCCCCAGACCCATTTTGCCAACCACATCTTCAGTTCTTTCCTAAATGGTAGCAACTGTGCCTAGTTCTACCAGGAGGAGGTTCCATAGTGTAGGAGCTATGACTGAGAAGGCCCTTTTCCTCGTGCTGGAGAAGTGAGCCTCCCCAACAGATGGTATCCGAAGGGTGCCCTCTCAGTTTGCTCTCCTTTATAGCCAAAGAGCCAGCACTGTTTGCATTTGCAGATGTTTCCATGGACATATGGCAGACATGCCTAGACACTGAAGTGCACATGATGCTGTTTACCTTCCCACAGAAGTGGTACCTATTTATCTACTTGCAATTTCTTGCTTTCGAACTGCTAGTTTGGCAGGAGCTGGGACAGGCGCTCATTCCATGAAGTACTCGGATTTTGAACAGCTAACCTTCTGCCTCCTGGTCAGCGTCTTAACCACTTGAGCCACTGCAGTGCCACTTGAAACATGGTAGGCCCAGATTATTGTTTTCTTTTAGACAAAAGAAATCACCTTTCTTATACACTACATGAGTGTGACTTGTTATTGTTGAAATCTCACAATCTGCTCTATCTCTGAGGTAAGCTACGTGTGGAATATGCTGTGTAGAAGATGCCATTCAACATTTCTCCAGAGATCCCACGCTGTCATTGCTTTGCACAGGAGATTAGTTTGCTGAGGTGGCTGTAATGGCAAATGTTGCCACTTAATGGTATGTTTCACTGCATAATTTATTTGCTAAGGCTACACAGAAAGCTATTTCTGACTCTTTACTTATTGTTTGACTATTGAAGTATGCAACCAGAAAAACAAGCTCTATATATGGCTGGTATGCTCAGTTGAAGCCAAATGAATGACTGTTTGGTTATAGGGCAGGATAAACATTATTTTGTGTTTGCTTGTCAAAGGCAGAGAGTAGGAAAATAACACTTTGTACCATATTAGACCCATTCCAACTTTAAATGTACACTTGTGGGATCCCTCAAGTGAAATGTCTGTCATACAGAATAAGACAAAGGAGGCCACAGAGGAGATTTTTTTAAAAAAATAAGGAAAGATGGAGGTAACGTAATAACCCCTTATGTACATTTGACTTCCACTCGACATATGGAATTCCTTTCAATAAGGAGAGCAGATGCAGCTTAATTTTGGAGTCTTGATCTTCTCTGGATTGTTTGCTTGGAATCTCAGGCAGACTTTCTAAGCCAAAAAGGAGGAGGTACAATTTTTGTTGCCGAGGCGGGAAACACTTACTTTATGTGCTACCATCTGTAGCTACAGAAAGCAACGTTGCTGATCTTTCACACAACAGCCCTTCAAATATTTGAAGATTTCCACAATATCACCTCCTCATCCTACCTTCTCTAGGCAAAACATATCCAGTTCCACCATTCGTTCCTTGCAGGACTTGGTTTCCAGACCTTTTACCAACTTGGTTTTACCTTTCTGGACATGTTCCACCTGGTCATTCTCCTTCTTAAACTGAGCTGCCGAGAAGTGGACATAGTATTGAAAGAAGAATAGAGTAGTACTGTGGTTTTCCTATATTTCTGTTGATGCTACTTAGTATTGCATTTTTGGTTTTTGTTGCTCCATCACACTGTTGACGTGTTTATCCTATGGTCCATTAAAATGGCTTAATTCATATTCAGGTGCATTTCTGTTAAGCCAACTCTCACCCATATTATATTTGTCCATCGTTTTTCCTGCCTAAATAAAGAACCTTATATTTTGCCCTATTGAAACACGTTTTCTTTGTTTTATCAGTTCTTTAGATCATGTTGTCTTAGATCATGTTGAATCCTGACCCTGTCTTCCTGGAGTATTAGCTATTTCTCCCAGTTCAGTGTTAGTAATTATTAACATCGCCCTCCAATCCGTGTCTTCATTCAAGCCATTTGTAAAAAAAATTGTATCACACTGAGCCTTGGACAGAATAATACAGGTAGGTTAGAGAGTACGGACAGCATTGATTATGATGTGTATTGAAAAAGAATCATGGTTGCAAGACTAAAAATGAAGGCAGAAAATTACTTCATCAACACCGTGCTCTCTATGTGTCTGTATATGTATAAAGATACTTCTCAAACTCTTAAAATGTAAGTCAGGTGTCTGGTAGATATCATATATATATGTTGCCTTGTTAGCTTGAAGGCTTGCAAGTCAGCAGTTCGAGACCCAAGAACTGCATGATGGGTTGAGCAGCCATCTCTGTCCCAGCTCCTGCCAACCTAGCAATTCGAAAGCAAGAAATTGCAAGTAGATAAATAGGGACCACTTCGGTGGGAAAAGATCTTGGGAACATGAAAAGAGCCTCATTCAGGCGTCCCCTGAGCAGAGTTTCTCCAGCAAAAATCCTTTCAACCCAGAATAATTTCTGACACAAAATTATAATTTTATTTTTTTCCTGGGGGGGGGGGAGAAGTTCCTTTAGCCAAGGCATCATTTCTGCTAGACTTCAAAGTGATTTTGTAGTTACTACTACTGTTGTTGTTGTTGCTGTTGTTGTTGTCTTCGTCATTGTCAGTCGTCGTTGTCGTCGTAGTCGTCATTGTCATTGTTGTCATTGTCATTGTCGTTGTCATTGTTGTTGTTGTTGTTGTTCAGGCTCACAGTCAGTTCCGACCCTTTGAGACCCTATGGATCATTGTCCTCCAGGCATCTCTGTCCTCCACCATCCTCCTCAGCCCGCCCAGCTCTGTGCCCATTGTGTCTACAATACCATCTAGCCATCTCATTCTCTGCCGCCCCCTTCTTCTTTTGCCCTCCACCCTTCCCAGCATCAAGGCTTTCCCAAGTGAATCCTCTCTTCTCATTTGATGTCCAAAGTTCTTCAGTTTCATCTTTACTATTTGACCTTCTAAGGAGCAGTCAGGGTTGATTTCTTCTCCTCGCTGTCCAGGCGACTCTCAAAACTCTCCTCCAACACCACATTTCAAAGGCATCTATTCTTCTGCACTCAGCTTTCCTAATGGTCCAGCTCTCACAACCATACATTACACCGGGAATATCATTGCTTTGACTATGCAAACGTTTGTTTGCAAGGTGATGTCTCTACTTTTCACTATGTTCCCCAGGTTTCTCATAGTTTGTCTCCCAAGCATCAGTCGCCTTTTTATTTCATGGCTGCAGTCACCATCTGCAGTTACTGTGTGCATCTCTATTTCTTTTCTTCTTGTTTAGCTGGGCTTTTTCTGGCACATCTTCTGTGGCCTGCCTGTCTTCTTTCCCTCTTGCTACATTAAGGGAGCTCAGAATGTCTCTCTCCTTTCTTTCATCTTTTAGCCTCCTTAGATCTAATTCCTGCTGGAGGAATCGCCAGTGTAATTGATATCACCATTTATTCCTGGTGCCTTTCATTTGAAGTAGAATTTGGCAACATACTCAGTTGTTGCGCACATGTGGCTGGTATCTAGCTTTATGTTTAAACCCTGTTTCAGCAAAGAGACATATGGCTGCATTTCCCACACACAAACACATTATTATTTTTAAGCAATTATTTAGCTTTTATTTTTTAAGAAGAAAAATATAACTAAGTTGTGAAGGGGAAGATTTTTAAAAGCCAGTTAGTGGACATCTAGGAGACAAGGACATATTTGAATCAGTATATTTTTACAACTACAGATTGCCATCACAATAATCTAAGGCAAATGCTGTGAAAGAAGTGATATTATAAGCCAGGAATACCTCAGTTTTGCCCCCTGTTCCAGCTATGAACTGCATGTTTTGCTTTAGATGAGGCACCAGCATTGGCAACTGAGGAGAAGGAACAAAACATGGCTTGCTCTTGTGCTTTCATCACAATAGTTTGATCTGCAAACAAACATTGGTGCAAATAGATTATAAACGTCATGAAAAAGGCCAGCCAGGCTGATATCAAAAGAATAAAACAAGAGCGTGAGGAATTTACTTTGTCTTTCACCGTGGAATGCTGTAGAGGAGCCTCACGAATGGAGTAGTGAGTAAAATGCAGGCCAAAGGGCTAAACAAGTTAAGTTTCTTATTTTTGTGTGTGTACTTTGAATGACTAGATTGCAAGTCTGATTTCCTATGCTATATACGTTTCTTAATTTCACATTGAATAAAACTCATAAAATATAGATCCTATTGAATTGGGATAAGGAGCAGACTGGACCACACTACAAAAGGCCAAGACAGATACCTAATCTGAGCTAATCTGAGCCCTGTGCACTCACTAGCCTGGAGCCACGTGGAGTCACAGGGGAACCCATAAGGGCTGGGTTGCCCCACACGGAGGTGACAGACACGGATGGTAAGTGAGCAGAGAGTAAGGTGTTACAGGAAGGTGCAAGAAAATCTCTAGATAAGCAGATAAAGAGATTTCATAGTTACAGTTCTGTAAAAGCCACATCTACAGGGCTGGCTCAAAATCTGGCAACTACTTTCTCACCATGTCAAATATAGAACATCTGTAATCATGACAATCAAAACACCTGAAATTTGACATACATGCATGGAACCCCAGGGTTATTCTCTTTTCCATAAAAGGTCAAATAATGTTAGTTAATTTCAAACCATTTCGGGCCTGCAGTGCTATCTTCAGTCACTAAATTACAGTCTTCCCTAACCATCAGAGAGGAAGCTGTAACTTAGGGCTGCCATATTCATTTCTTCAGGCAGCTTGATGTGAGTCAGTGACAAAGTGGGGGAAACCAAATATACTAATAGCAATATGTTGGGTATAACTGCTGTTTTCCTATTCTACTGTTCCTTTTCATGGCCCCCAAACTTTTCAAAGAGTGGAAGAGCAGGAGAAAAGTGAGAAGAGAAAAGGTTGAAATGAGCAGTGGGATGGCAGAGAAAAAGACCAGTGAGAATTAAAAAAGAGAAAGAAAGAGAGAAGGTTAGAATGAGCTGAGAGAGAGAGTGAGAGTGAGAGGGAGATCATGTAGGTCAGAAGAAAGAAGTGAAAGGGTAAAGGAACAAAGAAACTCCTGTTTTTGAGTGACAGATACGCAGAAAAATTAACAGAAGACAAAAATAATTGTTCATAACAGTTGAGTATACAGTGAAATTGTTAAAGATGTGTGAGGAAACAAAAGGCTAAGTAAGACCATAGTACCATCCCACAGTCTATCAGAACTCTGAAATGCTTGGGAGAGAAGCTGGCCTTAAATGTCAGGTAGGAAGCAAGCCTTGCATTTTGGGATTGATCTTCCCCCTATCCACAGAAAGAGATTGAATACTCTACTTGTTCCTTTCCTTAAGCTAGGGGTCTCCAACCTTTCCCACGCCATGGACCCTAATCATGCCAAACAACCTTTCCATGGACCGGCAAGAGGGGGCAGTGGGACCGGACAGCACAAGCACACAACAAAATATGACAAAGTGCACACTGTGCTCAGGCCGGGGAGAAGCCCCGGTGCAGCCCAAAAACATGGAAGAATGACTCAGCCGCCCACCAGCCACACCACCTGACACAGCAACGAGGCATCACACTGAACACAGGTGGGGGCAGAGCCCCACCACAGTTAAGCAACATGGAAGAGGGGCCCAGCCACCCACCCATCCGCTGTGTCTGAAGCCTGCAACCCCACCCCATCCACCAGGCAGACACAGTGGAGCACAACGAGGGCAGAAGTATGCCACCAGGGCTCCCAGCCCCACCCCAAGCCCCACCCATGGCCTGGTTTGGGACAGCCTATGCTCCGGTGGTTGGGAAACTCTGCCTTAAGCCACATCTTATTGGTGAATAGGAATGTTTCTTCCTGTTGTCCACAAATCAATGCTGTGTCTGTCTTCATCTCCTTCTCTTTTGCATTCAAAAGTATCTATGCCCTACCTCAATAGGTTCACCATAAAACAATAACTCAATCACTTTTTCACTGATTTATTTGTAAAAACATGTTTTTGAATATTATAAAATATCTCTTAAAATTACCAGCTTAGAAATGTCACATTGTTGATGTGTATTTGCAGAACGCTACAAGAAGGGCTCAAGATCTGAAGTTAGCTTGTTCCTTTTTCTGGGTCTGAACATAATACTGAAAACAGAAAGTTAACCTGGTCTTCTCCCCATGACGTCTGCCCTTCAAAAGAGGAGACCACTCAGCCAGAAGATAGCATTTCCCAATTGTTCTGTTTTGAACTGCAAGTTACACACCTCTTCCATCTGGGCTAAATCTATATCACTAAAATCAAGGTGTCATGCCATTTGTTACTCTTGCGACATGACACCTTGGCACCCACTGCCCAAGAAACTGTGACTACCTGCAGAGCCAGGCCAGGCCGGTGCGGGGTAGTGGCAGTGCCCCCGTAGTACTTCACCCTGAAATGGGGTCATGCGGGGGGCACCCCCACCCACCCGGAAGTCTGCCGACAGAGGGTGGGTCTGTGCAGAGTGGGCATGTGCAGCAGGCCTGGCTGGCCTGCACTACGTGTGCCCCAGCAGAAGGCTCCACCTGACCCCGGATATCCGGGGTTCCTGCTGCAGCCTACGAGGCGCGCCAGCCATTCCACTACTGAGCGCACAAGTAGGAAGCCACAGGGAGCGCGACTTTGGCGGTGGCGTGGATGGCCCGGACTCCACACGTTGCCACTGTCTTAATTGGGGTGATGCTGCCCTGCTGCCCCCAAAGCCATGGAGAGGCCCAGGTGCCATGCACACCCCAGTCTCGACACTCCACCACCACCTTCAGCTGCGACCCACCACCTCCACCATCTTCACCAGGCCAATGCTTCCCCACTGTCCCCAAAGATGTGGGGAGGCCCAGCCCCAGCAGAGCCACCATTGGACTTCAGAGGTGGTGGTGTGAACTCTGGTGGTGGTGGCAGCAGCGGCGGCGGCGGCAGAGCCTGCAGCTGCCGCCAAAACCTTCCTCGCATGGCCACGCTGCCGGGCCTTGAAGATACCACCCATCCTGACCCCACCACAGCCATGACTGCCAGAGGACGCACACCCAAGGGAGGCCTGGAGACATGGGGGAGGGGGACGGAAAGGAGCTGTGCACCAGAAAGGGAGGGAGCAGGTAGACCACCTATCAGGGGGGCACCCATGGGAAAGCGGGGGGGCTAGGGGGCAGGGACACACCCCACAATGGCTGGAGGCATGCACCAGGTTGGCCTGCCAACATGGGTGGGAGGTGTGTGGGCAAGTGGGGTCGACACACCATGTGGGGACCGGGGTGGGGGCCGCCACCATGAAAGGACAGGGTCACAGAATGGGGGAAAGAACATGAGCTGCCATGCGTCTGCTGCCACCCTCCACCCACCCAGCAAGTGATAGAGGTGCAGGGGGCTCCCCAGCGGCAAACACTCTCCCTCTGGGGGAGCCACCACAGGCCAAAGAGCCACCATGCAAAGACTAGGGGCAGCAGCAAAATACCCCCACCATCAGGGGGGAAAGGGCACCATACGCCACCATGGGTCCAGGGCCGCAGGTCAGGAGGCAGACACACTGCACACATGTGGCCCACCATTAGGCTGGTGCCCAGCCTCTGGCCTACCAGGATGGGCTGTAGGTTTGGGTGGGGGCCCATAGGGTGGGGGGAAGAGCACCGGCCCCAGCGTGCACACCACCATGTGCACACCACAGCGGCGCACCCTCTCCAGAACAGCAACAGGGGAGGATGGAGTCCAGGGCACAAGGGCATCTCTCTACTTGCACTGGGTTGGGTCCCACACCTGGGCAACGCTGGGTACCCCTGCTAGTACTATATAATACCACCAAAGATAGTATCAGGACTTACTTCTCCCTGGAGCTCTCTGTGATGGCAAACACCTACTCCAGAAAGTTTCCGATCTTTGAGATTGTGCAATGGACTGCAGGAGAGATAGAGCTGTTTTGAAAATGGACACAGCTTCTGCCATTCTGCTGGCTACTCCCTTCCATTCCCTACAATTATTTGTGTGAAAGTAATAAGACAAAGAGACAATGCTGGCTTCAATTGGGGAAGAGAATGTTTCATTTTGGAAGAATAATGGAAATATTTCTGCTGCCTCGCATCCTTAAGGTTCATAGATGAATGAAAACCTATGGTACTATATATAAGCCAAAGTAAAAACTGAAACAACCAGAATGGATTTGGTATGTCATAATCTTGTAAAACAAAAATGTGAGCCCCAAAGTAGTTATTGAGAATATTGACAGTGTTTTGAGATACAAATCAAATCTTAAAATCTTCTTTGCTGGGAGCTGTAAATGATTATATATTTGCTATTTTTCTACATAACTTTAGTGTCTTGCACGGAAGACAAAGAAGGAGCCGCAGTGAGGGCTAAACGCAGGTTTATTGGGTGATGATCAGGATGAACATGTGGCAATGGCGGAGGTACAGCTCATTATATACTGCAGTACATACATTTGAATCTCGTTGCACGGTAGCTTATTGGCTGCTACCGGCGTGACGTCATTCTAAGTCACGCCCATCTTCTCCAGGTGATCCTCGCCCGGGAAATGTTCCTGCGGCTGCCGGTGATTTGGGGAATGTGAACCATGTGAGCTGAACGCTCGCAGCTGCCCTCTATAGGCAGCTTACTCGCGTTCCTTAACAGCTGAGCTACATTGTAATTGTGGTCAGGTTACATTCATACATTTCTTAAAGCAACATTGTACATACACAACACTCCTCCCCCCTAGGATGGGACGAAGTCCCTCAACCATTGTGGCTTGCCGCACGTGCGTCTGGGGCGCGCGGCCGCTTGACTTAACATAGGGGAGCCGGGGGCTCCTGGTTCCACGGAGTCCTGTCCTGCAACGGAAAGGGGGGACTCATTAGTGGTTCGGTGGGGACTCTGTGACAACCTTGCATTGGGGGACAGGAATGGAATGAACAGTTGGGACGTGAACCCCTGCCTGCCGCTTGAGGAGCTTGGGGTCCCCCCCAGCACGAATCTCGGGACTGACGATGAGGCCCTCGTGGTCTCGCCACCCCCTGTTGCCTGTCCAGGCGTGCTAGAGGCTGAGGCGGGCGGATTCCCCCCTGCTGCCTGTCTCGGGGGTGTCTGTCTCCGAGGGGCTGGAGTTATGGTATATTCTAAAACAAAAGGGCTGGGGGGACTGGAGGTACCAGGGGCTGAACTGAAACCCCTCTTTTCACTAGGACAGGTGGGGCACCACTCCGCTACACCCCCCTGGTACTACAAATCATAATCAAACTCATCCCTCTCTTTCAAAGTATCCTCCTCTGTGGCTGAGGATCCAGGGTATGCATTTGTACCCGCGGATTCCGCGGTGTCTCCCCCTTGGGTAACGCGGGTGGGGGAGGACCCTAACGCTGATTCCCCGTCACTGGTGACCCGCCTTCTGAGTTGGTCGGCGTGCCTTCTCCAGAGTAGACCCGAGCTAGTCTCAACTCTATAGGATACTGGCCCCGTCTGCTCAATGATCGTCCCTGGTACCCACGCTGGCCCGGAGGCCGCATAGTTCCTGCAGTGAACCAGGTCCCCTACTGAAAAACTTTTGGAGCTTCCTACCCCGATATCTATATTTCTCCCTTCATCCTCCACCCTGGATGGTTCCATCCGGTCAAAAAGTGTTGCCGGACGTCTCCTCATGAGGAGTTCGGCTGGCGAAAGCCCTGACGCTAGGGGGGTTGTCCTGTAGCAGATGAGGAACTGACACAGATGGAGGTTTAACTCGCCGGGACCCATGCGCCGCAGTGCGTCTTTCGTAGTGCGCACTTGGCGCTCTACCTGACCGTTTGTGGCGGGGTGAAATGGGGCAGCGGTAATATGCCTGATGGCGTTTCTTTCAATAAAGGTCTTGAACGCCGCAGACGTGAAGGTACTAGCGTTATCGCTAACAAGGACGTCCGGCAGGCCGAAACAGGCAAAGACCTTGCGCAACTGTTTAATGGTTGCCGCAGAGGAGGTGCTGTTCATGGGGATTACTTCCAACCACTTGGAATAGGAGTCGACTATTAGCAGAAACATGGCCCCGCGGAAGGGGCCAGCGAAGTCGACATGAATCCGGGACCATGGCCCGCAGGCCGTGTCCCATTCCCTATGGGGTAGCCGGAATTCCATGTGCCCACTAATCGCTCTATGTCCGCGTCTATCTGGGGCCACCAAAAGAAACTCCTGGCCAGCGCCTTGGAGCGCACTATTCCCGGGTGACTGGTATGCAGTAGCTTCAGTACCTTGGCCCTCAGCTTCTCGGGGATGACTACCCGCTGGCCCCAGAGTAAGCAGCCCCTTTCCAGGGACAGCTCTACTCTACGCCTGAAGAATGGCTTGAAATGTTCCTCGGGGGGAGCAGTGGGCCACCCTTTCCTAACCCAGGAACTAACTTGGGCCAGCATCTTGTCGGCCGCTGAGGCCTTGGCGAGGTCGGCCGGGACGATGGGGGGGTGAGTCGAGGGACTCGATCAGCAGGACTTGGTAGTCCTGCTCTACCTCGAATGCGGGGACTCCTAAACTAGGGAAGGGAGACCGGGACATGGGAGATCTCCTTCCCTGGGTGATAGACCAGCTCATACTGGTAGGCGTTAAGGACAATCGCCCAACGTAGCATTCAGGGGGACAGAATTTGAGGGGTGGTCTTGCCTGTGGTAAAGATTCCCAGGAGAGGCTTGTGATCTGTCACCACCGTAAACTTGCGGCCGTATAAGAAATCGTGGAACTTCTTGGTTCCCGCGATTATGGCCAGGGCCTCCCTATCTGTTTGCGCGTAGTTGCGCTCGGCCTTTGAAAGGGACCTGGAGTAGTATGCAACTGGGGCTTCCCGCCCGCTCTCCAACACATGGCACAGCACCGCCCCCACCCCCCACTGGGGACGCATCACAGACTAAAACTACTGGTCTCCTCGGGTCAAAGTGGGTCAGGACAGCATCCGAGGATAAAAGGGCCTTTAGCTCCCTGAAAGCTTTCTCTTGCCTATCTCCCCACCGCCAAACCGCCTCTTTCTTTAATAGCGCATGCAGTGGCTCCGCAACGGATGCCTTCCTTGGCAGGAAGGAATGGTAAAAATTTAAAAGCCCTAGAAATGACTGCAGCTCCGGTTTCTGGGTGGGGCGAGGGGTGTTTTGCACAGCCGCAACCTTGGACTCGGAGGGCTTGATGCCCTCCGGGGTTATCTTGAACCCGAGGAACTCAACCTCCCTCGCAAAGAATACACATTTGTCCTTTCTCAGTCAAAGTCCCGCTTTCTCGAATACTGAAAGGACCCCGTCTAGCCTCTTTGCTAACTCTAATTCGCTCCCAGCCATTATCAACACATCGTCAAAATATGGGAGGACGCCTGGAAGTCCCTTTAAAAGGCGTTCCACGAGGGACTGGAAGATCCCGGGGGCTGAATTCACGCCGAACTGTAGGCGCGTTACCTTAAATGCCCCCTTGTGCCTGACGATGGTTTGCGCAGCGGCAGCAGCTGGGGTTATGGAGAGCTGCTGATATGCCTGCGCCAGATCTAGCTTGGCAAAACACCTCCCCCCATGTAACGTGGCCAGTAACTGGCTGACCACGGGCACCGGATATGCATTTGGCCGAATGGCCTTATTGATCGTACATTTATAGTCCGCACAAATCCTGACCTCCCCGTTTGATTTAAGAGCTGTAACAACCGGCATTTCCCACTCCGCCGAATCAACTGGAACCAAAATCCCCTGCCCCACCAATTTGTCCAGTTCCGCCTCGATCTTGTCCTTGAGGGCAAAGGGCACTCTCCTTGGCTTGAGGCGGATGGGCCGGATTTCGGGGCCAGCTCAAAGGATACCGGGGGGCCCTTGTACATCCCGAGCCCCTTCTTGAAAACGTCCGGGTGTGCATTGCACACGTCCCGCATTGGGTCAGTCTCGATGGCGTTAATGCCGGACAGTTCAATTCCCAGGGGAGCAAACCACTGCGTTCCCAAAAGGCAGCATCTTCCCCCCTTGAGTACCACTAGGGGCAGTTTCTTGGAGTAACTCTTGAACTTCACCTTGAAGTTCTCCACCCCCAACACTGGGATCCCATTTCCCTGCACGTCCCGTAAGTGAGACTTCATGGCCCGCAGTTTGGGCCGCACATCTGGGGGAATGCGCATAAACTCTTTTTGGGACAGGATGGAATAGAACGACCCCGAGTCTATCTCCATCCTCACTGGAAGCCCCTGTAACAGTACCTCTACGAAAAAGCGCCGGTGCTCCAGGCCCACGCGGTTCACGCCTTCCTCGCTGTAGCTGGTTGAGACCTTCCTGGTGCCGGCTGCCTTCCGTTGGTGTGCCTGGGAGTGGCTCGAGGCGCCCTTGTCCTCAGCTCGCCCGCACCTGCATACTCTGGCGATGTGCCCTTTTCGGCCGCAGTTGTGACACTCGGCCTTCCGGAACGGGCACCTCGTCCGGTCGTGGGACGCCCCACACCCGTCGCAGCAGCGGTCTTGCCGTTTGCAGGTCTGTCGCTTCTCCCCGCGTTTCTTTACCCTCTGGACATCGTCGTCCTCGCTGGAGCAGGAGTCTGCCATCGCGGACGACTCCTCAGACGTCGCTGGTGTGCCAGCGGGCAACTTGGGGGCCCGCCAGGCCGTCTTTACCGATGTCCGCCGGGCCGCCTGCACTGGTGACTGGGCCCTCTCAGATGTGGCCCCTCGGGACTTGAACACTCTGACCCCGCTCCTGGCCGCCTCGGCTGCCTGGGCCTCCCGCAGTACCTCATCGAACGTGAGGCGATAGTCGCGGGTCATCAATTTTCTCTGGACCTCCTCATCCCTCAGGCCACACAGCATGCGGTCTCGGAGTGCCATGTCCAGGTCTTCCCACTGGCAGTGCACCACTGCCAGCCTGAGGGGCGCTGCGTAGGCGGACACGGACTCTCCCGGGCGTTGGTCTCGCCTGTGGAACGCGACCCTGGCCGGGAAGATCGACACGGGGGGCTGGAAATGATCACGCAGTAACTCTAGGATGCTGTCGAGGAGCACCACGTCCACCTTCTGGGGGGCCACCAGGTTCATCAGGATGCGCAGCATGGCCGGCCCCACCTGGGCTAGAAAGTGTGAGCTCATCTTCGTGTCGTCGTCGACACCCGCAGCTTCCATCACGTGCCGAAACTGGCACTCGTACAGCTCCCATTGCTCTGGGTCGCTGATATCGAAGTGGTAAGGCTTGACCTTGGGATTCGCCATTGATCCCATCCTCGTCGCCAATTTAGTGTCTTGCACGGAAGACAAAGAAGGAGCCGCAGTGAGGGCTAAACGCAGGTTTATTGGGTGATGATCAGGATGAACATGTGGCAATGGCGGAGGTACAGCTCATTATATACTGCAGTACATACATTTGAATCTCGTTGCACGGTAGCTTATTGGCTGCTACCGGCGTGACGTCATTCTAAGTCACGCCCATCTTCTCCAGGTGATCCTCGTGCGGGAAAGGTTCCCGCTGCTGCCGGTGATTTGGGGAATGTGAACCATGTGAGCTGAACGCTCGCAGCTGCCCTCTATAGGCAGCTTACTCGCGTTCCTTAACAGCTGAGCTACATTGTAATTGTGGTCAGGTTACATTCATACATTTCTTAAAGCAACATTGTACATACACAACAATAACATATGTGTGTGTTACATTTTGGCTGTCCCCACCCATTGAGGAAGGTTGATTTTTAAGATGAATATGAATTGGGATATCTCCCCCCACCCATATTTTGACTTTCCTTTTTGCAAAAGTTTAAAATGCAACGGCACAAGACAGTTTCTAAAATCCATATCTATCCCTTCCAAAAGGAGAGTCTTTTCTAGGAATGGGGAAGAGAACAGAATATAGCTTGACCAATTGCTACTCAATAATTCATGAGTTCATTAAAGATGATGAGGTTGAATTGCTGAGTCTCAGGCTCCTTGCCACACTTAGGTTTATGCTCCTCACCACACTTGCAAATGTCCTTCCACATTTTAATGCATGGCCATTTTTGGAAGCTCGTTTGCCTCTCAAGGCAGATAGGCACACAGCATATTTGGTGTCCCATGCCTTTGCTGGTTGAGAAAACATTTAAATCTGCATGGATTGAATTGTTGCTGCTATCCTGTATGTTCAATTACTTTGTTCACTTTCTTAAGATTTAGTTCTCACTACCCAAATCCATATTTTAATGGGATCTATATACTGCAATCAATAGGCTCACACTATATTTGAAATGTTACTGTGAGTTGTGCTCATTTACTTGAGATTACAGATTCCACCTAGTTTTTTAAAATCCAAATGTTTAAATCTGTGATTGATGTTGTGTTTTAAATTCGCAGGTTCCAAGCAAACATTAATGCCTTGATTTGGTTTTCTATGTTTTAGCGTGGAAAATAAATGGATATTCCTTCTATTATAATCTCCCACTTGCTCTAATATCACAAACATGTTCAGTGTCACATTATTCAGTTGCTGATCTCCACTTAATATGAAAATGTATGCATATAGTATTGGGAAAAAAGGTTTTATAATGTTCACTAGTTTGCTGTTGTTCTTCATAACATATCCAGAGCAGAAGTAATAATAGGGGTTGAAACTGGAAAGGTTTGGATATATTGGCTTTGATGGAATTGATTTGAAATACTTATAGAGCTTGAATGCTCATTAATGTCACCAGACCAAATGACCAATGTTAAACTCGGAAGCTAGCAAAAGATCTATGGTGGTGTAAGATGGCTAAGATAGAAACTGGAGGGTCCAGGTAGCTGAAAAGGGCAATGGAGACAGCTTGGATGAGAGATGACAGAGGAATTGATTAATTGTTGTGTCATCAAGTCAATTTCAATTAATGGTGACCTCTTCCAGGGTTTTCTAGATAGAGAATACACATTCCCTTCTTCAGAGGGTGTTCCTGTGACTGTACAGCTTTCCCAAAATCACACAGATTGGCTTTTACCCAAGGAGGCATGGTGGAGAATCGACATCTTAACCTCCATAGCAAGATTTCTAAGCCACTGAGCTATCCAGCCAGCTTTAATATTAAAGTGTCATCAAGTCAATTCTGACATATGGTGACCTTTTTCATGGTTTTCCAGGTAGAGAATACACAAAAGCTCCTCCCTTGTCAAGGAGCAGTTGGTGGTACACAGTCACCCTGTCTGATGAAGACTTGTAGGCTGAAATTACTTATTCAGTACTGCAGTCCAAAACTCTGCTCATGATTTGAATTCAATCCCAATAGACTCAAGGTTGACTCAACCTTTCTTCTGAGGTTGGCTAGATACACTCAGCATGTGGATAAGGGGGATCCAGTTGACATTGTTTATCTGGACTTTCAGAAGGCTTTTGACAAGGTCCCACACCAAAGGCTCTTGAATAAACTTACCAGTCATGGAATAAAGGGACAGGTCTTGTCCTGGATCAGCAACTGGCTAAGGGACAGGAAACAGAGGGTAGCACTAAATGGACACTTCTCCAAGTGGAGGGAAGTAAAGAGTGGGGTTCCCCAAGGTTCAGTACTGGGACCCCTGCTTTTCAACCTCTTCATAAATGATCTAGAGGTAGGAGTAAAAAGCAAGGTAGCCAAATTTGCTGACGACACTAAATTATACAGGGTAGTGAAAACTGTGAGAGATTGTGAGGAGCTCCAGAGGGATCTCTCAACACTGGGGGAGTGGGCAAAACAGTGGCAAATGAGTTTCAACATTAGTAAGTGCAGAGTGATGCATGTTGGGGCAAAGAACCCCAATTACATTTATAAACTGATGGGGTCTGAACTCTCTGCGACAAACCAGGAAAGGGACCTTGGTGTCCTGGTGGACAACTCAATGAAGGTGTCAACCCAGTGTGCCTCAGCAGTGAAAAAAGCAAACTCAATGCTAGGGATCATTAGGAAGGGTATAGAAAATAAGTCAGCAAGTGTCATTTTGCCTCTTTATAAATCTATGGTGAGGCCCCATCTGGAATACTGTGTACAGTTCTGGTCGCCATACCTCCAGAAGGATATTATGGAGCTGGAAAAAGTGCAGAGGAGGGCAACCAGAATGATTAGGGGACTGGAACACCTTCCTTACCATCTGAGGCTGCAACGGTTGGGCCTCTTCACTCTTGAACGACGACGTCTAAGAGGTGACCTGATTGAAGTTTATAAAATCATGCACGGTGTGGACAAAGTAGATAAGGAAAAACTGTTTTCCCTATCGCATATTACTAGAACTAGGGGACACTCCATGAAACTTTTGGGTACTAGTTCTCAAACAAATAAGAGAAAGTACTTTTTCACCCAGAGGATTACTGGTCTATGGAACTCCCTGCCAGAAGAAGTGGTGACAGCTGTCAATCTTGACAGCTTTAAGAAAGGATTAGACAAGTTCATGGAGGACAAGGGTATCAATGGCTATAATTATGGATACTTAAGGACAACCTCGGGGTTGGAGAGATAGGCAGTATATCTCTCAATGCCATTTCCAGGGAATCCTAAGCAGGTGAAGGCATCTCCTTGGGAATACCCTGAAGGAAATGGTGAGCCTCTGTGTGAGACAGAATGCTGGACTGGATGGGCTGTGGCCTGTTCCAGCAAGGCTGTTCTTATGTTCTTATTTGGGGTGAAAATGCTGATTACCTTGTGAGCCACCCCAAAAGTGTTCTAAGCACTGTGGGGCATACTGTAAGTATAAGTTCTTTTGGTATTGCTATTAATATTTTGTGCCACAAGTACTCATTGTCTCATTCCAATCATGTCTATATTGAATCCTTCCATTTAAAAAATACAATTTTTCCTGAATTTCTGTGTTCATGAAATAACCATACTAACTGTAGCAACATCTGGCATGTTTCATGAGTAATACATATTTCTTGCAAACTGAGCAGTTCTGGGATGGTTATGCAATGTATTTGTGGACCTCAAATCACATGACCTCATAGTCAAAGGGATTTTTGCACACACCTACATGAGCATGCCCTTGTATGTACCCGTATAAAAAATGAAATGTAAACCAGGCCATTGGTATTGGTTTAAAGATTTTATTTTAAATCATTTTATATGTCTCTGTAATCTGTTTTGAGATCAATAAATCTTATATTAGCTAATCCAGTGTAAAAGGAAAATCTTAGCTAACATGATTGCAGTGAATTGTGCCACCAAGCAAGTTGTTGTGCAACTCAATGCACAAACCATTGTGAAAGTGCTTATGAAGGCCATAATTCCATTGCTGAATGTACTAAACTGTACATTGATAATTGTGAATCCTATAATTGTGAATCCTTTTCTTCTTCCATGTCTTGGCCAGACATGAAAATGCTAAAATGAAGGCACCTTTTGGTGAGCTCATTCCATAGTTCCATTCACCTGACCTAGTGTGAGAAAGATTAGCTGGTGAATGGTGTGAGTCAACTTCTCTATAGGTTCCACTGATTCAGGTAGGTCTCCTTTAATTGCAATTTACTTTGCCATATGACCAAGTCATCGTTAGAGTAGTTCTATTTGAATCAATTGAACTTACAGAGGAGTTGACTCAATAAATTCTTATTAATTCAATGGGCCTATTTGAGTGTGATTTACTACACCATATAGAAGATGGATGACTCCAACATCCAGGTTACATTTACAGAACCTATGTCAGGCAACTAGGTTGGAGTCCCTGTATCCAACAGGATTTTGGTCAATGCCATTTCATCTCTAATATATGCTCCTGTATCACAAAATTGATGTGTGACTCTGAAAATGCTAGCATGAAAGACCATGTGCTGGTTCAGAAATATCATCAGGTAAATGTTGATGTGTTTAGGAAGGGCTAGGAGCCAAAGAGATGACACAAGCCATGTTTTCACAGGAAATGCAATAATCCATGCAGTTAAAAAACCACATGCAATAATGAGAATCTGGTGACAAAATGATGCAAGGTTGGCTGAGGATTGCTCATCTAGTTCTGTTGTGCTCTACATTCACAAAGTCTACTTGTTTACTTCTCAGAATTCTTCCCATGAATTCTGAAATCCATAATGTGTCTCTAGCTAAGCAGCTGGAAATAGTCCAGGGCTATGAATAAACTGAACAGTTAGACTTGGGGACAATGTGACATTTAAAATTGCAGGAGGCTTTGAGTTTCCCCCATCTGTTACAAATCTGAAGAGAGAGCTTTTGCCTCTATCGCTATTTATATTTTGCTGATTCATATTCATTTCTATCATTTTTTTGCAATGCTTTGGGGGAGAAAAATACTAAGACCACTGGAATTCAGGTTGATCCATCTTTCCTGACAATTTGCTACTTATGGTGCTATCTGGTTTTATGGAGCTTGTGATCTATGCAATTCTGTTTTTATCGTGAGGGATGGACATTTGAATACTGTGTGCCACATTCATAGTAATGGAAGGCTATATTTTGTGAAAAGGCAGGAAAAGAACTTGGGCAAAACATACACTTTTTATAATGCAGATTATACAACGGTCCCTAACTCAACAGCAATAAAAATATAAATATCAGTAGGACTTGAACTAAGGCAGAATCAGGTTAAAATTTTGGAGTATAAAGGATTGATAATTTCTGGCCTAAGAGATTATCAATGCTCAATCTGTACAAAGCATCAGTGGCACATGATTATTTATTATTTATTTATTACTCACATTTCTACCACTGCCCCCTCGCCAAGGCGACTCCAGGCGGGTTACACATAAAACAAATAAAAACTTTATAAAAACAGTTTTAAAGTATTAAAAATTAGATTTGTTTAAAAAAATAGAAAAATAAAATTTTTAAAATGCCCTCCAATGCTGCATCACAAGATTTTTCAAAAGAAGACAGCCTGGGCAATATTTAAATAAGCCAGCCCAGGATAGCTATCTCCCCATCTGCCCCACACACCCGCTGCACAAACCAGGTCTTAAGGCTCTTGCAAAAGGATAAAAGCTCTGCCTGGAGACAAAGTTCAGTTGGCAGGAGGTTCCACAGGGCTGGAGCAGACACAGAGAAGACCCTACTTCTTGTGTTAGAGAGGTGAGCCTCTCTAGCAGATGGAACTATCATAGAGCCCCTCCGGTCTGCTCTAGTGGGATGGGCAGATGTCCTTGGAATGATGTGGCCTCTTAAGTACTGTTATGTATGTACAATGTTGCTTTAAGAAATGCATGAATGTAACCTGACCACAATTACAATGTAGCCCAGCTGTTAAAGGAACGCGAGTTAGCTGCCCATAGAGGGCAGCTGCGAGCGTTCAACTCACATGGTTCTCATTCCTCAAATCACCAACAGCCGCGGGAACTCTCCCGCACTAGCAAACAACTACGGAAGAGGGGCGTGACTTGGACGACGTCACGCCGATAGCAGCCAATAAGCTACCGTGCAACAAGATTCAAATGTATTGCACTACTGTATATAATGTGATGTACCTCTGCCATTACCACATGTTCATCCTGATCATCAACCAATAAACCTGTGTTAGTCCTCACTGCGACTCCTTCTTTGTCTTCCGTGCAAGACACTAAATTGGCGACGAGGATGGGATAATGGCGAATCCCAAGGTCAAGCCTTACCAGTTCGATGTCAGCGAGCCCGAACAATGGGAGCTCTACGAGTGCCAGTTCTGGCACGCAATGGAAGCTGCGGGCGTCAACGACGATGCGAGGATGCGCTCCTACTTCCTGGCCCAGGTGGGGCCGGCCACGCTGCGCATCCTGATGAACCTGGTGGCCCCAAAGAAGGTAGAAGAGGTGCCCATCGACCGCATGCTGGGGCTGCTGGGCGAGCATTTCCAGCCTCCCGTGTCGATCTTCCCGGCCCGGGTCGCGTTCCACAGGCGAGAGCAGCGACCGGGCGAATACGTGTCCGCCTACGCGGCGGCCCTCAGGCTTGCAGCGGTGCACTGCCAGTGGGACGACCTGGACCAGGCCCTCCGAGACCGCATGCTGTGTGGCCTGAGGGACGAGGAGCTTCAGCGGAAGCTCATGACCCGTGACTACCGCCTCACGTTCCACGAGGTACTGCGGGAGGCCCAAGAGGCCGAAGCGGCCAGGAGTGGGGTCAGAGTGTTCAAGTCCCGAGGGGCCACGTCAGAAAGGGCCAAGTCACCAGTACAGGCAGCCCGGCGGACACCAGTGAGAACGGCCTGGTGGGCCCCCAAGCCGCCCGCCGGCACACCAACGGCGTCCGAGGAGTCGTCCACTACGGCAGACCCCTGCTCCAGCGAGGACGACGATGTCCAGTGGGTCAAGAAGCGAGGAGAGAAGTGACAGACCCGCGAGCGGCAAGACCGCCGCTGCGACGGTTGTGGGGCGTCCCACGACCGCACGAGGTGTCCGTTCCGAAAGGCCGAGTGTCACAACTGCGGCCGAAAGGGACACATCACCCGAGTGTGCAGGCGCGGGCGAGTCGAGGACAAGGGCAATTCGAACCATCCCCAGATGCACCAACGGAAGGCGGCCGGCACCAGGAAGGTCTCGGACGACCACAGCATGGCAGGCGTGAACCGCGTGGGCCTGGAGCACCGGTGTTTTTTCGTAGAGGTACAGTTGCAGGGGGTCCCAGTGAGGATGGAGATAGACTCGGGGTCGTCCTATTCCATCCTGTCCCAAAAGGAGTTTATGCGCATTCCCCCAGATGCGCGGCCCAAGTTGTGGGCCATGAGGTCACACCTACGGGACGTGCAAGGGAACGGGATCCCAGTGCTGGGGGTGGGGAACTTCAAGGTGAAGTTCAAGAATTACTCCGAGAAACTGCCCCTAGTGATCCTCAAGGGGGGGAGGTGCTGCCTTTTGGGAACGCAGTGGTTCGCCCCCCTAGGAATCAAACTGTCCGGCATTAACGCCATAGAGACTGACCCAATGCGGGACATGTGCAACACACACCCGGACGTTTTCAAGAAGGGGCTCGGGACTTACAAGGGTCCCCCAGTCTCATTTGACTTGGATCTAGAAATCCGACCCATACGCCTAAAGCCAAGAAGAGTGCCGTTCGCCCTCAAGGACAAGATCGAGGCGGAACTGGACAAATTGGTGGGGCAGGGGATTTTGGTTCCAGTCGATTCGGCGGAGTGGGAAACGCCGATTGTAACAGCCCTTTAATCAAACGGGGAGGTTAGGATTTGTGCGGACTATAAATGTACGATTAATAAGGCCATTCGGCCAAACGCATATCCGGTACCCGTGGTCAGCCATTTACTGGCCACACTTCTTGGGGGGAGGTGTTTTGCCAAGCTAGATCTGGCGCAGGCATATCAGCAGCTCTCTGTAACCCCGGCTGCTGCCGCTGCGCAAATGATTGTAACGCACAAGGGGGCATTTAAGGTGATGCGCCTTCAGTTTGGCGTGAATTCGGCCCCCGGAATTTTCCAGTCCCTCGTGGAACGCCTTCTAAAGGGGCTTCCAGGCGTCCTCCCATACTTCGACGATGTGTTGATAACAGCGGGGGGCGAGTCAGAATTAGTGCAAAGGCTAGACAGGGTCCTTTCTATATTCGAGAAAGCGGGCCTCCGACTGAGACGGGACAAATGTGTTTTCTTTGCGAGGGAGGTCGAGTTCCTCGGGTTCAAGGTAACCCCGGAAGGCATCAAGCCCTCCGAGTCCAAGGTTGCGGCTGTGCAAAACGCCCCTCGCCCCGCCGCGAAACCGGAGCTGCAGTCGTTTCTGGGGTTCTTAAATTTTTACCATTCCTTCCTGCCGAGGAAGGCATCCGTTGCTGAGCCACTGCACGCACTATTGAAGAAAGAGGCGGTTTGGCGGTGGGGAGATAGGCAAGAGAAAGCTTTTAGGGAACTGAAGGCACTCCTATCCTCGAGTGCCGTCCTGACCCACTTTGACCCTAGGAGACCAGTAGTGCTAGTCTGTGATGCGTCCCCAGTGGGGGTGGGGGCGGTTCTATGCCACGTGTTGGAGAGCGGGAGGGAAGCCCCGGTAGCGTACTACTCAAGGTCCCTCTCGAAAGCCGAGCGCAATTACGCGCAAACTGATAGGGAGGCCCTAGCCATCATCGCGGGAACGAAAAAGTTCCATGACTTTTTATACGGCCGCGAGTTTACGGTAGTGACGGATCACAAACCACTTCTGGGGATCTTCACTACCGGCAAACCCACACCGCAAATTCTCTCCCCCAGGATGCTGCGTTGGGCCATCTTCCTCAACACCTACCAGTACGAGCTGGTCTATCGCCCAGGGAAGGAGATCTCCCATGCGGATGCACTGTCCTGATCTCCCCTCCCTAGTGTAGGGGACCCCACATGCGAGGTAGAGCAGGACCACCAAGTCCTACTGATCGAGTCTCTTGACTCACACCCCATTCTCCCGGCCGACCTCGCCAAAGCCACGGCGGCCGACAAGACGCTGGCCCAAGTTAGTTCCTGGGTGAGGAAAGGGTGGCCCACTACTCCCCCCGAGGAAAAGTTCAAGCCATTTGTCAGGCGGAGAATAGAGCTTTCCCTGGAAAGGGGCTGCTTACTCTGGGGCCAGCGGGTAGTTATCCCAGAGAAACTGAAGGCCAAGGTATTGAAGCTACTGCATACCAGTCACCCGGGGATCTGCGTTCCAAGGCTCTGGCCAGGAGTTTCTTCTGGTGGCCCCAGACAGACGCGGATATAGAACGTTTAGTGGGCACATGTGAGAGCTGCCAGAGCTCTCGGCCCGAGGAGTCCCGGTTACCCCATAGGGAATGGGACACGGCCCGCGGGCCATGGTCCCGGATTCATGTTGACTTCGCTGGCCCTTTCCGCGGGGCCATGTTTTTGCTGGTAGTCGACTCCTACTCCAAGTGGTTGGAGGTAATCCCCATGAGCAGCACCTCCTCTGCGGCAACCATTAAACAGTTGTGCAAGCTTTTTGCCTGTTTCGGCCTGCCAGACGTTCTTGTTAGCGATAACGCTAGTACCTTCACGTCTGCAGAGTTCAAGACGTTTATTGAGCGGAACGCCATCAGGCACATTACCGCTGCCCCGTTTCACCCCGCCACAAACGGTCAGGTAGAGCGCCAAGTGCGCACTACGAAAGACGCACTGCGGCGCATGGGTCCCGGTGAGTTGAACCTTCATCTGTGTCAGTTCCTCATCTGTTACAGGACAACCCCCCTAGCCTCAGGATTTTCCCCAGCCGAACTCCTCATGAGGAGGCGTCTGGTAACACTTTTTGACTGGATGGATCCGTCCAGGGTGGAGGATGAAGGAAGGAATATAAACATAGGGGGAGAGAGCTCCAAAAGTTTTTCAGTAGGGGACCCGGTTCACTGCAGGAACTACGCGGCCTCGGGGCCAGCGTGGGTTCCAGGGACAATCATTGAGCAGACGGGGCCAGTATCCTACAGGGTCGAGACTAGCTCAGGTCTACTCTGGAGAAGGCATGCCGACCAACTCAGAAGGCGAGTCACCAGGGAAGGGGAATCAGCGTTAGGGTCCTCCCCCACCTGCATTACCCAAGGGGGAGACACGGCGGAACCCGCGGATACAAATGCATATCCTGGGTTCTCAACCACAGAGGAGGATACTTTGAAAGAGAGGGATCAGTTTGATTATGATTATGAGTTGCAGTACCAGGGGGGTGTAGCGGAGTGGTCCCCCACCCGTCCAGGGGGGTGTAGCGGAGTGGTCCCCCACCCTAGAGGGGTTTCAGTTCAGCCCCTGGTACCTCCAGTCCCCCCAGTCCTTTTGTTTTAGAATAGCCCATAGCGCCAGCTCCCCAGAGACAAACACCCCGAAGACAGGCAACGGGGGGAGTCCACCACCACAGTCTCTAGAACTCCCGGGCAGGTAACGGGGGGTGGCATGGCCATGAGGGCCTCTTCGTCGGTCCCAAGATTCGTACTGGGGGGGACCCCAAGCTCCTCAAACGGTAGACAGGGTTTCACTTCCCAACTGTTCATTCCATTCCCGTCCCCTAATGCAAGGTTACCGCAGAGCCCACACCGAGCCACTAATGAGTCCCCCCTTTCTGTTGCAGGACAGGACTCCGCAGAACCAGGCTCCCCAGTGTTAAGTCAAGCGGCCGCACGCCCCAGGCGCACGTGCGGCAAGCCACAATGGTTGAGGGACTTCGTCCCATCCTAGGGGGGAGGGATGTTATGTATGTACAATGTTGCTTTAAGAAATGTATGAATGTAACCTGACCACAATTACAATGTAGCCCAGCTGTTAAAGGAACGCGAGTTAGCTGCCCATAGAGGGCAGCTGCGAGCGTTCAACTCACATGGTTCTCATTCCTCAAATCACCAACAGCCGCGGGAACTCTCCCACACTAGCAAACAACTACAGAAGAGGGGCGTGACTTGGACGACGTCATGCCGGTAGCAGCCAATAAGCTACCGTGCAACAAGATTCAAATGTATTGAATATACTACTGTATATAATGTGATGTACCTCCGCCATTACCACATGTTCATCCTGATCATCAACCAATAAACCTGTGTTAGTCCTCACTGCGACTCCTTCTTTGTCTTCCGTGCAAGACACTAAAAGTACCCTGATCCATTAATACGGCACCACACCTAATTGCAGCCATAATCAAATAGAGAGCAGCAGTTTAGTCATTTGTATTTTTTTTTATTTGTTTTTTGGCATTTCTTACTTAATATCTTGTTCTTGTTCTTCTCCTTGTCCTTGTTCTTCTTATATATATTTGTTGTAATGGCTGCATTGAGTCGGGTTTGGCTGAGAAAGTGCGGAATATAAATTATTATTATTATTATTATTATTATTATTATTATTATTATTATTATTATTATTATTATTATTATTATTATTATTATTATTATTATTATTATTATTATTATTATTATTATTATTATTATTATTATTATTATTATTATTATCCTTGTTCTGCCATAGCCAATTCCAAATACAGTAATACCTCATACAAAGTCCACTTCATACAACATCGGATTCATACAACATCGCCTTATTCCATGAAAAAAGTTGCCTCATACAAAGTCGTGCGACTTTGTATGAAGCAATGGGGTTTTCCCCAGGTTGCATTGTGCCTGGGCAGTATGAAAGGCAGGACACATGCGTGCATTGCTCTTGTGGGTTTTGCATGAGGCGAAGAGTGTTTAGGAGTGGTTTTGAGCACGATTTTGGAATTTTTTTTGGATTTTTTCATCAGATTTCTTAGAATCATTCCTGGGATTTTTGCAGCATTCTTCAGGTTCTTGTACAATCAGGGTTGTTTGACATGTTTTTGTAATGTTTTTAGCCTTTAGATAATGATTTCTTAAAGTTCTGTCCGTTTCCTGTCTGTTTCCTTGACTTTGCCCTGAAGTCTGTGCTGTTACAGTACAATGTATCTCTATGGAAATGACGTTATACGAGGCATCACGGCAAGGATTTGGATGTTGTATGAGGCATCGCAGCTAGGATTTTGCATGCCTCATACAAAGTCCAAATCCGTATAAAGTCCAAACTTGTGGAACCAAGTTTGGACGTTGTATGAGGTATCACTGAATTGCTGAACATCATGGTGATCAGCCATGAAGACTGTCCTGAGAATATAATCCTGTGGCCTTTCATCTCCCTTCCACATCGCAGCATGACCCCCATACCACTGATCCAGTTCCATGAGCCACTTTTTGGTCCTGAGCCCTATTGACATTCAAAATCCTCCTTGTCCCCAAGCCAATATTGATGAAGCTGCTTCCCTCCATCAAGATGGATTCAAATGGGATTTAATCCACTTGGGGACCATCACCCTTCCCTGTGGACTTCACCAAGGCCACTAGAGGTTAGTTAACTGCAGCCTGATGCTTGGCGTTGAGTTGCTGACAGTATGGTCATCTCTATTACCAAAACAGGATAACTTGGCCAGACAGACTTAATATCTATTGGTCAATATAGGTAAAGGTCTCCCTTGCTTGAAAGCCAGTCATGTCTGACTTAAGGGGGTGGTGCTGATCTCCATTTACCATCAAAGAGCAAGAGCTGCCTGTGTCTGCAGACATTCCGTCTTCATGTAGCAAACATGACAAGATGCTGGAGAGCACAGAATGCTGTTATCTTTCCCGACGTGGTGGTGCCTGTTTATCTACTTGCAATTTCTTGCTTTTGAATGGCTAGGTTGGCAGGAGCTGGGATAGAGATGGGAGCTCACTCTGTATTGTAGCACTCGGGTCATGAGCCTCTGACCTGCCAATCTTCCATTCATCAATCTAAGTGTTTTAGCCACTAAGACTCTGTAGCCATTGAGGTCAATACAGTATCTTATTTTTCTGCTTTCTTGATAGGTAGGATAAAAAAAACAGGACATCATTTCAATGAGTATAAGACAATATCCAAGGTTTTAATTCACATACAGTGGTACCTCAGATAAAGTCCGATTCGGATAAAATCCTATTCGGATAAAGTCGCGGTTAACGTGCACATGTGATGCATCACATAAAGTCCAAAACCGCTAAAAAATGGACGTTATCCGAGGTATTTGGTATAGGAACCTCAGATAAAGTCCATTTTTGGATGTTATCCGATGCATCGCCCATTTGCATTGGATAAAGTCCAAACTTGTGGAATGGAGTTTGGACTTTATCCAAGGTTCTACTGTATAGACAAACATAGAAACAAAACTTAATGATCAAGAATGCACATTCCTAGCCATGCTGGAATGCTTGTGAATGTGTGTCATCCATGTTGTACAGTGCAAATAGGAGTTTCATTGATTGCCTCAGGTCCAAAGACACACTAAATTGCAGATGCAGATGCAAATCCATTCAGCTTTCTTAGCTCTCACTCCAGCAAGGCTAGTTTCAGCAAAAATCATCAACTTTTTCAAGGGAGGAATCAAAATAATGATGTCTGAACTAATAATTGTGCCTGGTTATAGTACAACTAGTGTCAAAAAAGCAACTCCTTTTACAGTGTCCTTGCCGGCATAAACAATGGTCATGGTTTCTTAGAGTTTCTGGGAAATGTAGTTCAAAAATGTTTTTCCGCTACTAGAGTAAAACATGATTGACTTCATCTATTTATTTATTGATTTTATTCAATTTATATAGCCATTTCAATCGACATGGGACTCCAGGTGGCATACATAAAATCCCCAACATTAAATAACAAAAACCCTCAAAAAAATTGAAAACTAAAAACCTGAGTGATCCTGCTCTAAATGAGCCAGCAAAAGGGGGCAGGGTGTCACCCCCTCCACCTCCCCATACCTGCCCTGCCAGCCAGGTTTTCAGCTCTTTATATTAATGTCTTTATGCCTTTCTAATATTTAATTTTATTTTTATATGCTTTAGTGTGTGTGCATTTGTTTTAATAACCCCATTGGATCCTTGGGCAAATAGAAAGGAAGAAGCTATTATTGTTTCTATGAACATAGAAATCACCTTGTTGACATTTTCATTTTTCCAGCATCAGAATTATTCTAGTCATGCCTGCCACATGACCACGGAAACGTCTGCAGAAGCAGACAACACTGGCTCTTCGGATTTGAAACAGAGATGAGCACTGAACCCTAGAGTCGAATACGACTGGCTTTTGAGCAAGGGAAACCTTTACCTTTCTCATACATTAAACCATGAACCTGACAAATTCAACACTCGTCCTTCGCTGACACCATAACTTCAACTTGCTTTTCAGAATCTGACTCCCTCCACTTGTAAAATGCTCTCCTATATTCTTCTTTCCCTTTGCGTTACCTTTTTTATTACTACTAATATTAATATTTCAAGAAAAGCAATGACAATACTTTAAGTTAAGCAATGTTGTGCTTAAACACTAAACCTGTTCTTTTCTTCATCCATTTTTTTCCTCAAACGCAAACACACTCCACTAGGAAATACGATTACTAACCTTTTCCTTATTCATTCTGCGGAGAGTCTCATAGGAATTTGTGTAGTGGCTCCTACATTGCTTTTGAGGTGTGTTTCCAGGTGGCCAACTGAATTAATTTTGAAGGAGCCCAGAGGCAGAGGAATTAAACATGCTCCTCAAGAGCCCTTCAGACAACAGCTGGTGATTCTTTCCTTACATTCGGAACATAAGTGGTTTTGTGGAGTTTGTCCACTTCTCACTATTTTATTTTGTTCAAAAAGTGTAGTGATCACTGGGGAGTAGAGGCTGTTTATTTTATTTTATTTTTATTTTTTTGCTACTTTTATTTTTATCAATCCAGTTCTTAGTTAGGACTCAGCAATAATTTATTCTACAGTTCAGAATAGAAGCAGGGGAGAGATGAGATTTCACAAAATCCCTCTGTCATTGCTCATCTTTTTAAATGCAGTTGTTTTTTTAAATTAATATTTATTTGTTCAAATTTATATTGCCGCCAACTCGCCAAAGTGACTCAGGGCGGCTTACAACAAAATGTTTTTGTCACTCAAGTTAGCAGTTGTAATAACCACACTTTCCACCTTTTTTCTTCTTTCCTACTGTATAGCATTGAAATATTCCAACAATAAAAACAATAGTAATATGATTATTATCATAGTGCAGTGATTACACTGTTGTACTGCAACCAAAACTGATTGATGTAAATTCGATTCCAATGGGACTCAAGGTTGACTCAGCATTCCATTCTTCTGAGGTCAATAAAATGAGTACCCAGAATGCTAATTACCTTGTGAACTACTCAGAGAGTGCACTAAGTATTAGAGGCAGTATATAAGTGTAAAACAAGAGAAAGACCACCAACAACACTAATAATGATGACATTACTATGGAGTTTGGACTGAATAAATGTGTGACAGTGGCATTGAGGAAAGGAAAAATTACTGAGAGTGAACGAATTGACATGCCAAATGGACAAGCCATTAAATGCCATCAATCTGAAGCCTATAAATATCTGGGCATACCGCAATTGGATAATTTGAAGCAGGGCAGGTCAAAAATGTGGTTAGTAAAGAATATACTGAAAGGGTTAGAAAAGTCCTGAAAAGCAAGCTGAATGGCAGTAATACCATCAAGGCCATCAACACCAGCGCCATACCCGTTATCAAGTATACTGCCGGTATCATAAATTGGACTCAGGCAGAGCTAGATAGTTTGGACAGGAAAACAAGAAAGCTTATGACCATTTACCATACACTACACCCACGTAGTGATGTTGATAGGCTGTACTTACCTAGAAAATCAGGAGGTAGAGGTCTTCTGTAAGTGAAGCAGACAGTTGAAGAAGAGAAGCACAGATTGGCAGATTATGTAAAAGATAGTGTAGAACCATCTTTAATGGAGGTCAAGAACAAGAACTTGCTCAAAGTACAGCAAACAAAGAGCCAATATAGGAAAATAACAATTCAAGCACGGACCAACAGCTGGTATAATAAAGCATTGCATGGACAGTTTCTTGAAAAGATCGAAGGAAAAGTAGATAAGGAAAGTACCGTGTTATGGCTTATTAATTGAACACAAATAAAGAGACAGAAGGCCTGATCCTTGCAGCTCAAGATCAAGCCATCAGAACAAATGCAATTAAGGCTAGAATAGAAAAATCAGCTGATGACCCCAAATGCAGACTTTGCAAAAAACGGATGAAACCATTGATCATACACTGAGCTGTTGTAAGAAAATAGCCCAGACTGATTATAAACAGCACCATAACACAGTTGCCCAGATGATCCACTGGAAGTTGTGTCACAACTACCATCTGCCCATAGTTTAGAACTTGTGAGAACATAAGCCTGAAAAAGTGATTGAAAATGAGCATGTAAAATTATTGTGGGATTTCCAAATACAAACTGACAGGGTTTTGGAGTACAATATACCAGATATCACCATTGTGGAAAAGAAAAAAGTGTGGATCATTGACATTGCCATGCCTGGTGACAGTAGAATTAATGTGAAGCAACATGAAAAAACCATCCAATATCAGGATCTAAAAATTGAACTGCAGAGACTGTGGTGTAAACCAGTACAGCCGGTCCCAGTGGTAATCGGCACACTGGGCGCTGTGCCTAAAGATCTAGGCAAACATTTAGAAACAATTGGAGTTGACAAAATCACCATCAGTCAGCTGCAGAAGGCCACCTTACTGGGATCTGCCCGCATAATTCGCTGGTACATCAAGTAGTCCTAGACGCTTGGGAAGTGTTCAACTAGGCATACTGGGCATACTGGGCGCTGTGCCTAAAGATCTAGGCAAACATTTAGAAACAATTGGAGTTGACAAAATCACCATCAGTCAGCTGCAGAAGGCCACCTTACTGGGATCTGCCCGCATAATTCGCTGGTACATCAAGTAGTCCTAGACGCTTGGGAAGTGTTCAACTAGTGAATTGTGACACAAAATCCAGCATTGTTATCTTGTTTGCTGTGGCTTGCATATAATAATAATAATAATAATAATAATAATAATAATAATAATAATAATAATAATAATAATAATAATAATAATAATAATAATAATAATAATAATAATAATAATAATAATAATAATAATAATAATAATAATAATAATAATAATAATAATAATAATAATAATAATAATAATAATAATTGATTGTATCATCAAGGTTGTCTTCAGTTCCTGAGTCCACCTTGATAATCTGAGGTGAGATCAATTGAGACTGGTAATCTTAACATCCAAATTTACTGCCCATCCGTTTCCACCATAATTAGTGCAGAGATAGAGAATCTCCTCCTTTCCAAATGTTTTGATCTACATCTGCTACAATCTTTCATCACTGATCATGCTAGCTTAGGTTTCTGGGAGTTGCAGTTTAAAACATGCTGGGTTGGATAACCCAGGGGTGGGGAACTTGTAGCCTTGAAGGAAGCCTGGTCTTCTTGGAATTGAAGTTCCAGAATACCTGGAGGACTAGCCTCTTTCCTCTAGGCCAGGGTTTCTCAACCTCGACCTCCAGGTGTACTTGAACTTCAATTCCCAGAAGCCAAGTCTCCCCCACAAGGCAACAGGTTCCCCATACATGGAATAGCCTGAGGTTTCCTACCAACATATACAGATCATTATTTCATTTTATTTTTGAAGTTCTGTGCTTCCAATGTGAGGTTTTCTCCTTATAAGTGTGTTTAGGACTGCAGCAAAAGCACTTTTTTCCTGGATATTTCCTGTGGCTTTCTAGGCCAAAGTTAGATTATTTATTAGTGGGAGGAGGAAAAAATCATGGCGCCATCAACTAGCCTAACTCTGAGTTTCTGGAAATCCATAATTGTATTACAGCAATTGGAAGGCAAGACTCATTAGTTCTGGTTGTGCTCTCTGCAGACCAAAATCTCTGCAGTTCAGCAAATTGGCACTTGAAAGTCTTTTTGAAGAGAGAGCTGGAGCTAGATGGTTTGCTATTCATGAACTCTCTGCCTGATTGACATACTGAATATATCTTTTGGCAAGAGTTAGCGATCAAGTAGGTGTTGTTAATAAAATATCCTGTGGCCACTCAAGCTGGTAGATCTCTGTATTGGTATAATATGTTGCTTTTACATCATATACAAATTGCTACCTTAGTCTAAAGTATACATAATCCCTTCTGGAATGATTTTTGGGACTAAGGGACTGAGGAGCGAGCCAGAAAGTCCTCAGTTCAAATAACACCTCTGTAATATTTATGTGAAGCATTCTGGCATTCCCAAATCCTATATATGAATACTTGTCCTTACTTTATCTGCTATCACTTCCTCTAAAACACAGCATTTCATCTCTATTAGAGTACAGTTAGGACAGAGAAGTCTCTGGTGTTATTGAGCAGGGGAGTGAAGAAATGTCATCAAAGTCTCATTAAGGATAAAACAGGCTGCTTTAACATTAGCAAAACAGCTTGCTGAGGATTATTAAGGACCTGTGAGAAGTTTCTCCTCCAGCTGTGCAGGAAGCACCAAGCACCTTTTAAAAATTGTGCTTGGAGCAATTTACACAAATGCAAGCGTGGCGCCAAAATGGCCGCCGCGCTCTTTGTGCCCCCCCCACCAGACCTGGGCATCCGGGTAGTTAGGGGGCGTGGCCAGCACCCTTTAAAAGGGGTGGCCACGAGGCAGCCGAGCTGCCATTTTGTGAAAGCGATGGAGAGGAGAAGTTTTTCCGTCGCTCCTTCCCCCCCTTTTTACTAGCCTCTGATAGAGGCTCGGTTCTTTAGAAGCGACGGGGCGGAGGAATTTGCTCCGTCGCTTCCCCCTCTGTCAGCCTCTGTGCGAGGCTTCCTTTTACCTTGGCTTGCCTCTTGCAAGAGGCTGGATTTCGCTCCTAATTGGTTTCCTTTTTTGCCTGTAACCAGGCAGAACTGCTGGATAGCTCAGTGGTTTAGGAATCTGACTGCAAAGTCAGAGGCTGGGAGTTCGATTCCCCATGGTTTTTTCTTGCTCGGAGGGGGATCGCGGTGGCTCAAGTGGCTAAGATACGGAGTGTTAAGTGCCTGAGACGCTGACTGGGACGTGGAAGGTCAGTGGTTTCACTTCCTGCGTACTGCAGGACAGAAAGAGCTCCCGTTTTCAGCCCGAGGCCGGCCCTTCAGAGGATCCGGCCCTCGGCCCACGGCTGCCGGCCATGGGCCGGAACGATTGGGGGGAGGGCTTGGTGCTGGCTCACAGCACGTTTTACCCCATTGGGGGCCAGAGTTTTGGGCATGGCCCGATTTTGGCCCAGGCTCTCAAATTAGGGCCTCTGGCCCATTACCTAGCGGGCCGTCCGGCCCACCTATTTACTGTGTCTATCAGATAATGTTCCTGGTTGCTCTAGAGATTATCAACCTGTGGCTCGTGGGCCAGATGTGGCCCACATGCCATTTTATGTGGTCTCCCACTGCCTCCACCCCACTAGGAAGTGCCATGTGGTGGAGGAAGGGCAAAATTGCCATGCAACCCCCAAAGCTGTCTGAGGGTACACGACAGCTGGGTCAAACTCGGCCTGTGCCTGCTGCTGTCTCGCAGCTCCCCGTTTGTCTGGAACTGCGGCTGGAGTGCATTGGAGGTCGCCCCAGAGCTCGATTTCGGTCGCAAGCTCCGACGCCCACCGTGGGCCGGAACCCCCAGTGGGGGCGGCTCACGGGGGTGCAACTTGTGAGTATTTGGTTCAAGTCGAATGCACACACATCACAGTCCATTTCCAGCAGTGGGGGCTCAGTGCTCTTTGCCTCGCTTATTTGAGGCTGGGGGGCATCACTCGACATCCTATCCCAGTGCCCCTTGGTTGCATTCTGGCACGAGGTTGGGGGTGGGGGTTTACGCTCCCGGGGCGGTACGTGGCGTCACAGGGGCTGTCCAGGTCCTGCTGTGTATGTCCGGCGTTCATCAGGTACCGGCAATGGCATTGCCGACGACTGGTTATTCATGGCCCCCCCAGTGATCACCTGCCCCATATCATGAGGGAAAAGATTTGGTGGGGGGGAGTACCTCCCTATGAACTGAAATCCCAATAAGGATAGGAAGTACGGACAGGAGGATAGAGACATTGTGTGGTCCCACCGTAGTAAGCCACCACGCACTGGGGTGTCCGCCCTCGGGACAGCACAGGGGCTGTCTGGATCCTGCTGCATAGGCCCTTTATACAGAATGCGCAGTCCATGGCTTTGCCGATGGCTGGCTATTACTTGCCCCGGTCGATTATTGGCCGCCGGCCATGAGGGGTAAGGGCTGGAGGGGGACATGTGGATGTTCTCCCTATTGAACTGCGAGCCCACTGGGGGGGTAGAGAGAAGGACAGGACGGCTGAGACAAAGAGATGTCCCATCGTCGTTAGCCACCGCGCACCTTGGGGCCAACTGGTGGTCGGCATACCTTGTACGTATTGTGGTATGCCGCAGGGCTTGGACTGTTCGGGCCATCCTGATGTCGATCGGATGGGCCCATGACGGTTGGCTCATGGTGAGGAAGGAGGACGAGGGTGGCTCTATATCCCGAGGGGAGGTGGGATGAGTCCTGTCAGCAAGGGTGCTCGTGTACATCATTCCCACGGGACTGGTGCCTGGTGATTGGCACCATGGTGGTCATGCTGAGCAGCGGGCTGTTCAGACATTGGCTCCACACAAACTGGTCGAGCGGGGGGTTCTGGCCCGCCTACTGTGTCCGGCCTGCTCAGCTGACGATGGGTGTACTAAGCACCACGGTCATTACCGACTTAGTGCCCCCTTTTTTGCGCTGGCCCTCGCGCCACCTCCGCGTGCCTGCGGGTTGGTGGGTCGCGGGGCAGAGGTGGGGGTCCACAGGGGCGATCAGAGCCCCATCTGAAGCAACTAACATTATCATAAGCCCCCCCCCCGCCCCAATTATAGTCAGCCTGGGGGATGTCACTCAGTTCATCCAAGACGGGATGGGGCGGGAGACCTGCTGGAGGGTTTTCAATGGGGCTTTTGTATCCATTCGGGGGTGTTGGTGGCCCCAGGATGCTACTAATCGGGTTCCCGTCCAGGGTAACGGGGAGGGGGCTCCACGGTCCACAGTTACGGAAGTTGGGGGCCATGAGAGTAGCGGGGGCCCTTCTTGGAACCACCTTTCCCTAGTCGAAGGTATCCCCCATGAAGCTCATACTGAGCTAGGATAAGGGTGAATGTAATATAATCCTTCATTCAGCTCACCCTGTGGGTGTTACGTTCAGAGATGACCTTCCTGATGACCTTGTTTGGTCAGGTACTCGTAGTTGCCTCGGCTACTATGGGTGGCGTGCTCACGCAATTCTGGTGCCGTTTTGGCACGGTGGGATATGCACTCGGCTTCCGGCTTTTTGCCAGTACACCCCATGATTTAGACCTATCGGGTTTTTAGGTTTGGGGGGAATTTTAATTAGACAACGCCGATCCCTTTCTGAATGCGTTAATTCAGGTTCAGCACCCGACCGATGTGGGACTTTTACTCAGTGGGCATTGGCTCACAGGTTGGGGTCTCAGTCTCCAGCCCATTGCCTCGACAACTTTTGGGTCCGGGGTTAAACGGGGCTTGGACATGTGTACGCGTCTCCTCATCATGATTCAGACACTCAGGTGGGAACTGGGTGTCCCCTTGGTGCCTGAATAGACCGAGGTCCCATGTTCTAGCATCACAATTTTTACCTCGATGCTGTCACGCGGGCATCCAGGTTAACCGGTGATACGGTGGCTTGGATGTCCATGTGCGATTTTGGCATTGATTGCCAGACATTGAGTGTGCCCTTGGGAATTGTAGTTAATTCACTGCCCCCCCCCCTGATGGGTTTGCTCTGGCTCAAATTACTCCGGGGTTTGGATGGGTATCTTATGGGAGGTCAGACCTAGTGGTCTGCCTTAGATATCTAGTACGGTCAGATACCTCCGGCTCCCGGGCTGATCGCCCGGCGATCTTACCTGCCTTGCGTTTTTTCCCATTTGGAGAGCACTGATGCTATGGTGCAAGGAGTGGGCCTACTCAGTTGTCAAATTTTGGTGTGACAATGTGGTAGTGGTGAACATTGTCGACACCTAGACATGCAAATCCCCCAAGGTCATGACATTAGTCCATCTACTCTCTTGAGAAGCCTACGCCTAATGTGCTGTTCTAGGCCAGACATGTTATGGGTATTTATAATGACATTCTGCCCCTCTCCATTACCGCAGATCACCTGGTTCTGTGCCGTACTCTGGAAGCAGAGGGATTCCACTCGCCACTTTTGGCTGAGGGTTGGACGTTTGGCAAGGACAGGGGAACCAGACATGTCGTTGGCACCTTGCACGCGTAAGGCGTATCACTCTGCATTCAGGCGTCGTGTTTGAGAGGGGTGGACACGGGAACGTGTCCGCCACCCTTACGCGCGTCACCCCTGTTCCCAGAGTTTCTACCCACCTTGCACGAGGCTGGCATTGCTTATGTACAGATAGGTGTGAGGTGGCTCTTGCCCACGCAGCTACCACTGTAGCCTTTTTTGGAGCACTCAGCATCGGTGAGTGGGTGCCAAAGTTGGTGCCAACGGTGTAAGGCGGATGTGTCTCGTAGGGCACTGGAACTCGAAGATGTCTCTGTCACACATGAGTGGGCTTGAGTGGGGATGCGGTCCTCACGGGTTATTCAGCACGGTGCAGGCAGTGGTGTTTACTGCTACTAAGTTTTTGAGACATCTGTCCGGTTGGTGCCCTACCTGAATGTTCGACAGTGCCTGCTGCGCGCCCAAGCCTGTTTTCTGCCACCGGGTTGGGTCTACCCTTACCTTTGTACAGTCCCTGAGGGTGACCGGTCCCGCGTTTCGCGGTGTGGTGCCCATTTTGGCACCATTTACTTAAGATAGGCGTCGCGTTGATCGCGGCTACGTTTGGGGTACTCGGAGGTGGATAGGCGTCTACGCGCAATTTCAAATATGTACGTCCCCTCACTGTTTGAGTACCTAGTTATGTCCTTCACCTTTTTCTCCTCTTTTACAGATCCTAGGGGTCTCAGCACACCGGTGGCAGGGGGTTGGTGGGCCGCAGTTTTGTACACTGGGCGGCAGTATATGCTGCAGCGATAGAGAGTGGACCCCGGCTGGGCTGTGTGCATCCGCACGTCTGCTATGGTATGGTATGTGCGGCATATGGGGCGGGAACTGTGGCCATTCCTGCTGTCTGACAGGGATGCTGGACCGCCCGATGTTTTGCAGGCGCCTCGGCGGCAGCGGTCTCATACGGATCACTGCTGTTATTAAATTGTCGAGGGGCTGTGACCTGGCATTTTGTATCATGTATGGCTTACATATGGTCGCTATGGTCTAACATCGTGCCGAGACACCAATTTAGGGGAGACGCGGATCTCCCTAGTTTGGACTGTTCCGGCAGTCAGTGGACGGGGCTGTGGCTCCGGCCCATGCTGAGCATGGCTGTGAGACGGCCATTGGAGTCCGGATGATCGGCTTACAAACAAATTTTGCTGGTAGGCAGGAGAAGGGGTCCACCTGTCAGTCAGAGGTATGTACCTCGTTCTGGGTGTGATGCAAGCAAGCCTGGCGACCGAGCTGACGCTCTTGGGGGGGCGGTGAGTCATCATGGATGCCTCCCCGTGTGGCGGGTAGCACTGGTAAGGTAAATATTTATGACCCACAGGTATCCGGCAGGTTCGCAATTGACTGGACAACACTAGATAGGCACAAGTTGGTTAACGTTGTCCGGTCAACGACGAACCAGGCAATGGGGTGATGGCACGAGCTAGGCAGCATGCATCACCCCGTGATTTTACGGATACGCGTCAGAGGGTGGGGTCAGTAGTTAGTTTATTGACTACGGTCAACAATATATTTGTTGCCAACAAACAAATTGATACAAATGGATACATTGTAACCAATTGCCGTTGGCAATTTTGGGAGGTACCTTACCAGTGTTACTGCGGCCTGCTTGCCTTAAGAATTATAATTGGTTGAGTACCAATTGAAATTTATAATTCGGACTAGGGCATGAATCAATAAATGTGGCCCAATGCCGTTATCCACTTTTACCAGTGTCTGAGTCCTTTTTTGGGGGGTGGGCCTGCAATGCAAGCGCCGTGCCAAAATGGCCGCTGCGCTCTTTGCGGGCCCCACCCCACCGGACTTGGGCATCCGGGTAGTTAGGGGGCGTGGCCAGCACCCTTTAAAAGGGGTGGCCACGAGGCAGCCGAGCTGCCATTTTGTGAAAGCGACGGAGAGGAGAAGTTTTTCCCCTCCACCCCCTCCCTAGTTAACAGTGTGATATTTTGGTCGCTTCGGGGCCGGGTGGGAATTTTTGGCTGGAACCCACAATTGGCTCCTGGGTTCTGGCTTTTTTGCCCATCCCACACTGTTGCTATGGTTTGATACAGGGGTTTATGACTGTTGACTTTGGTCACATGGGCGGGTAGCACTGGTAAGGTAAATATTTATGACCCACAGGTATCCGGCAGGTTCGCAATTGACTGGACAACACTAGATAGGCACAAGTTGGTTAACGTTGTCCGGTCAACGACGAACCAGGCAATGGGGTGATGGCACGAGCTAGGCAGCATGCATCACCCCGTGATTTTACGGATACGCGTCAGAGGGTGGGGTCAGTAGTTAGTTTATTGACTACGGTCAACAATTTGTTTGTTGCCAACAAACAAATTGATACAAATGGATACATTGTAACCAATTGCCGTTGGCAATTTTGGGAGGTACCTTACCAGTGATACTGCGGCCTGCTTGCCTTAAGAATTATAATTGGTTGAGTACCAATCGAAATTTATAATTCGAACTAGGGCATGAATCAATAAATGTGGCCCAATGCCGTTATCCACTTTCACCAGTGTCTGAGTCCTTTTTTGGGGGGTGGGCCTGCAAATGACTTTCATCCACAGCCTCAAGCTACCTCTCAGAACAAAGGAAGAATTTGGTGCTTGGCCTGGACCACTCACACAATATATGCTAGGCCTGAAGAGTAAACTCATTTTCAAATGTGTCATGCCACAATGTTTGTCGTGCATACATCTATTTGCAACTCAACAGGGTGAAGCTTCGCAACTAGTCTGAATAACATACATTACCATACCTGTCAAGTATCCCAGATTGGCTGGGAAATCCCGCATTTCTCCGTGCATTCCTCCCCTTTCCTGCTGCAGTCCCATATTTGAATGGCGGGGAAAGGGGTTACTGCACATGTGTGCCCATCGCAAATGGGCTTTGCACATGCACAAAGGGGTTCTGTGCATGCACAAAGGAGCTGTTGCTGTGCATGCGCGCCCAGGCCAGAGCAGTTCCTGTATTTTTTGGAGCTGCGCTTGACAGGTATTACATGTGTGTGTGACATTGCTGCCCCTCTTGACCCCCCCCCCAAAAAAAAAACTACAATCCTGGCTACAGCCCTGTATTCAGTGGAACATTTACTGCACACAATATACATTTTGGTGCAAAAAAACCCCCCCATAAGTATGGATATTTTTTTAATAAGGTGAGTCAATATTTTGAGATTTCATTTTTCATTTTTCATCAATGATAAGAAAATCATTGTTGATTTTAGTTTCAATTAATCATAAAGTCCCCTGACTGTAATACTCAATTTATAAAAGAGTAAAGTACTCCAATGCTAGACTCTTTCCATTGTGTGGGTTATGGTAGGATTGCTATGGTAATCTGTTGTAGTAAAAACAATGATGAATTGCTTTTAGCTGTTTCCCATTGAAATCTATCTTTTAAATTCTTCAGTTCCAAAATAGCAACTTTGAGATCAAAAGCAGAACTCTTCCATGTAACTTTCTTCAAATGTTATATAATGTAAATAATCAACCACTCATTCAGCATGGATCCAATTTTCCAGTATCAGCCATATTAATCAGAAGTATCCGTAAGATATGATTATGAGACTGGTGGAAATTAGTTGACCTAAAAATCAGCTTGCTGGACTTGTCTGGAAAACCACATGAGCTATATAATTATGAAAGTGGCAGTATTGGCAAATGTGATCAATTAATTAATCTGTAGTGATTTCTAACAGTAACTATTATGTTCAAATTCCTGGGAATTTTATGTTTTGCCTCTGGAAGTCCTGCCTCCCATCTTCAACAAAACAATGAATAAATAATAGTAAGAAGAATAGTAGAAGGAAATGCTAAATAAAAATAAGATGTGCTGTAATAGAATGGTTTCTGTATGTCTGCAGAAGAGTAAAGGTATGGTTCGGTGACTGTTGTGTCAACTGGTTGGTTCATACATACGTCCACCACCTGATTGCTTCCAACCAAGTTGTAAGGATAACAAAATGAACTATCCCACTACCATAGGGCTCATTATACCTGACAGCGACCTGCACTCATTCAGGAAGGCAGCATAAAACCTTTTGCTGCTTCAGAGTATATGAGGTCCTGCTCCAGGCTAGAGAAATCTATGATAGGTATCAATCACTGGCACTGTATGCTTACAAACAGAAATTATTGAGAGAAATGACTGCATAGAAGAACTCAAGATTCCTAAATTGTGGAGTCAGGCTAGAGCAGAGATGGGCAGTCTTGGCCCTCCAGCTGTTCTTGGACTTCAATTCCCAGAAGCCCAAGTCAACACACCAGCTGGTCAGGGTTTCTGGGAATTAAAGTTCAAGAACAGCTGGAGGGTCAAGACTGCCCATCACTAGGCTAGAATCATTCCTTTATTGAAACCCAACAAAGAACTAGATGACCCACAAAAACTACTGACCAGTGCCACTCCCTTGCGATCTTTATAAGGCACTGGAACTGATTATTTACAGTCACATTTCTGGATTTAATGATGGAAAGATTATGGAGGAGCAAGCAGGCTTCAGGCTGGGCAGGTCACGCTGTGGTCAACCTCTTAACCTTGCACAACACATTGAGGATGGCTTCAAAAGAAAGTTAATTACAGGAGTGGCTCTCATTGACCTAACTGCAGCATACAGTACTGTCAATCATAGGATTCTGATTGTTAAAAATAAATAAACTTACCTAAGAAAGAAAGCTTACTAGGGTCAATGGCAGCTTCCTTTAGAACCAGAGATTCTATGTGCTGATGAATGGAAAGAACAGCAGATAGAGGTTTCAGAAGAATGGACCACCCCAAGGAACTGTATTGTTTCCAACACTGTATAATATATATACAAATGGTCAATCAGTTCCTGACAATTCAAAATTGTTCATCTATGCAGATGACACAGCAATGGCCATACAAGAATCAAGCTTTGATGAGGTAGCTGGAAAACCTACTGGGGCACTAGAAGAATTAGGACAGTATTATACTATGAATGAATGAACTGTGTATAAGATCAGTTGCAAAACAAGCATCAACGTTGATTGAGTTTGCAAGGCATCAGTGGGTCGGGCATGTGTGCCACTTCAAAGATGTCAGGTGGACAAAAGCTATCACAGAATGGATACCACTTGACATAAAGCAAACACTAGGAATGCCAACAACTAGATGGGAAGACCAGTTCAGGGCAAAGTTCCTGAGGTGCTGGATGAGACTGGTATGGGATCAGAAACAGTGGGAGATGATGCTTCGATCTGCCACATCAACCTGACATGTGAAACATGGATCAACCAAGTAACCAAGTAAGTATTACACTAACCCATATTTGAAGCCAAACCCGAGTAAGACTCAAGTGCATGTTTTGCACCTTCGAAACCAAAAGGCAGGGGTTGAGCTGTATGTTACATGGCAAGGGAATAGATTGCAGCATTGTTCAGCACCAAAATACCTTTGCAGGTGCACCCCCCAAAGAAAGACTTTATATGGATAAAGGCATTGGGCCACTTTTATTGAATAATGCCCTAGTCCGAATTATAACTTTCAATTGGTGTAATCATCCAATTGTAATTCTTTAAGGCAAGCAGGCCACAGTAACACTGGTAAGGTTCCTCCCAAAATGCCAATGGCAATTGGCTACATGTAACTATTTGTATCAATTTGTTTGTTGACACAAACAAATTGTTGACCGGAGTCAATAAACTATCTACTGACCCCACCCTATGATGTGTATCCGTTAAATATCAAGGTGATGCAGGCTGTGAAGCTCCTGCCATCACCCCTTGCCTGGTTCACCCTTGACCGGCCAAACCTATTTCTCCTGTACTTGTCTACGTGTTGGCCAGTCAATTGCGAACCTGCCGGATACCTATGGGTCATAAATCTTTACCTTACCAGTGCTACCCGCCACACGGGGAGGCATCCATGATGACTCAGCCCCCCCCAGACCGTCAGCTCGGTCACCAGGCTTGCTTGCGTATCTTCCAGAAAGAGGTTCATACCTCTGGCCGACAAGTGGACCCCATCTCCTGCATAGAGATAGTAATCCTGCAAACCTATCCTAGGGTGCCGGATGGCTGTCCCCAAGCCCTTGTCTACCAGGAACCGGGCAACAGCCCTGTTCACCGAGCGGCGAGCATGGTCAAGGGCACGGAGGTCAATGCCTCCCATGTAATTATGTCGCGGCACAATGTCCGACCATAGCAGCTGCGTGGACAGCCAAACATAATGTAAATAGGCTAGGTCACTGCAGATCATCATCAGGAATAGCATCATTGACCGAAGAACCCGCAGGGTAAGAGAGATGGTGAATTAAACGAAATTCACCTGGGGTCTTTTTCGGTACTAGCCCCAGAGGGGAGACCTTCAAATTAGGGAATGGTGGTTCAGTAAAGGGCCCCGCAACTCTCATAGCCTCAACCTCCTTAGCTATACTTTGTGCAGCGACCTCCTCATTACCCTTCAAAGAAAGTAAGTTCGGGGCGTCCTGCGGTCCCCGAACACCCCTAAATGGGATACGAAAGCCAAACTGGAAACCTTCTAGCAGGTACCTCGCATCATCCCATCTGGGATAAGCTGAGAGCCATCGCTCCAGCATATAAATATTAATTGGGGAGGGGGCCTTTTGCGTGGCTAGCCCCGTCAGAGGGAGCTCTGACCGCCCCCTACCCACCCCCACCTCTGCCTCGTGCCCCACCAGCCCGCGGGCACGCTGAGGCAGCGTGAGGGCCAGAGCAAGAGGGACACTCGTGTCGGAAGCGACACTAACGCTTGTTGCACACGCCGTTAGCTGAGAAGCTCCAACACAGCAGACGGGCTGGAACCCCCTGCCCCGCCGGCTGGCGGGGACCTTGTGTTGCAGCTGCCCACTGCACGGCATGGCCGCAATGGTACCTATCACCAGGCGCCGGACGCGTGGGAGTCATATACAAGGGCCACAATTGCTGACAGGGCTCATCCCACCTCATCTCAGGATGTAGGGCCACCCTCATCCTAAATTCCTCATCATAAGCCAACCACGACGGGCCAGGAAAATCAACCATCGCCCCATAAATGTTGTCGAGGTATTGCACCATCGGAATGGCCAAATCAGGCCGGGCCCTCAGGTATACCACCATATATAAGGTATGCTGGCAACCAATTGGCCCAGGTACGCGGTGGCTTATGACGATGGGACAACTCTTTGTCCCTATCATCCTCTCCCTCCCTCTCCTCCTTAGTGGGCTCACGATTCAAGAGGGAGAAAATGTCAACATACTCCCCTCGCCAAATCTTATCCCTCGTGGCCTGTGACAGATAATTACCCAGGGTCAGGGAATAACCAGCCGTTGGCAAAGCAGCCGTCAGCACATTCTGGATGGACGGTATGCTCAGCGGGCCCTGAACAGCTGCTGGAATGCTTGGCATACACCCAGGGGCGGACACTCCTGCCCTAATCGAGGGACCATTTGGCAACCAGGGGGTGAAGGAACAGTGTGGAGGCAACTGACCACCCACAGTAACTTGACGTGGCCATGGCCACTGTACCCCTCCGGTGTAACTGGACAGTGTCGGTGGTGCACTAACTTGAACCCCCCACCGGGGGTTCAGGCCCACGGTGGGCGTCGGAGCTCGCGAGGGGCATCGAGCTCTGGGACCACACCTGACCGCTCCCCACGTGCGGGGAGCTGCGAGGCGCCAGCCGGGGCTGGCCTGATGGCCTCAAGCAGCTCGACCCTGTTGACGGCCCGCTGAAGAGTCACGGCCAACGTGTTGGCCGGGATCGACGAAGGGGCCGTAATTGAAGGAGCGGCTAAACCCCCATCAGGAGGTGGTTGGGCAATGCCCAGTGATGCCTCCAGCACTGCTATACGTGCTATGAGTGCATCAACGGCCTCTGAGCCCCCAGTATAAGGTGGGCCGGGTGGGCCAGGTGGCCCACTAGGTAGTTTATTAAATGGAAACTCGAAAGGGGATCCAGGGCCCGAATAGGGCCATGCCCAGAACTCTGGCCCATGAGGGGCTGGAGGAACGGTGGGGTGGAAACCCGCACCAGGGCCACATGGGCCACCCTGTCCTGGGCCCTGAAAGGCCCTCCGAGGGCCGGGGTCCCCGTGGTGCCAGCCTGTGCCGGCCCAGCCTGAAAGCTTGCACCTGGCTGCCAGGTAAGAGCCTGATCAGCCCCACTGGTAGCAGTGGGCAAATCCCGCCCGCTGCCCTGCTGCGGGGGCGCAGCCCGAGTCCTCCGACCCGCAGGCTGCCCCCGTCCGATGGAGGGCTAGGAAAAGCCCTTCCCCTTGGCCGCGGCTTGACCGCCGGGGCCCTACGCTTGGGAGCCATGTCTCCCGAAGAGAACCGAAGGATCCCTGGCCAGGGATCGGAGTCCAAGCCTGGAGTACCGCGGTAACGAAGAGCAAGTGAACCAGCTCTAAACCAGGTACGAAGGGCAAAGCTGAGATAAGACGCAACGGAGAAAACTTCTCCGCTCTGTCGCGAATCTAAAATGGCAGCTCGGCTGCCTCATGGCCACCCTTTTTATAGAGGGGTGGCCATGCCCCCTAACTCACCTGGATGTCTGAGTCCGGGTGGGGGGGCCTGCAAAGAGCGCGGCGGCCATTTTGGTGCCGCGCTTTCATATTCTGACACCAGACAGGACACTCTATTTTAAGTAGCACTGCCTGAATATCAAAGCCAAAGTTAGTATGAGTAACAACATCATCAGAAAACTCACAAACTATAAATGGGGAACTTAGCCATCCATGCTGTGTAAATCAGATTTGGCCCTGACTGTCTCTATGGCAGAGTATGCTGCTCCATTATGGAATGCATCCACAGATTCAAAACAAGTTGACATTGTTGCTAACAAAGCCATGCATATAGTGACAAGATGCCTCCAACTTGCATCAGTTGAGAAAATGTATCCTCTTGTTGGTATCGCTACGCCTAAGGAGAGAAGTAGCGGTGGACACTGAGAGAACTACACAAGAGAATGACCCTCATCATCCTCTGAACAGATATGTGCCTCAAGTATGCCAGCTCAGATCCAGGAAGAGCTTTAAGGGAAGAACAAACACTCTTGAAGGTATGCTAGAGCAAAACCAAATTAGAAGTAAGTAAGTAGCTCATTGGACAAGGAACAACATTAAAGGAGGATATAGCTGAGAAACTCAATCTCCCCTACGTCACTTTGAGGACCAGGAATAGGCTGAGGGTTGTGGTTCCTAAATGCAAGACCAACATGCTCAAGTGGGGGCTGCTGGCAAACAGCAGCACATACTGTGAATGTGGAGAGATACAGAATTTGGCTCATTTACTGGTCTGCCAATTATTGCAAGAAATAATTGAGGACTTAAATTTGGCCAATGACAAAACCAAGAAAGTGGCTACATTTTGGCAGTCCAAAGTTTGATCTGGACATGAAAGAAGATTTGCTGTGAACTGTTTCTCTGCTGCTACCATGTGTTTCATGATACTGCTGGTGGAAGTATTGCTTCCATTTTAACACAGCAGGTGTCATTTTGTCTCGGAAGTCCCTACAGCAAAATTTAGGGACCTGTGGTCCTCCTTATGTTGACCTACAAATCCCATATCTCATCAGTGGATAGAATGGTTGGGGTTGATGGGAACTAGAATACTACAACAATTGGGTGGCCACATCATCTAGTTAGCTTTGTGATAGCACAACAATCATCACCTAGTCGTTAGGTGTCAGTCAGGGCAAAAACATCTGTCCCTATCTTAGGTACTGCTGATAGGTGGGAAATATTTAACCCTACAGTCCATCTATTGCCATCTTATACCAAGTCAAGCCATCCTTCTGGTCCAGTATTATCAACATTATTGGCAACAGTTCTCTAGGGATTTGGGCAGGATTCTTTTCTAGCACTCTGTTCTGAAACAATGGATTGAACTTGTAACCTTCTTCAAAAATGTATAATAGGTGTCACTAGATATGGGGTTTCCCTAGTTTTTTTCCATCTAGCGATAATTTACACTGCTGAATAGGCATTTGTGGTTTTATGGATTGGAAGTTAAATAAAAAGAGAATAGAGGATATTGAAACTTATATGTGCCTACTTACCCTGTTAACCACTGGGACATGAGGTGAAGTATAATATATTGTATCTATGACCTTTATGTGTTTCAAAGGAATTTCTTGTCAGGCATGGAGTTCCATGTCTTGTAGTTAAATATATTGTATATGCACATTTTGTACAGTCATTGTTGTTGTCAGAAATGGATAAACTGTTATCTTTCTTCTCTTTCAAGATTGTCTACACATAATTAATAGTGTCCTACTACTGACACAGACTAATGGTTCTCTGACCTGGAGTAGTGTTAAGGGAGAGGAAGTGTAAGAATTTTATTTCCATTTAGTTTTAATCAGAATTGACCAAATTCTCAAAATTTGAATGAAGTATAAAGGGAAGCAGATTTCCCAGTTGGCTATTAGAGATATGAGGCCATTTAATTCCCGTTTGTTTTCATGAGAATTTGGGGGGGGGGGATGTTTTGTTGGGAAACTCACAGACTTGTTCCTGCCCATTTGGTATAATTATCACAAGGGGGGGAATAGGTCTCAGTTTTCTTTAAGTGTTTGGTCATTGGTTGTCACATAAGGATGTTGTTGTTGTTGTTGCTGTTGATGTTGTTGAGTCACATAGTTGAGTCCGACACTTTGCGACCCCATGGACCGCTGCATGCCAGGCACCCCTATCTTCCACCATCCTCCGCAACCCACTCAGTTCTATGCCCATTGCGTCAACAATACCATCTAGCCATCTCATCCTCTGCCTCTCCTTTTCCTTTTGCCTTTAATCTTTCCTGGCATCAAGGCCTTCTCGAGTGAGTCCTCTCTTCTCATTTGTTGTCCAAATTAGCTTCATCTTCAATATTTGTCCTTCCAAGGAGCAGTCAGGGTTGATTTCCTTCAGGATCAACTTATTTGATCTCCTTGCTGTCCAGGGTACTCGCAAAAAAATTCCTCCAACACTACATTTCAAAGGCATCTATTCTTCTGCATTCAGCTTCCTTATGGTCCAGCTCTCTCAACCATACATTACTACTGGGAATATCATTGCTTTGACTATGTGGACATTTGTTGGCAGGGTGATACTAATTAATTTTAATTATGTGCCATTAATTCAGTTCCAAGTTCTAATCCTTTCCAAGGTTTTCTAGGTATAGCATAATCAGAAGTGGCTTATCACTACCTTCTTCTTGAGATGCTCTGGGACTATGTAGCTGACTGAAGGCCACATAGACTGATTCACCTCCCAGGGAGGGCAGTGGTGAAATCTCAAGTTGATGGAAGGACATGACCAGCTTTTCAGTCAATTCCAGGTTAGACTGCCTCTGGGATTTAGCACTATCCTTGTCTTGCAAACAGAACAAGGAATACCAATTTTTTTTAACAAAAGAAGATATTATTCTGAACATTTTAATTTTATTCCTTGTTGTCAAGTTGATTCTAACAGCAACCCTCATCAGGGGCTTCTAGGTATGATGTACTCAGAAGTGGTTTATCAATCCTGTTTTTTGTGGTGCTCTGAGACTGTGCAGCTTGCCCAAGGCCACACAGCATGTCTCCACCAGGAGACAGAGTAAGGAATGGAAATCCCAAACCCTGGCAATCAGGTGCTCCAAAGTCACTGACCTTGCAAGGACTTTAGGCAAGCAAGTAAAAACCTTCTCAAGCAGCATCTTATATGTATGTATTATATATGTTGCATACATGAGAAAACACACCAAATGATCTGGAATTCATAAAATGGAACGTACTCCCAATACACCAGTAGGGATACATAGGTCATGTTTCAGTTCAGCCCAATTTGCACATCAACACCTTTTAACAAACGTTCTTCACACAGGTCACAGTTCCCTGCTGGAGATTCTACAGGGTGGCCTGTAAGTCCCTATTGAATCTTTCTCTAAATTTGCCACTTATTGTATCCAGGGTATCACCAGTATTCTTGCGCTCATGTACCCACGTACTTGTCACAATATGCTCTTCAAGTGTAAATGGGCTTAAATCGGCCATACTTCTCTGAAATATATATATATATATATATATATATATATATATATATATATATATATATATATATATATATATATATATATATATATATATATATATATATATATATATATATATATATATATATATATATATATATATATATATATATATATATATATATATATATATATATATATATATATATATATATATATATATATATATATATATATATATATAATGCACATGGATGGCTAGGTTGCACTAGCTTTAAACATGCCTATCCTTCCACATGTACAAGCAATAAGTTAAATCCAGTTGTTTGTCCCAAATATAGTAGACCCTTTGAATCAACAAAACTCATATGTTTACTTTCCATTCATCAGTTTAGTCAATGGGCCCACTACACGTGGGAAAGGCAATTGGACTGAAAATGGTTTACAGTGCCAACAAAATGTGTGAATTTGCCCTAACTTTTATACAAATTATTTGCTAAGAGGAAAGGGATAGCAAAGTTTAAAATGCATTTAGAGCCATGGGGAGTGCTTATTTCTATGGCAACCAAATCTAGATACACTACTATTGACATTTATCCTGTTCATTGGGAGCCTAAGGATGTTGTCTGTCATTGCTTACAAATACCAAGAATGTTCAAGGGACATTTAGAAAGATCATCACCCATTCCTCATAAGAATTCATAACATTAGTAAAGATGCCATGGAGCATCAATAATTAATTTATCATGATAAATTACAGTGCCTAACTCCATCCTAACACTGCAGGGGACAACCCATTAAGAAACTTTTAGAAAATCTGAAATATTGATGAGTCTGCACAGCCAAACATTTCATTCATTGAACAGGCCGATGGTATAAAGGCAAAATTATTATCCATTTAGTCTCGTAGGTCAGCAGCTGAAAAATTTCAATTTACATGCAAATGTTCCTGACTTTACCCCACCCCATTTTGTTCATTTTATTTTTCTAAAATTGTTTGTTTGTTTGTTGTGTGTGTGTGTGTGTGTGTGTGTGTGTGTGTGTGTGTGTGTGTGTGAATTGGTTCAGATAGATACATGCTGCAATCAAGGGCTACATTGTCTTACTAGTATAATTCAATTGAGACCAATGTCAATACAGTATTCTTCATAAAATGGAACATTGTTACTTACTGGGTTGCATATATGCTGAAATTCTGAACCTTGAACTGAGGCAGATTGATGTGAATTTATTTGGGAAATGTCTACTCTGAGGTAGAACTCCTTCAAATAAAGCCAGATCCAAAGCAGAACTGAATCTCCAAGACTCATTAGCAATTCAGATTTGAAAGGGACACAGAAATACAGATGAAAGTTTTGAAGTGATAGCTGTGTTAGTTTATGCAAACATATCCAAAAAGTAAACAAAACAACAAAAAGACCAAAAATGTTGTGGCATCTTAATGATTAACTCCTGTATTTAAATGTGAAGGGGCAAATGCAACAAAGAAAATAGTTGTTTGAGCAAAGATCTCATCCATCTGCTGGTGATGTACAAACTCGTTAAACCTAATTTTGGCATGTTTCTCCTATTTCCAGCTCAACCTTCATTCTAATTTATTCAAATTATCAAATTGCAAGAACTTTTTTTTTTTTACTTTGGAAAAATTTGAATTTATTTCTGGGCACTTTTTTCAAAATCTACTCATTTTTGTATGCATGGATCCAGTGCTAGAAATGTTTAATTGAAATTAATTGAAAACTTCCTAAACATCTTCCCCCCACCCCCTTCACATTTTTAGGTTATAATGGCCTCTCTTTTGTTCTGGAGAAGTCTTTAATGGGCAAAAATAGCTAGTGGCTCACTTTATCCTTGTTTGTATTGTCATGTGTGTGCTTTTTGTTGCCATTTTTAAAATTTATTTCAAACTAAAACTCCATTGAAATCAATGATAGGATGTAGGTTGAATGTTAGAATCCTGGACACTGAGGGAAGACTGCTCCTTGCCACAAAATTAGTTCTCATCCTTGATGATCCACACTGTTGTTTTAACAGTACAAAGCTGCTAATTTACTGTCAGCTCTGACCATGTGGGCAGTCGAATCATAACATGCTCTTCAAGCCGTACAAAATCAAGGAGGTGCACATGGAAATCAACATACCAATGGAGCGGAAACTTAAGTTAGTGCACCGATAGTGAAGAGTTATTCCGACAAATATTTCAACTTGTCCCACATTCAAATTTTGTGGATTTTGGTGAGATCTGGTTTGTCTGTTTTTTTTAAAAAAACAGAACAGAATCAGAACTCTCACCTGTCCTTTGGAAGAAGAGCTGACAATTTCCTTATCCTTCTACATTTAAGTTTGGGAAATGTCAGCAAATTCCTATGAAAGGTAACCAGTAAAAATTTCTTGCTCATCTCAGTCTTCCATTGCGGATTCCCCATGCCCATCTGGCATGGAACAGCCCCGGCGGAGGCTGCTTGGGTGAGAAGGCTCCTGGCGGTGGCTTCTGCGGGCAGCTAAATTAAGGGGGGTGAATAAATGATAGGGTTTGATTCACCCAATTACATGACCTGACCGACGATTCTGCAAGGTAGGCAGATCGCTAACTCCAGTGACTGATTAGGTAAACACCCATCTCCTGGCCAAGGAAATCCCCGGTGCAAATAGTGAATATATTTACCCCTGTCTAAACCCTAAACAATGGTTTCCCTCATCCCGTGTTTAGTGTATGGGACCAAAGACAACCGGACAACCGAAAGGTTGGTTTAACACAGGTTTATTGCATTGCATGAGGTTCCAGTGAAGCATGAGGAATGGCGGTGATACATCTCAATATATACAGTAGCTCTCTACATTTGAATCTTGTAGCACGGTAGCTGATTGGTTGCTACCGGCGTGGCCTCGCCCAGGCACGCCTCTTTCTTCAGCTGCTGAATGCAGGTCTTGCTTCAGCTGCTGAATGCAGGTCTTTCTTCAGCTGCTGAATGCAGGTCTTGCTTCAGCTGCTGAATGCAGGTCTTTCTTCAGCTGCTGAATGCGGGGAAGGTTTTCCCGCGGCTGTCCGTGATTGAGCAATGTGAACCATGTGAGAGTGAACGCTCGCAGCTGCCCTCTATAGGCTGTCTGCTCGCGTTCCTTCATAGCTGATATCGTTTGTATCTGGAGTGGTTACAATCTTGCCTTACAGTATAATGAACATGCATACATACATAACATCCCTCCCCCCTAGGATGGGATGAAGTCCCGCAACCATTGTGGCTTGCCGCACGTTCGCTTGGGGCGTGCTTGCGCCTGCCCTAATTCTGGAGAGCCTGTGATCCCTGACTCCGCGGGCGCTTGTCCTGCAACGGGAAACGGGGATTCGTTAGTGGCTCTGTGGGGCGTCCGTGCCTGCCTTGCGCTTGGGGAAGGGAATGGGATGAACAGTTGGGAGGTAAATCCCTGCCTATTGCCCTCGGACCCCGGGGACCCTCCTAGTGTGAACCGCGGCACCGATGAGGTCGCCCTTGGGGAATGGCTACCTTCTGATCCCTGCTCGGGGGACCTTAAGACTGTGGTGGTGGGCGGACTCGCTGATGCCTCTGGTCTTGGAGGTGTCGGTCTCCGGAACATGGGCGCTATATTGCATTCTAACTCACAGGGGCTACTGGGACTGGAGGTACCAGGGGCTGAACTGAAACCCCTCTTTTCGCTAGGACGGGTGGGGGACCACTCCGCTAACTCCCCCTGGTACTGTAAATCAACGTCTAAACCTCTATGGGCCTCTGAGCCTCGGGGGGACTTCCGCGGCTTCCGCGGGGTATGAGTGTGGTTGGGGCTCCTCCTTTCTGACGGGGACTCCCGCAACCCGGGGCTCCTCCTCTCTGGCAGGGACTCCCGCAAAAGATTTCCGTGGATCGATTCCCTTTCCTCCCCCCTTGGTGGGGACCCATGCTCCCCTTTTCCTCCCCCTTGGGCTAAACGGGTGGGGGAGTACCCTAACGCTGAATCAATGCTGGCCTCATCCTCGTCTTGCTCTCCGGGGACCCTACGCCTGAGTTGGTCCACGTGTCGCCTCCACAGGAAACCTGTACTGGTCTCTACGCGGTATGAGACGGGGCCGGTTTGGTCTACTACGGTGCCCGGCACCCAGGCTGGCCCCGCGCTGGCGTAATTCCTGCAGTATACTGGGGCGCCTATGCCGAAACTCTTGGTGGGTTCCACCCCTATGTTCCGCCCCTTGTCCTCTACTCTCGTGGGGTCTAGCTTGGATATCCCCGTGGCCAGCTTCCTGCGCATCAACAGCTCTGCGGGGGAGTACCCTGACGCTAAGGGGGTGACCCTGTATCTCAGCAGGAATTGGCACAATTTCAGGTCGAGGTCTCCGGGACCCATGCGCAGTAGCGCGTCTTTCGTGGTGCGCACGAGGCGCTCTACTTGGCCATTGGTGGCCGGGTGAAAGGGGGCGGAGGTGACGTGCCGAATGGCGTTGCGTTCCATGAATGCCCTGAACTCGGCGGACGTGAAACAGCTAGCGTTATCGCTGACGAGGGTGTCGGGTAAACCGAACGTGGAAAAGACCCTCCTTAACTGTTTAATGGTTGTGGTCGAGGAGGTGCTCGAGACTGGAATGACCTCCAACCACTTAGAGAACGCGTCCACCACGAGGAGGAAAAGCGTTCCCCTGAATGGGCCAGCAAAGTCTACGTGAACTCGGGACCAGGGTCCCCTCGCAGCGTCCCATTCCCTAGGTGGCGAGCGAGCCTCTTCTGGCCTTGAGCTTTGGCACGCCTCACAAGTGCCGACCATGTGTTCGATGTCGGCGTCTAACTGGGGCCACCAAAAGTAACTGCGGGCTAGTGCCTTAGAGCGTACGATCCCCGGGTGGCTGACGTGCAGCAGTTTAAGCACCCTCGGCCGGAGAGACGTGGGGATCACTACCCGCTGTCCCCACAAGAGGCAACCCCTCTCCAGGGACAACTCTAATCTCTTTTTGACGAATGTGTCGAATTTCGCTGCTGGGGAAGACACGGGCCACCCTTTCTGCACCCAGGAGCAAACTGTGGCCAGCGCTTTGTCCTTGCCTGTCGCTTTGGCGATTTCGGCCGGTACTACTGGAGGGGAGTCTAGGACCTCTATCATTAAGACCTGGTGGTCCCTCTCTACTCCGCCCACGTGGCAGCAATCCCGGGGAATGGGGGACCTCGACAGAGCGTCGGCATGGCTTATCTCCCTCCCGGGCCGGTATACCAACGCGTGCTGATACGCGTTGAGAAAAATGGCCCATCTGAGCATTCTCGGGGACAGGATCTGGGGTGTGGGCTTGTCTGCGGTGAAGATGCCCAGCAAAGGCTTGTGGTCAGTCACTATGGTGAAGGGGCGGCCGTACACGAAATCATGAAATTTCTTGGTCCCCGCAATTATTGCTAGCGCCTCTCTGTCTGTCTGAGCATAATTCCTCTCCGCTTGGGACAGGGATCTAGAGTAGAAAGCTATCGGGGCCTCCCTACCGTTCTCCAGCACGTGGCAAAGCACCGCCCCCACCCCCACCGGGGATGCATCGCATATCAGGACCACCGGGCGTTTGGGATTGAAGTGGGTCAGTACAGCATCTGATGCCAGGAGTCGCTTCAGGTCATTGAAAGCCTTTTCCTGGACGTCGCCCCACTTCCATGCCTCGTCCTTTTTTAACAATTTGTGTAGCGGTTCTGCCATGGCTGCCTTCCGCGGGAGGAAGGAGTGGTAGAAGTTGAGCAGTCCGAGGAACGACTGCAACTCGGGCTTGGAGGTGGGGCGAGGGGCCTTTTTGATGGCGGCTACCTTGGATTGGGCTGGCCTAATTCCCTCGGGAGTAACACGGAACCCTAGGAACTCAACCTCTGTAGCGAAGAAGACGCATTTGTCTTTCCGCAACCTCAACCCCGCCTTTTCGAATATTGTCAGGACCTTTCCCAACCTTGTTGCTAATTCGGCCCGGCTCCCCCCTGTAATTAATACGTCATCAAAATAGGGTAACACCCCCTCCAACCCCTTCAGGAGGCGTTCCACCAATGACTGGAAAATCCCGGGCGCCGAATTCACGCCGAATTGGAGGCGCGAAACCTGGAACGCCCCTTTGTGGGTGACTATGGTTTGTGCAGCAGCTGCGGCGGGGGTCACCGGGAGTTGCTGGTAGGCTTGGGCCAGGTCGAGTTTGGCGAAACACCTCCCCCCGTGTAACCTGGCCAATAAGTGGCTGACTACCGGCACCGGATACGCATTAGGGCGGATCGCCTTATTGATGGTGCACTTGTAATCAGCGCATATTCGGACTTCCCCGTTGGCCTTGAGCGCTGTTACAATTGGAGTTTCCCACTCCGCAGAATCAACAGGAACAAGAATCCCCTGGCCCACTAATTTGTCCAATTCCGCCTCAATTTTGTCCTTTAGTGCGAAAGGCACTCTGCGCGGTTTAAGTCTGATTGGACGCACTCCAGGGTCCAGGTCGAAAGTCACTGGGGGGCCCTTGAATTTTCCTAGCCCCTTTTTAAAAACCTCGGGGTGCGCGTCGCACACGCTCTGTATTGGATCAGTCCCGGCGGCGTGTGCTCCCACGGCGTGCACCCCCCCAATGAACAACCCCAGGGGCTGGAACCATTGAGTCCCGAGGAGGCTGCATTTACCCCCCTTGAGGACGACTAAGGGAAGCGTTGCGGTGTACTTTTTGAACTGGACCTGGAACTTCCCAACCCCCAACACTGGGATGCGGTTCCCCTGCACGTCCTTCAGCGTGGCCCTCAACGCCTTGAGCTTGGGCCGCACGCGGGGGGCAATTTTCATGAACTCCCCCTGGGAAATAATGGAGTATGAGGAACCCGAATCCACCTCCATCCTAACAGGGGCCCCTTGTATTACTACCTCAACGAAGTAACGGGGGTGCTCCGTGGAAACGCTGCAAACCGGCGCGTCGTCCTCGCTGTCGTCGGAGACTCGTCCTACTCCGTCCCACGTCCTCGTGGTCCGTGTGCCGTCCTTCGGCCTCGTGGTGCGGTCCTGCCTCGTGGTGCGGTCCTGCCTCGCCGAGCGGTCTGGAGAACTCCGGGTGGCCTCGCGTCGTTTCCGGCAGACCTTGGCGATGTGCCCGCGCCGGCCGCAGTTGTGGCACTCGGCCTTGCAGAATGGGCATTTGGTGCGGGCGTGGGCGGCGCCGCAGCCATCGCAGCGCCGGCCCTCTCTCTGGACCCTCCGGACGTCCTCGTCGTCGCTGCTCTCTGCAGAAGACGAGTTCGAAGTCCGCCGGGCCGCGCGCACCGAACTCTCTGCCTTGGCGGTCTTCGGGCGCCAGTCCTGAAGTTCGTGCACCCCGGCCGACGTGGCCTCTGCGGCCTGTGCCGCGTCGAGGACTTGTTGCCACGTGGGAGGCGGCTCCCTTTTCATCAGCGCGCGCTGAGTCTCTGTGTCCCTCAGACCGCAGAGCAGGCAGTCCCGGAGGGTGACGTCGGGGAGTTCCCACTTGCAAGGGCCGGCGGCCAACCGCAGGGCCGCGGCGAACTCATCGACCGATTCTCCGGGTGCCTGGACTCGCCTCCAGAACGCGCTCCGAGCGGGGAACATCGCTATTGCCGGCCGGAGATGGGCGCGCAGCGCCGCCAGGAGCTCTGTGGCCTTGAGGTCGCCCACCTTCCTCGGCGCGATCAGGTCCACCAAGGTCCTCTTTTTGGCCTCGTCTGAGACTTCGAGCTCCACCAGCGCAGCGTTGAAGTCTATCTCAAACAGCTCCAAGTCTCCCGGCTTCCTGATCTCGTAGCCGGCGCATGTCTTGGTCCCGTGGGCAGCCATTATCCCACCTTCGTCGCCAGTTTAGTGTATGGGACCAAAGACAACCGGACAACCGAAAGGTTGGTTTAACACAGGTTTATTGCATTGCATGAGGTTCCAGTGAAGCATGAGGAATGGCGGTGATACATCTCAATATATACAGTAGCTCTCTACATTTGAATCTTGTAGCACGGTAGCTGATTGGTTGCTACCGGCGTGGCCTCGCCCAGGCACGCCTCTTTCTTCAGCTGCTGAATGCAGGTCTTGCTTCAGCTGCTGAATGCAGGTCTTTCTTCAGCTGCTGAATGCAGGTCTTGCTTCAGCTGCTGAATGCAGGTCTTTCTTCAGCTGCTGAATGCGGGGAAGGTTTTCCCGCGGCTGTCCGTGATTGAGCAATGTGAACCATGTGAGAGTGAACGCTCGCAGCTGCCCTCTATAGGCTGTCTGCTCGCGTTCCTTCATAGCTGATATCGTTTGTATCTGGAGTGGTTACAATCTTGCCTTACAGTATAATGAACATGCATACATACATAACACCGTGTTTGTCTGAAATAATTAACTTCCTTTCGAGAGGTTTCCCAATTAACCTGAGTAAACAGGTGATGTGATTGACTCCCGGGTGATGGTTTTTTCTACCTGCCTTCTGATCTATAAAAGGTGTATGCATTTTTCCAATAAACCACTGATCTGATCTTGCTCCTGTTGCCTCGTGTTGTCATTGATCAGTCTCCTCCAGGACCTAGCGCCACCCTAGCGGCCCAACATCGCTACATTCCATGATGTCTTCTTGTCACATGGCTTTCTGTCTTCATTGCAAAGCATTGTAGGGACTGGGTGAATGGCTATGTTGATTTATGTGATAGTGATTTCAGACAATGATGAAATCTATTTTATGTCCTTGGCAGATGCAACTAATTTCAACTTATCACCTTTGGAAAGCACAAGGACTGTGTAAGGGGGGAAATCTCCCTACTCACTGGTAGACCTTGGATGCTCAAACTTTGGTCAGGCCGACGGCTGCACCATGAACAGGAGCATGACTTGGTCAGCGCAGCCTAAGGGTGTGCTTCCTCTGCTCAGGCTTAGTTCGGCAGAGAAAGACGGGTCCAGCGAATCTGGCTCTGGGGAAGATGGCAAAGGCAAATTAATGTTGCAGGTCTAATTTGGCTGCAAATACCTCTGGGACAGAAAATGCCAATTCCCACAGAACAACACCCTTATCTCTAAATTGGGGATAATTTGTTGGCCTTAGAAGTATAGTGTGAGTGTGGGGGGGGGGGTTTGCCCATTACCTTCCTCTTCAAAAATGTTTCACTACTTCTGGCTAGGAAAGGCGAGACAGGCAGGTCCTTCTCCGGACAGGTGGAAGAATCCCCCAGAAACCTCACAGGAGAAAGTGCTATCTTCCCTGCAATAATGGCCCTTTTGTATTTTAAAAGTCTCCCCTCTCTATCTCTTGCCCCACTTTGGCTTAGGGAGCAAGAAGAACTGAGATTGACTTGAAAGCCAATTTAATGAGTTTATTAAATTGATAGAACTAATATAATAAAGTTCCAATAAATACAGAAATCAAAGAAATTAATAGAATAGCATAGCATAGCGGTACCTTAACCTAGGCTACCCTAATCTGTGGCGCTGCTAGGCGCCCCATGAAAGATGGGTTCGATAGCTTCCTTGATGGTAGAAAAGCCTATCAAATGCATGGAAGTGTGCTTATCTCTCTAGGGATAGAGATCTCTAGATTGAATTACGCTTCTGTTTACATGCCTTTTCTGATGGGAAAAGGTAGATAACCAGTGCTAATTGACTTGTCAAAATGACAGCTACTCTCTGGACTTCAAAGACACAGATGGGATCTTATCAGTGTTCTTCATCTAAGTCCGTGAGAGAGAACATCTTCAAGGTTCTTTCCCTAAGGAATGTCCTTGAAAACTGGTCACAAGGCAGGTACGTTAAACCTTCTAGAAAATGGTGGAAAAGATTTCACAAAATGGGTGCACTTAGGCTAAGTGTACATAATCAGAATTAAACGAAATTAACTACATAGCATCTCGACATGATAACAAACATGAAACAATGATTAATAACATAAAATAATGTCATCTTGTCATGGAATCACGACAGACTGTAAAATGAGAAAATAAAAGTCTATTCAGAAATTCATTCATGAACCCTCTCTATCTCTCAATGGAAACAAAATGGTGAGACCAGCTTCTAAAAAGTGATGCCACACTAATGTAGGGTGTAAGATGTACTCAGACATTTTAAACAATTTTTGATAGAAGCAGAAAGTATTTCAGCAGGATGGAATGAGCTTCCATGAGAAACTGGATAGGTGATACAGCTAGTTAATAGAAACTGTCATCAGCCTTAACTCTCTTAGCTTCCAATAATAAAATAATACTGTCAAATGTGTGTGTGTGTGTGTGTGTGTGTGTGTGTGTGTGTGTGTGTCCATCAATTGGTTCAGATAGATGCACGCTGCCACAGAGGGCTACCTTGTCTTACTTATATAATTAAATTCAGACCAATTTCAATATTCTTCATAAACAAAACATTATTACTTACTGGGGTGCATATGTGCTGGATTTGGATAAATTCTGAACCTTGAACTGAGGCAGACTGATTTGAATTTATTTGGGAAATGCCTACTCTGAGTCTGAGGTATAAATCCTTCAAATAAAGCCAGGTCCAAAGTGGAACTGAATCCCAAAGATTTATAAGCAATTCAGATTTGAAAGGGACACAGAAATACGGATGACATTTTGGAACTGGTAATTGTGTTAGTCTGTGCAAGCATATTGGAGAGTAAACAAAACAACAACAAAAAGACAAAAAATGTTGTGGCACCTTAAAGGCTAACTCCTGTATTTAAATGTAAGCTTTCATGTATCAAGTCCACTTTGACAGACAGTTTTGTTTACTCTCTGTTAGAAATGAAGATGATGCATCTCCAGAAATTGATTTGTTTTTCCCCACAATCTTTCAAGGATGGCAGTAAAGAAGGGAACGTAGAGGAAGAATGCAGTTCTCTTACTGGTGGTGCTAACGTCTGGCCAGCAGAGATGTGAAAACAATATACAGAGGATTTACCCAGATGTTCAGTGTTTTGTGCTCATACAAAAATTCAAATATTTTTGTGGCATCTGAGGGACTGGGGAAGAGGAATGATAGAGCATTCAGTGCTGCTGTTGTAAATGCTATTCAAGTCCTTTTGCCTCTGTCACTATATACATTACATTCATTGTACACCCTGGTTCAACAAAAACAAAAAGTGTATTTATGGTACATGACCAGAAACAAAATACATTCCAATTTACAAATACACATATTGACTACTAAAAGTTCTGGGCCATATGGTTCAATGGTATTTAAAATTACACCCTGGTTTATTTCACCTGTTGTGATTTCAGTGCCAACCAAGCAAAAAAGCTATTTTTGGGGGGGAAACTTTCATGTACACCGCACCTGTCATCCGAATCTTTGGTGGTTTCTTGCTGAGGCATTGGTGAAGGAAAGACTGCTCAATAAATTCACCTTATCAGTTTCAACTGCTCTGACATGATGAGAAACTTCTGCAAAGAACTTTAAAGGTATGTGAAACTCCATGCCTCCAACCAAGTGCAGGGCAAATTATACTTTTTTAAACTGTTTAATTCTCTGTAACTCAAGTGGCTTAAGTGGCTAAGACGCTGACTGGGAGGTGGAAGGTCAGCAGTGTGATTCCCAAGTACTGCAGGATGGAATGAGCTCCCATCTTTGTCCCAGCTCCTGCCAACCTAGCAGTTCGAAAGCAAGACATTGCAAGTAAATAAATAGGGACCACTTTGGTGGGAAGGTAACAGCATTCTGTGCACTCCAGTGTCTAGTCATGCCTGCCACATGACCATGGAAACGTCTACAGAAGCAGACAATGCTGGCTCTTCAGCTTTGAAACAGAGATGAGCACTGAACCCTAGAGTCGGACACGACTGACTTTTGAGCAAGGGAAACCTTTACCTAACTTGTGCAGAATGTGCCTGGCAACCTGGTCCCTTGAGATGCAAACCTACACTCAGGAGGACTAGGTATTAAAAATAAACACAACCATTTTTTGCATTGAGTCACATTCTTTAGGGACTGTGGTGGCACAAGTTAATAAGACACCGAACTTGACAACTGGAAGGTCGGAGTTCGATTCCCAAATACTGCACGACAGAGTGAGCTCCCGTCTGTGTCCCAGCTCCTGCCAACCTAGCTGTTCGAAAGCAAGAAATTTCAAGTAGATAAATAGGGACCACTTTGGTGGGAAGGCAAAACAGCATTCCATGCACTCTGGTGTTAAGGCATGCCTGCCACGCGTCCACGGAAATGTCTGCAGACACAGACAGTGCTGGCTCTTTGGCTATAAACAGAGATAAGCACTAAACCCTAGAGTTGGATACAACTGTCTTTTGAGCAAGGGCTACCTTTACTTTTATAAATTCCTTAAAAGTACAGCAGTCGCCTTAGTTTGGAGCAGTTCATGCAAATCAGATCTCATGCAAATGGAAACTTTTGTACAAACAGGCAATTTAGGGGGGGATTTCTGGGTCTACAGCAGGGATTCTCAATGTTTTTCAGCTGTGGGCCAGACCATACCCCTTCAGACAGCTGAGTGGGCCGGACTGGTACCGTAAAATGCATCCGTTCCACAGCTGTCATAAACATGTTCATGACAGCTGCAGACTAATTTACAGCTATAGTAAATGCATTTATGAAGGCGCGGACTCACTTATGACTGTTGTAAATGTATTTATCAGGCAGTAAATGAGTCCATTATGCCCATTGTAGACACAATGGGCACAGAGCTGGGTGGGCTGAGGAGGTTGGTGGAGGACAGAGGGGCCTGGAGGACAATGGTCCATAGAGTCGCAAATGGTCAGATTCGACTGTGCGACTGAACAACAAAGGAGTTACTGCCAATTTCAGCAGCATCGGCGGCAGTTGCAGGGGTGACTGGATCAGGATTTGTATTGATCTGAGTTGATTTTGTGGCCAAAACTGTTGGATTGGGGCCGTGAGGAGGCCTTTAGGATCCCGGAGGAGACTGGTCAAAGGAACGACACGAGGCAAGATGGAGCGAAGACCAGTGATTTATTGAGGGAAAATCATCAGTATATATTATGTTCAAGGCTGCGTGTGGTAGAATGGTCATCTGACAGAAAATCACATCACCCATTTACTCAGGTTAATTGAGAACCTCTCTTGGGGAAGTTAATTAACTTGGGCAAACATTGACAGGGGAAACACCATTGTCTAGGGTTTAGACCGGGGTAAATATGGCCACTATTTGCGCCAGGGATTATGCTAAGATCGGAGATGAGTGATTACCTTAATGGGTAACAGAGGATAAAGGAATGCCTCCTCAGCGGAACCGTCGGTCAGGTCATAATTGGGTGAATCAAACCCTATTATTAATCCACCCCCTTAATTTCTCTGCCCGCAGAGCCTACAGACCAGGAGCGTTCTCACTGAAGTGGCCTCTGCGCGGGCCATTCCATGCCATTGGGGCATGGGGAATCCACTTCTCCCCTTTTCGTTTTACTTAAGAGCCTGACCGGCGACTCTGCGTAAGAGGGGCATCAGCTGATGAGCGGGAATGACGCTTCGGAGTTCCCTCCATGGGGGACATCTCGATAGCAGTGAGGGAATACATTGCACAAAACAACACACTGTTGTGCCCAGTATTGCCACCCCCACAATCACTTTGAGTGTCGTCTGAAGCCATCCCCATGGGAACCACGACCACAAGGAATCCCACCACCCCCATGCAGCATCCTCCTTGATGTTCTTAACTCGGGTGTGGAGGTTCTTGAGCTGGCTCTGTACTTTGTGGGTGTTGTCAGTGAGATTGAAGCAACACATACCATGAAAAGATTCGCAACCCAAATGATGTAACCACAGAGGGTAATCGATGGCTGCTTGATTATCCAGTATGGCATGGTGAAGCTCTGTCTGCTCCTGGTTGAGCAGCGCTATTGCTGAGGAGGTATGATCAATGGCTTTTGCTAATCCGCGAGCCAATTGACCAATTCTCCGAGCGTTGCCTATGGCTAAGCCGGGCACGCTGAATATACTGACTGCTGCCTGGCTTTTCAGAACTGTGGGTCTGAATCCAGACTGCTTTCTGTAGCAAGGCAAGATAATGAGGTGTGTCATTGATCTCTTACTGTGACCTGGGGTGATTCCAAGCTATCTCTGCAACTTCTGGTGTTGTGCAAATGTCTTTCTAGCACCTATGGAGATGTGTGAAAATAAGCTGGGGATTACCGGCTGCCGGGTGCTCAATCTTTCCAAGCAATGGGCCGGTGCAAACATGGGCCGGTCTGGCTTCCTTTGGTGGGAGCTGGCCGTTAATAACAACATACAGAAATTCAAGTGTCCCTTGCAAATCCCAACTGGAGCATTGTACAAGGCATGTATAAATAAGGAGCAACTACAGATAATAATAGCAATAAAAGACATTCAGCAGCTTTTCGAAGGATGAGGCTTCTCTTCTTGGTGGGGTTTCATGTGTAGCTTGAGCTTGGAAAAGACTTGTTTTGGGGAAAAGCATGGTCCTTAGAAGTAGCACTGAGTATGCAAAATGTTCATAGAAATGTCTTTGGAGATGTAAGTCATAAAGGAAGACGGACAGCTGATGGCATCCAGGACAGTGACTGGCGCCCGATTCTGGCCTCTGGGACCTGCATGGGGAAGAGACTTGTTTGGGAGATAAAAATTCTGAAAGAGTTAGTTAGTTTTTGCACTTATAGGATAGCAATTGCTGTGCAACTATGGGATGTTGTTCCCCCCCTTTCTGTTTGTTTGTCAATGTAGGACTTAAGCGTCCGATAGACCCGTTCCACAATCGCTCGTCCCTGCGGATTGTACGGAACGCCAAAAGGTGTGCTTAATATCCCAGGTGGCCCTGAAGGTGGCCAGCTGCCTGGAGCTATAAGCTGGGGCGTCATTGGACTTCGTGTGCCGAGGTTCGCCCTTGGCCGTGGGAAAGGAGATGCTGCTCCACACGAGGAGCCGTTTCTCCCTCCTGTGCTGTTACCCAAACAAACTGTGGGAAGGTATTAATGCAAACGTGCATGTACTGCCACTTGCCAAAATGTGGGGCATGTGTGATGTCCATTTGCCACACCTGGATGGCCTCTGTCCCTCGTGGGTTGACTCCCCACGAGGGCCCCCCCGGTGCCCCTGCACGATGCTGACAAGAGCGAACTGTGCCTTGGGCTTTGGAAAGTGGCAGGTTGAACTGCCTTGCAAGTGCTTGGCATTCTAATGAAAGAATGCATGACTCTGAAATGGAGTTGTGAGGAACAAACTTAGCAAATTTTTGTCTGTCGCGGGAGTGATGTATGCTCCCGGTAGACTGTGAAGCAAATTCCTGTACTGGCTGTCAGTAATTATGTTGAAGCGTACTTTGGCAAAAGTGCGCAAGGCGAGGTTCACGGCTGCCAACTCTGCCCGCTTGTGGAAGAGTCAGGAGCGTGCGCCAAGCTCGGTCCTCTTGCCAAGTAAGAACCTAATATGTGCGACCCCCATAAGTGAAAACTGTCCTAGCCCCCCGAAGAGGAACCAGTGACATCAATTCACACAAGGTGACTGTCTCCGTTTGAAGCGAGACGAGTCTGGGGTCTTATGGCAAACCTTGGCGCATGAAGCGCCAGGCTTCCCTTGGGTAAATTTCTCATGAAGGCCCCCCTGCGCACATCTGCCCATGGTGTGCGTGCACACGTTTAGAAGGGTGCCAGATGCTGGCTTAGCCTTTTGCCTGTGCTTAGACTAGCAGCAAAAAGGGAAGGGGTGGCCTGAAAATGCCTGTATCTGATTGAGAGTGTGACCTGACTGCACTCTTAAAATAGCCCTAGGCAGTCCTGGCTAATGAGTGGCACTCCGCACATTCTCAGGAGCTCAGGGACTAATCCTTCCTCTGTGCTCTGGAGTTTGTGAAATGTGTCTGCTCATTAGAGAGGGTGCTGTGGGCTGGCCAGGTGCCACACTTAAAATGACCGACTAAGACTTATCAAAAACAAGCCAACTATGACGTGCCAGCTGTAAGGAAATAATACACAAAAATGAAAAGACACACAAGTTAAACATTTCCAGCAGGGAGTTCCACTGGCGAAAGGAGGAAAGGAGGAAAGACAAGTCAGAAGTTAGCACAACGAGAATGCAACAACCCTTATCAATCAGATTAGGTCAGGTAATTAAGACCACCGGCTCTTCCTGTAAAGAAATCACTACCAGTAATTAACTCAGGAGCCTGTGAAAGGGAGCAACTTAAGACTTAGAAAGAAACAAATTGGTTATTTTTAAGGCCTGGAGAGGATTTTTGTTCCTGTAAAAAGGTAAGCATTTTCTGGATATACAGAGCGCAAGAATGTTTGCGTGCTTTTTCCTGTGAAAGGGGTACAATGAGTGAGTTACTTTACACAGATTAAAGTCAAAATACCAGAACAGTATCTTTCTTAAGAGAATGAAGGAGAGTTAGAACGATTCTCAACCTGCGGCCAGATGTGGGCAAGTGGGCCGGAGGCAGCCCACGTTGCTCTGCCACTACCTCCACCAAGCCAAGAAGGGCTGCGCGGCGAAGGAAGGGCAGGATGACTGTCCGGACCCCCAGAGCTGCCTGAGGCCCCGGAACTTGGCCCCTGACTTTAAAGGGTTGAGAACCGAGGTTACAAGATGATAGCACAGTACACACATGAAGACAATGCAATTCTCTCATTCCTAGTGAGATACGTGACTCCAAGACGCTAAGGGACATTCAAAAAACCTTAAAACACAGAGATGGGGGTTTGAGGAACACAGACGTAGGGAAGGGCCCCATAGTTTATGATTTAGTGAGGAAAACTCATAGAAGTGATTTTTGTTTACAGATCGCGCTTCTGAAAAGAAAAATCTGTTTTCCTGAGTGGCAAGGATTGCAAAACCGGTTTCCAAGAGTGGCTTAATCCTTTGACAAAGAAAAAAGTCTCAAGGGAAGAAGGGGGGTCACCCTGCCCTATTGTAGGTTAGGATTCCCCCCCTCCTGCTTTCGCCGCCCTTGAGCTGCTAAGCAGGCAAGGCAAAGGGTTTTGTTCATCATGCTTTCTCATACTTTAAATAGTTCCTGCCCATGAGCAGAGTGCAAACTGTTTAACACATATTTCACAGTGACATTACCACGCAATTACACACAAGGAACACTTTTCCAATCATACTGTGGTCATAGAGACAAGGCTTTTGCAATCATACACAGTTCTTGCAGTCACACATTCAGTGGTGCACCACGCATACACACATTTATTTACGCATTCGTACATTCCTCCCCTGATCTGCAGTGTTCTATCTTGCACATGAGGAGATGGCTTATACACAGCTGGCTATCACAGCCATCTGGGTGCTTCTACTTAGGGGTGAGTTTCTCTGGCATAGCCAGGGCGATGGCTTCCTCCTCTCTAGCCTGGGCCAGATGCATGCCAGAGGGCGGGACTCGCGGATCTTGGTGCTGCCTCCTTTCCAGTGCCAGCGTGGCAACCTTTTGAAGATCTGCCTGGTCTAGATTGGCATTCTCTTCTAAGGTGTCTCATTTTTCCAGACTGGAAGCAGGCGCCTTGGGGTTTTGGCACTGCTCTGCACCTGAGTGTGGCAACGGGTCTGCTCTGGAGCCCTGCAAGGCCAGGGGCCGTGCAGGTTTCTGTGAGCAGTGGGCGCTGAGCAGCGCTGCCTGAGCATGTGTCTGCCTTCAGATAGGCTGAACACAGCAGTTGGGCGCTAGCTAATTGTGCCACTGGCAATTTCCCCGTGAATGGATCTTCCTCAACCCTGTGCTGAATGGAGTTCTTTCTTTGCAGGGAACTTGTAACTGTCAGAGAAGCGCCAGGGCCTCTCATGCCATGAATTCCTTCAGTGACGTCTGCAGCTGTCACTGAGGGAATACTCCCTACACTGCCCTGCCTAAGCTGAAATGATGGATAGAGACTCCTTGGGGCTGATGGTTCTGACTGCGCTGGGGGTTTCTGGGTCTCTATCCGGACTGGGTCATCCTCTACTGAGAGTTTCCTACATTTGCTCCATGTGCGAATTATGCCCTCTGGAGCTTTCGGGGGTTGCTGAATGCAGTCTCCTATCTGATCCCAGAGCTGAAGGGTTAACGTACCTACTTCTGGGTAAAGCAGGCAGTGTTCCCTTATGTACACCAAAAGTCTCGCTAGTTCTCCGCTGTGAAACCGTAACTGAAACACCCTGGCCAGGATTCTGAACTCCTCTTCATGAGTTCTTTGGCTAGCGGACGGACGTTGCCGCTGAGGGCAAGTCCCCATATTACCTGCGAAGGGTCCTCCGAAGTTTCCTCCTCGGGACGAGTCGACGCGTCTCGGGCAAGTAATAGGTTTTGGCGACGATTCTCTGGGTAGAGCTCGGAGCGTGGCCCCGTGCCACGGGCTCTCGGTGGCCTCTGTGCTGTCAGGGGTTCACAGCTGCCCTGAGGGGAACGCGTTTTTCCGTAACCGCAACGCCTCCGCGAAAGTCGGGAGCAAGCTGTAGGATGCCTCTTCTGTAATGCCTCGCCGCTTGGGCCGTTTTCCCGATTGGCTGGCTTACCGACCGGGCTGCCGCGCTGTCCTCCGGGACGATCGGACATGGTTCAAGTGCAGAACCAGACCGTGTGATCGCTTACTCTTGAGTAGATCACGTCTCGGGGTCACCAGATGTTGGATTGGGGCCGTGAGGAGGCCCTTAGGATCCCGGAGGAGACTGGTCAAAGGAACGACACGAGGCAAGATGGAGCGAAGACCAGTGATTTATTGAGGGAAAATCATCAGTATATATTATGTTCAAGGCTGCGTGTGGTAGAATGGTCATCTGACAGAAAATCACATCACCCATTTACTCAGGTTAATTGAGAACCTCTCTTGGGGAAGTTAATTAACTTGGGCAAACATTGACAGGGGAAACACCATTGTCTAGGGCTTAGACCAGGGTAAATATGGCCACTATTTGCGCCAGGGATTATGCTAAACTCGGAGATGAGTGATTACCTTAATGGGTAACAGAGGCTAAAGGAATGCCTCCTCAGCGGAACCGGCGGTCAGGTCATAATTGGGTGAATCAAACCCTATTATTAATCCACCCCCCTTAATTTCTCTGCCCGCAGAGCCCACGGGCCAGGAGCGTTCTCACTGAAGTGGCCTCTGCGCGGGCCGTTCCATGCCATTGGGGCATGGGGAATCCACACAAAACCATCCAGATTGTATTGAGCTGGATTCTCAATCATTAAATTAGGTTCCAAATGTAATATTATGGCTACCATAAAGGTAAAAGTGTCCCTTGCTTGAAAGCCAGTCAAATGAGAAACCCCCAAAATGTCCTGTCCTCCACAGCCCTGCTCAATTACTGCAAGTTATGGCCTGTGGTTTCTCTTAGAAAATCAATTTCTCACCTTTGGTTTTCCTCTTTTCTTGCTGCCTTCCCTTTTCCCCAGGAAGTCTTGCCTTCTTGTGATCTACCCAAAATAATAGTAAAGGTGTCCCTTGCTTGAAAGCAAGTCATGTCCGACTCTATGGGGACATTTTCAGCCAAAGAGCCAGTGCTGTCTGCATCTGCAGACATTTTCATTTTGGAGGCATGACTAGATGCCAGAGCACACAGAACACTGTTACCTTTCCTACAGAAGAGGTATCTATTTATCTACTACAGTGGTACCTTATTTTATGAATTCTTCGTTTAATGTTATTTCCTATTAACAAATTAAAATCCATAGAAAACAATGCCTCATAATATGATTTTTTAAAATTATGAAAAACTTTTCCCAGGAGTTTCCCCAGGATGCATTGCACCTGGGAGGTTTATAGCAGTGCCCCCGGCAAAGTTTTGGGGTTTCACTTGGTTGTGAAGGCACACTGTGTGAGGCGGGTGAGGCTCCTTTGGACTGCCTGATTCTCCCTCTTGGCTGGGCTGGGCAGGCAAGGAGCAGCCCGAGTTGTTGCAGTGAGCCCCTTTGCTGCCACCACCTCCCCTGGACCCCTGGCACCTGCAGACTCTGCTTCATGAAGTGTTCCTTGGAGAGGAGGGTCTGAGCTGGAGCCTGCGAAGGCCGGCAGTGCCACACCCATGGCACTGTTGGAGGAGGGGATGGTGGTGGCACCAGCTGGAGCTGCAGCCTCGGGAATAGCCCTGAGCAGCAGCAGCAGCAGTAGATGGGCAGCACCTCATGGCCAACAGGTGGGTGGTGACCGGCACAGCTGTCATCTTTGCTGAGAAGCCCCACCATCGGGCAAGGCCCATGGTGCAGGGAGAGGGTAACCTCCGGTAGCCCCTGAGGTGTCAGACAAGGTGGCAGCAATGGCAGGAGCCACAGTGTGGGACATGGGCATGCTGGCTAAGCTAAAAGGGTGCTGGACAGGGAGTGATGAGGGTGTCTAACCCTAACAAAATATACATTCCCACTTGCCTTCTAATTTCAGCTTCCCTCTTGGGATTTGAACCAACAACCTCCTGCTTACAAGGCAAAATTGCAACCTCTAAGCCACCGCAGCTCCATTGTCAATGGGGCTGCTTTTGTAATCATATCTTTGGCAGCACAGAAGAAGGAAGGCAGGCAGAGGAACACGGAGCCCCACTCCTTTGTTCAATCGTTCCAGGCATTGCAGCTCGGCTTGACTCTTTGGATTGGCACCCAAGAGGGGTGCCATGGTACTGGGAGCCTGGAGGCACCCTGGGCTTAGTTCCGGTTGCCCTATGGTCCGGCCCACCACTGGTGTCGGAGGAAGATGACAGCGAGGAGGCAGCGATGAAGGGAAGCATGTGGCAGACACAGATGGGCAGTGGTGGCAAAACCATGGCCTACTGCTTCTTCAAAGAGATGGAGACTGATAGCACATCCTGCCAGCCTCAGGAGCTGCTGGCCCAGGAAGGACTCTGCCAGCTCTCACTGCTGTAGCATTTCTCAAGCGGTGGAAAGTTAGGGAACTTAGCTTTGTCATTTGCTTGCCTTTCACTGTGTTTTCTGCATTTTTAAAAACTTTTTCTGACCTCCAGAATGGATTAATTGCTTTTCAGTGCATTCCTGTGGGAAACTGTGTTTCGTATTATGAATTTTTTGTAATACAAACCGTCCTGTGGAATGCATTAAAATTGTAAATCGAGGTACCACTGTACTTGCAATTTCTTGCTTTTGAACTGCTAGGTTGGCAGTAGCAGGGACAGAAATGGGGGCTCACTCCACCAAACAGTACTCGGGTCTCAAACTGATCTTAGGTTGTCAAGCTCATTGTCTTAATGATAAAGCCACTGCAGACTCATAAGTTCCTTCTAATCATTTCAAACCACATTTTATCATCTTTTCTTTAAACAAATGCATGGATATCCCCCCCCCCACTATATTACCAGTGTTTTTGTTACATTTTTTTGCATGCAACATCAACCTATCTACCTACCTACCATCCTTCCTTCCTTCCACAACTTCCTGGGACTGGTGTACAATAACACCCAAAACACTGATGATTTTGGATAACAGCCACAATAAGACAGCCTTAACAACAACCTGCATTTATAGTTTTTTTATATACAGTATTTTCAAAATGTGAAAAGCAATGTACAGTACAGTATAGTACAATTAATAGTCCTATTTTTAAAGGGAAATCTTCTTTTGCAGATGATATGAAGAGTGAGCTGCAAAAAATACTCACTGAAGAGAAAAGAAATAGTGCTGACACCAAATAGATAAGTGGATAGCCGACTATGAGATGTGCAGCACTTAAAATGCAAGTGTCTAGACTGAAAGATGCTACAACTAGTGATTGAAGATTGGCTGTAATATAGCAGCAGGAAGAAGGCAGCATTTAAGTGGAACAGCAAGGAAGGGGAATGCAGAGACACGTTTTCATCATGGTTCAGAAAATATCACCCCGACTGCTCACTCCCTACTGCCATGTCATCAAGGCAACAGATGGCAAAGTGAACACTGCATTGAAATATATTAAGAAATACTGGGCAAAGAAATCCGGAGAAGTTATAGTCCTTTGAGGTTATAGTCCAGGCAAACGAACAGGCATTTTGTTTTCTTGGCAGATACAGGATCTTCTCACCTGCTTTCCTGCACAGAGTTTAAAGCAACATTTGTTGTAGAGAAGTAAAAGCATCTCTTTCTTGATTGAGATGACATCAGGGCACCAGGAAAGCACAAAAGTATGTCTTCGAGGCTTCATTAGCCTTGCTTGCATCAGCGGAGATGCCACTGCTGCTGTGTGTCACTGGAAATAATGCTCTGATCAAAATGAACTCTGGTCAGCTTATTTATGAACCATGCGGCCTGACAGAAACATTAGAAATCAGGGTAATTAAAAAAAGGTTAAAGGTCTAGAACTGAAGTTTTCTGGGTGAATTACAGGAGCAGAAACAGACAAGATTTCAATAAAATGTTAATTGCAATAAAAATAAATTAAAGCTAAGACAAACATTTGGAAACCATAAAACATAACATTATATTAAAATGCAGAATGGAGGGGGAAAGGGAATTGCACCCACAAATCAAGGTCAAAAATTGCATTCTATAACTTACACCTGCATAGGGCTGATAAAATAATCAGTAGTGGGTGGGGGGGAGAGAGTTTTTTTCATTAAACATTTTCTCTACCCTCCCATAGCTCCTGTACAAACCCTTTCATTGTAAGGAAATTGTGGGAGCCACAGGACTAGAAGAGGGAGTCTTTAATCACCCAGAATTGCCACTGCCAAGGTTACTTTTCCAGAGATATCAATTTTCTGCAGTTAAAGACTTCCTCCTCCTGGTGTACCACTTTCATGGATTCCCAGTAACAAAAGGAATTGTGCAGGATTACCTCAGGACAGAAGCAGAAAATATTTAATTTCTGAAAAATTGTCCCTGCTAATGCTGTCATAAGCCTTATTATGTACATAGCTGAACATAACTTCAGCTAATGAATAGAGTAAAAAGAACATAGCTGAAAAACAAAAGATCAAAGCATATATCAAGAAGCCTAAGAAACCTTTAAAATGTTTGCAAAGCACAAGGATATTAAAACAGCTGTCAGGTGGGTATCTCTGGGTAGAATATTCCATAACTGAGTGGCTATTATTCTATTGTAATAAATCATACCTCTCAATGTGGGGGTACTTTGAGTAAGACCTTGGATTAAGATTTCCAGGTTTAGAAAGGTACATGAGAGGAAGAAATGTTTCAAAAACCTAGATCCCAACACATGAAAGGTTTGAAAGGATCAAAACCTAAAGAAATAATAGAATTATATGACTGAAGTTATCCTAAAGGACCCACAAATGCAGCAGGTTGCAACTGCAACAACCTAAACAAATGGTACCACACTTGGTCCCCACGTCTTGGCCTCCTCCCCTTGCTCTGTAAATGGCTTTGCAATACTGAAAGGAAAAATCTAAAGAGTCCTTCTGCCCATGGTAATGTGAGCAAAAGTAGAAGGTACCACACAATTAATAATTTCATGTCAGAAATTATTCTGGGTTGAAAGGATTTTTTGCTAGAGAAACTCCCTTCAGGGGATGCCTGAATGAGGCTCCTTTCATGTCCCCAAGATCTTGTCCCACCCTATTTATCGACTTGCAATGTCTTGCTTTCAAACTGCTGGAGCTGGGACAGAGACAGGCGCTCAAACTGTCATGCAGTACTCAGGTCTCGAACTGTTGACTTTCCTGCCTTCCAGCTTGCAAGGCGAGCTTCTTAACCACCCATCCATTGCAGCCCCAGTCACATAATTGAGACAGCTATAGAACAAGAGTGACACATCTTCATTAAAGCACCCTTCCACTACACTATTTTTTTAACCACTCCCTCAAAACATTTTTAGGAAACTGCAAGGGAACTTCCAGTCACTTTTGCTTTCATGTTCAGGGTTGGGTCCTATTGGGCTACAATGAGTTCAGAAGGCTGAAAACTGAGAGCCAAGCTCCCTTACTGATCCAGACACTAGTCTGTTAGCCGCATTTTTTTTATTTTTTTATTTTATTTTTTTGGTTTAGCAGCCTATCTCACACCTGCTGATTCAATAACACATCTAGATCCTCCCCCCCCTTCTTGTTTCCATGCCTGGCCATGCATGTTTTTTCCTCTAACAGTAGGATTTTATATTTATATTCATTCTAATTCATGCAGCTATAGGTTTCTGTCCAGTGTTCAGCCTGCATATATCCTTTTGGCAGTTACCCTTTCTTCTTTAGCATTAGTTTCCAGCTTTGTGTCGCTTTACAAATCTGACACCATCCCTCTCCCACACCATGCCTTCATCCGAGTCATTTATAAGAATGCAGAACAGGATTGTGTGGGACTCCATCCAGGACCTCCCCGCTGTTTTACATTTAATCCTTAATAAGCATTCACTCGGTTGCCGTTGCTCAGGCAGCTGAGTCCACTAAAAATATGCTGTCATCCAATTGACACTTTGCAGTCTTGCCAAGAAGGATATTGGAGTGAGATAATAGGACATAATCCTGTTAAAGTTCTCCTGGAATGTCTAGCAGCTTTTAATATTGTCAGCCCTTCCAGATGAATTCTATGGATTTAAGGGGCTAGCTCGGTGATTTTATACTTGGAAACTGGGTTGGTACTAGAAGGTAGCACAAAAGAAGGGGGATTCCTTTTAGCCTTGTGGTAGCTGCATTACACAGGTCTGTGGGATCTGAATTTATCCCTTCTGATTCTAAGGATTCTAGTACAGAGTACAGAGTTGCAGGATTGGGATATTTAAGGATTTTAAGTGAGGTGACATCAGCATGTTGAGGACATTAAATTCTATTTGCTCTGGTCTGCCCAGTCAAACTAGACTTCTTCTCTCATTTTTTCTTCAGCACTTACTTTTCTGCTTTACGAGCTCTGGAATTGCAAAAAGGGAGGGTATTTTACACTAATGAGGGCTAATTATCCATTTTGTTATGTAACTTTAAAATTACTCATTCTGTTGTAGTGGCATGGGTTCATTAAAACAGAGAGAAGGATCACATGATTAAGGTATTCATTCATGCAGTATCTTACACTGCTGCCTGGTAATGTGTAAAACATTCAGATTATATCAAGGTCTTCAAAAGAAGACTAGTTAGAGAGTTTTTTGTAATAATGGTCCCGTGATAAAAGATTATTAATGGGAAAACTTGATAAAAGTGAGACACATTTAAAAGAATCTGATGAATTTGATAAGAGAATGGAAGTGAATGTTTTTCAAGGGTAAGATAAAAACTGTTTTTCAAAGGGCACTTTTTCCTTTTTTATTATTGTTAATAAGAAATAAAAATGGATTTTTGAAAAGAGATGATGTCAAGGTAGATAGCAGATGAGAGTATTTTTCACCATAGGCTTGAGCTATTCAGATTTCAGGTTAAAAAAAATAAATATATCTTTTCCAGCCACTGAGAAATGGAGAAAATAAATAATTATTTGGTGATCAAAACTTCTTGGATGGCCAAATTTGCCCCCGTGAAGTTTCAATTTGGCATCAAGTCAAATAAGGCATCTTGATAAGGTTTCCTCCCTCATTGGTGCTGTGAACTTCTCCTCACCTTTCTCCCCCCAGCTGTGGGCTGTCAGCTGCTTGTGTATTTTATAAGATTCTGAGCCAGACTATCTATGTCATTTATCCTATGGCTAATGATATAGATTGTTGGCATTTGTGTGCCAGACTGGGCCAAATATGGTACATCTCAATGCATGGATGCCCTAAGGCAAGCGTACATTGAACTCCCCCTCCCATCTAGTGGATGAGGTCACATATACATTGCTTCTCTCTTCCCCCCTCCTAACTGTGAGTCTGAGGTGAAAAGTTCGACTAATTAAATTCTTTCAGGTTACTGTGCCAAGTACAGTGTGTAGGCTTGTGCCAACTATTAGAAATGCTGGATTCTCAACCTTTAAGCAAAATGCTTTCTATCAAACTACAACTAGGCACTTAATATATGTTGTCTAGGTCCTAACATAGAAGATTATATGACACTTGACACCCCTGCTCAGGTCTTGTAAAATCAAATCAATCAATGTTGTCTTTGATTTTCCTCTTTTCCTGCTGCCTTTAACCTTTCCCAGCATTACTGTCTTTTCTAAAAAATCTTACCTTCTCATTGAATGCTCCAAGTATGACAGCCTGTGTTTAATCATTTTTTTACTTCAGACTAGTTCAGGCTTGAGTTGTTCTAGGACCTATTTGTTTGTCTTTCCAGCAGTCCAGGGTATCTGCAAGTCTCCTCCAGCACCATAGTTCAAATACAGTTAAACCTCACATAAAGTGCACCTCGCTTAGAGACTAACTCGCTTAAAGTGTGAGGGTGCATGATGAAGTAACCTTTGAGTTACAAAAGCTTGCAAAGTTTTGAATTTTTAAAGTGACCAATAAAAGGTATCACTTTCCCCTGCATTTGTTTGATTTTATTCATGGTCACATGTCTTATTTTTGCTTACCAAACTACTGAGGATACCACAAAGAGCCACATCTTTGACAGGGACTTTGATCACCAAAGCAGCAGGACCACCGATTTGACAAACTTCCACTAGGTAATATTCCTAATTGACTCTGATTTGGATGGATCTAGACTAATTTGGCATGCCTAGTGGGTGAAGTAAATTTGCCCAATTCTGGAGAACACTAGGTTTGAATTCCCTCACCCCAACCCTGGCCACAAAGAAAGTTTACTGGCATTAAGAGGGCCATATGGGTTCCTGTTTAAAAAGATACAATCTGCTGCTTATTTTCCCATGGAACATCTAAGAATGGAGCATGGCTTGGACAGCGTGCCATGAGAGTGCCTGATGAAGTAATGTTTGAGTTACGAAAGCTTGCAAAGTTTTGAATTTTTAAAGTGACCAGTAAAAGTGTTGTGTTTGGAATATTGTGCCTTTAAGTAATGTAACACTCGAATGAGTGAATGTAACAATCACCAGCTGTAACTATGTAACCCTCTGTACTAGGACGCGAGCTAATGACCACCAGGGGCAATAGCGAGCGCCTAAGCTCACATGGTTCCAATTCTCCAAATACCTACAGCACGGGAAGATTCCCGCCACTACCTCACCTGGACAAGAAGGGCATGACGGGGAGTGACATCACGCAGACAGTAGCCAATGGGCTATCGAGGAGCCACATTCAAATGTATAGCCACAGTATATATTGAGCTGTTCGTCCGCCATTACCACATGTTCCCCTGGACCATCATGCAATAAAGATGTGTTAAGCCAACCTTTCGGCTGTTTCTATTGTCTTGGTTCTCATACACTAAATTGGCGATGAGGATGGGATAATGGATCCCCACGGAATCAAGACAACTCAGGCCGGTTCAACATCAACAAACCGGAAGAATGGGAGCTGTTCGAGATGGACTTCCAAAGCGCACTGATGGTGTCCGACATCTCAGACAAGGGGAAGAAGAGGGCCATCCTCATCAGAATGCTCGGGTTCCCCACCATGAAGGTATTGGTGGACCTGGTGTCTCCGAAGAAGGTGAACGAAGTGCTGGTCAAGCAGCACCTGAAGGCGATGCGGGACCATTTCCAGCCCTCAGTCTCAATGTTCTCGGCTAGGGACGCATTCTGGGAGAGAGTCCAAGTGCCGGGTGAGTCCGTGGCTGCCTTTGCAGCGGCCCTCCGTTTGGCCGCCGGCCCATGCAAGTGGGAGAACCTGGAAATCGCCCTCAGGGACCGCATGCTGTGCGGCCTGTGGGACGAAGAGGTCCAGCGAAAGCTGATGAACAAGGAGCCGCCCCCGATGCTGCAAGAGGTCATGAAGGAGGCGCAGGCGGTGGAAGCCATGAGGGCCGGGGTTAAGGGGTTCAGATAAAGGCCCCCACAACCCGTCAAGGCCGCGGGCTCGATGCAAGCGGCCAGGCGGGCACCACACTCCTCCACGGAGAGCAGCGAGGATGAGGACATCCGGAAGGTACGGAAGGATGGCTGGTGTTGCAATGGCTGCGGGGTGGCCCATGACCGCATCAAGTGCCCGTTCAGGAAGGCCGAGTGCCACAACTGCGGGCGCCGAGGCCACATAGCCAAGCCATTTTGACTCTGCATGTGCTCTTAAGCAGAGCTGCTGCTGAGGAGAGCCAAACAAAGGAAGTGAGCACTGGTAAGTTTTGCAGTTGGAGTAGAGCTGCTTTAGAGGCCTCTACTAATTTAAATTGATAATTGAAACTGCTGAGAGCCACCTCTGTTCAAACAGAGGAAGCAGTTTGAAGCTTCCAGAAGCAGGGGGGCAGGGCCACACCAGGCCCTTCCCTGAACTGTGACTCATAGGGGCGGAGCCACACTAGCCTTTAAAAGCTCTGAGCTCTTTCAGAGTCAGCCATTTTGACTCTGCATGTGCTCTTAAGCAGAGCTGCTGCTGAGGAGAGCCAAACAAAGGAAGTGAGCACTGGTAAGTTTTGCAGTTGGAGTAGAGCTGCTTTAGAGGCCCGCGCGCCTAACGGCGCGCGAGATTACAAACTAAGAACATAAGAAGAATATAGTCTTACTAGGTAGAAAGGTAGTAAACGTGTACATTTTTGAGGCCCAGAATACTGCACTTGTTAAAATGGATTCTGAGGGAACAGCTGTAGTTACCTGCAATTCTTGTGCCATGTTTGTGTTCTTGCCAAAGCACATGGAGAACTACACTTGCAGCAAGTGCAAGCTGGTTGCACTACTAGAAGAGAAGGTCCAGCAGCTAGAGGCCCGCATATCTAACCACCAACAAATTAAGGAGCTTGAGCTGTTCTTGGACAGAGCGGAGCAGACTATGCTGGACAAAGAAGAGACAGGGCACAGTTCTGAGGGAGAAGGCCCTTCACTAACTCAGGAGGGAGATGGTTGGAGGAATGTGACTCAAAGGAGGAGAAGAGTAGGGGATCACTCTGAGAGTCTGAAATTACAGAATAAATTTGAGTCTCTTTCCCTTATCACACCTGACGAGGAACACACAGAGGAACAGCTGGTTCCACCTGATGATCTCTCCTTCATCACACTTGATGAGATCCAGGAAGATGAACATCAGGAACAAACTGAGGTTCTCTCCCTTAATATGGTTGATGAGGTGCATGTAGATGAACAGATTGCAGGAGAGAGGCTCCTTGTACTAGGCGATTCAATAATTAGAAATACAGAGAAATGGATTTGTGATGCACATGATAACCGTATGGTGACTTGCCTGCCAGGTGCAAAAGTTGCAGACATCACAAGAAATCTAGATAGATTGTTAGAGAGAACTGGGAACGAGCCAGTTGTCATGGTACACGTTGGCACTAATGATGTTGGGAAGGCCAAGCGGTCTGTCCTGGAAGCCAAATTTAGGTTGTTAGGAAGAAGATTGAAGTCCCGGACTTCCAAGGTAGCATTTTCAGAAGTGCTGCCTGTCCCTCGCGCAGGACCTACCAGGCAGGCAGAGCTCAGAAGCCTCAATGCGTGGATGAGGCGGTGGTGTCGAGAGGAGGGCTTCAGATTTGTCAGGAACTGGAGAACATTTTGGGACAAGCCAAATCTGTTCAGGAGGGATGGGTTGCATTTAAACCATGATGGGACCAGATTGCTGGCACTCAACATCAAAAAGGCTGCAGAGCAGCTTTTAAACTGATAACTGGGGGAAAGCCGACAGGAGCTGGGCAGCATCCGGTTCGGGAAAGTGTGTACTTGAGTAGTGAGGAGGATGCAAAAATTACTGAGCAGAGCAAGGAGCTAGTCACTAGCATTCTAGCAGAAGGATGCAAGAGGCAGTCTAACAATGCAACTGGACACAAAAGACTGTGTCAGAAATGCATATATAAATGCTTGTATACAAATGCCAGAAGCCTCCGGAACAAAATAGGGGAGCTGGAATACTTAGCAATAGATAAGAATATTGATATTATTGGTATCACTGAAACCTGGTGGACGGATGATAACCAATGGGATACAGTTATCCCAGGCTACAAACTGTACAGGAAGGATAGGAAGGGGCAAACAGGAGGTGGTGTAGCCTTGTATGTCAAAGAAGTGATAAAATCTTATGAATTGGAATATCTAGGTGATTTAGAGTCACCATTAGAAGCTCTGTGGGTAAGAGTACCAGGCCACAAGGATGGTCTAACAGTAGGCATATACTATCGGCCTCCGACCCAAACTCTTGAGGGAGACTGGCAGTTGGAGAATGTTGTAAAGGAGGCATCCAGGAAGGGAAGCCTGGTTATAATGGGGGACTTCAATTACCCTCACATAGACTGGGTGAACTGTTGTTCAGCACATGATAAAGAGATAAAGTTCCTAGATATGCTCAATGATTGTTCCCTGGGACAGATGGTTGAAGACCCAACTAGAGGTACAAGAATCCTTGACTTGATCCTGAGTAATACTCAGGATCTGGTGCAAGATGTTAATGTGACTGATCCAATAGGGAACAGTGACCACAACTCAATTATGTTTAACTTGAACATAGACCGCAAGTCACTGATAAAATCTAACACAGAGACCTTAAATTTTCAAAAAGGAAATTTCCCAAAGTTGAGGAAACTAGTAAAAAAGAAGCTGAAAGGGAAAATTGAGAGAGTCCAAACACTCCAAGAGGCATGGAGGCTGTTTACAAAAACAATAACAGAGGCCCAATTGGAATGCATACCCAAAAGGAAAAAGGGCACTGCCAGGTCCAAGAGGACTCCAATGTGGCTTACAGGAGCTGTTCGGGAAGTGATCAAGAGCAAGAAAAGCTCATTTAGAAGATGGAAGGCTTGTCCAAATGAGGACAGCAGGCAGAAACATAAATTCTGGCAGAACAAATGCAAGGCAACAATCAGGAAAGCAAAGCAAGACTTTGAGGAGCGTATAGCTAAAAATACTCAGAGGAATAACAAAGACTTCTTTAAGTACATTAGAAGTAAGAACCCAACTAGGAAGGCCATTGGACCATTAAATGACAATGGAAGGCAAGGGGTTATTAAAGAGGAAACAGAGATTGCAGAGAGACTCAATGAATTCTTTGCTTCAGTATTCACTGAAGAAGATAGAGACCACATGCCCAAAACAGTACCTATCTTCGTAGGGAGGGAAACCGAAGAATTAAGCAAGATAGAAATAACCAGGGAGGAGGTCCTTGCATGTCTTGTTAAACTAAACACTAACAAATCACCAGGACCAGATGGCATCCATCCACGAGTTCTCAGGGAACTTAAAGATGAAATTGCTGATCTCCTAGCCAAAATATATAATATTTCCCTCAAATCAGGGTTTGTGCCTGATGACTGGAAGGTAGCGAATGTAACACCAATTTTCAAAAAAGGATCCAGGGGTGATCCAGGAAATTACCGGCCTGTCAGTTTGACATGTGTCCCAGGTAAAGTGATGGAAACCATCCTAAAAGATAGAATTAATAGGTACATAGAAGAGGAGGCGCTGCTAAAGGAGAGCCAACATGGCTTTTGCAAGGGCAAATCATGCCTCACTAATCTGTTGGAATTTTTTGAGAGTGTCAACAAGCATGTGGATAAGGGGGATCCAGTTGACATTGTTTATCTGGACTTTCAGAAGGCTTTTGACAAGGTCCCACACCAAAGGCTCTTGAATAAACTTACCAGTCATGGAATAAAGGGACAGGTCTTGTCCTGGATCAGCAACTGGCTAAGGGACAGGAAACAGAGGGTAGCACTAAATGGACACTTCTCCAAGTGGAGGGCAGTAAAGAGTGGGGTCCCCCAAGGTTCAGTACTGGGACCCCTGCTTTTCAACCTCTTCATAAATGATCTAGAGGTAGGAGTAAAAAGCAAGGTAGCCAAATTTGCTGACGACACTAAATTATACAGGGTAGTAAAAACTGTGAGAGATTGTGAAGAGCTCCAGAGGGATCTCTTGACACTGGGGGAGTGGGCAAAACAGTGGCAAATGAGCTTCAACATCAGTAAGTGCAGAGTGATGCATGTTGGGGCAAAAAACCCCAATTACATTTATAAACTGATGGGGTCTGAACTCTCTGCGACAAACCAGGAAAGGGACCTTGGTGTCCTGGTGGACAGCTCAATGAAGGTGTCAACCCAGTGTGCCTCAGCAGTGAAAAAAGCAAACTCAATGTTAGGGATCATTAGGAAGGGTATAGAAAATAAGTCAGCAAGTGTCATTTTGCCTCTTTATAAATCTATGGTGAGGCCCCATCTGGAATACTGTGTACAGTTCTGGTCGCCATACCTCCAGAAGGATATTATGGAGTTGGAGAAAGTACAGAGGAGGGCAACCAGAATGATTAGGGGACTGGAACACCTTCCTTACCATCTGAGGCTGCGACGGTTGGGCCTTTTCACTCTTGAACGACGGCGTCTAAGAGGTGACCTGATTGAAGTTTATAAAATCATGCACGGTGTGGACAAAGTGGATAAGGAAAAACTGTTTTCCCTATCGCACAACACTAGAACTAGGGGACACTCCATGAAACTTTTGGGTACTAGTTCTCAAACAAATAAGAGAAAGTACTTTTTCACCCAGAGGATTACTGGTCTATGGAACTCCCTGCCAGAAGAAGTGGTGACAGCTGTCAGTCTTGACAGCTTTAAGAAAGGATTAGACAAGTTCATGGAGGACAAGGCTATCAATGGCTATAATTATGGCTACCTAAGGACAACCTCCGGGTTGGAGAGATAGGCAGGATATCTCTCAATGCCATTTCCAGGGAATCCTAAGCAGGTGAAGGCATCTCCTTGGGAATACCCTGAAGGAAATGGTGAGCCACTGTGTGAGACAGAATGCTGGACTGGATGGGCTGTGGCCTGTTCCAGCAAGGCTGTTCTTATGTTCTTATGTTTGCAGACGGCGGCGCAGAGACCAGAAAGGCGCAACAGACCGCTCACCGAAGAACCAGGAAGGCGTCCGGCCCTCGAGGAAGCAGGACGGCGTGGGCCGCATCTCTGACGACAGCGACGACGACGCGACGGACCACAGCATGTCCTTAGGACACCCACGTTATTTTGTTGAGGTACTGGTGCAAGGGGTCCCCGTTAAGATGGAGATAAACTTGGGTTCCTCCTATTCCATCATTTCCCAGAGGGAGTTTTTGGGAATTTCCCCCAACGTGCGGCCCAAGCTCAAAGCACTGAGGTCTACGCTGCGGGACGTGCAGGGAAATAGCATTCCGGTGTTGGGGGTTGGAAAATTCAAGGTCCAATACAAGCAACATGCCGCGGAACTTCCCCTGGTTGTTCTCAAAGGGGGGAGTTGTTGTCTCCTCGGGACTCAATGGTTTAAGCCCCTGGGTTTGTTCATTGGGGGGGTGCATGCTGTTGGGACTGACCCAATACAGGAGGTGTGTAACGCACATCCCGAAGTATTCAAGAAAGGACTCGCAAAATTCAAGGGGCCCCCAGTTGCGTTCAACCTGGACCCGGAGGTCCGCCCAATAAGACTCAAACTGCAAAGGGTGCCTTTTGCACTTAAGGACAAAATAGAGGCGGAACTGGACAAATTGGTGGGCCAGGGGATCCTTGTTCCTGTCAATTCTGTGGAGTGGGAAACTCCGATTGTAACAGCGCTTAAGGTCAATGGGGAGGTTCGAATATGCGCTGATTATAAGTGCACCATTAATAAGGCGATACGCCCAAATGCGTATCCGGTGCCGGTAGTCAGCCACCTGTTGGCCAGGTTACATGGGGGAAAGTGTTTTGCAAAGCTTGACCTGGCGCAGGCTTATCAGCAGCTCTCGGTAACCCCAGCCGCAGCTGCTGCGCAGACGATAGTTACTCATAAGGGGGCGTTTCAGGTGATGCGCCTACAGTTTGGCATGAACTTGGCGCCAGGCATCTTCCAATCACTAGTGGAACATCTCTTGAAGGGTCTGGAGGGGGTCTTGCCATACTTTGATGACATATTGATAACAGGGGGGAGCGAGTCAGAATTGGCTGAGAGGCTAGACAAAGTACTGACGGTATTTGAAAAGGCGGGGTTGAGGTTGCGGAAAGACAAATGCATCTTCTTCTCAAAGGAGGTTGAGTTCCTAGGTTTCCGGGTAACACCTGTAGGTATTAAACCCTCCGAATCAAAGGTGGCCGCTGTTCAAAATGCTCCTCGCCCCACCTCCAAGCCCGAATTACAGTCATTCCTGGGGCTCTTAAACTTCTACCATTCCTTCCTGCCTAGGAAGGCGTTGGTAGCGGAGCCGCTCCATAAGTTGCTAAAAAGGACGAGGCGTGGAAATGGGGCGAGAGTCAGGAGAAGGCATTCAATGAGCTGAAACAACTCTTATCCTCAGACCATTTTGACCCCAAGAAACCAGTGGTCCTGGTATGTGATGCATCTCCAGTGGGGGTGGGGGCGGTCCTGTGCCACGTGTTGGAAAATGGGCGGGAAGCTCCGGTGGCGTTCTACTCCAGGTCCCTGTCTAAGGCAGAGCATAATTACACACAGACAGACAGGGAGGCATTAGCGATAATTGCTGGGACGAAGAAGTTCCACGACTTCCTCTACGGCCGCCCCTTTACCATCGTGACTGACCACAAGCCCCTGCTAGGCATTTTTACCACAGACAAGCCCACGCCACAGATTCTGTCCCCCAGGATGCTCAGGTGGGCCATTTTTTTAAACGCGTACCAGAAAGCGCTGGTGTATCGCCCTGGAAAGGACATAAGCCACGCGGACGCCCTGTCGAGGTCACCCCTCCCCCACACGGGCATCCACGTGTGCGATGTGGAACAAGACCACCAAGTGCTCATGATAGAGGTCCTGGATTCACCCCATAGTGCCCGCAGAGATCACCAAGGCGACGGGCAGGGACAAAACGTTGGCCCTGGTTAGTTCCTGGGTGCAGAAAGGGTGGCCAACGTCCTCCCCGGCGGCGGAATTTGCCCCATTTTTTAGGAAAAAGTTAGAACTGTCCATGGAGAGGGGTTGCCTCCTGTGGGGCCAGCGGGTAGTCGTCCCTGAGTCCCTGAGAGCAAGGGTGCTCAAGCTGCTGCACGTCAGCCACCCTGGGATTGTCCGCTCCAAGGCACTGGCCAGGAGCTACTTCTGGTGGCCCCAGTTGGACGCCGATATCGAGCACATGGTGGGCACTTGCGAGAGTTGCCAAAGCTCCCGACCCGAAGAGGCCCGACTTCCGCACAGGGAATGGGATGCGGCGAAGGGGCCGTGGTCCCGGGTGCACATTGATTTCGCGGGCCCGTTTAGAGGATCGCTTTTTCTCCTCATTAGCCCCCAATGCCCCCGGTTTTCCCAAAATGGAGTTTACCTCTACCCCGAAAACCGCGGAACCTCGGCAAGTCGCTAACGAGTCTCCCTCTCCCATTGCAGGACAAGAGCCCAGGCAACACAGAAGTGATAGCGCCCCCGGGACAAGCCAGCCAGCCTTGCACCCAAAACGCGCTTGCAATAAACCATATTGGATGAGAGACTTCGTCTCATCCTAGGGGGGAGGGATGTTGTGTTTTGAATATTGTGCCTTTAAGTAATGTAACACTCGAATGAGTGAATGTAACAATCACCAGCTGTAACTATGTAACCCTCTGTACTAGGACGCAAGCTAATGACCACCAGGGGCAATAGCGAGCGCCTAAGCTCACATGGTTCCAATTCTCCAAATACCTACAGCGCGGGAAGATTCCCGCCACTACCTCACCTGGACAAGAAGGGCGTGACGGGGAGTGCCGTCATGCAGACAGTAGCCAATGGGCTATCGAGGAGCCACATTCAAATGTATAGCCACAGTATATATTGAGCTGTTCATCCGCCATTACCACATGTTCCCCCGGACCATCATGCAATAAAGATGTGTTAAGCCAACCTTTCGGCTGTTTCTATTGTCTTGGTTCTCATACACTAAAAAAAGGTATCGCATTTGTTTGCTAGACTTTTCTTACCATGAAAACCCTATGATGAGATAGCTTGTTTGGTTAGCTCTAAGGACTAACAAAAAGCATGGCCTAGCTTTGAATACCAATCTTTTCGTATGTCAATTCCTCTTGGCATTTGGGTTTTCCCCCACCTCTTTTCTTATGCCAAGTTATTTCTGAACCTGTTTCTTATTTAAAGCCTGTATGTTGGTTATCTCTTATTCTTCCCCAAAGTCTTTTTCCTCCACTAAACAAAACTTCAAGGAGAAATGACATATTACTGTACTTTAAATTGTGCTCTTTCTATTGCTATATATTTTCAGCTTCTTTTAAAATGTCTTTAGTTCTTGATGGTAGCGTTTCCAGACTTGTTTTTAGAGTTCTATGTAAAGAGATACAGAGAAAGAAAAATGGCAAGCAGAATTGCCAAGCAGAGTTATGTGAAATATTTCCCTTTTGCAGCTTACAACTATCTCATAACTCTGGGCTTGAAGCTCCTAATGCAATGACATCAGAACCATTGGTTGTAGATTGCTTTTGAGAATCAGATAATGGCTGGAATCCATTGGAACATCACAATGGAATAGGTCCACTGAATTAAGTAATTCAACTTCTCCATAAGTTTGCATTTACAGTTCCTTGGATTTTAGTTGTGACTTACTACCAGATTTTAGCCAATCGCAGGTTTTGTATATTGCAATACCAGAATGTCACCTGCTTTGCTTAATATAAGCAGCTCTGAAATACAAGGGGAAATTGGACAGGGAAGGAAGTTACTATACAGTAACCATGCAAAGTTTGGAAACATGTAGATAGAATGGAATAAGAAAGAGATAATTGTTGTATTTCTAACAGCTTTGAGGTTACATTGCTTAAAAATAGAAAGTAGATTGGGAATTTGTACTGGATGATTGGTATAAAGAGAGATGGAATGTAGCTATAAATGATAAATCCACATGCGAGTTAAAGGTAAAAAAGGATTAGTAAAAATGCTGAGAGACAATGTCCCTGTGACATTGAAGAAATCAAAACCATAAAACATGTTCTCTGTATCTGCCCTTTTTTTTAGCGATATCTGAAACAAATTCATATCTCTGCTCTTCTGTAAGTATCCTGACTGGTCAAGCAGTACATACACCCATTGGCTGTTATCTGGTGAAAGCCCCACCTTGACCTACAATTCTGCAAGGTTCTGCACTGCAGCATGTAAGATCAGAGCAACAATCCTGGCAGGTCCCTCAGCTAAATAAACTGCCAGCACTACATTAATCTTATATATTAATCCAATGTTGTTATTGTTCATTCGCACAGTCGATTCCGACCCTTTGTGACCCCATGGACCATTAATCCAATACTGTACTCGAATAACTCATGAGCATGCTCCTTTTAAAATGTAATTTAAGTACCCTCATTATAACTTCTGCCTTTTTTTCTCTTTTGCTGTGCTATGCTGGTCCTGGACTGCAATTTTAATCTATTACTTCATTTAACCCAGAAAGGGCACATTCCTTTTAAATTGTATTTAAATATGTATTTTAGCTTCTGTTCTTTTGCTCTACTATGTGGGTCTTGGGTTGTAATAAAGATTGATTGAGTATTTTTTTAAAAAACTGATTTTCGATAAATATGGGGAGAATTTTTAGACTATGAATTAGTGACAGTGAAAGGAGTAAAACCAGAGCAACATGTGTTATCTTTTTGGAACGAGGGGACAGAGATATATTTTAAAAAGTAATGATATTGAGAAAAGTTAATCAGGAAGGTCTATAATGTTCCACTGATGGTGGGTGCATGTAGTACTTATACAGTAAAACCTCGCATAAAAAGTGCCTCGCTTAGAAACTAACTCAAAGAGCAGAATTTTCTCTGAATGGTCGCCTCGCTTAACAACTAAAACCAACCAAAAACTTGCTTAACAACTAAATCGGGGTTCACAATCCCCCCCCCACTAGAAGTCACAATTGGTCACTTACGATGGTGTTTTCCTTAAATAGCAAAGTTGTTTAAAGAGTAATCCTGTGGAATGCATAATACTATTTAAGCGAGGTAGCACTGCATGTAAGAATTTTGCCATTTCCCCCCTGTAGTTGTTGTGATTTTTTGTTTATTTTTCTATGTGTTTTATTTGTATTTTAATTAAATAAAAAATAAGCTTGTAAAGTGTTCTGGATTGGTTTTGTGTTGTTGTTGTTTTTAAGCACATAATGCATGCCTTGTTCCAATTTATGTCGTATAATGAACCACAGTACATTGTGTTGCATTTAACACATGACACACAAAAATGACTATGGGCAAGCCTTCTTCTGAGGAATCTGTTAATTTTCCCACATTGGGAGTGCTAAGATGAGGAAGAGGAGACAAGAATAAGGCTTGTGAAGAAGGGGTGTGTGATTAGCTAGAGTGGGTAACACAAGGAAAAGAAAGTGTAAGGCAGGAAGGAAGCAGTGTGATAATAACCAAAGTCAGTTTTCCTTCACAGAGAGAGTAGGAATATGATTTGTGAAGGTTGCATTAACTTCAATTAGTTAAATTAAGTCAAAATTTTACTTGGAGTAACCATTTCCAGGGGTTTCTAGGCAGACTCTGAAATGATTTAATACTCCCCTTTTCAGGACTATCCTGGGACTGTACAGCTTCCCCAAGGCAACTCAAGCTGGCTGTTCTGGGAATGTGCAGTAAGGAATTGAACTCCCACCCTCTGGCTCCTTAGCCAAATGCCTAACTCAATGAGCTATCCCACCAGCTCACCTTAGCTTTAACAAAGCACTTTAACACCGTTCCTCTGGCTAGTCTTCCACTGTGCGATTCTTCTCCTTCATTGCCTCTTTGCAGGTGCACCCCCCCAGTACATGGAAAAAGGCATCGGGCCGCTTTTATTGAATAAACGCGACCAGAAAATCACACTGTCCACTAGGGAGGGGGTGGAGGGAAAAACTTCTCCGCTCCGTCGCTTCTAAAATGGCAGCCAGGTTGCCTCGTGGCCACCCCTTTTAAAGAGGGTGGCCACGCCCCCTAACTAACCCAGATGTCAGAGTCCGGGTGGGTGGGGGCCCCGCAAAGAGCACGGCAGCCATTTTGGCGCCACGCTTGCATTGCAGGCGCACCCACCCAAAGAAAGACTCAGACACCGGTATTGGATTAAAGGCATCAGGCCACTGTTATTGAATAATGCCCTAGTCCGAATTATCACGTTCAATTGGTGTATCATCCAATTGTAATTCTTTAAGGCAAGCAGGCCGCAGTAGCACTGGTAAGGTTCCACCCTAAATGCCAATGAAAATTGGCTACATGTATCAATTTGTATCAATTTGTTTGTTGACACAAACAAATTGTTGACTGGAGTCAATATACTATCTACTGACCCCACCCTATGACGTGTATCCATTCAAATATCAAGGTGATGCAGGCTGTGAAGCTCCTGACATCACCCCTTTCATAGTTTGCCCTTGACTGGCCAAACCTGCTTCCCCTGTACCTATCTACGTGTTGGCCAGTCAATTGCGAACCTGCCGGATACCTATGTGTCATAAATCTTTACCTTACCCAGTACTACCCGCCACATGGGGAGGCGTCCATGATGACTCACCGCTGCCCCCCCAGACCGTCAGCTCGGTCACCAGGCCTGCCTGCATATCCTCAAGAAAGAGGTTCATACCTCTGGCTGACAAGGGGTCCCCACTCTGTCGCCGCAGCATACTGCGCTGCCCAGTGCATGTAACTGTGGCCCACCAGCCATACTGCCACCGGTGTGCGGGGACACACAGGGTCTGTAAAAGAAGGAAAAAGAATTAATGACATAACTGGTACTCACACGTGGAGGGGGCGTACGTACAATGCAAAGCGCATGGATCCCCACCTGCCCATCCTGCGTATATCAGCCTCAGAGTACCCAAACACAGCCGCAGTAGAAGCGGCACCTATCCTAAATGAATGGGTGCCATAACGAACCCCAGGGAGGCCCACACTGGAAAGTGCCATGCCGGTCACCCTCCAAAACTGGAATTTAGTAAGGGGAGACCCATCCTGGTGGCAGAAAAAAGGGCCAGGGTGCGTAACTACGCACTGCCAAAAACTCATGTAGGGCACCAGCCGGACAGATGTCTTCAATGGAACATCATAGCAGTCTGACTCCACTGCCTACGCCTTGCTGATCAACCTTTGAGGACCGTATCCTCAACTGAGCCCACTCTTGAGTAACATACACATTGTCGAGTTCCAGTGCCCTACGAGACGCATCCGCCTTAGACAGTGGTACCAACTCACTGATGCGGAGCGCTCCAAAGAAGGCTACAGTGGTGGCTGCGTTAAAAAGAGCCACCTCGTACCTATCATAGCATAGGTTATGCCAGCCTCGTGCAAGGTGGGTAAGAACCTCTGGTGAAATTGGGTGACGTGTGTCCTGGCGGCGGCCACGTTCACGTGTCCACCCTTCCAAAACATGACGTATGCGGAAATCGTTCACGCAGTCAGCGAAGCCCCACACCTTGGCCAGAAATGCCAGTGCCGAAAGCCTAGAGGCTATAGTACGGGGGGCCAGCCCATGACCGTGAAGATAAACCATGTATTGCAAAATCTGGTCTCCAGGTATTGGCCACACTTCGGGTAACCGTCGTTGGCCACAAAAAGTTCTAAATTGTACGAAAGCATGTTGATACGCCTTACGTGTGCGAGGTGCCAAAGACATGCCAATTGCCCAGTTCACCTCTCCTCGCCAAATGTCCAAATCTCGGCTGGGAGTGGCGAGGGGAATTCCTCTGCTTCGGGATCCAAGGCTCGGAACCGGGAGATCTGCAGGCGGGCTAAAGCATCAGCAATATCATTATTAATGCCTGGTACATGTCTGACCCTGAACAGCACATTAAGGCGTAGGCTTCTCAAGACAAATTGATGGACCAATGCCATGACCCTAGGGGATTTGGACGTCTGAGCGTTAACAATGTGCACCACTGCCGCATTGTCACACCAAAAATGGACCACTGAGTTGGCCCACTTATCACCCCATAGCATTAGTGCCCCTAAAATGGGAAAAATTCCAGGAAAATAAGATCGCGGAGACAATCCGTGCCCTGCCATGCGTGAGGCCATCGGCCATATGCCCACCTCCCTTCAAAATATATCCCATAACCCAGAGAGCCGGAGGCATCCGACTGGACTTGAAATTTAGGGCAGACCATAAGGTCTGATCTCCAAAAAGAAACCCCATTACATTCCTGTAGGAATGTGAGCCAAACCGAAAGGTCTGCCCGTATACCCCTGGTGAGCCGTACCCTGTGGTGGCGTTTTAATAGGCCAGCCATGGCATCACACAGACGCCTGGCAAAAGCTCTGCCCGGTGTCACCACCCAGCAGGTGAAATTGAGGTGGCCGTGCAGTACCTGTAGCTCACGGAGGGACACCTTACGTTTAGAAATCAGTGCCCGAATCACCGCAGAGATCCGGGCCACCTTGTCCACGGGTAACCTGGATGCCTGTGCGACAGTGTCAATTCCGATGCCTAAAAAGGTGAGCTTGGTAGCTGGGCCCTCGGTCTTTTCAGGCGCTAAGGGGACACCCAGTTCCCGCATAAGGGCCTGAAATGTAGTAAGGAGACGCGTACACGTGTCCGAGCCCCGTTCACCCCCGAACAAAAAGTCATCAAGGTAATGGGCTACAGACCGGGACCCTGACCTTCGAACAAAGGCCCATTGAAGGAAAGTGCTAAATCGTTCGAATGCCGAACATGAAATAGAGCAGCCAAAAGGCATGGCCTTATCTGCATAGAATTTTCCCTAAAACGGAAACCCAACAGCTCAAAGTCCTCGGGGTGGACTGGCATGCCGATTTAATGTCATGCTTTGCCAAGAGGGCCCCGGGATCACAGGCGCGTACCATCTGTAGGGCCTGATCAAATGGAGTATACCTGACCGAACAAAGGTCATCAGAAATAGCATCATTGACCGAGGAACCTGCAGGGTAGGAAAGATGGTGTATTAGGCGAAATTCACCTGGGTTCTTTTTTGGCACTAGCCCCAGAGGGGAGACCTTCAAGTTGGGAATGGTGGTTCATCAAAGGGCCCTGCAACCCTCATAGCCTGCAACTAAATTCCTCGTCGTAAGCCAACCACGACAGGCCAGGAAAGTCAACCATCGCCCTATAAATATTGTCGAGATATTGGACCATCGGGATGGCCAAATCAAGCCGGGCCCTGAGGTACACGGCCATATATATAAGATATGCCGGCAACCAATTGGCCCAGGTACGCGGTGGCTTATGATGACTGGACAATTCTTTATCCCGGTCATCCTGTCCCTCCCTCTCCTCCTTAGTGGGCTCACGATTCAGGAGGAAAAAAATATCAGCGTACTCCCCTCTCCAAATCTTATCCCTAGTAGCCTATGAAAGATGATCACCCAGGGGGAGGGAATAACCAGCTGTCGGCAGAGCCGCCGTCGGCACCTGTTGAATGAAGGGTATGCGCAGCGGGTCCTGAATAGCCCCTGCGACACTTGGCATACCCCCGGGGGCGGACACCCCTGTCCTAACCGTGGGGCCATTCGGTAACCAGGAATTAACAGGGCAGTGTGGAAGCAACTGCCCACCCACAGTAATTTGGCGTGGCCATGGCCACTGCACCTCCCCCCCGGTGTAACTGGACAGTGTCAGTGCACTAAATTGAACCGGATACTCACTGGTCGCACCCCCGTGAGCCGCTCCCACCGGGGGTTCCGGCCCACGGCGGGCGTCGGAGCTCACAGCAGGCATCGAGCTCTGGGGCCACACCTGACTGCTCCCCACCGGCAGATTCGAACATGCAGGGAGATGCAAGGCGCCAGCTTGGGCTGGCCTGACGGCCTCAAGTAGCTCGACCCTGTTGGCGGCCTGCTGGAGAGTCACGGCCGATGGGTCTGAAAGTGACGAATGGGCCGTGCCCGAAGCAGCAGACAAGCCCCCTTCAGGAGGTGGATGGGCAATGCCCAGCGAAGCCTCTAGCACCGAAATACGTGCAAGAAGGGCATTGACAGTCTCCGAGCCCCCAGTATAAAGTGGGCTGGGTGGGCCGGGTGGGCCAGACGGCCCTGTGGCCAGTTGTTGAGCAGGAAACCCAAATAGGGATCCAGGGCCTGAGTAGGGCCATGCCCATGGGGGGCCGGAGGAATGGTGGGGCGGAAACCGCCACCAAGTCCAAGCGGGCCACGCTGTCCTGTGCCAAAGAAATCCCGGCCAGGGGCAGGGATGCCCGAGGAGCCGGCCTGAGCCGGCCCAGCCTGGAGGCCTGTGCCCGGCTGACCAGTGGAAGCCTGCTCGGCCCCTCTGGCAGCAGCAGGCAGGGCCGTCCCACTGCCCAGTTGGGGGGGGGTGCAGCCCGAGTCCGCCGACCCGATGGCTGCCCCCCGGTAGAAGGAGGGGGCAGGAAAGCCCTTCCCCTAGGCCGTGGCTTGACCGCCGGGCCTTTGCGCTTGGGAGCCATGGCTCCCAAAGAAGCGATGGATCCCTGGCCAGGGATCAGTTCCTGTGTCCTAAGTACCGCGGTAATGAAGAGGAGCGAACTCCGTTCAAAGGCAAAGGTACGAAGGGTGAAGAAGCAGAAACGTGGCAGAGAAAACTTCTCCGCTCCGTCGCATTTCTAAAATGGCAGCTCGGCTGCCTCGTGGCCACCCCTTTTATAGAGGGGTGGCCACACACCCTAACTCACCCGGATGTCTGAGTCCAGGTGGGGGGGCTGCAAAGAGCGTGGCGGCCATTTTGGCACCGCGCTTTCAATCTCAGTGCTGTATTTAGGATCTGTGGTCCCCTAGGCTGAACCTGTGGTGCGGGACCTACCGGGGAAAGGATTTTTCTAAAATTAACCTACAAAATCCACATTTTCAGCAATTATCCAATTAAAAACTGAAAACTGCTTGAAATGTCTTGCTTTAGAACTGCTACTTTGGTATGAGCTGGGACATCATGCAGCACTCGGGTCTCGAACTACTAAGCCACTGCAGTCCCACGCTATCTTAACCTATAAATCCAAGGGTTAACCGTTGGAACTGGCTATAGGTTGCTATGCCTTGCCCTACTTGCCTGCACTCACCCTTCATGCACACGGCCGATCTGGGTACGCAGGTCAACGAAGGATTGAGAAAACCGGCAGTGGGGCAACAACCCCACAAACGCGAAGAAAGGAAAACAACTTCACTTCCCAACATTCCTTGCGCCGCGCCAGAGCCAATCAGGCTGAGAGGCTCTTGCACGGCGCAGCATTCAGAAACGCGCCGCAGCCAATCAAAAGAAAAGCATTTTAAAAAACGCAGCACAAACACAAAGCACCAACCCATAACTACAAGCCCCAGAGTCCTGCGCGCCATGAACGCGCAGAACGCTGAGGAAGCCGGCACCCAAGAAATAAAGCAAAAACAAAAACACCGGGAGAGCAAGTCTGCCAAGCCGCGGGGAACAAAGCCCCCCTCCCCAACGGCGCCTGAAGCTCCTAATCAGAGTTTCCCCTTTAATATCACTGGGTGGGTGGGGGGTGTTGTGCTCCCCCACTCTACTGGCTCCCCTGGGGTTGATAGGGTGGGGGGACCAAAGGAGTCTGTCTCCCCCACCCTCCTGACCTCAGGGGACATGGCAGAGAGGGGATTCCCTCCCCCCCCAAACACACGCCCCATGTTAAAGAGAAGTGGTTTCTTCTCTTTAAAAATGGAGTTTGGGGGAATCCCCCTCTCTACTGGCTCCCCTGGGGTTCAGAGGGTGGGGGGAACCAAAGGAGTCTGTCTCCCCCACCCTCCTGACCTCAGTGCACCCGGCAGAGAGGGGATTCCCTCCCCCCACACACGCCCCATGTTAAAGAGAAGTGGTTTCTTCTCTTTAAAAACGGAGTTGGGGGGGAATCCCCCTCTCTACTGGCTCCCCTGGGGTTCAGAGGGTGGGGGGGGACCAAAGGAGTCTGTCTGAGAGGGGATCCCCCCCAGGACACCAAAAAACACAAAAACAATCAAAAACATTCAAAAATACACAAAAACAAACAAAAATAACACCAAAAAGTAAACAACAACAAACATTTCCAAACACACCCAGCCCCCAGCCAAACACCACAAAATCCAACCACCACCACCACCCCAAATAAAGAAAAACAGCTAACTCACCACCACACGACCTCATACCACAACGACTGGAAAAGAAATGAATAAAGAAAGAGACTACTTGCTGGAAGAAGCTCCACCCAGAGGCCACGAGAGAAAAAACAGTCAAAATACAAGATAACCCCTACCAGCAGCACTTGCTGCCCACAATAACAAAAAAAATTGGAAAAAGACACAATAGCCCCACACAAAAGGCCCCAAGAGTTTTTCGAAAAAGTATATCATCCTTTATTCTTTTTTTCATCCACAAAACCAAAACACCAAACAAAACTCATCACAGTTTAAAAATTTTAAAAATTTCAAATATAGATTAACCTCTTCTTTACAAACATTAACAACAACAACAACAATAAAAACTTTCCAACCTTTGCTAGTATAATATAAACCATCCTAAATCAGAAGGAAGCCCTATGGAACTCAATAGGACTTACTCCCAGGAAAATATGTATAGAATGGCAGTACTGATGGGCTCTCTTTCTATCAGTTCACATGACTGAAGTCTTAACATCGAGGTGGGCAAGCTAGGACTGTGTGTGTGTGTGTGTGTGTGTGTCCGTGTGCGGCCCTGCTCTATCTCTTTTATCTACATTTGGTTTGCCCATTGTAAGCACCTTCTAGTTCCTGCCCATATTCCATTCTTTTCCAAACCTGGGATGTTCCAGTACCCTACATCTTGTAGCAATTCCAATATGGTTTAGCATATCGAAAATGTCTCTCAAGGCTTTTCACCAATGAAGTTGCCCTCACTTGCCTGGCTACCTTTCAGAGTTTTGTTCTTTGGCCACAATCCTTCTTCTCTAGCTTCACACACATTTAACTATTTTCACCACAGGCAACAATGTTTCATGTTGAAGAAATAGGGATTGTACATCCTTGCCCTTAATTCTTAGAACAATTGAAAGTCTGTACTGCTTCCAAAGGATTCAGAGTAATAAATAACTGCATGCCATCAAGTCAATTCTGACTTAAGGTGACCGTTTCCAGGGATTTGTAGGCAGAAAATACTCAGAAGTAATTTATCATTCCCTTCTTATGGGGATGGCCCTGAGACTGTGAAGCTTTCCCAGGATTACAGTTTGGCTCTTCTACTAGGAGGTACAGGGGAGAATTGAACTGCCAATGTCTGACTCTATGGCCACTTACCTAAATCACTGACCTATTATAGACACAACATTTTCAGAACAAATGCTGAGCCAAAATGACCAGTGAGGTGTAATAATCTTTTTTTAACCCAAGTAAAAAGGTAAAGGTCACCCTTGCTTAAAAGTCAGTCGTATCCGACTCTAGGATTCAATGCCACTTTAAAGGAAGCAACTTTTTCTTGATTCCATGACTCAGTTCTCTTCCTCTTCCTCTTCCCTGTGGATTTTGCCCCCCCCCCCGGCCGTTAGTCCTCAGGATCGTCAGGATCGTGAGTTAACCACCTGACAGTCGGCGTTGAGTCGCTGGCAGTATGGTCTGCTCTATTACCATAGTAGGATCATTGCTGTGTTCAACTGGCTCCATTTAGGATGAATCTAGATAGATGTTTAGGAATATCACACTTCATACACTATGGTACCTTATTCTCGTACCCATAATTCTCTAAACCAAATTATCTATTCACTTAGTTATATCTTATCCCCTATTTCCAAAAAGTTAAATATTCTTGACCAGGGTTGACTCCTTTAGATTTATGAAATACTTAATCAATAAATTCTACCCAGATATCTATAAACTCATTTTTCTTTGTCAAACTTTTTTTAAATTTTAGGTTTCATGCCAGCTTGTCTTTTATAGCCATATTCCATAATTCCTCATACCATTCCTCCATTCCAAAATACATGTCATTTTCCAATTCTTAGTCATTAGCAATCTCATAGCTGTTGTCATAATAACAATCAAGTCTTTCTTATGCTTATCTACATTTAAATCACTCAATTCCATTAGCAATACAATCCTAGGACACATTTGTAACTTTAAGAATAATATCTTATTAATTTGCTCAGGTTTTTTTACCCATATCTTTTTCACCACCTTACATTCTTACCATAAAAGAAAATAAGTCCCAAGACTCTCCTTACACCTCCCACATTTGAATTGGTGTCATGTACCACCTCCATAGTGTTTTATAATAATGTTCCTTGATTCTCACTGACATGTTCTTTATAATTCTATGATTCCATTCTCTATTTCACTCTGCCTCTCTAATTTTAACCTTTAAATCCAACTCCCATGTTTCTCTCAATACTTTCTGGGTCATTCCACACTTCTTTAAGAGTATATACACCTTACTAACTATTCCCTTTATTGGGGTTGCCTTTTATTCCAGTTGATTTATTAATTCTTCAAACTTTGTCAATTCCATACCATGGCCATATTTTTTAATCAGTCATTATTCTATTTCTCCATATGTAATCTCTTAAACCAGTTTAACTGTAACTGTAATGCTATGTACAGTAATACATTGGATAACGCTAAAAGTTGGTTCCACTTGTCTTAGCGTTATCCGGTTTTTAATGTTATGTGATACATTTATCGCACAATGTTTAAAAAAGCCCGGTTCCCTTTCCGAAGAGGAAAGGGAACTGGGGATCGATCTGCCTGCCCCCTCCCTTCCAGGATGAGCTGGAGTGCTTGGCCCCTCCCTTCCAGGATGGGCTGCGGGTGAGTGCACACACACCTGCAGCTCATCCTGGAAGGAAGGGAGGGGTGAGCACTCAGTTCAATCCCATCCAGGATGAGCTGCAGGTGTGTGTCTGAACACACCTGCAGCACATCCTGGAAGGAAGGGAGGGGGCTGAGTGCTCAGCCTGTTCCCTTCCTGGATGAGCTGTGAGTATGTGTCCACTCACCTGCAGCCTGTCCTAGAAGGGAAGGGCCAAGTGCTTGGTCCCTTCCCTTCCAAGTCATGCCTCATCTGGGGCCGAGCGGGTCACCTGCCTCTTCAGAAATTGATCCCCGGTTCCCTTTCTAAGGACAGGCAAGAGGAGATCCAAACCCCAAAGCCAGCAGGGCTGCTCTCTGCCTGGGGACCACCTTGAAACAGTGAGAGCACCTTGAAGATCTCTTCCCCAAAGCCTGCAAGGCTGGTCTCCACCTGGAAGGCACTCGGCCCGATCTCTTCCCGGATGAGCTGCACACACCTGCAGCCCATCCTGGAAGGAAGAGAGGGGGCCAAGCGCTCTTTCCAAACCCTTCCCAGACAAGCTGCGGGTGTGTGTCTGCACACACACACAGCCCATCCTGGAAGGAAGGGAGGGAACCAAGTGCTCAACCCGATCCCTACCCGGACAAGCTGCGAGTGTGTGTCAGCATACACACACAGCCGATCCTGGAAGAAAGGTAGGGGGCTGAGCACTTGGCCCATACCCTTCTAGGACGATCTAAGGGTGTGCCTGCACTCACATGCAGTCTGTCCTGGAAGGGAAGGGGTCAATTGCTTGGCCCTTTCCCTTCCAAGACAAGCTTCATCTGGGGCCGAGCGCGTCACTTGCCTCTTTGGAAAGGGAACCAGGGATTGGAGCACTTGGCCCCTTCCCTTCCGGGACAGGCTGTGTGAGAATGTGGGCCCACCTGCAGCACATCCAGGAAGGGATTGGGCTGACCACCAGAGATTTCTGCCCTAAAGTCTATGGGTTGCCCAGGTCACTGATTGGACAGCAACCTTTCCCAATGGGCTTGTCGGACTATGCAAACCTGGCTCGACCGGAAAGGAAATTGGGTACGGGCCAATAGTAATAGGGAGCAGTAGTGACTCAATGTTTCCTTGGCTGGGGTGCTGAGAGTAGTAGGACAGAAGTCAGCTAAATGTCACAATGCCTAGTAAACAGCATACAGTATCTGGCTCATGTCCATGGACTGAGCTGAGCAAAAGCAAACCGCAGCTAGACCAAACAAGCTATGCATAGGTACACAGAGTCTTCTAGGACTAATATAAGGCAGGAACAGTGAGTCTTGCTACATCTGCTGATTATTTTGCCTATGGCGAACCTAGGCATGCAGTACTTTCCTAGGCTGGCAAATGTACCTTAGCCAGCAACATGCTACATAAGCAAAGCCTTCTGTAATAGGGGTCATGTGCAGTCTGTGCGCAAGTGATCCAGAATGCAAGCTATTAAATATAGACCACCCGAGGAGTCGGGACTGGCTTTTACCATCATATTTCAGTCTCGCATGCCTTCCTTGAGTTCAGCACCTCGACTCTCACGGACCTTTACAACATATGGTGCCCACGACGTGATTACTTGGGAGTAGCGGAGCAGTTCTGATTGGAAAGCATCTCTGATCGGAACTCAGTACAGTCTCAAGGGAGGCAGCACGCTCACACACCTGCAAATCTCATGCAAAGGAACGGACATGTTCCAAAGCTGGGGAAAGCCAAGATCCAGAATGACTGAAGGCAGAACAGTAGACCAGCGGCCATCCAGCGCCGCGATCCTGATCCACCGACCATTCCAGAGGGACATCATTCAACGCGTCACTCCCCCCACCATGCTACCCAAACTCATCCCATGGAAGCATCGACTCGTAAGGTGTGTAAGACATCTAGGGAATTTTCCCACCAGGTAGCAATGGGGGTTAGCTTGGGGAAGCTAAACTTCACCGTTGGGCAAGTGACTCATAGGGATGAGCTCGAATCCCTGGCCAGGCAACATCAGATTAGGGTATACAAACACCATCTGATGGATCTCGTGAGGTACCTGGGAGAGCATTGTTTGTTCTACCCAGAAGCAGGCACATTGAATCCAGAGGTTTGGGATAAAGTAGGGAACTGCCTTAAACAGGAGCCCCGAGCTCCTGCTGACACCATCGCAACTTGGAGCAAATGTAGACAGATCATTTCAATACTTAGTCCAGTCCGTGTAGAGGCCCAAAATCTACCAGTTTATGCCCCATTGTGTCTCTACCTGACCATCCAACACCAGCATGGGGGCAGGGAGGACTTAGAAAGCCTAGGCACTTCACAGGCAGTCAGGAGTCCTTCCCAACAGAGGAGTGAAAAAGTATCAATGTAAGGGGAAATCGCCAGCAGTGCAATTAGCTAAAACCCAGCTGCTGTGTTCAGCCTGACTAGAGGCAGATGTATTTTTGAGCAGACAGACTATTGTCCACATGTCCTTATACAGACTGCTCCCGGAGACCTATACAGCCATTGGTGACATAGGACTCCAGGGCAGATACACTAAGGAACTCAAGACCAGAGCAGTGCAAAAGCCCAAAGGTGCTTGTTTCCAGTGTGGGAAGATGGGGCACTTTAAAAGACAATGCCAGTCAGGACCAGGCAACAGAGTGAAAGGCAGCTCTTCGAGCAGCTGTCTGAATGAGCCCATGTTGATGCTTTCAGCCTAGGTCCAAAAGAAGGCAATCACTGCTCTGGCTACATCAGAAGAAAAATTCCAGCAATAGTTACCCCAAGCATTCCTGAGGCACAGGCAGAAACTACTTGTCTTGTCTTGAAGTAGCACAGAAACTCACTCCTCGGTAAGAATATAAACCCAGAGGGTTGTAAAGCCATCTGTGAATTGCCTGGATTAGGCAGCAAGGAATTATTTCTTCATGCGTTAGATACATTATTCATATTTGAAATGCCTGAATTTGAGAATGCATGCATGGTGCACCAGTATGATTGAATATGTGTTTGAATGATTGTGTTATAATGTTGCAACATTAAATGTGAAATGCCAGGTATTGTGTTCTAGATGGTTACCTTTATTCATGTGTAAAATACATTGTTTTCAATGGCCGCTGAAAGGTTACCCCAGCCCTGGTCCCTGGCTGCCTGCTTAAGCAACAGAGACGAGGGGGGGAAGGAGGAGGGAGAAATCCCAGCTCAAGAAAGGGGCTGGAGCGACCCCCTTCCCTCTCAGCCAAGCCGGTTCTTTAAAGGAAGGCTTTTTCCTTCTTCAAGGAATTAAGCTGTAACTCCCTTATTCCAAAATCCGCTTGACAGATTGAGCACCCGGGGCAAAGAAAGAGAAGGAGAAGGTAGAGAAAGAGAAGGAGAAAATAGAGGAAGAGAGGGGGAGTGAAAGGGACAGTACGTAAAGAGGAGGAAAAAAGTGTCAGTGAAACAGAAGTTGGAGCAAGGGCAAAGATAAGTCAAAAGGGAGGAAGAGAAGCAGGGATGTTAGTAGAAGTGACAGAAGTAAAAGGCACGGATTGGGAAATGTAAAGGGAGGAAATTTGGCATCATGGAAAACCAGTGCTGGAGCAGGGGAGGCGGTCTTTTCACAGCGTCGCAAACTGTGGATGGACTGCCCCTCTGAGTTTCTTTTCACCCAGCTAGTGTCTTCTCCAAAAAGGAATTTTTTTCATAGAATCTGGAGCCCCTAATCCTCCAAAATCTTCATATCATATGTCTCATTTCTGGATAATGCATGATAATATTGTCTAAGTAACTGTCTAAACGTTTCTAAGAATGTAGTATGAAATCACAGGCTCAGGTTTTGCATGAAATCTGGGTAAAAGGTCTCTAACTCTTTGCATTTTTGAAAAAAAACTCACAATTTGAGATTTTTCTCTCCATGGTGCTGCTGTATGACTAATGCCTTAATTCTTACAGACTTTTCTCCAAGGTACCACGTTTTCTTAATATGCCTGGGACCAAGTCCAAATGTTTTGTGTATGGTATAATATTAATGTTTATTTTACAGCTACTTCGGTTAATTAACCTTTCATGGACAAGGGTTGTTATCTTTCTCCACAGCGAAAGGAATTCAAGGGAGTGCTAACTGATAGCATGTTTCTTCATTCTAATGTTTTCAGCCAAAGATTGTCCTACTAGTTTGTTTGTCCTTCTGAAGTTTTAGTCTGCCATTTTACAGAGGGAAAGAAAAGATTAGCCTAGCTCCTGAGAGCAGAGAGCAAAGAAATCTTGTGCAAAACCAGTTTTGCATAAGATCCATATTTCACACTTAGGAGAACTCTAGCAAAAATTCTGGGGAACTCTGATTGGACAAGGTCACAATTCCAATCAGATGCAGGCCTCTGAGGGCCACTTTTTCCCTGTTAGATAAGGCATGTGGCAAAATTAGGCTAAGCAAGCATTGCAGGCAGTAAGCCACCTTCTCAGCCGTAGCTGCGTAGGTAGGTTTAGTCAACGGCCATGCGCCAGTCCTAAATCTATAAATGATTTGAACTGATACCCCTTCTCGCTGGACCCTCTCATGGGATCCAGCGGGGGGGGGATAGTGGATTTGGTGTTTGTACAAAATCCTTCTTCTGCAGCAGGAGTATCTACAATACCATCTAGATACCATCTGGCCATCTCATCTTTGGCCATACCCTTCTTCTTTTACCCTCCACCTTCCCCAGCATCAGGACTTTCTCAAGTGAATACTCTCTTCTCATTTGGTGTCAACTTCATCTTCGTTATTTGTCCTTCTAAGGAGAAGTCAGGGCTAATCTCTTCTAATACCTATTTGTTCTCCTTCCTGTCTAGAGAACTCTCGGAGCTCTCCTCCAGCACCACATCTCAAAAGCATCTATTTTTCTTTGCTCAGCCTTTCTAATGGTTCAGCTTTCACAGCCATACATTGGCATCGGCAATACCATTGTTTTGATTATGCAGATCTTTGTTTGCAGTAAGATATCTCTACTTTTCATTATGTTCCCTAGATTTTTCATAGCTTGTCTCCTAAGAGACAGTTGCCTTTTAGTTTCATGGCTGCAATCCCCATTTGCAGGGATCTTCGTTCCTAAGGAAGTGAAATCTGTTACTGCTTCTACTTCTTCCCCATCTATTTTCCAGGGACTGATATGGCCTGTTGCCATTATTTTGCTTTTCTTCATGTTGAGTCTAAGGCCAGCTTATCCAGCAAGGACAGAATGAATCAGCTCACACTGTTCTCTCTTTTAGACAGTAAAGAAAGGGGGAAGTAGCCCCCCACATCTACAGCTAATGGTCAGTCATATTATTGCAAAACTAATTTTCTCAAAGCTGCAATGCAGCTAGTCTTTCTCTCTCTAATGCAGGTCAATCCCTGAAAGCCCAGCCGGAACCATCACCTTGAGAAACCAAGTCCATCAGGCGCAAGAGTTGCCTAAAGATGACATCAGTTGTCCATAAGATGATTTTGGCATGCTTCTTACTTCAAGGGGGGTGGATTTGGGATTGGACACTTTGCACACACATTGGACATTTTGCACATACATGGGCATGCAATGCTACTTTCATGAACAATGCTTTCAGTGAACACATTATTTTGCCTAAAATTGACTGTCACCTTCTATGGACATTTTGAGTTAAAATTCACACCAAAAGGACAATTCAGAAATAACTTAAGAGTTTCACCACAGAAGCTCAAGGACAACAGATGAATATCTACTGCCATTTGCTTGCATTATAACATATGCAATGTCTTTTTCATGCATTTGTACCATGTTCAAGTGGGTTTCTCAAGGGTTAATTCTTGTATACATAATTGCATGTTACTCACACATTTGCCCTTTTCGATGCTACCCTCGCTAGGAGATATCCTGGCCACGGGTGGGAGAAAAATCACAGGGCCACAGAGTAACCCCTGGAACCAGAGTAACCCCTGGCTATTGTAATTCATTATCTTAGTGTCAATCACACCTCTATTGTGTTAGAGAAGCATTTGCATAGTTGCCAGAAGAGGTCACTTTGCAAAGTAGCCTAAGAAATTCCCAGTTCTGCCACTGGGAGGGGGAAAAAGAGGTTAATTCCTCCAGTTTAAGATCAATGATACCCTTGCTAACAGAAAGCAAGCCACGGTCTTTACCTACTATTCCCTGATGGTTGCCTTATTGCCTTCCTTGCTTTTGGGGGGAGGGGTCTGGGCTTCTTCAGGGGACTTGACACCTGGCAGGGACTTAACGCCAGGCTCCAGTACAACATTTGAAAGAGACTTGCCAACCAATCTGACTTTTGCCTTGAACAAAACACGGACCCTGCCTCGCTTTTGAGCACTTGCCTTATTCCAGTCTGCCATGCTCTGGGCAAGCAGGCTGGGAATATTGAATGGGTGCCTAAACAGGTATTTGGACACTATCGCCATATAACATATGCTACTTACATAAACTAGGGACTCAGGTAACAAAAACTTTGCCTGCTGATGCAGCCACTCTAGCCACACCCCGAGTGGCCTTCAGCCCAAACACACCTTATGACTAGCTGCTCCTCAGTTGAGGGGTGGCACCCCCATTACTTTAGCCCCGTTAAGGAGTCTTGGAAATGTAATCATCCAGGCATTATTGGTTTATTGTACAGTCATGTTATTTTGCCCACACAATGGTCTTTCACTTGTAACCAGCATACTTGGATATACCTGCCAATGTATCAGATTCATATTGCTGTATAAGTCATTTAACACTAGTACTCCCAAAAAGGGAAATGCTTGCACTACAAACATTCACCCCACGGCCAGCACGAATCGCACACAACTGTAAGACCAGCCTCTTGTTTTGGAGAGGTGAGAAGCAGAAGTGCGGGATGGATGAATGGATGTGGGAGTTCCGCAGCTGCCGCTACTGGACTTTTCTCCTTTTACCACCACCCCGGTCTTGATGAGGTCTCTCGCTGGATGAGGTCTTTTGCCTTAAGCCTGGAGGGAAGTGGGTGGGTCTGAGTTTAATTTTATGCAATGTTTTTGGCTTCTTTTTAAGGATTATTTGAAATGTTAAACATGTATTGTATATGATATTTTTGGATATAGTGATATGATTTTGCATTGATATGCTGTTGTGTTTGTTTTGTTTTTTCCTGAATTTTGCTAATGTATTTAGGGTAGTGCTTTTTGCTTTGTTTTGTTATTTTTATATTGTAACATTTTTTGAATATATTGTTAACCGCTTTGAGTTTGTCGCTGACAAAGGAAAGCAGTATATAAGTTTAAATAATAATAATAATAATAATAATAATAATAATAATAATAATAATAATAATAATAATAATAATAATAATAATAATAATAATAATAATAATAATAATAATAATAATAATAATAATAATAATAATAATAATAATAATAATAATAATAATAATAATAATCACACGAGCAGTCCAAATCAACGAAACCTGTGACAGCTACATCAGGTTACTCAGTAAGCAGAGTATGTATCTTTAGCTGCTAGCCTTATAGGGGTGCCCAGACTTACAGTGGGTAATGCACATTAAATTGGTCAGCTAGCGTGCGCGCTAGCCAAAAGTTCCCAATCACCCTTCATCAGCTATTGCTTTATTAAGCCAAGAGCAAGCTGAAATTAGACATGCAGTATTGGATAATCACACAGCAATTGATTACTTGCTTCTTCTCCATCACTTAGAATGTGAAACAGTTCACAATATGTGTTGCTTCAATCTCACAGACAACTCCCAAAGAATCCAAAGTCAAATCACTGACTTGGACAAAATAGTCACACACATTCAACCGGACACCAATTGGGGGTGTTTGGAATGAGCTCTGGTCCTGGGTGCCGTGGAACTGGCTACAAACAACGCTTATAGTCACCGCTGGCATTGTGGTAGTGGGAGTCATGCTATGCTGCTTTGCGTAATGCATCCCATGTGCCACCCAGGACAGAGACCCCTAAGAAGCAATCACACCTCGACAGCTTATGCCCTACGTTTCCCAGGTTCTCAAGCCAAGTCGCTTTAGAAAATAAAGAAAAGGGAATTGTGGGTTGCCCAGGTCACTGATTGGACAGCAACCTTTCCCAATGGGCTTGTCGGACTATGCAAACAAGCTCGAGACCAAGCAGTAATAGTAGTAATTTCTACTATTCGGTATCCCCAATCCCCAGTCTTTTTTAGTAACTTGCCATAAATATTTATTTATTCTTCTTTTTTATTTCCCTTATGCTTTTTAAATATTACAATTTAAGTATTTAAATTCAAAATTTTACCTCTTCTTGTACTGTGCTTGTCATAGACCATAATAAAGTGAGATTTTAAAAATCTGGGAGTGTGATATAAAGTGAAAGAGACATGTTTTTATACTGTATTTGGATGGAGGGCTTTTGACGTTTAGCTTTTTGAAGTCTTGTACTATTGTATTCAGTGTATATAATGCTTACACGATGCTGCCATCACCTTCTTTTTTAGGCTGTCTTTCCTCATCTTTAACAGGTGAAAGGCATTCACACACAGCAAGTCATGCTTGCCATAATTGCACCAGCTGAATTTGGTCAATGCATTGGGCTGTGAATTTTTGTTGGCTCATTTTGATACTATCATACCCTCATTTGCAAATTGCTCCCTAAACCTGATCAAAAATGCTTTAAATTTTATAAATACCCCAATGTGGGCAACATAACAAATGGATATGTCCACTCTACATTAACAGAGTACAGGAATACTCTGAGGAAAGTACATGTTCTAGCATGAATGAATCACCAATATGAATGGCAAAGATAGAAGACAGCAGCCAAGATGCTCTTTAGATATCTGCATGTATAAGTGAGGTGCTGTCTTGTTAACAGGGAGGATTAATCATATCCTAATCACTTTATTTCTGTTGTGGGTTAGATTTCAAGATGACCTGAGCTTAGTCTTGGTATTCATCACTTTGGAAGGATATGTGCCTCAATGGCACTGATTCTATTATTGCTATAAATAATATATGTAGTCAAGGAAAGACAATTATGCATTGCTAGAAGATTTTTGTTTTCTTTTAAACAAAGCTGAAGTAATGTAATACTTCTTTGTTAAGAAAACTTTATAAAAGCTGCTAAAGTCCACACCAATGGCATAGTGGGTTCCTATCCCATTCAGTATGCTAATCCATATATATTTTGACTTCATTTGCAATATTTAATATTATTGAAGTATATCTTATCATACCAAACCATCACATTTGGTAATAACCAGATCATGGCAAGTTTTTTATTTGGTGGATGTTTAGAAAGCTCTCTCTATTCATTTTATCCTCCTCCCACAGAAAGAGGTTGAATGGTCTATTGTGTGTAGGGTTGCCAGATGGTATCCTAAAGGAGGACATGTCCTCCTTTTTTATAATTTGTCCTCCCATCCTCCCTTACCTACCGTATGTACATATGGACATACAGTTGGTAAGGGAGGACGGGAGGACAAATTATAGAAAAGGAGGACATGTCCTCCTTTAGGATACCATCTGGCAACCCTAATTGTGTGGGACATGTTAATTTAATTTAATTTAATTTAAAATTACCATGCATTAAATTATGTGTTAATAAATTAAAATTATAACTGAACTCCATTTAAACTGAAAGAGATACATTTGTTAAGTTTACCTTGTTTTTAATTTGCATTTTAATTTACATTATTATATAAAAATAACACCAGTCCAGAATAAAGATGAAAACAAAACAAAAAAACCTCAGCTGTGATTTATTTCCTCTCTCAAGCTTTCCCTCCTTAAGCTATGTAGCTTACTTACCCAGTAAAACTCATCCTCTTTCTATCCACTAACTAACTGACTGACTGACGATGACGACAATGACAACGACAACAATTTTCAAATGATGAGAGGTTAATAGACTACAATGTCTAAAGCTCCAAGTTTTTGCCTTATTTCACTTTCTGTTCTTGCTTTACATCTCTTCCTCTTTGCCCATTCTTATATTACCTCCTCAAGTTTATGTTTGTTTCTTTTTGTCTTATGCATACATGCCACTTTCAGCATCTTCACAGATCTCTTTACTCATATCAAAGATACTTCTTTGTGGGCTCAAGGTATTCCTGCACATCAGCTTGGCAACTTTCAGTTACTTCCTTCTTTCACACGACTCCCTCTGAGATTGTTCTTTAGTCATATAGATAGTTGCTTTTTAGTATTGATTGCTCAACTCAGTTGCAGTCATCTTTGTTCCCTTGACAACAGGCTGTCTTTTCTTGCTCCCTCCCTTACCTGAGTAATGCTTATGTAATGTAATGCTGAAGAAATGTTCATAGAAAAAGCCCCAAACATACCAAAAATTGTTTTTAAATGACATGGGCATTTATTTTAGTAAGTTTCCTGAAAGCATTAATAACTTAATTTATTGCAATATGTTAGTGGCAGTATTTATTGGATCTGGCTGAATAGCTCAGTGGTTTAGGTTCCTGGCTGAAGAGCCAGAGGTTTAGAGTTTGATTCCCTGCTATGCCTCCTAGGAGAACAGCCAGTCTGTCCAAACTGCACAACCCTAGGATGCCCCCAGAATTCTTTTGTGTATTCTGTACCTAGAAATCCCTGGAAAGGATCACAATAAATCAGATGTGACTTGACAGCACACTATTATTATTATTATTATTATTATTATTATTATTATTATTATTATTATTATTATTATTATTATTATTATTATTATTATTATTATTATTATTATTATTATTATTATTATTATTATTATTATTATTATTATTATTATTATTATTATTATTATTATTATTATTATTATTATTATTATTATTATTATTATTATTATTATTATTATTATTATTATTATTATTATTAATATTATTAATTAGTGCTGTGACCCCTCAGGTGATCTTGGACTAGTCTGTTTCAACATAATTCATTGGCATTTTATAGACGATCAGGGATGATGTATATTGTTCTTTGAAGTTCCTGGAAGAAGAAAAATGGGATTTATTTATTTATTGTATGATGAATTTCTGTTACCAAAATTAATGCTGATATATACACTGAGCACAAATTGTCCACTTCAAGTTCCTAACTAGAGTGCCACGTCTAGGTTGGAGAGACATTGAAGGACTTCATCTGTGATAAGAATGCATGCTAAAGCTTGCTTTAGGATAAGGCCTCTGTATTCATTGTAAAGGCCATGTAATCAGAATGCATGTTTGATACAGTTTGATTCACTTTTGCTCTAGTTAGATGGAGCAAGCAAGCATATTTCACCAAACCACAGTGAAAAATAAGTTTTTTTCTGGAGCCAAAGGAAATGACAGGGAACTGAGGTAAAGAAGACAAAAACAAGTTGCTAAGAACCAATAAGAATGTAACAAGTTTAAATTTACTGGAATGTATCCATATATGGAAGATGAATATAGCTTCCTTTTCTGTAACCGATTTAACTATAAAAGTATACTGTTTTCTGCTATTCGGGGTTCAGGGTCTTACTTATGAAAGTTGCTCTGAACCCGCGCATAATAAATTGTTCCAGTATCTGCTTGAAGCCCCGGAATGCTGTCTTAGTCCCTTGAATTCCACAACACATTTGTGGCACTATGCACATCCTCCAATGTGCCTCTAAATGCATGTAAGGGACACTTGAATATAATATGGTGTCATGATGTTTACCCTCTTTTATGGGGCATTAATCATGCCTTACTGTCACACCTCACCATTTGCCTTCTTACCAGCAGTGTCTGCCACCACCTCTGTGGGGCAATCCCCCTTTATGAGTTCCCCTTGGCTCTGCTTGGCCCAAGCTGGTGAGTGTGCAGAATTAGGTAACTTATATGTGACCTCTTTGTGTGGTCCAGTCAACCCCCAGTCCCAATTCAATAGACACAAACGGTCTCAGATTAATAAGGTTTATTAAGCAACTTAAGAAGATGAGTATAGCATAAAGGAGCAAACCTGCAAAAGCAGTCATTCAAAGTTAATATAAAAAACAAAGAAAGCTTAACTGGTTACCTAGGCCTTCTGGCCTTATCTGACTCACAAATACATCATGTGAGGCTCCTCCATTGCTGTCCACAGTGAAAGAGAAAGAACAGTTCCTTGTACAGTGCTTTTATTATCCTGAGATCAGTCTTCCCACGTGGGGTCTTCTAGACAGTTGAAATTAATTTACATTCTTCTGACTCTCATTGGAATTTCATATACAGGGACTCCTACACATGATATTCTCCATCTTGATGCACTAGGTAAATAAGTGACTACAGGGATCAGGAATCAGGGAAAAGCACAGTTAGAACAGGATTTTCCCCCTGACATATGGTCCATAGTTTGGTCTTCTTCTGCACAGTCATACCGGGGAGCGGACTTCCATCCCCATGTGAACAGAGTGGCTCTGCATCTACCAGTGCTGGTCCTCACTCTGTTCAACATCCTTCACTGCTGTCTGGGAAGGGGAAATCCAGCTGGCCACTCACAGAGATTCTTGACTATGTGATGGTGGGGAATCAGGGATAGGTTTTGCAGGAATCTTAGCTGCAAAATAGGCACTTTGGCTATTTCATACATTTGAAAAGCTGCTTTAAATGCAAGATAATCTTCCTAAATGAGTGTAGGAATTGAAAAGAAATGTACTAGGTTGACATTTCCCTATGAAAACATTCATTTTGTACTTCACAACAATAGTAATATGGTGAATTTTGTCATGTTTCAAGAAACTATATATTTCTAAGGCATACAATGTATTTGGCAAAACTAGACATGAACAGAAAAATACTTCTAATTTTGAAAAAATGCACACCTTAAAATGCATAATATTAAAAACATTTCTGATTCCCCCTCTCCCTCCATGCCTTCCCTAGCAGTATTTGAACCTTGAAACAAGAATAGTTTCTTTGAGGTTCCCAGAGTTTTACTTCAGAGGTCTTGAAAGCTTTTTTGTCCTCGCATTTAAAAAAAAATCCAGAGCCCAGAAAGTTACGTTTTAAAAATTATTTGTTACCACCATCAACTGCAGTCTTTTAGAAAGTAATTTGTTGCCATTCCTTGTTACAAGTGTTCAGAATGCAATCTGTTGCATTAGTCATTGCACTGCTTGTACTGTATATGACAATGGGCAGCATGTGGCAGTCCATAAAACTGTCTGCCAGATAAAACTATTTAATCTCTAAGGGGCCACAAGACATTTGACTGATATTGCCATGACAGACTAACACAACTACTCTTCTGAAAATTTGTATCCCGCTCTTCTGGCGCAAGCGCCACCCAGAGCAGCTAACAACATATACATAAAAATACATACAGTCATAAAAACATCAAAAAAAAAACACCAGCCCAGACCCTCCCCAACCCATTAAGAAAAAAATTAAAACAGTAAAAAAAACTAACACTCTAAAACCATACAAAAAGTGCATAAAAACAGCTATATAAAACATCTGACAATTCCCAGCAATTGAACATCTACAATTGAACACCTACATGTGGGGGAGAGAATCCATTCAAAATGTTTCTAACAAGGCTCTTAAGATAAAAGGAGAAAAATAAACTGAAAATGTAGTACCACTGCTATTTGTTACATTACTTATGAAATGTAGGCCAGAGTAATGTTGTGTTATGTGGTTGCTTAAGAGCAATTGCATTACTGATCAGGGAGGCCATCTATCTGTTGCATTTGCATGCCCAATTATTCTGTGCTTCCCCAGCTGGTAGTATGACCGTATGCACAATTTACAGCTGGCACAATGTGAAAACCTCTTGTGTGATTGTCCTTATGAGTGTCAAATTTCACAGCAGGATTTGGGGTGTAATTTTACTTTGAGCACATCTGGAGGAGGGGCAGGATAACTCATAACAGTTCAATAGGATAATCTGGGTCATAAATCACATGTAACTTTCTTACTTCCAAATTCTGGATAGACGAATAGTCCACTCTATTGCAATCTCCCTATTGAGTATAGTATTCCTGAAGGGGTAATACAGTGAGCAAAGAAGTAGCCGGTGGAATTTCAGAAGTTACAATAGGGTCCGGTGGGAATTGTTCATATGCATTCAGTTAGTAGGGCAGGATTGCACCCTCAAACCTCTGCCCTTTTAACCACCTTCTAACGCTTAACCACTTCATCCTTCTCTGAAGAGTAGTACAATGGGTTTGCTCCAATAACAGAGATCATGAAGTGTGCACTGTAGAGCATTTTGTTATCCAATTAGAACAATTTAGGTCTCTCTCTGAGCCTAATTATGTGCAAAGCCTTCAGTAGTTCTAGGTCACTGGCAGGCTAATGGGTATAGGCCTGCGCAGAAGATTGCCCTTGCCAATAGCACTTTTATTTATTTAAGACATTTCCACTCAAATCCTTTATTTAAGTGGTAAAATTAAGGCTCTCTTCTGCCTCTTGGCTGCCAGAAAGAGAAAACATAGCCTACCATAACAGAGGAATTGTTGTTCTGATGTGTGGAAGCCCAATCTGTTAGGAAACAGATGAGACCTCCTGGATTTCTTCTTCTATGCCAGGAGTTCTCAACCTTTTTAAGTCAGTGGCTGGGTCATGCTCCCTCAGACAGCTTCAGGGGCCAGACAGCCATTTTGCCCTTCCTCCATCTCATGGCACTTCCTGGTATGGTGAAGGTGGTGGGGGGCCACATGAAATGGTGCCATGGGCCACATCCAGCCCACAGGCCACAGGTTAAGAATCTCTGTTCTATGCTTGTCTAAGGACAAAAAGATTCTGTCATGTAATGGTTGACTGAATGAGTTCTGAGCAGTGGAAGGTGATGTTAGTTTAGGTCTTACTCTATGTTGACAGTGTAACACATCACATTGGTTGAAATCCTCTTGTTCAGTATTCAACAGATGCATAATATGGTCTATAGAGATTTCTAAATGTAATGCCAATTAACTACCAAATGTTATGTCACTTGTCTAACTTACATGCATGCTCTATCATGAGGATCGTGATAGTACAAAAGAATTTCAACCATTACATCAAGCTTGCATCAAGCCCCCATTAGCTAAAATTATACAGTTGCTTAGGGATACACACAGGGAAGGAAGGGTCTTTACACATGGCTTTTATACATGGAAGATATTTGTACATGAGAGATATGGTGTCAGCACAAGATTAATACATGGTGAGGCTCCTAGTTATGTTAAGGTTAAGAAGCCTCATTGTATTACCAAGCATCCTATTTTGGCCAAAAATAACTAGGTTTGTGGTTTATTTATATGGCCTTTTGTTTATATTTTCTGTTGGGGTTGTTTACTGTTGTATCAATACTACCCAGAGTAACTGTGTAGGTATATGGGTGGAATATAAATTGAAATGGTGAGTAAGTAAATTCAGTTCATTTAAAAAAACCTCTGGTTTATGGACTTGGGAAATTGTGCTTTTGCGTTCACAATTCAAAATGTCCCAATATTAATGCACACTATTGTTTCCATATTGGCAGCAGGAAAAAGGATACTAAGCATTACATGACAAAGGAAAACTTGAATGTTGGCAATACCAATGGCACCAGTCAACATGGTCTACATTCACACAGACACAGTGATGCACTCCAAAAACAATTATTATCACCTCTGTGGGTGGTGCTAAATCTGTGGGCGGAGCCAAATCTGTGGGCATGGCCAATGCAATGGGGTATGGAGGTGGGTGTGGCCGGCCAGGTGGGTGTGGCCTGGGGAAATTTCCACTACCAGTTCTCCCGAACAGGACAGGACCTGCTTCAGTGCATCACTGCACAGACACTAAGAAAGGGAAAATCACAGAAGCTGACTCCTTTTTTTAACAGTTAACCACCATTCACTCATGAACTCAGTTTTCATGCTCTTTGAACCTTAGATGTACACTGTAAGTATGAACATCCTATAGAGGAGGGGGTAGTGGGAGGGGGAAGAGGGGTAGGAGGGATGTAGTTGAACATTTGGAAATTGAAGTAGAATCTAAAATTCCATTAAATATGTTGCAAAATGGAAGATACATAGCAAAAACCAGTCTTTTTAGCAGTTTTGTTTTTTTTTACAAATTTGAGAAATTTAGCACTTTTTCAAAGCCCTGGATCTTGGTACCTATGGGGTTAAAAATAATTTGACCAGTGATAATTGATGGAAATTTAATGCTCTACAACTTTCTAATTACATGTAGTACACAAAAAACTGAGAAGAGTGCTAAAATTTTGCAGTTTTTGCCCTCCCTTCCCCCCAAGGTTCCACAAGGAAATTTTGTTGCATAAATTGAGTGTAGCTCCACTGGGCACCCATACACAACATCCCAGAGTTTCATTAACTTGGGAATTTTTGCAAGGTCTAAAGTACATCTCGACTGGGTTAATAGGGGAGATTGAGTTCCTCAGATATACATCCTCCTTTTTCAGAACAAGAAATATAAGATTACTTCCAAAGACTATACATTTCTTGAACAAAATTTACATTAGATCGCGGTATTGATGCTGCTAATGAAAAATTTGCTGGTTTTTCATTCTCATGCAGAAGTCAAAAATCTTGGAGCGGTTGGGCTTTCTTTTTATAGGGTTTTGTGATGTGACAAAACTCTGTTTTTAATTTAGATTTAGAAGATTTGAGAGTATTTGAAGGCCCCTTATATAGGATATCCCTACTCATTACTTATTCTCCAACTAATAGTTGGTTGGGTAGGTTTCTGCTTATATAAAAGAGATATTCACACATAGCCCTGGCAAGTCTGGCAATTTTACCTCAATGTTTGATAAGGTACATTCATAAATAGTTGTGAGAATTAATTTGTGAGTCAAAGTCTATTAATACCTTCTCCTAGAAATACTTTGATACATTCATGAATACAGAAAGAACCTCCTCACAGATTGTGGTATTTTCAAACCACAATTGGCAATACCTCCAGGCAATGGCCACCTTGTGCCTGCTAATCTTTCTTATGCCAGGTCAGGCAAAAGGAACTACAGAATGAACTCCCTAAGGTGGCTTCATCTTGGCAGTTTCACATCTGGCCTAGGCATGGAACAAGCAGAAGAAGCAGTAGAAGCAGCAGCAGCAGCTTACACTGAAAAAAGGTGTCAACATAAATTATGTAAATTAGAATGGTTTTAAGAACCCTTTCAAGTAGAAACCATATTGGATGAAATCCAGTTGTGGAACTTGGTGCCTGGTGTAACCTAGATCTGGTTGTGGAAACATTTAATATACACAAATTAAAAGCTTCCCACCCCCTCATTTTAGGTTCCCTTCTACCCTGAGTTAAGCCTTTGAGAATCTTGAGCAGGGAGAGCTAGAAATCACAGCTGGATCAGTGGTTCAGTGTTTATTTTTTATGTTTAACATAAAAAGGAGCCTTGAGGAGTCTCAAAATTAAAATGTTGTGGGGAGGGAAGTTTAAATGTTTAAATTAAATGTTTTCAGCACCTGATCTAGGGTTTGCTAAATGCAAAGGTTTTTAAAATGTTATTACATTTTGTTTAACAAATGAGACATAACAACTAAACAAAGATTAAGCAGTCATATCTTAGACAAATAAGACATAAATATTTTCCTTCATTTAACATCTTGTCATGCAATATTACTTATAACATTAGTTCATCCCTCCACCAAGAGGACTTTGTAAAAAATCATGTTTTCTTTTCATATTTTCTTAAAATTGTTCATTTTTAATAACCTCTTTTTCTTTTGATCTCATGTGTTAGCTTATCATTGACAGTTAAGTTCCACACTTATATCATTTGTTTTATTTGAAATTTATACCTAACTTTCCAAAATTTTACCATAATTAATCTTGCTGCTACAATTAATTATTTTGATCAATTTAATGTACATTTTCAAAAATAGAAAAATAGGGCTGTTTTTGTCATTGTTCTGTTTTTATACATAACTAGCAGAGATTGCCCGGCAGTGCCGGGCTGTTTTAAATTGTTTTGGAAGGTTCTTTTTAAAATGTATTTTGTTATATAAAAAGACGTAAAATTGTGTTGGATAGTAAAGGGTTTGGTTTTTTTTCTTGAACAAATGGTGCCGGGCTGCTTTAAATGGTGTAGAAAGGTTTTGTGATTTTTAAAATATTTATTTATATACACAGGCTGTTATAAACTGTGATCAGCTTTTTCTTGTTTGTTTTTTTGGTTTAAAAAAGGAGGAAAGGATGATATAATTTTTTTACAGTTATTATTTTTAACCAAATAATGTTTTACTATGTGAATTTTTTTTAATAGTTGTACTTTGGATAAAAAAATTTAAAATGTGTAAGTAAATGTTATTTCAAATTTAATATTTTTAAAATGTTTTAAAATGTTGTGTTTTTATTTTTGAGTGAAAAACACAGGATTTTAGAAATGTGTGAATCATTTCTGTGAATATTTTTGACTGTTTTTTTTCTCCTGTGGCCTCTGGGTGGTGCTGTTCAGGTTTTCTTTTGCTTTGACTGTTTTTCTCTACTGGCCTCTTGTTGTCGCTTCTTCCAGTAAGTAGTCTCTTTCTTTCCTCATTTCATTTCCGGACATCGTGGAGGGAGGACGTGGGGGTGAGTTCTCTCGTTTAATTTCTCTGGGAGTTTGTTTTGTTATTATTATTATTATTATTATTATTTTGGGGGGCGGTTCTGTATGTTCTGTCTTGTTCTTATTTTTGGGTTTGATTTTGATTATTTTTGAATGTTTTTGATTCTGATTTTTGTGTTTTATTTTTGGGGTAAGTAAAGTCAGCGGGCGGAGTGCCATCCGCTGGCTTTGCTTACCTGGGAATGGGTTCAATGTGTGTGTGTGTGTGGGGGGGGGGGTTGGGAGGGTTTAACGTGACCTTGCCTTGCTGGCCAGGCTGCGTTAAATCCTTGTGTTGGGGTGGGGGTGGGGATTCTTTTATTTATTTATTTATATGTATGTATTTTTTACAGGGGGGCTGGCCAGTGCCCTGCCATAGCCTGGGTTTGGGGGGAAGAGGGGGGTATCCCCACCCCCCAAGCTACGGGCTAGCTTGGGCAAGCCTCCGAGGCTGCAGTGGAAAACATAGTTTTTCCCCATTGCCTCACCGAAGCATGGGTGGGGGAGGGTGGAAGAGTGGGGTATCCTCTTTCCCCACCCCCCATGCTACAGAGGAGGAATTGTTTCACTTTCAAGGTGGGGAGGCAATGATGCCTTAGCCCTCCCTTGAAAGCGAAACACTTACTCGGCAAGTAAAGGTACCAGGCAGAACGCCATCCGGTGCCTTTCCTTTCCGGAGGAATTGTTTTGCTTTCAAGGGGGGGGCGCGAAGGCATCAATACCTTCCCCCCTTGAACTTCCTCTGTTGTGGTTTTTTTTCACCCCAGCTCAACTTTTGTTGAGGCCGGTGGTGGTCTTGCCGTGTCTTCGGTGGGGTAGCGTGGAGGAGAGGGAGTCCCTCTCCTCCCCGTTGGTCCATGCAAGAAGGACGGTGGGTGTTTGCATCACTTTGAGGCGCTGCATCCGCCTGTGGCGGACTTGCGCTCCCAGTGTGGTTTTTTATTTTTATTTTTCACGCAACGGCTTCCTCAGCATTCTGCGCACTCATGGCGCGCAGGACCCTGGAGCTTGTAGTGTTTGGTTTGTGTTTACTGTTGGTGCAGCGGTTTTTTTTCTGCGGTTTCATTTTGATTGGCCATGGCACGTTTCTGAACGTTCCTTTTGCTTGCGCCTGATTGGCTGTGGCGCTGCGCAGCCCAAGGAACATTGGGAAATGGAGTCCTTTCTTTTTGTTTGTGGTCAGGGGGCTCCTGCCCCACTGGCACAAAATTCAATCTGACAGTTACCTGCGAACCCTGGTCGGGCGAGTGCACGGAGGCTCGGTCGGGGCTAGTGGGGCCTGGTGCAACATCCTTTATCACATTCCAATGGTTAACACACAGATTTATAGGTATAGATAGTTCATTTATTTATTTGAAAACTAATTTCCAGATATTCTTATTTTCTTTTCATTCTAACTGCTTGTGGAAATATGAACTAACCTTGATTACATCTCCAATATGTAGTGGGATACTTTGGGTCAGCTTTTAGTAACTTTTTGAAAAAAACAATCTGAATGAAAAATTGCAGATCCCAGCATGTTAACCATGTGGTGTTCCTTCTCATCTGGGGAGGAGGACATCTCTAGCTGTAAAAATAAATTTACTTAGCATTATAATGCAGAAGGAGCATAGTTATACCTTGTTCATTTATATAATTATATATTTGATACTGGGGAAAAACATTAATTACAAATAACTCATTCTTTGTAACAAGTTATTTCCTAATTCTGTTCCTATACGTGTACGTGTGTACGCACGCACCCATGCACGTACACACAAACACACATACACACACACACTCCTGCTCTTAAAGAACTAGAAATCACAATATTGTTGCTTTTATTAAATCTATTAGACAAGTGTAAACAATAGTGGTTATATCCCAACCACCACCAATGTATTTCTCTGAGGCTATCAGGACATATTGTTTAATGTATCTTCATTTCAGTTCTATTGTCATTTGTGTTCAAATGCAATCTAGAAAATTACTGAACATCAGGTTCTTCTTTAACACAACACAGAAAGTTTTATCATCCATTTAGCCAAGAAAAATTGCCAGTTGCTTGATATCTTTGTAATTATCTATAACTGTATAGAATTACTTATCAAATGAATATAAAACAGCAACTCTCTGGGTCTTTGGAACAGCAAAACCAATATCTTAAAGTGGCTGAGATCCAACAGCTAAAGAGAATTTTTACTCTGCATTGGATATAAATTTTAAGAGATTTCTGTTTCTTAAAAATATGTGTGTGGGGTGGGGGGAGGGATGGCAGCTGCATAAATTTTTATCAGCTAGGAGAGTTAATATATTTGGTCAATAAACAGGCACATAAAATGTACGGTATTTCTATTCAAATAGTGCCCTAGGGGTATAGTAAGGTTGTAGTTTCTCCATTTCCCAAACCATCTCTAAGACCCATAGATTTCGTTGAACATTGAAAATTCTACCATACAAATAGTTGAACTAATTTCTGTAGCCAGTGCTTTTTAAAACATTGTGAGCTGAAAAAGGTACTTTGCATTTCTGTTGATACTATGATTTCTTGACATAAGCAGTTAGGGTTCAAACAGAGAAGCAATTATGTTTGTTTGACCTCCATTATCCAGGTGATTTTTGTCTTCAAGTATTGGTGTGTACTAGTGGATTGTGATGGTTAGTTGATCTTTCTGTAAAATCCAGAATGAATCCCTCTGGATGCTGTGACCTAGAACTCCCATCACTCTCGGGGTCGGAGGCCAAAGGTCAGCATTTATTGGCTTGCTTATATATTTACAAGTTAAAATGAGAGGAACAACCTGACAGTTTTAAAGAGCCAGGTGCCCTGTAGCTTGTGGTAGCTAGCAGATATCTCTTTCATAAGCATTAACAATAACTGGTGGCTAAAATATACATACCACCACCCACTACCACTGAAGGCTGGAAAATGAGTTCATTGTGATGGAGTCCACCACAATTAGAAGACTTTTAAAAGGAACAGCCCTTAGGCTGCTGCTGATGAATGCCAGGTCGGTATGTAATAAGGCCCCCCTGATACAAGATTCCATTATGGGGGAGCGGGCCGACTTGGCATGTATTACTGAGACCTGGCTGAGACCAGAGGATGGGGTTCCTCTGTCAGAAATGTGTCCAGCTGGGTTCAGTATTTGGCACCAGCCTAGGGATGAGGGTAAGGGCGGTGGCGTTGCCATCATAGCCAGGGAGTCACTGGGAGTCACCAGGGCCACCGCTCCACAAATTCTGGGTTGTGAGGCCCTGCTTCTGCGTCTGGGCTTTAAGGGTCAGTTGGGAGTCTTACTCCTGTACCTGCCCCCTTGCAGGGTAAGGGACTCCCTGCCTGAGCTCCTCGAGGCCATCTCAGCGTTGGCATTGGAGTTCCCTAGATTGATGGTTCTGGGGGACTTCAATTTGCCTTCGCTGGGGACTGGCTCCGGGGTGGCTCAGGAGTTCATGGCTTCCATGGCAGATATGGACCTGATTCAGGTAATTCAGGGCCCGACCAGGGGCAGTGGCCACACACCAGATTTAATCTTTTTGTCGGAGCGGTGGCAGAGTGATCTGAGACTACGGAAATTAGACATAACACCTGTGCCATGGTCAGATCACTATTTGGTGGCTCTAGACCTCCTGGGTGCGACGCTTCATCGTAGGGAGGCAGGGCCTATTAGAATGGCCCGCCCCCGGCAACTGATGGATCCTGATGGATTCCAGAGGGAACTGGGGGATTTCCCTCTGGATCGGCAACACGATTCGCCCGAGGCGCTGGTTGACCTGTGGAACAGGATGACAACAGCGGCCTTGGATGAAATCGCACCACTACGGCCTCTCAGAGCTCATGGAGCTAGGTCATCTCCGTGGTTCACAGATGAACTGCGGGAGCTCAAACGGGCAAAGAGACGCCTAGAGCGCCGCTGGGTGAAGACCCAGAGAGACTCCGATTGGACACTAGCTAGAGCCGCTATTAGGGCCTATCTAGTGGCGATGGAGGTGGTGAGGCGGCAATACTTCACCACCCTTATTGCCTCTGCTGATAATCGCCCAGCCACCCTGTTCCGGGTTACCAGGTCTCTCCTTGGTAGGGGGACCCCGGTGCCTGGTTGGCAGGGGTCGGCTGAGGACTTTGCTGACCATCTAGTGGAGAAAATCGATCGGATTCGCTCGGGGTTTAATCCTGGCGTGGATGGGGAGAGTCCGGAGGGAGCCGGAGCACAGTCTTGCTATGCCATCTGGGACCGGTTTGATCCAGTTGCCCCTGATGAAGTGGACAGGCTCCTTGCAGCTGTGCGCGCCACTACCTGCCCATTGGACCCCTGTCCCACCTGGTTGGTGAAAGCCTCCAAGGCGGTGACAGGTGACTGGGTTGGGGCTGTGATCAATGCATCATTGCGGGAGGGGGTGTTTCCTGCACCTTTAAAACATGCTTTGGTGCGCCCCCTCCTGAAGAAACCTTCCCTCGACCCAGCTGTCCTAACCAACTATAGGCCTGTCTCTAACCTCCCCTTTTTAGGGAAGGTGTTGGAGAAGGCAGTGGCGTGTCGGCTGCAGGGGGTGCTGGATGAAGCGGATTATCTGGACCCCTTTCAGTCAGGATTCAGGCCGGGATATGGTACCGAGACGGCATTGGTCGCACTGATGGATGATCTCTGGCGGGAGCGGGACGGTGGTCACCCATCCGTCCTTGCTCTTCTTGACCTCTCAGCGGCTTTCGATACCGTTGACCACGGTATCCTTCTGGGACGGCTCCGAGGATTGGGAATCCAGGGTAATGTGTGGTCCTGGTTTTCCTCATTTCTGAGGGGTCGTACCCAGTCGGTGTGGTTGGAGAGTGAGAGGTCCAGTCCTAGGCCCCTCAAATGGGGGGTGCCTCAGGGCTCGGTGCTCTCTCCTCTCCTATTTAACATCTACATGAAGCCGCTGGGTGAGATCATTCGTTCCCATGGGGTGCGGTACCATCAGTACGCGGATGACACTCAGTTGTACATCTCGGCCCATGGGGACCCCAGTGATGCCGTCAAAGTCCTTTCCAGATGCCTGGAAGCTGTGGGGGTCTGGATGGGGGCTAACGGGCTACAACTGAATCCCAGCAAGACTGAGTGGCTATGGATAGGGGGTTCTGCATTAACCCGGGAGCTACCATCGTTGGTTCTGGATGGGGCTATTTTGCCCCAGACAGACCCAGTGCGCAACTTGGGGGTCCTCCTGGATTCACGGCTACTGCTAGAGGAACAGGTGGCGGCTGTGACCAGGAGGGCTTTCGCCCAACTTCGGGTGATCCGCCAGTTGCGCCCACTCCTGGACCGGGACTCCTTGCTCATGGTCACTCACGCTCTGGTTACCTCCAGACTAGATTATTGCAATGCGCTCTACATGGGGCTGCCCTTGACGACCATTCGGAGGCTACAGCTGGTCCAAAATGCGGCAGCCCGGGTGGTGATGGGGTGTGGGCGTTATGCCCGTGCTTTGCCACTGCTCCGGGAGCTGCACTGGTTGCCAGTTTGTCTCCGGGTGCAATTCAAGGTGCTGGTTTTGACCTTTAAAGCCCTATATGGTAGTGGGCCGGGTTACCTAAGAGACCGCATCACCCTGAGGACGTCTGTCCGTCCAACCAGAGCGGACCGGAGGGGCTCTCTAATTGTTCCATCAGCCAGAGGGGCTCGCCTCTCTGGCACAAGGAGGAGAGCCTTCTCCGTGTCTGCACCGGCCCTCTGGAACCTCCTGCCAACAGAGCTACGTCTCCGGACGGAATTGCTGCCTTTCAGAAAAGATCTTAAAACCTGGCTGGCGGGTCAAGTGTGGGGTGCAGGTGGAAGGGTAACCTCCATTGGGTGGTTGGTGTAGAAGAACTCTTCCCCATGGTGCCTTTGGATCCTGCAGCCCTTGTTTTTAGGGGGTGGGTAGTTTTAACTGTTTTAACTGTTTTAACTTGTGTTTTTAATTTTTATTGTGAACCGCCCTGAGTTGGCTTTGGCCGAGTGAGCGGTATATAAATGTGATAATTAAATTAAATTAAATTAAAATTAAACACTGAGACATTCTATCTAAGAAGTGAATGTCATTGCTATTTGGGGCCATGCAAACACATCCTTCAAAGTCTTCTAGGATGCTTGTTGCTTGCATATATTCCTTCCGTACCAGTTATTTGTAAGCAGATGTAGCTGGGTATGATCTAATACTTGGCCAGAAGTTTATTAATGACGCCTGACAATGTAGCTGCAATGGCATAAGTCTTACCTGTGAACTGCTGCAAGTTAAAAACTCAGTATTTATTCTTGAGCACCAATCAGTGGATAACACCAAAGGCTGATATTAACTTCTCAACTTGAAGAAATTTGCAGATGAAATTTACACTAATGAAGTTATGTTGGTATAAATGTTCAGTTTGATTCCAGCAATTTTGGAAAATAAGGTATAAATTTTAAGTAGACATTATGTAGGGTTCCATCATATTTAGACATGGGAAACATTCAGTGAGTTATATTTCCCCACAAAAATACTTATTTCATACTCCAAGAAAAACATTTCAGATATCCTGATATGGACCTGCAACAAAATAGGATTATGAAAAATACAACCATAATTCTTAGTCATTCCGCTTTTGCCCTCAAACAGGATATAAAGTGTACACTGGGATCTTTAACACAAGAGCAATTATACAAATATGATGATTTGAGTTACTCTTTTGAGGATGAATGTTTCTACCAAAATGCGTTCAAAAAGACTCTTTTAAAACTGCTTAATTTGTTTGTTTGTTTGTTTTGCTTCTTTTTCACAGTGCACAAAGGCAGCATACATTCCCCCTAAGTTCTTAAACCTTTTTGCTGTCTTTGTGAACTCTGGAACTTTGCTAAGTAAAATAATGCATACCTTTGCCTCACTATTGGTGTTGTGCCTTGTATAAACAATCACAAATCACTCAAAGGCACCACTGGCTATATTATCCTGAGGGTCAAAATCCCTTTTGCTTATTGAAGTAAAGTATATGGTGTATGCTGCATTTAGATCAGGAAGTGGAATGTGCAGCATCTCAGAAATCCCAAAGATTGATTAAAGAATGACAGCCATTTTTTAAAAAATGCCATTCTGCCTTTGACTAGCAGAAGTTGGCTAAAGTTTGAAGGGAAAAAAAAACTTATTTGCCTTTAGGCTGCTCATGTGCTTTATCTCTAAGTTCCATGAATTGTGATAATATCTTGTATGTGGTTTTTCATTTCTCCCCAAATAATGTTATTTTTCCAGAAGATGAAATCCATGGTACAGTGGATTTAACTTTCCTTTTAAAAACTTGAATTATGTTTTATTACACGAGGAAGTCCACCTAATTGCAACCTCTTGAGGAAATATTTGGCTTCAAACAGAAGGAAATTTGACACAAGAAAGATAATTAGTCCCTAAATTACAATTGAAATGTGAAAAATAATTGCCACCATATTTCACAGGTGGTAAAACATGTTTCAGCTCCACTCAGCATCCAGGTGGAGGTTTTCTGGGAGCCCAACATTTGGGGAAATGATATCTCCACCACTCCCTTATGTTGACAAATGAGCCCTGATTACCCACCCATCCAAGGGGCTATGTCAAACATTGACAAAATTAGACACAAAGACAAACTGTACATTTAATGTAACAGAGTCTTCTTGTTTTGGGACCTTGCTACTTGTAGGAGCACCACCATCCTAGTTTGATTACCCATCATACTAAATTCACTGAGTCTCTGTGGTTGAGGGTACAAATCTTTGTCAAAAAATCGATCCTTCTTGGCAGTAGCACCTGCACTGTGGAATAAGCTTCCTCATGAAGTCCATGAGGCTCTTTACCTCCCTTCCTTTAGGAGGCAAATGGAAACTTTGCTTCTATGAGAAACCTTTAGGAAGACTCTTCCAAAGACATTTTCTTAATTTATTGTATTACCACCTGCCTGTAGTTCATAGCTGTCAAGTATCCCTTATTGGCCAGGAAAACCCCTTATTTTACCCTCTTTCCTGCTGTCATCCCTTATTAATTAGACTGCAATGCCCTATTGCCACCATTGGAGGGCAGCACAGGATAAGCATAGCTGTCAAGAATCCCGTATTTACCAGGAATTTTCCCTTATTTCCAAATCCAAAACTTGACAGGTATGCTGTAGTTCTTTATTTAGTCTGTTTGCATTGTTTATATGCTTTTAACTGTATAAATGCCCAGAGTAGTTTAGGTATATGGGTGGGGTGGAAACTGAATGAATGAATATAGCTTGGTCCTTAGATACCATCAGTTTGATGGCTTAGCTGTCATGCAGACAGCACTCATTTGCTTTCAGTGAAATTTCACTCATAGCGAGCTAAATAACCTTTCTCAAGAAAAATGTCTGATTAATTTCAAGGGAAGCAAGAAATCTAGTGAAATTTTTCAGTAATGTTCCATGCTGAAGATGTAGATGCCTGAAACAGTAAATGGGCATTGGGAAAGAGTAGTAATACCACTCTCATAATATGGGTTCACTATTGAATGTTTTAAGGACATTGCTAATTTGTTATTCCACAGTAATCTGGAAGCCTTCAGAAAATGTTCTCCTTAATGGATGCCACCATGAGACAGTGGATTTTGCTTTGGCAAGTCTCAGAAGTATTTCTGATAGTTTTATACAGACAGCATTTTTGAAAATTTTATACAGCATTTAAAATGAATCATTTTCATACTTTGTTGTTGTCTTGACTCCTAGTCCATTACTCTATCCACTAAACCACATTGGATAGATATTTTTATTTTTGTGATCAGTCAACCTAATCTGTTGTATTGTCTGTGCGCATAGATTCACAAAGAAAGAAAATATACTATATTCTGTTTGCACAAAAACAAGAACCCTATGCAAATTATATTTTGGTCAAATTGTGAGCACTACAAATAAAGATCCATCATTTGCCATCTCAGTTTTTGCCCCAAAGTCAAGATCTGTCAAAAGGGTCAGAGAATCTACAAGAAGCTGCTTCACCATTCCATAACAACTACTTTCGACTGCAATTTTTATGTCTCTGTTGTCTATCCCAGTTGTTGTTGTTGTTCAGTCGCACCAGTCAATTCTGATCCTTTGTGACCCTATGGACCATTGTCCTCCAGGCACCTCTGTCTTCCACCATCCTCCTCAACCCACCCAGGACCCATTGTGTCCACGATACCATCTAGCCATCTCATCTTTGGCTGCCCCCTTCTTCTATTGCCCTCCACCTTTACCAGCATCAAAGCTTTCTCAAGTGAATCCTCTCTTCTCATTTGATGTCCAAAGTACTTTAGCCTCATCCTTACTATTTGACCTTCCAAAGAGCAGTCAAGGTTGATTTCTTCTAAAATTGTCCTATTTGTTCTCTTCGCTGTCCAGGGGACTCTCAAAACTCTCCTCCAACACCACATTTCAAAGACGTCTATTCTTCTGTGTTCAGCCTTCCTAATTGTCCAGCTCTAACAACCATACATTACCACTGGGAATACCATTGCCTTGACTATACGAATTTTTGTTTGCATTGTGATGTCTCTACTTTTCACTATGTTCCCAAGGTTTCTCATAGATTGTCTCCCAAGAATCAATCACCTTTTTATTTTGTGGCTGCAGTCACCATCAGCAATGATCTTAGCTCCTAAGAAATTAAAATCTGTCACTGCTTCTACTTCTTCCCCATCTATTTTCCAGAGACTGATAGAGCCTGTTTCCATTATCTTGGTTTTCTTGATATTGAGTCTCAAACCAGCCCTTGCACTCTCCTCTTTCAACTTAATCAGGAGATTCTTAAGGCCTTCCTTACTTTCTGCCATTAGGGTGGTATCGTCTGCATATCTCAAATTGTTGATGTTTCTCCCAGCAATTTTGATCCCATATTGTGATTCCTCCATCCCTGCAGTGCACGTTATATGTTCTGTGTATAAGTTGAATAAGCAGGGTGATAAAATGCAGCCTTGTCTTACTCCTTTTCCTATTCCAAACCACTCCGTCATTCCGTATTCTGTCCTAACTGTTGCTTCTTGACTCATGTACAGATTTCTCATGAGGCATATAAGGTCTATCCCAGTACAATTTATTAATTCAAGACTCCATCCATATCATCAACATTTCTTGCATTTTTTGTAAAGTAGTTAAACAAAAAGGCAGCTTCTTACCTTCAGAAGTTGGCCTTCCATTCCAATAATTTTGTAACCTTTCCTCAATTATAGTTGGAGGTTGTTTCAAAACTACTCTTGCCTTTCATTCACGAATAGATGACATTATTCCAATTTGTCATCATTTCCTTTTCATCATTTCTTAGGCAAGCCCAGATATTTTCAAGCTTGATTCTTGGTACAGTCGAACAGCATCAAGAAGGCCATAAATTGCTCACCCCAGTTTATGTGGGGAAATTCTCAGTCCAAGATTTCCATTTATATAGAAAATACAATTCTTTAAAAAATAACATCTGGCTCATGAATGTGGGATATTGTGCTTATCTATCCATGATTCAATACACCGAGAAATTTCCTGATATTGTCAGGCAATATTGTACCCATGATGACAGCTCCATTTGGTATGCCTTGTTCAATCCATGGATGGTTCCAAAGGAATACATCACAATACTATGAACTAAGAGGAAATGAATTGACATGAAATGGCATTAACTTTTGCAGGTGCACCCACCCAAAGAAAGACTCAGACACCGGTATTGGATTAAAGGCATCGGGCCACATTTATTGAATAATGCCCTAGTCCGAATTATCACTTTCAATTGGTGTATCATCCAATTGTAATTCTTTAAGGCAAGCAGGCCGCAGTAGCACTGGTAAGGTTACATCCTAAATGCCAATGAAAATTGGCTATATGTATCAATTTGTATCAATTTGTTTGTTGACACAAACAAATTGTTGACCGGAGTCAATATACTATCTACTGACCCCACCCTATGACGTGTATCCATTCAAATATCAAGGTGATGCAGGCTGAGAAGCTCCTGACATCACCCCTTTCATAGTTCGCCCTTGACTGGCCAAACCTGCTTCCCCTGTACCTATCTACGTGTTGGCCAGTCAATTGCAAACCTGCCGGATACCTATGTGTCATAAATCTTTACCTTACCCAGTGCTACCCGCCATACGGGGAGGCGTCCATGATGACTCCCCCCCCCCAGACTGTCAGCTCGGTCACCAGGCCTGCTTGCACCTACTCCAGAGAGAGGTACATACCTCTAGCCGACAGGTGGACCCCATATCCTGCCTATAGGTCAAAATTTTCGCAAGCCTATCGCCAGATGTCTACTGGCTGTCCCCAAGCCAATCTGAGCGAGGAACCAGGCAACAGCCCTGTTCACTGACCGCCAGGGACGGTCCAGACCACGGAGATCCATGTCTCCCCTGAAATGGTGTCTCGGCACGATGTTAGACCATAGCAACAGCTTTACGGCCATAAATTATGTTAAAAGGGCCAGGTCACTGCACCTCGACATTTTAAGGAAAGGTCATTGATCCCTGTGAGATCATCACTGCCAAGGTGCAGAATAATAACGTCAGGCGGTACAGCATCCCTGATGGACATCAGGAATGGCAACAGTTCCCGCCCTCTCATGCCGCGCATACCATACCACCGCATACGTGCGGATGCATGCAGCCCAAGCTGGGGTCCACACTCTGTCGCCGCAGCATATACTACCGCCCAGTGTACATAGCTGCGGTCCTCCAGCCCCACTGCCACCGGTGTGCGGAGACACACAGGATCTGTCAAAAAAGGAGAAGGAGTTAAGGACATAACTAGGTACTCATACAGTGAGGGGACGTACATATAAGGAAAATACGCGCACACACCCATGCACCCACATATATCCGCCTCCGAGTACCCAAAAGCTGCCGCAGTCAATGCGACGCCTATCCTGAATGAATGGGTGCCATAACGGGCCCCACACTATGAAGCGCGGTAATGGTCACCATCCAGAACTTAAATTTGGTAAGGGGAGACCCATTCTGGTGGCAGAAAAACAGGCCAGGGCGCACAGCAGGCACTGCCAATTGCATGTAGGGCACCAACCAGAACGATGTCAGCATATGTACGTCATAGCAGTATATAGCACTGCCCACTCCATGCTGATCAGCCTTCAAGGGGTGAATCCCCAACTGAGCCCACTCTTGGTTGATATAGACATCTTCGAGTTCCAGTGCCCTACAAAACACGTCCCCTTTTGACCATGGGACCAGCTCGCTGAGTCGTCGAGCTCCAGAAAAAAGCTACAGCAGTAGCTGCATGAAAAGAGACTCCTCCTACCTACTGCAACATCATCTATGCCAACCTCGTGCAAGGTGGGTCAGAATATCTGTGAGGATAGGGCGACATGTGTCCAGGTGGCGGCCACGTACACGTGTCCACCCTTCGAATACATGGCATATGCAGAAGACCCTTGGATAGTCAGGAAAGCCCTGGGCCCTGCCCATAAATATCAAGGCTTAAAGCCTGGTGGCTATGGTGCATGAACCCAACCACAGATCATAAGGGCGGAGAAGACATGATAAAACCCAGTCAACCAATGTCGGCCACATTTTGGGCAATTGCCTTTTGCCCACAAAAGGCTCTAAAGTGAAGGAGTGGGTGCTGATGCGCCATGCGCATGCAATTTGCCAAGACATGCCACTCACCCGGTTCCCGTCTCCTTGCCAAATGACCATATCTCAGCCAGGAGTTTAAGGGGTAGGTCTGGATCCCAGTCACGGAACCAGGAGATCTGCAGGCGGGATAAAGCACCAGCAATATCGTTATAAATGCCTGGCACATGTTTAGCCCTAAGGAGTGCCTTAAAGCGCACGGACCCAAGAACAATAGGCGAGCTGAGGCCATGACTCCGGGGGATTTAGACGATTTGGGCCTTGACAATGTGCACCACCGCAGCATTGCCACACCAAAAGCGAGGCACAGAATTTGGCCACCTGTCCTCCCAGAGCATAAGGGATACCCAGAATTGAGAAAAATTATTAGAAACGTAAGATCGCGTAAGCGATCCGTGCCCTCCCATCCCTGGGGCCAATGACCATAGGCACACTGTCCTTAAATAAATCCCCCCACCCCAGGGAGCCGGAGGCATCCGACTGTACCCAGAACTGGTGGTGACCAGAAGCTCAGACCTCCCAAGGAAACAACAGGGAAGTCCTGCGGGAATGTGAGCCAAAGCAACAGGTCCGCTCGTAAACCCCTAATCAGCTGTACCCTGCAGTGTCGTTTAGCGAGACCCGCCATAGCGTGACCCAGACACTAGGCGAAAGCACTGCCTGGTATTACCACTCTGCAGGCGAAATTGATGCGGCCATGCATCACCTGTGACTCTCAGAGAGGCACCTTCCATTTGGCAACATTGCCACATTGCAGCCGGGGCCGCTCCCCTTGACCGACAGTTCGGTCACCTGGCCCTCTTGGACGTTATTCAAAAGAGAGGTGCCTTGACTTGTTGATAGGTGAACCCCATCTCCAGAATACAGGCTAAATTCCTGTAACCCTATCCCCAGATGACAAATGGCTGTTCACGAGCCATTCCAGGCAACAGCCCTGTTCACTGTTCACTGACCGTCGGGCACGGTCCGATCGCCGGGTCAAAGTCTCACCTATGATATTGCACCAGCATGATGTATGACCATAGCAATAGTGTAGACGGCCATAAATGGCAAAAAAACGCTAGGTCACTGCACTCGGAAGTCTTTAAGTCCGGGCCAGCAATCCGTGCAAGATCACCGCCACCGAGGTGCAGAATTAAAACATGTGGCGGCCCAGCATCCCCAATGGACATCAGGAATGTCAACAGTTTCCACCACCTCTATGCCGTGCACACCATACCACTGCATACGCGCGGTTACACGTAGCCCGAGATGGGGTCCCCATTCTGACGAAGCAGCATACTGCACCGCTCCAGTGCACAGAGTCGTGGCCCACAAGCCACACTACTACCAGTGTGCGGAAACACACAGGGTCTGTAAAATAAGGAGGGAAAATAGAGGGCAAACAAGGCACTCATTCTGTGAAGGGACGAACAGACAGAGAGAATTGGGCGAATCCACACCGGCCTATGCAACATATGTCAGGCTCCGGGCACCCAAACACAGCCGCAGCTGATGCGGCGCCCAACCGGAAGGAATGGGTACCAATTCTAGTTCAGTCAGTGTAGACCCGGCTTGGTAGCAGATGACAGGCCAGGGCGTGCACCACGTGCTGCCCCAAACACCTGTGGGGGAGCAACCGGACATATGGCAGTGCCAGGCTAGTACCCTCTTCCGGCTGATCGGCCCTTGAGAAGCGAAGCCTCACCAGAGCCCACTCCTGATCGAGCAACCCATAATCTGGGGGCAGTTCCCTGCCCAACCTGTCCCCCGTTGAAGATGGTAGCAGCTAACTCAATCTGAGAGCTCCAGATCGAGGCACAAAGGTGGTTGCCCAAAAGTGGACTCTCCGCACGGGGCATAAGCATTGCCACGTAAGAGTCACATATAATAACTACAAGTGCTAGCAGGGCTCATCGCTGGCATCTCAGGGTGAAGGGCCGCCCTAAGCCTAATGTCTTGACCTAGGCTAACCACGACGGGCCAGGGAAAACAACCACAGCCCGGCAATCATTGTCCAAGCACTGGACCATTGGAGGCCAAATCAGGACGGGCCCACATATATCCTGCCATGGATGCCCAATAAGCAGGTAACCAATTGGCCCCATAGGGAGGCAGGCCGCGGTGACGAGGCAACTCCTTGATCCTGTCGTCCTGCCCCTAATGCCCTAACCAGTGTGTTCACATTGCAAGAGGGGGAAAATGCGAATATAATCCCCAAACCACAGAGTCTAGCTAATAGCCCAGGACAAATGGTCACCCAGGGGCATAGAGCAACTGGCCATCGGCAGAACCACCGTTGGCACGGATTGGAGTGGATAAACACATAACCGGCCCTACGGGCCCAGAGAAATTAAGGAAAAGCATAGGGGGGGGGTCACCCCAGTAGGAACCAGAGTGTAATTGGCCTGTTGCAACCATGGCCACTATAACCCCCCCCCCCCAGCGTGATGCACTAGTGTCACAGGTGTGCTGATTTGACCAGGATACTCACTCGGTGCAGCCCCATAAGCCGCCCCCACTGGGGGTTCCGGCCCGCAGTGAGCGTCGGAGTTTGCGATGTCCATCCAGCTCCGTTTTTGCGTGAGTACAGGCCGGATGGGGAGCCGCGAGGTGCCAGCCTACGCTGGCCTGATGGCCTCCGGCAGCTCAACCCTGTTGGCGGCCCACTGCGCAGCCATGGCCGGCATGTGGGCCGGAACTGCCGAGTTGGCGCGCCCACCATCCAAGATGATGGATCAATGACCATTGATGCCTCCATTGCCAAATTGCAGGCAAGGGAGCATCCGTACCATCGAACCCACCAGGACAAGGTGGGCCGGATGGGCCGGATGGCCCCACCGGGTAATTGATACGGGATAACCCATGGTAATCCCCGGGCATAATAGGGGCATGCCTAGTAATCCAGCCTGTGAGGAGCCGGAATGGCGGCGGGGTGGAAACCCGTACCGTGCCCAAGTGGGCCGCTATGCCCAAGCCGGGCAAATAAGCAGCGGGGGTAAGAACCCCAGCGGGGCAGGCCTGTGCCACCCCCCGCCCGAGCCCTCAGCCTGGGCTCATTGGACCTGTGGTGTTGCCATCCGAGCCCTCTGGCCTGATGGAACTCCGAAAAATAGAGGGGGTGGGCTGACCCCCCCCCCCCCAGAAGGAACAGTGAAGCATTCCGTTCTGCAGTACTCCGGAATCGAACTGCTGACTTTTTGCCTGCCAGTCAGCCTCTTAGCCACCTGAGCCACTCCAGTCCGGTGCTGTGAAAAAGGAAAACCTCCGATTGAAGGAGACTCAAAAGAGAGAGACCCATAAATGTCTCTCTCCACGGGAATCCTTGCTGAAACAAAGGGCAAATCAAGCCTCTTGCAAAGAGACGAGAAAAGAGGGGGGGGGAGAAGAAGAAGCCTCGAACAGAGGCTAGCAAGCAAAATCGAGCCTCTAGCAAAGAGGCAAGAAAAGTGAAACAGAAGCCTCGAACAGAGGCTAGCAGGGGAGGAAAGCAAAATCAAGCCTCTTGCAAAGAGGCGAGAAAAGAGCTGGGAGGAAGCGATGGGGCAAAAACTTCTCCGCTCCGTCGCTTCTAAAATGGCAGCCAGGCTGCCTCGTAGCCACCCCTTTTAAAGAGGGTGACCACGGCCCCTAACTAACCCAGATGTCAGAGTCCGGGTGGGTGGAGGGCCCGCAAAGAGCGCGGCGGCCATTTTGGCACCGCGCTTGCATTTGGTTCATTTTATAGCCCGTTTCTAAAAGTCACTCAAGTCAGCACCCATGGCAACTCACAACCACTCTGTAAGGTAGGTTACATGAGGAGATTTCTCATTTACAACTGGAAGGAAAAGGTTCCGCCTCATAAGAAAGATCGCCAATTCACCAATTTTGGACCAAAGTCAGCTCGTGGTTTTCACAGGACCCAAAAAAGAAATGCAATGTCTAAGGCCAACTGGATAATTTGTGGCAGGTGTGTGATAGCACTTCTGCTCGAAAGAGCATTCCTTTCTCCCTTGACCCATGCTGCATGCTTCAAATTACAAATGCAGACTCCAGTCGTATTCAACATGCCTTGCTCAATCCATTGATGATACTGACTGAGATAAGATGAAATGAAATGAAAGAAGCATGAAATGGATTTTCCTTTTTAATTCATTTCATTTTCCACTTAAAATTGCTAAAGTGGCACCCAAGGACCCCACAACAGCCCTGTGGGAAGATCTCCCATTTAGTCATCTAGGTCTCCTCCTAGAAGATAAATGCTAAGCCAAAGGCAGACTAGGTAATCAGAGTTGTCCTTTCTCCCCCACCCCATGTTGAATGCCTCACACTTTTAGTGTTCAAGAACCAAGGCAATAGAAACAGCCGAAGTCTGGCTTAACTCATCTTTATTGCATGATGGTCAGGGGGAACATGTGGTAATGGCGGACGAACAGCTCATTATATACAGAGGTTATACATTTGAATGTGGCTCCTCGGTAGCTCATTGGCTACTGTCTGCGTGATGTCACCCTTAGTCACGCCCTTCTTGTCCAGGTGAGGCAGTGGCGGGAATCTTCCCACGGCTGTAGGCATTTGGAGAATTTGTACCATGTGAGCTGGACGCTCGCTACTGCCCCCAGTGGTCACTAGCTCGCTTCCTAATACAGAAGGTTACAATGTTACTTTTAGAGATTGTTACATTCACTCATTCATGTGGTTGCATTTACTTAAAGGCACATTACAATCCATACACAACACACTACAGATCACACTCAAGTTTTCACCCCCAGGCACCCTTCTGCCCCTTCCCCAAACCACCCATGGGATACTGCTACAACCATTGGGTGACAAGGCAGTTTGTTTAAGAGTCTCCTGGACATTCTTCCTTCATGTCCCACTCAAACCTTGGACTGCCAAAATGAAGCCACTTTCTTGGCTTTGTCGTTGGCCAAAAATAGGTCCTCATTGGTGCATGTTCTGGCAGTAATCGGCAGACCAGTAAATAAGCCAGATTCTGTATCTTTACATGTTCACACAGCATGTTGACACCACCAGCATGTAGGGTGACCAGGCTGTCACCATTTTTCTGTAGAGTTCTTCCATCCCAATAACCAGGTGAAAAATTGGTTTGTTTGTTTTTTAATTACATGAAAATCAGACATTATTTTATTGTGATTTCTTACTTTGGATGTTTTATATGGATTTCCATTGCCAGATGTTATGTAATTTCATGGCTTGGGCTAGGAGGCTTTGTTCAAACTTCTCCTGCCCCTTGTGTGTATTCTTTGAATGCATTCACATTTGATTAAGTCCATCTAGAAATATGGAATCATTAATTCTAACCTTTTAAACACTGTCCATAAAGTATGTGATCATGAGGGGAAGTGTGATGAAAATAAAAGGAGACACCCCCCTGCCCCAAAGAAAAACATTTTTTAAAGTGAAAAGCCAGCCAGAAGAGACAGGAAGAAAAACCAGCCTTCTAGTGGGGTAAAGCAAGAGGTTCTCTGGAGGGGTATCTGCCTGTTCAAAAGAGAGATATAATGGAAACTTTGGAGACTGTTAAATAGTGTCAGGCCCTTTAAGACAGTTGTTGGATCAGCCATATAGCAGGAGTAGCAAATGCAACAGATCCTGCATCTCTGGGGTGCCCAACACTCATGCTCAGTTAGAATCATACCTGTCAAGAATCCCAGATAGGCCGGGATTTCCCATATTTCCATGCTGATTTTCTCCATTTCCTGCCCGTAGCTGCCGCTACCCCATAATTTGGCAGCGGGGTAAAGGAGTTACTGCGCATCCCTTCTGCGCAAGTCCATTCTACGCATGCATAAAAGCCTTCTACGCATGCATAGAAGCTACCTGTGCAGAACGTTTCTGCGCAGGTCACTTCTATGCATGCGTAGAAGGCTTTTACGCATGGGTAGAATGGACCTGTGCAGAAACGTTCTGCGTAGGTCCTGTAATCTCTGGAGCTGCGCTTGACAGGTATTGTTAGAATGAAAATCCAAATTTAAATATTCTGTGCATTCGCGCAGATATCCCCCCCCCCCCCAAAAAAAAAAAATTTCACTCGGAGAGACTTGCTGATGCCTCATTGGAGCATTCAGTACCTGCCAAAGAGTAAAGATTTGTGCACAGGCAGAGCCGTCTTTGTCTGTGCGTGCATTTTACATGCTACTTCATAGTAGCACGAATTTGTGTTGAGTGGCTGAGTCAATTGACATGTGAGCTGTGTTTTGTTTTATAGGTTTTTGCTTAGTTGATGGCATGTAGAGCAGTTGTGGCGTGTTATTTCTTGCAATTCTTATGTGGTGTTGTTTATTTGCCTGCTGCTGTTTACTGATACAACAGTTGAGAAGAAGACAGTGCAATATAATTTCTCTGGCATTAGGTAAAAGTTTGTTTTTACTAGTTTGTAAACTAGTGGTGTTTTGTTTTTTAGGTTTCCTAAATCTAAGCAAGGTTCTCTTGACATGATTTGCTACAGGCCTCGTACTGGCTTAATCCGGCAGTGCTTTAAGCGCAAAAGTCACCAAATCTTAGGTCTCCTTTGCTCTCCTCTTTTAATCACTGAGATCCATTACCAGAAAGTAAGGGCATGCAAATACTTGTGAACCATTGTTCTTTCTGGCAAGCTTCCACAGTCCATGCTCCACAGTTACAAAATGGCTGATTTATGTCAAACAGGAGTGGCTTAAGTTTTTAATATTTCTACAAATGCAGGATGGATTTCCTGCAAATAAAAAAAAAGGGGATAAGGTAATTAATATCCTTATAAGATAAAAACTTTAACTGTTAGAAATGCATTGCAGTAATTTCTTACCATACAGTATTTGCTGGATTGTGAAACACTTCAAAGTATAAGACGCACCCCATTATTACCAAAATAGCCCACTATAGGTCACTATATCATACCTGTCAACCTTCCTGGATTGGCTGGGATTTCCCGATTTTCGGCGCCGATTTGCGCCATTTCCCGCCCGCAGCTGCCAAAACTGTGGGGGGAAATGGGGGAAAGAGGTACTGCACATTCCTTCTGCACAAGTCGCGTTCTACATATGCGTAGAAGGCTTTTACGCTTGCATAGAACCCTTCTACGCTTGCATAGAAGGCTACGCAAGCGCAAAAGGGTTCTACGCAAGCGTAAAAGCCTTCTATGCATGCGTAGAACGTGACTTGTGCAGAAACATTGTGCGCAGATCCCGGATTGTCCGGAGCCATGGTTGACAGGTATGCACTATATACAGTTTAAGACGCACTCCATTTTACCAGTGTATTTTAAGGGGGGGGAGTGGGTCTTATACCCCAGCAAATACAGTATTTGCTAAAGAGAGAGAAAGTTACTTGTGTCTGAATGGGGCAAATCACCACAATGGTTTAAAAATCACAACTTTAAAACTATTTTACTAATAAAAGCAATATCAGACTGTCTACTGCCATGCCAAATTTGATGCTCATTTGAAGTCCTGTTTAAAATTGCATTTTTGTTAGGTTGCCCTCATTTTTTTTATAACTAGCATATTTTGCCTGGTGGTGCCGGGCTTTTTAAAATTGTGTTGGTTAGTAAAGGGTTTGTTTTTTTTTCTTGAACAAATGGTGCTGGGCTGTTTTAAATGGTGTTGAAAGGTTTTGTGAATTTGTGGTTTTGAGGCGCTGCGTCCGCCTGCGGCGGACTTGCGCTCCCAGTGTATTGTTTATTTTTATTTTTTGTGCGCCGGCTTCCTCAGTGCCGGGTTCTTTAAAATGGTTTTGGAAGGGTTTTGTTTTATTTTTATGCAAATGAGGTTAGTTTTTAATTGTGGTTTTTATTTTTTTATTTTTACACATGGGCTGTTAGAAACTGTGATTTTTTATTTTTTATTTTGGTTTTTTGGTTTTTCAAAAGAGGAAAGGATGATATAATTTTTATAATCATTGTATTTAACCAAATAAATGTGTTACTATGTGTAATTTTTTAAATAGTTGTGCCTTGGATAATAATTTTTAAAATATGTAAGAATATGGTTTTTTTTAAATCAATGTTTCCACACTGTGTTTAGATGTTTTGTTTTGTTTTTTTTCGGTGAAAACTTCTTTCTTTCTTTTTTTGAATTTTTTGTGATTAGTGTGAATATTTTTGAATGATTTGATAACTTATTTCATTAATTTGGGAAGTATTTATTATTTTGAATATTTTTGAATGTTTTTTCTCTTTTGGCCACTGGGTGGGGCTGGTGAGCTTTTCTTCTACTCTACAATTTTTCTCTACTGTCCTCTGGGTGTGGCTTCTTCTTCCGGTAAGTATTCTCTTTATTTTCTTAGTTTAGTTCGGGTCGTCATGGAGTGAAGACGTCTCCTTGTAAGCTCTCTGGTTTTATTTTTTGGGGTGATGTTTTTGTGTTTCCTTTTTGGATGTTTTTGTGTTTCTTTTTTGTATTTTTTATTTTTGGTGTTGAGTATTTTTGACTGTTTTTGGATGTTTTTGTGTTTACTTTTTAAGGGGGGGTCTTTCTTTTCTGTGGGCCATGCTCAATGCCTGACCCATGGAAAGGAAAGGGTGTGTGGGTGTCTTTCTTTTCCGTGGGCCATGCTTGATGCCTGGCCCGTGGAAAGGAAAGGGCAGTGGTGGTGGTGGTGGGGGGTTCGCACGCCGGCTGCCTCAGCGTTCTGCGCGCTCATGGCGCGCAGGACACTGGGGCTTGTAGTTTGGCATGCGCGATTTTGGTTAGTGCAGCATTTTTTTCCTGTGGCTTATTTTTGATTGGCCGCAGCGTGTTTCCGAACGTTCCTTTTGCTCGCGCCGCTCAGCCTGATTGGCTCTGGTGCGGCACGGCGCAAGGAACGCTGGGAATTGAAGTTCCCTTTTTTGTTTGCGTCCGGGGGGCTCCTGCCCCACTGGTGCAAATTTCAACCTGACAGTTACCTGCGAACCGGGTTCGGGCGAGTGAACGGAGGCCCATTATGGGCTAGTAGGGCCTGGCTAAACATCCTTTGTCACATTCCAACAGTTAACACACCATTTTATAGGTATAGATTGCTTTGTAGGGTTTTTGTCTGAACTGTCACATAATAAAGGGCAAATAAGATGAGTTCCAGAATAACCTGTTCTGTCATTTAGATTTCTATGATTGAGGTACTTCTTTGTATGTGGAAACATTTTATCACATAAATCTCCCTTAGAAATTTGGTTTGCTCAAAACACACCTCAATCTCAATCTCTCTCTCTTTTATGAAAATGGACGTGTGGCGCCAAAATGGCCCTGCCCCTGAGTGCGGGCACAGCGACAAGACAGGGGGCGTGGCTGGCCGCCCTTTATAAGGGGCGGCTCAGCCAATGGTCCCCCTCCTTTCAATTTCGCTGGCCCCGGGCACACTTGCTGCCACTTCACCAGCCTTCCTCTGTCGGCTCGCCTTGCCCGCGAACGGGCTTGATGAGCCGCATGGGTTTTTTTCGGCAGCTTCCAGCCGCATGCGACCAAACCAAGCCAACTGGCTCAAGGAACCTCCGCCGCCGCTGCACCGGTTTGTGGCGCGGTCGGCCTTTGGCACCCGGCCTTGCCCAGGAGCAGGCTTTGCTCCCACCATCGGCGGAGCTGCCCTTGCCCAGGAATGGGCTCATGGTCCCCTGCCCGCTCTCCCTTTGGGCACCATGGCGCCTAGGAAGAGGCCCCTACAAGGGGCCTGTACTGGCGCACGGTGTGCACGTGCTCTGGTGCGGCCCGCGCCTTCCTCCTCTCCAGGCCATCGGCCCACATCACCCCCTAATCGCAGGCAATGCCAGGCCGCGGGCCGGGCCGCCCAGGGTGGCTGCCTGCCTTTGCCCCAGGGGGCCCCCGCAGCCTTGGGAGCACCCCCTCCATTGGCCCCACCTGGCCCTGTTGCGGAGGCGGCGCCCTCTCCTTCCGCCCCCATGGCGACTCCTCCGGCATCAGTAGAGGGCCGGTTTGTGGCACTCGAGAGGGCTTTGGGTATCCCTCCGGCGGCTGGGGCCCCGGGACCTGAGGCCACCCTGGGTGGCGACCAGGGACCCCAGGACCTGGCAGCGGTGGAGCAGCACCTGGCCAGACTTGAGGCCACACTATTGGCCAGGCCGGCGACGGGTGCCATCTCAGTTGGCCCCCCAGCTGATCTGCGGGCACCCGGGCCTCCTGTGGTGGCTGGCGCTACTCTGGGGACAGGAGCCGCGAGCTCAACTGTGGTCATGAGCTCCGATGTCCACTCCTGGTCACAACCCGGGGGGGGCGGCTGGGGGGGTACAGCTGGTGAGTATGCTGGACAAGTAAGAACATCAAACACACTCCCTCTTGTTTTACCGGCAGCCCCTCACCCGTTGCCCCTGCAGAACCAGGTTGCGTGGCCCTGGCCGTTGTTGCAACCTGCGGTACCTCCTGTGCAGGCGGCCCCACCTATTATGGCAGGCCAGGGTGCGCAGGGTGTTTGGTGTGCACCTTATCCCCTGCCCCCGCTGGAGGCACGTGGCCGGGCCCTTGCTACCTTACCCGACATGGCCTTACGGCCCCCCTACTAATCCCGGGTATCACTCTGTCCACTCCTCGGCTTTGCCGTCTGCGGGGTTGATCCTTCCCTTGGGTGACCATCTCCTCCCGGTGACCAGGGATAAAATCTGGCACAGGGAGTATGTGGATCTTTTCAGCCTCCTCAACAAGGAGCCTACCTGTGATGAGAAGGACAAGGAGGATGAGAAGGACAAGGAGCCGGCCCGCCGTAGGAAGCCCCCGCGTACCTGGGCCAATTGGCTCCCAGCGTACTTGATTTACGCGGTCGTCTCCCTGAGGGTGCGGCCTGACTTAGCGATTCCCCTTTTCCAGTACCTCAACATCATCTATCAAGCGTACGTTGTCTTCCCCGGCACCACGTGGCTAGCGTACGATGAGGAATTTCGTATGCGTGCTGCCTTACACCCGGAGATGCGTTGGGATGAACCCAACCAGCTCCTGCCGTGAGTGATCGCTTCCATTTGGGTCACACCGTACAACGGCCTGGCCTTGCACTGTTTCCCTACCAGACGGTGGGGCAGGGGGTTCCAGCCCACCTGGTGTGCTGGCGGTACTCCTCTGTGGCAGGGTGTTCCAGGCGCAACTGTAGGTACCTGCATGAGTGTTCCAACTGCTCCGGCCTTCACCTGGCCTCCGCCTGCCCATGACCCGGGAGAACCCAGGCCAGGGGCAGGAGCTCTCAGGGCGCCCCCAGGCCCGGTAGTGAACCAGGTCTGCCTCTAAAAGGCCCCCTCCCCAATTAAGTTAGCGATTCTGGAACAATGGTTACGGGTTTACCCTAGGCGTTCTGATGCGGAGTATATCCACGTGGGTTTTTTCGAGGGTTTTTGGATCCCTTTTGTTGGCCAACGTTCACCCCAGGATGCCCCTAACTTGTTATCTCTCCATGGCAGGGAAGAGGTGGCTAGGGAGCAGATTCTCAAGGAAGTCAAAGGGGGTAGAGTAGCTGGACCTTTTGACGAGCCCCCTTTTCCTAATTTGAAGGTCCCCCCCTTGGTCTATTCCCAAAGAAAGTGCCAGGCGAATTTAGGTTGATTCACCATTTGTCGTTTCCTGCCGGCACGTCTGTCAATGATGCGATACCGGATGAACTCTGTTCAGTCCGCTATACTTTGTTTGACCAGGCACTTGCTATGGTTCGGGTATGCGGGCCGGGGGCGCTCTTGGCCAAATGTGATATCAATTCGGCCTTCCGCCTCCTTCCCGTTCACCCGGCCAACTTTGAGTTGCTGGGTTTCCGCTTTCAAGGCAGATATTTTGTCGACAAGGCCATGCCATTTGGGTGCTCTGTTTCTTGCTTGGCCTTCAAGCGTTTCAGTTCATTCCTTCATTGGGCCTTTGTCCGGCAGTTGGGGGCAGCTTCGGTCACCCACTACCTGGACAATTTTCTTTTCGGTGCCCCAGCGGGCTCCGACGAATGTGTAAGCCTCCTTTACACTTTCCAGGTTCTTATGGCTGAATTGGGTGTCCCTTTGGCTCCTGAGAAGACCGAGGGCCCGGTCACCACTTTGGTTTTTCTGGGGATCAAGATTGATACCGTAGCGCAGACCTCCTGATAAAATAACCTGGATTTCGGGTGCCATTCTGGCCCTATTGGCCCAACGTAAGGTGTCCCTCAGGGAACTGCAGGTGCTCCATGGTTACCTTAATTTTGCTTGCAGGGTGGTGGCTCCTGGCAGGGCCTTCGCCAGGCGCCTGTGTGATGTCATGGTGGGGTTAACCAGGAAGCACCATCATGTCCGCCTGACCAAGGGCATCAAGGATGATCTCAGGGTCTGGCTGGGGTTTCTTTCCGACTTTAATGGGACCTCTTTTTGGCGTGACGAGCGCACGGTGACCCCCGTGTTCCGGGTGCAGTCGGATGCATCCGGGGCCTTTGGCTATGAGATGTACTTCAATGGCCACTGGGCATATGGCAAATGGCTGGAGTCATGGCATGATTCCGGCATGCTTCGGGACCTCACTTTTCTTGAATTTTCCCCCATTTCAGGCACCCTTCTCCTCTGGGGTGAGGCATGGTCCAACTCAGTTGTGCATTTTTGGTGTGACAATGCCGCTGTGGTCCATATTGTCAATGCACAGACTTTCCGGTCCCCGAGGGTTATGGGCATGGTGCGCCATTTTGTTTTGTGCGCTCTTCGCCGCAATATTTTGTTTCGAGCCAGACACGTCCCGGGTATCAATAATGATATTGCTGACGCTTTGTCTCTCTTACAGATCTACCACTTCTGGGCACTGGCACCGGAGGCCAACGAGCTGCCTATACCACTCCCTGCAGTGATGTGGAGTTTTGGCGCATAGAGGTGAACCATGCCATAGGACTTTCTTTAGCTCCTGGCACCTGCTGGGCCTATGCGCATGCCCTCCTTGCGTTTGAAGAGTTCCGCCAAGCGGCCAGCCTCCCTATGGATTGGCCTGCCCCTGTTGACCACTTACTCCAATTTATGGTGGTTTTGCATGGTCGGGGTTCGGCTCCACAGATGATTGCTGGCCGCCTGGCCGCCTTGGCTTTCCATGTGAAGGTCAACAGCTTCCCCGATACTACGACTGGCTGTAGGGTGCATAGGGTGCTCAAGGGTTGGGCACAGGAACGCAGCCCTCTCCAGGACACACGCAGACCCATTTCTCCTTCGATACTCTGGCAGATGTCGGAGGTTTGGCCCCGGGTTTGCAGGGATCCTTACCAAGTGCTCCTTTTCTGCTCTGCTGCCCCGCTCTCCTTTTTCACAGCCCTCCAGGTCAGCGAGCTGGTGATGGGGTCGGCGGGGGATTCTTCTCGTAGAGCACTTGAGTTGGATGATATTAGGGTTGGCGCTGACAGGGTTCATTTCACTATTCACTTCTCCAAGACTGACCAGGTGGGCAGGGGCAGCGTGGTTACTCTGCACCGGTGTGGGGATTTGGCTATTTGGCCAGTGGCGGCACTTACCACCTTTTTGGCCGTTCGCGGCCCGGCTCAGCGTCCCCTATTCCGACACTGCAATGGTTCCCTGCTCACCAGGTTCCAGTTTTGGAAGGTCACAGGCTGGGCGCTAGCCAGGTTGGGGCTGGCCAGTGTACACTTTGGGACCCACTCCTTTCGCATCGGGGCGGCTTCTACTGCTGCAGTACAGGGTGACCCGGCGGCTGACATCCGCTCCTTGGGGTGCTGGGGTTTGGATCATTTTAAGGTTTATGTGCGCCTTCTCCAGCAGTAGTTCCTCGCTCGTTCCCCCCTTTTCTTTTCTTTTGTTTCAGGCATTGAGCATCTCAGTGCACCAATGAGGGTTTGGATCATTGGGCACAGTTATGTGTACTGGGCCGCCCGTCACGTGGCTTCCACCTCGTGGGGTCCTCACCTCGATGTTGGTGCCGTTGCCTCACTCCGTTGGTTCGGCTACAGGGGAATGCGTTGCAGTCATCTGTTGCTGCTGGTCAGGTCTCTGATGGGTCAATGCCCCCCGGAGGTCCTGGTTTTACACCTGGGCGGCAACAATTTGGCTCAAGTACCTTGTCTCCGCCTGATTTGCGACATTCGCAGGGACTTGGTGTTGCTGGCTCAGTCTTGGCCGGGTGTCCGTATTATGTGGTCCCAAATGGTCCCGCGGATTTCCTATAGGGGCAGGGTGAATACCTCTGCCGTGGACCGAGCCTGTAGGTCAGTGAACCGGGCTGTGGCACACTTCCTTTATGCGCATGCAATGGGATCCATGGTTCCCCACCCCCTGATACGCAGGCAGGATGAGCACCTATACAGGAGTGATGGGGTGCACCTGTTGAGCCAAGGCCTTGATCTCTTCCTGGCAGCACTGCAAACGGGCCTGTTGACCGCATGTGCGGTCGGGCCGGGGTGTTGAGTCGCTTACTCCGCCCTGGAGTGTGGCCGTGTGCTGGTTTTGGTTAGGGCGTCGAGTCGCTTACTCCACCCTGGGGGGGTTGTGTGTTGTTTGGTGGTGGAGCGGGAGTTGCTTACTCCTCCCCATGTGGCGGATAGCACTGGTAAGGGGCAACTGCATTACTAATTAATAAGGCAAGGCAATTGGCTGGCCATAGGGAGGACAAGGTTAACCAGATTTGTATGGCCAGTCAACTTGCTGGGGATAAGTTGCAGCTGAAAGGGGTCAACGACATGCTGATGAGGAAGCATGTTGTTGACGGATGCTTACACCCAGTTGCCACTGCAACAGGTGCTTTTAGTTAGTGTTTTAGTTATAATTTTAATTTGCCCCTTGCCAGTGCTATTTTGGCCCATTTGAGCCTTAACCATTGTTAAGGTAGGCCTATTTGATTATCAATAAAAGTGGTCCGATTTTTCATCCATAAATTATGTGTCCGCGTCATTATTGGGGTGTGGGTACAGCAATGGGTTATCAGTTTCTGCCTACATCCCTTATGTGGTCTTCATTATCATTAGAAGTATAGAATTTCACACTAAGAATGACATCCATTTGGAGACAATCCTAGTTCAAGTAACATAAGTGGAAATCACTCCATGTTCTACTAAATCACTACTAAAATATGAGAACAAGTCTTGCATAGCAATAGACTATTGAACCAGGATTCAGGACTCCTGGTTTTTAATTTCCATTCATGGAAACTTATTGGGAGGTGACAATGCTTAACTACTTGTTGAATATCTCACATGACTTAAAATCCCTATTATGGTCATGATAACACAGAAGTGTCTCAGGAGCACATAACAAACAAACACTACGTGTGTACAGACATTTAATATACATGGCTATTATTTTGGAAGATTTGCACAGAATTTTGGGCTACAGATGCCATCAAATCAAATGTCTGGACAAATGCTTTGTGCTCCTCTCTGGGCAAACCAGCAGTACAATTTGGTGAGGATAAACTGAAATTTCTCTATTTAGGAGGTTTAAAAGTCTTATGTACACCAGAAACTGATACATGAAATTACAAAACACTCTTTTTGGCTGTCAATAATAGAGGTTTCCTGCTCTAACCATTGGATATCCCTGCCCTTCCACAAGCACGCACACACACACACACACACACACACACACACACACACACGCACACACACACACAGATGCAGGAACCCTGGAACAGTTTGCACAAAGCACCACATGTCTCAGTTTCCACAGGCACCACATAAGCCCTGTTGTGCTTCCCCATTAGCAAAGGAAGCAGTGTATTCAGTGAACTAGGTGAGTTCACCTAAGGTAATTCTGGAAGAAATACTATGTATAAATATATCTTGAGTTCTAGGCCACTTAGAAGCATTGGGTTCCCTTCTATGTCATCATCGACTGCAGCTCATATCTGAGAATGCATTTTTCCCCTGAAGCAGGAAAAATGGCACTGGCTTGAATTTGTTTAAGGTGGATCCCATCTTGCCATGAAGGGACCCACACACTATGATCTCGGAGCCATCACTCACAACACAAATGAAGCGCAATATGCAGGATTTAACACCGGGATTTCAATGGACCGCCGCAGCCTTGAGGATATGAACAAGGTGCACCTTCATAGCCAGTCCATCTGGCATGGCCTCTACCACCTCCATGACCGTTGGGAATCAGTTCCTCCTCCACTCATTTTGCCATTGGGTCCAATATGATGATTTCCACTGGCATTTCCTCCACTGTGGAGGACCATCACCCCACCTAAAGGGGCTCACCCACCCATAGCCATTGGCCACTTTAGGGAGTCAGGTTAGTTAACTGCCACCTGACACTCGGTGTTGAGTCACTGGCTGTACAGTCTACTCCATTACTGTAGCAGGTTCCTTCTACGAGTTGCTAATAAAAAGGAACTTTATTTTCAGCATAGGTTGCAGGGTCCACTCTGAGTATACAATATTCATGCTTTATGAGCTAAAATGCTTTAGGTTGTCTTTCCAGCCTGAGAAGGGTGCAGACAAGCTGCAGATTTACCTGTGAGATGCTGAATACACTATTTTTCTGAGGAAAACAATGCCAAGCATCACTGGGCCACCTGGCCAGGAAACAAGCCTCTTTGGATAATCAAGCTCCATGATGATCCTGTCTTCTCTGTGTTGACTTTCTTTTGAATGTTGTCTGCATTCTATCAACATCATGAAGTCTGGAGAACCCCCAGGCATTATCTGCCACATCCTGAAGCTTGCAACGTTAATGACATTTGTGGGCAGGGAATTTGCATTTCTTTGACTGACCTCACCCATGCACCTCTGGACTCAAGCCTCAGCATTGTGTGATGGTTTACAAATATTTAACATCCTTTGAATAATGATATGTAGACATTGGGTTTAATAAGTGTAACAGTTCAAGCATTTGACTAACATGTGTTCCCAGGGAAGTTGCACCCACCCACAGTGGGTGCACCAAACTTTGGATTTCAGTTATTTCCAGGTAAGGGTGCAAAGGGACACCCCCAGAATTTCAGGTATCAAAACTCGCTATGAAATTCAGCTTTTCCAGTGTGAGCCAATGTCAGGAGCTTAATAAGGTGAGACCTGTCTTGGCAAGTGTTCATGCCCTCCCTATTTCTTACATTTGGAGACCCATTAATATTGGCTTATGTAAAGTTATGATAGGTGAAAATGTACTGAAGGCAGGATCCTTCTGGCTTCTTTCAGTACCTTCCCTACATGTATAAAATCCATTTCTTCCAGAATCATAAGCAAATGCTTGCCAAAACTAACACACTGTCTCTTGAGTATACGAATCCAATTAAAATACTCAACCAATGGGAGGAAAAGATAAAATAAGCCCCTGAGAGAATATAGCATATGTTCATGAAGTTTCATCAAATAAGGCTTTAAAACTTTCCCAAATATCAGTGCTTTGCTCAACTCTTATTGTGCCAGGTATATCTTTTGCAGTGCTACAGTTTTCAAAATTGTATCCAATATTGCTTCTAATTATTTCTGAGATAGGTAAGTAGCAGCTATGAAAATGGGATCAACAGATTCATAAGAAAATTGTGCCTTCTGTTGTTTACATTGGATGGAAACCAGTTGGCTCCTGATCCCTCCTACCATTTAAAGGGAGACCACCATCAGTGTGACTATTCTATTTTCCTTCCTGCTGCCACCCTCCTTCCTTCACAGAGCAGATAACGTTGAGTGTAGCTCTCTAAGATTTCTCACAAGATGGAATAAGCCAAAGGCCTCTGAAAGTTAACAACCCTGCCTAGAACCAATCATGCAGCAAACCTTCCTAACTTTGTGCCTTCCAAACAGTTTTGCTATCAACTCCCATTAGCCTGAGTCAAAATTGCATGGTCAAGAGGTCAGAAGCTCATAGATTTCATTCAATGCACTAAAAATCTGAAGGCCATTGGTTTGAGGAAAGCTGCAGAGATGTCTCCTGTGCATATGTGGAACTGCACATGAAAGAATGATTAGGCAGAAATTACACTACATGATTTGAATGAGTGTAACCCCACTTTTGAAAAAAGCACACCCTGTTTTTATGTCTTGCCTTTTCTATCTCTTATTAATAAAGTTATCCTGTTTCTTTTAATAAAGCTATTTCGTTTATTTCATTTTGACACCCACATTTAGGATTAATTAGGCTTATGTGTACACAAGCACCACTCTGGCCATGCATCCATTCACACACGCTTGAAGGTATATACTTGTAGCCCCACTTTTGGAAAACACACATACCCCAATTTTATTTTATCTCTTATTATGCCTCTCTGCTGTGGAGGAAAGTGGGGGATCAGCCCCCTCCCCTTCGGAAAGCTTTCAGCCAGCCAGCAGAAAGACTTTTAAAACCCAAGCCTCAAAAAGCTCCTTTATATTGCAGTTAGAGTTAATTTGTGTTTTAAGGGCTTTGAAGCCTTGCTTGCCTGCTGATATAGCTAACCTAAATTATTGGATTTCTGATTAATTAATTGACTATGCGGTGTTTATTAAAAAGTCCTAAAACTTACAAAAATATTTTAAATTTGATTTTAACATGCTCTGTTTGTATCTCAAATCAGGATCTTTCTTGCACCTTAAGCCTACCTCCTGCAAGCATCTAGGAGGACTCAATGCCACAGGAAGCCATCACTTAACCTTTGGCCCCAAGAAAAGCCACATTGATTCCTCTGTTTACCTGTTGTATTGTTTTCTGCTTACTCTTGCACCTGGCATGCTCATTGTTTTGGGGCCCCTCCTGTATTCAATTGTAGACAGTGATTGGGTTAAGACAGGTTTAATTAATTACTGGGTGGGAATAAAAACAACTACTAGCTCCTCACTTAGCCCAACATTCAGCCTTCCCTGAACTTATTATCTACAATGCCATTGGTCATTTTGAACTTCTTACCGTGAACTCTGGAACCACATTGGTGCACATTTTCAATCCTCGCTCCTATTGGATGTCACATTGGAGACATCAAGACCTGCAGCTGTTGAACTGTGAATTCTATTTTTTTATGTAAACCTCCAGGGCAATTGCCCTATCAATCCACCTATTGTTTTATGTGATTAACCTTTTTACTGTAACAAAAGAACCGGGTGCTGGTATTGATTGAATCATTGTAATTTTTTATTTTGTAATTAATAGACTAGTAGTAGAGAGCTAGGTTTAGTTCCCTTGAGTGGAGGGTATAAAAATCCCTTGGTAGAAGGTGTCAGCAGCACTCTTTGCACACATGCACACAAGATCCCAACAAGAGCTGCTTAATGGGGGAACTTATTTTAGACAAAAAGGTTGAGACTAGGACTTATGCCAGCACCTGGCCAGCATTGTTTTAACTCCTTTTCAATAAACTTTATTATTATTATTATTATTATTATTATTATTATTATTATTATTATTATTATTATTATTATTATTATTATTATTATTATTATTATTATTATTATTATTATTATTATTATTATTATTATTATTATTATTAATTTAAACTTATATACCGCTTTCCTTTGTCAATGACAAACTCAAAGTGGTTAACAACATATTCAGTTACAATAAATTCCACAATAATACATTGCAGGCGCACCCCCCAATAAAGGACTCAGACACCAATGAAAGTGGATAACGGCATTGGGCCACATTTATTGATTCATGCCCTAGTCCGAATTATAAATTTCTATTGGTAATTGACCAATCATAATTCTTAAGGCAAGCAGGCCGAAGTAACACTGGTAAGGTACCACCCAAAATTGCCAACGGCAATTGCTACAATGTATCCATTTGTATCCATTTGTTTGTTGACCACAAACAAATTGTTGACCGTAGTCAATATCTAACTAATGACCCCACCCTCTGACGCGTATCCGTAAAATCACGGGGTGATGCATGCTGTCTAGCTATAGCCATCACCCCGTCGCCTAGTTCGTCGTTGACCGGACAACGTTTAACCAACTTATGCCTGTCTAGTGTTGTCCAGTCAATTGCGAACTTGCCGGATACCTGTGGGTCATAATGTTTACCTTACCAGTGCTACCCGCCACACAGAGGGGCTTCAAAGAAGGCTTGACGCCCCCCCCAGACCGTCAGCTCAGTCAACAGGCCTGCTCGCCAATCACCCAACAGGAGGTCCATACCTCCTCGCGACAGATGGACCCCATCCCCTGCATACAAGTCATAACTTTGGAGGCTAATAGCGGGGTGACGACTGACCCTCCCCCAAGCCCTGTCGACAAGGAAACGCGCCACTGCCCTATTCACCATGCGTCTAGCACGGTCAAGGGCCAGGAGGTCAACACCCCCTCTGTAGGAATGGCGCAGGACCATGTCCGACCAAACAAGGGTTGTGGCGGGCCAGACGTAATGCAGGTAGGCAAGGTCCTCGCAAATCCCATGCTTCAGCGACAAGCCGGTGACCTGGCCCAAATCATTGCCCCCCAGGTGTATGATCAGAATGTCAGGCGGGTCAGCATTCTGGCCTGAAAAAAGGAAAGGCAGCAGCTCCCGCCATAACATCCCGGGCTTACCATGCCATGTGAGACTTGCGTATGCACCCAGTCCCAGTCGGGGTCCCCACTCTGTCGCCGCAGCATAACGCGCTGCCCTGTGCACGTAGCTATGGCCCACCAGCCATACTGTCACCGGTGTAATACGACACCCCGGGTCTGTAAAGGAAAAAATGAGGGAAAGTAGGTAAGGTGACTGGGTTGGTACTCACGGCGGGAGTGGGCGCACATAAAATTGAAAACATTGCGAACCCCACCGTCCCATGCTACGTATGTCAGCCCCTGAGTACCCAAAAGCCGCAGCGGTCGAGGCCGCCCCTATACGGAATGAATGAGTGCCATAGCGGGCGCCTGGGAGGCCCACACTGGCCAGCGCTTTGCCCGTCACCTTCCAAAATTGAAATTTAGTAAGGGGAGACCCATCTTGGTGACAGAAAAACGGGCCATGGTGCGTGCCACGCAGTGCCAGGAATTCCTGTAGGGCACCAACCGGACAGATGTCTGCCAAAGAACACCGTAGCAGTCGCACACCACTGCCGACGCCATGCTGATCGGTCTTAGAGGAACGTATCCTCAACTGAGCCCAGTCTTTGGCTACACAGACATCCTCGAGTTCCAGTGCCCTACGACTTGCATCCGCCTTAGACAGCATCACAAGCTCGCTGATGCGGAGCGCTCCAAAAAATGCCACCGTTGTGGCTGCATGGAACAGGGCTGCCTCATATGCATCAAAACAGAGGCAAGGCCAGCCCCGGGCCAACTGGGTAAGGACCCTGGGGAAATCGGGTGGCGGTCGTCCGGGCAACGCCTGCGCTCGCGCACCCACCCCTCCAAAACATGTCTCACACGGAAGTCAGAGGTGCTGTCCACATGACCCCCCACCTTGGCCATAAAAGCCAACGCTGAAAGCTTAGATGCTATGGTGCGGGGTGCAAGGCCCTGAGAATGCAGGTAAACCATGAACCGCAGCACATGGGTTACCGGGATCGGCCAGGTTCCTGGCAATTGAAACTGAGTACAGAATGCCCTTACGGGTGCGTGGCGCTAGCGACGGGCCAATCGCCCGGTTCACCTCTCCTTGCCAATGGTCCATATCTCCTCCGGGAGTGGCGAGGGAAATTCCTCCGCATCCGGGGCCAAGGCACGGAACCGGGAGATTTGTAGGCGGGACAAAGCGTCAGCAATATCATTATTAACCCCTGGGACATGCCTGGCCCTGAACAGTACATTGAGGCGCAGGCTGCGCAACACAAATTGGCGCACTAGATCCATAACCCTGGGCGATTTGGAAGTCTGTGCATTTACAATGTGGACCACAGCCGCATTGTCACACCAGAAATGCACGACCGAGTTGGACCACTCCTGGCCCCATAGCATCAAAGCACCCAGGATAGGGAAAAATTCCAGATATGTGAGATCACGCAGGCGACCCGTGCCTGCCCAGGCCGGTGGCCACCCACCATAGGCCCACTTCCCATTGAAGTACATCCCATAACCGAGGGCTCCTGAGGCATCAGACTGAATCTGAAATTGAGGGGAAGCCAGGAGGTCATGCCTCCAAAATGAGACCCCATTGAACTCCCTCAGGAACTGTAACCAGACAAGCATGTCTGCCCTGATACCCCGGGTAAGCCTGACCCTATGGTGAGGCCTGGATAATCCTGCCATAGCGTCGCACAAGCGCCGGGCAAAAGCCCTGCCCGGTGCGACCACTCTGCAGGCGAAATTAAGGTGACCATGCAGCACCTGCAGTTCCCTCAGTGATGCCTTGTGCTTGGCCAACAAGTCCGAGATAAGGGCCACTATCCTTGACACCTTATCCCGCGGTAACCTAGACGCCTGCGCTATCGTGTCAATCTCCACTCCCAGGAAGACTAGCTGTGTAGATGGGCCCTCGGTCTTTTCGGGCGCTAAAGGGACACCGAGTTCCTCCATTAGCGACTGAAATGTGTTGAGGAGACGTGTACACGTGTCCCAGCCCCGTTCACCCCCGAATAAAAAGTCATCCAGGTAATGGGCTACAGACCGGGACCCTGACCTGCGGACGAAAGCCCACTCTAGGAAGGTACTGAAACGCTCGAAAGCCGAGCATGATATGGAACAGCCAAAAGGCATGGCCTTATCAAAATAATATTCGCCCCGAAATTTGAAACCCAGCAATTCAAAGTCGCCCGGGTGCACTGGCAAGAGGCGAAAAGCCGACTTAATGTCGCACTTAGCCAGCAGCGCACCCGGGCCACATGAGCGCACCATGCACAGCGCGTGGTCAAAAGATGTATACCTGACTGAGCAAAGGTCGTCAGGGATAGCATCGTTGACCGATCGGCCGGCTGGGTAGGACAAGTGATGGATAAGGCGAAACTCGCCTGGTGACTTCTTGGGAACCAAGCCCAGGGGCGATACCTTGAGGTTAGGGAACGGGGGTGCAGGGAAAGGGCCAGCGACCCTGCCCGCGTTGGCCTTCTTATTAATGCTGGCGGCAGCCACCTCCTCCCTCCCCCTAAGGGACAAAAGGTTGGGGGCATCCTGAGGGGACCTATCACCCATGAAAGGAATACGGAACCCCTGTCTAAAGCCCTGAAGGAGATAATCTGCATCCTCCCCCTTCGGGTACAATGCGAGCCAATGCTCCAGCATGTCCACATTAATTGGGGAGGGAGCCTTTCGGTGAACCAGCTCCATCTGCGGCAGTCTTGCCAGCCCACTGTCCGCCCCTCCCTCTGCCCCGCGCCCCTCCAGGCCTGGGACAGGCAGAGGCTGCATGGGGGCCCGCACAGGTGGGACACTCATGTCTGTACTTGCAATTCTTCTTATTGCATGAACCATTAGACGAGAAAGTCCAGCACAGCAGGCGGGCTGGAACCCCCTGCCCCGCCACTTGGCGGGGAACCTGTGCTGGAGCCACTCACTGGACCGCATGTCCACAATGGTATCTTTCCCCTGGCGCGGGGCGCGTGGGCGTCATGTACAGAAGCCAAAGCCTCTGGCATGGCTCATCCCACCTCATCTTAGGGTGCAGGGGAATTCGCATACGGAATTCCTCGTCATAAGCCAACCACGACGGGCCCGGAAAATCAACCATCGCCCGATAGATATTGTCCAAATACTGGACCATCGGAATTGCCAGATCCGGCCGGGCCCTCAGGTACACCGCCATGTAGATGAGGTAAGCCGGCAGCCAGTTGGCCCACGTTCGTGGTGGCTTGCGACGACGTGCCTGTTCCTTATCCTTCTCATCCTGCCCCTCCCTCTCTTCCTTGGTGGGCTCCCTGTTTAGGAGTGAGAAGATATCAACATACTCCCCTCACCATATTTTCTCTCTGGTGGCCTGTGCCAAGTGGTCACCCAGTGGTAAGGAATACCCCGCTGTCGGCAAGGCCGAGACAGGCACAGCAGAAACTGCGGGCATCTGGAAAGGGGCTTGGAGTAGCCCAGCCACCCCCAAAACATTCCCCACAGGGTAGGAAATGCTCCCCACCCCGGGGCCCTGGGTGGTGGTTGACGTCGCCGGGTGGGGCGTCAGCGGCTGTACCGCCGCACACCCATGCGAGGCCAAGGCCATTGGAAAGCCCCCCCCCAACGTAGCCACATGTGTAAGTGCACTAGTTTGTACCGCATACTCACATGCTGCACCCCCGCGGGCCGCCCCCACCGGGGGTTCCGGCCCACTGGGGGCGTCGGAGCTCACGACCGCCGTAGAGCTCGCCGCCGGGGCTTGACCCGCGCTGGCCTGTTGGTTGGGGAGCTGCGAGGCAATGGCCGAAGTCGCGCCACGCGCCTCAAGCTGCTTGACCCGTCCCGTCGCCTGCCGCTGCCCAGCAGACGACGCGTCAAAGTGCACCCCAAAAGGAGCCCCAGCGTGGCTGGCCCGAGCAAGGGAAGCCTCGAGTGCCGCCACGTGGGCCAGCAAGGCCTCCACACTGGCATGGGGCCACGGGCCAGCCGGCCCGCCCGTTACGGGCGTGGGTACAGGTCCTTGCACCCCGGGGCCCGAATATGGCCATACACCCAGGCCCGGCAGGGCCGGTGTAGGCACCTGCCAAGGGAGGGGACCACACCACCCCCCAAGGCTGGAAGGCCCTGGAGTGAGCTGCGCCCCGATAGAGGGAGGCCCAGTAGAATGAGCACCAGGAGCGGCGTCCGCCGCTTGCGGGCCACGGGCCGCAGCCCATACTGGACCCCTGCTCGGGTCCCCAGCCTCCGGCCAGGGGGTAATAGACCCCATCCCACCGGTCCCGGTGGGAGCCGGCAAAGGTGGCTGGTGGGAAGGCGCAGCCGCGGTCCTCCGACCCGGATTGCGCCTCCGAACCGCCCGAGCCGCGCTCGCGGCCGCCTTCTTCTTCGAAGGCATCTCAGTCGGACCTAAGGGAAGCCGAAAAGAGGAAGGTCAGCAGCCAAAAGGCTTCCCGATCAAGGTAAAAGCGACGGAGTAAGAGGAAAAACTTCTCCGCTCCGTCGCTTCGCAAAATGGCAGCTCGGCTGCCTTGTGGCCACCCCTTTTATAAGGGAGCTGGCCACGCCCCTAACTACCCGGATGCCTTCGTCCTGTGGGGGGGCTCCCGCAAAGAGCGCGGCGGCCATTTTGGCGCCGCGCTTGCAATATATCAGTACAACAAGTCAAAATATCAACAATCAATATATTAAAAAGACATATCAAAAAACATATCAATAAGCATATCAGCAAAACAGTGTAGCCACAAGGCATTTCAAAGACAATCTAACCAGTCATAGAAAAGGGACTCGGAAAATCTGGCTGCAGATGAGGCGGCACAGCTCCAGCATCTTTTGAGATCCCCACCCTATGGGGCCAAAGGGAGGGGGCACCGGGTGCAGCAGTTTCCCATCCCGGGACTGATGGAATAGGCCCTGGGAGAGGCTCAGAAGTCCAGGATCAGCTGGGGGCAGGGAGTCGCTTTTGGGGCCATGAGAAGGTGAGCCCCAGGTGTGGCCAGTTCTCTCTTCCCCACCCCCTCCTCTAGCTGGCTGCCAGGTGAACTCCTCGGGACCTCCGAGCCCTGGCGTTGGTGGTGTTGGCTGGGGGTGGGGAGCTGCTTTTGGGGCTGCAGAAAGGTGAGCCCCAGGTGTGGCCTGTTCTCTCTTCCCCATCCCCTCCTCCGGCCGGTCACCGGGTGAACTCCTCGGGACCTCCAAGCTCCAGCGTCGGTGGTCCAGCGTCAAGGTGGTCCACCTCCAAGCTCCAGCGTCGGTTGGCTGGGGGCAGGGAGCCACTTTTGGGGCCTTGGAAAGGTGAGCTCCAGGTGCGGACAATTCTCTCGTCCCCACCCCCTCCTCCGGCCGGTCGCGGGGCGAGCTCTTCAGGACCTCCGAGCCCTGGCGTCGGTGGTGTTGGCTGGGGGCGGTGAGCTGCTTTTGGGGCTGCGGAAAGGTGATTCCCATGTGTGGCCAGTTCTCTCTTCCCCACCCCCTCCTCCGGCCAGTCACTGAGACCTCCGAGCCCCGGCGTTTGATTAATATTTTTGTCTGAAATAAACGCCTCCTCGTCCTTGGGAAAAGGGTTCTGCCAGTGATTGTATCAAAGTTGCAACTGTTCTCAACACACACACTCCTGTAATCAATCAGAAAAGGAGGGCATCAGTTTTTGGATAACATGAGTATGTAGAGAAGCTGCACAATAATCCAGAAATATTTAAGATAAAAGTAACCCTAACCCTAACCCTCACTTTGAACCTAAACATAACACAAAACATTCTATTAGACAGAAATTACACAAAGTTATGTGAAATAGTTCCTGGAGTAGGCTCCAGAATAATCCAAAAGAATTTCCATAACTCTAAAGCTAATAATAAACCTAACCCTCACCTTAAACCAAAATGTTCCACAAAAAAATCTTTTAGAAAAAAATTATGCAATGTTATGTGAATTAGTTTGTAGAATAGTGCCAGAATAATGCAGAAATACTTCTGTAACCCTAAAGCTAATAGTAACACTAACCCTAGAACTATCCCTAACCCTAACCCTCAACTTAAACCTAATTTTACCACAAACATCTATTTCAGACAGAAATTACACAATGTTACATGAACTTCTAGTTCTTCAGCTATCATCATCATGGTGATAAGTCTTCCTGTACTTAACTCCTCTGAACAGTTCTTCCAAGGACATACTACACCAGTCTCTCAGGTTCTTTAGCCACAATGTGTTGGGAGGGAGCTTGCCCTACATTAGGCTGCCACCTGATGTAATGGGGGCCTTACACAGGCCCTGAAACATTCACACACTCACCCATGCACACACAGACAAGAGAGACAAAGAGACAGAGCTTCTTGCTGAAGCCCAGGCTTTGAGGGATCTCCTGAGACAAAAGGACCCAGCTGGTTTTTTATTAACTGCACAAGAGCAAGGCAGGAAATGGAGTGGTGAATGTGCTGGTTGGTTACAAAGCAGTGTCAGTCAGGAGGACATAAGCTGTATTGGTTGCAGCAGTTCTGCATGAAAGATTACTTCATGGGCATCTGGCTGTGCTCGTGATCAGGCTAGAGAATAACAGGAAATTAAGTGTGCTTCTATTTTAGGGGAGGTGACTCATAGTTTTGGCCTTCTGCCCAGGGGGAATAATGCAACCCAGCCTTCTAAAGTCCCCCCCCCAACTAGGAAGACCCTTTGGGGAGACTGTGAAACCAACTCTAACATCCCAACAACAAAGTCCATCTACATCCAGGACCTCTCTTCCTAGGGATCTTCCCTTGTATAGCGAGTTGGAATATTCTATGCTTTATGTTGTTCCTCATGATATGCTCAAGGTATTAGAGCTTTCTTTGTTTAATAGTCTTAAACAATTCTTGTTCTTTATCCATCTGGCACAACACTTCTACATTAGTCACATGGTCAACCCATTATATCTTTAGCAGCCATCTGTAGAGCCACATCTTCATTTTCAAAAGCTGTTATGCAAACTAGTTCCTGAAATAAGTCCACAATGATCCAGAAAATCTTCTGTAACCCTAAAGCTAATAGCAAATCAAACCCTAAATCTGAACCTAGCACTAAACCTAAAGTTAACTGCATTGAGTATTTTAGTACAACCCCAGCGTGCAATCAATGGGTTATTAATGTTAATTCTATCTATAACCAACCAAGAGAAAAGTCTTTTATCTTCCTTGTTGGATCGGGATCTGATGTGGGCTGGAGGGTTCCGGAGGAACTGGTCAAGCAAGACACGAGAGGCAAAATGGAGCGAAGACCAGTGTTTATTGATCAGAAAGCAAAAGACTTTATACCTGCCTGGCTTGGCTGCGTGCATACGTTGCACATAACCGTTACAGGAAAGCCCTGAGTCTGCACATCATGATTACACAAGTTACTAATTAGGGATGACTTTACCGGGGGAAGTTTCTTATCTAGCTAATTAACTACCGGGAACATGCATTGTTCATCGTTATCAGGAGCAAACAAGGGGCTGAGGTTGACTTTAAGGGTTAGAGCTTCTGCGGATGCGAGATTACTCATTATGTGCCTATCGAGTTAACCATCTGGTGATCTTTGGCCCTCTATTGTCCTAGCTGCCTGTCAGGTCAGCAATTGGTGAATCAAACTATATCTAATATTTCACTCCCCAATTTCTGTCCCCTTGAAACCAACGGCTCGAAGGAGTGTTCTCCCATAACTGTGGTTCTGTCAGGGACAGCTGTGCCAATTGTGTACACGGAATCCACACTTCCTTCCTCTCAGGTCTGCTGACATGGTTTGTATGTATTAAACCTTGCTTGTTGTTCAAGTCTTTTCATCTGTTCGTCTGCTCTTTCCTCTCCTATTATTGTTTCTATTTGCCTTACAAGCAAAACATGTATGTTTAAGAACAACCATTTTGTCTGAGCACATAGGAACTTTATGAAAAGAACTTTTACAAAGCAGAGCACAGGTTTATCTCTCTGAAACAACTGTAAGTAAAGAATACTTTTTTATGTTTCTAAACATTGTGTGGAGTGTACTTAATTGATGGACTAGAGTGGGGAGTAAAGGCTTGGAGAACTTGCAGTCTCAAATGGAAGCTAATTGTAAATCTGCCACACTTTACAGCTGCATAAAAACATAACAAACTGTACCACCAAAAATGCATAAAAAGAAATTGCACAATATTATGTGAACACGTTTGTAGAATAATCCAGGAAAAAAATCCCTAACCCTCCTAAAGCTAACAGTAAAACTAACCCTAGCCCTAACCCTAAATCTAACCCTTAACCCTCACCTTGACCCTAAACATACATCAAAAAACCCATTAGTGAGAAATGGCACAATGTTCTCTGTGAACTAGTTTCTAGAGTAAATACATTAAAACCTGTTTAACCCTAAAGCTAAACTAAACCTTTAACCTAAACCTAGCCCTAACCCCAATATAACCTCAATTCTTTTACTGAAAACAACTGGTTTGTAATGGTTAATTGTGCATGTCAGGAGCATAACTGACCAGTTTGGACTTTTCTCATGCCTTATTAGACCTATGATGATCTCCCCCACCCCCTTTTCAATTTAGGAGAAGAATGGCTTTGCTTTGGATTTATGCTTTGGATTTATGCTAATTTGGGATGAATACCACCTCCGCTCTGTGCATAGTGTTCAACAAATTCTATAAGGGGGTAATCAAGAGAACACTGTGCCAAGCTCCAGCAACTGATTGCTTCAGTTAGTTCTGAAACAACATAAGAGCTCTCCCCAAAGGTTGAAGCTTTCGGTTTTGAAGTCCAGAAGAATGACAGTGGCTGCTGTGAAAATGATGATTGGGACTGACTAAGAGACACTGAAGAAGTCCCAGCTTGTCATTAAAAAGCTACATATCCTTGTGTGGGAAGCAGATTTCCTAGCTTTAGTGCTAGGAGGAGGATAGATTTGGATGGATTATTTAGGACAAAAGAATTCAGAAAACTAGTCAAAGCCATTGCAAAAACCTCCTTTCAGCACTGAACTCACAGCCAGTCTACACTGGCAAATGTTTGTTTGCTTGTTTGCTTGTTTTCTTGTTTGTTTGTTATACCACCCACTCTGGGCAGTGTACAACAGTTAAAACCAGAAATATGCATACAACAGTGTATGGTATCCAAAATAGATGCTTCCAAACTGTGGTGTTGGAGAAGATCTAAAAGTAAAAGTAAACAAAACACAAAAGAAAGGAAACATTTGCCATGGTTAAAACAGACTTAAATATCAGCAACTACACAATGCAAACCTAAGCACACACTATTTTGACTGCCAAGCAGGTTATTTTAAATCACCCACTGGGAATTGTTTATTGCTGATTTGCAGTGTATGTCAGTGTTTAACACCCAGACCTGTTATGGCACTAGAGACTGGCTTCGCTGATGGTTAGAGATGAACCCTAGCCAATTTGCTGTTTCTCTGCTGCCGCCACAGATCACCACCACCAATCAGCTGGAGCCAAATTCTTTTGCCAACTAATTGTTTTTGAAAATATTTATTCATTTTGGTATGCCATGTAGAATAAATATTTTTAAAAGGGCTCCAGCTGATTAGCAGCAGCTGACCTCCACCGATCGGCTGGAGCCCATCTCTGCTAATTGGCAGTAGCAATCTGCAGTGAACAGAGATACCAATAATCAGCTCAGCCTGGTTTCATAAATCTGCTGTGGCTTTCTCTACTGCTGCCACAGATTACTCCCACCCAGCAATGCTGTATTTAGGATCTGTGGGCCCCTAGGCTGAACCTGTGGTGTGGGCCCTACCGGGGCTGGTCAAACACCCAAACAGCACATTAAGTTAAACCAAATGCAAATGATAAATGATGATTATGATCACCAAACCTTTATACTATTTATTTACTAAAACAAAAAAACCTGATTTTAAAAATTGATTTAAAATCACATGGTGCGGGGGGCCCTTTGTGGTGCGGGCCCATAGGCTGCAGCCTAGGTAAGCACAGCAGTTGATCAGGGCTTCTGGGAATTGAAGTTCAAGGACACCTAGAGTGCCATGAATGGCCATCACTGCTTCACACCAAACAGCAGAGTTGGGCTGTAGCCTCTAGATCAGGAGACACAGGCTCCAGCTGATCTGTGGTGTGAGCTGGGCCCAGCCTGTGCCAATCAGTTGGAAAATCTGCAGTGAACAGAGATACCAATAATCAGCTCAGCCTGGTTTCATAAATCTGCTGTGGCTTTCTCTACTGCTGCCACAGATTACTCCCACCCAGCAATGCTGTATTTAGGATCTGTGGGCCCCTAGGCTGAACCTGTGGTGTGGGCCCTACCGGGGCTGGTCAAACACCCAAACAGCACATTAAGTTAAACCAAATGCAAATGATAAATGATGATTATGATGACAAAACCTTTATACTATTTATTTACTAAAACAAAAAAACCTGATTTTAAAAATTGATTTAAAATCACATGGTGCGGGGGCCCCTTTGTGGTGCGGGCCCATAGGCTGCAGCCTAGGTAAGCACAGCAGTTGATCAGGGCTTCTGGGAATTGAAGTTCAAGGACACCTAGAGTGCCATAAATGGCCATCACTGTGTTGTGTTCTGTAAAGCTGTGCCTTTAACAATGTACCTTAGCCATGTGTTAACAATGTAACCTTTCTGTGTGCAACATTATAACCTTCAGCTGTATCAATGTAAACCTGATAAGGGGACGCGAGCTAGTGACCACTAGATGGCAATAGCGAGCGTCCAGCTCTCATGGCTCAGATTCACCTGGATCAGCAGCGCGGGAAGATTCCCCGCCACCTCTTCACCTGGTCAAGAAGGGCGTGACCTTCTACGACGTCACGCAGGCAGCAACCAATAGTCTGTCGACGAGCCACATTCAAATGTATAGCCAGCTGTATATATTGAGCTACCCATCCGCCATTACCACATGTTCCTCCAGATCATCATGCAATAAACCTGTGTTAAGCCAACCCTTCGGCTGTTTCATTGTCTTTGGTCCCTTACACTAAATTGGCGACGAAGGTGGGATATGGCAGCCCATGGGACCAAGACATGCGCCGGTTTCGAAATCAGGAAACCGGGCGACTGGGAGATCTTCGAGATGGACTTCCAGGCAGCACTGATTGAGTCCGAAGTCACGGAAGAGGCAAAGAAAAGGGCCATCTTCACCAGGATGCTCGGACAAGAAACCAAAAGGACCTTGGTGGATCTGATTGCACCGAGGAGGGTGAGTGAATTCAAGGCCAAGGAACTCATGCAGATGCTGCGTGAGCACGTCCGGCCCGCCACGGCGATGTTTCCCGCTCGGAGTGCGTTCTGGAGGCGAGTCCAAGCGCCCGGGGAGACGGTCGCCACATTCGTGGCGGCCCTGCGGCTGGCGGCCGGCCCGTGCAAATGGGAGAATGCCGAAATCACCCTCCGGGACTGTGTGCTGTGCAGCCTGAACGACGCCGAAACCCAGCACACATTAATGAACCAAGAGCCGCCTCCCACGTTGCAGGAGATCGTCAGAGCGGCCCAGGCCGCGGAAGCTACAAAGGCTGGGGTCCAAGAACTCCAGGACTGGCGGCCAAAGTCGAGCAAGGCAGAGACTCCGGTACAGGCGGCCCGGCGAGCTTCGAGGTCGTCCACAGAGAGCAGCGACGACGAGGACGTCCGGAGGGTCCGGAAAGAGAGCCGGCGCTGCGACGGCTGTGGAGCGGCCCACGACCGCGTAAAGTGCCCGTTTCGGAAGGCCGAGTGCCACAACTGCGGCCGCCGCGGGCACATCGCCAAGGTGTGCAGGAAGAGGAGCGAGACCCGGAGAAGCTCAGCAGACCGTTCCGCGGGACAAGACCGCTCAACGAGACCCAAGGACGGCGCTCAGGCCACGCGGAAGCAGGACGGCGTGGGCCGCATCTCCGACGGCAGCGAGGACGACGCCCCAGTGTTCAGCGTGTCCGTAGGACACCCCCGCTACTTTGTTGAGGTACTAGTCCAAGGGGTTCCCATTAGGATGGAAATTGACTCGGGGTCCTCATATTCAATCATTTCCCAGAGGGAGTTTTTGAGAATTGCCCCCCACAAGCGACCCAAGCTCAAAGCGTTGAGGTCCACACTACGGGACGTGCAAGGGAACAGCATTCCAGTGTTGGGGGTTGGGGAATTTCAGGTTAAATTCAAGAAGCACGCCGCGTCCCTCCCCCTAGTCGTGCTTAAAGGGGGAGATTGCAGCCTCCTCGGAACGCAATGGTTCCAGCCCCTGGGTTTGTTTATTGGGGGGGTGCACGCCGTTGGGATGCACGCCGTTGGGACTGATCCAATTCAGGAGGTGTGCGAGGCGCACCCCGAAGTTTTCAAAAAAGGACTGGGGAAATTCAAGGGGCCCCCAGTGACATTTGACCTGGACCCGGAGGTCCGCCCAATTTGTCTTAAACCACGCCGGGTGCCGTTCGCACTTAAGGACAAGATAGAGGCGGAACTGGACAAATTGGTGGGCCAGGGAATCCTTGTGCCTGTTGATTCTGCGGAGTGGGAAACTCCAATTGTAACCGCACTAAAGGCCAATGGGGAGGTCCGCATATGCGCCGACTACAAGTGCACCATCAACAAGGCGATCCGCCCGAATGCATATCCGGTGCCGGTAGTCAGCCATCTGCTGGCCAGGTTACACGGGGGAAAGTGTTTCGCTAAGCTCGACTTAGCACAGGCCTACCAGCAGCTTACGGTGTCCCCTGCCGCAGCTGCTGCGCAGACCATAGTCACCCATAAGGGGGCATTCCAGGTGACGCGCCTCCAGTTCGGCGTGAATTCGGCGCCTGGAATTTTCCAGTCACTCGTGGAATGCCTCCTGAAGGGGCTGGAGGGGGTGTTGCCTTATTTTGATGACGTGTTAATAACGGGGGGGAGTCGGGTCGAATTGGCCAAGAGGTTGGGGAAGGTCCTGACAATATTCGAAAAAGCGGGGCTGAGACTGCGAAAGGACAAATGCGTCTTCTTCGCAACCGAGGTTGAGTTCCTAGGGTTTTGTGTGACTCCTGAGGGGATAAAACCATCCAAATCCAAGGTGGCAGCCATTAAGAAAGCCCCCCGCCCCACCTCCAAGCCCGAGCTGCAGTCGTTCCTAGGGCTGCTCAACTTTTACCACTCCTTCCTCCCCCGGAAGGCAGCGGTGGCTGAACCGCTACACAAACTGCTAAAAAAAGACCAGGCATGGAAGTGGGGCGATGACCAAGAAAGGGCATTTAGTGAGCTAAAAAGCCTCCTAGCGTCCGATGCCATACTGACCCACTTCAACCCCAAACGCCCGGTAGTTCTGACCTGTGATGCATCCCCGGTGGGGGTGGGGGCGGTGCTGTGCCACGTGCTGGAAAACAGAAGGGAGGCCCCGATAGCATTTTACTCCAGGTCCCTGTCCCAAGCGGAGAGAAACTACGCACAGACAGACAGGGAGGCACTAGCAATAGTTGCGGGGACGAAAAAATTTCACGATTTTCTGTATGGCCGCCCCTTCACCATTGTAATGGACCACAAGCCCCTGCTAGGCATTTTTACCGCAGATAAGCCCACCCCACAGATCCTGTCCCCGAGGATGCTCAGGTGGGCCATTTTTCTCTACGCGTACCAGCACGCGTTGGTCTACCGGCCCGGGAAAGAGATCAGCCATGCGGACGCTCTATCAAGGTCTCCCCTCCCCCTGACGCCCAGCCAGGTGAGCAAGGGGGAGCGGGACCATCAGGTCCTTATGATAGAGGTGCTGGATTCGCCCCCCGTAATGCCCGCCGACATTGCCAAAGCGACAGAGAAGGACAAGACGTTAGCGGCAGTTAGCTCCTGGGTGCAGAAAGGGTGGCCGGCGTCCTCCCCAGCGGAGGAGTTCGCCCCATTTTTCAGGAAAAAGCTAGAGCTGTCCCTGGAGAGGGGGTGCCTCTTGTGGGGGCAGCGGGTGGTGATTCCCACTTCCCTTCGGCCGCGGGTGCTCAAACTGCTGCACGTCAGCCACCCCGGGATCGTGCGATCCAAGGCGCTGGCCCGGAGTTACTTCTGGTGGCCCCAGCTGGACGCCGACATCGAGCACATGGTCGGCACTTGTGGAAGTTGCCAATGCTCCAGACCAGAGGAGGCCCGCCTTCCCCACAGGGAATGGGACACGGCTAAGGGGCCGTGGTCCCGGGTGCACGTTGACTTCGCGGGCCCGTTCAGAGGCACCCTGTTCCTTCTTGTAGTGGACGCCTTCTCCAAGTGGTTGGAGGTTATCCCAGTCACGAGCACCTCCTCGGCCCAGACCATTAGGCATTTGCGGAGGCTCTTTTCCACGTTCGGCATACCTGACACATTAATTAGCGACAACGCTAGTTGTTTCACATCCTCCGAGTTTAGGGCATTCATGGAGATTAACGCCGTTCGGCACATCACCTCCGCCCCGTTTCACCCAGCCACCAATGGCCAAGTAGAGCGCCTCGTCCGCACCACGAAGGACGCGTTGCGGCGCATGTGCCTCGGGGATCTGAACCTACAAGTGTGTCAGTTTCTGCTAGGGTACAGGGTGACCCCGTTGGCATCAGGATACTCCCCCGCAGAGCTCTTAATGCGTAGGAAACTGACCACCATCCTTACTAGGCTAGACCCCACGAGGGTAGAGGACAAAGGAAGGAACATTGGACTAGAGGCCACAAAGAGTTTCAGTGTAGGCGCCCCCGTGCATTGCAGGAATTACGCCAGCACGGGCCCAGCCTGGGTACCGGGCGTAGTTGTGGAGCAAACCGGCCCCGTGTCGTACCGCGTGGAAACCAGCACAGGGCTCCTGTGGAGGCGGCACGCGGACCAGCTCCGACGCAGGGTCTCCGATGAGCAGGGCACAGACCAAACAGAGGAAAAATCAGCGTTAGGGTTCTCCCCCACCCGCTCAGCCCAAGGGGGAGGGAAACGGGGGAGGAGGATGTTCTCGTAGATATCCTAGGGGATCTTTCTGAGGAGGAGGAGGAACCCGACCCCATACATATCTCGCGGAATGTCCCCACAAATGCGGATACCCCAACTGAGTTAGAATTTGATTTTCAGAACCGGGGGGGGTTTCGGAGTGGTCCCCCACCCGTCCAAGCGAGAAGAGGGGTTTTTCGTTAGCCCCGACGGCCCCCGGTCTGCCCACAATGGAGTTCTTCCCTTCCCCTAAGGCCGCCAGACCGCGGCAAGCCACTAACGAGTCTCCCTCTCCCATTTCAGGACAAGGGACCAGGGAACAAAGAAGCAGTAGCGCCCCCGGGGGGGGGTCAGCCCTCTTCACGGCCCAAACGCACATGCAACAAGCCATCTTGGCTGAGAGACTTCGTCTCATCCTGGGGGGAGGGATGTTGTGTTCTGTAAAGCTGTGCCTTTAACAATGTACCTTAGCCATGTGTTAACAATGTAACCTTTCTGTGTGCAACATTATAACCTTCAGCTGTATCAATGTAAACCTGATAAGGGGACGCGAGCTAGTGACCACTAGATGGCAATAGCGAGCGTCCAGCTCTCATGGCTCAGATTCACCTGGATCAGCAGCGCAGGAAGATTCCCCGCCACCTCTTCACCTGGTCAAGAAGGGCGTGACCTTCTACGACGTCACGCAGGCAGCAACCAATAGTCTGTCGACGAGCCACATTCAAATGTATAGCCAGCTGTATATATTGAGCTACCCATCCGCCATTACCACATGTTCCTCCGGATCATCATGCAATAAACCTGTGTTAAGCCAACCCTTCGGCTGTTTCATTGTCTTTGGTCCCTTACACTAAACACTGCTTCCCACCAAACAGCAGAGTTGGGCTGTAGCCTCTAGATCAGGAGACACAGGCTCCAGCTGATCTGTGGTGTGAGCTGGGCCCAGCCTGTGCCAATCAGTTGGAGTCCATCTCTGCTTATTGGCAATGGAGACAGTCCACTGTTAATTGGTGGAGACATAGGGATGCCTTCATTGACTGAAACACCATGTGATCTGAAATTGGTCAAAACCCTCCCAATTTTGAAATTGTGGTTTGTTTGTTTTTACTGTGTTAAGAGGCACAAGGACCCCACACTTTTCTACCTCAAGGCAAGAACATTAGAATGTATGTTAGGCCTTTTGCTTCAAAGATTTGGCACCTCCATTAAGCTATGCAATTGGTGGTGATGGTTGTGATTATATAACAAACTTATATAATCTTATATTATATAAACAAACTTATATTATAAGGTCATGTTTGGTGTAGGCATTCCTTTAAATGACCCCAATGTGTGGCATAGGGAACTGTTTGTAATCCTTTGGCTCTGACCCCCATATTATCCCCCTGCCAGCATCTTATCCTTTATGTATACAGATAAATGTGTAACAAATTGCCTTCTTTTCTCTGCACCAAATGAGCGATGCCAATTGTAGCATCAAGAAATATCCATGAAGATCAACATGTTATTATACGTGTAGATGCACAATCCTTTTCAGATTTGTGTATCAAATGCAAAGTTAACAAAATTAAAGTTTTGTTTCCCTTCTTCAATACAAAATCTGAGTTTTACTAGGCTTGAATGCCTTTCCTTTTGAGAAAAATTGAATGGGACACATTTAATGAGTTCACATGTTTATGTTGTTCACTATGTAGGTGCTACAATTTGATGACCTGATTGTGTAAAACATCTGTCATTTGTTACCATGTGATGAGCAATTCCTCTTACTGCTTTAAGCAATTACCCAGTAAAAGGAACGAAGCTAAGAGGTGATTATCATGGGTTAGATATTTTGCATACTATGGAATAGGCACAACTTAAACTAGAAAAAATTGGCTTTCTCTTAATTTTCATTTTTGTGGCCTGGCATTCTGTGAAGACAAGCAAGCTTCAGGTGGCTGGAATTCATTTCCAAATATGTTATCTTCTCTGAAAGCCTTGCTTGTTGAAGTGAATGGCTCCAGTTCATACAGAACTGACAGGACATGCTATATATTTCCTGCCATTCTTTCTTTAGTCATATCAGAGCACTTGCACCATTTCAAATTCCAAATGTGTGTGAAATATAGGAAGGGCCGCCATCAGAAATTTCTTGGCCCCAAGCTGAGCAATCCTATTGCCCCCTCCCCCGTGGTATCCGCGGACACAATTGGCATACTGGCCCTGACAGAGCCCCGGTGATGGGTGATCACCTTGTTACCAGGGGTTCCTGAAGGAACAGAAATTGGGGGAGCAGAATGTTAGATAGGGTTTAATTCACCTACAGCTGACCTGACAGGTAGCTCGGACAATAGGAAGCTAATGACTAACTCGCTAGTCATGTAATAGGTAATCGCACATCTGTGGATTACTCTAAGTCCTAAAACCAATACCAGCCACATGTTTACTCCAGATAGCTTGGAACAATGGAGTTCCCCTGTCATTGTTTAGTTTGGTTAATTAACTCCCCTGTAGAGTTTCCCAATTAACTCGTGTAAACATGGCGCATGGATTCTGCCAGATCGCAGTTCTTTTGCACGCAGCCTGTACATGATAAATACTGATGATTTGCCTCATTAAATCACTGGTCTTCGCTCCATCTTGCCTCGTGTCTCATTGCTTGACCAGTCTCCTCCGGGACCCAACAGCCGCTTCGCGGCCCCGATCCAACATCTGGTGAGCCCGAAATGTGATTCTGCTCATGAGTAAGTGATCTTCGCAGTCCGGTTCTACGCCAGAACCATGTCCGAATCGTCCCGGAGGACAGTGCAGCAGCTCTGGTCGGAAAGCCATCCGATCTGAGTGACAGCTATGTGGCGAGGCATTCCAGAGAGCATGCTCCAAAGCTCTGCGGCAGCTTGCTCAGCGGGAAAACGCATTCTGCTCAGGGTCGGCTGTGAAACCCTGACTGCAGCACAGAGGCCGCCAAGTGCCCGTGGCAGCAGTCCATGCTCCGAGCTCCTTCCCAGAGGTTTGTCACGCCAAGCCTGTTACCTAGAACTCAGATGCGTCACATCGTCCCGAGGAGGAAAACTTCAAAGGACCGGCAGGTAACATGGGGACTTGTCCTCAGAGGCAATGTCCGACCGCTAACCAGAGAGTTCACTTAATGGAACTCAAGGCCCTGGCCAGGGTATACCAGACACGCATTCACAGCGCTAAGTTAGCGGATCTCTTGGCGTACTTGGGGGACAATTGTCTGCTTTATCCAGAAGCAGGCATACTTAGCCTCCAACTTTGGGACCGGATAGGAGCCTGCATTCAGCAAGCCCCGAGAGCTCCAGATAGCATAATCAGCATATGGAGCAAGTGTAGGAAGCTCTTAGCAGAGGTAGACCCAGTCTGGATAGAGACCCAGGAACCCCCAGCGCAGTCAGAGCCATCAGTCCCAACGGCTCTCTATCCGTCATTTCAGCTCAAGCAGGGCAGTGTAGGGAGCTTTCCCTCAGTGACAGCTGCAGACGTCACTGAAGGAATTCATGGCATGAGAAGCCCTGGCGTTTCTCTGACAGTTAAAAGTTCCCAGACTACCAAGAGTTCCATCCAGCGCATGGGTGAGGAAATCCATTCACGGGGAAATTGCCAGCAGTACAGTTAGCTAACACCCAGCTGCTGTGTTCAGCCTGTCTGAAGGCAGACACACGTTCAGGCAGACAGACTATTGTCTACCTGCCTGCTCAGCGCCCACTGCTCATGGAAATCTGCACAGCCCCTGGCCACGCAGGGCTCCAGAGCAGACCCATTACCACACTCAGGTGCCGAGCAGTGCCAAAACCCAAAGGCGCCTGCTTCCAGTGTGGAAAAATGAGACACCTTAGAAGAGAATGCCAATCTAGACCAGGCAGATTTTCAAAAGGTTATCCAAATAAGCCTAAAACCAAATGGCCACACTGGCGCTGGAGGGCGAGACAGCACCGAGATCCGGGAATCCGGCCCTCCGGCATGCATCTGGCTCAGGCTAGCAGGGGGGCAGCCATCGCCCTGGCTATGCCAGAGGAACCATCCCAGCAAAAGTACCCCGAGCTCTCCCAAGGCACAGGCAGAACCTACTTGTCTCGCCTTGGAGTAGCCCAGAGAAACTCACCCCTAAGAAGAAGTACCCAGATGGTTGTGATAGCCAGCTGTGTATAAGTCATCTCCTCATGTGCAGGATAGAACACTGCAGATCAGGGGAGGAATGTGCGAAAGCGTAAATAAATGTGTGTATGCGTGGTGCACCACTGAATGTATGACTGCAAGAACCAGTATGATTGCAAAAGCTTTGTCTCTATGACCATAGTATGATTGCAAAAGTGTTCCTTGTGTGTAACTGCATGGTAATGTCACTGTGAAATATCAGGCATTGTGTGTTAAACAGTTTGCACTCTGTTCATGGGCAGTAACCATTTAAAGTTTGAGAAAGCATGGTGAGCAAGACCTCTTTGCCTTGCCTTCTTAGCAGCTTAAGGCACCCAGGGCAAAGAAAGCAGGAGGGGGGGGGATCCTAACCTACAATAGGGCAAAGTGACCCCCCTTCTTCCTTTCAGCCAAAAGGCTTTTCTTTTGGATGTGCAAGGGAGACTTTTTTCTTTGTCTCAAGGATTAAGCCACTCTTAAGAACCGGTTTTGCAATCCGTGCCACTCAGGCAAACAGATAATTGGAAATGATAAAAGCCTTGCATTGAAGAAACCTGCCTGAAAGAGGTGATTTTCTTTTCAGAAGCGCGATCTGAATACAAAAATCACTTCTATGAGTTTTCCTCACTAAATCATAAACTATGGGGCCCCTCCCTACGTCTGTGTTTCTCAAACCCCTATTTCTGTGTTTTAAGGTCATTTGGATGTCCCTTAGCGTTTTTAAGTCACATATCTCACTAGGAATGAGAGAATTGCATTGTCTTCATGTGTGTACTGTGTTATCATCTTGTAACCTAGGTTCTCAGCCTTTTAAGGTCAGGGGCCAAGTTCCACGGCCTCAGGCAGCTCTGGAGGTCTGGACAGTCATCCTGTCCTTCCTTCGCCACACAGCCCTTCTTGGCTTGGTTGAGGTAGTGGCAGAGCAATGTGGGCCGCATCTGGCCCACCAATCCACATCTGGCCCACAGGTTGAGAATCGTTCTAACTCTTTTATTCTCTTAAGAAAGCTGTTGTTCTGGTATTTTGACTTCAATAACTCACTCATTGTACCCCTTTCACAGGAAAAAGCACGCAAACATTCTTGCGCTCTGTATATTCAGAAAATGCTTAATCTTTACCTTTTTACAGGAAGAAAACTCCTCTCCAGGCCTTGAAAGTAACTAATTTATTTATTTCTATAGTCTTAAATTGCATCCCTTCACAGGCTCCTGAGTTAATTACTGGTAGGGATTCCTTAACAGGAGGATCCTAGCCAGCTGTCTTAATTATCTGACCTAATCTGATTTCATTATGATAAGAGTTGTTGCATTCTCATTGTGCTAACTTCTGACTTGTCTTTCCTCCTTTCGCCATTGGAACTCTGTGCTGCAAATGTTTAACTTGTGTGTCTTTTCATTTTTGTGTATTGTTTCCTTACAGCTGGCACTCATAGTTGGCTTGTTTTTAATAAGTCTTAGTCTGTCATTTTAAGTATGGCACCTGGACCACAGCACCCACTCTAAATGAGCAGACACATTTCACAAACTCCAGAGCACAAAGGGAGGAAATAAGATTAGTCCCTGAGCTCCTGAGAATGTACAGTGCCACTCATTAGCCAGGGCTGCCAAGGACCGTTTTAGGAATACAGTCAGGTCACACTTTCAATCAGACACAGGCATTTTCAGGCCACCCCTTCCTTTTTTGCTGTTAGTCTAAGCACAGGCAAAGGCTAAGCCAGCATCTGGTACCCTTCTCACAGGAGCACAAGAATAGCTCCAGGAATTGTGCGCACACAAGCCATGGGCAGAAATGCGCAGGGGGGCCTTCATGAGAAATTTACCCAAGGGAAGCCTGGCACGTCATGCACCAAGGTTTGCCATAAGGCTCCAGACTCGTCTCGCTTCAAACGCAGACAGTCAACTTGTGTGAATCAATGTCCCTGGTTCCACTTCAGGGGGCTAGGATAGTTTTCACTTATGAGGGTCGCACATATGATGTTCTTACTTGGCAAGAGGACCAAGCTTGGCACACACTTCTAACTCTTCCACAGAAGTCCGCGCAGCGGGCAGAGTTGGCAGCCGTGAATCTCGCCTTGCGCACCTTTGCCAAAGAACGCTTAAACATAATTACTGACAGTCAGTATGTTAGGAATTTGCTTCACAGTCTACCGGGAGCGTACATCACTCCCGCGATAGACAAGAACTTGTTTAGTCTTTTCCTCACAACTAAATTTCACTTGCAGAACTGCACCAAAGCACTCTATATAGCCCACATCAGAAGCCACCAGGATTTGCCTGGTCCGATTTCTGCAGGCAATAGTAGAGTGGATGCAGCCGCAAAGGAAATTCAGCAATGGTCAGTTTTGGGAGTCTTCACAACTCCAATTCAAAGTCATGCATTCTTTCATCAGAATACCAAAGCACTCGCAAGGCAGTTCAACTGGCCACTTTCCCAAGCCCAAGGCATAGTCCATTCCTGTCCGCATTGTGCAGGGGTGGTAGGGGGCCCCTCGTGGGGGTGTCAACCCATGAGGGACAGAGGCCAACCAGGTGTGGCAGATGGACGTCACACATGCCCCACAGTTTGGCAGATGGCAGTCCATGCACGTTTGCATTGACACCTTTTCACAGTTTGTTTGGGCTACAGCGCAGAAGGGAGAAACGGCTTCCCATGTGAAGCAGCATCTCCTTTCCTGCTTCGCAGCCATGGGCAAACCACGGCACGTGAAGACCAACAATGCTCCGGCTTATAGCTCCAGGCAGCTGGCCACCTTCATGGCCACCTGGGACATTAAGCACACCTTTGGCGTTCCGTACAATCCGCAAGGGCAAGCGATTGTGGAATGGGTCAATTGGATGCTTAAGTCCTACATTGACAAACAAACAGAAAGGGGTGAACCACCAGCCCTCCCCAAAAATCAGAGTCAGGCACAACATTGTCTGAACAAGGTATTGTTTATGTACAATCACCTTAATGTTTTTTTTCGGATTGCACTGCACAGAAGAGGCACTTCCATCGCACGGAGGCTCTCCCGCGGCTGATGGTGCGTTACTGAGTGCCACCGGATCCTTCCTGGAAGGCCCCGGCGCCACTCATAACATGGGAAAGAGGGTATGCTGCAATTATGTCTCCTACAGGTGTCATCTGGATTCAAGCCCGGTGTGTCAAGCCTCACTTCGAGTCCAAGCAACATCAGAATTCTGAGTAAAGCTGAGTATGTTTCGTTAGCAGTCAGCTTAGCCGTAGGCAACGCTCGGAGAATTGGTCAATTGGCTTGCGCTTTGGCAAAAGCCATTAACCACACCTCCTCGACGATAGCGCTGCTTAATCAAGAGCAGACAGAGCTTCACCATGCCATACTGGATAATCGAGCAGCCATCGATTACCTCTTATTGTAACATCATTTGGGTTGCGAGTCTGTCCATGGCATGTGTTGTTTTAACCCCACGGACAACTCGCGTAAGGTACAGAGTCAGCTCACAGCCCTCTATACCTTGGTTAAAAACATCGAGGAGGATGCTACATGAGCATGGTGGAATTCGCTGTGGTCCTGGTTCCCATGGGGTTGGCTACAAATGACACTCAATGTGATTGTGGGGGTGATAATACTGGGAATGACTGTGTATTGTTTCATGCAATGTATTCCCTTGCTGATGTCAAGATGTCCCCCATGGAGAGAACCCCGGAATGTCCTCACTCCATGTCAGCTGTTGCCGCTCCTATGTCGAGCCATCTGTCAGGTCCAATGAAACAAATAAAGGGGGAGTGTGGTATCCGTGGACACAATTGGCATACTGGCCCTAACAGAACCCCGGTGATGGGTGATCACCTCGTTACCTGGGGTTCCTGAAGGGACAGAAATTGGGGGAGCGGAATATTAGATAGGGTTTAATTCACCTACAGCTGACCTGACAGGAAGCTTGGACAATAGGAAACTAATGACTAACTCGCTAGTCATGTAATAGGTAATCACACATCTGCGGATTACTCTAAGTCCTAAAACCAATACCAGCCACATGTTTACTCCAGATAGCTTGGAAGAATGGAGTTCCCCTGTCATTGTTTAGTTTGGTTAATTAACTCCCCTATAGAGTTTCCCAATTAACTCGTGTAAACATGGCGTATGGATTCTGCCAGATCGCAGTTCTTTTGCACGCAGCATGTACATGATAAATACTGATGATTTTCCTCATTAAATCACTGGTCTTCGCTCCATCTTGCCACGTGTCTCATTGCTTGACCAGTCTCCTCCGGGACCCAACAGCCGCTTCGCGGTCCCGATCCAACACACCCCCCCCCACACACACACACACACACAGTAATGTCTCACAGTAATGTCACAGTTATGGTCAGCGGCGAAGGGCCCCTGTCAGCTCTGGGCCCTATACGGCAGTACTGGTAGTACTGCCCTGATGGGAGCCCTGAATATAGGTAAAATTCAAAACAAATTAAAATGTTAAAATGATTAGACTATTTTTTTACCAGAAGCAGGCTGCTTCAATAGTGTTATCGTAATCATGTATTAGATCTTCTTTTGTGCACATGGAAGGGCAGAAATGGCATGCACATGAATGCTGGATTGATTGAATTTCTCCACATTCACAGAAAAATCTTTCTGTATCTAAGTAGTCCCACTTTACTTAATGATCCTCTGCACTTCCTATGTCACTTCAAAGTCTGGTAGAATCTTGTCCTGGTTGTAGGCGCTCTTTAACACTCATCCATTTAGCAAGATGTGTTGTTTTTGCTCTCTGTAAATTCAAGCCTTTGATTTGGGGGGTGGTTTAAAAATGCTTGATGGGATTTGTATAAAAACAGAAGAACCATAAAACTGCACAACAGAATAACATCATGACCCCTTTCTTCGAGGTGGGGTTTTAGGGTACAAGGTTTCCCTTGCTTGAAAGCCAGTCATATCCAACTCTACAGTTCAGTGCTCATCTTTGTTTCAAAGCCGAAGAGCCAGTGCTGTCTGCTTCTGCAGACATTTCCATGGTCATGTGGCAGGCATAACTAGACACCGGAATGCATGGAACGCTGTTTAACTTCCCACTGAAGTGCTCCCTATTTATCTACAGTAGAACCCCATATAGCGATTTTAATCCATTCCATAGAGCTGATCGCTATGCGGTTTTCGTCGCTGTATGATCATCCCTATGGGAAAATCCATACAATGATTTTCCCTATGGGAAAACCATACAACGATGTTTAGCACTAAGTGGTTTTTCCCATTGGAAAATCGTTGTACAGATTTCCCCATAGGAACGGTTTTTCCTCCTCCAAGCCTCATCGCTATGCGATTTCGTCGCTGTATGGGGCGATTGCTATATGGGGTTCTACTGTACTTAGAATGGCAAAGCCTGGTGCAAAATAAAACTGAGAGAACTTAAGCCAGACAAAGGTATTGGAGATAACTGGTGCCTAGAGGAAGCAAATTCTTAATGAATATGTTTTGCATGTCATAGCATGAGCTTCTTTCATCTGCACAATTATTCATTCATTCATTATTCAAATTTATACATTGCTGCCCAATTCGAACGAGCTACTCTGGGCAGCATAACAGCAGTAATATAAACATTAGAATCTTTGCTTTGTCTGGTGATTGGCCTTTAGGATATAAGCACAGGATTCTTTGAGGTCTGGTTTAACAAACACAGGAAGCCTGCCTTCATTCACCTCTCTGTTACAGGAACATATTTTCAGATCTAACCGAGGGTTCTCTCTAATGCTTGCTTTCTGCCTAAATTTTGGGAGCAGTATCCAAAGTCACACTTTGTAGCGATGTCTGGCCGCTAGGGCGGCGTTAGAGCCCGGAGGAGACTGATCAATGACAACACGAGGCAACAGGAGCGAGATCAGATCAGTACTTTATTGGGAAAAGGCAACATCATTTATAGGGAAAAAAGCGCAACGGTGGCAAGCTGTCACCTGACAGGAAAATTACCTCACTCACGTACACGGGTTAATGGGGAATTCTTCAAAGGGGAGTTTAATCAGCTGGGGCAAACATGGGTTCAGGGACCTCATTGTCTTGGGGATTAGGCAGGGACAAACATGGCTTATTTGCGCCAGGGATTTCCCGAGCTGGGAGATGAACTATGTACTTAATGCTTGACAGAAGTCAGCTATCTGCTTACTTGGCCGAGTCGCAGGTCAGGTCACGGTAATTGGGTGAATCAAACCCTATACTTTATTCACCCCCCTTAATTTGGCGGCCGCAGAGCCCACGGGCTGGGAGCGTCTCTCACCGCGGTGGCCTCTGGCGGGCCGTTCCATGCCCTGCGGGGCATGGGGAAACCGCATCTCCCCTTTATTTTCTATTTAAGGACCTGACTGGCGACCTTGCGCAAGAGCGGCATCAGCTGTTGAGCGGGTATGACGTCACGGAGTTTCTCTCTGGGGCGGCACTTGGAGATCAGCGAGGGAATGCACTGGGCAAAACAACCAAGCGTAATGCCTAGTATGGTTATCCCCACCACTACCTTAAGCACCGTTTGCAGCCACCCCCAGGGAATCCATGACCACATCCAATTCCACAGGGAACTCCACCAAGCCCCCCATGCGGAACCCTCAGTAATACCCTGGACTATGGTGTGGAGGTTCGTGATCTGGCTTTGGATCTTACGGGAGTTGTCAGTAAGATTGAAGCAGCACATTCCATGAAAAGATTCGCAACCCAGGTGGTGCAGCAAGAGGAGGTAGTCGATAGCCGCTCGATTGTCAAGAACGGCCTGGCGGAGTTCTGCCTGTTCCTGATTGAGGAGCGCTATCGCTGTGGAGGTATGGTTAATGGCTTTTGCCAAACCGCAAGCCAAGCGGCCAATCCTCCGTGCGTTGCCGACGGCCAAGCCTGGCACGCCGACAAGGCTGACTGCTAGGGATACATACTCAGCGGGACTCATTACTCTGAAGCTGCTGTCACAAGAGCTGTCTAACTGGGTTGTGCGTGTGTGCCGTATGAGTGGGGAGACATTTGAAACATTGGAAACATGTGAAACATTAGAAACATTTGTGCTTGGGGCAATCATGTCCTTAGTAGGAAGCAACAGTGTCAAACGACTGATACAACACATTGAGTCCGACAAATTCGCAGGAATATAGTTCCATGTGAACTGGTTGCAGGTGAAAAACCACCCTGAAGGTAGGGTGACGTGAGCGTACAGCGAAATGAGGGTTTCTGGTTTGTTGCAAGTCCAGTTGCCGCTGCCGGGGTCCAGGCAGCGGCGCCGAGTCAGACCGCCTGAGGTGCAGCCGGTCATTCGGGTGCAAGCAGCGTCCGGGCTGACCGCCACTCGAGGGGTATGAAGAGTGGCTGCGTCAGCCGGCAAGGTTGATGCAAGTCGCCGCCCCCCCCAGCGTGCGTATGCTGAGAAGGTGGTAGGAGTGTGTGGACCAAAGAACGCCTTCAACAACCAGTCGCCATCCTTGGTGCGCGCATCCAGAGCGTGGCACACGGGGATGAGACAGGTGCTGAGGATAGATGCAGAACCAATGTCCTGCCGTAGACAAAAATCGGACTGGTTGACGAGGCCCGCCAACCTTTCCCACAGGTTGTACCGCATTCGTGCGGAAATATCTTCCCCAGGCGGCAAACCGTCGGCCTGGATCGGAGTAGCCTGAACGCCTCCCCCCAGGAGCAGGGAAAGGGCCAGGATGATGGTGATCGCCACTGTGTTGGCGTGAATCAGGGCAAAGACTGCAGCTGTGAGGTTCTCCGGTGTCGGCTCTTTCTCCTCGCGCTGCACGGCGTCCTGGGCGTCACTGCAAAGAGCCTTGACCATCCCCCAGGTGATCTTGGGCATCAGCGGCCGTTTCCTCCGGCGGGTCCTCTCGGTCAGGGTGAGGTCCTCCATTTCCGGGATCGGACTCGGGCCGGCCTGGTTCCACGCCATGCGGTTCCACGTAGGGCTTGACACACCGGGCTGGAATCCAAACGACACCTGTAGGAGACATAACTGCAGCATACCCTCTTCCCCAGGTTATGAGCGGCACCGGGCCCCTCCAAGAAGGGTCTGGTGGCACTCGGTACCGGACCATAGGTCGCGGGAGAGCTTCCGAACGGCGGAAATGCTTCTCCTGCGGCGTGCAATCCGAAAAAACATTAAGGTGATTGTAAGTGAACAATACCTTGTTGAGACACATCTGTGCTTCTCCCTGAGACTTGGGGAGGGCTGGTGGCTCCCCCCTTTCTGTTTGTTTGTCAATATAGGACTTTAGCGTCCGATTGACCCGCTCTACAATCGCTTGCCCTTGCGGATTGTAGGGAATTCCAAATGTGTGCTTGATGTCCCAAGTAGCCATGAAGGCGGCCAACTGCCTGGAACTGTAGGCCGGCGCGTTGTCCGTCTTCACGTGCCGCGGCTTGCCCATCGCCGCAATGCAGGAAAGGAGGTGCTGCTCCACGTGGGTGGCAGCCTCCCCTTTCTGCGCCGTTGCCCAAACGAACTGGGAAAAGGTGTCAATGCAGACGTGCATGTATTGCCATCTGCCGAACTGCGGCACATGCGTGACGTCCATCTGCCATACCTGATTAGCCTCTGTCCCTCGTGGGTTGACCCCCCACGAGGGCCCCCCCGGTGCTCCTGCGCAATGCTGGCAAGAGCGGACTATACCTTGGGCCTGAGAGAGTGGCAGATTGAACTGTCTGGCGAGTGCCTTGGCATTTTGGTGAAAAAAGGCATGACTCTGGATTGGAGTAGTGAAAACTCCCAAAACTGAACGTTGCTGAATTTCCCTTGCCGCCGCATCCGCTCTGCTATTGCCCACGGAAATCAGACCCGGTAGGTCTTGGTGACTTCGGATGTGGGCAATATAGAGCGGCTCTGTGCGGTTCCGCAAATGAAATTGAGCAGTGAGAAACAAACTGAGCAAGTTCTTGTCTATCGCGGGAGTAATGTAAGCTCCGGTAGACTGTGAAGCAAATTCCTTACATACAGACTGTCAGTAATGATGTTTAAATGTTCCTTGGCGAAGGTGCGCAAGGCAAGGTTCACGGCTGCCAACTCTGCCCGCTGCGCGGACTTCTGTGGAAGAGTTAGCAGCGTGCGCCAAGCTTCGCCCTCCTGCCAAGTCAGGACACCATATGTGCATCCCCCATCGGTAAAAACTGTTTTGGCCCCCTGAAGTGGGACCAGCGAGAGCAATTCGAACAAACTGACTGTCCCTGTCTGAAGTGAGACGAGTCTGGGGTCTTTGGGCAAGTGGTATGCCAAGCTTCCAGTGAATCCTTCCAAAGCTATCGGAAGCGAGTCACCGAGCTGCATCAGCTGATGGATTTGTTCCTTGGTGAATGGGACTGTGATCTTAGCTAAATCGTGCCCAGAAATGTCCCTTGCTCTCAGCCTGCCGCGGTAGATCACCGCGGAGACCAGTTCTTGGGGCGGAACAATGTTCTGCGAAGAGGTGTTAGGCAAGTATACCCACTCCACAATTTTCGCTCCCTTCTCTGAGTCTACTCCTAGCGCCCCAGTGAACATGGATCCCGACCGTACGATGTACAAATTCAGGATCGGGGCATATGGCCCCGGGGCGATCCTATCCACCCACCTCTGGCTGAGAGCTTGGTTCACCTTCTCGAGCGCCAAGCGCGCGTCTCGAGAGATCTTTATCCGGTCTGCCGGCTGCTTACCTAAGGTTAGCAGCGAGAAGAGCGGTTTTAGAAGATCCGTATCTAAACGAAAATACGGTCTGGCCCAATTGATGTTCCCCAAAACTTGCTGCAATTCTACAAGGGTGACTGAGTCTTGTAAATTTATCTGAGGCAGGACTGGTGCTGCGAAAGAGCGGAGAAGCCGATGGCCCAAGTATGAAAAGGGCTCGGTTCTCTGCACTTTCTCAGGGGCAATAAGTAAGCCTTTGTCCCCCAGGCTGGCCTGGAGGTCCGAAAACATTTCGCTGCCGAGCTGCGGCAACGCTACTAAGATGTCGTCCATGAAGTGACAAACAATTGCTTTAGGGTAAAGGCTTCGGAACTTTGCCAGTGCACCGTGAACATAAATTTGACACAGGGTGGGCGAATTGAGCATGCCCTGTGGCAAAAATTTCCACGCGTAGCGCTGCGTGGGCTCTCCGTGGTTCACGACCGGCACCGTAAAGGCGAACCTTTCCCGGTCCCTGGGGTCTAGGGGGATTGTGTAAAAGCAATCCTTGAGATCTACAACTAGGATCTCCCACCCCTCGGGAATCATGTTCGGATTTGGGATGCCGCATTGAAGCGGGCCCATCGGCTGAATGCATTTATTGATCTCCCTGAGATCGTGGAGGAGTCGCCACTTCCCCGACTTCTTCTTAATCACAAAAATTGGCGAATTCCAGGGGCTTGTGGACTGTTCTATGTGTCCTGCGTCTAGCTGTTCCTTAACTAGCTGCTTGAGGGCAACTAATTTCTCTCCCACTACCGGCCATTGTTCGACCCATACCGGAGTGTCGGTGAGCCATTTAAGTGGCAACGCCATTACCCGAAGGTAAGCGTAGCACCGTACTGCTGGAGAATGTCTCGCCCCCAAAGGTTGATGTGCACGTCAAGAATGTGCGGCCGAATTACCGCTGTGCCGTCAGCCTTTGGGATTGTGACTTCTACCCACTCTCGGCTCCTGAACGCTTCCTGGACGCCTCCTACCCCCCACACATCGGAGACCGGCTCAATGGCCCACTCTCTTGGCCACTGGCTCCTGCTTATCACGCTCACATCCGCTCCGGTATCGAGTAACCCTGAGAACACCCTTTTGTTCAAAAATACCTCGATAACGGGGCGCTGTTTCCACTCAATGTTGGTCTCCACTGTCGCTAAGACCTGGTATCCTTGCACTGCCTCACTCGCGCTCGAGCAGTCTGCTGAACCGGACTCTGAGCTGTCCCTGAGCCTTCCCTGGCTGCCTGCTGGCGAGTGACAAGGAACCATGATCAGTTGCGCTAACGTGTCTCCCTTGTGGATGGTTTGGGGCAGGTGCGCCCAAAGCTGGACCTGGAGAATGCCTGAAAAATTCGAGTCAATGACTCCTGGAATTATAAAAATTCCGCGTGCTCCAGCTACACTACGGGGCAAAACTAAACCTATAAAGCCTCTGGGCAGGGGTCCCATGTACTGGGTGTCGACTAGATAGACTGTGCCTGGCAGGTCGCATGTAACGTCCGCCTGGCAAGTCAGTTCTAGCCCCGGGCTGCCCTTGGGGCTGGCCTGTGCCCTCGCAGTGCCTGGGATGTGCCTAGACTCTAGTCTCGGTCTGGGGAGTTCTGGATCTGGGTGAAGGAAGCCTCTGTTTGGACTGGGGCCAGAGACGTGTCCGAATTCGGACAAAACCTGGCCCAATGGTAGCCTTTCTTGCACTTCGGGCAGAGGGTGTTCGGAGCCTTGGGACGACCAGACTTTTGTCCGCTTCCCTTGGATCGGCACTCCCTAGCGAAGTGACCGACCTTGCCACAAGTGTGACATGCCCCCTTGTTCTTGCCATTGGATCTTCTTCCCCCCTGCACCGCTGCCGCTAGCAGACCCATCTTGTAGGAGTCTGTGCCAACGTCGGAGCATGCTCGAATCATGTCCGTTAAGGTTATGTCTGGGCGATTGCCCAGGGACTGCAAGACTTTACGGCAGTCCAAGTTGGCGTTGTCTTTGGCTAGCTTAATCATGAGCTCTTCCTGGGCTTGCTCATTGTCAATCTGCCTGCTAATTGCTTCTTCCAGGCGATTGATGAAGTCCATGTAGGGCTCTTGGGCTCCCTGCTTAATGGCGGTGTAATTTTTGGCCGTTTTGCCAGACGCTGGGACCTTGAAGTATGCCCTATAGGCAGCCTCGGCTGACATCTCTAGGGTGGCGAGAGGCAAGTTGATTTGAGCGTTGATGGACTCAAAGGCACCTGAACCATACAGCTGGTCAGGGATTACCGCGCCTCCCATCCTGGCAGCCCGAGCTTGTGCCTCTAGGCGGAACTCGCTGTCCCAAATCATGTACTGGCTGGGGGTGAGCATCATCCTCATGACGGCTTTCCAATCATGAGGAATCCACATGGTGGTTTCGCACACTTGCTGGAGCGTGCCCCTCGTAAAACGACTTTGGAGCCCTGTCTCTGAAATTGCTTTCCGTAAAGCCATGAGAAGCTTGTACGGGACTGGGGAGTGTACTACCTGCTGTGCGCCCGTGAGCGCGTCCATCTCCAAGCGGATGGGACAAATCTGTCGAAGCTCTGCTAGCTGTTCAACTGGCAATTCCCCCTTCTTGAGTTCTATCTCAGCTGTGCGCTGAAGGGCACTCTTCACGACTAGGGAACCTGGGGTTGTCAGAGAAGCGCCAGCGCCTCTCATTCCTTGCGTTCCCTCGGTGACGTCTGCAGCTGTCACCGCGGGAAGGCTCCCTGCGCTACTCTGCTGGTACTTGAATGTCGGGTAGAGTGCGGTGGGCGCAGTCGGCTCGACTGGCGTGCCTGATGGCTTCTCTAACGGGGGTTCTTCCGCTTCTACCCGGACTGGCTCGATCTGCTCTAAGAGTCTCCTACATTTCCTCCATGTGCGGACTATCCCTCCTGGAGCTTTCGGGGTTTGCTGAATGCAGTCTCCTATCTGATCCCAGAGCTTCAGGGTTAACGTACCTACTTCTGGGTAAAGTAGGCAGTGTTCCCTGAGGTACGCCAGAAGTCTCGCTAGCTCCCTGCTGTGAAATCGTAACTGAAAAACCCTGGCCAGGATTATGAACTCTTGCTCCCAAGTTCTTTGGCTAGCGGACGGACTTGGTCGAGGAGAACAAGTCCCCATATTACCTGCGATGGTCCTCCGAAGTTTCCTTCTCGGGACGAAGTTCGACGCGTCTTTGCAGGCAACAGGTTCGGGCGACGAGTGTCTGGGGTAGACCTCGGAGCGTGGACCTTCTGCCACGGGCCCTTCTAACGGCCTCTGCGATGTCAGGGGCTCACAGCCTGCCCTGAGCGGAACGCGTTTCCCTCTATGGCAAACCTCGCGAAAGTGAGGAGTAAGCTGTAGGAATGTCTCTCTGGAATGCCTCGCGGCGGGCCGTCCTCTGTCCGGCTGGCTGCCGACCAGAGCGCCGCGCTATCCTCCGGGCTGGCGGGTCGCGGCTCAAGCGCAGAACCGGACCGCGTGGAGCGCTACCCACGGGTAGACCTCTCCGGGGTCTCTTACTCACGAGTAAATCACGTCGGGGTCACCAGCTGTAGCGATGTCTGGCCGCTAGGGCGGCGTTAGAGCCCGGAGGAGACTGATCAATGATAACACGAGGCAACAGGAGCGAGATCAGATCAGTACTTTATTGGGAAAAGGCAACATCATTTATAGGGGAAAAAGCGCAACGGTGGCAAGCTGTCACCTGACAGGAAAATTACCTCACTCACGTACACGGGTTAATGGGGAATTCTTCAAAGGGGAGTTTAATCAGCTGGGGCAAACATGGGTTCAGGGACCTCATTGTCTTGGGGATTAGGCAGGGACAAACATGGCTTATTTGCGCCAGGGATTTCCCGAGCTGGGAGATGAACTATGTACTTAATGCTTGACAGAAGTCAGCTATCTGCTTACTTGGCCGAGTCGCAGGTCAGGTCACGGTAATTGGGTGAATCAAACCCTATACTTTATTCACCCCCCTTAATTTGGCGGCCGCAGAGCCCATGGGCTGGGAGCGTCTCTCACCGCGGTGGCCTCTGGCGGGCCGTTCCATGCCCTGCGGGGCATGGGGAAACCGCAACACTTCCTGGTGTAACTTGAGCTTGCTGAGAAATTAACAAACTGTGTTAAGAGGAAAGAAAAAAACACAAGTGGATAGAATAGAAAATGAAAGAAAAGAGAAAGATTTGATTAACAGACAGGGAGGTTGGTTATAGGAGGATTGGCTGTAGCTGGAAAGACAATAAATCAAAAAAGAGATAACAAAATTAACCACAGCCAACCTCTGCCAGACAAGTAGCTTCAGTCCTTTATTTGAGAAAGAGAAATAATCAACAAATAAGGCAGCAAGCATGAGGAAAAGCTTTTATATGATTCAAATCTCCCCACATCATTCACTGGGATTAGAAAGTCGTGCAGTCCATCAAATAACTCACCAATCCCTCCCTAACTTGTCATTTTTTCCCTATATTCACAAGAGAGAAAGCACCACATGTTTGTTTCATCAGAGAGAGAAGGAAGCTCCTTGATTCAACTTGGGATCCAGCCCCATCTGATGTATATCTTTCTCAAAAACAAAACAAGCTCTGGGGAGATTCTTCAGCATTCTGAGAATCTGGCATTAAAATGGAATCCCTTTCCATTGGGCATGGAGACAACCTTTCTTTAATGAAAGGATAGACTTGAACATAATCATTCAGAAAGCATGTAGCAAAGATAAAGAGTTGCTCCCTCCCTCCATTCATCAGCCAGCATAGCTAATGACTTTTCCCAGTTTCTCTGCAGCTATTTAAACTGGACAACCCCGACAACACTTTTTATTGCTTGTATGTTATGTGCCATCAAGCTGAAACTGACTTAGCAACCCTAATGTGGTTTTCAAAGTAAGAGAGATATTTAAGGAGCAGTTCTAGCAATTCCAACATCATCAGTCTGTGAGTAACACAGGTCTTCTGGGCCCTAGTCTGTCATTCTGTCCACTACATGATACTGGGCATAAAGGCTACCATTTCTTAAAACAAAGAATTCTGTTTGATCCACAAACCTTAGAATCTGTCTTTTCAGACAATTTGATTGATCAAACTGGGACATGATTCGCCATGGGATGTAAATATCAAAGATAATTTTAAAGAGCTATGTGCATTTAATCTTGCATTTAGCTTCAAAGCTGGCCTACTTACTCTTCTTGTTTTGGCTCATTGTATTTGGAATCAGTTCTTTGAAAGAAGAAGCATGTCTAAAATAAAGTATCTCTGTTGCTGTATACACACTAATAAAAAGTTGTGTGTATGTATTTTAAAATAATATTGATTCTGTGGTAACTAGTTTTCTCTTTAGGCTAATGTGTTCCTAGGTAGTAGGTGTAGATTATTTTCTTTTTAATTAGAAGTATGCAATGTTTGTTGAATTGGGAGAAATAATCCTTTCTCTTTCTTTTAATAAGCTCCTCCACCTTTTTTCCCTCTGGAGACTTGTAGCTACTACTAAGTTCCAGATATCTTTAAGAGGCAAAAACTAAGAGGCTTTCTACATGGGATATTTTCAGTTTGTGAGTGTCATGGGGAATTCAAAGGAAGCCATTGATTTTCAATATTTCTGTGTGAAGTAGAAAATGTTTAGCCATATAATGCTTTATAGTGCTTTATGAGTTATAGCCAACTATGAAAATTGTTAAATGCCCAGGTACTAGTTAGTACACTTTTCTTACTCATTCTCATAGACAGCAGTCCCAAGGATATCTTAGCCTAGGAATCTAACTGTCCCATCTTACACATAATGATGAGATCTCTGATAAGCGCCTCACATAATATGCAGGTGTCTAACCTTCAGCTGGATGTCCAGATGTCCAGCCAATTTGTCTTATGTCACATTTGGGGAATTTTCTCATGTTTCAAGAAGGGAGGTGTGAGTGAGAAAAATGTATAAAAACTGAGACTTTTAGCATCTCAGTAGCAGACATCCCATTTCAGGGGGTGGCTCTGCCCGATTTCTTTTTCAACATGCCATAAATGTCAGATCTCAAATCTGATATTAATGGGGGCTCACCATAGCCCAACCTTTGTTTTATTTAGCTAGCTTAGCCATTCTTATTGTTTTATGATTTATGTTTCTATTTGAACTGCCTTTATCCGTATGCTATTTTACTCTATTTTTGTATTAATAAAAAGCTGTTATATTTGAAGAATTGTAGCAGCGTATTTTTATTCTCCTCACACCTTAAAGAGGAGAAGGTTTAGAATCCAGCTTACAGAAACCAGAAGGGAGGCCATAAATTAGGTCTTTATCAGGGAGAGTGAATTCCAGAGAGAAGAAGTCTTCATTAAGGTTTTTGTTCTTTGAAAAGGAGTTTTGCCAAGCTGCTGAAGTCTCTTCCTGATTGAGGTAAATTTTTATCCAACCTCTGGTTAGCTGGATTTTGAAAGTGTCATCGGAAGGGAGGAGGCATAAGGGTAGATGTTTGGGAATATTTGAAATTCCAATAAGTCCTGCATCGCCATTTTAATTGCCAGATATTTCTGGACAATTAGAGGTAAGCACATCTCAAAACGCTTCCTGCAAAAATAAAGCAGATAAACCTCTGGGAAAGGATTTATGCCTGCCTAGACACTATAATAAATGGTCCTCTGTTAAGCAGTACAGAGAAGGGTCAAGGATGTAACCTTCCAACAGTGAGCACTACTTGTGCTGTCAAGCTGGAGGGGCTTTCAAAGTGAGGTATTTAGGGAGTGGCTTTACCATTTCCACTCCCACACTAAATTTCCATGGCTGAGGAGGGATTTGAATCCAGGTGTCTTGAGTCCCCAGTCTGATTTTCTATCTACTGCAAAAGAGTGGGTATCCAGTGTTTCTAAGAAAATGAAATCCAAGCCTTTTTTTAACATAGAAATGCTGAAGTAGATTTCAAATCTGGATAACTGGATCTTCAGATTATGCTACATTATGAAAAACTGAGGGTTAGGGTTAGGGTTAGGGTTAGGGTTAGGGTTAGGGTTAGGGTTAGGGTTAGGGTTAGGGTTACCAACTGTTATGCATTTTGTTACTTGAATTTAGGGCAGAAATTGGAGATAGAAAGAAATCAAATCATTTCTTCATACTAGCAAAGAGTATCTTGTCCTTTCTCTTCTCTGTTTACCATTCTTTTAATTCCAAGAGTAGAACAAAACATGTTGAAGTTGTTGTGTTCTGTTGGTTTTATTGTACACACGGATTACAATGTATCTGAGCCAATGTAACCTTGCCTATAGCAACAATGTAACCTTCAGCTGTATCATATAAACCCTGTAATAGGACGCGAGCTAATGACCACCAGCTGGCAGCAGCGAGCGTCCAAGCTCTCTTGGTCCAAACTCATCAAAGGCAACAGCGCGGGAAGTTTTCCCGCCACCACCTACACCTGGACAAGAAGGGCGTGACCTGCAATGACGTCACGCAGACAGTAGCCAATGGGCTACCATGGCACCACGTTCAAATGTGTTACTGCTGTATATAAAGAGCTATCGATCCGCCATTACCTCATGTTCCCTCTGCCCACGATGCAATAAACCTGAGTTAACCCAGCCCGAGGCTGTGTCCTGTGTCTTGGTTTGCATACACCAAATTGGCGACGAAGGTGGGATGATGGATCCCCACGGAACAGCCAGGGCACAGAGCGGTTTCAACATCACCAAACCGCAAGACTGGGAGCTGCTTGAGATGGATTTCCAGGCGGCCCTGGTGGAACTCAGAGTCAAAGGAGAAGACGAGGAGAGGAAGAGGGCCATCCTCACCAGAATGCTCGGGATGGAAACCAAGCGGACGCTGGTGGGCATAATCGCTCCGAAGAAGGTGAGCGACTTTAAGGCGAGCGACATCATGAAACTGCTGCGAGAGCGGTTCTGCCCCTCGAGGGCAATGTTTCCCGCTTGGAGCGCATTTTGGAGGCGAGTCCAAGCGCCGGATGAGTCGGTTGAGGCATTCGTGGCCGCCATGAGGGTAGCCGCCGCCCCCTGTAAATGGGGCGATATCCTGGAGTTGGTCCTCAGGGACGGCGTGTTGTGTGGCCTGAAAGACAAGGAGGTACAGCGCAGCTTGATGAATAAGGAGCCGCCACCCACGCTGGCAGAGGTCATAGAGGCCGCGGAAGCCGCAGAGTCCACGAATGCCGGAGTGGACGAGATGCACCAGTGGCGTGAGTGGCGTCCTAGAGCCGGCAAGGCGGAAAATTCGGTGCACGGGAAGACCGGACAGTCGGTGCACGCGACTCGACGGGCCTCAAAGTCGTCTACGGAAGGCAGCGACGGCGAGGAGGTCCAGAAGGTCCGGAAGGGTGGTCGACGCTGCGAGGGTTGCGGAGCGGCCCACGAGCGCGCGAGATGCCCGTTCAGGAAGGCCGAGTGTTACACCTGCGGCCGTCGGGGGCACATCGCCAAGGCGTGCAGAAAGAGGAAAGAGGGCCGGAGGCAGTCACAAGACCGCGCAGCCAGACCAGACCGTCCAGCGAGGCCCAAAGATGGCGCCCAGACCACGAGGAAGCAGGACGGCGTGGGCCGCGTCTCGGACGGCAGCGAGGACGACGCCTCAGTGTTCAGCGTGTCCGCGGGACAGTCCCATTACTTCGTTGAGGTATTAGTACAAGGGGCCCCTATTAAGATGGAAATTGACTCGGGGTCCTCCTATTCCATAATTCCCCAGAAAGAGTTCCTGAAAATCGACCCCCACGTGCGGCCCAAGCTTAAAGCGTTGAGGTCCACACTACGGGACGTACAGGGAAACAGCATTCCGGTGTTGGGGGTCGGGAAATTTCGGGTCAATTTTAAGAGACATTCTGCGGAACTGCCCCTAGTTGTCCTCAAAGGGGGAAGCTGTAGCCTCCTAGGGACACAGTGGTTTCAGCCCTTAGGTTTGTTCATAGGGGGAGTGCATACCATGGGGGGGGACCCAATACAAGCGGTTTGCGATGCGCATCCCGACGTTTTTAAGAAAGGACTCGGAAGGTTCAAGGGACCCCCTGTAGCTTTCGACATAGACCCGGAGGTCCGCCCGATAAGACTCAAACCACGCAGGGTGCCGTTCGCACTCAAGGACAAGATAGAGGCGGAACTGGACAAACTGGTGGGCCAGGGGATTCTTATTCCTGTTGATTCCGCGGAGTGGGAAACTCCAATTGTAACAGCTCTAAAGGCTAACGGGGAGGTGCGCATTTGCGCTGATTATAAGTGTACAATTAACAAGGCGATCCGCCCTAATGCATACCCGGTGCCAGTGATCAGCCACCTTTTGGCCAGACTAAATGGGGGAAAGTGTTTCGCTAAACTCGATTTGGCACAAGCCTATCAGCAACTTCCAGTGACCCCCGCCACGGCCGCGGCACAAACGATAGTTACACATAAGGGAGCGTTCCAGGTGTCGCGGTTACAGTTCGGCGTGAACTCGGCACCCGGCCTTTTTCAATCGCTCGTGGAACGCCTCCTAAAGGGCCTGGAGGGGGTGTTGCCTTATTTTGATGACGTGTTGATAACAGGGGGGAGTGAGGCTGAACTGGCGAAAAGGTTGGACAAAGTACTGACCGTGTTCGAGAAAGCGGGGCTGAGATTGAGGAAGGACAAATGTGTTTTTTTCGAGACCGAGGTCGAGTTTTTAGGTTTCCGGATCACACCCGAGGGGATTAAGCCGTCTAAATCCAAAGTAGCAGCCATTAAAAAGGCCCCTCGCCCCACATCCAAAACCGAGCTGCAGTCTTTCCTGGGGCTCCTCAATTTTTACCATACATTCCTCCCGCGGAAGGCGTCCGTGGCCGAACCGCTCCATCGGTTACTTAAAAAGGAGGAGCCATGGATGTGGGGTGACGAGCACGAGAGGGCGTTCAAGGAGCTAAAGCAACTCCTAACATCTGAGGCAATCCTGACGCACTTCGACCCCAAACGGCCAGTGGTCCTAGTCTGTGATGCATCCCCGGTGGGGGTGGGGGCGGTGCTTTGCCACGTGTTGGAGGACGGAAGGGAGGCCCCGGTAGCGTTTTACTCAAGGTCCCTGTCCCAAGCGGAGCGAAATTACGCACAAACCGACAGAGAAGCGTTAGCAATAGTAGCGGGGACCAAAAAATTTCACGATTTTTTGTATGGCCGCCCGTTCAAAATCGTGACCGATCACAAGCCGCTGTTAGGGATTTTCACGGCAAGCAAGCCCACGCCACAGATCCTGTCCCCGAGGATGCTGCGATGGGCTATTTTTCTCAACGCGTACCAACATGAGTTGGAGTACAGGCCCGGAAAGGAGATCAGCCATGCTGATGCGCTCTTGAGATCCCCTCTGCCCTTGTCGGCGGACCAAAAGGCGAGAGCAGAAAGAGACCGCCAGGTGTTGCTAATTGAGGTTTTAGACGCACCCCCAATAGTACCAGCCGACATTGCTAGGGCGACAGGCAAGGACAGGACGCTAGAGAAAGTTAGTTCATGGGTGCAGAAGGGGTGGCCGGCTTCGTCCCCGAGTACAGAGTTCGACCCATTTTTTAGGAAAAAGCTTGAGTTGTCCCTAGAGAGGGGGTGCCTTCTGTGGGGCCAACGGGTGGTGGTCCCTGCGCCCCTGCGGACGAGGGTGCTCGACCTGCTGCACGTCAGCCACCCGGGCATAGTTCGTTCAAAGGCGCTAGCACGGAGTTACTTCTGGTGGCCACAGCTGGACGCGGACATTGAGCACATGGTCGGCACTTGCGAGGCTTGCCAGGCATCCCGACCTGAGGCGGCCCGTCTGCCGCATAGAGAGTGGGACACGGCAAGGGGGCCGTGGTCCAGGGTGCACGTGGATTTCGCTGGCCCGTTCCGAGGAACCATGTTTCTCCTGGTGGTAGATGCGTTCTCCAAGTGGCTGGAGGTTATCCCAGTAAAGAGCACGTCCTCCGCCACGACAATTAGCCGGCTAAGGAGAGTCTTTTCCACGTTCGGTTTACCCGACACTTTAGTCAGCGATAACGCTAGTTGTTTCACCTCCGCTGAGTTCGGAGCTTTCATGGAGGCAAACGCCATTCGGCATGTCACATCCGCACCGTTTCACCCGGCCACGAATGGCCAAGTGGAACGCCTAGTGCGTACAACAAAGGACGCGCTGCGGCGCATGGGCCCGGGGGACCTGAATCACCAGGTATGCCAGTTCCTTTTAGCGTATAGGGTGACCCCTTTAGCGTCAGGCTACTCGCCGGCGGAGCTCTTGATGCGGCGAAAATTGACCACGATCCTGTCCAGGCTGGACCCGACGAGGGTCGAGGATAAAGGGAAAAACATAGGGTTGGCAGTCTCGAAAGGTTTCGCCGCCGGGGACCCTGTTCACTGCAGGAACTATTCCAGCGCAGGGCCGGCCTGGGTACCAGGGAAGGTTGTAGAACAGACGGGGCCAGTATCGTACCGGGTCGAGACTAACACCGGCCTCCTCTGGAGGAGGCACGCAGACCAACTGAGGCACCGAGTGAGTGGGCCAGTCAGTGGAGCTCAACAACAGGATTCAGCGTTAGGGTTCTCCCCCACCCGCTTAACCCAAGGGGGAGACAGCAATGGACCACAGTCCCAAACAAGGGGGGAAGGAAGCAGAAGCAGCGGCCCCGACTCATATCATTTTGATAGCAGCGACCCCGACTCATATCCTTTTGATACGCCAGTTTTATCAGGGGCCGGGGAAGGGGGGGAGGAGTTCGCGACCGCTGCCCCCGATAGTAATTTTGAGTTTGATTTTGCGAGCCGGGGGGGTTTTCAGGAGTGTTCCCCCACCCATCCAAGCGAGAAGAGGGGTTTTTCGTTAGCCCCCAGTGCCCCCGGTTCCTCCCTAAGAAAGAGCACACCTCCCAACAACGCCGCGGAGCCGCGGAAAGTCACTAACGAGTCTCCCTCTCATATTACAGGACAGGAAACCAGGGGACAAAGAGAAGGTAGCAAACCCGGGGAGAGGCAGCCCGCATCGAGACCCCAGCGTGTTCGAAATAAGCCATCTTGGCTGAGAGACTTTGTCTCCTAAGGGGGGGGGAGTGTGTGTAAGTGTGGGCTCGAGACTTTGTCTCGTCCTAGGGGGGAGGGGTGTTGTGTTCTGTTGGTTTTATTGTACACACGGATTACAATGTATCTGAGCCAATGTAACCTTGCCTATAGCAACAATGTAACCTTCAGCTGTATCATATAAACCCTGTAATAGGACGCGAGCTAATGACCACCAGCTGGCAGCAGCGAGCGTCCAAGCTCTCTTGGTCCAAACTCATCAAAGGCAACAGCGCGGGAAGTTTTCCCGCCACCACCTACACCTGGACAAGAAGGGCGTGACCTGCAATGACGTCACGCAGACAGTAGCCAATGGGCTACCATGGCACCACGTTCAAATGTGTTACTGCTGTATATAAAGAGCTATCGATCCGCCATTACCTCATGTTCCCTCTGCCCACGATGCAATAAACCTGAGTTAACCCAGCCCGAGGCTGTGTCCTGTGTCTTGGTTTGCATACACCAAAGAAGTGGAAAGGATCACATGTTCTCCTAGCTTCTTTTTGCTGCTCTAATGGACATGATGCAGGGTTGTACCAGCTTCTCAACTTTGTTTTACACATATGATAAATGTACCACTCTGGTTGGTTTACAGCCAACATAAAGCAGACAGTAATAACATAACAAATAAAAACAAATAAAAGTCAATCAAATAATACAAAAAGCAACAACATTCTGATAACAATGAATCATTATATATTTTCTTGTGCCACAACTTTTTGTCTTTTTTGTTGTTTTGTTTACTCTCTCATATTATAGAGCAGGGGTTCCCAACCTATGGCCCACGGGCCAGACCTGCCACCCATCCCATCCAGCCCATCGCTGCTCCACCGCACCTGGAAGTGAAAGCGGGTGCATTTGCATCAGCCATAAAAGGAGCCCACTTCCACTTCGGGGGGGGGGGGATGGTCCAGACCACTCAGCTGTCCAGGGGGTATGGTCAGGCCTACAGTGGAAAAATAATTGTCCACCCCTGTTATAGAGTAAGAGAGACAAAAACATAGGTTTCATAGTATTAAATTAGTGGAGTAGCTCTCCATAGGCCTCTTGAAATAGCTCATTTTAAGGACCTTCCTGGATGTCTGTGGGAGAGAGTTCTGTAATGTTGAAGCCACAGCAGAGAAGGTCCTATTCCTAAACAGGCAAAACAAAACCCTTTGGGGGAGATACTCCAACACGGAATGAGGTCCCAAACCATCCAGGGTTTTGTATGTTTGCATTAGCACCTGGAACCTTGCACAGAAGCAGAAAAGGTGACAGTGCAAACGAACCAGGATGGAGGTTGTATGGGTGAATTTATCTGTCCCAGAAACCAACCTAGCTGTCACATTCTGGACCTGATGAAGCTGGAACTTTCAAGGAAAGCCTGTGTAGAATGCACTACAGAAGTTGATTTTTGAGACTATTGATGCATGAACCAAAATTGCCAAGGGCCTCCCATCTAGGTAAGGACATAGTTAGGCAACACAGTAAAACCCCGACTTACGTATTCCTCAAGTTATGTAAAATTTGACTTATGTAAGGATTTTCCGCTACAATAGTGTCCTGATTTATGTAAATGTCCCAATTTACGTAACATGATTTCCTATGGGCTTGCTTCGATTTATGTAACAAATTCATACCCTCCCCCAGGTTTGCTTCAATTTATGTAAATATTCATTGTCCAATGGGTTTGCTTCCATTTATGTAAAAAATCATTTTTCCTATGGGTTTGCTTTGATTTACATAAAAAAACTGATTTACATAAAAGGCTATGGAATGGGCTTTTTACGCGTGTCAGTGTTTTTCCATATATGCAGTTTTTTTAAAAACAAAAACTAAAACACAGCATGAGACATGGCAGCTACCTGATGTTCCATTGTATGAAATGTGGAGCATGATGAGAAACCAGTTGTTTCTCTGATCAAATCATCTGGGAAGTTGCTTTATTTAAGCTTAAAGGAAGGTGGGGAACATGTATACTTACTTAATTTAATAGGGCTTACTCCTGAGTAAAGACAGGCTTAGATGCACATTTGGTCCCTGTAAAATACTGGGTTAGACTCAAGCCAAAGCCTTCATAAATCCAAGAATGGAGTACAGTAAAACCCTGACTTACAAATGCCCTGAGTTACATAAAAATCGACTTACATAATTATTTTGTGCTAAAACCATATCCCGATTTACGTAAATTTATGTAACACGATTTTCTATGGGTTTGCTTCGAGTTACATAAAAAACCGATTTAAGCAAAAGCCTACGGAATTGACTTTTTGCGTAAGTAGGAGTTTTACTGTATTCCCAAACTTCCTACTCCACTATCACACAACGTAAATGTTTTTCTTGCTTAAATGTATGCAGTCCATGCCTAGACAGTCAAAAGAAAAATGACCTATTTACATGAATTTAGAGTGGGAATGAAAATAAGTCTGTCATCATTTGTGTCATCCTTCAACTTCATGCCCTTGGCAGTTTTGTTCAGTCATATGTCGGAGTTAAGTGAACCAGAAGCCAAGTGAATTGAACAGAAAAAACAAACTGGGAGGAAAAGAGAAGGTTGATGGAAGGTTCTTTCCATGCTAGAATAATGTGTCATCTCTGTTCCTGGGTGGTTATTTTGTGGAGAATGTCTTTTGATTCATTTCTTTCAACACTTATTTATCATCTCCTTTTATTTGAGTACATTGGGTGGTGGGTGGGGGGAACAAAAGTGACAATAATCACCCAAAACTGTTACGGGCACAGTGAGGTCCACTTCGTGCATTCATGTGAAGTGCTTGACAGATCTGCTACCATCTGCTTACTCAACATGACATACCCTCCAGCGGAGTGCATGTGCTGCCTCTGCTGAAGATACTGAGTTTGACATAGTAATAGGCTGCAGCAAACCTCTGTTTCTGGTGATTTGCTCACTGATGGATCAAAGGCAGAAAGTATAAGAAATGTGTGAGAGAGTGCATATGTGTTTGTTCATTTGATAGATTGACTTAACATGAATGAAATTTAATTTGTATTTGAAAGTCTGATTTCTAGACCTGAAGTAAGGTCACCCTCACTCGAAACCCAGTCGTATCTGACTCTAGGGTTTGGTGCTCATCTCTGTTAACAACCAAAGAGCCAGTGCTGTCTGCGTTTGCAGATGCTTCCATGGACATGTGGCAGGCAGGAATAGAAGCCAGAGTGCATAGAACACTGTTTACCTTCCCACCAAAGTGGTCCCTATTTATCTATTTGCAATTTCTTGCTTTTAAACTGCTACATTGGCAGGAGCTGGGACAGAGATGGGAGCTCACTCCATTGTGCAGTACTCGGGTCTCAAAATGCTGACCTTCCAGTTGACAAGTTCAGCATCTTAACTACTAAGCCACCACAGTCCAGGCTTGAGGCATGTACCATGAAAACAAAAACAAAAAATTCTAAGGTGTACCTACACACTTTAGTCAATGATGGTGTGTTTTCATGCATTTCTTATGCATCCATTGGAAAACAATATTTCAAAATAGTTATGGATTTTTCTGTAACCCTTCACTGCGCCCCCTTTCTTCACCATGGAACTAGCACAGAATAAACTTGAAAACTGGAAAAAGAGAGCATCCATGGACTCCACAGATCTACCCATCTTTCATTGCAAAGTATGGATAGAAATCCAATTCACAGGCAGCATGATTTACAAGGATTCTTAAGCCATTTCCACAGGATTGTTGAATGGCATGTTACAAGCAGAATCCTGCATCCTTAACAACTCAGGCCTAGTCATGTAATAGATAAAGGTGCAAATAGACACTAAAGCTTGTAAACAGGACGGAAATGAGCTCCCGTCTTCATCCCAGCTCCTGCCAACCTAGCAGTTCGAAAGCAAGAAATTGCAAGTAGATAAATAGGGACCACTTCGGTGGGAAGGTAACAGTGTTCCGTGTCTAGTCATGCCTGCCACATGACCACGGAAACGTCTGCAGAAGCAGACAGCGCTGGCTCTTCGGCTTAGAAACAGAGATGAGCACTGCACCCTAGAGTCGGATACGACTGGCTTTCGAGCAAGGGAAACCTTTACCTTTACCTTTACCTTGTAAACATTTAAGAATATTATTTTAGACTTCAGAGGTTACAATTTTTCATGGGCATAAAAGCCCCACTCTACCTAATGGTCAGAACATGCCAGAAGTTGCAATTAAAAAAAAAAGTTTTCTCAATCTCTGAGTAAGCATTCTAGTCCTCATGATTCATTTTCAGTACTAGGAGAGGGAACGGTATTAGTGTATTTTTAGGCTACTACATCAGAATAAAACCAATGTAGGTGTTTTGCAGTTGTTCTGAACAAACCTTTCTTGAGATATGTTCTAACTTTCCATCAACTATATAATAATTTTGTGTTCGAAACTAGTCTGGGAAGAAGCATCAATGGAGCCACTGGTATATTTCTTACCCAATGCAGATGGGATCCAGTGCCAGGTCCTTAACGCCATGGAAGTTGCCTTTTAACCTGCCTAGTTTAAAAATACCACTGCCTGTGGGGAAGATATTTGTTCTTAATGATAGATATAATATTTTTCTGAATGTTTTGTTCAGGTATCTTACAGCTGGGCAGGCTGTAACTGGTTTATTTCACTATACCCACAGGTGTTGTAGAGTGTTGATCTGCCCATGAAACAGCTGTTGCGTTGCCGGTGTTGTGTGGAATGTCTTCTGTCTACTCTATTGGGTTGCTAAATTGGGATGAAAGAAAGGTGCTATGAAAGTTGTTCCTAGAATGAATAAAAGGATACAGGCGGCAATTTTTCTGCACTCCTTTTCTATATTTAAAGACTTAGAGTCAATTGGAATTTCCCCTCCATATCTCTTTTTGAGAAACAAGAGCAAATAGTAGCTGCAGTTGTAGTTGCAGCTTCTGAATTTGGCTCATAGCGGGGGGATTTATTTACTCGATCCAGAAACCAACCTGACTGCCACATTCTGGACCTGATGAAGCTTCAACTTTCAGATGTCTGCTAGAATTGCCTGAGCAAGAATTCTGGAGGTTTTGCCCCCACAAAAATGATCTCTCAGATGTTGGGTGTAACTAACAATTGGTGCAAAAAGAGGTGGGAAATCCTTCCATTTCTGAGTTCTGAAACAGAGGAACTGCTTGGGCTACTAGTTAGGGATATTATAGTTTGGTGATAGGAACCTGGTACAGAATATGATGAGCAGACTTTGCAGTACAAGGGCTGTTGTGTTTGAACACATTTATTGCTGTAACGTTTTGTAATAAATTTGGGATCAGTACAATCCTCCATTTTGTCTTCTTCTTCTTGGTCTTAAAATATCGCGGGACTGCATTCCCACCTAAACTATGTAGTCATGTACAGTTTTCACTCCGGTCCGATAACCTTCTAGTCACCTCACCCCACTTCTCTCCCGTCCAATCCTGTTGTTTCCCACCCAAATGTATCCATTCTCAATTGTATATATTTAGCAGTGCTGCACCATTGCTCCCCATGTTCTGACTGCCTAATAAAGTTGTTTGGCCCTGTTATGCTGGTTGCTTCGCTTTTCTACCGGAACATCAAATTGGTGACGAGGGTGGGATTATGGCATCCCCCATTCAACGTAGCTGCTCCCAAGAAATAGACTCTTTACAAGCGGCAGTTTCCGCACACCATGGCGGCCCAGGACATCGTCGATGATGAGAAGAAGTGCTCCTGTCTCCTGTCACAGCGCGGCCTGGCCATCCTCGAGCTAGCCAAGCACCTCATGTTGCCCTAGGACATCAATACCATTCCACTGGCTGAAATCCTGGTGGCTCTTCAGACACACTTCCAGCCAAAGGTATCCATCTTCCCGGCCCAGGTGGTGTTCCACAGACAGGATCAACACCCTGGAGAGTCCATAGCCAACTACGCTGCTGCGCTGAGGTTGGCTGCTGCCCCGTGCCAATGGGACAACCTAGAGGAAGTGTTGTGGGATTGCCTGCTTGCCGACATGAGGGATGAGGAGACACAGTGCCGGCTTATGGTCAGGGACATCCTGATCTTCAAGTCGGTTCTCCAGGAGGCGTTGGCATCTGAGGCTGTGAGGTCAGGCATCAAGATGTTCAAGCACAGGCCTGCCGCCTCTGGGGGTTTGGTGTCCACTGTGCAGGCCCATCACTGTTCATTGCCCCACTCCTCCGCATCTTCAGCATTGCTGGCATCCATGTCCACGTCGGGATCTGGGTCCAGCGAAAAATACGGTGAGGTCTGGAAGGTCCGGAAGAAGGCATCGGACAAGTGCACTATTAAGAGGGCCCATCGCAGGTGCGATGGCTGTAGAATGAGGCATGACTGCCGACAGTGTCCCTTCAAGAATGCCGACTGTCATCACTGTGGCAAAAACAGCCACATTGCAAAGGTCTGCAGGCAGCACCAGAAGCAAGTCCCAGAGCAGCCCAACCAACCGACCCGTAAGGGAGCCTACGTGTCGAAGATCTCTGCCGTGGAGCCATCCATCCACCATGTCTCCAGCGTCTCCAGCTGTTTCTTCACAGAGGTCCAGTTGCACGGCATTCCGATTAAAATGGAGGTGGATTCTGGTATGTCCTACTCCATTCTACCCCAGAGAGAGTTTTTTTGGATCCCCCCAAAGTTTCACCAAAAACTGCAGGTTTTGAAGATGTCTCTCCGAGACGTGCAGGGGTGCCAGATCCTGGTTCTGGGGGTGGGGGATTTTTCCGTTGAATTCAAAAACATTGCAACAAAACTACCTCTTGTAGTGGTCAAATGTGGCATGAACTGCTTGCTTGGGGTGCAGTGGTTTGAGCCACTAGAGATTAAACTGTCCAGCATCAGCACCATCCATGCTGACCCGGTGCAAGACATTTGTAACGCGCACCCAGCAGTATTCAAAAAAGGACTAGGTAATTACAGCCCCCCCCCCGTGTCTTTCGACCTTGATCAGGCTGTAAGGCCAATTCACCTCAAACCTTGCAGGATGCCGTTTGCCTTAAAAGACAAGATCAAGGCTGACCTGGACAAAGTGGTGGGCCAGGGAATCTTGGTTCCAGTGGACTCCACGGAGTGGGAGACACCTATCATGACTGCAATCAAATCCAATGGGGAGGTGAGGATTTGCACAGATTATAAATGCACCATCAACAAGGCCATTTGGCCTAATGCATACCCGGTGCCGGTAGTTAGCCACTTATTGGCTGCTTTACATGGGGGCAAATGTTTTGCTAAGCTGGACTTAGCACAGGCCTATCAGCAGTTATCCGTCACACCTGCTGCTGCTGTGGCCCAAACCATCATCACACACAAGGGGGCCTTCAAGGTAATGCACCTTCAGTTTGGGGTGAATGCAGCCCCGGGTATATTTCAGTCACTTGTTGAATGTCTCTTAAAGGGTCTCCCCAGGGTCCTCCCCTACTTTGAGGACATCCTTATAACCGCTGGAAGTGAATCCGAGCTTGCTAGCAGGTTAGATCGGGTGTTACAGGTTTTTGAAAATGCGGGGTTGCATCTTAGAAAGGACAGATGTGTTTTCCTTGCATGGGAAATAGAGTTTCTCGGGTTTAAGATTACTCCCGAGCGAGTTAAACCCTCTGATTCAAAGGTTGCTGCCGTCCACAATGCCCCATCCAACCACAAAAACTGAGTTGCCATCCATCCTAGTTCTGCTAAACTTTATCACTCCTTCCTGCCCAGGAAGGCTTCCATAGCAGAGCTGCTACACTGGTTGCTTAAAAAGGACGCAGTCTCATGGTGGGGGCAGGCCCAGGATAGTGCGTTTCATGAGCTAAAAGAGCTGCTGTCTTCCGAAGCAGTCTTGACTCACTTTGATCCCAGGAAACCTGTGGTTCTTGTATGTGATGCTTCACCAGTGGGGGTGAGGGCTGTCCTGTGTCATGTGCTGGAAAATGGGAAGGAAGCCCCGGTTGCATTCTATTCAAGGACCCTAGCTAAGGCCGAGCGCAACTATGCCCAGACCGACAGGGAGGCTTTGGCCATAGTTGCTGGAACAAAGAAGTTCCACGACTTCCTATACGGAAGGGAATTCACCATTGTAACAGACCACAAGCCCCTGTTGGGGATTTTTGTTACTTCTAAGCCCACTCCCCAGATTCTGTCCTCCCGCATGTTACATTGGGCTATTTTCTTAAATGCCTATCAGTACACCCTGGTTCATCATCCGGGTAAAGACATCAGCCACACTGACGCGCTGTCTCGGTCTCCATTGCCAGACCTGGGGGAGGCAGATTGCGAAGTTGAGCAGGATCTTCAGGTTCTGCTGATTGAGTCTCTTGACTCACCCTCCATAGTGCCTTCAGACATTGCTAAGGCAACAGCACGGGACAAACTTCTGTCCCAGGTAATTTCTTGGGTTAAGAAAGGCTGGCCCACATCCCCTCTTGCTGAGGAGTTCAAAGTGTTCTTTAGAAAATGGTTTGAGCTTTCGCTTGAGAGAGTTTGCCTTCTCTGGGGCCAAAGGGTGGTCATTCCTACAATATTATGCTCTAAGGTGCTTAGGCTTCTACACATTAGTCACCCTGGTATTGTGCGCTCCAAGGCTTTGGCCAGGAGTTTTTTCTGGTGGCCCAGGTAGACTGGAACATTGAACAATTGGTAGGCACTTGCCATAGCTGCCAGAGTTCCAGACCAAGGAGTTCCAGCTTCCCACCCAGGAATGGGACACTGCCCATGGACCATGGTCACGGATTCATGACGATTTTGCTGGCCCTTTCAGGGGCATGCTTTTCCTGCTAGTGGTTGACTCATTTTCCAAATGGCTGGAGGTTATTCCTATGCCCAGTACCTCTTCTGCGGTCACAATTAAGCAACTCTGAAGTCTGTTCAGTTGTTTTGGACTGCCGGACGTGCTTGTGTCCGACAACGCCAAAATGTTCACCTCTTCCGAATTCCAGGCATTCCTTGAGAGGAATGCCATTCGGCATGTAACTTCTGCCCCCTTCCACCCTGCCACCAACGGTCAGGTGGAATGTCAGATTCACACTACAAAAGAGGTGCTTCACCGCATGGGTCAAGGGGACATTGATTTACAACTGTGCCAATTCCTTACATGCTACCGGACAGTTCCCCTGGCGTCGGGACTGTTGCCAGCTGAACTCCTAATGCTCAGGAGGCCGGTCTCATTGCTCAACTGGTTGGATCCTTCCAGGGTGGAGGATAGGGGTGTTAATGTTGAAATTGCGCATAAAAAGGTATTCTCAGCCGGGGATCTGGTACACTGTTGGAACTATGTGGCCACAGGTACAGCATGGTTTCCGGGCATTGTGGTGGAACAAACAGGACCAGTGTCCTATCATGTCAAAACAGGTACTGGTTTGCTATGGCGGCGCCACACCAACCAGCTCAGACAAAGGGTGACGGTGTTTCAAGAGGTAAAAGGTGATTCTATTCAGGGTAATTCCATGTTAGGGTCCTCCCCCACCCGCTTATTCCCAGGTGGAAATGAGAAAGGTGACTCAGCAGTTAGCTGTAATTCCCAGCTTTCTAATTTGAGCCAGTCCCAATTCTGCCGCCGCCGTGTTACCTCCCCTCAGGGCTCACTCCACCAGCCCTGAGGGTGTGAGGCAGGTGTGTCCCCTCAGCCCCACTGAGCCTGCTTTGTAGGGCTTCAAAAATGGAGATGCTGCCTGGAGCCCCACCACCACCACCGCGTTGGCTCCCCTCAGGGCTCACTCCACCGGCCCTGAGGGTGGGAGGCAGGTGCGTCCCCTCAGCCCCACCGAGCCTGCTTTCCAGAGGGCTTCAAAAGGGAGACGCTGCCTGGAGCCCCACCGCCGCCACGTTGTCTCCCCTCAGAGCTCACTCCACCAGCCCTGTGGGTGGGAGGCAGGTGCGTTCCCTCAGCCCTGCTGAGCCTGCTTGCCGGAGGGCTTCAAAAGGAAGACACTGCCTGGAGCCCCGCCACCACGTTGCCTCCCCTCAGGACTCACTCCACCGGCCCTGAGGGTGGAAGGCAGGGGCGTCCCCTCAGCCCCGCCAAGCCTGCTTGCCAGAGGGCTTCAAAAGGGAGACACTGCCTGGAGCCCCGCCACCATGTTGCCTCTCCTCAGGGCTCATTCCACCGGCCCTGAGGATGGGAGACAGGTGCCGTTGCAAGCTCCTTCCCCTGGTCCCACCAGCTGGGTGAAGAGGGGACACCTGGGGGAGTGGACTGAGATTGTTCGGTGCCTTTCTTGGGTTTAGCTGGCCACAGACTTTTTCCTCTTCATTATGTGGACCTTGATCCCTCGCCTGCCTGCCTTTGGCCGGTTTTCGATGGGAGGGAGGAGGATTGTGTGTGATGTTAAAATATATTTGATGCTGATGTATATTTTTGATTTTTTTATAATGTGATTTGTACTGTTTATTATTGTACTGATTTATTTTTTGTATTGCTATACTGTATTTTTGGAATTATTGTATTGTATTAATTATGTTGTTCGCTGCCTTGAGTTGGCCTTGGCCGAAAAAGGTGGGGTATAAATTAAAATTTATTATTATTATTATTATTATTATTATTATTATTATTATTATTATTATTATTATTATTATTATTATTATTATTATTATTATTATTATTATTATTATTATTATTATTATTATTATTATTATTATTATTATTATTGGAGGCCATCAGCAAGCCTAGAATGTGGAAATATGCCTTTTGATTTACAGGATCGGGGGGAGTTTGCAGAGTGTTCCCCCACTCGTCCAAGCAAAAAGCGGGGCTTTGATTTCTCCCAAGGGACCCCCCATCCTTCTACATTCGAGTCTACCTCAACTCCCACCCAAATGAGGCAAGCTTTTGTTGAGTTGGCCCCTACTCAAACTTTTCAAAGGCGGAATTTTTCATTGTGTTTTACCCCTCCTGGTTCTAGCTTTAATTTTGAGCGATCCCCTGCTCCTGCTTCATCCAAACGGGGTTTTGATTCAGTTTGCCCTCTCCCTGGTTCCAACTCTGAGTCGGGACAATGCTCCCAAAATGCAAAAGGTTCAGAATAGGCCCCCAGTATGGGGTATCACTCAATGGAACCTAGTCTTCCTAGGACTTCTGAACACAGTCAGGTGTCAGTATGGCCCAAAAGGGTTTGTGGGCCTCCACAGTGGCTAAGGGACTTTGTCCCATCCTTGGGGGGAGGGATGTTGTGTTTGAATACGTTTATTGCTGTAACGTTTTGTAATATAATTGGTATCAGTACGATCCTCCATTTTGTCTCTTTCTTCTTGATCTTAAAATATCGCGGGACTGCGTTCCCGCCTAAACTATGTAGTCCTGTACAGTTTTCACTCCAGTCCGATAACCGTCCAGTCACCCCACTTCTCCCCCGCCAATCCTGTTGTTTCCCACCCAAATGTATCCATTCCCAATTGTATATATTTAGCAGTGCTGTGCCATTGCTCCCAATATTCTGACTGACTAATAAAGTTGTTTGGTCCTGTTATGCTGGCTGCTTCGCATTTCTACCAGAACATCAAAAAGGCTTAGCCCCGCTTAGTCAATTCCTCTGCCACCCAACTCAGGAATGGAGATATTTCTCAACATGTATGCAGCAGTTGTAACCTATATCAAACACCTGAGAGGACTTTTTGTGAGGGTTGAAGCCCCTAGAATTTTACCTGGGATACTTCCAGAATATTTTGGGGTATTGTGGTATAAAAATTACAAAAATCTCATACCTATTGACCAGCACAAATAGGAGGAAAAAAATTCAGTTTCTTTTTGAACAATTTCTCAACTTCCACAAATTTCTTCATCTGTGCAACATAAAGAACTCTATCCTTTTCTTTTTACTATGAATGTGAGAAAAACCAACATGTTCCATTCCTTTATCTAAGGACAGAGATATGTTGAAATCATAAAATCTTTTTGACTGTCTCAAAATATCCTTCCATTTTAGCCACCATTGGTGACTCAATGCAGCCATTGAATACAAGTTGATTCCTGTATGTAACGTTTTTTAAAAATAATGTTCCTATTTGAGCTACACTCTTATAAAAGTATACATGTAGTAGGAAAGGAAAAGTAGAAGGAAAGGGCATCAGGAGAAAGACACAGGCCTTAGCTCTGCTGCCCATTTGCCATCCAGAGAGGCCCAAGGGGAGGTGAGTAAAGGACCTTGCCCCACCCTCCCCATCCAAAGACCTGGGGCCAGAGAGAAGGACACCACCGGAGACCCCTGACCACCCCCAGGAGATACCATCCACAACCACCATCACAGCGAGGCCCAAGTCTGCGCCTTTGACCAACTCCATGCGGCCATAGGGTGGCGAGAGCTGCTGCATGCATGCAAAGGATAAGTAATTGAACTGAAATAATATAATTGACTAAACATAGATGGCTTATAGCAACTGACATAGTGACTGTACAAAAAACTGACTTACATAGAGACTTGATATAGTGGACTCTTTCTTTCTTTCCCTTTCATTAATTAGTTCAAGTCTTACTTTGATACTATGTGATAAACTGTGATATTGTGCATGATAATACTTTGTTTTAAAACTGTTGAAACTGTGTTAACATGTGTGATGGGAAGAAATTGGCATAGAGACCAGCGAGGCATGCCACAAAGTTTGCCAAGAGAACCCTATGGACCAAAACAAAAGACAAAACAAGGGGATGCTCAGCACAGCAGATCTGAAAAGGGGGAGGGATATGAAAGGGGAGGAGAAATACAGTGTTGCAGGGAATAATACTGCATAGGGACATGGAATGTGAGGTCTATGAATCAAGGAAAACTGGAAGTAGTTAAAAATGAGATGGAAAGAATAAGCATTGACATCCTGGGCATCAGTGAGTTAAAATAGACAGGGATGGATGAATTCAGCTCTGGAAACCATCATATCTACTACTGTGGGCAAAAAAACCTCAGAAAAAACGGAGTAGCCATAATTGTCAACAAAAGAGTGAGGAAAGCAGTAATGGGATACAACATCAAAAATGATAGAATGATGTCAGTCAGAATCCAAGGGAAACCTTTCAATATCACTGTAATCCAAGTCTATGTACCAACCACTAGTGCAGATGAAGCCACAGTTGACCAGTTCTATAAGGACCTACAACACCTCATAGAACAGACACCAAGAAATGATGTCCACATTATCTTAGGAGATTGGAATGCCAAAGTAGGAAATCATAAAGTAAATGGAATAACAGGCAAGTTTGGTCTTGGAACACAGAATGAAGCAGGGCAAAGATTGATAGAGTTCTGCCAAGAGAATGCACTACACCCTCTTCCAACAACAGAAGAGGCGATAAAAACACAGAGCACATAATGTGCAATGCAGGGATTGAGGAATCACAATATGGGATCAAAATTGCTGGGAGAAACATCAACAATTTGAGATATGCAGACGATACCACCCTAATGGCAGAAAGTGAGGAAGACCTAAAGAACCTCTTGATTGGATTGAAGGAGGAGAGTGCTAAAGCTGGCTTGAGACTTAATATCAAGAAAACCAAGATAATGGCAACAGGTCCGATCAGTCCCTGGAAAATAGATGGGGAAGAAGTAGAAGCAGTGACAAATTTTACTTTCCTAGGATCTAAGATCACTGCAGATGGCGACTGTAGCCATGAAATAAAAAGACGACTGATTGTGGGGAGACAAGCTATGAGAAACCTGGGGAATATAGTAAAAAGCAGAGAAATCACCTTGAAAACAAAAATTTGCATAGTCAAAGCAATGGTATTCCCAGTGGTAATGTATGGGTGTGAGAGCTGGACCATTAGGAAGGCTGAGCGCAGAAGAATAGATGCCTTTGAGATGTGGTGTTGGAGGAGAGTCCTGAGAGTCCCTTGGACAGCAAAGAGAACAAATAGGTCAATACTGGAAGAAATCAATCCTGACTATTCATTGGAGGGACAAATAGTGAAGATGAAGCTAAAGTACTTTGGACATCAAATGAGAAGGGAGGACTCACTTGAGAAGGCCTTGATGCTGGGAAAGGTGGAGGGCAAGAGAAGAAGGGGGCATCCAAAGATGAGATGGATAGATGGTATTGTGGACACAATGGGCACAGAGCTTGGTGGGCTGAGGAGAATGGTGGGGGATAGAGGTGCCTGGAGGAAAATGGTCCATGGGGTCGCAAAGGGTCGGAATCGACTGTGCGACTGAACAACAACAACAAATGTGAATGTGTGTGTGTGTGTGTGTGTGTGTGTGTGTGTGTGTGTGTGTGTGTGTGTGTGTGTGTGTGTGTGTGTGTGTGTGTGTGTGTGTGTGTGACAATGCTAAAAAATATAAGAACCTTAAGATTCAATAAAGAAAGTATTAAGTTAATTCCTTCTTCATTGCCAGCAGTTTACAGATAGTGGTGATGGAAAAGGCAGAGGAGTTATGCACACTATCTAAAGAGTAGAGCATTATTTCTGTCTGGTAGCATTGATCTTGATAGGAAACCATCTAAAGCAACACATACAGTCTCAGAAAAGCCATTTTAAATTCCAGGAGTCAAAATCCAATTACTAGGCCCAAATTCTTCTTCTTCTTCCATGTCTAGGCCAGAGATGAAACTGCCAAAATGAAGTCACGTTTTTGTGAGTTCATTCTGTAGTTCATTTCACCAGACCTAGTGTGAGAAAAATTAGCTGGCAACACAAGGGTATGCCCAATTGTTGTTCAAAAATACCACAATCTTCGAGGAAGCTCTTTCTGTGTACCCCAGCAGATCCGGTGAATGAATTGGACTTTTAACTTACTTACATGAGTTCTATTGACTCAACAGATGTATTCTAGCTGGGACTAATAATTAGATAGAGGTCACAGAATATATACTATGTCAGTGGTCAACATTTATAGTTTTTGGACTCTAACTCCCAGAATCCTCCAGCCAGCACAGTCTGAGTTGGTGGCACTGCTCTTGAGAGCCAGAATAGTCCAGAAAAGTAATTTTTCCACACTCTAGTGTGTGTGAGAGAGAGAGAAATTTTTTTTATAACAGAGGAAAGATTTGCCTGCTAAGTTTAAAGATCCATTTTGCATACATTTCAGGCTGCATTAAAATAATATAGAATGTTTAAAGAATGTAACTTGGCCATGAGTTGTCAGTGTTACAACCATTGTCTGTAGTGGGGAATTAACAGAGGTGCAACATTCACACATGAGTAGATAACCATTTTTGCCTTCATACTTTTCAGTTTCGCCTGCTGATAAAAACTCAAGAACTGGCCAATATCATTCTCCTGGCCAGTTGGCATCAGTTCAAGCAATAATATTTTCTTCACTTTAACCGAAGGGACACAGAGATTGTCTAAACATAAATAGCAACATTCATTAGTGCTCTGGCCAGAAATGTAGTGGTGTAGGATGGCCTAATGTGATCTTAAATAGCAAGGATAAGGGCTTTCCTCCAGGTCAGATAAGAGGCTTGAGGACTAGGTCTGGCTTGTTCCTCATGGACTGTCTGTCTAATTATCAACTCAGTAACTTGTACAGCTTAGGGAAATCATGACAAATGGGATCTCAACTTAATTGTACTTCCAGTGAACTTGCTGAAGACACTAAGACTTAATCCAAATCATGATTGAATAATACTGTACCTTTGTTAGATCATTAAAATATCATTAAAAGGTGAGCTTTTGAGAACTTCAAGACTCTTCATTCTGCTGGCATTTCGTTGGTTAGGATAGTAGTAGTGGGAGATAGGAAAAGCCTTACCCTACCCTAGAACTGAGCTCTACAATGCCTATTCACAAATATCTATATCTAGAGAGAGAGAGAGAGTTAGAGATATATAGAGATATAGATATATGAATCTCTTGATTGGGCTGAAGGAGGAGAGTGCAAAAGCTGGCTTGAGACTCAATATCAAGAAAACCAAGATAATGGCAACAGGCCCAATCAGTTCCTGGAAGATAGATGGGGAAGAAGTAGAAGCAGTGACAGATTTCACTTTTCTAGGATCAAAGATCACGGCAGATGGGGATTGTAGCCATGAAATAAAAAGGCGACTGATTCTTGGGAGACAAGCAATGAGAAACCTGGGGAACATAGTGAAAAGCAGAGACATCACCTTGAAAACAAAAATTAGAATAGTCAAAGCAATGGTTTTCCCAGTAGTAATGTACGGATGTGAGAGCTGGACAATTAGGAAGGCTGAACGCAGAAGAATAGATGCCTTTGAAATGTGGTGTTGGAGGAGGATTTTGAGAGTCCCCTGGACAGCGAGGAGAACAAATAGGTCAATCTTAAATGAAATTAACCCTGAATGCTCACTGGAAGGTCAAATAGTAAAGATGAAGCTAAAATACTTTGGACATCAAATGAGAAGGGGGGATTCACTTGAGAAGGCATTGATGTTGGGAAAGGTGGAGGGCAAAAGAAGAAGGGGGAGGCCAAGGATGAGATGGCTAGATGGCATTGTAGACACAATGGGCACAGAGCTGGGAGGGCTGAGGGGGATGGTGGAGGACAGAGGCGCCTGGAGAGCAATGGTCCATAGGGTCGCAAAGGGTCGGAACCGACTGTGCGACTGAACAACAACAACAACAAAAGATATAGATATAGATATATATCTCTATCTCTCTCTATCTCTATATATCTATAGATAGATATGAAAATCACATAGCTGTTTTGATAACCTGACTGGATTTAAACTGGAAGATATTTTTCTTTATGCAACATCAGGCAAGAGATTTGACCTTTTTGTACCTGTTATGAATAGCAAATAATCAAGTTTTGAAGAAGCACTCAGATTTATTTATTTTTTAAAGAGAGAGAGAGAAAAAATACATTGGCCTGAGGAGATCTGCTGGGAAAGACTCAGAGTGGCTCTAATTACAGGGCAAACAGAAAGGCTGTGGGTAAACGACACCCTACAGCCAATCACACAGTTGCTGGATCTGTGCCAGAAAGGAACACTGAGCCACAAATTGTCCATCCCCCAGAGAAGTACCAGTCTTGATTCAAAATAAGATAAGAAACATCTAAGGGCTGAAAGAGGAAAGAAAAACTCAGTAAGAATTTTAAAGAAAGAGTCCTCAGGAGTATTGCAGACACAATGGGCACAGAGCTGGGTGGGTTGAGGAGGATAGTGGAGGACAGAGGTTCCTGGAGGACAATGGTCCATAGGGTCGCAAAGGGTCGGAATTGACTGTGTGACTGAATAACAAAAAAATGATAATTTTGTGGTCCAATAAAAACAGTACCTAAACCTGATTTTGGATTCTGTACATAAATAACATGTCTGTTTCTTCTTTGTTTCACAATGGCCTGGAATTTATAGATTTGGCTGCAAATTGCTACTCGTTAATGAGGTGCTGGTTGCATTTCTGGGGCATTCACTCAATCATACACATGCCATGGAAGACAGGACTTTGTTAGTGAACAGAAATTTCCCACCAGGACAAGATGCAATTTTCCTTAGGCAAGGAGAAATCAGCAATAGGTTTCTGATCAATCAGTTTCAAATGATCTATTTAATTGATTTTAACTGCTCTGCTCCCAAGTGCAACAGCTCCAATGCAGCATGCCACTCTTGGGCATTCATTACTTTTCTTAAAAGCTTAGTCCAGGTGGTTCATGTCTTGCCAAAGCTCCTTTGGTTTCATTGACAATGAATATAGCAATGGAGGAAAAAGCACAACATTTTGTGACAGAAAATGAGAGTAGAACAGAAAGGATAAGCAAAAGAGTAGCAGACGGATAAGATCGACCTTTTGCCCTAACTGCATGCTGATAACCCCAAAACAATGGCAAGCATAAGAACAGCCTTGCTGGAACAGGCCACAGCCCATCCAGTCCAGCATTCTGTCTCACACAGTGGCTCACCATTTCCTTCAGGGTATTCCCAAGGAGATGCCTTCACCTGCTTAGGATTCCCTGGAAATGGCATTGAGAGATATCCTGCCTATCTCTCCAACCCGGAGGTTGTCCTTAGGTAGCCATAATTATAGCCATTGATAGCCTTGTCCTCCATGAACTTGTCGAATCCTTTCTTAAAGCTGTCAAGACTGACAGCTGTCACCACTTCTTCTGGCAGGGAGTTCCATAGACCAGTAATCCTCTGGGTGAAAAAGTACTTTCTCTTATTTGTTTGAGAACTAGTACCCAAAAGTTTCATGGAGTGTCCCCTAGTTCTAGTGTTGTGCGATAGGGAAAACAGTTTTTCCTTATCCACTTTGTCCACACCGTGCATGATTTTATAAACTTCAATCAGGTCACCTCTTAGACGCCGTCGTTCAAGAGTGAAAAGGCCCAACCGTTGCAGCCTCAGATGGTAAGGAAGGTGTTCCAGTCCCCTAATCATTCTGGTTGCCCTCCTCTGTACTTTCTCCAACTCCATAATATCCTTCTGGAGGTATGGCGACCAGAACTGTACACAGTATTCCAGATGGGGCCTCACCATAGATTTATAAAGAGGCAAAATGACACTTGCTGACTTATTTTCTATACCCTTCCTAATGATCCCTAACATTGAGTTTGCTTTTTTCACTGCTGAGGCACACTGGGTTGACACCTTCATTGAGCTGTCCACCAGGACACCAAGGTCCCTTTCCTGGTTTGTCGCAGAGAGTTCAGACCCCATCAGTTTATAAATGTAATTGGGGTTTTTTGCCCCAACATGCATCACTCTGCACTTACTGATGTTGAAGCTCATTTGCAGTATCTCTATAGATCAAGTTTATGCTGAGACCCAATGCTGGCCAAGAGCCCTTATATGCCATTGTAAGTTTGCATTGTTCATTAACATATCTTTGTACAGCCAACTCTTTTAATGTTTACATTTCATCAATTGACAAAATGATAACAGAGCATCCTACAGGTACTCCTTATCATTTTTGAGCATCTAACCACAGAACTTCTGCAGTATGCAGCCTAGTGCTTTCCTAAGTGACCTGCATTCATTTTGGCCAGATGAGACTGGCTTCTGACTCTTTGTAGCAGCTGAAGCCTTCCCCGGGTAACCTCTAATAATTGCTGATGTCTATCTGTGTACAATAACAACTTAGCCATCTTAAACCTCTATTACAGAGAAGAATATTGATGGATCCCATAGTAAACCTTCTCACCATTACAAACATATTTCATATGTGCATTTGTGTTGTACCTGGAGCTGTTGGACAGCAGCTTTCATCCTTCTTATCAACATATCCAATGATGAGGGATGGTGGGAGCTTATATCCATCACCAATACCCAAAGAGCCATGCTGTTCTGTGTTTGCAGAGGTTCTACACCATGACCTTCAGGTTATATAGGCAATGGGGGACCCTCAGGTAGTCCATGAGGTGTAAGAATAAAATTAAATAATAAAACAGTTTACAAATCCAAGTGTGAACCTTGCAAAATATTTTCAATTATTAAACAAATACAGGAGAACCAATGTAAACAAACAAAGCCCAGTTCAGTTGAACTTAGACATGACCTTCTGAAAAGACTCTTCAATAAAAAAAATGGTGTGTGTGTGTGTGTGAGAGAGAGAGAGAGAGAGAATAGGAGAATCATGTCCCATGTGAGCTTGTAAGACAATTCTTCATTTCTTCCTGATTTATTTTCAACAACTGCTTGGGCTCGGAAGGCTGCCCAAATGCTTTGGTGAGGAGGACGGATGTCATAAGTCATACAATTGTAACCTTGGCTTAAAGGATGCCTTTACTTCCAGCCTCTGCTCTTGAAGGGCAGTTAGCAACAAACATCAAAATAAAATGGATGAAAGATTTTATGCCTCCAAAAGACCCAGTAAAAGGAAGAGGAAACATCCAAATGCACACAAAAAGAAATGCAGTTTTATTGGTTTCTTCACAGGAACAAATTAGTGTATTACCGCAAACTAAAATGTCAGCAATTCTTACTTGTTCTAATGCATCTGGAGCTTTACTGTTTAGCGTAAATATACAAAGAAGAAATGTTTTTTTGGGGGCAGAAACATATTTTACACAATTTCCCTCAAAAGTCAAGTTGAAAGATAATGACTCTTGACTGATTGCTGCAAACAAATGCTTTAAGTTCTGCAATAAAATTCAGCTTTAGAATGGCTACAGCTCAGCTTTGATACACAGTAAGACTGATGATAAAATAATTCATGATCGGAAGGAGAATATATTCAGTAAACATCTTCAATAAAGCATTCAGCCAATTTGGTGATTTGAGTTTTATTTAAATTGTTAACTGTAATTATATAGCCCTAGGTACTGTATGAAGGCTGGTGATGAAGAGAGTCAAACATAGACTGCCTCAAGTCAAAAAAATGGAGATACCGCTCCCCTTCCAGTGGGAAAAATTCTAACATTCACATGGGCATTGTAAGTTATTATATTCTGATAATGTAGACAGAAATTTGAATCGTTAACCAAAGCCACTCCAGTCTTGATTTGTAGAAAAATCACAAGTGTGTCTGCAACACTGGAAATGATGGTTTGGTACAAACACGCAGAAAAGTGGAGGCAGGATGCACAGTGAGGGAAAGCTACATTTTTAAAACATCTCAAAGAGCCATTGGATACCTGGGGTTTTATGTAAAGGGTGCACCCCTTCTGACAGCCAGCACCATAAAGCTGTTTGTTTTTGTTGTTCAGTTGCATGATCGAGGCTGACTCTTTGTGATCCTATGGACTACAGCATGCCAGGCTCCTCTGTCATCCTCTATCCTTAAGATCAGGGGTTCTCAACCTTTTTGCACCGTGGGCCTGACCATGCCTCCTGGATAGCTGAGCAGGCCAGACCATGCCCCTGGAAGCAGAAGTAAATGTGTCCACTTCTGTGTTCACAACAGACACGGGTGCATTGCTAGCTGACATAACCGCATTTACACATGCACGAGTGCATTTTACTACTGTCATAAATACATCTGCTTCCATGTGCAGCGATGGGCCACATGAAATGGTGCCATGAGCCGGGTTTTGCCCATGGGCCGTAGGTTGGGAATCCCTGCTCAAGAACAGATCAACATTGCTGTCTAACCATCTCATCCTCTGCCATCCCCGTCTCCTTTTACATTTGATATTTCCTAGCATCAGGGCTTTCTCCAGTGAGTCCTCTCTTCTCATTTGCTGGCCAAAGTATTTCAGCTTCAGCTTCAGTATCTGTCCTTCCAAGGAGCTGTCACGGTTGATTACACCCATTAGCATACTACATTTGTAAAAGGGCTGGTTCAGGGTCACATGCCTCAGGCATCTCAGCGAAACCTATTGCTAACACTTACTTTGCTTTCAGTTGAACTTTTAAAAGACATTATGGAAAATTAAAAAGGCAACTATTGAACATCAGTCAGAAGGCAATCTTCTTATGTGGGGACTGGGGAGGTGCCTTTTAAAGATTGAACTGAGCTTGTATTGAGGAAATATGGTTCAAATACTTTCTTAGCCCTAGTCATTACCACATGGCCTACAAGAAATTTGTCCTTTTTTCTCTCTTTGTACCTAACCTGCCCAAGGGGCCCATTGTGAGAATAAAGTGAAATCATTCCCATGAACGAAATTACTCAAAGGAAGAATAGGATATGAAATTATTTGGAGTGATTTGTAGGAGATTTGATGACACCAAATCCAAATAGCTGTAATTTTTAGATAAATTGGGTCACCTTGCGCATGGCCTTGCAAGAATTTTAGGCATGAACTTTATATATACTTTTGTTTTGTTGTGCTCTGTACTTTAAAAACAACAACAAAGGACTCTCCCTACCTAACACTATTACTGTGTAATCTCAATGCAGCAGGGTCATAGAACTGAAATGAGTGGAACTTGCAAGATTGCAGGCTCAGAAGTGGATTGTCTCTAAAAGGCAGTGCTCTCAATTAAAGCCAAAGGATTACGGCTGATAGTAGCTTTAAGTATTTCCAGCTGACATGTTTACTAGGCTGAGACCCAAGTGGTGTGGAATGCCTGTAAACTGAATAGCATAGAGAAGATTGCTTTTTAAAAAAAGAACTAGAAAGTATTTAAATTTTTTGCCTCTGATTACAATTTAAAAGTGTACTCCATAAATATTCAACACATTAGTACTCATAACGCCCCGAACTCGGCGGAGGTGAAACAACTAGCGTTATCGCTGACCAAAGTGTCGGGTAAACCGAATGTGGAAAAGACTCTCCTTAGCCGGCCAATTGTCGTGGCGGAGGACGTGCTCTTTACTGGGATAACCTCCAGCCACTTGGAGAACGCATCTACCACCAGGAGAAACATGGTTCCTCGGAACGGGCCAGCGAAATCCACGTGCACTCTGGACCACGGCCCCCTTGCTGTGTCCCACTCCCTATGCGGGAGACGGGCCGCCTCAGGTCGGGATCCCTGGCAAGCCTCGCAAGTGCCGACCATGTGCTCAATGTCCGCGTCCAGCTGTGGCCACCAGAAGTAACTCCGGGCTAGCGCCTTTGAACGAACAATGCCCGGGTGGCTGACGTGCAGCAGTTCGAGCACCCTCGTCCGCAGGGGCGCAGGGACCACCACCCGTTGGCCCCACAGAAGGCACCCCCTCTCTAGGGACAACTCTAGCTTTTTCCTAAAGAATGGGTCGAACTCTGTACTCGGGGACGAAGCCGGCCACCCCTTCTGCACCCATGAACTAACTTTCTCCAGCGTCCTGTCCTTGCCTGTCGCCCTAGCAATGTCGGCTGGTACTATTGGGGGTGCGTCCAAAACCTCAATTAGCAACACCTGGCGGTCTCTTTCTGCTCTCGCCTTTTGGTCATCCGACAAGGGCAGAGGGGATCTCGAAAGCGCATCAGCATGGCTGATCTCCTTTCCGGGCCTGTACTCCAACTCATGTTGGTACGCGTTGAGGAAAATAGCCCATCGCAGCATTCTCGGGGACAGGATCTGTGGCGTGGGCTTGCTTGCCGTGAAAATCCCTAACAGCGGCTTGTGATCGGTCACGATTTTGAACGGGCGGCCATACAAAAAATCGTGAAATTTTTTGGTCCCCGCTACTATTGCTAACGCTTCCCTGTCGGTTTGTGCGTAATTTCGCTCCGCTTGGGACAGGGACCTTGAGTAAAACGCTACCGGGGCCTCCCTTCCGTCCTCCAACACGTGGCAAAGCACCGCCCCCACCCCCACCGGGGATGCATCACAGACTAGGACCACTGGCCGTTTGGGGTCGAAGTGCGTCAGGATTGCCTCAGATGTTAGGAGTTGCTTTAGCTCCTTGAACGCCCTCTCGTGCTCGTCACCCCACATCCATGGCTGCTCCTTTTTAAGTAACCGATGGAGCGGTTCGGCCACGGACGCCTTCCGCGGGAGGAATGTATGGTAAAAATTGAGGAGCCCCAGGAAAGACTGTAGCTCGGTTTTGGATGTGGGGCGAGGGGCCTTTTTAATGGCTGCTACTTTGGATTTAGACGGCTTAATCCCCTCGGGTGTGATCTGGAACCCTAAAAACTCGACCTCGGTTTCGAAAAAAACACATTTGTCCTTCCTCAATCTCAGCCCCGCTTTCTCGAACACGGTCAGTACTTTGTCCAACCTTTTCGCCAGTTCAGCCTCACTCCCCCCTGTTATCAACACGTCATCAAAATAAGGCAACACCCCCTCCAGGCCCTTTAGGAGGCGTTCCACGAGCGATTGAAAAAGGCCGGGTGCCGAGTTCACGCCGAACTGTAACCGCGACACCTGGAACGCTCCCTTATGTGTAACTATCGTTTGTGCCGCGGCCGTGGCGGGGGTCACTGGAAGTTGCTGATAGGCTTGTGCCAAATCGAGTTTAGCGAAACACTTTCCCCCATTCAGCCTGGCCAAAAGGTGGCTGATCACTGGCACCGGGTATGCATTAGGGCGGATCGCCTTGTTAATTGTACACTTATAATCAGCGCAAATGCGCACCTCCCCGTTAGCCTTTAGAGCCGTTACAATTGGAGTTTCCCACTCCGCGGAATCAACAGGAATAAGAATCCCCTGGCCCACCAGTTTGTCCAGTTCCGCCTCTATCTTGTCCTTGAGTGCGAACGGCACCCTGCGTGGTTTGAGTCTTATCGGGCGGACCTCCAGGTCTATGTCGAAAGCTACAGGGGGTCCCTTGAACTTTCCGAGTCCTTTCTTAAAAACGGCGGGATGCGCATCGCAAACCGCTTGTATTGGGTCCCCCCCACGGTATGCACCCCCCCTATGAACAAACCTAAGGGCTGAAACCACTGTGTCCCTAGGAGGCTACAGCTTCCCCCTTTGAGGACAACTAGGGGCAGTTCCGCAGAATGTCTCTTAAAATTGACCCGAAATTTCCCGACCCCCAACACCGGAATGCTGTTTCCCTGTACGTCCCGTAGTGTGGACCTCAACGCTTTAAGCTTGGGCCGCACGTGGGGGTCGATTTTCAGGAACTCTTTCTGGGGAATTATGGAATAGGAGGACCCCGAGTCAATTTCCATCTTAATAGGGGCCCCTTGTACTAATACCTCAACGAAGTAATGGGACTGTCCCGCGGACACGCTGAACACTGAGGCGTCGTCCTCGCTGCCGTCCGAGACGCGGCCCACGCCGTCCTGCTTCCTCGTGGTCTGGGCGCCATCTTTGGGCCTCGCTGGACGGTCCGGTCTGGCCGCGCGGTCTTGTGACTGCCTCCGGCCCTCTTTCCGCTTTCGGCACGCCTTGGCGATGTGCCCCCGACGGCCGCAGGTGTAACACTCGGCCTTCCTGAACGGGCATCTCGCGCGCTCGTGGGCCGCTCCGCAACCCTCGCAGCGTCGACCACCCTTCCGGACCTTCTGGACCTCCTCGCCGTCGCTGCCTTCCGTAGACGACTTTGAGGCCCGTCGAGTCGCGTGCACCGACTGTCCGGTCTTCCCGTGCACCGAATTTTCCGCCTTGCCGGCTCTAGGACGCCACTCACGCCACTGGTGCATCTCGTCCACTCCGGCATTCGTGGACTCTGCGGCTTCCGCGGCCTCTATGACCTCTGCCAGCGTGGGTGGCGGCTCCTTATTCATCAAGCTGCGCTGTACCTCCTTGTCTTTCAGGCCACACAACACGCCGTCCCTGAGGACCAACTCCAGGATATCGCCCCATTTACAGGGGGCGGCGGCTATCCTCATGGCGGCCACGAATGCCTCAACCGACTCATCCGGCGCTTGGACTCGCCTCCAAAATGCGCTCCGAGCGGGAAACATTGCCCTCGAGGGGCAGAACCGCTCTCGCAGCAGTTTCATGATGTCACTCGCCTTAAAGTCGCTCACCTTCTTCGGAGCGATTATGCCCACCAGCGTCCGCTTGGTTTCCATCCCGAGCATTCTGGTGAGGATGGCCCTCTTCCTCTCCTCGTCTTCTCCTTTGACTCTGAGTTCCACCAGGGCCGCCTGGAAATCCATCTCAAGCAGCTCCCAGTCTTGCGGTTTGGTGATGTTGAAACCGCTCTGTGCCCTGGCTGTTCCGTGGGGATCCATTATCCCATCCTCGTCGCCAATTTGGTGTATGCAAACCTAGACACAGGACACAGCCTCGGGCTGGGTTAACTCAGGTTTATTGCATCGTGGGCAGAGGGAACATGAGGTAATGGCGGATCGATAGCTCTTTATATACAGCAGTAATACATTTGAACGTGGTGCCATGGTAGCCCATTGGCTACTGTCTGCGTGACGTCATTGCAGGTCACGCCCTTCTTGTCCAGGTGTAGGTGGTGGCGGGAAAACTTCCCGCGCTGTTGCCTTTGATGAGTTCGGACCAAGAGAGCTTGGACGCTCGCTGCTGCCAGCTGGTGGTCATTAGCTCGCGTCCTATTACAGGGTTTATATGATACAGCTGAAGGTTACATTGTTGCTATAGGCAAGGTTACATTGGCTCAGATACATTGTAATCCATGTGTACAATAAAACCATCAGAACACAACAAAGGGGAAGGTGCTTGAAATCCTCTGATATAAGCTTGAAAAGTCCAGGGGAACTAAAAATGTTCAGCTTGACACATCCTGTTGAAATCCCATCTTCTTGTGCAACACATATTCCTTCCCCTTTCCCTAACTTACCATTTTCACACCAGTCTACAATTAGGTACTAGGCCAGAATTTACAGCACTTGACTGAAAATGTTTCAGAATTCAAGTGGTCTTTCTAAAGCTCTTCCAAGTAGAATTATCTCTGGAAGATTGGGGAGAAGCTTTATTGCTTCACTTGGCTAGGATTATCTCTGTAAAGTGAGAGATTTTAGTCTTTGATTTTTAACAAAAAGCAGACTATTTTCTGGATATTTTTCTTTGACTGTTGCAGTTTACTCTGATAGGGCAAATGAGGGACTGCGGGTGGCTCAAGTGGTTAAGACACTGAACTAGCTGATGGTCGGAGTTCAATTCCTGAGTACTACAGTATGGAATCAGGTCCTGTCTCTGTCCCAGTTCCTGCCAACCTAGCAGTTTGAAAGCAAGAAATTGCAAGTAGGGACCACATCGATGGGAAGGCAAAAAGTGTTCCATGCACTCTGCAAGGATCAAGAACAAATTTTTTCCAGGTTTTACTTTAGTACTCTTTCTTCCATTTATTAATCCATGTACATCAACACTGAATGGAATGCTCAAGCATAGTTTATTAACATTAAAACCACAAAAAATAGCACAGTATACTATGGGTCAGTTCTTCTTACAACCCTGAATCAACATATTGTTTCAGCCACCACTGGTTGATGTCACTGGGTGATCCAAGTTCCAATTACTTATTGTTGTGTATTAAGGCAGAATTGCAAGTTGTGCAGGCAGTGACTTGCAAAGATAAAATGGCGGTTTCCCGCCATCCAAATTAGGAGCCAAAGTTGGCACGAAACCTCCCTCTCTGGGCACGCTCATTATGCTAATTAGAGTTCTATGATTGGTTACAACTTTGGATTCTGTTCCTGATTGGTTAATACTTATATATCCTGTTATGATTGGTTGGTTATGCTTGTCCGGTGGGTTACTACAATGTAGCAAGGAGTCACCGCCAGGGAGACACTATATAAGCCCCACGGGTAAACAAGGGTGGGGCCGGACCGGATCTATACTTCCCATTACCGCACAAGTTAGCCAGCATCGGGCTAAGCCTGGGTCTCCTCTTTATGCTATCATGCCAAGGTGTAGCTTAGTCACTGCCTCTACGGTAGGAAACACGAGGGACCAACTACATGGGACTTGTTTAGCCATCTGATGTCCGGAGCGCCTTGTAAGTGTTACCTGAAAGACTGTTCAATAAACTACTGTTGTTCTGTTCATCATTGCCTGGACTACTGCTTATAAGGGCTGGACACATCACTTATGAAAGATGGATGGCCTGCCCACAGTGAAAGCACCTGACAGAATCACTGCATTATTAGTGGGATTCAAGTTTTGGGTTTCCCCAGCAATGGCAGGTTTGATGACAGTAGGCTCACTGTCCCTCACTTTTGGCATTCCTGGCCAGGTGACTGTTTATTGTCTCCGGTCATTTTCTCCTTTCCTGTCCTTCACATTTCCTCCAATAGGGGGATTTCACATGCAGGTGCTTCTCAACCTCTGCCACTGGAACCCTCAACTGCACAAAGAACATTATCCAAGGATCCTTCTTGGAATTATATTTCAATCTCTTGGAGGGAGAGGCTCCTCCATTCCTCAACCTCATCTATGCACCCCTCAGCAGGGTCCTGCAGGTCATCTCCCCAATATTTCTCTTCAATCTCTTCATCTTCTGTCCAAAACGTTGGGGATGAGCTCTCTCCAATCCTCATTCATCTCTCTTTTGTTGTTGCTGTTCAGTCACACAGTTGAGTCCAACCTTTTGCAACCCCATGGACCACCGCAAGTCAGGATCCTCTGTCATCTGCCATCCTCCATAGTCCACCCAGATCTACGCCTACCACATCAATGATTCCATCTTGCCATCTCATCCTCTGCTACCCCCTTCTCCTTTTGCCTTGGATCTTTCCTAGCATCAAGGCCTTCTTAAGTGAGTCCTCGCTTCTCATTTGGTAGCCAAAGTATTTGAGCTTCAGCTTCAGCATTTCTCCCTCCAATGAACAGTCATGGTTTATTTCCATTAGGATTGACTGATTTGATCTCCTCGCAGTCCAGAGGACTCTCAAGAGTCTCCTCCAGCACCACAATTCAAAGGTGTCTATTCTTCTCCGCTCAGCCTTCTTATGGTCCAGCTCTTGCAGCCATACATTACTACTGGGGAGACCATTGCTTAGACTATGCAAACTGTATTTGCCAGCTGATAAGATGTATCAGAGTATAAGATGCACCCCATTATTACCAAAATAGCCCACTATAGGTCACTATACACAGTTTAAGATGCACTCCATTTTCCCAGTGTATTTTAAGGTGGGGAGTGAGTCTTATACTCCAGCAAATAAGGTACCTTTGTTGGCAGGATGATGTCTCTACTTGTTATTATGCTGCCTAGGTTTCTCATTGCTTGCCTCCCAAGAAGTCAGCATCTTTTTCTTTCATGGCTACAGTCACCATCTGCAGTGATCTTAGATCCCAAGAAAGTAAAGTTTGTCACTGCTTCCATTTCTTCCCCTTCTATTTGCCCCCAATCCCCCTTGCACTTCAATGCCTTGTTTATATCCCCTATGTTCAAGATATCCCTCTTCTTGGCTAGAGGTAACTCTCCCAAGGCCCCTCCTCTGCCTCTGGTGTCACCCTCTTGTGCCTCAAACTCTTCCTATGGTTCAGATTCTTTTCAACTGTGTTCCCTGTATGTGATGATGGTCAGTAGGCTTTCTCCAAGTTCCACGGGTAAGCTGATGGCACACAACACCAGGGTCCTCAAGTTCATAGTGCAGTGGCCCACTGACTCGGGCATATTTGCCAGTAGTCCTCACCTCACTAAGATAATTTTATTCAAAGTGTGAAATATAATCTACAGTGAGCATTGAATTCATTTCCAAAGTGAGACCTGGAACATAATTGGTCCAGCACCCTCTTAGAACAGAGACACAAAAATATTCCAATATGGAAGTTTGATCACATAGTTCCCTGGTTTTGAGGAGCACTCAGAACAGCTGCATCTTGCATTGCTGTAAACTTTTCACAGTTGGCTTTTTGAAATTTTATCACTTACATAATGGTGTAGACCAAGGTCAGATAGCCGAGTAGATCTAACATAGAATGCCTCTATGCTGCATTTTTGGAACTGGGTCACCTACCCTCTTAAGGCACTTATAGGCTCACTAAGAAAAGTCAGATCTGTATTGTAGCCTCTCTGCCATCTGCTATTGTTAAATGAACTGGGTAGTTTAGGATCATGAATAAGACACATTTAATGAGATTTTACCCATTTTATAATGGCTTTGCTTTTTCCCCATTGTGTTAGTAGCCCCAAATGTTATTATGGCTGTTGAAATTTCCAACTAGAAGGTGAGTGTTTTGGTTTTCCATATTAGATGTCTTCTTAAAAGAGAAAGGCATATTAGGTGGTGATTTGGAAATGATGATTTTTTAACTCCATAGAGTACTTAATTGAGAACACTGTGGTGGGCACATTCAGGGAGGCAACGAGTTGTAAGGAAGTAAGGTTACTATTTGATCATTTCACACAATCCAATCTAAATGGCAATGGCATTCCTGATAATTAGTTATTGGCCTTGATCAGTGCTCAATCCGTGCTGTGTTTGGTGCTATCCTAATGCAAGTGAGAAGATGGTGCTTCATATTCCAAGAGCAGAATGTATTTAAATTTCTTATGGCCTTAAGGGCACCTTGTTTAAGAGGACAGTCTACACCAGCATCTCTGGTATAGCTCAGCATCATTTGTCAACCGAGGCAGCTGCCTCACTTTTTCTTAAGAAAAAGCCCACTCTGATTTTGTTGCTGCTATTGCCTTTGATAATTTTATTCTATCATCAAAGTACAATTTAATTGCCTTTATGTTACTTGTAGTCATTATTGGGCTCCTGGAGGGTTTAAATATTTTATATTTCCAATAATGAAAACAAAAAGTTAGTGCCAACTCTGAACTTTTAAGAGAATGTTACTGGAGAAGAATGTTGGTGTCAGTTAAAAAGTCTCTGGAGTGTCTTCTTATCATTTTATTTATCATCATGGATAAAAGCCAGGGTTTTGATGAAGAGGCTCTATCTAAGCAATGAACAGCTTAGCCACAGATGAATACCTATTATTTTGTAAAGTCACTGTGAAGTCATTGTTGGATATATGGTCAGTTACCTTCCAACATTCAAGGTCTTGTTGGAAATATAGTGCATTACAATGTCATGAACATTGCTTCAATGGCTTCTCAACTGCCTGGCTGAAAGAAATCTATCATAATAAGACTTGATTCTATATTCATTTTCAACGAGCGGTGGCTCTAGCGCAACATCCAGGAACAAAAACACACTGAGCCTTGAAACACAAATTGGAAGTAATCATCAAGTGCCACCATCACAACAGCATGGCCTGCCGTGTCATAAATAAGTTGGAAAGAGCTGGGGGTAGGGGTGAGGACAGGGTATTATTTAATTTAATTCAGTTTAATTGTTCAACTTGTATGCCACCCCACTCATTCAGTGACTCTGGGTGGCTGACAAAAAAATCACAGAATATCACATCACCTTACAATAATGCAACAGTAAAAAAAAAACATATCAGAAACAATGTATATAATATTACTAAAAAACTAAAAAACTCAAACCCCCACAACTGAGTCCACTTTCCTCCAGACCAGACAGGCCGAGGGAAGAAGTAAGGAGTGGCGGTGTGGTGGTGTTTTTGTGACCGCAGGGGCTGCTGGACAGCTGCTCCCACTTCCCTCTGGCTGGCCAGGCTGAGGGAAGGAGTCCGGGACGTCAGCATCTGTGGTATTTTTGTGGCCGCAGAACAGCTGCTCCCACTTCCCTCTGGCTGGCCAGACTGAGGGAAGGTGGCCGGGACATTGGCAGGGCGGCACTTTTGTGGCCGCAGGACAACTGCTCCCACTTCCCTCTGGTCAGCCGTGCCAAGGGAAGGAGTTCGGGACGTTGGCAGGATGACACTTTCAGAGGGAACTTGACCATGCTTAGGTGAACCATAAACAAGTTCAAAAGGGGTGATGAACATCATTACAAACCAAGCCTCTGTCTAGGAAAACAACTGTAACATTCATTAGTAGAACCAAATGAACACCAGAATAATGTACTAATCAATAAACCTGTGTTGTGGAATTGTTTTTAAAATTGTCTAAGCATGCGAGTTCTAGTGCTAAAACATATGAGTTGTGCAGGTTTGCAGTTGGAAAGATTTATACAAAATCCTTATCCTAGTGATGAATTCAGCAAAGCATTCCCTAGTCAGTCTACTGATGGAGTCTTTGGATTCTTTCCAGTGACTCATGACCAAAGAAAAAGAAGATAACCTTAAATATGAAAATTTGTGGAGAACATTAGAAATTGATGTATTTTACTGAAGTCAACTCGACTTCTGATTGTGAAGCTGCCCATTTCATGTGCTTTAGTTGTTATATCCAGACTATAGTGGCTAACAGGATGAGGCATTGGACCATGAGGCACTGGTGGACTATCACCAGAATTTCAACAAGTCGGAAATATCATGGTGTGTGATTGAACCTCATTTGGTGAACTGTGAATGTTTACATCTCAGAGCCCTGTTTAGGTTAATAATAGCTTTGCGATGTTTGAAATTGTCATGTATTATTTGACATCCAATGTGAAGTCTCTGGTTTGGTTAATAATAATACAGCTATGCCATCCAGTTGATTCCAAGTAATGGTGACATTTTCCAAGGTTTCCTCAATAATCAGAAGTGGTTTACAGTTCCTTCTTCTGACAGTTGTCTGAGATTATACAGCTTGCCAAGGTGACATAGTGTGGCTCTTCTATTGAGAGGCACAGTGAGGATTAAACTCCTCATGCACAGCTTTGCATCTAGGTCCTCCAACTCACTAAGTCCAGATATAGTAAATGCAAAGCAAAATTAGCATAGTTGCACTAGATGATAATGTTGCTTAGTGGTTGCCTAACTAAATTCACCTGAGGATGGTGAAGCAGTTATGATACATTGCACAACAGTTTGTGCAAGAGGAACTTTCTTAGATAGAAAGATATCTTAGGTATTGGATTAAAGGCATTGGGCCACTTTAATTAAATAATCCCTAGTCCGAATTATAACTTTCAATTGGTGTATCATCCAATTGTAATTCTTTAAGGCAAGCAGGCCGCAGTAGCACTGGTAAGGTTCCACCCAAATTGCCAATGAAAATTGGCTATTATGTATCAATTTGTTTGTTGCCACAAACAAATTGTTGACCGAAGTCAATATACTATCTATTGACCCCACCCTCTGACGTGTATCCATTAAATTATCAAGGTGATGCAGGCTGTGAAGCTCCTAGCATCACCCCGTTCATGGTTCGCCCTTGACCAGCCAAGCCTGTTTCCCCTGTACCTATCTATGTGTTGGCCAATTAATTGCGAACCTGCCGGATACCTATGGGTCATAAATTTTACCTTACCAGTGCTACCCGCCAAAAGTGACCAAGGTCAACAAACCCCGTATCTCAAACACTAGCGACAGTGTGGGATGGGCGAAAAAGCCAAGAACCAGAGAGCCAATTGTAGGTTCAAGCAAAAATTCCCACCCGGCCCTGAAGCGACCAGAATAAGTCACACTGTCCACTAGGGAGGGGGTGGGGGGAAAAACTTCTCCGCTCCGTCAATTCTCTAAAATGGCGGAGGGGCCGCCTCGTGGCCACCCCTTTTATAGAGGGGTTGGCCATGCCCCCTAACTATCCAGATGTTTGAGTCCGGGGTGGGGGGGGCCTGCAAAGAGCACAGCAGCCATTTTGGCGCCACGCTTGCCTTGCAGGCGCACCCACCCAAATAAAGACTCACTCACCGGTATTGGATTAAAGGCATTGGGCCACTTTAATTAAATAATGCCCTAGTCCAAATTATAACTTTCAATTGGTGTATCATCCAATTGTAATTCTTTAAGGCAAGCAGGCCGCAGTAGCACTGGTAAGGTTCCACCCAAATTGCCAATGACAATTGGCTATTATGTATCAATTTGTATCAATTTGTTTGTTGTCACAAACAAATTGTTGACCAAAGTCAATATACTATCTATTGACCCCACCCTCTGACGTGTATCCATTAAATTATCAAGGTGATGCAGGCTGTGAAGCTCCTAGAATTACCCCGTTCATGGTTCGCCCTTGACCAGCCAAGCCTGTTTCCCCTGTACCTATCTACATGTTGGCCAATCAATTGTGAACCTGCCGGATACCTATGGGTCATAAATTTTACCTTACCAGTGCTACCTGCCACGCGGGGAGGCGTCCATGATGACTCACCCCCCCCCCCCAACCAACAGCTCGGTCACCAGGCCCGCTTGCACATCCTCCAGAAAGAGGTCCATACCTCTAGCCGACAGGTGAACCCCATCTCCAGAATACAGGCCAAAACCCTGTAGCCCTATCCCCGGGTGTCAAATGGCTGTCCCCAAGCCATTCTTGATAAGGAACTGGGCAACAGCCCTGTCACTGACCGCCGGGCATGGTCCAGACCACGGAGGTCAATACCTCCCCTATAACAGTGTCTCGGCACGATGTCTGACCATAGCAACCATGTGTACGGCCATAAATGATGAATAAACACCAGGTCACTGCACACCGACATCTTTAAAACAAGGCTAGTGATCTGTGCAAGATCATTGCCGCCGAGGTGCAGAATCAAAACATCTGGCGGTCCAGCATCCCCGATGGACATCAGGAATGGCAACAGTTCCCGACACCTCATGCGGCGCACACCATACCACTGCATACGCACGGATGCACGTAGCCCGAGATGGGGTCCCCACTTCGATGAGGCAGCATACCGCGCCGCCCAGTGCACGTAGCTGTGGCCCAACAGCCACACTGCCACCGGTGTGCAGAAACACACAGGGTCTGTAAAAGAAGGAAAGAGAATTGAAGGCATAATGAGGCACTCGTGCAGTGAGGGGACGCACATACAAAGAAAAGCGCGCCGATCCCCATCTGCCCATCCTACGTATATCAGCCTCCAAGTACCCAAATGCAGCAGCAGTTGATGCAGCACCTATCCTAAATGAATGAGTACTATAACGAGCCCCAGGGACCCCCGCACTGTGATGTGCAGTCCCAGTAACCCTCCAGAATTGAAATTTGGTAAGGGGAGACCCATCCCGGTGGCAGAACAACAGCCCAGGGCAATAGTGCAAGGAAGAGAAAAACGCATGTAGGGTACCAACCGGACAGATGTCAGCAAATGTGCATCGTAGAAGCATCATGCTACTACCCTTCCCTTGCTAATCGTCCTTTGAGGAATAAATCCTCAACTGAGCCCATTCTTGGTTGAGAGACATATCTTCCAGTTCCAGTGCCCTACGGGACATGTCCCCTTTCGAAAGTGGGACCAGCTCGCTGATTCTCAGAGCTCCAAAGAAAGCTACGGTGGTAGCTGCATGAAAAAGAGACTCCTCATACTTATCATGACACAGGCCACGCCAGCTTCGGGCAAGGTGTGCCAGAAGACAAGGCGAAACAGGCTGACGTGTGTCCGGGTGGTGGCTGCATTCACGTGTCCAGCCTTCCAATACATGGTGAATACGGAAGTCACCCGTACAATCAGTAAAGCCCCATGTCTTAGCCATAAACGCCAATGCCGAGAGCCTGGTGGCAATGATGCATGGGGCCAGACCCTGACTGCAAATGCGTACCATGTACTGCAAAACATGGTCAACTGGGATCGGCCACGTGACAGGGAGCTGCCTCTCCACACAAAAAGCCCTAAACTGTAGGAGCATGTGCTGATACGCCTTACGTGTGCATGGGGCCAGAGACATGCCGATCGCCCGGTTCACTTCTCCTCGCCAAAGGTCCACATCTCGGCTTGAAGTGGAGAGTGAAGTTCCTCTGCGTCTGGAGCCAAGGCACAGAACCGAGAGATCTGCAGGCGGGATAAAGCATCAGCAATATCATTATCAATGCGTGGCACATGTCTGGCCCTAAAGAGCACATTAAGGTGCAAGGATCTAATGACAAATTGTCGCACTAAGGCCATAACTCTGGGAGACTTGGATGTTTGGGCTTTAACAATATGCACTACGGCAGCATTGTCACACCAAAAGTGAACTACGGAGTTAGCCCACATGTCACCCCAGAGCATAAGTGCACCTAAAATTGGAAAAAAACTCAAGGAACATAAGATCGCGTAAGCGATCCGTGCCTTGCCATTCCTGGGGCCATTTCCCATAAGCCCACCTACCCTCAAAAAAAATCCCATATCCCAGGGAACCTGAGGCATCCGACTGGACCTGGAATTGGGGGTTGATCATATGCTCAGCCCTCCAAAAAGAGATGCCATTAAAGCCCTGTAGGAACGTGAGCCAAACCGACAGGTCAGCCCATAAACCCCTAGTCAGCCGGACCCTGTGATGCTTCTTGGAGAGACCCACCATAGCATCACAAAGACACCTGGCAAAGGCTCTACCCAGCGCGACCACCCTGCAGGCAAAGTTAAGGTGACCGTGGAGGACCTGCAACTCCCGGAGAGACACCTTGCGCTTGGCAAGCATTGCCAAAATCGCATCTGAGATCCGAGTCACCTTTTCTATGGGTAACCTGGAGGTCTGAGCAACGGTGTCAATATCTATACCAAGGAATGTAAGAGTGGTGGCTGGGCCCTCCATCTTTTCAGGTGCCAAAGGAACACCAAGTTCCTCCATGAGCCCTGAAATATGGCAAGCAGGCGTCCACACATGCCCGAGTCGCGTTCACCCCCGAACAAAAAATCGTCGAGGTAGTGCGCCACGGACCGGGATCCCGACCGTCGAATGAAAGCCCAATGAAGAAAGGTGCTAAAACGCTCGAAGGCCAAGCACGAAATGGAGCAGCCAAAAAGGCATGGCTTTGTCCACATAAAACTTGCCCCGAAAACAAAAACCTAAAAGCTCAAAGTCGTCCGGGTGGACCGGCAACAATCGGAATGCCGATTTGATGTTGCACTTTGCCAAAAGCACCCCCCGACCGCATGAGCGTACATCTGCAAGGCCTGGTCAAAGGACGTATACCGGACCGAGCAAAGGTCATCCGGTATAGCGTCATTGACCGAGGAACCCGCAGGGTAAGAAAGGTGGTGAATCAGATGAAATTCACCTGAGGACTTTTTAGGCACTAAGCCCAGAGGGGATACTTTTAAATTTGGGTATGGGGGCATATCAAACTGTCCAGCAACCCTACCCTCTCTAACCTCTTTGGCTATCTTCTCTGTAGCAACGTCCTCGTTACCCCTGAGAGATAGCAAATTCAGTGCATCCTGAGGTGCGCGAACATCCCTGAAAGGGATGCGGAAGCCAAAGGTAAAACCCTCAAGCAGGTAGATCGCAGCATCCTGTCTAGGATAGACACGCAGACACTGTTCAAGCATGCTAAGATTAATTGGGGAGGGGGCCTTTTGAATGTGTAGCGGTGTCAGAGGGAGCTCTCACCGACCCCTGGTATCCCCTTCCCCTACCCCGGGACCCCGTGGGCATGCGGAGGCGGCATGAGGGCTGGCACAGGAGGGGCACTCATGCCGAAATTTACATTGGCGCCTGTTACACACCCCATTGGCGGAATAGCTCCAACACAGCAGGCGGGCTGGAACCCCCTGCCCCACCGGCTGGCGCGGAGCCTGTGTAGTGGCAGACCACTGTATGGCATGACCACAGTGGTACCGGTCAGCCGGCGCCGGCCGTCAAGGGGTCATATAAAGGAGCCAAAGTTGCTGGAAGGGCTCGTCCCACCGCATCTCTGGGTGAAGGGCCACCCTCATCCTAAATTCCTCATCACAGGCTAACCATGACGGGCCAGGGAAATCGACAACAGCCCGGTAAATATTGTCCAGGTATTGTCATGGCCCACTGAGAGGTTTGCAGAGCCATGTGGGTAGCGGCCATAGATGGCCCGAACCCTGTGTTCCTAGATGGTGGGGCGATCCCCATCGATGCTTCCAGGGCCGCAATGCGGGCCAGAAGCAGATCAACCATATCCGAGCCACCAGAATAAGGTGGGCCGGATGGGCTGGATGGCCCGCCGGGCAGAAGTTGCCCGGCGTGGGGTGGAAGTCCTTGACCCAGCCCAAGGCCCATGGCGGGTGGAGGGGCAAGGCCCTGTGCCAGCCCACCACCACAGTATGGCCAAGTCAGATAGTCCAGCCCGTGGGATGCAGGGACCATGGCGGGACATGATCCAGCACCGTGCCAAGCTGGGCCGCCCTGCCCCATGACATGCCCCGATGATGGCCCTGCAGCCGGGCCAGGCGCCCCAGGTTCCATGGGGGCTGAAACCCCTGGGGGCAGGCCAGCACAGCCCCTGCATGAGTCCTCTGACTGGGCAGGGGTGGTGGCCTGGTCACCCTCATTGGTGGCAGTGGGTATAAAAACTCTGCCAACCCCTCTTGCTGCCCCCGCACGGGCCCTCCGGCCCGAGGGGAGACCAAGAGAGATAGTGGTGGAGGTCGGGCGAGCCCTTCCCCTTGCGTGCAGCCGCGGGACCACGGCGGCCTTCTTCTTGGGGGCCATGGCCACCCAAAGTCAATGTCCCAACGTGGGATGAAGTAGTGACCGGTGGAGCAGATTCCCCCGCTCCGACAGTGAAATAGTGCAAGGAAGAGAAAAGAATAATATATTTCTCTTTTCTCAGCCGATTCGAACGCGCAAACCTCTAGAGAAGCAAAATCGGAAGCATCGGAGCGAACTTCTCCGCTCTGTCACTTCTCTAAAATGGCGGAGGGGCCGCCCTGTGGCCACCCCTTTTATAGAGGGGTTGTCCACGCCCCCTAAATAGCCAGATGTCTGAGTCCGGGGGGGCTGCAAAGAGCACGGCGGCCATTTAGGCGCCGCGCTTGCCTTTGCTCAGCTAAGAGAGCAGTATTGGCTTCATTGCACATTCACCACATCTATTATTTTCCTACATCTTTGTGCCTGGATTTGGCTGTACATGACTACAATTTGCAGTATACTTGATATGGCGTCAGCTGTCTTAGATTGTTTACTGTTATCGAATGATATTGTTGTTATGTTGTTTTAACTGTTGTACACAACCCAGAGTGAGAAATATCCCAGATGGGTGGTATATAAATGGAATGAAAGAATACAGTCCCAGCTGATTCCTGGGCCTACCTGTAGGTGTTTTCTCATTGGGTAGTGGTAGTCGTGATGGTGGTGGTTCTTCTTCTTCTGCTGCTGCCATGTCTAGGCCAGATGTGAAACTTCCAAAATGAAGGCACTTTTTGGTGAGTTAACTCTGCAGTTAATTTTGCCTGACCTAGTGTGAGAAAAATTAGCTGGCACAAGGTGGCCATTGCCCAGGGTACACCTGATTGTGATTCGAAAATACAACAGTCTTCAAGGAGGCTCTTTCTATGTACCCCACAGTGTGTATCACACTGGATTTTCTGATAGCACAAGGCAGGGGTGGCCAACCGAGCTTCTGGGAATTGAAGTTCAAGAACTCCTGGAGCACCAATTGAAAGCAATGAAAATATCTAGCAACCTTTTGCCCCATACAGGCCACATGCACAGTCCTCCACTGTACCTCGCAAGGAAGTTATACAGCACTTTGGTGTACAAATGTATGCCCAGATGAAAATAATAGTTGTGTTGTCTCGTTTTGCATAATACATTCATACACTTGAACTTAGGCTTCTGATTGAATCATCTGTTTTATTCCTATTTAGCTAAAAGGTACCGATTTCTATCCCTCACCTGTCCAAGTAGTAATAGGAAAATAGCCTGTCTGAAATTCTGAAGAACTGTTATCAATCAGTGTAAACCATACTAATTGATGTGGACTAGAGATATGCTTCAGAGACAGACAAATTCTGAACACAGGACCTAACAAGGTTACTGAACGGCTTCAGATATCTCAACTTAAACAGGACTTTCCCAAAGCAGAGAGAACCTGAATCTCAAAAGTCCTGAAGATTCACTATCCATTTCTGTTCAAAGAACACATGGGGAAACAAAGAAAGAATCTCCATTGAAGGATAAATTGCTTGCCAAGCATTCCATATAAAGAAAGCCTGCTCAGAGGGAAAGGTGGGACAAATTTCTGTGACTGGCATCTATTGCTTTAATTACAGTGAGCAATTTTACCAAGGTTTTGTAATCCCAGTGCTTCACAGATGTCAAACTAATATATCACAAGATTGATCCAGCATTCAGTATTTTTTGCTAGTTCTACTTCCCCAAGGAAAAGGAGTTTTAAAAGTTTTTGGTGGAAATCATATGATATGGGTCGGGGGAAGAGGAGTAGCACTGAATGCTTGATTGGAATATTATCTGTCTCTGGCACTGTATGTTTCACACCTATCATCCATCCTGTCCTATCACATTATCTGTCACTTTGGAGTCAAGTAAAGAGAAAACAAAGAACTGCCTTCATCATGCTTTCATTCATCATAATACTCCAGCTCATATCCTTCTGAAATGTTGCAGATGTTTTTTGTTTTGCCTCTATGACAACAAAACAATAACAACAACAAAACAGAGTTCCCCACAATTCTCTGACAGAAAGGGGGGGGTTGTCTCCCAGATTGTAAAAGCAGGTTATTGGCACCTGTTATTCTTGTGAAAAGTCATAATTTTATTCCCATAGAAATTGGTTGCTGCAAATTTCACCCAAAGATAATAATAATAATAATTTTGTCTCAGACATTATTCCAGGTTGAAAGGATTTTTGCCAGTGAAACTCTGCTCAGGGGACGCCTGAATGATGCTCCTTTCATGTCCCCAAGAGCTAGGATAGAGATGGGCACTCAAACCATCATGTAGTACCCAGGTCTCGAACTGCCAACTTGCTGGCCTTCCAGCTAGCAAGGCGAGCTTCTTAACTACTGAGCCACCACAGCCCAAAAATGTTTAAAAAATTAAAACATTATTGAAAGTTCACCTTAAAAGCAAACGCAAAACCCCTGCACCTACTTGTCTCCTACTTTAGGAATTGTTTTGTCCTGCAACTTTCGCCCCATTCTAACAATCCAATCCAAAAAGTTACAGCTATTCATTCATTTCTAATTATAGTCATCATGAAACACAAACAAAATGTGGTCTTTCAAATTAAGCTTTTGAGCCAGACTCAAGTTGAACTGGTTGAGGTCTGAATCAGTCCAAGCAAAATAGGCCTGCTTCTTGAAATACTGAATCAGAGTCCCAACAATACTGTGTGGCCAGTCCATTCCCTTACAAGATGTAGACTAATGTTCTATCTCACAATAAGACACTAGGAAGAATCTAGGTAAGATAGTGCTTCACGTCAATGCCATCTGCCTGTTTCTGCCCCAGCTGGGTTATTTCTCACCATCCACAAGTTCTTCTAAAACAAATGCCCATTTGGAAGGCAGGACAGTGGCTGTTTCAAGCATGTGGATTTTGGTGTATCTATTCTTCTTGTATTCAGGACAGTATAGAAAAACTGAGATGTAGATCCATTAAATAGTCCAAAACATTAATACAGGCATATCTGAAAGAGTTGCATATGCAGAATTATGTGGTGGAGGAAAGTTCCACTAAGGATGTGAAACCTAAAGCCAGAATCTTATAAGTTGTCCAAACTAAAACAGACTTAGGGATTTACATAAGCATATTATACTTAGCATGGAGAGTGATCAATCAAAGAGCAATTGATTAAGCATTGGGGCAAAACAATACAGAGAAAAAAGGAACACATTCAGAACCAATTTAAGTGCAAACATTAAAAAAAATCTATGTTACAACTTGAAACAACCACTCTTGGTGACAGCCCATGCTTCATATCTTTTCAGAATTCATTCTTCTTCTTACTCTGAATATGTAATTTATTGGAGGTTGTTTGTTTCTGAATTATTCCATTTTTTTTTCATTTAGCGTGATTTGGATTTAATTACCACCCACTCTTTTTATCAATTATTATGTTTTGAATGAACTAATCAGACAGACAATTCAGTGTTATTTTCTTGACAATAGGCTGTTCTAATTCCAATTACAAATATTGTAAGTGCAAAAATAGACTTCAGACCCCTCCAACAATTCCCCATTTCCAGACAAAAAAAGTTTGTGGAGTTACTGTATATGATCACCACATAAACAGTGAGTGGCTCAAAAATCACCTAGGAAGCTTCAAAGCTTTGGAATAATTTAAATGATAGTCTCCTGATCCAAGTCCGAACTCTTTTCATTACAGTCTGCAAAATACAAACACAGCCTATTATAGTCTGATCCACAAAAAGATTACGATAACAATTTCACCTCATAGTGCTTAGGTGCACTCACTGGGCAGTTTATAAGTTTAATTTAATTAATTTAATTTAATTCTCATATTCCTATAGCTGCCCTGCTCACAAGGACTCTGGGTGGCTTACAATACTAAAACAAACCACAGATAAAAAAAACCATTAAAATACAAATACACCCAGTGTTGGGCATCAGCAGGTTCACACCAGTTCACCAGAACTGGTAGCAGAAATTCTGACTGGCCCCGCCCATCCTTGTCTGACACCTTTGCCCATCCTTGTCTGACACCTTTGCCTATGAGAAACCATTCTGTTTCTCCATGTCCTGTCCTAATGGTAGTGTCTTGTCCACAGTACAGGTTAAGCATCAGGACAATCAAATATTGAGGCACCCCAGTTTCTTTCAGAACAATCTATAGTTTCCCATGATCCACACAATAAAAGGCTTTGCTATTGCACATAAAGCATAGACTGATCTTCTGAAATTATTTTGTACATTCCAGTATCCATTGAATACTTGCAATGTGAATTCTAGTGCAACTCTCTTTTTGGAATCCAGTTTTACATCATGCATTTCTCATTTTATATAAGGTATAAGTCTTTGTTGCAGCACAATGAGCATCACCTTGCTTTCATGGAAAGTTAAAGCAGTGCTCCCATTATTACTGCACTCTTTTGAATCTTCTTTCTTGGGGATTGGGATTATGTTGAGCATTTCCATTCAGTGGACTACTGTTCTGTTGTTGTTGTTTTTTGTTATTATTATTGTTATTTGTTGGCATTTTCTTGTTAAGATTCTTTGGTGTATGCAAACCTAGACACAGGACACAGCCTCGGGCTGGGTTAACTCAGGTTTATTGCATCGTGGGCAGAGGGAACATGAGGTAATGGCGGATCGATAGCTCTTTATATACAGCAGTAATACATTTGAACGTGGTGCCATGGTAGCCCATTGGCTACTGTCTGCGTGACGTCATTGCAGGTCACGCCCTTCTTGTCCAGGTGTAGGTGGTGGCGGGAAAACTTCCCGCGCTGTTGCCTTTGATGAGTTCGGACCAAGAGAGCTTGGACGCTCGCTGCTGCCAGCTGGTGGTCATTAGCTCGCGTCCTATTACAGGGTTTATATGATACAGCTGAAGGTTACATTGTTGCTATAGGCAAGGTTACATTGGCTCAGATACATTGTAATCCATGTGTACAATAAAACCATCAGAACACAACAGATTCGAATACATTTAGTTCTCTGTGGCCTGTAATCATTCTATTGGTATCCTACCTAACCCTGATGATTTATTTCTTCCTAGTACATAAGAACATAAGAACAGCCTTGCTGGAACAGGCCACAGCCCATCCAGTCCAGCATTCTGTCTCACACAGTAGCTCACCATTTCCTTCAGGGTATTCCCAAGGAGATGCCTTCACCTGCTTAGGATTTCCTAGAAATGGCATTGAGAGATATCCTGCCTATCTCTCCAACCCCGAGCTTGTCCTTAAGTATCCATAATTATACCCATTGACACCCTTGTCCTCCATGAACTTATCTAATCCTTTCTTAAAGCTGTCAAGACTGACAGCTGTCACCACTTCTTCTGGCAGGGAGTTCCATAGACCAGTAATCCTCTGGGTGAAAAAGTACTTTCTCTTATTTGTTTGAGAACTAGTACCCAAACGTTTCATGGAGTGTCCCCTAGTTCTAGTGTTATGCGATAGGTAAAACAGTTTTTCCTTATCTACTTTGTCCACACCATGCATGATTTTATAAACTTCAATCAGATCACCTCTTAGACACTGTCGTTCAAGAGTGAAAAGGCCCAACTGTTGCAGCCTCAGATGGTAAGGAAGGTGTTCCAGTCCCCTAATCATTTTGGTTGCCCTCTTCTGCACTTTTTCCAACTCCATAATATCCTTCTGGAGGTATGACGACCAGAACTGTACACAATATTCCAGATGGGGCCTCACCATAGATTTATAAAGAGGCAAAATGACACTTGCTGACTTATTTTCTATACCCTTCCTAATGATCCCTAGCATTGAGTTTGCTTTTTTCACTGCAGAAGCACACTGTGTTGACACCTTCATTGAGCTGTCCACCAGGACACCAAGATCCCTTTCCTGGTTTGTCGCAGAGAGTTCAGAACCCATCAGTTTATAAATGTAATTGGGGTTTTTTTGCCCCAACATGCATCACTCTGCACTTACTAATGTTGAAGCTCATTTGCCACTGTTTTGCCCACTCCCCCAGTGCCAAGAGATCCCTCTGGAGCTCCTCACAATCTCTCACAGTTTTCACTACCCTGTATAATTTAATGCCGTCAGCAAATTTGGCTACCTTGCTTTTTACTCCAACCTCTAGATCATTTATGAAGAGGTTGAAAAGCAGGGGTCCCAGTACTGAACCTTGGGGGACCCAACTCTTTACTTCCCTCCACTTGGAGAAGTGTCCATTTAGTGCTACCCTCTGTTTCCTGTCCCTTAGCCAGTTGCTGATCCAGGACAAGACCTGTCCCTTTATTCCATGACTGGTAAGTTTATTCAAGAGCCTTTGGTGTGGGACCTTGTCAAAAGCCTTCTGAAAGTCCAGATAAATAATGTCAACTGGATCCCCCTTATCCACATGCTTGTTGACACTCTCAAAAAATTCCAACAGATTAGTGAGGCATGATTTGCCCTTGCAAAAGCCATGTTGGCTCTCCTTTAGCAGCGCCTCCTCTTCTATGTACCTATTAATTCTATCTTTTAGGATGGTTTCCATCACTTTACCTGGGACACATGTCAAACTGACAGGCCGGTAATTTCCTGGATCACCCCTGGATCCTTTTTTGAAAATTGGTGTTACATTCGCTACCTTCCAGTCATCAGGCACAAACCCTGATTTGAGGGAAATATTATATATTTTGGCTAGGAGATCAGCAATTTCATCTTTAAGTTCCCTGAGAACTCGTGGATGGATACCATCTGGTCCTGGTGATTTGTTAGTGTTTAGTTTAACAAGACATGCAAGGACCTCCTCCCTGGTTATTTCTATCTTGCTTAATTCTTCGGTTTCCCTCCCTACGAAGATAGGTTCTGTTTTGTGCATGTGGTCTCTATCTTCTTCAGTGAATACTGAAGCAAAGAATTCATTGAGTCTCTCTGCAATCTCTGTTTCCTCTTTAATAACCCCTTGCCTTCCATTGTCATCTAATGGTCCAATGGCCTTCCTAGTTGGGTTCTTACTTCTAATGTACTTAAAGAAGTCTTTGTTATTCCTCTGAGTATTTTTAGCTATACGCTCCTCAAAGTCTTGCTTTGCTTTCCTGATTGTTGCCTTGCATTTGTTCTGCCAGAATTTATGTTTCTGCCTGCTGTCCTCATTTGGACAAGCCTTCCATCTTCTAAATGAGCTTTTCTTGCTCTTGATCACTTCCCGAACAGCTCCTGTAAGCCACATTGGAGTCCTCTTGGACCTGGCAGTGCCCTTTTTCCTTTTGGGTATGCATTCCAATTGGGCCTCTGTTATTGTTTTTGTAAACAGCCTCCATGCCTCTTGGAGTGTTTGGACTCTCTCAATTTTCCCTTTCAGCTTCTTTTTTACTAGTTTCCTCAACTTTGGGAAATTTCCTTTTTGAAAATTTAAGGTCTCTGTGTTAGATTTTATCAGTGACTTGCGGTCTATGTTCAAGTTAAACATAATTGAGTTGTGGTCACTGTTCCCTATTGGATCAGTCACATTAACATCTTGCACCAGATCCTGAGTATTACTCAGGATCAAGTCAAGGATTCTTGTACCTCTAGTTGGGCCATCAACCATCTGTCCCAGGGAACAATCATTTAGCATATCTAGCAACTTTATCTCTTTATCATGTGCTGAACAACAGTTCACCCAGTCTATGTGAGGGTAATTGAAGTCCCCCATTATAACCAGGCTTCCCTTCTTGGATGCCTCCTTTACAACATTCTCCAACTGCCAGTCTCCCTCAAGAGTTTGGGTTGGAGGCCGATAGTATATGCCTACTGTTAGACCATCCTTGTGGCTGGTACTCTTACCCACAGAGCTTCTAATGGTGACTCCAAATCACCTAGATATTCCAATTCATACGATTTTATCACTTCTTTGACATACAAGGCTACACCACCTCTGGTTTGCCCTTTCCTATCCTTCCTGTACAGTTTGTAGCCTGGGATAACTGTATCCCATTGGTTATAATCCGTCCACCAGGTTTCAGTGATACCAATAATATCAATATTCTTATCTATTGCTAAGCATTCCAGCTCCCCTATTTTGTTCCGGAGGCTTCTGGCATTTGTATACAAGCATTTATATATGCTTTCCTGATACAGTCTTTTGAGTCCAGTTGCATTGTTAGACTGCCTCTTGCATCCTTCTGCTAGAGTGCTGGTGACTAGCTCCTTGCTCTGCTCAGTAATTTTTGCATCCTCCTCAATACTCAAGTACACACTTTCAAAAACTGGATGCTGCCCAGCTCCTGTCGGCTTTCCCCCCGTTATCAGTTTAAAAGCTGCTCTGCAGCCATTTTGATGTTGAGTGCCAGCAATCTGGTCCCATCATGGTTCAAATGCAACCCATCCCTCCTGAACAGATTTGGCTTGTCCCAAAATGTTCTCCAGTTCCTGACAAATCTGAAGCCCTCCTCTCGACACCACCGCCTCATCCACGCATTGAGGCTTCTGAGCTCTGCCTGCCTGGTAGGACCTGCGCAAGGGACAGGCAGCACTTCTGAAATTGGTACCTTGGAAGTCCGGGACTTCAATCTTCTTCCTAACAACCTGAATTTGGCTTCCAGGACAGACCGCTTGGCCTTCACATCATCATTTGTATCAATGTGTACCATGACAACTGGCTCCTTTCCAGTTCTCTCTAACAATCTATCTAGATTTCTTGTGATGTCTGCATCTTTTGCACCTGGCAGGCAAGTCACCATACGGTGATCATGTACATCACAAATCCATTTCTCTGTATTTCTAATTATTGAATCGCCTAGTACAAGGAGCCTCTCTCCTGCAATCTGTTCATCTACATGCACCTCATCAACCATATTAATGGAGAGAACCTCAGTTTGTTCCTGTTGTTTATCTTCCTGGATCTCATCAAGTGTGATGAAGGAGAGATCATCAGGTGGAACCAGTTGTTCCTCTGTGTGTTCCTCATCAGGTGTGATGAGGGAAAGAGCCTCAAATTGATTCTGTAATTTCAGACTCTCAGAGTGATCCCCTACTCTCCTCCTCCTTTGAGTCACATTCCTCCAAACATCTCCCTCCTGAGTTAGTGAAGGGCCTTCTCCCTCAGAACTGTGCCCTGTCTCTTCTTTGTCCAACATAGTCTGCTCCGCTCTGTCCAAGAACAGCTCAAGCTCCTTAATTTGCTGATAGCTAGATATGCGGGCCTCTAGCTGCTGGACCTTCTCTTCTAGTAGAGCAACCAGCTTGCACTTGCTGCAAGTGTAGTTCTCCATATGCTTTGGCAAGAACACAAACATGGCACAAGTATTGCAGGTAACTACAGCTGTTCCCTTAGAATCCATTTTAACAAGTGCAGTATTCTGGGCCTCAAAAATGTACATGTTTACTACCTTTCTACCTAGTAAGACTATATTCTTCCTTTGTTCCTAGTTTGAAATCTCATGCGCCGTTAGGCGCGCGGGCCTCTAAAGCAGCTCTACTCCAACTGCAAAACTTACCAGTGCTCTTCAGAGTTCTTTCAGAGCAGCTTTCAATGGTTAAATAACATTCAAAAAATATAATTTCCAGGCATAACAAACAACAATAAGCCAATATGCCTATTAGTGAAGCCATTTTAAATGTGCCACAAGCAGGTAACATGGGCAACACCAACTCTGAGGTAACAAAGATCTGAGGCACTTTGCTGCATCCTGCTTGAGAAGGTGTGGCATCCTATGTCCCTAGCATTGTAGATGGGAAATAGGAGGACATATATATTTGCTTTGCCACAATTCCAGCCTCTTTTGCTGTTGGTGCTTAGTTTGCCCATCCTGGTGGTCGAGGCAGAAATAACTGGTCAAGTAAGAAACTTTGGGCTGGATTTCCTGATTGGAGTATTGAGCAAAAGTGGTCCAGATTTGAGGTTGATGTCAAACATAACTAGGTGGTCCTAACTAGCATGAGTATACCAGAAGGTTGGTCAGGGAGTAGCACAGGATGCTTTTTGGTAAGTGGGGGCCCTCATTCAGAGGTGCATAGGATTATGAGATACAGGCACCTAGCTGGGGACCAACCTTTCAAGGTCATGATCAGTTTGAAGTCTGAGAGTGGCTGAGAAAAGTCTCCCCAAATTGAGGGTTCCTGGGGTTCAAATGGTAATTACAAAATTCCCCAGAGCTTGAGGCTTATCTTTTGGGGCAGGGGGGGGGGAGAGGACATTCAGGACCCCTTGTTTGTAATCCCAACATTCATACTATAGGGTGGCTCTTCTTTAGGTTAGGGAATAGGTTTTAATAAAGTCATTGCCCTTTCACTTCATCTCGTGTGTGTGTGTGTGTGTGTGTGTGTGTGTGTGTGTGTGTGTGTGTGTGTGTGTGTGTGTGTGTGTCTTTCTTTCTTTCTTTCTTTCTTTCTTTCTTTCTTTCTTTCTTTTGAGGCTGTGGGAGACCACTACAAATCCCTTCTAAGTAATAAAACTGATTCTTGACCTTGTAAGAGCCAGGTGGATCAGAGGGGCCCTGCTAGCTGGAGGATTTGTGAAGTTGTCATAAGAAAAAGTAACTTTTCCAAACTGCAGACACTCAACCTAGCCTACCCCCATATGATTGATGTGTTTGCCACCCTGAGTTACAAGAACAGAAAAATGGAACACAATCTTGTACATTTAAGAAAAACACATTTCAATTGTATTTCATGAGAATCAGATACTTGTTTTTGAGATTTGAGGGATTTATATCTTACCTTTACTGACAAGGTACTACTCAGCATTATACATATGCAGTACATTTTTGAAGAATTAGAGCCCAGGCCCACATTAAAATTGTGCAAGGTAAGGCAGGCAGTGGTGGACAATACTTTGCTATAAATGTGGAAACTCTATGTAGGAAAAGTCAGTTTTCTTCTATAACTGTGACAGATAAAATCTGATTAAATTCTGTAAGGTAATTTCTAGAGCTAATGAACGTTGTTAGGGTGACTGCATTAGACTGGTTGCAGAGTGCTGGATTAACAAGAGGCGAAGCCTGGAGCTCATGTTTTTTCCTATTTTGGTGAACATGTGTCAATGAAAGCCCCCACCAACCCTGAAGATGGGAGAGTGGGTAGTCATGCATATTCCTGAAAAGAACATGGAACTATAATTGGAAATCCCAAACAAAATGTATATTTTCTTTCACAAATGCATGGCAGAAAGTAATAAGCAAATAAAAAGCAGCCAATTTAAAATGTGATGCTTAAGGGCGATCAGTTCAGAGAGTGTGCCACTGAGGTGGGAGGGTTGGTTGTGGATCTGGGGAGATAGGAAAACATAAAATGTGGCCAACGTCTCCGGGATATATGCTGAGGGATTTTGCAAGGAAAGGGAGTGTCAGTTGTTTTGAAAAGGGTAACTTTATTTTGATCCTCCCAAGAAGACCCTGAGAAGAGAGGCCCTGGACGTAAATGTACCTCATAGCTAAAGAACTTGAGAGACTGGTGGGGAATGTCCTTGGAAGAACTATTCTGAGGAGTTAAGAACAGGAAGACTATCTCCATGATGATATCCAATATTCAAAACAAATACAGCACTTGGAGGAGGAGGAGGAGGAGAAAGCTAAGAGTCAGGTGGCAGTTAACTAACCTGACAACCATGAGGACTAATCGCCTTGGGTGCCAAAGTCCACAGGGAAGGGTGATAGTACCCAAGTTGTTTAAATCCCACTTGAATCCATCTTGATGAAGAGCAGCAGCTTCATCAATATTGGCCTGAGGTAGATGAGGACTCTGTGTGCCAAAAGGGCTCAGGATCAGGAAGTGACTCACAGAACTGGATCAGTGGTACAGGGGTCATGCTGTGATGTGGAAGGCAGATGAAAGGCCACTATATTATATTCTCAGGAAAGTCTTCATGGCTGATCTCCATGATGATTGCCTATATTCTGATTCGGATATGGAAGAAGAAGGGGGAAGAGGGAGGTGATAGCAACAACCCAGTAGATTGGCTGGAAATGCCAAATGTCCCTTCCTCAGGAGTTGCATATCCCCTTGTCTCCTTTCTTTCCACTGGTGACTGAAAACTTACCTCTTTAGATTTTGTGGAGTCAGTAGGTAACCGAAATTAACATCTGATGAACAGTTTTTAAATAGTACTTTTTAAACATTTTTTACTCTTTGGCTGGCAGTATTGTTCAGTGGTTAAGCTTCCTGGCTGCAGAGACAGAGGTTGGGAATTTGATTTCCACTGTGCCTTCCAGGAGAGGAATAACTCTGTGTGACCTTTGGCATGCTACACAATTGTTGGATTCTACATCCCTAGACCAGAAGACATCAGATTATAATTCCCCAGATACAATATAAAAGGGGATATAATACTTCCATGCTGTGGTATACCATACATGTATCTATCAAATCTTTGTTATGGTCCAAGGCCAGCATAGTACCGCAAAACATATAAGTTAAGATGAGAGTACTTAAAAGATATTTTAAAAGGAGCATATCTTCTCAGAGTTAAAGGAGTAATAAAATTAGTATTTTAAATTAATATTGCTACAGTTACTGCTATGCCTATGATGTAGTGTTGGTAGTTTATTTAGCTGAAGAACCTGCCAGGATTGTTCTTATCTATATCTATAAAACATAGGTGTAGTCTTGTACAGTATGTGCTCTATAGGAACCCACACCCCTGGACCATTCTCGCTGAAAATTGACACACACCTACCTTGGGCTTACAAGATCAGCACTGTGGGGGTCCCAAAGCCCATTTGGGGGTCTATGCCCTCCAAATTGGAACGCAAAGGGGACAGCCCCACCGATGGGAGTAAAAGCAACAGAACAGCAGAACTGCAACACAGCCTCCGCTTTCAGACTACAACTCCCAGAATGCCACAGAAGCAAAATGATAGGCCACGCTGGCTAGGGAATTCTGGAAACTGTAGTTCCTCTACCAAAAGTGACATTCCCAGGCTCTTATGGTGATAGGGTTATTTTCTGTCTAACCCGAAATGGTTCCTCTTGCTCAAATCAGGGGGAACCAACAGAGTTCTGCCTTCATAGCCAGCCTGGTCTCCAGCCTAGCCAGAGAGGTCCCGGCCTGTGGTGGCTAATTGGAGGTGGACCGGTTCCAGGGCCTCTTTGAGCTATCATATCCTGTTCCTAAGTTGTGCTCACCTCACCTGCTTTACCTGGTTTGGTGTATGCAAACCAAGACACAGGACACAGCCTCGGGCTGGGTTAACTCAGGTTTATTGCATCGTGGGCAGAGGGAACATGAGGTAATGGCGGATCGATAGCTCTTTATATACAGCAGTAACACATTTGAACGTGGTGCCATGGTAGCCCATTGGCTACTGTCTGCGTGACGTCATTGCAGGTCACGCCCTTCTTGTCCAGGTGTAGGTGGTGGCGGGAAAACTTCCCGCGCTGTTGCCTTTGATGAGTTTGGACCAAGAGAGCTTGGACGCTCGCTGCTGCCAGCTGGTGGTCATTAGCTCGCGTCCTATTACAGGGTTTATATGATACAGCTGAAGGTTACATTGTTGCTATAGGCAAGGTTACATTGGCTCAGATACATTGTAATCCGTGTGTACAATAAAACCAACAGAACACAACACCCCTCCCCCCTAGGACGAGACAAAGTCTCGAGCCCACACTTAAACACACTCCCCCCCCTTAGGAGACAAAGTCTCTCAGCCAAGATGGCTTATTTCGAACACGCTGGGGTCTCGATGCGGGCTGCCTCTCCCCGGGTTTGCTACCTTCTCTTTGTCCCCTGGTTTCCTGTCCTGTAATATGAGAGGGAGACTCGTTAGTGACTTTCCGCGGCTCCGCGGCGTTGTTGGGAGGTGTGCTCTTTCTTAGGGAGGAACCGGGGGCACTGGGGGCTAACGAAAAACCCCTCTTCTCGCTTGGATGGGTGGGGGAACACTCCTGAAAACCCCCCCGGCTTGCAAAATCAAACTCAAAATTACTATCGGGGGCAGCGGTCGCGAACTCCTCTCCCCCTTCCCCGGCCCCTGATAAAACTGGCGTATCAAAAGGATATGAGTCGGGGTCGCTGCTATCAAAGTGATATGAGTCGGGGCCGCTGCTTCTGCTTCCTTCCCCCCTTGTCTGGGACTGTGGTCCATTGCTGTCTCCCCCTTGGGTTAAGCGGGTGGGGGAGAACCCTAACGCTGAATCCTGTTGCTGAGCTCCACTGACTGGCCCACTCACTCGGTGCCTCAGTTGGTCTGCGTGCCTCCTCCAGAGGAGGCCGGTGTTAGTCTCGACCCGGTACGATACTGGCCCCGTCTGTTCTACAACCTTCCCTGGTACCCAGGCCGGCCCTGCACTGGAATAGTTCCTGCAGTGAACAGGGTCCCCGGCGGCGAAACCTTTCGAGACTGTCAACCCTATGTTTTTCCCTTTATCTTCGACCCTCGTCGGGTCTAGCCTGGACAGGATCGTGGTCAATTTTCGCCGCATCAAGAGCTCCGCCGGCGAGTAGCCTGACGCTAAAGGGGTCACCCTATACGCTAAAAGGAACTGGCATACCTGGTGATTCAGGTCCCCCGGGCCCATGCGCCGCAGCGCGTCCTTTGTTGTACGCACTAGGCGTTCCACTTGGCCATTCGTGGCCGGGTGAAACGGTGCGGATGTGACATGCCGAATGGCGTTTGCCTCCATGAATGCTCCGAACTCAGCGGAGGTGAAACAACTAGCGTTATCGCTGACTAAAGTGTCGGGTAAACCGAACGTGGAAAAGACTCTCCTTAGCCGGCTAATTGTCGTGGCGGAGGACGTGCTCTTTACTGGGATAACCTCCAGCCACTTGGAGAACGCATCTACCACCAGGAGAAACATGGTTCCTCGGAACGGGCCAGCGAAATCCACGTGCACCCTGGACCACGGCCCCCTTGCCGTGTCCCACTCCCTATGCGGCAGACGGGCCGCCTCAGGTCGGGATTCCTGGCAAGCCTCGCAAGTGCCGACCATGTGCTCAATGTCCGCGTCCAGCTGTGGCCACCAGAAGTAACTCCGGGCGAGCGCCTTTGAACGAACTATGCCCGGGTGGCTGACGTGCAGCAGCTCGAGCACCCTCGTCCGCAGGGGCGCAGGGACCACCACCCGTTGGCCCCACAGGAGGCACCCCCTCTCTAGGGACAACTCAAGCTTTTTCCTAAAGAATGGGTCGAACTCTGTACTCGGGGACGAAGCCGGCCACCCCTTCTGCACCCATGAACTAACTTTCTCCAGCGTCCTGTCCTTGCCTGTCGCCCTAGCAATGTCGGCTGGTACTATTGGGGGTGCGTCTAAAACCTCAATTAGCAACACCTGGCGGTCTCTTTCTGCTCTCGCCTTTTGGTCCGCCGACAAGGGCAGAGGGGATCTCGAGAGCGCATCAGCATGGCTGATCTCCTTTCCGGGCCTGTACTCCAACTCATGTTGGTACGCGTTTAGAAAAATAGCCCATCGCAGCATCCTCGGGGACAGGATCTGTGGCGTGGGCTTGCTTGCCGTGAAAATCCCTAACAGCGGCTTGTGATCGGTCACTATTTTGAACGGGCGGCCATACAAAAAATCGTGAAATTTTTTGGTCCCCGCTACTATTGCTAACGCTTCTCTGTCGGTTTGTGCGTAATTTCGCTCCGCTTGGGACAGGGACCTTGAGTAAAACGCTACCGGGGCCTCCCTTCCGTCCTCCAACACGTGGCAAAGCACCGCCCCCACCCCCACCGGGGATGCATCACAGACTAGGACCACTGGCCGTTTGGGGTCGAAGTGCGTCAGGATTGCCTCAGATGTTAGGAGTTGCTTTAGCTCCTTGAACGCCCTCTCGTGCTCGTCACCCCACATCCATGGCTCCTCCTTTTTAAGTAACCGATGGAGCGGTTCGGCCACGGACGCCTTCCGCGGGAGGAATGTATGGTAAAAATTGAGGAGCCCCAGGAAAGACTGCAGCTCGGTTTTGGATGTGGGGCGAGGGGCCTTTTTAATGGCTGCTACTTTGGATTTAGACGGCTTAATCCCCTCGGGTGTGATCCGGAAGCCTAAAAACTCGACCTCGGTCTCGAAAAAAACACATTTGTCCTTCCTCAATCTCAGCCCCGCTTTCTCGAACATGGTCAGTACTTTGTCCAACCTTTTCGCCAGTTCAGCCTCACTCCCCCCTGTTATCAACACGTCATCAAAATAAGGCAACACCCCCTCCAGGCCCTTTAGGAGGCGTTCCACGAGCGATTGAAAAAGGCCGGGTGCCGAGTTCACGCCGAACTGTAACCGCGACACCTGGAACGCTCCCTTATGTGTAACTATCGTTTGTGCCGCGGCCGTGGCGGGGGTCACTGGAAGTTGCTGATAGGCTTGTGCCAAATCGAGTTTAGCGAAACACTTTCCCCCATTTAGTCTGGCCAAAAGGTGGCTGATCACCGGCACCGGGTATGCATTAGGGCGGATCGCCTTGTTAATTGTACACTTATAATCAGCGCAAATGCGCACCTCCCCGTTAGCCTTTAGAGCCGTTACAATTGGAGTTTCCCACTCCGCGGAGTCAACAGGAATAAGAATCCCCTGGCCCACCAGTTTGTCCAGTTCCGCCTCTATCTTGTCCTTGAGTGCAAACGGCACCCTGCGTGGTTTGAGTCTTATCGGGCGGACCTCCGGGTCTATGTCGAAAGCTACAGGGGGTCCCTTGAACCTTCCGAGTCCTTTCTTAAACACGGCGGGATGCGCATCGCAAACCGCTTGTATCGGGTCCCCCCCCACGGTATGCACCCCCCCTATGAACAAACCTAAGGGTTGAAACCACTGTGTCCCTAGGAGGCTACAGCTTCCCCCTTTGAGGACAACTAGGGGCAGTTCCGCGGAATGTCTCTTAAACTTGACCCGAAATTTCCCGACCCCCAACACCGGAATGCTGTTTCCCTGTACGTCCCGTAGTGTGGACCTCAACGCTTTAAGCTTGGGCCGCACGTGGGGGTCGATTTTCAGGAACTCTTTCTGGGGAATTATGGAATAGGAGGACCCCGAGTCAATTTCCATCCTAATAGGGGCCCCTTGTACTAATACCTCAACGAAGTAATGGGACTGTCCCGCGGACACGCTGAACACTGAGGCGTCGTCCTCGCTGCCGTCCGAGACGCGGCCCACGCCGTCCTGCTTCCTCGTGGTCTGGGCGCCATCTTTGGGCCTCGCTGGACGGTCCGGTCTGGCTGCGCGGTCTTGTGACTGCCTCCGGCCCTCTTTCCTCTTTCTGCACGCCTTGGCGATGTGCCCCCGACGGCCGCAGGTGTAACACTCGGCCTTCCTGAACGGGCATCTCGCGCGCTCGTGGGCCGCTCCGCAACCCTCGCAGCGTCGACCACCCTTCCGGACCTTCTGGACCTCCTCGCCGTCGCTGCCTTCCGTAGACGACTTTGAGGCCCGTCGAGTCGCGTGCACCGACTGCCCGGTCTTCCCGTGCACCGAATTTTCCGCCTTGCCGGCTCTGGGACGCCACTCACGCCACTGGTGCATCTCGTCCACTCCGGCATTCGTGGACTCTGCGGCTTCCGCGGCCTCTATGACCTCTGCCAGCGTGGGTGGCGGCTCCTTATTCATCAAGCTGCGCTGTACCTCCTTGTCTTTCAGGCCACACAACACGCCGTCCCTGAGGACCAACTCCAGGATATCGCCCCATTTACAGGGGGCGGCGGCTACCCTCATGGCGGCCACGAATGCCTCAACCGACTCATCCGGCGCTTGGACTCGCCTCCAAAACGCGCTCCGAGCGGGAAACATTGCCCTCGAGGGGCAGAACCGCTCTCGCAGCAGTTTCATGATGTCGCTCGCTTTAAAGTCGCTCACCTTCTTCGGAGCGATTATGCCCACCAGCGTCCGCTTGGTTTCCATCCCGAGCATTCTGGTGAGGATGGCCCTCTTCCTCTCCTCGTCTTCTCCTTTGACTCTGAGTTCCACCAGGGCCGCCTGGAAATCCATCTCAAGCAGCTCCCAGTCTTGCGGTTTGGTGATGTTGAAACCGCTCTGTGCCCTGGCTGTTCCGTGGGGATCCATTATCCCATCCTCGTCGCCAATTTGGTGTATGCAAACCAAGACACAGGACACAGCCTCGGGCTGGGTTAACTCAGGTTTATTGCATCGTGGGCAGAGGGAACATGAGGTAATGGCGGATCGATAGCTCTTTATATACAGCAGTAACACATTTGAACGTGGTGCCATGGTAGCCCATTGGCTACTGTCTGCGTGACGTCATTGCAGGTCACGCCCTTCTTGTCCAGGTGTAGGTGGTGGCGGGAAAACTTCCCGCGCTGTTGCCTTTGATGAGTTTGGACCAAGAGAGCTTGGACGCTCGCTGCTGCCAGCTGGTGGTCATTAGCTCGCGTCCTATTACAGGGTTTATATGATACAGCTGAAGGTTACATTGTTGCTATAGGCAAGGTTACATTGGCTCAGATACATTGTAATCCGTGTGTACAATAAAACCAACAGAACACAACACCTGGGTTGGGTCAGAGGCAGCACTTTCAAATATGAAGGCGGCGCCGGCGAGGAAGTGTGCATGCGCCGGTGCCAGCGTGGCTTGCAAAGGGAAGAATGAATATCCCAGTTTAGAACCACAGCTGTTTTTTCCTGCTTGGTGGAATTGAGGAAGGTGAGACTGGTGAAGGTGGGAAAGGGAAAACCCCACGGGTGGCTGCATGCCTAGGAGCTGACATGGGACTTCCCACCCAACAGCAGTACTGTGCACATGCAACACAGCCTCCTGTTTCCCGAATCAATCCCAGTGGTGTCTCCAGCCCATAAACTTACATTTCTGTCAGGCCGCAGCCTGCTTCCGCTGAAGGAAGGAGGACGCAGCTTGACAAAAGTTTGAAGTTTCCACTGGGACATGTCACCACTAAAGAAAGCTGTGGCCGGGTAAACAGCTAGTGATCCTATATGCTGCAGCACAGAACCTGTGTATCTAAACTATTAATCTATTGCTTTTAAAGTCAAGTGTAATGTTGGTTGAAAGGAACGCAGATGCCCTTAAACAGGTGATCTTGCATCTTCCAGTATTTCATATGTAAAAATAAGGATATTGTCCTTTTCACCCTATCTAAGGCTGAAACAAAAGTTCAACTAGTTTGTTTAAATGGGTTGTCAGTATAAGCTGACATACTCTTTTATCTTTTGGTTCAGATGGTGGGGAAAGAAATGTGGAGCTCTGAAATCAAAGGGCTTACCTTGCTTTGAGATAACAACAACAACAACAACAACAACAACAGCAACAGCAACAACAACAACCATGGGTTAAAAGTAAGGGAGGAAATAATATACTTTTCCAGCACTTTTTAAACCTCTCTTTCTGACTCAAGTTTCATTTTAACACCACAGTACCATTTCCCTCCCCAACAATATCCCTTAGAATAAGAAGCATCTTGTAACAGCATCCATCCACAGGGCTTGGGAGGAGTGTGCAGCAGCCTAAACTGTCAGGCACATTTTTTTTTCTGGTAGCATCTCCCTCGGAATAATATAACACCACGACATAAAATCATTACAAGTAAAGATAGCCGGTCTTGTCTGATTTCTTTTCTGGAACATTTCTCCCCCAACTGAACATGAATCTCGTTTAAGAAGAGGGGTTAGGGAAATCAAACATTTCTACATTATTTGTCTGGTTCCCAAAATCATTCTTCAAGCATCAACTGGCAGCAAAAGCATACATGGCGAAGAAGAAGAAGAAGAAGAAAGAAGAGAGTTTCCCCCACCCTCTTCTTCCTGCCTTTTCTATTTCATTGGATTGTATTCTAAAGAAGGACAGGTGCTTAGGATCTGTAGTCTTTTCAGATGCTTTCGTGATTGTCAAAAGGTGGCTCTTCCTTGGTAGGATGTGCTGTATGGTGAACATAATTTTTGAGGGGGAAAATTGCTCTGAAACTTCAAGAGACTAGGCTTCTGGGAAAAAAGCAGAAATTGAAAAGAGAATGCAAGCGCGGCGCCAAAATGGCCGCCACGCTCTTTGCGGCCCCCCCACCGGACGAAGGCATCGGGTAGTTAGGGGCGTGACCAGCTCCCTTATAAAAGGGGTGGCCATGAGGCAGCCGAGCTGCCATTTTGCGAAGCGACGGAGCGGAGAAGGTTTTCCCTCCTACCTCCGTCGCTTGTACTATCACCTGAGCCTCTGGGCTGCTGATTCTCTCCTTTTAGGCTTCCCACTGACCAGCTGCAATGCCCTCGAAGAAGAAGGCGACTGCGAACGCGGCTCGTTCCGCGCGGAGGCGCAATCCAGGTCGGAGGACCGCGGCTGCGCCTCCCCAGCAGCCTCCTCTGCCCGAACCCACCGGGACCGGTGGGATGGGGTTAATTCCCCCTTGGCCGGAGGCTGGGGGTCCGCGTGCGGGCGCAGTAGGGGCCGCGGCTCCCGGCCCGCAAGCGGCGGCCGCCGCTGCTGGCGTCACCCATTCTGCTGGGCCTTCCTCCGTTGGGGCGCAGCTTAATGCGGGGGCTTCCAGCCTTGGGGGGTGGTGTGGCCCCCTTCCATGGCAGGGTTCTTCCCCGGCCCTACCGGGCCCGGGCTTTGGATCGTGGCCCTATTCCGGCCCCGGGGTACAGGGACCTGTGCCGACGCCTGTAGTTAGTGGGCCGGCTGGCCCTTTACCCCCCTTGGTTTAGGTGGCTATGTCAGCGTGGAGGCCCTCCTGGCCCACGTTGCAGCCCTTGAGGCATCCCTGGCCCGGGTTAGTCACCCTGGGGCCCCGTTTGGGATGCTGGTCGGTCCATCGTCTGCTGGGCAGCGGCAGGCGGTGGGACGGGTTGAGCTGCCTGAGGTGCGTGGCCCGGCTTCGGCCACTGCCCCGCAGCTCCCCAATCAACAGGCCGGTGCTGATCAAGCCCCGTCGACGAGCTCTAGGGCGGTCGTGAGCTCCGACGCTCCCAGTGGGTCGGAACCCCCGGTGGGGGCGGCCCATGGGGGCGCAGCGTGTGAGTATGCGGTCCGAAATAGTGCACAAACACACATGGCCACGTTGGGGGGGGCTTTTCAATGGCCTTGGCCTCGCACGGGTGGTGCGGCGGTCCAGTCGCCGACGCCCCACCCGGTGACTTCAACTATCCCCCTGGGCCCCGGGGTAGGGAATCTTCTAGGGGTGACCGGGTTAGTCCAGGCTCCTTCGCAGATGCCCGCAGTTTCCACCGTGCCTGTGTCGGCTTTGCCGACGGCAGGGTATACTTTGCCACTGGGAGACCATTTGGCACAGGCCACCAGAGAGAAGATCTGGCGGGGGGAGTATGTGGACATCTTCTCCCTCCTTAACAGAGAGACCACCAAGGAGGAGAGGGAGGGGCAAGATGAGAAGGATAAGGAGCAAGCGCGTCGTCGCAAGCCACCACGTACGTGGGCCAACTGGTTGCCGGCCTACCTCATCTACATGGCGGTATACCTCAGGGCCCGGCCTGATTTGGCGATTCCGATGGTCCAGTATTTGGACAACATTTACCGGGCGATGGTTGACTTCCCGGGCCCGTCGTGGTTGGCTTACGACGAGGAATTCCGTATGCGGATTCCCCTGCACCCAGAGATGAGGTGGGATGAGCCCTGCCAGTGGCTGTGGCTGCTGTACATGACTCCCACGTGCCCTGCGCCCGGGGAAAGATACCATTGTGGACATGCGGTCCAGCGAGTGGCCCCAGCACAGGCTCCCCGCCAGGTGGCGGGGCAGGGGGTTCCAGCCCGCCTGCTGTGCTGGACTTTCTCATCCAATGGTTCCTGCAACAGGAAGAATTGCAAGTACAGACATGAGTGTCCCTTCTGCGCTGGCCCCCATGCGGCCTCTGCCTGTCCCAGGCCTGGGGGGATGCGGGGCAGAGGAAGGGGCGGACAGGGGGCTGGCAAAACTGCCGTGGAGGGAGCTGGTTCACCAAAAGGCCCCCTCCCCAATTAATGTGGACATGTTGGAGCGTTGGCTCGCATTGTACCCGAGGGAGGAGGATGCGGTTTACCTTCTTCAAGGTTTTAGACGGGGGTTCCGTATCCCTTTTGTGGGCGACAGGTTCCCCCAGGATGCCCCCAACCTTTTGTCCCTTAGGGGGCGGGAGGAGGTAGCTGCTGCCAGCATTACTAAGGAGGTCGATATGGGCAGGGTGGCCGGCCCTTTCCCTACACCCCCGTTCCCCAATCTTAAGGTGTCACCTTTGGGCTTGGTTCCCAAAAAATCACCGGGCGAGTTTCGCCTGATTCATCATTTGTCTTATCCAGCCGGCCGATCGGTCAATGATGCTATCCCTGATGACCTTTGCTCAGTCAGGTATACATCTTTTGACCACGCGCTGCGCATGGTGCGCTCATGTGGCCCGGGTGCGCTGTTTGCCAAGTGTGACATTAAGTCGGCGTTTCGCCTCTTGCCAGTGCACCCGGGCGATTTTGAGTTGCTGGGTTTCAAGTTCCGGGGTGAATATTACTTTGATAAGGCCATGCCTTTTGGCTGTTCCATATCATGCTCGGCTTTCGAGCGTTTTAGCACGTTCCTACAGTGGGCTTTTGTCCGCAGGTCAGGGTCCCGGTCTGTAGCCCATTACCTGGATGATTTTTTATTCGGGGGTGAACGGGGCTGGGACACGTGCACACGTCTCCTCAACACATTTCAGATGCTAATGGAGGAACTCGGTGTCCCGTTAGCGCCCGAAAAGACCGAGGGCCCATCTACTCAGCTAGTATTTCTGGGGGTGGAGATTGACACGGTAGCGCAGGCTTCTAGGTTACCGGGGGATAAGGTGTCAAGGATTGTGGCCCTTATCTCGGACTTGCTTGCTAAACGCAAGGCGTCCCTGCGGGAACTGCAGGTGCTACACGGTCACCTCAATTTCGCTTGCAGGGTGGTCGCACCGGGCAGGGCATTTGCTCGGCGCTTGTGCGACGCCATGGCAGGCTTATCTAGGCCCCACCATAGGGTTAGACTCACCCGGGGTATCAGGGCAGATATGTTTATCTGGCTCCAGTTCCTGAGGGAGTTCAATGGAGTATCATTTTGGAGGTCTGACCTCCTGGCTTCCCCTCGCTTTCAGATACAGTCTGATGCTTCTGGGTCCCTGGGTTATGGGATGTACTTCAATGGGAAGTGGGCCTATGGTGGGTGGCCACCAGCCTGGGCAGGCACGGGTCGCCTGCGTGATCTCACGTATCTGGAATTTTTCCCTATCCTGGGGGCTTTGATGCTATGGGGCGAGGAGTGGGCCAACTCGGTTGTCCATTTCTGGTGCGACAATGCGCCCGTTGTCCACATTGTCAACTCACAGACTTCCAAATCGCCCAGGGTCATGGACCTAGTGCGCCAGTTTGTGTTGCGCAGCCTGCGCCTCAACGTCCTCTTCAGGGCCAGGCATGTCCCGGGGGTCAATAATGATATCGCTGACGCTTTGTCCCGCCTGCAGATCTCCCGGTTCCGTGCCTTGGCCCCGGATGCGGAGGAATTTCCCTCGCCACTCCCGGAAGAGATATGGACCATTGGCAAGGAGAGGTGAACCGGGCGATTGGCTTGTCACTGGCGCCACGCACGCGTAAGGCGTATCACCATGCATTCAATTCTTTCAGAGCCTTCTGTATCCAATCCCGGCTGCCAGAAACCTGGCCGATCCCAGTGACCCATGTACTTCAGTTCATGGTTTACCTGCATGCCCAGGGCCTTGCACCTCGCACCATAGCATCTAGGCTGTCAGCATTGGCTTTTATGGCCAAGGTGGGAGGTCATGTGGATAGTACCGCTGACTTCCGTGTGAGACATGTTTTGGAGGGGTGGGGGCGGGAGCGTGGGCATTGCCCGGACGACCGCCACCCGATTTCCCCAGGGGTTCTTACCCAACTGGCCCGGGGCTGGCCTGGCCTCTGTTTTGATAGATATGAGGCAGCCCTATTTCATGCAGCCACATCGGTGGCATTTTTTGGAGCGCTCCGCATCAGCGAGCTTGTGATGCTGTCTAAGGCAGATGCAAGTCGTAGGGCACTGGAACTCGAGGATGTCTATGTTGCCAAAGACTGGGCTCAGTTGAGGATACGCTCCTCTAAGATGGATCAGCATGGCGTAGGCAGTGGTGTGAGACTGCTACGGTGTTCTTTGGCAGACATCTGTCCGGTTGGTGCCCTACATGAGTGTATTGCACTGCGTGGCACGCACCATGGCCCGTTTTTCTGTCACCAAGATGGGTCTCCCCTTACTAAGTTTCAGTTTTGGAAGGTGACAGGCAAAGCGCTCGCCAGTGTAGGCCTCCCGGGGGCCCGTTACGGCACCCATTCGTTCAGAATAGGGGCAGCCTCCACTGCTGCTGCTTTTGGGTACTCTGGGGCTGAAATACGCCGCATGGGGAGGTGGGGTTCGCGGTGTTTTCAATTTTATGTCCGCCCTCTCCCACAGTGAGTACCAGCCTGGTCACCACACCTTTTCTCTCCCTCGTTTTTTCCCTTGACAGACCCTGGGTGTCGTATTACACCGGTGACAGTATGGCTGGTGGGCCATAGCTACGTGCACAGGGCAGCGCGTTACGCTGCGGCGACAGAGTGGGGACCCCGACTGGGACTGGGTGCATACGCAAGTCTCACATGGTATGGTAAGCCTGGGATGTTATGGCGGGAGCTGTTGCCATTCCTTTTTTCAGGTTGGAATGCTGACCCGCCTGACATTCTCATCATACACCTTGGGGGCAATGATTTGGGCCAGGTCACCGGCTTATCGCTAAAGCATGCGATTTGCGGCGACCTCGCCTACTTGCATTACGTGTGGCCCGCCACCACCATTGTTTGGTCGGATGTGGTGCCGCGGCACACGTATAGGGGAGGGTTCGACCTCCCGGCCCTCGACCGGGCTAGACGCATGGTGAACAGGGCTGTGGCCCGGTTCATTGTCAGCAGGGGTTGGGGGAGGGTCAGCCCTCACCCCGCCATTAGTCTGTGAAATTATGACCTTTATGCAGGGGATGGTGTCCATCTGTCGCGAGGAGGTATGGACCTCCTGTTGGGTGATTGGCGAGCAGGCCTGTTGACCGAGCTGACGGTCGGGGGTGGGGCGTCGAGCCTTCTTTGAAGCCCCTCCGTGTGGCGGGTAGCACTGGTAAGGTAAACATTATGACCCACAGGTATCCGGCAAGTTCGCAATTGACTGGACAACACTAGACAGGCATAAGTTGGTTAAACGTTGTCCGGTCAACGACGAACTAGGCGACGGGGTGATGGCTACAGCTAGACAGCATGCATCACCCCGTGATTTTACGGATACGCGTCAGAGGGTGGGGTCATTAGTTAGATATTGACTACGGTCAACAATTTGTTTGTTGTCAACAAACAAATTGATACAAATAGATACATTGTAGCAATTGCCGTTGGCAATTTTGGGTGGTACCTTACCAGTGTTACTTCGGCCTGCTTGCCTTAAGAATTATGATTGGTCAATTACCAATAGAAATTTATAATTCGGACTAGGGCATGAATCAATAAATGTGGCCCAATGCCGTTATCCACTTTTATCAGTGTCTGAGTCCTTTATTGGGGGGTGCGCCTGCAAACACCATTATACTGGCAGATAAGTGTCCACAAGGTATCATTGTCATCATTATCACTAGGTCACTGTTACCAATACAGATAAAGGGAACATAGTAAGTTACAAACTTTATGTACAAACAAGAATGAGGTTTGGGTTTTGTGAAGATGATGACAAGAATAGTACCTTGAGGGAGGGAAATGTGGGGAGGCATTTGCATTTGCCTCTTTGTGGGGCAAGGGGATCTTTCAAGTGGAGATTAGTGGTGAGATTACTCATTAGAATCACCACTGTAACTTAAGTGGCACACAGTTGCATATGCCCGCTAGCCAACATTTAGCAGTCTCCTCTTTACAGAGCAATACATATAGAGACACCAGGGCTGACAGAGGAGATGTTGCTGGCTGAAATGAAGAATAAACCCCTGCCCCAACTATTTTTCTGTGTTTGGAGGACTACTGAATGGACAGTTGAATGTTAGTTAGCTATTGGGCAGTGTGGGAGGAGCTAACAAAGCGGCAACAAGGCATGTCATGTCCTCCTTCACCTGGGCTTTTTCCTCAAGCACCTTGCCATTACTTGTCTTCTCTCTGAATCAGCTGCCTGAGGTGGCTACTTAACTCTGCCTTATAGTAGGGCTGATCTTGAGTAGAACAGACAAAAGATTATCTTATATATAGATGGCAGAGATTATCTGTCCATCAATCTGTGTGATGGAGGACATGGATGTCACCACAATTCAGTGCCCATTGCAGCTTTTTCAAAAAGGCAACAGAACCTGTTTTTGCCTATAAGCCCACCTCTCTAAACAGTGAAAGCAGATTACAAAAATGACACCTGAAAAGGGGCAAGGAAACTCAGACTCTCAGTGGTGATCATATATGTTGCTCATTCTGCCCAGATGCAATGTGTTCACCTCAAAAAGGCAGACAGCTCCATTTTTAATCATTCTTGTCTCAAGCAGAACACCAGATAGATGTTGGGAGAGAGTATTCAGGCTTATCATACATTGCCACCAACCGACACCCAAGCTACTAGAAATTAATATCATGAAACAGCCAGTGGGAGATCATTCTATTTTCATTGCTCAAGGCTGATAAGGCTGGTGCAAAAGTGCTTTCATAGTCTTGCTCTGAAAGATAAAAATAAAAGGCTTTTCTTTAGGGAACCCATCTGACTACTGAAAATGTGGAAGATGAAATGTGTGCCTTCTCTAATGCCTATGTAGCACAACAGCCACAAGTTCATTTTGATGGATAAGTTACTTGATTGGTGAGTGGCCTCCTTACTGCATGGATTTCTTTTTAGTTCTGAAATTCTCCAAGTCAGTTTTGCTCACAATTTCAGCCCTGTTTACCCTGAATTATCCCATTTTTTTCACCATGTGATGAAGCATGACTCAGTCCTGCCTCCCTGCTTCATTGCTTTCTTCATGCAGAAAGTGATACATCTGGAGAGGATACATCTTTTATGAGAAGTTCTCCAGGCAAGCAAGGGAAACTAGGACTATTGGATGTGAACTGGAAACCCTTGCCTTCAGATGTGTTGCATTCTGAGTGAGCAAGACCATGGTGAAGGAGGATTTGGTGATTTCCCTCTATGTGTATTGAAATATCTCCAGAAAGGAGTACTACTTCACTAGTTGTTTCTTTGTTGTTAAACATGGAAACTGGCCACTCTTCCTGGGACAAATTTGGTACAGTAGTTTGGTTGTTCTTTTAAGGATTGATAATGCTTGAAATTTTAACCAAATACCTATGTATTTAATTCAACAATTCAACAATTACCAATTTTTACACAGAATGTCACTCCTTTCCTAAGATAAAAGAAAATGCTTTTTAAAAAAAGTTAGTTGTTAGTGTTTAGGCTGTACAACAGGTTTCAAGAATGGAATAAGTTTTGCCCTAAATAGTCTGGTACCTTTTAATGCTAAAAATGGTTAGAAACTGAGCAATCTTGAAGCCTTGCTTAAAACAAATAGCCAAATGATCAGACTGATAGATCAGTCTGTTTATACCAGTTGTTCGATGAAATGGAAAATGCAGACTAAACCTCAACTATACAAAAGTGTCTTTATTCGCGTCCCAGCCCAGTCGGGGCTTGAGGGAGCCAAGGAACACCTGGGGGTGGCTGGTGTGGCTTCAAAACGCCAGCGCCAAACCCCCCCCCCCACCGGACTGCTCTTCCACCTGCCGGTTCGCGTCCCAGCCCAGCCAAGGCTTGAGGGAGCCAAGGAACACCTGGGGGTGGCTGGTGTGGCTTCAAAACGCCAGCGCCAACCCCCCCCCCACCGGACTGCTCTTCCACCTGCCGGTTCACGTCCCAGCCCAGCCAAGGCTTGAGGGAGCCAAGGAACACCTGGGGGTGGCTGGTGTGGCTTCAAAACGCCAGCGCCAACCCCCCCCCACCGGACTGCTCTTCCACCTGCCGGTTCGCGTCCCAGCCCAGCCAAGGCTTGAGGGAGCCAAGGAACACCTGGGGGTGGCTGGTGTGGCTTCAAAATGCCAGCGCCAAACCCCCCCCCCACCGGACTGCTCTTCCATCTGCCGGTTCGCGTCCCAGCCCAGTCGGGGCTTGAGGGAGCCAAGGAACACCTGGGGGTGGCTGGTGTGGCTTCAAAACGCCAGCGCCAACCCCCCCCCCCACCGGACTGCTCTTCCACCTGCCGGTTCGCGTCCCAGCCCAGTCGGGGCTTGAGGGAGCCAAGGAACACCTGGGGGTGGCTGGTGTGGCTTCAAAACGCCAGCGCCAAACCCCCCCCCCCACCGGACTGCTCTTCCACCTGCCGGTTCGCGTCCCAGCCCAGCCAAGGCTTGAGGGAGCCAAGGAACACCTGGGGGTGGCTGGTGTGGCTTCAAAATGCCAGCGCCAACCCCCCCCCCACCGGACTGCTCTTCCATCTGCCGGTTCGCGTCCCAGCCCAGTCGGGGCTTGAGGGAGCCAAGGAACACCTGGGGGTGGCTGGTGTGGCTTTAAAACGCCGAACTTTCTCTTTCCCCTGCCCCGCCCACCAGGAGGGTTGCCGGAGCAATGCAAAAATGCCAAGGCCAGGCTTTTCCTGACTCCGCCGAGGACAGCTGAACTATGGGGCTCCGTCGCGGTCGTAGAGTACGGGTCATGGACATTAGGTGGCCGTGATCATTGCAGTACTTATCTTGTTATTTGTTATTTATTTATTTGGTATTTCATTGCATAATTTGTATTGTACTTTTTTTGCAGCTATTATATTTGTTTGATATATTGTACCGCAGAATTTGTATCTATTTGTAATAGCATTTTGAATATTGTATTTATTACTGTATTTTGAATTTTGTATTTCGTATGTAAACTCCTTGAGTTACCTTGGGGTTATTTATATGTTGTTAGCCGCCCTGAGTCGGCCATGTGCTGAATAGGGCGGGGTATAAATCGAATAAACATAAACATTAACATTAACATTAACATTAAACTTAGAAAGTTTTGTTCTTTTTGGAAGAGGGTTATACAGGCACTTATGATTTTAAATGAAGCTGGGTCTCACTTGTTCTGTCTTCTTTCCTTCCTTTTTAATACTGCATTTTTTAAATTGTAAAATAAGAGAATAAATAAAAAGCTTTAAGTAAAAATGGAGAAAATATGGAAAATGCCTCTCGTGCTGTTATGAGTTTCTTGACAGCTTACTGTCAATGGGTCTATCATTATAGTTTTACCTTCAAATGACACATTTTTAGAAAACAGGAGCAGACTAAAATCCAAAACCTTCCATCAGTCTGATCTAAATGGACTAGTGGTCTGACTAAGTATAGGGAAGCTTCTAAAGATTTTGTAGAATCACAGATTAATAGTTAGAAGACTTAATCCAATGCCAATGCTGGAAACCACTGCTAAAATAGCCACCCAAACTCTATTTTGAAAAAAAGCTAATCTCTTTCTCTATTATTCAGTCCTTACTAGTATAATAAGTGGAAATGGAGCTTTTATTTTGTGAGTTAAAATGAAACCTATCATAAATTTCCCTAGCCGGAGGCAGCACCTCATCTACTCTGAAGCAGCAAAGATCTTATGCTGGCTTACTAAATTGGTGGAGGTCTCTGTGAGGTGGAATAGGGTTCTGTGTTAGTGGGATAATGGGCTATGTTATCCTTACACCTATCAATAAATTCTTCTTAATGTTTAGTCAGAATCTTCTTTCTATTAATTTGAATTCACTGATTCTGTTCCTTCCCTGTGGAACAGCAGAAAACAGGCTTTCTCCTTGTCCAAGTCTGTGATGTAGGTAGCTGGCAGGTAACATGAATACTAGGACCTAGGGCAACCAGGCAACAGACAAAATAATAACTATCACAGTCCAAGTCTCAAAATCAAACCAGAAGTAAACAAGTATGTAAGGTTAGTCTGGATGAGAGGACGTAGTCCAAGTAAGACAGAAGTCAGATGACCAAGATAAAAGGTGAGGCAGAGCACTTTCAGGGGCTGGAGCAGGGCAAGGATGGGTCCAGGCAAGGCATGACAACAGTGCATAGGAACTGGGAATAGGGCAGGAAGTCTTCCGAATCAGGGAACCAGGAACAAATCAGGAGCTCTTCAGAGGCAGGAATCAGGATCAAGGCAAGAGATTCAGGAGCCAATCAATAGACAGTCCAATCACCATAATTAATGACTCCCACTTGTAGGGGGAAGAGCCAGCTCTTATATAGCCCTGCCTTTCAAGGTTTCCAGGTAGAGACCATCATGGACCAGAATCTTCCCCAGGACTCTGGGGTGGGGCCTAACAGCTGATGCAAAGTGAGTGTCCAACTTTGCAAGCTCTAGAGCTGACCTCCAGGCTGGGGGTCCAATCCTGTGAGCATCAACGCTACCTCTGGGAAACTCATCCTGCAAATAACTAGAATCCTAACAATCCTTCTTTCATATAATAGCCCTTCAAATATTACAAAATCGTTGTCATATCCACTACCATTCCTCAGTCTTGCAGGCTAAAACTTACCCAGTTCCTCCAATCATTCTTCATAACCCTTTGTTGCCAGATTATTTACAGTCTTGGTCATCCTCCTCTTCTGACACATTCCAGCTTTCTGATATAAATAAAATCTCCCACTGAATGTTGCTATGCTGCAACATTCACCATTTCTCACCACTTTCAGTACAAATAGCTCCATTGATGTGCTGTTGCTGTCCATCATTGTCCTGGGGGCATTACTGAAGTCCAAAAAGGTCTATTAATGCTTTGCCAATACTCACTTCCAAAAACTAAGAAACCGACTTCTAGCAAGCAGATATTTGATTTAAAAGCAATCCTAAATATTTCAAGTGGAGAAATAACATCTCATATATTTATGTTCAAATATAAATATTCAGAAGTCTGAATTGTGTTCTACTATTATTACAGCCAATTCTTTGGTCATCTCCAGGTTGCTCCACTGTTGTCCTCACCTAGTTGAGGAAAAGCCCTTTGCTTATCTGGAGTCAAGGATCACATAATCTGGAGTGAAGTTATAGTTGCAGGGTTAATTTTAAGGCTTGATTTGATAATTGCTCGAATTTCATGCAGAATATATGATGTTTTATTAAATACTGTTTCAAATATAGTATTGTATAATGAGACCGGGGGGGGGGGGGAGACCAGACAAGCAGAACTGCAACTGCCTTCTTTTTTCCCAAAAAAGCAAACCACTACATTCTTGAAAGAATAGGAGAGAACTGGATTAATTTCATACGTAATCAAATCCATTAAAATCTAAAATCCATTTTCCTCAGCACAGATCTTTTTAAGTGCACTCTTCTGTCCGAGATTTAAAAAAATATTTTCCATTTACATTTTTGTAAGTGTCTCCCTCCCCCCCTTAATGCTACAGTTTAAAAAGTGCAGTCACCTGAATAACTCTGCTGGAGAATAATTTTGTGATTATAATGTGTTAAAGAGAGGTCATGTAGAAAAGTGTGCCAGATATTTAAAATCAGGCTCTTGAAAGAACCTACACGTTGACTCCAATAACCTTTCATTGCCCTTGGTTATTCCTTTTTAGGAATAAGAAGTTATATGGGGTGACAGAGTCCATTTTGGCTGGGTTCCCAAATGACACATTGTTCAAAATAAAAGAGGGACATAATTGGGCATGGGTGGGGGGGGGGACCATTATGCCAGCTAAGTCTTCTCTTTTCAAATTGCGCAATCTGATCAGGAAGTGTGATCTAAACCTGTTAGGGAAAAATGTGCCAGGCATTTCTGGGTTTTACATTGCAGTGAAGACGTGTGGTATACTTGATAACCAGAAATATAGTGGAGTGGCAAAGTTTAGTGTTCCAGAAATAACGAGCAGCAGCAGGCAATACAGGCCAAACACATAACTTCATTACAGGGTTAAGAACACAACTTTAACTGCGCCACAGCGACTTATATACAAGTGCGGGAAGATACATTTTGGTGGGCTTTAACAGGATTGGTTGAAGGAGAGTGGGGTGATCGAGGACCTGATCTCAATCACGCTTCTCGGAGGAAAATGGTGTGAACGTCAATCTCGCGTTACTTAGAAACTGAGGAGACCATAAAATGGTGGACAATTTTTTTCAATGCACAACACCTAGCAAGGCCATTTTTTTCAGAGCAGATGTTCATGTTTTTGGAGCAACAAGAAAAATGGAAAAAGACTGAGATGTAGTCTCAGTATAAAAACATAATAAAATAAAACAAAACAATAAATAATTTTCACTCATTTTAGCTTGAAGAGGGCTTTCTGTAACAAAACTTTATGGAATGATCATTTTATTTCCTTTAGCTTTTTAAAGAATGCAACAAAAGCCACACATTTCCTCATATTGGAATGTAAAGAATTTGTGGGTGGTTGACAAACAAGCAAGCAAGCAAACAAACAAACTCTGAGTCCAAGAGAAAACAGGTCTAGCAGTTATTCCCAGTCCCATGATTGTTTTTGAGACAAGAATTAGTGTTCATTTTCATGTAAAAGACATTCCCTGCCTCATCTTTATTTTTCCATACTTAATACAGTACACTTTTATTTACCATACATGTCAACTGATTGAGGTGGTTTTTTTTTGGTTTTTTGGGGTTTTTTTGGCTTAATAAGGCTCTTCATAAGGCTCTCAAGTCACAAGCCACCAGAAAAGGCATTTCCTTTCATGTTGTATTTCTTAAATTCACTGATTCTTACCTGACTCCGAGCCATTGATTTCCTCAGTTTTCAGTCTCATGTCACCCAACAGGTACTAGCGAAGAAGAAAAGAAATCATTTCTGTATTGGCCTTTGAATCAATAGGTTCCAACCCAACCAATTAAGACCCTGAAACACTGTCACCACCACATCCTGGGGATATTAGCCTGTGAAATGAAGAGGATTCTGCCACTGCTAGGTGAAATGGATGACACTGATTTGAAATTCATTGAGAAAGGAAGCAAAGGGCAAGGTTCTGAGTGACAGAAGGAGAAAAAAAATGTCAAGTGCTTTTAGCCTCAGCAGCTAGGTATGCTTTCCAGCTAGTTTCTGGTATGAAGTTTTTGTTCAATAGCTTCTCCTAACTTCATTTTTAGCCACAGTTTTCAAAAGAATGACCCTATGGGCTTAATTTTTGTTGTTGTTTTTGTTGTTGTTGTTACGTGCAGGCAGGTTGCCCCACCATGACTTATGGTAACCCTATGAATGAGTGACCTCCAAAATGCCCTGTCTTCAACAGCTCTTGCAAACTCAAGCCTGTGGTTGTTTTAGAAAGTCAATCCATCTTCCTTTTGCCCTTCCTCTTTTCCTGTCCCCTCATTCTTTCCCAGTGTTTTTGTCTTTATTTCTAGAGAATCTTGCATTCTCATTATGTACCCGAATGATGACAGCCTCAATTTCATCATTTTTACTTCCAGAGATGGTTCAGACTTGATTTGCTCTGCAGGTAGGACCTATTTCTTTCTTCTTCTGGAAGTCCAGGGTATCTGTAAAGCTTTCCTCCAGCACAGTATTTCAAGTGAATCAATTTTCCCCATCAACTTTCTCCACTGTCTAGCTTTCACGTACATGGTGACTGGGAATATCAGAACGTGGATGTTCAAGTGGGTATGTGATATGTGGAAAGGTGCTGCTGAATTGCTTGCCACACATGGGATAAAAAGCAGAGTCACCACAAGTTAAGATTCACAATTAATCTTTCTTCTAGGAAACAAAATGGCTGCTTCAGAAACATTCAGAAGATGATCAGTTCAGTTCAGTTCAGTTCAGTAGAAGTGATCCAAACCTGACTTGGAGCATATTTACATGATGCATTTGTAGAAGTAGAATGCCTGTTTATTTGTTGGAGCTCCATCCTGCAGAACTCAGTGTCTTGGTTAAAGCACATAAAATTCTGTACTGAAGCATTCTAGAGTACTCCTCTAGAACTGGGGTCAGCAAACGTGGCTCTCCAGATGTTTTTGGACTTCAATTCCCAGAAGCCTGATCAGCAAGTGTACTGACTTGGTGTTGTGTATGCATGCAGTTCAGCTGCTCACCATTAGCACAACTGGCAGAGCGTCACGTGGCTCCAATTCTTCCAATGGTAACTACCGCGGGAAACCTTCCCGCCACAGGTAAAACTATGTTAGGTATGCATTACGTCAGAAGGACGTCACTAAGACTGTAACCAATGGTGTGCCTGTGGGCCAAATTCAAATGTACTGTGCTATATATAAGGGGGCAAGGCTCCACCATTGCCTCATGTACAGATTGACTATGTTACAATAAAGTAGTGTTTAGCCCGCCTGCCGGCTCATGTGCATTCAATCTGCCTACATCAAATTGGTGACGAGGATGGGATAATGGGATCTCACTGGGTCACCCTACCTCCTTTCGACATCTCCACGCTGGAGTCATGGGACCTCTACGAGGAACAATTCCTTTACGCAACGGATGCCGAGAAGATAGAAGGGGAAGCCCAAAAGCGAGCCTGTCTACTGGCCCAGTGGGAGTTGCTGACCCTGGAACTAGCAAAGAACCTACTGATGCCAAGAGCGCTCAAAACAGTACCACTAGCAGACATCCTAGCTGCCCTGCGGGCACATTTTCGGCTGAAGGTTCCGTTTTCCCAGCAAGAATGGCGTTCAGCCGGCAGGACCAATGTCCGAGAGAGACTGTGGCTGAGTATGTGGCCGCGCTGAGGCTGGCAGCTGTCCCGTGTTGGTGGGGAGGCACCCTGACCAAGGCGTTGCGAGACCGTCTCCTACTCAGTCTGTGGGATGACAAGGCCCAGTGGAGATTGCTATCCCGAGACAAGGACATCACTTTCGAGGAGGTCCTGTGGGCTGCACAAGCTGCTGAATCAGCAAGGGATTGAGTACGAGCGTGCAGGACGAAGTCCACTGCCCCAGGAAGTTCGGCATCCGTGGTACAGGCCCACAGCTGTTCACTACCATGTGCGTGAGAGTTGAACGCTGTGGCAGCCGCCGCAACGTCCTCTTCAGGATCTGGCGAGAGCGAGAGCGGGCCGTCCAGACTGACCTGATTCAAGATGTGTGCGATGCGCACTGCGCTGTTTTTGAAAAGGGACTCGGGAAGTACAAGGGGGCCCCAGTGGACTTTGATTTAGACCTTTCCGGTTGCCCCATATGGCTCAAGCCACGAAGAGTGCCTTTTGCACTCAAAGACAAGATTGAAGCGGAACTGGACAAACTGGTGGGTCAGGGATTTTGGTTCCGGTGGACTCTGCAGAGTGGGAGAAACCGATTGTTACTGCTATGAAATCCAACGGGGAGGTTAGAATATGTGCTGATTACAAATGTACACTCAATAAGGCCATTTGCCCCAATGCCTACCCGGTGCCAGTAGTTAGCCATTTGCTGGCCACGTTACACGGGGGTAAATGTTTTGTGAAATTAGATTTAGCGCAGGCTTATCAACAGCTAACGGTGACACCTGCGGCAGCAGCTGCCCAGATGATTGTTATGCACAAGGGTGTGTTTAAGGTGACATGCCTCCAGTTCGGCATGAACTTGGACCCCAGGATATTTCAGTCGCTTGTGGAACATCTCATTAAGGGCCTCCCCAGGGTTCTTCCCTACTTTGATGATGTTTTGATAACAGCTGGGAATGAGTTAGAGTTGGCCCAGAGGTTAGACGAGGTATTAACAGTGTTCGAAAGGGCTGGGTTACACCTGAGAAGGGACAAATGTGTGTTCTATGCAAATGAGGTTGAGTTTCTGGGGTTTCGAATCACCCCCAACAGGGTAAAGCTGTCAAAATCCAAGGTTGCAGCAGTGCAGAATGCCCCAAGGTCGGCCGCAAAGCCGGAATTGCAGTCTTTCTTAGGACTCCTCAATTTTTACCACTCGTTCCTCCCACGGTAGGTATCCATGACTGAGCCCCTTCACCGCCTGCTTAAGAAGGATGCAGTTTGGTGGTGGGGGGAAGGTCAGGAATGGGCATTCTCTGAGTTAAAGCGGCTCCTCTTTTCCGAGGCAATATTAGCTCATTTTGACCTCAGGAAACCTGTGGTGCTTGTGTGTGATGCTTCACCGGTGGGAGTGGGGGCCATGCTCTGCCACATGCTTGAGAATGGGAGGGAGGCACCGATTGCATTCTACTCAAGATCGAGGGCGGAGTGCAACTATGCTCAGACGGACATGGAAGCCCTCGCGATTATCGCAGGGACAAAGAAATTCCATGACTTCTTGTATGGGAGGGAGTTCACCATTGTCACAGACCACAAGCCCCTCCTGGGAATTACATCATGGCCAAGCCCACTCCCCATATCCTGTCCCCACGGATGCTATGGTGGGCGATATTCTTAAATGCGTACCAGTTCACGCTGGTACACCGCCCAGGGAAAGACATCGCTCACATGGATGTGCTTTCCAGGTCCCCCCTTCCGGAACTCAGAGAACCTGAGTGGGAGGTCGAGCAGGACCACCAGGTGCTGCTCATCGAATCTCTCAAGTTGCCTCCCATAGTCCCTTCAGACATTGCCAGGGCAACCACAAAATACAAGGTTCTGTCCCAGGTTGTGGCGTGGATCAAGAAGGGTTGGCCCGCAATGTCCCCATCTGAGGGACTTGCAACATTTTTTAGAAAACATTACGAGCTTTCACTAGAGAGAGGATGCCTCCTCTGGGGCCAGCGGGTGGTGATCCCTGAGGTTTTCCAAACCAAGGTGCTCCGGTTGCTCCACACGAGCCACCTGGGAATCTTGAAGTTGAAAGCTCTGGCAAGGAGCTATTTCTGGTGGCCCAACATAGATAGGGACATTGAACAGTTGGTGGGTGCGTGTGAGAGCTGCCAATGCTCACACCCCGAGGAACACAGGCTTTCCCCTAGGGAGTGGGACACAGCACGCAGGCCATGGTCGATGGTCCACGTGGTATTTTGTGGGGCCTTTTCGGGGAACGATGTTCTTGCTCATGGTAGATGAGTTCTCGAAATGGCTGGAGGTCATTCCCTTGTGCAAAACGGCTTCTGCAGCCACAATTAAGCAGCTGAGGAGGCTTTTTACTTGTTTTGGCCTGCCCAACGTGTTAATTTTGGATAACGCAACCACGTTCACGTCTACCGAATTTCAGGCATTCCTCAAACAGAATGCGATTTGGGATGTAACCTCCGTGCTTTTCCACCCTGCCACAAATGGTCAGGTAGAGTGCCAGGTTCGCACCACAAAGGAAGCACTATGGAGGATGGGTCCCAGGGACCTGGATCTACGGCTCTGCAAATTCCTCCTTTGTTACAGAGTTACCCTGCTTGCTTCGGGGCATTCTCCTGCTGAGATCCTGATGTGGAGGAGACCCACAACATTGTTTGACCGCTTAGATCCAACCAGGGTGGAGGATAGGGGTATAAATGTGGAAGTGGAGCAAAGGAAAGTGTTCGGGGCAGGCAACCCAGTGTACTGCCGGAATTATGCAGCTGCAGGGCCAGCATGGGTGCCTGGGAGCATGGTAGAACAAACGGGGCCCGTGTCTTACCAAGTGAAGATGGTGAAGATGGGAACGGGTTTGTTGTAGCGGAGGCATGCCGACCAGCTTATGAGACAAGTCACGGAAGAAACAGGGGACAGCGGGTATTTTGACGAGTCAGTGTTAGGGTCACCCCCCACCCGCATAACCCAAGGGGGGAATACAGGATTCAGAATTGCAGGAGGCTCAAGCCAGGAGGCGACCGGCACCCTTCCCGAATTGGCAGAATTCCACTTTGATTTTCAGTTACAGGACGGGGGGAGTTTTTTTTTTAGTGTTCCCCCACTCATCCGAGTGAGCACCAGGGTTTTGAGTTATCCCAAGAGTCCCCCCCCCATCCTCCCCAGCACGTTGACATCCAAACCCTGTCCTTGCCCGGATTCGATGGGAATGTTCTCCCACCCCGGACAAATGTTTCAGGCAGCACAGTCGCAAGGCCCAGAGGGGGCAGCAACATTGCCCATGCTCCCATTCTGATTGCTGAATCGAGCGGATGCCCGCAGCATGAGCACCGACCTCCACAATGGTTGAGGGACTTCGTGCCATCCTAGGGGGAGGGATGTTGTGTATGCATGCAGTTCAGCTGCTCGCCATTAGCACAGCTGGCGGAGCATCACATGGCTCCAATTCCTCCAATGGTACCTACCGCGGGAAACCTTCCTGCCACAGGTGAAACTATGTTAGGTATGCATTACGTCAGCAGGACATCACTAAGACTGTAACCAATGGTGTGCCTGCGGGCCAAATTCAAATGTACTGTGCTATATATAAGGGGGCAAGGCTCCGCCATTGCCTCATGTACAGATTGACTATGTTACAATAAAGTAATGTTTAGCCCGCCTGCCGGCTCGTGTGCATTCAATCTGCCTATATCAAACTTTGGCTTCTAGGAAGTGAAGTCCAAGAACACCTGGAGAGCCATGTTTGCTGACTCCTGCTCTAGACTACAGTGCTAGGACCCTTTTCCCAAACTACTGTTCCCAGGATTCCACAGGATGAAGCCATGACAGTCAAGAGGTATAGAACTGCTACAAATGAGCAGTGCATTTGAGTCCTCTCAAAACTGTGTTAGGGATTTTGGAACTTCACAGATAAACAGTGATACAGCCTTTTGTTCAAGAATTAGGCATAGTTCTTGCCAACCCTCTCTATATGGTCAGGATTTTTTTTTTAAAACTAGTTTCAAAAGAAAAGGAGAAAATGTTGTTTTCACTGTGAGATTGTCAAATCGAGTCAAATTATTTTTCTAGACCTATACAGTACTCAGTTGCGCAATACTGTATTCTTTCTCATAAGATTCAGGACACGTGTGTTTTGATTCAAAGTGACTCCGTTTTATTCCCCCAGATGGTTTATTTAGTTATGCTGATTATCTCCTCTGCTTTCTTATTTTATTGACTGCTTTTGTTGCTCTTAACTTGTTTTTCTTAGTTTTACCTGTTGATAGGTAAGCTGGTTTAAGATTCAGATAAATATCTGAAATAAGTAAATAAATGCTTCAGTTTTGTAAGTTTTATATTATTGTTTTAAGAACCTTATTATTATAATTATAATTATAATTATAATTATAATTATAATTATAATTATAATTATAATTATAATTATAATTATTATTATTATTATTATTATTATTATTATTATTATTATTATTATTATTATTATTATTATTATTATTATTATTATTATTATTATTATTATTATTATTATTATTATTATTATTATTATTATTATTCCATAGCCGAATCCAAATACAGTATAGGCGATCATCATGACAATCAGCCCTGAAGATTTTCCTGAGAATATAATGCAGTGGCCTTTCATCTGCCTTCCACATCGTAGCATGACCCCTGTACCACTTATCTAGTTCTGCAAGTCACTTTCTGGTCCTGAGACGTTTTGGCACACAGAGTCCTTATCCACCCTAAGCAGCTGCCCTTCATCAAGATGGATTCAAGTGGGATTTAATCAACTTGGGGACTATCACCCTTCTCTGTGTTTAACTGCCACCTGACACTCAGCTTTTAAGATTGCTACATGAGGACTATTCGGTTGTATGGATATATTACAAATTTCAGCAGGCCAGAGAGACAGGGGCATTTTTAAAAGTTTAGGTAACCTTCCTTTGAAACGTTATTTTGACAAGGTTGTGTTCTGTATATTTGCAATTAAGTAGCTCACTTAATAAGAATGTAAACTGAAGACCCCCATTTCTTCTGGTGTGTATGTATGTTTTGACTCCATAGCAAGTCTTTTTGAATATCATTGTCATTATTTATGTATGGACAAAATTATCATACTGACTTTTAACCACTTTTTCTGTCTTTCTTTGAAGCATACTCTCAGTGGAGCATGTTCTTACATGCAAATAGGAATCACACCATCAAGACCTCCTGGCATAGGAAAGACCCAGCTTTGTTCAGTTATTAAATTATTTCATTATTTAGTACCGGAACAAAAATATTCAGCCTGCGATCTAAAGAGTTACTGCTGCTGAAAAGGATGGAATCTTTCCCTCGTGTTTTATGCAGACAAAATGGATTATAAATATCCGACCACAGAGGCCTTTAGATCAGGGGTGCCCAAACTATGGCCAATGGGCCAGATCCAGCCCCTGATGACAATTCATCCATCCCGCGCCACCCTCATCACTCCAGGAAGCATGCACACACATTTTACTTCCACTTCCAGGAGCAATGAGGGTGGCATGGGCTGGGTGAATTGACATTGGGGGCCGGATCTGGCCTATGGGCCAATAGTTTGGACAGCCCTGGTTTAAGCAGAGAAAATGGTAGCTTAAAATCTATCTTATCGTGTTGAAAACAGATCGCAAGGTGTGTTTTACTTCCGCTTCCGGTGGTAGAAACCACATGACTGGCCCGCTGAACCACGTGACCGGCCCATAGCCGAATAAGTTTGGGCACCCATGCTTTAGATTCTTGAAAAGTTTTCTATCTTAAGGGGTAGTCTCTTTTTACAGAATAAAATAAACACTATCCCAAGGGGTATATTGTCTCCCCATTTCTCTTTCTTAAATCCAGGTTATTTGATTAGGGATCCTAAGTTTGTTAGTTGGTTTGCTTGTTACTTTGACATGCTTGTATTCAATGTAACTGATAGATGCCCTTTGGATGGTTTACAGACTTTAAAAAAACACAACTCAGCCAGAATCTACAGGTAGGAAACACCAAGCTATGTAGTGAGTTCTGGAAGCCGTGGTAAAAAAAAAATAGAAATCTGCTCATTTTTACTAATAATTTAATTATTTTTAAAAGCTATTGTAACAATTTATTGTTCTTTGCTTTAATATTGTTTGTTTGCTAATATGGTGTTAGCCATCTTATTTGTTTATTTAATAGATTTATATACCACCCTAATTTGGTGGACTCTGGGCAGTGTACATAGACCAGCGAGCACCTCAGTGACCATACAATAAAACAAGTTAAAACCAATATAAATACAATTTAAAAACCCTTAAGAACATTTGGCAATATTGCCCACTGCTGTGCAAATTTTTTAATCTATAAACAACACGGTCCCTGAGGTATCCTAGTCCGCTACGTGTGTGTGTGTGTGTGTGTGTGTGTGTGTGTGTGTGTGTGTGTGTGTGTGTGTGTGTGTGTGTGTGTGTGTGTGTGTGTCCAGTGATACTTCATACAATGTCCAAACTTGGTTCCACAAGTTTGGACTTTATACGGATTTGCACTTTGCATGAGGCATGCAAAATCCTAGCTGTGATGCCTCAAACAACGGCCAAATCCTTGCTGCGATGCCTCATACAACGTCGTTTCCATAGAGATACATTGTACTGTAACAGCACAGACTTCAGGGCAAAGTCAAATAGGCAGGAAACTGACAGAACTTTAAGAAAACATTGTCTAAAGGCTAAATACATTACAAAAACATATCAAACAACCCTGATTGTCCAAGAACCTGAAGAATGCTGCAAAAATCCCAGGAATGCTTCTAAAAATTCTGACAAAAAAATGGAAAATAAATCCAAAATTGCCCTCAAACCACTCCTAAACACTCTTCGCCTTGTGCAAAACCCACAAGAGCAATGCACGCATGTGTCCTGCCTTTTATACTGCCCAGGCACAATGCAACCTGGGGAAACCCCCAATGCCTCATACTAAGTCGCAGCAACTTTGTGTGAGGCAACCTTAATTAGGCGATGTTGTATGAATTCAATGTTGTACGAAGCGGACTTTGTATGAGGTATTACTGTATGTATGTATGTATGTATGTATGTATGTATGTATGTATGTATGTATGTATGTATGTATGTATGTATGTATGTATGTATGAATGAATGAATGAATGAATGAATGAATGAATGAATGAATAAGACTGCAATGATCTAAAGAACAGAGCTCTTGCTCAATTTCTCCTTTTGATTAATTGCCAAGAGATGCTGCTGATTTTGTGAATTAGTGTTGGATGTAATAAGAGACAAGATGTAAGTATTAAAGAAAATTCTACTAAACTCTCCCATCTCCAAAAAAGTAACGTTGCACATCTTATCTTTCTAACCAAAGCTTCCATGGTAAACTTGAGATGGAGAATTAAACCAGGGAGACACTTTAAATTCAACATACTGTACTGGGGTACTTGAAAATTTTAGTCATTCTCACATAAACTGAATAAATGTGTGTTTTAGTTTTGGTAGAGCAGTAACATGAATTTAAGTGATTGCAGCTATTTTGCCCCAAACTGACCCGGTACATAATCTGGGAGTCCTCCTGGACTCGTGACTCCTGCTCGATGAGCAAGTGGCAGTCATGGTCAGGAGCGCTTTTGTGCAACTTTGTGTCATACGCCAGTTTTGCCCAATCCTAGATCAGGACTTCTTGCTCATAGTCACACATGCTCTGGTCACCTCCAGACCGGACTATTGTAATGTGCTCTACATTGGGCTGCCCTTGATGGCAGCTGCAACCGGTCCAGAATGTGGCTGCTCGGGTGGTGATGGGGTGCGGGCATTATGCCCGTGCCTCTACAATGCTTCAGGAGCTGAACTGGCTACAGGTGTGCCTCCGGGTGCTATTCAAGTTGCTGGTTATGACATTTAACGTCCTACATGGTAGTGGGCCAGGATACTCAAGAGACCACGTCACCCCGATAACATCTGTCCATCCCACCAGAGTGGACAGAGGAGCTCTTTTATTGTGCCATCTGCTAGAGAGGCGAACCTCTCTAGCACCAGAAGGAGGGCCTTCTCTATGTCTGCTACTGCCCTATGGAACTTCCTGCCAATTGAGTTATGACTCCAGGCAGAGCTGCTGCCCTCTAGGAAAGAACTGAAAACCTGGATGGCAAAACAGGTGTGGGGCACTGGTGATGTGGTGACCCCCACCTGCTGGCTAATATAGTAATACCGCTCCATCGTTCTTTTAATTCTTGTAGCACTTTTAATTGGGTTTTAATTGGATTTTTATGGGTTTTTAATGCTGGACTGTTGATTTTAATGTTGTGAGCTGCCCAGAGTCATTTTGAGTTGGGCGGCTATACAAACTGGAAAAAAATCTATACCTATAAGGAAAGGATTTGGCCGTACATGTGCAGAATGCGTTTCTACACCCCTGGAGCCGATCCTGTAATGCTCCATACACACCTACCTATCGTAAATGAGATCAGCCCTGTGAGGGTCCAGAGGCTGAGAGTGGGGCATGCACCCCACACAAGCGAAAAAACGCAAAGACTACAAGTCCTGGCAACAACCAATCGAGCAGGAGGACATGAACACGGAAGAAGCAGGACAGCCAGTGCACGAATGCACAAACCAACAGCCGACATGTGCACGTGCTACAGCTGAGTGCCCTGCCTTAACCAGGTGGACCGAACCTGGACTGAGGGGATGGTCTGCCCCTTTTTCCACTCCTCGAATCCCAGCCCTTGGCCACCCTAGCTGGTCGAGGACAACCATCATCCTCCGTCGCCTCTGCCAGCCCTGCTCCCATTGAGGCCTCCAGGCTCTGGTCTGGTCCATTGCCAGATGCGCCCCATGCCTAAGGACAGAGCTGTGATGGTGTTGTGGTGGCTGAGGGACTATCCCCTGATGGAGCGCGGGGCCTGTGTCCGTCGTGTGGGATGGAATGCCACCGCCTTCAGCTGTCTCCAGAGGACCACCAGCAGACTGCCATGCCTAGAACTTCCAACCTGAGAGTCCCCTCCCTCTCCGTCCATCTCCGGAGCCCTGCCGGTAGAGCACATGACCAGGACTAGCCAGCTGCCCCTCTCTGGACTCCAACGGAGGCCTGACAGCCTCCTCCAGTGCACCTGGTCCCAAACATGTCCAGTTAGCAGGGCCATGGTCACCACCACTGGTGGTGCCTGACAAGCCTCTGCCCAAGGCCAGACACTGATGCCCCTGCTAACAGCGAGCCATGGCACCAGTGGTGGCCCTGATGCTGGGATGCACTGTGGACCAAATGTGCTGCAGAAGCCTGGCAGACCTCCAGCTCAGCCGGCAAGTCCTGCCCCAGCACACTGCCGATGGCCCACTGAACATGGACTGAGACAGACGAGCCACTTGGGCCGCCAGGTCTGAGCACAGCACTCTGCCGATGGGCCTAGCACTCTGCCAGGAGCCAACCCCTCTGCTACCTCCACACCATCCCCGCGCAGCCCCCGGCCAGAGGGCCCAACTGACCACAGCCTAGCCCACAGCCTGGAGGCCATGGCAGAAGCGCGGCTGCTGGAAGCGATGAAGGAGAATGCCACTCCACCAACAGGTATGGGCACCAGGGGCTGGAAACCAAGATAGGGGCAAAGGTCCTGGCTGTCCCCTCAGAAAGGGTTAGGTCTGCCTGGCCAGGGCCAGGCCCTCAGCTAGTAAATAAATAAACTTAAGACTAATTATAACTAGGATCTAGTCTGCAAGGTAAGACTTGTTGTACCATTTTGAAACTAGAAGTCAAGCAGTGGCCAGTTGTGCAGGGCCAAGTGGGAGTATGTGCTACTTCAGGTTCAACTTTGTGTTCAAAGTCCCGGAGAAATCAAAGTCAATATGTAAGGAACCAAATTGCTAGTTTCACTGTATAGCTTCAAGTTTCTCTGGATCTAGGAAGTGCACTGCTTGTGATGTCAGTTTTCTTCCCGAAAACATCCCAAACTGTCTGCTACTATTTTTGGACATGCCCAGTGAGGAGTATTCAATCAAATTGTCATGGCATTTACCCTGAACTTTTCTCAGTACATCCAACATACCCATTGCTACTTTACATATGCCTAGTAGTATATGTTGACTCTAATGGAAGGACAACATGAAAGAGCATTTTTCTGAAATGTCTCAAGCTATTTCCCCCTACACACACACACACACACACACACACACACACACACACACACACACACACACACACACACACACACACACACACACACAAATACAACTGATATTTCATTTTAAGCTGGAATGGCACTGTTCCCCTTCTTCCTTCTCAATGATTGGTAAAACAAAAGGGGCTGTGGTGGCTCAGTGGTTAGGAAGTTCGCCTTGTTACCTGGGAGGATGGCAAGTCAGTAGTTCAAGACCTGGATACTGGATGACGGATTGAGCGCCCATCTCTGTCCCATCTCTTGGGGACATGAAAGGAGCTTTATTTGGACGTTCCCTGAGCGGAGTTTCTTCTGCAAAAATCCTTTCAACTCAGAATGATATCTGACACAAAATTAATGTTATTATTGGTAAAACAAGTGGACAAGATCCTTGAGTTGCCCTAAGAAAAATTAACAGTTAATCTTCTCAAGAGCTTAAAGACATGCGTTCAGGATTTGACTGATGGCTAATCCCCATACTGCTCTGCAAGGCAGCAAAGGAGGAGAAAAGAAGGTAGGTATCAGAGAGGGTGGGAGAAGTAAAAAAACAAAACATTTTCCCTGAAAATTGCATGTTTTTTTTGTGATTAGTATGCAGAAACAGGTTCCATAAACTTAATTTATTTTATTTTTTGCATGGGATACATTTGTAGCAAGTCCTGATTTTTGTTGGGAGGTGTATTATCTTTGATCTGTGGTAGGAATATTGTAAACACATTTTTTCCCAACTCCACCTCAGATTCCTGTGAGACAGTGCCCATTATACTTAATTAAAAATATTTTCAATAGAATACATTTTCCAGAAAGTTCTTATTTCTGGGTGGGTTTTTGTCTGTGCATATTTTACTTCTCCAAAACACACCATACCTTTTCTCAGATGTGCAGACTTCTGTGGCACAGTGCACTTTGTTTTGTGTTGATCTCAGGACGTCCCAAAACATAATATTCACATCAACAAGCTGGACTGTAACAAAATTCTTTTCTGACAGATTCAGAGTGCTGATTTTTTTTAATAAGGAAAAGGCAGCAGAAGCAGATAATTTGGTGGCAAAATGAAAAATACAGCTAAAGATGTTGGAATTGGTTGGTCCCCTGACTCTTTTGATGAAGAGGCACAGGTCTCACCTTTAGTAAGTCTATTTGACAACATTGCATTGATAGTGTTGGGCTAATTGAGTTTATCTACACCCCATGATTCATAAATCATGGAAGCAGATATGTGTGAGGGAGACTTACAAAGGCTGTAAGTCTCCTCATATAAGTCCTGCAACTGTTCTGTTTAACTTCTATATTTCACTGCTCTGTGAATGCTTCTGAGAGGTTTTTACAGGTGTACAGGGAGCACTTGAAAGCAAATTATGGATGTTATGTAGCTTTAGTGGCTGCAAATATTTCCCAAATACTTGCCATTTTCAATCAAGAACATCTTACCCTTTTAAAGGAATCAAAGCACTTGCACAGCAACAAATCATGTGAATCTCTCTCTATCTCTCTATCTCACACACACACACACACACACACACACACACACACACACACACACACACACACACACACACACACACACACACACACACACACACACACACACACACACACACTTGTTTGCTCCAATGTTGGCAGTATTGTTGGTGGTTGGGGAGGGTGACATTTGGATAACATAATCTGCCAGGGCTCTTGGACCCATAGTAATTGTAATCCATAAAGGAACACTGGAATAAAAGTAAAATACAAAGATAGAAACCCCCTCCCCTTTGGAGATGTATCCTTAGCTTTTAGGGACCTGCGGTGGCTCAAGTGGTTAAGATGTTGAACTCGCTGGTTAGAAGGTCAGAGTTCAATTCCTGAGTACTACATGACAGAGTGAGCTCCCGTCTTTGTTGCAGCTCCTGCCAACCTAGCAGCTCAAAAGCAAGAAATTGCAAGTAGATAAAAAGGGACCACTTTGGTGGTAAGGTAAACAGCATTCCGTGCAATCTGGTGTTGAGGTATGCCTGCCACATGTCCACAGAAATGTCTGCAGATGCAGACAGCGTTGGCTCTTTGGCTATAAACAGAGATGAGCACTGAAACCTAGAGTCAGATCCGACTGTCTTTCGAGTGAGGGTGACTTTTACCCTTTACCTTAGTTTTTATGTAGAAACTATGTAGGAAGTACACTCCCAGAGAGGGAATCACATCATGATGCTAGGCTCAGTCCCAACTTACACATGTTTAAGAGTATGTATAGAAAAATCCACACTTGCAACTGGACATCAACTGGCTGTCCGTGTACCTTTTAATTAGGTTATCCAGCCTCAAAATGGTGTTCCTTCCCCTTCATAGTGTCTAGAAAAATATTTTGTGGAGGCTTCAGAAAGACTCAGGGGCTTTTTGTTTGGAAAATTTATGAAGCAAAGGTAAACTGAAATCAAGTTGGAAGTAGTTATCCCCTCGGTACTTTTGATATATGCAGAGATACTTCATTGTTTGCTTATATATTAACTAGCATATTTTGCCCGGCCTTGCCGGGCATTTTTAATTTGTGTGTTGGTGGTTAGGGGTGATTTTGGTGTACACACACACATACACACACACACTGGGCTGGTTTGAAATGTGCAGCCCAGTAGGTTTTGTGTGTGTGTGTGTGTGTGTGTGTGTGTGTGTGTGTGTGTGTGTGTGTGTGTGTGTGTGTGTGTGTGTGTGTGTGTGTGTGTGTGTGTGTGTGTGTGTGAGAGAGAGAGAGAGAGAGAGAGAGAGAGAGAGAGAGAGAGAGTGAGAGAGTGAGAGAAGGGATGGAGCTCCGGGCGTTCCCTTTCCTACAGGAGACAGAGGCTGACAACGGAGCACAGTTCTCGGCCTCCGTCTCCTGTAGGGAAGCAGCGGTTCATCTTTTTCAGAAGACAGGGGCTGAAGCTTTCATCCTCCATCCTCTGCGGAAGGCATTCCCTTCCCTACCGACAACAGAGCACCATTCTCGGCTTCAGTCTCCTGTAGGGAAGCAGCAGTTCTTCTATCTCGGAAGATGGGGGCCGAAGCTTTCGTCCTCCATCCTCTGCGGAAAGCATTCCCTTCCCTACAGGAGAAGGAGGCTGACAACGGAGCACTATTCTCGGCCTCTGTCTCCTGTAGGGAAGCAATGGTTCGTCTTCCTCGGGAGATGAGGGCCAAAGCTTTCTTCCTCCATCCTCCGGGGAAAGCATTCCCTTCCCTACAGGAGACAGAGGCCGACAACGGAGCACCGTCCTCAGCCTCCATCTCCTGTATGGAAGCAGCGGTTTGTCTTTCTCGGAAGATGGTGGCTGAAGCTTTCATCCTCCATCCTTCGTGGAAGGCGTTCCCTTCCCTACAGGAGAAAGAGGCCAACAACGGAGCACCATTCTCAGCCTCCATCTCCTGTAGTGAAGCAGCAGTTCATCTTTCTTGGAGGATGAAGGCCAAAAACTTTTTGCCTTTGCCCTCCGCGGAAGGCACTCCCTTCCCTACAGGAGATGGAGGCCGACAACAGAGCACTATTCTCGGCCTCCGTCTCCTGTAGGGAAGCAGCGGTTCTGCCTTGCCGAAGCTGGGGGGGGAGAGGAGGGTCTTCTGCTCCCCCCAAGCTACGGGAAGGCTGGCACTGGCCTCCAAGGCCGTGGGGCGAATAATTTTTCCCACTGCCTTGCCAAAGAGGCCGGAGCCACCTCCAGGGAGATAATTTTGTCTCCCCACCGAAGCCACAGGGGGAGAGGATGCGGCCACATCCTCCTTCCCAGGTGGCAAAAGATGAGTGAGGTGAGGGACAGGGACTTGGCGGCAAGGTTGTGGGGTGGGTGGGCATCATGGTTTCTGGGCCCTGCCCCCCTCAGACCCTGTCTCCCCCACTTACCTTTCGCAGGTTGGGCCTTTCCCCGGCATATTTTTTTTAAACAACCACGCCGGCTGCCCCGCCTCCTCTGCGCTCGCACCCTTCAGCCTCATTGGCTGAGGGGTGGTGCAGTGCAGAGGATACTGGGCATTGTAGTTTTTTGTTGTTTGCATTTGTGGGGTGGTTGCCCCACTTGCGGCTGGTGGACCCTTGCGGCAATGGTCGGTCGGTGTTAAGGTAAGTGCAGGTGGCTTGGTACAGGATAGTAGGGACGGGTGTGGGCGTGCATGCCGGACACCAACAATTAACACACCATTTTATAGGTAAAGATAGGACAATTGACCTACTCATCTTAAGGACAGATTTTGCTTAAGTCATTGTGGCAATACTAGAACATTAGTATCTGCATCAGAGATAGCAGCAATCACTCAGAAAGGAACAACTGAATCACAACTAAATATCTATCACTCCATCAAAAAAGAAGAAAAAGTGTTTCATGGCACTTAGTGAAAGGAAGGGACTGTGATAGCTCAGTGATTAAGAAGCTCACCTTGTTAGCTGGAAGGTTGGCAAGTTGGCAGTTCAAGACCTGAGTACTGCATGACAGAATGAGTGCCCATCTCTATCCCAGCTTCTGCCAACCTAGCAGTTCAAAAGCAAGAAATTGCAAGTAGATAAATAGGGACCACTTTGGTGGGAAAAGATCTTGGGGACACAAAAGGAGCCTCATTCAGGTGTCCCCGGAACAGAGATTCTCCAGCAAAAATACTTTCAACCCAGAATAATTTCTGACACAAAATTATTATAGTGAAAGGAAGAGGGGACTTTTAGGATATTTATGGCTATTTTTCTTCTTCCGTGTCTAGGCCAGAGGTGAAACTGCCAAAAGGAAGACCCCTTTAGGGGAGTTCATTCTGCAGTTCCTTTCACCTGACCAAGTGTAAGAAAGATTATATGGCAACACAAGGTTACCATTACTAGGGTATTCCCATTTGTGGTCCAAAGATACCACAATCTTCGAGGAAGCTCTTTCTGTGTACCCTCATCTACCAGTAAGATGGTATGATCTGCATATTTTAAATTACTGATGTTACTTCCACCAAGTTTGACTCCTTTTTCAGTAAAAGTGCAGTAAATTCCTGTGCAAGCAATGTGATTATAAAGGTGTTGCAGGAAAGGCTTTTACCTTATTTGGAGCAAGAAATGCCTTATGTTTAGTCTGGAAACCTGCATCTAAAGTCACATTGGAAATAACTGCCAGACCATACAAGATCAACCTGCGCTTTTAGACTTCAACAAAGTATTTGACTATATGGATCATGAGAACCTATTGGCTCTTCTGAAAGAAATCAGTATATCTCACCAATGGATTGCACTGATGCATAACCTAAGTACTGTGCAAAAGTTTTAGGCCACCACCAGCTGGTTTGTGGAAAATTCAGTGAGTAATTTGGGGAACCATAACTCGGACAACCTAACTTCAGACTTCACCACACTTGGAGAGGATTGAGAGGAGAGCCAGCAGAAGATTCTCACCAATGTTGGTGTGCCTAGGTCACTTGGTGGCCACCTAGTCAATCTTAAGTATTCACTTTTATCCATGTTTTCATGTATCCATGGAAGGTCTCAAAATGGATTCCAGGGGAGATCTGTATTCTTTTTTATTTTAGCAGTGACCAAATGGGAAGAGTTCACTGGAAGATTGGCTCGAGCCCCTGTACTGGGTTCAAGATTAGTAGATGTTGTCTGATGATCTCCTCATGTCACTCTTGCACTGGAGGAAAGGACTTTCCTTGGGGCTTCAAAATCCCTCATTCTCATTGTCAAGGTAGTCTAAGCTGACAGTGCCAAGGAATTTAATGAATAGTTTCCACTTGCTTGTGCATAACGGCCCAAGCTGGTTTGCCTAATTAGGTTGCCATAACATAAACAACACAACTTTGGGAGGCAAAATGTCTTAATTTAATAATGTGCTGTAGACATTGCCTGTTGCCTACTGAGTTGTGTGACTCAACGTGCAACTCATAATGTCCATGGTGGTTTCCTAAGTTGGGGCAAATTTTCTCCACAGGTTAAACCATCTGTGTAGCTACACAAAAAGATTTCAGCCAATGTTCGACACCTTTTTCAGTCAACAAAATATAACAAGTATATTTTCATGGATAGAGACTGTGAAGAAATGGATTTTTGTTGGCAGTTACTGAAAGGTGTATTTGATTTATACCCTTTTTTACACATGAATTTATAGCCAATATCATTGATGTTCTCATTCTATTAATACTTCAGTGGTTTAAGTACAGTATATAGCTGTGGAGTCAGACATTGGGAGCTTGATTCACCACTGTGCCTTCTGAGAGAAGAGCCAGCCCATGTGGCTACATGGTCCTAGAATGCCCCCAGAAGAAAGGAATGGGAAACCACTTGTGTGTCTTCTCTATCTAGAAAATCCTGGGGGGAAATCACCATAAGTCAGAATTCACTTGACAGCACACAATTATTATTATTATTGCTGTCCACATGCTATTCATCATTATTTTTGCTATTGTCAAACATAGTATATTTCTTGTGATCTACAGTCACAGTGCCAAAAGGACTAATTGAGAGCCTGGCATTGGCATAAGTCTTCAAATATGCAACAAAGGGTCTGGAATGTTGCCCTGCGAATAGACAACATATCTCAAGCCAATTAAAGCATTAAGTAAGATTTTGTTCTAATTCCACCTAAGCTAGCATTAGTACTGCTAACCCGTGAGGTTTTCATTTTTCTTAATGGTGATTATTATTATTCCTGACATTTGGAGGGTCTTAAAGCCAGTAACAGTTGGACTAATCTCATTGAGCAACATGATACACAAAGAGAAACAACACCTCTGCTTGTGACATTTAGCAGGTGTTTGATCTCTCTGCTAGCTGTATGTTTCTCTAACTGTGTCCTTTTACCCTGCATTTTTCAATATCTACCTGCCTGGACTGACTGAATAGTTGCCGCACTCAGACACAGCAGCAGCTCAGGGCTATTGAACTGAGGGAATGACTTCTATTTCTCCTGTTGATTTTAAATATTTAAATACCTATTTCACACACATTTTATTAGACCATACAATATTGCAATGTAAAGCTGAATGTTAAGACAGATAACAAATCATTCCCACTGCCAAATGAATTTTCATATAGATCTCACAGAAGTCATCCCATTTAATTTCCATCAGTTGTTATTTTAAAACAATATTTATGGAGGGAAGAATGAACTGGATGATAACCTGTCCACAGATGCATCCCTAATAGAATCAAAGAATAACTGATTTGGAAAGAGCCCTTTTAGACCATTGAGTCCAAACACAACACCCACTCACCCCGTTCAATGCATTATTCTCTCCCACAAGTTTTGGGATAAGAAGCAAGACCTCAGTTCCCTTTCACACCATCTAATGCTTTCTTACCTCCATTGTCCCAAGTCTCAATGCCATGGCATAATAGGTGCATGGGCAACTCCTTGATTATATTTTAAACACCAGTCACCTGATGCTCTACTGCTCTACTGTATTTTTTATGAATATTGTTGTGATTTGTATCTTCCCCCTGTATTTATTGCATTTATACTGTAAAATTATTGATTGTTGATTTTTCTGATTGTTGTTGCTGCTTCGTTGTTGTAAACCGCTTTGAGTCTCCCATTGGGAGAAAAAAAGCGGTATAAAAATCTAAATAATAAATAAATAAATATAAGCCTATAAGCCCTAGATCATATGGGAATATGCCCTACCCTAGATGCCCAGAGACATCTTGACTTGTTTGAGATGCTCTAGGTCGGGGGTTCCCAACCTATATCCCACGGCTTGGCCCTGGCCCACAACACCATTCCAACCAGCCCACACACCACTCCTTGTCTCCAAGGCTACTGTTATGTTCTGGGCATCTCCCAGCCCAGCCTAGCTCCTTACCTAACCCCCCACCCCTGCCCCTTCTTTCATTTCATGCTTGTCAGGAAGCTCTCACACACATTTTGTCCAAATGCCAAACTATAATGTATACCTCCATTTGGCCTTCCTCTGCTTCCCCAGGGTTTTACATGGCCACAGGCCAATCTCTCTTCTGTGCTGAGCTGTAAAAATCTTCCCAGAAATCTAGTTATGCCTGTAGATTCTGTTGATATATGTGCATTTTTCCCACCATTATTCAAATTTTTATATACCTGTACTCCCCAGGTTTGGAATCAATTCTCTAGCAGTTAATTCACATAGATACAAGATGTGGGAATATTCACATAGATACAAAAGAACAACAAAAAGGCATATTTCCCCTTGTCTTTTAGTATGATAAGAGACTAGTAGAAAGCCTGCAAATTTTCTTTCACAAATTGACTTATCTGCATTAAAATATCCTTTAAAATAGCTTTGGAAAATAACTAGAAAATGTGACTCCTTATACCTAAGAAGTAAGTTTGTTCTCATTTTTTTTACTTTACTTTCATTTAACCTTTTAACCATTCACAGTTTAGTCCAGTGGTTGCCAACCTTGGGGTCCCAGATGCTCTTGGACTGCAGCTTTGAGAAACCTTCACCATTGGTGGTGCTGGCCAAGATTTCTGGGAGCTGTAGTCCAAGAACATTGGGGCGGGTGAGGGAACAAGTTTGAGAATTGATGATTTAGTCCAGGGGTTCTCAATGTTTTCCCACTCCAGGCTGGACCAGGCCACCACAGACATCTGAGCGGGCCAGACATGTGGTTACACCCACTGTGAACGCTGCCATAAAACACATAAATGCTGCCATAAAATCTATTTACAACCTGTTTCCAGCTGTTTTCATTGCTTCTGCCGTTTCCGGGAGTGGTGGCGGTGGCAGGAACTAGGGCGGCAGGCTACAAGAAATGGTGCCTTGGGCTGCAGATTGCGAACCCCTGATTTAATCTAAAAGAATCAGGCAGAAGTCTTTGCAAGCAGTCATGTTTGTACCAGCCACCCAAAGCTATAAAGTATCAGAGCGGGTTTGTTCTCATTGCATGCATGACCATATACAGGTAATCAGTACAGATGAACAAATCTGTCTGTGTCACTTTCAGTAACATTATCATTTTCTCTCAGAACAGGTTATTCCCATCTGATTTCTACATCAAGTTGTGAATTTTCTTCTTGCACTCTACATGGCAACATTTTCACATTTTCATAAACCCTCTTTGCATATCAAGCATTTTTGTATTCAGTTACACTTTATATAAGGGGCTGTGGTTGCTTAATGGTTAAGATGCTGAACTTGGCGACTGGAAGGTCAGCAGTTTGAGACTCGAGTGCTGCACAACCGAGTGAGCTCCCATCTTTGTCCCAGCTCCTGCCATCCTAGCAGTTCAAAAGCACGAAATTGAAAGTAGAGAAATAGGTACCACTTTGGTAGGAAGGTAAACAGTGATCTGTGTTCTCCCTGCTACCCTTTCGTTGCTGGGGTTCCGGGGAGAAGAGGGTCTCCCCCTCCTCCCCAGAACCCCGCGAAAGCCGTGGCGAGGCCAGCGCTGGCCTTCATTGCCAGGGCGGCGGGGATGGCTTCTCTTGGCAGTTTTTTTAAACGCGTGCGTTGGCTGCCCCGCCTCCTCCGCACTCGCGCCCTTCAGCCTGATTAGCTGAGGGGTTGTGTGGTGCAGAGGATGCTGGGAAATGTAGTTCTTTTGTTGTTTGTGTTTGTAGGGCGTTTGCCCCACTCTCTGTTTCTGCACCCGTGCGGCGATGTTAGTTAGGTCTAAAGGTAAGTGTGGGCAGCTCGGTACAGGATGGTTGGGCTGGGTGTGGCGGCTAATGCCGGACACGTACCACCCATCCACCATTTTATAGGTAAATATATGTACAATTCTTTACAAATGCATCCCTGTAAGATATGCAGTTTACTAAAATGTTTTCCTTGAGACATGCATTTTTGCACACAATGAGGCTTTTTTACACCATTTTATATATACTTTTTCCTGGACTGTTATATTTTTTAAAAATTGGGGGAAGAGTGAAAAGGAATAGATATTTGTCTTAGTGTTTGTATATTCATTTTTGAAATACAAATTATCTTGGTTTGCCTTAATTTTCCAACCTCACCCTTAACATTCTTTAAAATTGTTCTAACTTTGATTACTGGGGCCCTAATAATGAAAAAAGAACTATGTGGAGAAGGATATATGAAACAAGTAATTCTCCCAGGAGGTACACAGGACTCAATCAATTTAGGCATTTAAAAAACAAAATGAACATCTTGATTTGATCATACAGAAAGGCCACTGCTGGATCAGTTTACAAACATCTTGCTGAAACCAAATAAAAGGAACCCACAAAGTAAGTGAAATATCCCCCCTACCTCCGGCATGAGCAATAATTTGCAAGTCAACCAGTCCTACAAACTCCAACTTTACTGTCAAAACAGTGAAGCAGGACTTAAAGCTAAGGAAACAATTAATACACTTAGACCTGTGGTTTTTATTACTATAGGCAGTGCCAACAGCAATAACGTAGACTATTTCATTATGCAACAGCTTGAAATCAAGTGCTAATTTATGGATATTTGTAATTAAGTCAATTTTCTCTTGGTATTATGGCTCCAGCATTCCCTGTTCTGACCTAACCTAACTTCTGCTCCTGCAGGAAGCTAACAGGTTCTTTCAAAATAAACTGGCAGCCTGAGATGAGTTAGTTATGTGATCTTCTTGAGGTCAGAGTCCCACAGTCATCTATGTGTTAGGTTAACTTATACTGTAAGCAACTTGTAAGCCATGGTGACTTGTGGTGAAGATGCTGAGCTTGACAATCAGAAGGTCAGCAGTGTTGGGGGGGGTTCCTGTTTGCCCCTTCCTACAGACCCGTGTCCTATGCAAACGAGGGCCCAGCTGAAGAGAACTGGCCTAGGGCCAGACAGATGAGTCATCTCCTCAAATAGAGGGTACCTAACATCCTGTTATTCACCAAGCTTTATCACGAGCACACTTTATGAGTATTATGTAATCTCACATGACCACTGCTTTGTAGCCAATATAGATCATATGACCAGCTCAAAGATCATGCCCACTTTCTGTACAGAATTGTACGTCTGATTGTATGTCTAATAAAACTACTGGAGCCTCTTTGTTCAGGCAGAGATCTCTCCAGGCCCAGAAGAAGTACACTGGGTCTGTGTGTGTGCATGCATGTCTGTGATCTGTATGAATGTTCCAGAGGCTGTTGGTGTGAAGACCTCTCCCACTACAACACAGCAGGACAGCAGTTTGACACCTGTGTGCTGCATGATGGAGTGAGCTCCCGTCTCTGTCCCAGCTACTGCCAACCTAGCAGTTCGAAAGCAAGAAACTGCAAGTAGATAAATAGGTACCGCTTCAGTGGGAAAGTAACAACATTCCAATGTCTAGTTATGCATGCCACATGACCAAGAAAATGTTTGCAGATACAGCTTGTGCTGGCTCTTTGGCTGTAAATGGAGATGAGCAGTGCCCCCTAGAGCAGGGGTGGCCAACCTTTCCATGCCGTGGGCCAGACCACACACCCCTTGGACAGAGGTGCAGGTCAGAGGCATGGTTCCTCCCACTGCTTCCGCCACTTCCAGTGGCAGCAGCAGTGGGTGGGTAGGTGCAATCATATCACATTTTCTGCTGTTTTTGCTGCTTCCACTGCTTCTTGTGGTGGCAGGAGTGAGAGCAGCATGTTTTTACCAAACATTTTGCTGTTTTTGCCATGTTTTTGGCACTTCCGGCATGTTTTTTGCAATGTTTTCAGCACTTCTAGCACATTTTTGTAGTGTTTTCGGCGCTTCTGGTACATTTTTGTCATGGTTTTGCCACATTTTCGGGGTTCGAGAAATGAGTACCTTAAGGAAATGCAGGGGGGTGTAACCAAGCGGCAATTAAGAGGAGGTTAAATTCGATGTATTGAGTAGTAGAGGGTAACGTCGCAGCCCATAAAGGATAAACAAATGGAGGCAGACAGACGCAAATAAGAAAAATCTTTAATTTGGTAAGAAGAAAAATAGTTCCATGCAAATAGTAAATAGGGTAGAAATTGTTGTATTGTGACCTTCCAGGGTTGATGTTTATTGGGCTAAATTGATCACAGGAATGAGTTGTGTTGTTCTATTATTTACAGAAGTAGCTCTTTGAAGCCAAGGGAGTTCTTCCTTTCCTGGTGAAAGTTATTGAAAAGAAAAATATCAGATTTTCTTTGGAAGGAAGAGGATTTTTTGATATATTACAAGATAAATGTGAAAAAAATGGACCGTTAAATGAGTTTGGTTTCGTCGGTAGGCACAAGGGCAGCACCAGGTGTTTAGCATGGCATCCCTCACCCCACCGAACAACCTGCACTGCTATTGCTTCTCCCAATTCAAGACACAACCACCCGGCCAGCTTGGACCACTACCCCCATTGCTGGCCATGCACAGAGAGATGCAACTGACCAGGTGGTCACATCTTGTGGTGAGAGGAGCAATGGTGGCACGGGTTGTTCAGTGGAGTGAGAGCCACCACACCAAACAACCAGTGCTGCACTTGTGCCCCCTGCTGCAAGATGCAGTCGGCCGGCCGGCTTCATCCGCTACTCCCATTGCTGGCCGCGTGCAGAAAGACACCTGCAGGTTTGAATATAAGCCAAGGGTTTCTGGGTCATTATCAAATTTGAAACACAGATGGCTATATGCTGATATATATTTTATATCATACCTGTCAAGTATCCGTATTGCCTGGAATTTCCCATATTTTAGCACTTGTTCCTCCCCTTTCCCGGTGCCATCCCGTATTTTGAATGGCAGGGAAAGGGGTTACTGTGCATGCGCGCCCATTCCAAAGGGGTTCTGTGCATGCACAAAAGGTTCTGAGCATGCATGACTGCACATGTGCAGTAATTTCCCACATTCTCCGGAGCCATGCTTGATGGGTATGTTTATATATTATACTTTGGTGTATTATACCGCCTTCACTAACTTTCCTGCAATATTATATTTTACAACACAAGCACACCAGGATGTGCTCACACAGTAAGAAGTTAAATTCATCAGCATATGCTATGTTTTGCAACTCCCCACTTTTAAGATCGAAAAGGGGATATTTAAAGCTAATCTGAATAACAAACCAGAGATCATCTGCACTGCTAGCTGTAGGAAGCTGTATTTCTATGTATGCTTATCGGTCATTCTGCTTTATTACAATCTGTCATTATGCTATTACTCTTTGTTGTGATTCCATGTGGGATGACATCATTTTTCATGTTAATCATCTGTTACTTAAGTAGGATTTTACCTAAATATGCTAGCACTGCTTTTATTTTATCTCTATGAGTTATGTCACATAGCCTAACTGAAGCCATTTTAGAAAGCACACTCCACCACTTTACCCAATTTCTGGGAAAGCACCTCTTGTACTTTTCCCAAGGCCAAGCTCTGGGAATGGTACCAATAGATGGTCCAATCTCAGATTGTGAGATTAGAACACTGATAGCCAGCCACCTGCTATCTTTGATGTATGCACGAAACTGTCACTTTGAGTGGTCAATTAAGACTTCTCGAGGACATTTTCCCATACAGAAAGGTATAAAAACCTGCCCAATTTCTTAAGAAAAAGCTTCCTTTTGAAATGTAGCGAGAGCCTATTTCGATTGTCATCTCGATGGGTCTCGCTCTGCACTATCTCACATGGGGTAGCCAAGACCGCCACACTTTATGTTAGGAAACTACTTACTTCATTTCTTTCATTTCAAATGTTTCAGTTTTATATTTAGTTTAGTTAGTAGTTATTTTTCTATACAGTGATACCTCATACAACGTCCAAACTTGGTTCCACAAGTGTGGACTTTATACGGATTTGGACTTTGTATGAGGCATGCAAAATCCTAGCCGTGATGCCTCATACAATATCTAAATCCTTGCTGCGATGCCTCGTACAACGTCATTTCCATAGAGATACATTGTACTGTAACAGTAAAGACTTCAGGGCAAAGTCAAGGAAACAGACAGGAAACTGACAGAAGTTTAAGAAGTCATTGTCTAAAGGCTAAATACATTACAAAAACATGTCAAACAACCCTGATTGCCCAAGAAACTGAAGAATGCTGCAAAAAAACCAGGAATGCTTCTAAAAATTCTGATGAAAAAATTCAAAAAAATCCAAAATCGCACTGAAAACCACTCCAAAACACTACTTGCCTTGTGCAAAACCCACAAGAGCAATGTACACATGTGTTATGCCTTTTAATGCAACCTGGGGAAAATCCCAATGCCTCATACAAAGTTGCAGTGACTTTGTATGAAGCAACTTTTTTCAAGGAATTAGGTGATGTATGAATTTGATGTTGTATGAAGCGGACTTTGTATGAGATATTACTGTATTCTGCATTTATTGGATCTTGCTATTTTTCCAATAAAAACCATAAAGCAGACTTGGTTTGTCAAGTGTTCTCATTTTGCTCCTTTTGCAACCTGGGGCAAATAGAGGAGGGGGTCTACAACAATACAGCCTTATTCTACAAGGAGAATTATGTCAACTTTGTGGGCTCTGTTATCCCAAAGAAATAACTTTGCCCGGCATTCCAGAAAAGAATGTAACAGAGGTTTTTCCCCCACACACCTTTTTACACCATTAAGGCCATTAGTTCCTCCAGAAGCAAGATAAGGGTGATTTTCACATGAGAAATTGGTGTTCCATCCCAGGGGTCCTTGCAGTTTAATTTCCCCTGCGTAGTGAGTCTCCAATCACCATTTCTTTGTGAACCTATGAGCCAGACTATCTGGACCAAGCCTTCCTCAGCCAAGCCTTGAGGAGGCCACCCTTTCAGCCTGCTAGCCATTGACACTTCTTTGCCTGTGCCATGACCTGCGCACCTCTAGCAGAGGTTAGGCAAGGCCTGCTGCCGGGCAAGTGAAGATGCCGATACTCTTTACCTCTGTATCTGGTGTACATAAGCTATGCCTGGAAATTTCACTTCTATGTCTAAAGAAGTGGACTTGATCTATGAAAGCTCACAATAAAAATGTAGCAGTTAGTCTTTAAAGTGCTGCAGTGTGGTTTGTGTCATAGCTGTCAAGTATTCCTTATTGGCCAGGAAAACCCCTTATTTTACCCTCTTTCCCGCCGTCATCCCTTATTAATTAGACTGCAATGCCCTATTGCCACCATTGGAGGGCAGCACAGGATAAGCATAGCTGTCAAGTATCCTGTATTTGCCAGGAAATTTCCCTTATTTCCAAATCCAAAACTTGACAGGTATGGTTTATGTGTGTGTGTGTTTTTCCCCCTGATATGCCTGAACCAGAGTCTAACATGGCTACTATTTAAAAAACACACAGAACAAAAGTTGAGGGGTAAATTTAGGGCATGTGACTAACAGAATGGACTTTCTCTGATAGTGATGGAAGAAAAGGTTCCAGAGGGAATGCAACTCTTGAGCCAGGGGAAAATGTGGAACAAAGGTTTGGGTTATCTTAGGAAAGTGAGCAGTTTCTGTAAAGCTGATAGATGCAAATGAAACTTCTTTTAGGAACAAAGGCTTTTGTGTAAACCAAGGATTATTAACCTGTGGCTCGTGGAGCAGATGTGGCCCGTGTCACCATTTCATGTGGGACCCCCACCACCTCCACCACACCAGGAAGTGCCATGTGGTAGAGGAAAGGCAAAATGGCCATCTGGCCCCCAAAGCTATCTGAGGGAGCATGATCCAGCCCCCAGCTTTAAAAGGTTAAAAACCAGTGATGGACTTCAACAAATTTTTTACTACCACACTGTGGGCATGAAAGCCCTGCATTACACCCAAATTAGGACTACTTTATTTCAAAACTTGGATAGGCAGGGCCAACCAGAATTTCTGCTACTGGTTCTGGCGAACTGCTATGAATCTGCTGATGCCCACCACTGTTGAGAACTCCTGGTGTAAACAAAAGGTGGGAGAGGAAGATGGGTAGGCTGGTGACGTTAAGGAAAGAATGGAAAGGTGGAAAGTTTCTATGTGGGTTTTTGCATTTGTTTGTATGTACAGGCTTGTGTATACTGTACTTTAACATTATTATTGAATAAATTCACAGAAATCATAGGAAAATTTATAGTGTCTGTTTTTCATATAACATGTGCATTTGAGTCCAAGTATTTTTCTTCAAATTTCAGCATTTTTAACCCTCAAACAAACCTACATGATTTGTAGAAGTGCCCCAACTGGTCTGAACATGACTAGAGGCTTATTGAACCTGCCTGTATCTGTCCCAGTACTGTACAAATATCTCTGCTTTTTCTTAATTTTGATATCTTTTACATACCTATCAATTTACATGCCTGAACATCCTCCTCTTTTTTTAAAAAAGCTACTATTTCGTATTATTAAACTATTTGAAAAATGTGTTTGTCAAGAATGCACATAATCATTTGGTCATGATGCTTCAGCATTTTTCTTGCATTTGAATTATACCCACTTTGCCCAGTGAGCTAATTATCAAGTTATAATGCAGTGAAGCCCTGAAATATTAAAGCTCAGAGTCATGCATATCTGATGAATCACTTCCTATTACTCTTATGTAGAACAGACAATGATAGGCGGGGGAGGGATATTGTACATTAAAAACCCTTACTAAACCTATTTGGATAATACTATCCATCAGAGGGAAGGTGATCCTTCCTTATGCATATTCACTCCCCGAATTAAATGTTGATTTTTAAAGTGACTGGACATGTATTAGGGGGAATGGACAAACAACAATAGCTTTCCTCTGACATTGCACACCTGTTGATTTCACACTCAAATCCAAACCATTCCCAGACTCTGAAAGTCTTTATCTTGGGAACTCTGCTGGTCTCATTCCTGATGTCCTTCCAATGGCCGCAATTATCCAAAAGCATTTGGCAGAAGAAATCACAACTTGTCATCTGCTGTTGTTCATGGCAGTTTGACAACGAGATACAATTATTTATTGGTGTTCTTTTAGAGCAGGGGTGGCCAACCTTTTTATGTTGTGGGCCTAACCACGCCCCCGGACAGTGTTGCAGGCTGGACCACACTTCCCAGAAGTGGGAGTGAATGCATTTAGGGCTGATGTAAATGCACCCACTTCTGCATTTATGCCAGCCGTGGGCACATTTGCGCATGCATGGGTGCATTTTATAGATGATGTAAACACACCCACTTCCACTTCTGGGTGCAGCAGGGGCAGCGACAGGCCAGATGGGATGGCGTCGGGGGCTGGCTCACGGGCTGTAGATTGGGAACCCCATTTTTAGTGTGTCATTAATTTAATTTGTACTTTAATGCTTATTTCTTATAATAATAATAATAATAATAATAATAATAATAATAATAATAATAATAATAATAATAATAATAATAATAATAATAATAATAATAATAATAATAATAATAATAATAATAATAATAATAATAATAATAATAATAATAATAATAATAATAATAATAATAATAATAATAATAATAATAATAATAGCAATTTGATCAGGCATAGTAACTTCATGAAGCAATGTGTGCCTAGGACAAGTTGGGGCATCTTTGCAAATACCTGCATTCCACCCTCTTCCTGAAAGCAAAGTGTCACTGTGCAGAGGGAAAGTTGTAAGCAAACACACTGGTTAGAATCCAGTTAGTTAGTTAATCAGCATTTGTGCAATGGGGTAAAATGTAGTGACAAATTGCCTAAATAATCAGTTCAAACTTTGTATCCCTTGTCATGCCCCAATCACAAGAATTAGTGAGCAACAAGCGATCAGACTGGTGACTTATTAACCAATTTGGTGTTGTGATATATGTTGTTGCAAATGGCAATACAGTATCACAAAACATCATAATGAATTAAAATGTGGCTTTTGCTTTTAGTGAGTTAAAGTACAGTGGTACCTTGCGTAAGGAGCATAATGCATTCCACAGGATTGCTCTTTAAGCGAGTTTGCTCTTTAAGCGAAACACCATTGTAAGTGACCAATTGTGACTTCTGGCAGGGGGGATTGTGAACCCCAATTTAGTTGTTAAGCAAGTTTTGGGTTGGTTTTAGTTGTTAAGTGAGGCAACTAGTCATAGAAAATTCTGCTCTTTAAGTAAGTTAGTCTTTAAGCAAGGTGCTCTTTATGCAAGGTTTTACTGTAGTTCATTGAATTCTTTATTCCCTGGGCAGAGCTGGAGAAGCCTAGGAAATGACCTTCAATGCAGATGCTGGTTAGTTTACTTTGAATGTAGTCATAACAGGTTGAAAACTGTGAATGATACTAAGAATGATGGAAATTGTATGCTGTGCTTTAATTGGTTAAAATCCAGAAAGAGGTGGGATAAGAGAAAAAAAGATGGGCTTTGTTATATGGGAATGTGAAGAAGAACTGCCTTGCGATGACTCTGATCGCCATGATGCTATTTTATGTGTAGCATGGGCTCCCATCAAAAAAGAGTGTGCTTGTGAGTAAACAGTAGAAAAATGTAGTAATATGTGTTAGCTGGCTAGGGTAGGCCAGAAAATATAGCTAGATATGCCATTCTTGATTTATTTACGGAAAGGGACATGTAAAAATGTTCTCTTTATTTTCTATTTTGTATCTGATCCTGAACTTTTCTATTTTTTCATCTATCTTAACCTGAATGAAACTGAAGATGTTGTACTTATTACATAGAGCTTAAGCTGATGGAAGAATTCCAGTTCCTTTAATTCTTTACTGGCAATGCTACAGTTAAGCTGGTCTTGGACGGACTGTAATAAAGATTTGATTCATTTTTTTTATTTGATTTGATTTGACAATTAAGCTAATTCACACAGCATGTCTTACCTGATCTGGCTGGTTTGTAAGCATAAACAGTCTGTGATTGAAATTTAACATAGATTTCTCTAGGCCACAGGTACTCTGAAGCAGCACAAAGGTGGTTTGGGCTTCCTGAATGGATGCAGGTCTCTAGAAGGTGGAACGAGTCCTATGATAGTGGCATAATTGAGATGTATTATCCTTACAATCTTTCCATCTACTCCATGATAAATAAAAGACAAAGACAAGGCATTCATAAAGTCTACGTAAATGTTTTGTCATTAAACAGGGCATTGGCTTTTAGTGGTAGGTAAAGGTTTCCCTTGCTCGAAAGCCAGTCGTATCCGACTCTAGGGTTGAGTACTCATCTCTGTTTCAAAGCTGAAGAGCCAGCACTTTCTGCTTCTGCAGACGTTTCTGTGGTCATGTGGCAAGCATGACTAGACACCGGAACGCACGGAGCGCTGTTTACCTTCCCACTAAAGTGGTCCCTATTTATCTAGTTGCAACTTCTTGCTTTAAAACTGCTAGGTTGGCAGGAGCTGGGACAAAGATGGGACCTCATTCTGTCCTGCAGTACTCAGGAATCGAACTGCTGACCTCCTGCCTTCCAGTCAGTGTCTTAGCCACTTTACAGTGCCCTTAAAAAAATTAATGGATCTTCCTTGGCTATGTCATTTGCTAACCTCTGTAATAGTAGTTCAAATTGTGTGACTATTGTTTAAAAAGGGGGGGGGGCAAAAATCCAGCATAAGTAGTAATTATGCACCATAGTAACAATATAACATGAAAGAGAATCAATCACATTGACAAATTAAATTAGAAATGGGCAAAATATGTCCTATAAACCAGATGAGACTTCCAAGCTTTTGGTATAATTTCCTTCCCTTTAAGAAAAACTCTTTTAAAAAAAAAACACAGGTGGGAAAATCAGCCTCTTGCCACTAAAAACCAGCACTAAGTAACTATATACGGTTATGAATTAAGGTTGAGAAGCTTTTACTTTGTTTTTTGAAATGCATTAGCATTGAAATTAGCATGCATTAATGGCAGAGTCGTCACCCTTACAACCCATTGCTCTTGGCAAGACATCAATAAAAATTGTTTTTCCTTTTGGTGGCAAGATTTATTTTCTGTAATGCTTTTTTTGCCCAAAAAATCTCCCGAGAAATCTTGGATGTTTCATGGTCATTTCTCTCTCTCTCTCCAAGAAGCAACACCAAAACTGTGCAAGATTACTTTGGTTCCTGCACAGAATGGCATCTTTCCAGGGATGATGGCAATGATAGTGATTATTCTGAGTAGTGGTATAACATTAAATCTGGCAGTATATCTTCTTTACCTATAAATCTGAGCGTTAACCGTTGTAATGTGACAAAGGATCCTGCACCCGGCCATACTAGTCCGTACCGAGCATTCATGCACTTGCCCGAACCAGGTGCGCAGGTAACTGTCGGGTTGAGAAATGTGCCAGTGGGGCAGGAGACCCACGAACGCAAACAAAAAGAAAAGACTTCTATTCCCAATGTACTTTGCGCTACGCTGCGCTGCACCACAGCCAATCAGGCTGAGAGGCGCAAGCAAAAGGAATGTTGGGAAACACGCCGCGGCCAATCAAAAACAAGCCAAAGGAAAAAAACGCTGCACAAACAGAAAGCACAAACGCAAAACTACAAGCCCCAGTGTCCTGCACGCCATGAGCGTGCAGAACACCGAGAAAGCTGGTGCACGAAAAATAAAAATAAAAATACAAAGCAAGGCCAGGCCACGGGAAGGAAAGCCTCCCTCCCCTCCCCAATGCCGCCTGAAGCGTTGCTGGGGTTCCCGCGACCCGGCCAGTGAGGCCAGGCCATGGGAAGGAAAGCCCCACCCTGTGCCGTTGGGGTTCCCGTGGCCTGGCCAGCGAGGCCAGGCCATGGGAAGGATAGCTCCCCTTCCCAACGCCACCTAAGGCACCGCTGGGGTTCCCGCGACCTGGCCAGCGAGTTTCACAGTTTATAACAGCCTGGCAAAAACAAATTGTGTATAAATAAACATTTGAAAACTTTTAATTATACACTAACCTCTTTTTTTACAAACATTAACAAAAAAACGTTCCAACACAATTTAAAGCAGCCCGGCTTTAACTCGTTCATTTTTTAAAAAAACAAAATACATAATACTCGTAATAATACCACCCCGTGATATATACAAAGCCCTGAAGATCACAGTTTTGTCACAAATCTATCATTTCCAAAAACTCATTTGGGGGTCGCGGGAAGCCCAGCAGTGCCTCAGGTGGAGTTGGGAAGGAGGGCTTTCCTTCCCATGGCCCGGCCTCGCTGGCCGGGCCACGGGAACCCCAACGGCACAGGGTGGGGCTTTCCTTCCCACGGCCTGGCCTCACTGGCCGGGTCGCGGGAACCCCAGCAACACTTCAGGCAGCATTGGGGAGGGGGCTTTCCTTCCCATGGCCTGGCCTTGCTAGCCGGGCCATGGGAACCCCAGCGGCGGGGGGGGTGCTTTCCTTCCCATGGCCTGGCCTCATTGGCCCAGCTGCAGGAACCCCAGCGGCACTTTGTATTTTTATTTTTCGTGCACCAGCTTTCTCAGTGTTCTGCATGCTCATGGTGTGCAGGACACTGGGGCTTGTAGTTTTGCGTTTGTGCTTTCTGTTTGTGCAGCAGTTTTTTTCCTGTGGCTTGTTTTTGATTGGCCGCGGCGTGTTTCCCAACATTCTTTTTGCTTGTGCCTCACAGCCTGATTGGCTGTGGTGTGGCGCAGTGCAAAGTACATTGGGAATAGAAGTCTTTAATTTAATTAATTTAATTTAATTGTCACATTTATATACCGCTCACTCGGCCAAAGCCAACTCAGGGCGGTTCACAATAAAAATTAAAAAACACATGTTAAAAACAGTTAAAACTACCCACCCCCTAAAAACAAGGGCTGCAGGATCCAAAGGCACCATGGGGAAGAGTTCTTCTACACCAACCACCCAATGGAGGTTACCCTTCCACCTGCACCCCACACTTGACCCGCCAGCCAGGTTTTAAGTTCTTTTCTGAAAGGCAGCAATTCCGTCCGGAGACGTAGCTCTGTTGGCAAGAGGTTCCAGAGGGCCGGTGCAGACACGGAGAGAGAGGCGAGCCCCTCTGGCTGATGGAACAATTAGAGAGCCCCTCCGGTCTGCTCTGGTTGGATGGACAGATGTCCTCAGGGCGATGCAGTCTCTTAGGTAACCCGGCCCACTACCATATAGGGCTTTAAAGGTCAAAACCAGCACCTTGAATTGCACCCGGAGACAAACTGGCAACCAGTGCAGCTCCCGGAGCAGTGGCAAAGCACGGGCATAACGCCCACACCCCATCACCACCTTGGCTGCCGCATTCTGGACCAGCTGTAGCCTCCGAATGGTCGTCAAGGGCAGCCCCATGTAGAGCGCATTGCAATAATCTAGTCTGGAGGTGACCAGAGCGTGAGTGACCATGAGCAAGGAGTCCCGGTCCAGGAGTGGGCGCAACTGGCGAATCACCCTAAGTTGGGCGAAAGCCCTCCTGGTCACAGCCGCCACCTGTTCTTCTAGCAGTAGCCGCGAATACAGGAGGACCCCCAAGTTGCGCACCGGGTCTGTCTGGGGCAAAATAGCCCCATCCAGAACCAAAGATGGTAGCTCCCGGGTTAATGCAGGACCCCTTATCCATAGCCACTCAGTCTTGCTGGGATTCAGTTGTAGCCCGTTAGCCCCCATCCAGACCCCAACAGCTTCCAGGCACCTGGAAAGGACTTTGACGGCATCACTGGGGTCCCCATGGGCCGAGATGTACAACTGAGTGTCATCCGCGTACTGATGGTACCGCACCCCATGGGAATGAATGATCTCACCCAGCGGCTTCATGTAGATGTTAAATAGGAGAGGAGAGAGCACCGAGCCCTGAGGCACCCCCCATTTGAGGGGCCTAGGACTGGACCTCTCACTCTCCAACCACACCGACTGGGTCCAACCCCTCAGAAATGAGGAAAACCAGGACCACACAGTGCCCTGGATTCCCAATCCTCGGAGCCGTTCCAGAAGGATACCATGGTCAATGGTATCGAAAGCCGCTGAGAGGTCAAGAAGAGCAAGGACGGATGGGTGACCACCGTCCCGCTCCCGCCAGAGATCATCCATCAGTGCGACCAATGCCATCTCGGTACCATATCCAGGCCTGAATCCTGACTGAAAGGGGTCCAGGTAATCCGCTTCATCCAGTACCCCCTGCAGCCGACGCGCCACTGCCTTCTCCAACACCTTCCCTAAAAAGGGGAGGTTGGAGACAGGCCTATAGTTGGTTAGGACAGTTGGGTCGAGGGAAGGTTTCTTCAGGAGGGGGCGCACCAAGGCATGTTTTAAAGGGGCAGGAAACACCCCCTCCCGCAATGATGCATTGATCATAGCCCCAACCCAGCCACCTGTCACCGCCTTGGAGGCTTTCACCAACCAGGTGGGACAGGGGTCCAATGGGCAGGTAGTGGCGCGCACAGCTGCAAGGAGCCTGTCCACTTCATCAGGGGCAACTGGATCAAACTGGTCCCAGATGGCATGGCAAGACTGTGCTCCAGCTCCCTCCGGACTCTCCCCATCCACGCCAGGATTAAACCCCGAGCGAATCCGATCGATTTTCTCCACTAGATGGTCAGCAAAGTCCTCTTTTCTTTTTGTTTGCGTTTGTGGGTCTCCTGCCCCACTGGCACATTTCTCAACCTGACAGTTACCTGCGCACCTGGTTCGGGCAAGTGCACGAATGCTCAGTACGGGCTAGTATGGCCAGGTGCAGGATCCTTTGTCACATTCCAACGGTTAACGCTCAGATTTATAGGTAAAGATTGTATTGTATTTGTATTTTGTATTGTATGAAATATATTGTGTTGTGAATTTTTTTGTCTTGTGATATTTTTGTTTTGTTATTGTTTCTCTTTTTGTATTTTTTCTTTTAAAAATTAATAAAAACTATTTTAAATATAAATAGGGACTACTTCAGTGGGAAGCTAAACAGTGTTCCGTGCACTCCGGTGTCTAGTCATGGCTGCCATGTGTTCACGGAAAGTCTGCAGACGCAGACAGCACTGGCCATTTGGCTATAAACAGAGATGAGCACTGAACCCTAGAGTTGAATACGACTGGCTTTCAAGCAAGGGTGACCTTTAACTTTACCTCAAGCTTAGTGATTAAGACACCGGGGTTGATGACTAGAACGTCAGCAGGTCAGCAGTTCAAGACCTGAGTGCTGTGCAACAGAGTGAGCGCCCATTGTCTGTTCCAGCTCCTGTCAACCTAGCAGTTTGAAAGCAATAATTTGCATGTAGATAAATAGATACTGCCTTGGCAGGAAAGGTAACGGCATTCTGTGCACTACAATATCTAGTCAATGTCTGTCACATGACCATGAAAACATCTGCAGATGCAGACAGTGCTGGCTCTTTGGCTGTAAATGAAGAGATGAGCACCGCCCCCTAAAGTCGGACACGATTCACTTTCAAGCAAGGGAGACCTTTACCTTTACTCTTATGGTGAAGACTTGGCAAAGGCTCTTATGATAGCAAGACTAACAAAACTGCCCATAAATGAAAACTTTTGAGGCCCCTCCACATCCCTAGTTTATGAGATGAAAAAAGCTTTCACATTAATGCTTCCCTGTGTTTGCAAACTGATTCTCTTCCTGGATGAGGTACCTGATGGCAACAACTTCCTGTGTGACTGACTTGTTGCTGTCCTCCAGAACTTTATGACTCTGGAAATCAGGACCTTCCAAGGATGACAGACTCCCCTAGTAACTGCTCCTGTTATTTAAGTTGTAGCAATCTGTGCTGACATCACAGCAAATAAATATACAGTGGCGAATTGAAGCACTTTCCATTTTGTTAATCCATAATAATGACTTCATTTTAAACGGATTTTAATTAATCTTTACATCTCTTTTGCTGGAGGGTGTTAAATGTTCAAAAGAAATGTGTTGGAAGCAATATTTCAAAAATAAAATAATTAAACCTTGGTGGATTTGGGAGTGAATTTATTATTTAATATGAAGAACTGGTGTTATACTAAGATCTGAAGGGGTTAATGTGATAAAACACATTTTTATGTTTTGTATCTAGTTTACATATATTAGGTGCTTTACGTCTGTTTGTAATCTATTTAATCTATCATTATTATTATTATTTCATTTACAACTCTGTTAAAATCTCTCCCTTTCCTTTAAGAGTCAGAAAAGTAGCCCTTGATGTCATGGAAGTTCCTCAACCCTGTCTGAAATACCTGTATATATCATTGTCTGCTGAAATAGTAGGTAGATACAGTTTTCTTTCCATGCTATTATGGTCCATATAACATAGGCCAGCTGATTGGGAAATGTTTGCAGAGCTGAGAATCAACCCTCCCCCCCCCCGCGCGCGCGCGCGCACGCACGCACGCACGCACGCACACACACACACACACACACACACACACACACACACACACACACTAAAGCATACAGATTAGTGTCTGAACCATTAGTAAAGGTAAAGCTCACCCTTGCTCAAAAGCCAATTGTATCCAACTCTACGGTTTAGTGCTCATCTCTGTTTATAGCCAAAGAGCCAGTGCTGTGTGTGTCTACAGATGTTTCTGTGGACATGTGGCAGGCATGCCTAGACACCGGAGTACACGGAATGCTGTTTACCTTCCCACCAAAGTGGTCCCTATTTATCTACTTGCAATTTTTTGCTTTCGAACTGCTAGGTTGGCAGGAGCTGGAACAGAGATGGGAGCTCACTCCATCATGCAGGACTTGCATATCAAACCCTGACCTTCCAGTCTTTAAGTTCAGCATCTTAACCACTTGAGCCACCACAGTCCCATTAGGCCAACCTTAATGCACTGGGAAACTCAGTGTGTTGTAAAAGTGGATAGAATGAGAGATTAGGACTCAGGAAGCCCAGGTTTCAGTCCCTGTTCATCCACGGAAACTCACTGGAAGTATGGAAGTGATAAAACCACTCAAGTCCATTCCGATTTGGCAGAAGGTAATATTATACAAGATGCAACACAGATTTTTTTTTAAAAAAAACTGTTTATTCCTTACTATCCAGAGACAATCTTGCACTTGCCACTGTAGTTTCAACATCATAGTAACATTTTGCTATTTTATACATACATCTATGGATACAAAATTTATATGGAGAAAGGTTTATGTATTCTTAATGAAGAGTGTCTGCTTTTCAAATCTGCCATGTCTACAGCTATGGGAAATAGCAAACTCAGATATTTATGAAAATTGCTCACTTTAGTTTGATTCCCAGCTGCTTCAGGCATCGCCCATTCCGGTTTCTACCCAGCTTCCCCTGATGATAGCAATGTGTGGATAATTAAATACCATTGTACTTTTTCTTCTAGATGGCATCCTTCTTCTGCAAACTTCTATACATTTCAAAACAGCCTGGAATCAAAATCTAGGAGATGAAAACTTGATTTATCTCATTTAGTGTATGCCCCCCTCCCTTCATTTACAGTTTTGAATCTTCTAACACTGTGAAATACAAAGCATTAAGTTTACATTGATGACAAGTCGGGACCTTACAATTTGTGGAAAGGCAAGAAGAGGAAATTATGTTCATGCTCACTGGATCAGTTCACTTGCTAATTGCTGGGGCGCTTTAGACTAACAGGAATTTCACATCAGTTCACTTTAGATCCAAATTTAACAAAATGTGCTGAATTGCAGCATGGATGGACCTAGAGCAGGGATTCTCAACCTGAGGCCTATGGGCTGGATGTGGCCTGTGGCACCATTTCATATGGCCCACCATCACCTCCACCACACCAGGAAGTGCCATGAAGTGGAAGAAGGGGAAAATGGCCTTCCAGTCCCCGAAGCTGTCTGAAGGAGCATGACCTGGCCCCTGACTTTAAAAGGTTGAGAACTCCTGACCTAGAGCCAATTCAATTTTGATTCCAGACACAGTGGCTGGATCATACTCCAATAAAGATATTTTTCTCAGCTGTACTCTGCATGTAGGCATACTTGGGAAGTTATGCAGAGGTAAATTCAGTGTACAGCGCTTTGCCTTGAAGGAAAGATCAGATTGATTACAACTTAGGGGTTTTCCATGTGGTGAATTTCTTCTCTCTTTGGGAGTGGATTGTGCATTGATTTGTCTTTCTGGTATCCAAGATGACATTTATTTTACCTCACTTTGTAGCAGGGATTTTTTTAATTAGTTCCCACACCTTTTTCTTCTTCCCATACTCCTTGCTATATTTTTGTATCACTTCATACTAGAATTAAGTGCTGCGGTACTTTCCAAGCAATTTAATGCTAATGCTGTTTGGAAGAGTTTGCAAAGGATACAACATAATATCTTTCTCTACACCACCCCTCTCCCACCCACAACCAACACCCATATATCCTGCCTCACTTACCTTTACTTGCCTAATTCAGGAGGGAAACCCTCAGTGAATGTGAGCATTATGTAGACTGCTGGCTCTTGCTTGATTGTTAATATAGTACTGCTGTATCTCTCACTATAACTTAGACCCATCTTGACTTGGTGTTTGTGTGCTCACACCTCCAAGAATCTTTTTGAGGGAACATTGTTGGCCCAGGAAGAAAGGCCTGAAACTTATGCTTTTACCCTTGTTGCAAACATGATCATTTCTCAGGAGGACATTTGCTGAACACCAGAAATACAGGTTTAGGAATGAAGTAGTGAAGCACTTCAGCACTTGTCAATTAACAGTTAAGACATGAACCCCATTAATCTCCATCTGCTGTTCTTTCCATTCAGGGACATTTCTGGGATTTTTCTGTTCAGATGCCAGAATAATCTTTATGATTTTTGATCCTACACATCTTAGCTTTGTTGAAGGGGAATATTGTTTACCAAGTGACAAAAGGTCTGGCTTTAACAAGACTTCTTAATTTTTAACAGAAAGAAAATGACACCTGGCCCTGATGTTTTGAGCACCTCCTCAGAAAAAGGGTTCTAAAAGAAGATATGACTGTGTAGGGAAGCTAATAGCCTGTTAGGGGATGTAAGTTTTCGCCTCACACTGTAACTGGTTGCAAGACATATTGTGTCTGTGATGACTTTAGGACCCTACTGCAGGGGCACACAGGTGCCCCTTTAAGATCCTGCTGCAGGGGCACACAGGTACTGGGACTTTTCCCTGGTGTGGTCCATGGGCCAGTGTATTTAGGTCAGAGCAGGATTGCAGACGTCCAGCTACAATGCTCAACCTTTCTCTGCTGACAGTCTGGACAAAGATTCCTGAATCGTCCAGAACTTGCTACGAGGACTGAATCTTTGCACTGATCCTGATGATGGCTTTTGCCTGATATGCCACCTGTGTTTGCTGGACAAAGGAGGACTATTTGGGGTAAGCAAGCCTCCACCAGGAGGATAGAAGCTGTAGAACTCTTTGGGTTCTAAAAGAGGATACAACTGTGTAGGGAAGCTAATAGATGTAAGTCTTCGCCTCACACCCTAACTGGTTGCAAGGCATATTGTGTCTGTGATGCCTTTAAGACCCTACTGCAGGGGCACACAGGTGCTGGGACTTTTCTTTGGTGTGCTCCATGGGCCAGTGTATTTAGGTGAGAGCAGGATTGCAAACTTCCAGCTACAATGCTCAACTTGCTCTGCTGACAGTCTGGACAAAGATGCCTGCATCTTCCAGAACCTGCTATGAGGACTGACTCTTTGCACTGATCCTGATGATGGATTTTGCCTGATATGCCATTTGTGCTTTCTGGACAAAAAAGGACTACTTGGGTTAAGCCTCTGCCAGGAGGACAGAAGATGTAGAATTCTTTGTCTTTGTAATTACAGCTTGCATTTACCCTGCTGGACTGGACTGCTACTGAACTGTATGGACTTGTATATAGCACAACTGAACTGTCTCAGTGAGGCCAACTGAGCAGCCCAAGGGAATATATCTGTTTTGTGTTACAGTTGTTGCACTGTATATACTTGCATCTTTTTACTTCCTGAGTAAACCTACTTTGAGTTATTCTTCTGCACCAAGATCTGTCTGCCTGTTTTTCTCACAAGGGACCACCTTGCCAGGTTCGAACCTCTTGCTGGCCACTGCATACCACTCTGCTAACCGTTTACATCAACATAGCCCAACAGAGATTGGATAAGTTTGAATTACAGATCAGCATGAAACTTGTAGTTAGATATTAAAAATAACTTCCAAAGTTTTCTTACTGGTCAAGTATATCTAGAACATCACTTGGAAATATGGCCTTTTTGAACAACAGTTGGCTAGGGGGTTCTGGAAATCATAGTCCAAACAAGTAAGCTTTTTCAGCTCTAGAACTACATCTTTCATTTTCTGCAACTCTTTTAAACACAAATACTGCCTATTTCAGCTACCCGATTCCTGTGGGTTGCTGCCAGAGACCAGCACTTGTAACAGAGGAAAATGCCAGATCAGATGTTAATTGCTCTGCAGCATTATAGGCTGAGGATATTCAGAATGTGCCTCACAAGAGATTTGGAAATGTCTTAAAAGATGTTGCATCTATTGTTATGATGGTTCCCCTTCTCTCTTTGAAAACCCTTCATGAAGTGGCACTTTCTAAGAGAGATTCAGATTTATCGTTTGTCAATGTACTTCACAGAGTCAAGAGAGTAATTTGTCTTGCCAATCGCACGTGTAGATTTAGGAAGGGAGGAACCACACTTTACTACCAAGATGTACACTTATCTATCCTCTGCCCATTTAATGAGGAAATGCAGGTCGGTTTGCTTATTCTGCATATTATCAGCACAATTAAGCCACTTTTGACTCCAGCAGAAGGAAAGGAAGCCAAGCTGAAATTCCCCCACCCTCCAGGGTCCAGCTGCCAGTGAGATAGCCAACAGTGAGATGAAAAACAACACCACTTTTGTAGTGCAGAAGTCCAGCTCTACTGAACTTTCACACTTGGAACCCAGTGGTCTGTTGTTTGCCTTTTTTGCTCATCCTCAGGCTAGAAACTGCCTTGGGCTAGAAACAGACATTAGAGAGGACTAGACTGCTCGTCACAGAATTCCCCTCAAAAGGTAATGTTTCTAAGGTTTGATAGTGTAGCATGAAGTCTGGGAAACATTGGCTGAAAACAGGTAAACATTCAGAAAAAGCATATCTAGAACTGAATTTTATGAGAAAGGGTCAAAAAGCTCAGACTTTAAAGTGGAAGTCACCATTGTATATGTGTACACAATAATTTTCCATGTGTGAAAAGGCTGCAACTCAGAAGACATCATGTTTTATCATTCAAAGGGGACATGTTTCATATTTTATGAACCATAAAGTGACTTGATTTACTGTGTTACTTGAACACAAAGTTAGATTATTTTGTGGAATTCATATATAATAAGAAATCGTTGTGTTTACTTTTGTTGGCTAGATAGCTCACTTGGTTGAAGCATCTGGCAGTGCTGAGAGTTTGGATTCCTCACTGCAAGTCTTCCTTGCCATCACCCAAAGAAATTGACTAGTGTAAATATCAGTAGATAAGATCATCACCTCCTAGTGGGATGGCAAAGTCAGAACTCACAGTAGTGATAAAAATGGCAACAGAGGAAGCTGCTTATTACTATAACAGATCATTGGTCAAACTAGCCCAGTGTGGCCAAATGTGAACAACGAGTCTCCAAGGTTTCTGGCAGGACTCTTTTGTATGTCCTTCCTGGCAGTGCCTAGTGTTTCCCCATCTAAGTAATAATTAGATGTGATCCTGCTGATCTTCAATAATCATGTGTGTTCAGGTTGACATGGTGGCCAAAGGACCATGCACAGTGTTCAAATCCTATTACTGCTGTTCCTCTGGTGTTAAAAAATCAGGCCATGTATTCTGAGCCTTTTGATAGGAACCATTGAGCTAAAACATTAGAGCTGTGATCCTAAATAATATGACATATGTAGATGTAATCTCCACGGAAATGAATAAGGTTTTCCTTCCAAAGAGAGGTGTTAGCAGCAGACTGGTTCTCTTTTAATTAAAGCAGAGATGGAGGACCTTGGAGAATTGCCTCAATATGCTCTATTGTAAATCTATACAAGAAAGCAAGGGGTTATATTCTGGGAGGAATGATAAGTATGCATGACAGGGAAGTAGCAGAGTTTATAGCAGCAAAGAACATTTTAGCAATTAAAAAGGTGAAACAGCTATTAAAGTGTTTTGTTTTGTTGGCTACCTGAGCAACTCAGAACAGCTCTGTAACTACGAAACTCCAACTATCCCATGTTACATACTTGATCTTTGAATGAGAGAGAGTGAAAAGCCAGCTGAATCAAGTGATGCAAGTGATCTCCAGTCAGGACGGTAGCCAGGGGGTAGCCAGGGTGGGTATTGCCCACTCTGAGTTAGCAGATTGCCCACCCTGAAACTCCTGGATGCTTATATATATGACATATATGTGACATTGCTGCCCATCTTGAAAAAATATTTGTCCACCTACATCTAGAATCCTGGCTACAGCCCTGTCTCCAGTAAGTTGAATCTCAAATCAATAGCACATTTTTCCTGCAGATGTTTGCTTCTGTTCCCCTCTCTAAATTCTGCCTACTCCAAACTGGCACCAAATATTAGGCTATAAATTCTGTGCCCTCTCCGAGACCAGAGAAGGGGGAAATGGCCTATGGAATTAGAAAAGGGTGGAGGATGTGTATTGCAGGCGCACCCCCCCAATAACGGACACAGACAACATTGAAAGTGGATAACAGCATAGGGCCACATTTATTGATTCAATGCCCTAGTCCGAATTATAAATTTGTATTGGTAAAACGACCAATCATAATTCCTAAGGCAAGCAGGCCGAAGTAACACTGGTAAGGTACCACCCCAAAATTGCCAACGGCAATTGGTTACAATGTATCGATTTGTATCAATTTGTTTGTTGACAACAAACAAATTATTGACCGTAGTCAATAACTAACTCATGACCCCACCCTCTGACGCTTATCCGTGAAATCACAGGGGTGATGCATGCTGGTTAGCAATCGTCATCATCCCATCGCCTGGTTCGTCGTTGACCGGACAACGTTTAACTAATTTATTCCTGTCTAGTGTTGTCCAGTCAATTGCGAACCTGCCGGATACTTGTGGGTCATACTGTTTACCTTACCAGTGCTACCCGCCAATGTGACCAAAGTCAACAGTAGGAACACAGAAAGACCCCTATATCAAACCATAGCAACAGTGTGGGATGGGCAAAAAAGCCAGGACCCGGAAGCCAATATGGGTCCCAACCAAAAATTCCCACCCGGCCCCGAAGCGACCATAATATCACACTGTTAACTAGGGAGGGGGTGGAGGGGAAAAAACTTCTCCGCTCCGTCGCTGAGGTAAAATGGCAGCTCGGCTGCCTCGTGGCCACCCCTTTTATAAGGGAGCTGGCCACGCCCCTAACTACCCGGATTCTCTGTCCTGTGGGGGGGGGGCCCGCAAAGGGCGCGGCGGCCATTTTGGCGCCGCGCTTGCATTGCAGGCGCACCCCCCCAATAACGGACACAGACAACATTGAAAGTGGATAACAGCATAGGGCCACATTTATTGATTCAATGCCCTAGTCCGAATTATAAATTTGTATTGGTAAAACGACCAATCATAATTCCTAAGGCAAGCAGGCCGAAGTAACACTGGTAAGGTACCACCCCAAAATTGCCAACGGCAATTGGTTACAATGTATCGATTTGTATCAATTTGTTTGTTGACAACAAACAAATTATTGACCGTAGTCAATAACTAACTCATGACCCCACCCTCTGACGCTTATCCGTGAAATCACAGGGGTGATGCATGCTGGTTAGCAATCGTCATCACCCCATCGCCTGGTTCGTCGTTGACCGGACAACGTTTAACTAATTTATTCCTGTCTAGTGTTGTCCAGTCAATTGCGAACCTGCCGGATACTTGTGGGTCATACTGTTTACCTTACCAGTGCTACCCGCCACACGGAGGGGCTTCAAAGAAGACCTGACGCCCCCCCCAGACCGTCAGCTCGGTCAACAGGCCTGCTCGCCAATCGCCCAACAGGAGGTCCATACCTCCTCGCGACAGATGGACCCCATCCCCTGCGTACAAGTCATAATTTTGTAGACTAATATCGGGGTGATGACTGACCCGTCCCCAAGCCCTGGTGGTAAGAAAACGCGCCACCGCCTTATTGACCGCGCACCTAGCGCGGTCAAGGGCCAGGAGGTTAACGCCCCCTCTGTAAGAATGGCACGGGACAATGTCCGACCAAACCAGGGTTGTGGCAGGCCAGACATAATGCAAGTAGGCGAGTTCCTCGCAAATCGCATGCTTGAGCGACAAGCCGGTGACCTGGCCCAAATCATTGCCCCCCAGGCGTATGATTAGAATGTCAGGCGGGTCAGCACCCAGGCCAGAAAAAAGGAAAGGCCGCAGCTCCCGCCATAACATCCCAGGCTTACCATGCCCTGCGAGACTGGCGTGGTCACCCAGTCCCAGTCGGGGTCCACTCTGTCGCCGCAGCGTAACGCGCTGCCCTGCGCACATAGCTGTGGCCCACCAGCCATACTGTCACCGGTGTAATACGACACCCAGGGTCTGTAAGAAAATTGAGAAAAAAGGCGGTAAGGTGACTGGATTGGTACTCATGGCGGGAGTGGGCGCACATAAAACTGAAAACATTGCGAGCCCCACCTCCCCATGCTGCGTATGTCAGCCCCAGAGTACCCAAAAGCAGCTGCTGTAGAGGCTGCACCAATCCGGAACGAATGTGTGCCATAACGGGCACCTGGTAGGCCCACCCTGGTGAGGGCTCTGGCTGTCACCTTCCAAAACTGAAATTTAGTAAGGGGAGACCCATCTTGGTGACAGAAAAACGGGCCGTGGTGCATGCCACGCAGTGCCAGGAATTCCTGTAGGGCACCAACCGGACAGATGTCTGCCAAAGAACAACGTAGCAGTCTTACACCACTGCCTACGCCATGCTGATCTGTTTTAGAGGAGCGTATCCTCAACTGGGCCCAGTCTTTGGCTACGTAGACATCTTCGAGTTCCAGTGCCCTACCACTTGCATCCGCCTTAGACAGCATCACGAGTTCGCTGACGCGGAGCGCTCCAAAAAGGCCACCGTTGTAGCCGCATGAAGTGGGCTGCCTCATTTCCAAAACAGAGGCCAGGCCAGCCCCGGGCCAATTGGGTGAAAACCCTGGGGAAATCTTGCATCCGCCTTACTCAGCATCTCAAGCTCGCCGATGCGGAGGGCTCCAAAAAGGCCACCGTTGTAGCCGCATGAAGTGGGCTGCCTCATTTATCAAAACTGAGGCCAGGCCAGCCCCGGGCCAATTGGGTAAAACCCTGGTAAAATCTTGCATCCGCCTTATTCAGCATCTCAAGCTCGCTGATGCGGAGCGCCTCCAAAAAGGCCACCGTAGTAGCCGCATGAAATGGGCTGCCTCATTTATCAAAACAGAGGCCAGGCCAGCCCCGGGCCACTTGGGTAAAAAACCCCTGGGTAAATGGGGTGGCGGTCGCCCGGGAAACGCCCGCGCACGCGCACCCACCCCTCCAAACATGTCTCACCCGGAAGTCATTGGTGCTGTCACACAACCTCCCACTTTGGCCATAAAGCCAACCCGACAGCTGAGATGCTATGGTGCGTGGTGCAAGGCCCTGGGCATACAGGTAAACCATGAACCGCAGAACATGGGTTACTGGGCTCGGCCAGGTTCCTGGCAATCGAAATCGGGTACATAATACTCTGAAGGAACTAAATGCGTGGTGATACGCCTTACTATGCATGGCGCTATTGACAGGCTAATCGCCCGGGTCACCTCTACTTGCCAACATTCCATCTCTCGTCCGGGAGTGGCGAGGGAAATTCCTCCGCATCCGGGGGCCGAGGCATGGAACCGGGAGATCTGCAGGTAGGACAAAGCAGCAGTAATATCATTATCAACCCTTGGGACATGCCTGGCCCTGAAGGGAACGTTGAGGCGCAGGTTGCATAACACAAACCAGCTCCATAACCCCGGGCGATTTGGAAATCTGTGGAGTGACGATGCGGACAACAGCCGCGTTGCCATGCCGAAATTTCACAACCGAGTTGGCCCACTCCTTGCCCCATAGCATCAAAGCACCCAGGGTAGGTAAACATTCCAGATACGTGAGACCCTGCAGGCGACCCTTGCCTGCCCAGGATGGTGGCCACCCACCATAGGCCCACTTCCAATGGAAGTACATCCATAAACCCAGGAATCCTAAGGTATCGGACTGCATCTGAAAGCAAGGGGGAGCCAGGAGATCAGACCCCAAAATGACACCCCGTTGAACTACCTCTGGACCTATGGCCAGACAAGCACGTCTGCCCCGATACCCCGGGTAAATCTGAGCCTGTGGTGGGGCCTGGATAATCCCGCCATGGCGTCGCACCAGCGCAGAGCAAATGCCCTGCCCGGTGCGACGACCCTGCCAGCAAAGCTGGGGTGACCATGTAGCACCAGAAGTTCCCTCAGTGATGCCACGCGCTCGGCCAGCAAGACCAAGACAAGGGCCACTAGCCTTGACACCTTATCCCGCTGCAACCTAGAATCCTGCGCTACCGTGTAACTCTCCACCCCAGGAATACTAGCTGTGGAGATGGGCCCTCGGTCTTTTCGGGCGCTAAAGGGACACCAAGTTCCTCCATTAGCGTCTGAAATGTGTTGAGGAGACGTGTATACGTGTCCCAGCCCCGTTCAGCCCCGAATAAAACCATCCAGGGAATGGGCTACAGACCGGGACCCTGACCTGCGGACAAAAGCCCACTCTAGGAAAGTGGTGAAACGCTCGAATACCGAGCCCCCATGGACTAGCCAAAGGCATGGCATCATTGAAATAATATGCTCCCCAGGACGGGGGTGCAGGGACAGGTCCAACGACCCTGCCCGCATAGACCCTCTTGTGAAAGCTGGCAGCAGCCACCTCCTCCCTCCCCCTAAGGGATAAAAGACTGGGGGCATCCTGAGGGGACCTATTACCCATGAAAGGGATCCGGAACCCCTGCCTAGAACCCTGAAGGAGATAACCCGCATCCTCTCCCTTCGGGTACAATGTGAGCCAACTCTCCAACACGTCCACCTTAATTGGGGAGGGAGCCCTTCGGTGGACTAGATCCATCTGCGGCAGTCTTGCCAGCCCCCTGTCTGCCCCACCCTCTGCCCCGCATCCCTCTAGGCCTGGGACAGGCAGAGGCCGCGTGGGGGCCAACACAGGTGGGACACTCCTGTCTGTATTTGCAATTCTTCCCATTGCAGGAGCCATTGTCCGAGAAGGTCCAGCACAGCAGGCGGGCTGTAACCCCCTGCCCCGCCACTTGGCGGGGTGCCTGCGCTGGAGCAGCTCGCTGGACCGCAATTCCACAATGATACATCTCCCTAGGCGCAGTGCGCGTGGGGTCATGTACCGAAGCCACAGCTTCTGACAGGGCTCATCCCACTTCATCTCCGGGTGTAGGGGCACTCTTGTACGGAATTCTTTTTTTTTTTCATAAGCCAACCACGACGTGCGTGGTGGCTAGCCAATCATCGGGAAGGCCGTTGTCGGTACAAAATGTAGACCAGGCATGCGCAGCGGGACCTGGATAGCCCATGCAGTGCCACATACTGCCCCGGGGCAGAAATCCCCACCCCCAGGGTCGTGCCATAATGCAACCAAGGGCACTGGGATAGAATGACAAGTGATGCCCCACTAGCCTCTAATTGGCAAGGCGAAGAGCACTGAACCACCCCGCTGAAAGTGGACTGAGATGTGGGCGTATTCAACTTGACCCCATACTCACTAGTTGCACCCCCGTGAGCCGCCCCCACTGGGGGTTCCGGCACACCGTGGGCGTCGGAGCTCGCGACCGAAATCGAGCTCTAGGACGACCTCCAACGCATTCCAATCGCTGTACCGGACAAACAGGGAGCTGCGAGGCAGCGGCAGGCACAGGCTGGACTGTCTCCATAAGCCCGACCCAGCCGGCCGCCTGTTACAGAGTGACAGCGGTGGAAGTAGCCGGCGGACAGGAGGGCCCGGTAGATCGGAAAAGGACCCCCCACCCACTGGATTGCTAAGGATGCCTCCAGTACAGCCAAACGTGCCAACCAGGCACCCCCAGCCACAGTAAACCCCCAGTAGGTGGGCCAGGCGGGCCGGACGGCCCGACGGGAAGTGTGCCAGAGGCCCTGAATTCAGAGCCTGTGCCCGAATAAGCCATGCCCCAAAATTCCAGCCCCTAATTGGCAAAAACATGCTGTGAGGCAGCACCAGGCCCTCCCCCCAATTGTCCCGGCCCCTGGCGGGCCGCCGTGGGCCAAGGGCCGCATCCCCCGCAGGGCCGGCCTGGGGTTGAAAACGGCACGGCACGGGAGCTCATCCTGTCCTGCATGCGCAGAAATTGAAACACTGACCTTAAACAACCCAGTCAGCTTCTGTAGCACTGGATACACTGCAGTCCTACTTAAAGTTTGGGCACCCCTAAGTTGGAAAAATCAGTGAGCGACGGAGCAAACTTCTCTGCTCCCCCGCGCTCTGAAGGCAATAGGCTGGAAAGCCGAAAGGAAGCCTCGAACAAAGGCTGGCAACTCAAGCCTCTTGCAAAGCGGCAGAAGGGAATAAAGCGACGGAAAAAACTCCTCCTCACCGTCGCTTTATTTTTACACTCACCAGCCATTCAAGGAGTATAGAGCAACACGATCCCTATCCAGGGCTCAGCACCCACTGACTGGAAAGCCGGAGCACGAGAGCGTTTGCAGTGCTCAGGAATCAAACTCCGACCCTCCAGGCAGCGAGTTCAGGATCTTAATCCCCTGAGCCACAGGGGTCCGACAGAGCGACGGGGGAAAAAACTTCTCCGCTCCGTCGCTGAGGTAAAATGGCAGCTCGGCTGCCTCGTGGCCACCCCTTTTATAAAGGAGCTGGCCACGCCCCTAACTACCCGGATTCTCTGTCCTGTGGGGGGGGGCCCGCAAAGGGCGCGGCGGCCATTTTGGCGCCGCGCTTGCATTATCAGCATACCTTGAGATATTCCAGATTTTGGTATGTTGTATATTATAAACCTGAAGTAACCTATAGGGGGCACTCTGCTGAATAACTTGTATTGTTACTCTTTTGTATGTCTGGCAGGACATCCCGCTATGGTAATAGAGTAGACTGTGCAGCCAGCAACTCAATGCCGAGTGTTGGGCGGTGGTAAATAACCTAACTCCCTAAACGGGCCAACTGATACGACTGGATGAGCCCCTTTAGGTGGGGTGATGGTCCCCTCAGGGGAGGAAATGCCACTGAAAACCATCATATTGGGCCCAACGGCAAAATGAGTGGAGGAGGAACTCTGATTCCCAATGGTCATGGAGTTGAAAGAGGCCATGCCAGATGGACTGGCTGTGAAGGTGCACCTTAATAATATTCTCAAGGCTGCGGCTGTCCATTGCAGTCCTAGTGTTAAATCCTGTATGTCTCATTTCATATGTGCTGCAGGAGATGGCTCTGTGATCATAGTGGGTCACTTCATAGCAAGCTGGAATCCACCTTAAACAAATTCATAACAATGGCATTTTTCCTGCTTCAGGAAAAAATGCATTCTCGGATTCTCTCTCAGATACAAGTTACTCTTTTTATTCACATTTAGTTTCTTCTTTTAAAGAAACCCAGTTATGTTCTATTATGAAAGGAAATTTTTTTCTTTATGAAAGGATTCTTCTTTGAAGGTTTCTGCCATCTTTGCATGTGTTCCATATAGTTCTTCAATATGTTATAGTGTTTATTTTATTCTAAGTACTGTGTTGGTCTTCAAGCCCCCTTTTCTCGGTTTAAATATTATTTTGGTCAAAATCATCTTCTGGGGGGCGTGGCTAAGATGATGCCTGGTTAACACACACATTGCTTTGCTCGTGCCGAGAATGGGACTTTAAAGTGGCTAAATAACAAAAAATTGGAACCGACTTGCCAGAGAGTTTAATTCTGGCACCTGGGAGTCTTTTGAAGTGAGTTTATTTTCACCGGAGATGGAGTTCGAGGAGCAGGCGGCGAGGGAAGCGCAGCGTCGGCTGTGCTGAGCTTGCAGCTCGGGTCGGACGGGCTTCTGGAAATTTTTAAAAGTGAAATGGGCTTCGGAGCTTTGGAACTTTAAGAGAGAGAAAAGGAAAAATAAAGTTAAAGAGGACGCTGGTGGCGGTGAACAGGGTCTTGGAGCCGGACAATTGAGAGGGCACAGTGAGTGTGGAGGGAAGGAGGAGGGATAAGCCTGGTAATGGAGGGCAAAGCCGGGAAGGAGTAATGGCGGTGAGGAAGAACAGAAACGAAAGTTAAAAGTTTTGAGGACGGCTGAGAGGAGAGGAGTGGAGAGTGTGAAGCGATGGTGGAATGGCTGGAATGCTGTAATTGAGGTTGGAAACAGAGGTTGGAGAGGGGGAAGGTGAAGATTTCAGCAGAGCTGAGATGGAATAAGGAAGAGACCGTTTGGAAGGCGCGGAACACGGCTGGTGTGCCTGGGAGATTGGAGGAGAGACCGGGTTCGGGAGCCCCCAATGTGGCTGGAAGTATAAATATTCCTTCTTTCATCTGTGTGGGGATGCAGTCGGGTTTTCTGGAGTGAAGGAAATATAGCTGCTTCTCATCTTTTTTTTCCCCTGCCCGTTAACACTTGGAGTTTGGATAAGTTACCCTGTGGCTCTGCTTTTTTTTTCACTTCCTTTGGACATCGTGGATATAAAGTAGTTGGTCTTCCTCTTTGGATATAACAGTACAGGTCTGAGTGATTTGAAGAGCTTTTTTTTTTCTTTCTTCAGTTGGAGTGGGGTTTGGTTGTTTGGGGGGGGAATACTAAAGCAAGCTGGAAAAAAATTGGGGTGAAGTGCTTGTTGGGTATAAAAGTGTTTTGGCTCTGGGTGCTTTGTTTGAAGACTTTATAACCAAAATGGAGAAGAGAAAAGAAGATGAGATTGTAAGACCAAAAAAGACTGATGCAAGGAAAGAGGAGAAGAAAGCGCCATGTGCTGATGCATCTTTATCATCTGCAACAGCAGCAGTAGAGCAGACGGGAGTAATGGACCAAACCCAAATTTTGGTAGAGCTGGGGAAGTTGTTTAAAAAAATTGAAAAGATGGATGAAACGACCACAAAAAGATTCAGAGAAATGAGGGATGTGAGAGTGAAAGATAAGGAGGAGTTAATGGGTAGCCATAAGAAACTTGTTGGCATGTTTACTGATTTTTCTATAAAAGCAGAAGCTAATAGTCAGAATGTGGATAAAGTTCTGAATCTGGTGCAAAAGGATATGAAATTAATGCAGAATGATATGAAAGGGCTTCATGAGGAACATAAAGAGGTTAAACTGAAAGTGGAGGGTTTTGGGAAGAAATTGGATCTGATGGAAGAGGTGATGAGAAAACAGAACGTGGTCATGAGAAATTTGTCGGAGAAAACGCCAGATAAGCTAAAAGAAAGAATAGTGGATTGGTTGAATAATTTGAACATGGGGAAAATTTTTGTAAATGAAGATATTGCAAGTGTTTTTAGATTGGGCCCAAGGAAGGGGAGAAAAGTCCAAAGGAATGTGTTGATTAAATTTGCAAATTGGGGGGATAAGTTGAAGGTGATGGCGTTTATAAAACAAGCTGGGTCTGGCGTTTTAAAAATTGATGGTTGTGATGTTGAGGTTTATAATGACATATCTGTTGAGGAACGAGTATGGCGCTATAAGATGAAACCTGTGACACAATTATTAAGAGAACGTGAAATTGTTTATCATTGGAAGTTTCCTCAACAGCTCAGATTCTTTTATGAAAATAAATGGATACAATAGATATTGAAATGGACTCATTAGATTATCTGTGCCAGATAGGATTGGTTAAAACAGCATCTCGAGAGTGGTGAGCCTTGAGGAAGGCCTTGTTTGAAGCGGGGGGTACACAAAGAGAGTCAGGGATCGAACAAGAGAAGGGGGCCACAGGAGGAGCAGAGGAGGAGGAGAAGGGACAGGTGGCGGAGGTGCCAGGGTGAGGCAGGGTACTAGAGAGGGGGATTAGACGGGTAAGGGAAAGCTGAGGGGCTTTAATTAGGTTAGATTTTGAAGAGGAGAGTCGGCACAAGAGCTTTAATTAGAATGCACATCTTACATGTCTCCCCCTCTCCCCTTTGAAGAATAAGGGCCACTTTTGGTAGGAAGAGTGGGGAGGGCAATTTTGAATGTTAAATGTTTTTTTGTTTGGGTTTTTTTAAAAGAAAAAAAGTAATTATATATATGGTGAAGGTAATTACACAAAAAAGAGTCTGTGGTGGTCAAAACGCAAGGATGTTACATAAATTATGAGGACTTTTAAAGTATTGACGTGGAATGTGAAAGGCACGGGCAGCCAAATGAAGCGGAGGAGGTTGGAATTTGCTTTGAGGAAAGATAGTTTCTCCAGGAAACACATCAAAAAACAGAGGACACAAATAAGATTTATTTGGGTTGGATGCAGATTTATGAAAAGTCCTATGGAACTTCTAAAGCAAGGGGGTGGCAGTCTTGATTTCGAAGAGACTTGGCTTTGAGATGTTAAAGAGTATTTCCGATCCAGATGGCAGATATTTAATAGTTATAGGGAAAATAAAGGATGAAGAGATAACGTTGGTAAATATATACGCCCCGAATGATCATCAAGAAGAATTTTTAAATAAAGTATTGGGTATATTGGAAAAAGAGAGATTAGTTAATATGATTGTAGCAGGAGATTTTAATTTGATAAGGGCCCCGGAGGACTGTACTAATGTAGCTAGAGCTGGAAGACCAGTCAAAATGAAGATACTAGATAAATGGATGAAGTGTTTGGGATTAAAAGATGTTTGGAGGGAAATTAAGGGACAAGAGAGGGCTTATACTTATTTTTCACAGGTGCATAATACATACTCCAGAATTGACTATATCCTGGCCATAGAAAATTTGATTAAAAATGTAGATGATGTAGAAATCGGGATTTTTAAGGAATCTGATCATGTAAAACTCTGGATGAAATTGAGACTTGATGGGGGAAAAAAGGATAGGAGGAATTGGAGATATGATGAAAAATTATTTTATGATCAAAAGAGTAAAGAAAAGATAATTGAAAATTGGAATGAAAGTTGGGCCTGGAATGATAATGGAGAGGTTAGCTATAATGTTTATCTTGGGATACCATGAAGTCGGTATTTAGAGGGGAATGCATTAGGTTGGCTAGTATTAAAAATAAACAACGTAGAGACAAACAGTCTGAGATAGAGAACAAGATTAAGCTTTTGCAAGACGAACATATAAAGACCAATAGTAAAAAAACATTTGATAAAATTCAAAGGTTAAAGTCAGAGTTGATAGGAAAAGATATGCAGAAGGTTAAAAAAGATCTATTATATTTGAAGAGAGAGTATTTTGAATATAGTAATAGGAATTCTAAATTACTGGCAAGAGCTGCTAAAGAAAAGAGGACGAAAAGAGAGATTGGAATTTTGATAAATAAATTAGGGGTGAGATGTAATAAGGCTAATGATAAGATTGAGATTGTAAAAGATTTCTACCAGAGTTTGTATACTAAAAGAGATATCAATATAGAAAAGTTGAGAGAACAGTTAGAAAAACAGGTGCAAATAAAAATAGAATTGGAACATAAAAATAAAATGGAGGAGCGAATAACAGAAAAAGAGGTAAAAGATACAATAGCCAACCTGAAGCTAGGTAAATCCCCGGGTGAGGATGGACTGACAGCGGATTTTTATAAGGAATTTAAAGATAGTGTAGTTCCAAGATTAGTGAAATTGTTTAACTATATATTGGATGGGGGAAAGATACCGACATCATGGAACAGAACTATAATTGTTTTGCTGCCAAAGCCTGGAAAGGATGTTGAAAAAGTGGAATCTTATAGGCCTATTTCTCTGATAAATCAAGACGCTAAGATATTTACAGCAATAATAGCAAAAAGATTAAATGGGTCCATGGGCAATTATATAAAGGAGGATCAAGCAGGATTTTTGAAAGGACGTCATATGTCTGATTTAATTAGGAGGGTTCTGGACTTGATTGACATAGCAGGGCATACAAAAGAGAAAGTTGGATTATTGTCATTAGATATATTTAAGGCTTTTGATTCTCTGCAATGGGTTACAATTAAAGAGATAATTCGATGTTATGGATTTGGAGATAGATTTTGTAACATGATAGATCAGTTATATCAATTTGGATTTGCAAAAGTCAGGGTCAATGATGAAAATACAGGAGAGATAAGATTAGAAGCAGGTACAAGACAAGGTTGCCCACTATCCCCAGTATTGTTTATAATGGCAATGGAGTTGTTAGCTAATATTATAAGAGGGGATAAAGGCATTGAAGGGATGGCTGGAAATAAAATAAGTTTTATGCAGATGATACTTTGATAATAATGAAGCATCCTAGAAAGGCATTGGAAAAAATACAAGGACATCTAAAAGATTTTGAAGAGATAACAGGTCTGAGAATCAATTGGGATAAATCAGAAATGATAGCCTGTAATGTTGAGAAGGAGGAACAAGAGAGAATTAAGGCTAAATTTAAAATTCAAATTAAAGAATGTTTGAGATATTTAGGAATAAGTATCTCAAATAAAATTGAGGACCTTAAGCGATTAAATTATGATAAACAGAAAAAAGAAATTAAAGAAAAATGGAATTGTATAAAAAAAACAAATTGTCATGGTTTGGTAGGATAGCATTAACTAAAATGATGTTGTTGCCAAAAATAAATTTTTTATTTGATGTGTTGCCGATTAGGTTGTTTGATAAGGAAATTAAAGATTTTCAAAACATAATAAATAATTATTGTAATGCAGGAAAAAAGCCTAGAATTGCTAAGATTTTTTGGTACTTATCTCAGAAAGAAGGAGGATTGGGAATACCTAATTTAAGGAATTATTATAGAGCTTTCCAAATTAAGAATATTATAAAACTTTTAGCAAGGGAGAAGGTTGTCTGGGAAGAAATAGAGATGAAGGAGTTAAAAATGGGTAAAGGGGTATTTCTAGGCGATAAGAAAGGGAAAAGTAGTGTTAAAAATAGAATGATGAAAACAATGTTGGATGTTTGGAACAAGGTCAAAAAGAAATTGAGTCCAGAACTATCTCCTATAATAGAATTAGATGATATCAAAAGTTTTCCGATACAATTAGATAATAGTTTAAAGATGGTACTGGAAAGGAAAAATGTTTCTTTGTTGAAGGACTGGGTTCGTGCCTGTAAAGATAGCGAGAATAAAGCAGTAATTTATTCACAGTTGAATCTGAACTGGCTTCAGAAGGTAATGTTGGATAGATGGACTGATAAATACAAGGAAGAAAGTAGTTTAGAGAGGGATAAAACAGAATTTGAGCAACTATTGTTAAAAATACGAAAAGGAGATATGGGATTAAAGGGTATAGTAAGCAGAATTTAAAAAAAATTAAATAATGAATGTAATCCACAAGAAACTTTGAAGTCATGCTGGGAACAGGATTTGAACATAAAAAATCAGGAAAAAATTTGGAAAGATAAGTGGGAAAAAAAGATATATGAGAACTATGTCGGTAAGAATGAAAGAGCATAATTACAAAATGTTATGGAAGTGGTATTTGACTCCTAAGAGATTATTTCAAATGGACAATGCTAAAAGTAAAATGTGTTGGAGATGTAAAAACTCTTTAGGAACATATGAACATATGTGGTGGAATTGTAAAGTGGTAAAAGAGTATTGGGGAAAAATTGAGAAGGAAATATGTGATATTATGGGGGTAGAATGTGAATTGAATTTAAATATGGTGTTGTTAACAGATGTGGAGAATTTGAAAGTAAATGAAGACAATAAGGAACTAATAGCTATCATGCTAATATCAGCTAGAATGTGTATAGCAAGGAGCTGGAAACTTGATAGAGTTCTAAAAGTAGAGGAATGGTATAAAGAGATGTGGGATCTTGCATTGAATGACAAACTGACATGGGAAATAAACAAATATAAGGGGAAAATTAAAGAAAATAGATTTTGGAAAAATTTGGCAACCTTTTGTGGAATACTCAATGGAGATCAGAGCAATAGCTTTGTACCAGATTATATATATATTTGGAAATGGTAAAAAAGGCAATATCCCGCAGGCTCTTATAACTTGTAAATACACAGGGTGATTATTAGTAGTTTATGTTATGTTTAATGTAATTGGATTCGATAAAAATTGAATATGTTTTTTTCTTTTAAATTACGTGTTCTCTTTTCTGTATTTTCTTCTTTTTTGTAATGTTTATCTTTTTATATTTAATAAAAATTTATTAAAGCAAAATCATCTTCTGTAGCTGCATCAGTGTGCTACTAACAGAGTAACTTTGGGAGGTGAATTGCCTTAAATTAGGAAATGTCCCAAAATACTGTTGTGTACTGAGTTGTATAGGCCAGCACACAAGTAATATCTATGGTAATTTCTTAATTTTAGAGGCAGTCACCATAGATGACTTGTGGAACATCTGGTTTTTATCTTCTCTATTTTTTTGCTTTTACTATTGCTGTGTTCTATTATAACTTGAGGAAATTCACCTCCAAAAGTTACACAATTAGTGTTATTTTGGCAAAGCTATGCAGGAGGGATTTTTCCTCTTGATTTCTTGGGTCTGACAAAAAGAGATCTTTTATTTTTCCTCTTCTGTTAATTCTTTTCTGCTTCTTTGTACTGATTACTGTAATAGCTGTGAAAATTGTGTTTAGAATTCTGTTTCTATTTCTATCACCCTGTACATTTGCTTCTCAACTTTTGTTAACAATTTTAAGAGTTTTGTTGATCTTTTATCAAGGCTTTTCTTTGGACTACAGGAATAATCCTTCTACATTTTTTTCCAGGTAATATCTCAGATTTCAGTCCACAGTTTTGGTTCATGGTCAGCTGAGTTTATTGCTTGATTAATTGAGTTAATGCAAATCTGTTCTTTACATAGCCATTGAATTCTTCAGGAATCTTATTTAAATTATATTTTGGTGCTATGATTGTATTATTGTTCTCCTTAAACTTTAATATTTGAAGTTAACAGTTCATGGTCTGAATTATCATACAGTTATAATACTTTTCTTTTATCTGTGTGCACATCAACTGGGTTACTTCATTAGTGACAGTGCTTTTTGTGTTTATCCTTAGTTCTTTTCCAGAAGCTGATTTTGTGATTTTTTATCTGGGATTCTTATCTTCCAGCACCATTATTATTTTTTTGCTTCCTTTTGTCTTATACTGGGTTTTGGAGGTCAAAATATTCAGCAGTGGTTTGCCACTGCCTTTTCATGCACACTACTGACAAGAGTTAGTCTGGTTATTGCTGCCATTATCTATCACAAATCCCCTTCTGCTACTGATGCTACTCGAATTAACATTGGAGCTATAAACTCATTTCTGCTGATGTAACTGGTTATCCTGAAAAGAGTGAATGTGTCTTAGCCTTGTATCTCAGCTTTGACTGCTTGGTCCTGGGTTAGGCATGCAAATGCAGAATGGAGTCCAGACTCCTGACAGCATTCTTCCTAGTATTTTTGAGGTACTTAAGATATGCATTCAAGAGGAAGCATTACAGTAGAACTCAGTATAACAATCACCCCATACAGTGATGAAATTGTATAGTGATTAGGCTTGGAGGGGGTGGGAAGCCATTCCGCATAACGATCATCCCTATGGAAAAATCTGTACAATGATTTTTCAATGGAAAAAAATGCTTAGTGCCAAAAATCATTCTATGTTTTTTTTTCCATAGGGAAAAATCATTGTACGGATTTTTATATAGGAGAGATTGTACAACGACAAAAATCGCATAGCGATGAGCTCCATGGCATGGATTAAAATCATTATACAGTGTTCTACTGTATTTGGTACATGATAAAATCATGACATCATTACCAATCATTGTAGCAATAGCAATTACGCTTATAGTACTTAATGGGCAGTCCAAAGCTACAGTAATTAGCTTTTTGCCACCAACATGATGGGTACTCATTTAACCAATATCAGAAGCAGGGAAGGCTAAGTCAACCTGGAATCCCATCAAGATCAAACTCACAGTGCTCTGGCTGCAGTACAGCAGTTTAACCGCTGCACCACCAGGGCTCATACTATTTGGGATGATACTATTTTATTCTGATCAGTAAGATGTTATATGAAAGGTAATATTGTAACTTGTTACTTTTTTTGTAAGATCATCGTTTGTCAGGAATCTAAAGAGGCATGAGGGAGGCATTCACTTTGTTAGGAAAGATTGTGAAGTACTTCCTCCCATTTCCATTCTGGAAGGTTTTGCTATTTAGCTCAGGCCAGTTAGCCCAAATTTCAGCTAGTGGGATACTATCATTTCTGAATGCCCTTGAATGCTACATACAGTTGACTTTATGCCTAACCAAACACCAACAGTCTCAGGAAGACGTAGAGTAATTTGGCACCAGATCAAGAGAAGAATATTTAGATTACTGTTTTGGCCATTTTGACTTCTGATACAGAGTTTATATCACTCATACCAGAGTAAGGCACAACATGCAATCTCCTACTTCAGTTTCTCAGAATTGTATACGGAGATAAAAACAATTATTTGTCTCTAGGCAACTTACAATGTCTCAGATACTCATATCTATAGTTAGATTTTCTAAGTGGAGAAAACTTTTTACATACAAAATTCAGAACTCACTCATTTCTTTACTACATGTACAAAAAACTAAACAATTTGTCAATAAAATGGTTATTTTACACTTCTGTTGTTGACTATGCATCTCTGTGGGTTGAATGCAGTGTTTACCTCTCTAACTCAATGCTTTTAGGTGAAACTTCACTGTATTTCTTTGTTATGGGTTTCATCCCAAACAAAGACACAATATAACAAAATCCTTCATTTGCATGTGCCCTTTCTTCCACCACCTTGTTTTCCCAAACTGGATCCAGTACTTGCTATAGCCCAGATCTCTCCAACTTGCTGTCATTCATATTTTTAGATAGTAACCCAACAGCTTTTCAACTAGAGAAGAAAATACCAAGGGATCTTTAGTGTTTGGGAATCAAGACAATGGAAACGGCTGTAAGCTAGCCTAACACATCTTTATTGCATAGAGTACAGTACGAACATGTGGTAATGGCGGACAAACAGCTCTTTTTATACGGTGGCTATCTAATTGAATCTGGCTCTTCGACAGGCATTGGCTGCTGTCCAGGTGACGTCATCCTTGGTCACGCCTTTCTTGTCCAGGTGAGGTGAGCGCGGGAATCTTTCCCGCGCGGCTGAAGGCATTTGAGTAATGTGAACCATGTGAGCTGGGCGCTCGCTATTGCCCCCGGTGGCCACTAGCTCGCGTCCTCATACAGAAGGTTACAGTGTTACCTGTACCCATTCGTGTGGTTACAAATACATTCAATACACTACATTCAGTACACAACATCCCTCCCCCCTAAGATGGGACAAAGTCCCTTAACCAAGCTGGTTTCCCGCATGTGCGTTTTGGCTGTGCGGCCGTTATGCTTGACTCGGCCATGCCCCCTCGTCTGTGTCCTCCTGGTTCTTGTCCTGCAATTGGAGAGGATGACTCGTTAGTGACTTGCCGCGGGCTTGCCGCCTTAGGATGGCCAGGAGAAGGGGGAGGAGGGGTTCCCGACGTGGATGTGGACAAACCGGGGGCACTAGGGGCTAAAGAAAAACCCCGCTCTTCGCTTGGACGGGTGGGGGAACACTCCGAAAAACCCCCCCGGTTTGATAACTCAAAATCTAAATCAGGGGCAACAGTGGCAAACTCATTTCCCTCCTTCGAGGGGCTGGGTAGAACTACAGGGGCAAACTCGTTCCTCTCTCTCGAGGGACTGGATAGAGCTGGCGTATGAAAAGGATATGAGTTTGACCCTAAGCTTCCCCCCCCCTGTTTGGGACTGTTGCCCTACGTTTTCTCCCCCTTGGTCTAAACGGGTGGAGGAGAACCCTAACGCTGAGCGTTGCTGATGATCCCCTCTGTCCGGCCCCCCAATCACTCGGTGCCTAAGTTGGTCAGCGTGCCTTCTCCAGAGGAGACCCGTGCTGGTCTCGACACAGAATGAGACTGGTCCTGTTTGATTAATGACTACCCCCGGCACCCATGCTGGCCCAGTGGTGGCGTAGTTTCTGCAATGAACAGGCTCTCCTACTGGAAATTTTTGGTGGGGCTGTGCTCAATATTTCTTCCTCTATCCTCGACCCGGGTGGGATCCAATCTAGTTAATAGTGAGTGTAACTTCCTCTTCATGAGGAGTTCCGCGGGAGAGTATCCCGACGCCAATGGCGTCACTCGATATGCCAACAGAAACTGGCAGAGCTGCCGGTCCAGATCCCCGGGACCCATGCGCCGCAGCCCTTCCTTCATTGTGCGCACCAGACGTTCCGCCTGGCCATTTGTTGCAGGGTGAAATGGGGCTGAGGTAATGTGCCGAATGGCGTTGGACTCTAAGAACGCCTGGAACTCGGCTGACGTGAAACAACTCGCATTGTCACTAATTATGACATCAGGTATCCCGAACGTACATATCAGTTTGCGCAGCTGTTTTATGGTCCCCGCTGATGAGGTTTTGCGCATTGGAATTACCTCCAACCACTTGGAGTATGCGTCCACCACAAGTAGAAAAAATGAACCCCTGAATGGCCCTGCGAAGTCTATGTGGAGGCGGGACCACGGTCCCCTAGCTGTGTCCCATTCTCTGTGTGGAAGGCGGGACTCCTCAGGCCGAGAGCTCTGGCAACTTTCGCAGGTGTTCACCATGTGTTCAATGTCTGCGTCTAGCTGAGGCCACCAGAAGTAGCTTCTGGCCAGCGCCTTAGAGCGCACAATCCCTGGGTGGCTGACATGTAAAAGCCGTAGCACCCTTGCTCTTAATGCCTGTGGGACCACCACCCTCTCCCCCCACAACAGACACCCCCTTTCTGCGGACAACTCAACCCTCTTCCTGAAAAATGCCGCAAACTCGTCTGCGGGGGAAACTGCGGGCCACCCCTTCTGTACCCAGGATCTCACAAGGGCTAACGTTTTATCCTTGGCCGTTTCGGCAGCAATTTCCTTGGGCAAAATGGGGGGTGCATCCAGGGCTTCAATGAGGAGGACTTGGCTATCCTGTTCTACCTCACACTTTGGGTCCCCCAGGTGGGGAAGAGGAGACCTTGAGAGGGCGTCCGCGTGGCTTATCTCTTTCCCGGGACGGTACTCTAACGCCCCCCTGTATGCATTCAGAAAAATCGCCCACCTAAGCATCCTGGGGGAGAGGATCTGTGGAGTGGGCTTGTCTGAGGTGAAGATACCCAACAGCGGCTTGTGATCGGTGACAATGGTGAATGGGCGACCATACAGAAAATCATGGAACTTCTTTGTGCCCGCAACAATGGCAAGAGCCTCCCTATCTGTTTGGGCGTAATTTCGTTCTGCCTTGGACAATGATCTCGAGTAGAATGCAACTGGGGCTTCTCGCCCCCCCTCTAGCACGTGGCACAGGACCGCCCCCACCCCCACTGGCGAGGCGTCGCAGACCAAGACTACCGGCTTCTTTGGGTCGAAATGGGTTAGAATAGCCTCCGAGGAGAGGAGTTGCTTGAGTTCCCTGAAAGCCCGCTCCTGCTTCTCCCCCCACCGCCAAACCGCATCCTTCTTCAGCAGCCCATGCAGGGGCTCTGCAATCGTCGCTTTCCTGGGCAGGAAGGAATGGTAAAAATTCAGCAGGCCCAGGAAAGACTGCAGCTCCGGTTTCGCGGTGGGGCGAGGAGCGTTTCGAATGGCTGAGACTTTGGACTCAGCGGGTTTCACCCCCTCAGAAGTTATGCGGAACCCCAGAAACTCCACCTCCCTGGCCAGAAACACACATTTGTCCCTCCGCAGCCTCAACCCCGCGGATTCGAAGGCTGTGAGGACCTTATCTAGTCTCTGGGCCAGTTCTGCTTCGCTCTCCCCAGATATCAATATATCATCGAAAAATGGCAAGACCCCCGGTAATTTCTTTAACAAACGTTCCACAAGAGACTGAAACAACCCCGGCGCCGAGTTCACGCCAAACTGTAGGCGCGTCACCTTGAATGCCCCCTTGTGAGTTACAATGGTCTGTGCAGCAGCTGTGGCTGGGGTTACTGGAAGCTGCTGGTACGCCTGCGCCAGATCTAGTTTAGCAAAAACTTTTCCCCCATGTAAAGTGGCCAGTAGATGGCTAACTACCGGCACCGGATAGGCATTAGGGCGGATCGCCTTGTTAATTGTACACTTGTAGTCAGCGCAAATTCGCACTTCCCCATTTGCTTTCAATACTGTAACAATAGGAGTCTCCCACTCTGCAGAGTCCACCGGCACTAAAATCCCTTGCCCCACTAATTTGTCCAGTTCCGCCTCAATTTTGTCCTTGAGGGCGAATGGAACCCGACGTGGTTTTAGTCTCATTGGGCGGACCTCCGGGTCCAGGTCGAAGGAAACTGGGGGCCCCTTGTACTTTCCGAGTCCCTTCTTGAACACCTCTGCGTGTGCATCACACACTGCCTGAATCTCATTCCCCCCGATGGCATGGACGCCGCCTATGAAGATGTCCAGAGGTTTGAACCATTGTGTCCCCAAGAGATTACACCCCCCATTTTTTAGAACTACCAGGGGGAGTTTCCTTCGGAGTCCCTTGTACCGTGTCTCAAAGTCCCCAATCCCCAATACTGGAATCGCATTTCCCTGCACATCTTTTAAGTTCGCCCCCATCTCCTTGAGTTTGGGTCGCTCCTTGGGGGGAATCCGCAAAAATTCCTTATGGGAAATGAGGGAGTAAACAGACCCCGAGTCTATCTCCATCTTAACAGGGACCCCTTGCAACAGTACCTCAGCATAAAAACGTGGTTGCCCTAGAGGCACGCTGTGGACGGCCACGTCGTCTTCCGCGTGCACTCGCAGGCACACGTGGTTCCCCTCTGGGTCGTCGCCGCCATCACCGACTCTGCCGACGCCATCCCGGCTGCTCGAGGCGCGCTTACTCTCTTCCCGGCGTTGCTTGCAGACCCTGGCGATGTGGCCCTTCCGCCCACAGTTGTGGCACTCAGCTTTCCGGAATGGACATTTGCTCCTCTCGTGGGACGCTCCGCACCCATCGCAGCGCCGCTCCCCCTTCCCCTTCTTCTCGCTCAGCCCTTTCCTGACCTTCCGGACCCCCTCATCTTCACTGGAGTCTGGGGTGGCAGAAGCCTCTGAAGATGTGGGCGAGCGTGGGGCAGGGGTCGCCCTCCAGGCCACTTGGACGGCGGATGCAGCTGCCTCGACTGGTGGGGGCTTTGCCTTGAGAAGCTTGTACCCGGCCCACGTGGATTCAGCTGCTAGAGCCTCTTGTAGTACCTCTTTGAAAGTGAGGTCGTGGCCTCGGTTCATGAGTTTCCTCTGGGTCTCCCCGTCTCTCATCCCGCAAAGCATCCTATCCCTTAGGGCCACGTCTAGAATTTCCTGCCATTCGCATGGGGTCGCCAAAACGCGGAGGGCCGCTGCATACTCGGATATTGACTCACCCGGCTTTTGGTCCCTCCTTGCGAAAATGGCCCTGGCAGAGAAGAAGGATACTTTGGGCTTGAAATGATTCCGCAGAACCCCCAGAATTTCCATCACCGAAACCTGGTCCACCTCTCGTGGTGCCACCAGATCCATCAGTGCTTGCACGGCGTGGAACCTGAGCATCGTGATGAGAAGACCCTTCTTCTTCCCAGCGTCGGTGATCCCCGCATACGCCACCGTACTCTTGAAATGCATTTCAAACCAGTCCCATCGCTCGGGATGGGTCACGTCGAAAACTGGCTTCTGTGATATTGTCTTGTCCCCGTGGGAATCCATTATCCCACCTTCGTCGCCAATTTAGTGTTTGGGAATCAAGACAATGGAAACGGCTGTAAGCTAGCCTAACACATCTTTATTGCATAGAGTACAGTACGAACATGTGGTAATGGCGGACAAACAGCTCTTTTTATACGGTGGCTATCTAATTGAATCTGGCTCTTCGACAGGCATTGGCTGCTGTCCAGGTGACGTCATCCTTGGTCACGCCTTTCTTGTCCAGGTGAGGTGAGCGCGGGAATCTTTCCCGCGCGGCTGAAGGCATTTGAGTAATGTGAACCATGTGAGCTGGGCGCTCGCTATTGCCCCCGGTGGCCACTAGCTCGCGTCCTCATACAGAAGGTTACAGTGTTACCTGTACCCATTCGTGTGGTTACAAATACATTCAATACACTACATTCAGTACACAACAGGATCATGGAGTTGAAATTCAAACTATCTCTGGAGGAATTTTTTTGAAGTGGTAGCCATGTTAATCTGTGCAAGCATATCAGAGAGTAAACAAAACAAAAAAGACAAAAAATGCTGTGGCACCTTAAAAACTAACTCTTGTAGTTTAATGATAGCTTTTGTTGTCCACTCTCTGATATACTATCTGGGGGGTATCCGTTTGGAGATGTCTGCCATAACCACAAGTCCTTTCACACAGCTGCATTGTCAATGGGAGATAGGAGGCAATCGTTATCTTTGGGAGGTCAAATTCAGAGATAGGAAATCTTTCTTTCCTTTTTTTTTTTTGAAAAACAGCTCACAGATTTTCTTAGATCTGTGATGGCAAACCTTGGCACTCCAGCTGTTTTTGAACTTCAGTTACCAGAAGCCCAAGTCAGCACTCTTGCTGATCAGAGAATTTTGTAATCCAACACTGCTGCCTCTGTCCCCCCCCCCCCCAAATATTTTCACCTCTGGTCAAATTTGGTCTCCTATTGCTGATCTGCACCAGTTCCACTGAAATTAGGGGAGATCACATATGATCAGGGAAATCAGGGTTCTGACTCATATGGAAGGCTTATAGCTGGGATTCTCAACCTGCAACCCGTAGGCCGGAAGTGGCCCATGGCACCATTTCATGTGGCCCACCCACTGCCTCCACCACACCAGGAAGTGCCATGTGGTGTAGGAAGGGCAAAATGGCCGTCTGACCCCCAACACTGTCTGAGGGAGTGTAACCCAGCCCCCTGCTTTAAAAGGTTGAGAATGCCTGGCTTACAGAGACAGAGCAGCCTTTCCTTCTAATTTTGGCTTTTACGTGAATATGAGAGAGCAAGGCATAGATAGTAGACTCCCCGCATTTGTGGGTGGTCTCCAGATACTCACTCTTAATCTCACAATCTGTATTTTAGACATAAGACATAAGAAAGAAGGAATGGGAAAGAGAAGGGAAAATGAACAATCATTTCACAGTTCTTATAATGAACAATTGGATCGAAATCATTGTGGGAATTGGTGGGGAACCGATGAGAGATGGTTGAAGAGCAATAGCTATGTGTGTCTGTGTATGCATGCATGTGTGCATGCATGTGTGTGTGCACCATTGAACACACACATTTAAGTACACCATCAAGTCAATTCTGATTTATGGCAACTCTTTCCAGGGTTCTCTAGAGAGAGAATAGACAGAGTTGGGGGCGCCCTGGGATTGTGCAGCTTTCCCATGACTACACAGGCCCTCTCTTCTGCCAGGATGCACCATAAGGAAACCCTATCTCTGGCTCCTCAGCCAGATACCCAAAGCTCTTACATTGCCATTATATGATTTCCACTTGTGTTTGCTTGCTAGAAATAGTAAAAGAACTGTAAATTTCATTATAGGTAAGAGGCATGAAAAATGGAAACCCCACGGGTTGTTAACACCTGGCTTTTACAATTTTATTTTATTGCATCTTTTTCACATCACCAGCCATTTAGGGTTTTCTTTGGATTCTTTCTTACGATTTGGTATCACTCCATTTTCTCCTCTTCATGTTCTCATTTTGAATATGTCCTTATGATGATTCCAGCTATTCACTCTAATTAATTTGTCTCTTGCTTCCTCTGCTGTTGCCTCTGTCTCAGTTGCCCAGATCCAAAAAGTAGAGGTCAGTAAATCTATTAGAGATCTTATAGATCTTACTTTTCATTTTTCTGGGTGATCTTGTCTACTCAAATTGAATTTCCTAATCTGTTTATAAATGCATCACTACTGACTCAGTCCATAAACTAGTTATGACAGATTTTTAGATTTCAGATCCACTTCCTGACTTTAGTGAAACAAAACCAGCTTAAATTAAATTGTCCCAGTTTAACTGATTTTGAAATCAAATTTCTGATGGCGGCCCTGCTCAGAGTGCATTCCTAAATAGCTGAAACCTGGTGAGTCACTCTGTGATCTGATACACCTGGTGCATAGCACAGAGGAGCTCTTAAAGGGACAAACTGCAAACCAATACAATACCATGGAAGGACTATAAACCCTATCATCCTCATGAAAGGCACTTCACCTTGCGAATGTTTGCACTCCCAGGAAGCATTGCTTGATTGGGTCAGACAAACATGTTGGGAGGGTGCCAAGAGAGGAAGATCCCTCCATTATTGACAAATATGTCCCTCCAGACTTCGCCCAAAACAAGACAAACAGGGGAGTGTGACTGAGTGGTTAGAGTAGCCATCCCTACACACAGTGGTGCCATGCCATTGTTCCTATTTGATTCTGGGTTTGCCACTCTCCACCATAGTGCTTTTGTTTAGGTAAAGGTAAAGGTCTCCCTTGCTCGAAAGCCTGTCGTGTCCGACTCTAGGGTCCAGTGCTAATCTCCGTTTACAGCCAAAAGAGCCAGCACTGTGTCTATGTCTACAGATGTTTCTGTGGTCAGGGGGCAGGCATGAGTAGATGCCAAAGCACACAGAACGCTGTTACCTCTCCCGCCATGGTGGTTCCTATATTTCTACTTGCAATTTCTTGCTTTCAAACTGCTAGGTTGGCAGGCGATACAACAGGCGACGAGCACTCACACTGTTGCACAGCACTTGGGTCTCAAACTGCTGACCTGCCAACCTTCCGGTTGTCAAGCTTAGCATCTTAAACACTAAGCCTCAGGGGTCCCATTGTGCTTTTGTTTGCCTTACAGCAAAAGCAGTTGGCGCCAGAGGTCACGATCATCACTCACTGCATGTTTAGCAGTTGCCAGAAGCTGGCTATATTTCCACCCAGGCTCACCTGCTGCAAGATGGCAATACATATTGAGTGCAATACTGCTCATAGCAGTATTGTGAGCAGTTCAGACTGCAGTGGGAGGCTCAGGTGGAACAATTAACCTAATGCCTTATTATTGTTGCTACAGAGGATAGTCAATGACTGGCCCAACTTCCCTAGCAAAGTACACTGTAGAATGAGTTCTTAAGGTTTCCATAACACAGGCCAGAATACTTACCCTCAGACCGCACCACAGGCCGGACACAATGGCGGCAGATACATTTGCTCATGCACGGGCATGTCTGCTTCCACTTCTGGGGTCGTTGCCATGGGCCTGTTGGAATGGCATTGGGGCTGGGGCTGGCCCACGAGTCGTAGGTTGTTAATGCCTGATGTAGAACTTCAAATGTCAAGAATGGGGGGGGGAGAAATGTTTTTCAAATTATCGCAGCTTGATATAATTTGTTATGAGGGGGAAAAGGTCTTATTTGAATCCTGCAGACAATGTCTATTCATTCTTAGCAATGAAGAAAATGTTTCTTTTTTGTGCATTGGGTCGAATTGAACTGAGATGGTTTATGAGGAGCTTGTACACTGATTTAATGTTAAGCATACTATAAAAGCTCTCAGTAATGGGAAATAACATACTTTGCCTATTCTCACCTTGTTTTTAAACCTCAGAATGGTTATGGTGACATGACTATCTTCCCTGATTCGTGGCAAAGGTTCATAATGTTTTTATTTAAAAGGTCATGGAAAGAGTCAAAGCTTATCATGGAGACTCTCTGCTTTTCCATAGCTTAGGAAATTGCTTTATAAGAATTGTTATGCTTATTCATTATTATTCTAAAAATTAACTCATTACCATTATCCATTGCAGTTTTTTTAAAGTGAGAGGTACATTATCCATTATCATTTTTGTTGCTTTTAAACTCATTTTTTCCTGAAAGAAATCCATCAAAAATAATAAAAAGGTTTATCACCAAATAAAATAAAATTAAACAAAATCCTAAAAAGCATTGCTGCCTCCTTAATGAGTTAACCTACAGAGTTTAACATAACTCATTACATAAGTGAAAGTAACAGAAAATAAGAGTATAGTACTATAAGTTTGTGTTACTATGTGTTAAAAGTTATGCCCCTAATGCTTTGGTGCTTACATGATACCGAGGTCAGCTTTAAAAACAAGAAGAGGCTGTGGTGGCTTAATGGTTAAGATGCTGAACCATCCAGATCAGGTCAGAATAGCAATGTAAATTAGGTAGCCAAATGTAGCATTGCCAATAAAGAAATAAAGGAACTCGAATACTCTCACCAGCTTATACTTTATATAATACAAGGGGTGCCCAAACTTTTCAGGCCATGGGCCGGTCATGTAGTTCAGCAGGGCTAATCACATGATTCCTCCCAATGGAAGAGGAAGTAAAACACACCTTGCAATCTGTTTTGCAACAGGATGAGATAGATTTTAAGCTGCCATTTTCTCTGCTTAAACCAGGTGTGCCCAAACTATGGCCCATAGGGCCAGATCTACCCCCTGACACCAATTCATCCAGCCCACACCATCCTCGCTGCACCCTCGTTGCCTCCCTCATTGCTCCTCTTCTGGAAGCGACGAGGATGGCATGGGCTGGATGAATTGGCTTCAGGGCTGGATCTGGCCCATGGGCTGTAGTTTTGTGCACCCCTGATATAATAAGTGCAACGTCTTCTGTTACAATCAATTTTTATTTAAAGAAAAATAGTTCTGGATCATGTACAAAAATAGAAAAGGAACATTTTTACTTTCCCCATTTCCTTGGTTAAAATAAAAGGGTCTATCTACATTTTCCTGGCATAGCCAGATAATCCATGTGATTACATTTTTCTACTGTTTACTCACAAGCAAGTATATTCATGCTCCTTTCTCCTCCTGGTAAGCACAAGCTACACATAATAATGGCTCTTCATCTACATTCTAATATAACAAAAAGCATTTTCCATCTTTCATCCCAGCTCTTTCTGTATGTTAACCAATAAGACTTCACTTTCCAATGTTCATCATACCTATTTCTGTTCTCACAGTTTCAGCTTGTTTTGACTGTCTTCAAAATGAAACAAATCAGGACCTGGCTTTGAAGGACACATTCCCAGATTTTTTTCTCCCTCCCTCCCTCCCTCCCCCCCTCTCTCTCACACACACCTCTCTTCTGGAGAATATGAAGGGCATTACATCCATGCAGTGGTGGGCATCAGCAGCCTCACACCAGTTCGCCAGAACCAGCATCCGAAATTCTGGCTGGCCCTGCTCATCCAAGAAATAAAAATAAAGTAATCCCAATTCTGATGCAACACAGGGCTTTCCCCCTGACCATGCCCACCATACCACACTAAATTTCTTTGGAGCCCACCACTGTCCATGCCCCCATCATTCAATCCTTGTAATAAAGCACAAACAGATAGTCCCAATAGAGCATAATCTGAAGGTGTCACTACAAATCAGGGATGGGTTTGATTATTGTATCACTTCTGGGCTAACATCTGGCTTCTTCACTTACCAGAAAGAGAAAAGAGAAGGACCCACCATATCATGCGGTACTGTTTTATCTTTTAGAAAGGTGTATGTGTGCAAAATTTCATGTACAGTACAAAGAAAGTGAAGACAACACTTGGTGATATTGCAGAAAATCTTATTTCAGTCCACACCCACTGATTATATGATCATTTGGAGGATATGATTTAACATTAAATTATATATTTGGCATTTCATTTCTGTCACCATGCTGCTTCACCAGGGATGCTTCAATCAGCAGAGAAATGGCTGTTTTCAGTAAATAAAATTACCTGCTCTCTTTTACTTAGTCATTTAATTATTTTTTTCCTGCCACATCCCATCATATCAGTTTCTAGGGCAGTGTACAGCACACAATAAATGCAATATTTAAATTTAATTTAATTTAAATTAAATTAATTACATTAAATCTGACTCTGGGCGGCTTGCAACAATTAAAAACATAAAAAAGGTAAAAAAAACTTAAATCACCCACCCACCTACCCCCACCACCTTCATAAAAAGAGATAAAAAGAGGTACAGAGGAAGGGACTCAAGATTGGTGCTTTTAACTTGAAATGAGCCAACAGGAGGGGGCCGTGTTTCCATTAATGCCCCACACCTACCCTGCCAGGCAGGTTTTCAGACCTTTTCTAAAGGTCAGCAATTCTGTCTGTAACCTTAGCTCTGTTGGCAGGAGGTTCCAGAAGAATTGCATAGAACTGCATTATAGACATTGTTCATTTTTAGTTTATTGCGACAGTCTATTAAGAAACAATGGTAGCATTAAACCTTTTGTTTAATTAGGCATCCATGCCATTCATCCATAAATGTGGGGAAGTGGAGGTCTAATTTTAATATCAAATGGGAATAGTGAAACCTTTCTCCTAACTTATTTGCCACTGTTCTTTCTGGTTTGTGTTACCAAATCAAATAACTGAGGTCAATCCTATGAGAATTCATGAAGTATTTCAGATATTTAAGGAGTGGTATTTTCAATAGTCTGGTGGCTTAGTGGTTAAGACACTGAGCTTGATAACTGGAAGGTCAGCAGGTCAGCAGTTCGAGACCCAAGTGCTGCACAACTGAGTGAGCTCTCATCTGTCCCAGCTTCTGCAAATCTAGCAGCCAGAAAGCAAGAAACTGCAAGTGGATAAATAGGTACTACTTTGGCATGAAAGGTCATGTCATGCAAGGCTTTTCTCTCTGCTGCTAACCTTTAAAACAAAATCCAAGCACAGCAAAAAATGGCCAAACGGAGAAAAGGATACAAATGTAATGTTTGATGACATTACAAGTTAATATACAAGAGTTTGCAAAATAAAAAATAAAAATAACATTAAGAATACAAAGACCTTATAAGAAGATTCGTTTATCATTATCTTCATCATTTTTGGGCATACACAAACAGTACATTGTGTTTGTAACCTTTAAAACAAAAGCAAAAGGAGTTTAGATAGAAATGTATGAGGAAACGGCCCACTGGGAGTTATGGCAGAGGGTCACTTTTTTCAGCCATGTTCCTAAAATAAAGGAACAGCAATATGTGGCTCTTGTTCTTTGTGGGGAAGATGCTTTAACCAGAAAGTTTGGAATGTCCCCACTCTTTGGATCAGGAATACATTTTTGCATATATGCTACGCAATTGTTGATGACGTGAAGCCAAACATCCAAATTGGCTGTGCTGGCATACCTTGGCTGTTATCCAGTAGTAAGTTGTAACTAGAGTAGGCCTAATAAAGTTAAGGTGGAGCTAACTCTACCAAATCCACTGATTCTTTGGGCCTACTCCAGTTGCCAGTTATTAATGAATTTCAGCCAATGTATTTTAAGTAACTTTGTTGTTGCCGAGGGCCAGGTCATGCTCTCTCGGTCAGCCATTTTGCCCTTGCTGCATGATGGGGTTGGCCATTTTGTCCCAACAGCTTCAAAGAGGGGCATTTTGTTTCTTGAATGCTATTGGAAGGGAGGGGGCCACATGAAATATCTCTGCAGGCCTTAGGTTGGGACCCCCTGATGTAAATGATCCACCACTGGTGATGGACAGGCCTATATAAGTCAGCATGAACACTGAGGTCAGACAAACATTGTCCAACAACAAAAAAACAACAAAACCTCACTACCTTTGTGGGATATTCTCATTTTCTGATCAGCTCTTAAAAGAGCACAGTTACAACTACCTTAGCTCTGATATTATTGGGAGAAGTGTGGGGAAAAGTCATATCCAAGCATCTTCAAGTTGTATTTATATTTGATATTGTAATACTGTAATATATGTTGCCCAATGGTATGTTAGCCGCTCTGAGTCGCTCCAGTGAGTAGGGCGGCATACTAGGATGATGATGATGATGATGATGATGATGGGAAATGTATACTTATTTAGGAGCAGAGGTCAAGACTAGAGAGGTCAACTTCAAACCAGTTTCAGGAGGGATCAAACAAGCTGAGGCCACATCATAGACCACAGTTAAGGAATATTTATGGTACTGTGTCCCTTTCCATCAATGTCCTTATGTTCACAGAAAACATGAAATGGAATCATCTCCATTTGAAGTTCTACCTGCAGAACAAGATCTCCCCTCTTCTGCCCTTCCCACCCTAGAGTCCCTGGTGCACCCTGAAACCGTGTTCTCCAAAGTAGATTTTAAAAGCACAAAGGGTGTGTAGGGGAGTCCAAGCCTTCGTTGAGTTATTTTTGGGTAGAGAGAGTGAAGGAAAGAAATCAAGTAAACAAATAAAAGATGGAGTCTTTTATTGATATCTCCTATAGGTCTCACAGACCCACCACCCGCCCCACCTCCAAAATCTGTTTCTGGAGACGCTGCTGTGGGGATTCAACCTGGCTGAGCACCCACTCTCAGGAGCACTGCGGCTGACTCAGTTGCAACTGGAAGCCGCGAACTAAGACTTCTCATTGCTAGGAGGCTAATTTGGGAAAGGGCAGAGACAGGGGCAATGAAAGGGAGAGGGGGACCAGCCACCCCAAGAGAGACACCAGTCCGACTCAATCCCCTTACTCCGCCCCCCCCATCCCCTTACTCCGCCCCCGCCCACCAATGTTTCCCTGGAAAGCCAACCAGTCTTCTGCAACAGCTCTTGCCTCCAGTAATTTCACCATAAGGTCTGCGGTGGTTAAGAAGCTCACCTTGTTGGCTAGAAGGATGGCAAGTCGGCAGTTCGAGACCCGGGTACTGCACAACGGATTGAGCACCCGTCTCTGTCCCAGCTTTTGGGGACCTAACAGGAACCTCATTTGGGTGTCCCCTGAGCAGAGTTTCTCCAGCAAATATCCTTTCAACCCAGAATAATTTCTGACATGAAATTATTATTATTATTATTATTATTATTATTATTATTATTATTATTATTATTATTATTATTATTATTATTATTAATAATAATAATAATAATAATAATAAATTATTATTATTATTATTATTAGTAGTAGTAGTAGTAGTAGTAGTAGTAGTAGTAGTAGCAGCAGCAGCAGCAGCAGCAAACGTTTCCCTTGCTCAAAAGCCAGTCGTATCTGACTCTAGGGTTCAGTCAGTGCTCATCTGTTTCAAAGCCGAAGAGCCAGCGCTGTCTGCTTCTGCAGACGTTTCCATGGTCATGTGGCATGCGTGACTAGACGACACCAAAGTGCACAGAACGCTGTTTACCTTCCCACCTAAGTGGTCCCTATTTATCTACTTGCAATTTCTTGCTTTCGAACTGCTAGGTTGGCAGGAGCTGGGACAAAGACGGGAGCTCATTCCGACCTGCAGTACTTGGGAATCGAACTGCTGACCTCCCGCCTTCGAGTCAGCGTCTTAGCCACTAGAGATCCAGCAGAATAGGCTGGAAGCCAGCCAATCAGCCAAAGCCCCAGGAAAAGCATCTTACCTGAGCCCAGGGGTGGGTAAGGGTTAGGGGCTGGGACCCACCCCATTTCAAGCGTATTGACAAATTTTAGGAACCATATCCGCTGTGGCCCGCCTCGTCAGTCCCACCCAGTGTGGTCTGAAGTGACGGGGAACTGTAATCCAAACACCTCGGAAACGTTTGCTCCAGCGTCATCCGGATTCTCGGAGATCGCCCTGCCTGTCTGCAATTGTGAAGATACCTGATCTCTATTTAAGCACATCAAAGAAGAGCCCCTATTTTTCCGGCCAGGGTCAGAAAAGGAAATACATTCCCCCCACCCCCACCCCCCAAAAAAAAGAATCAGGCGAGCGGAATAGCCCCACCGACGAGACTTGGAACCCCCATGGCTACAGTATTTTATGAACCGTGGGGACTGCAGTGGCTCAAGTGGCTAAGTAAGACGCTGACTGGGAGGCGGAAGGTCAGCAGTTTGATTCCCGAGTACTGCAGGACGGAATGAGCTCCCGTCTTTGTCCCAGCTCCTGCCAACCTAGCCGTTCGAAAGCAAGAAATTGCAAGAAGGGACGCCTTCGGTGGGAAGGTAAACAGCGCTCCGTGCGCTCCGGGGTCTAGTCACGCCTGCCCCATGACCACGGAAACGTCTGCAGAGCAGACAGCGCTGGCTCTTCGGCTTTGAAACAGAGATGAGCACTGAACCCTAGAGTCCGATACGCAAGGGAAGCTCGCGGTTTGCAACACGTTCAGGCGCATTTCGGTGCGCTGCGGGAAGTTTAGAGGGATCGGAAAGTAAAGGTCAAGGTCACCCTTGCTCGAAAGCCAGTCATATCCGACTCTAGGGTTCAGTGCTCATCTGTGCAAATAATAATAATAATAATAATAATAATAATAATAATAATAATAATAATAATAATAATAATAATAATAATAATAATAATAATAATAATAATCTTTGTTTATAGTCGAAGAGCCAGCGCTATCTGCATTTGCAGACGTTTCTGTGCGCATGTGGCAGGCATGTCTAGACACTGGAGGCTGTTGTGGAAAGGCTACATCAAAAAGAAGCGGAGTCAGGCTCCCGGATCTTGAATAGATGTGTGAAAGAGGGCAGGCACTGATTGTAAGGGAGGCTCCAGAAGCTGAAAGTCCATTTTTCCACATAACTACACCATGATAACTACTACTGGGTGCCTAACCGTCTTTTCCCCGTAGCCACCCGAGGACAGCCCCTTTCACCAGACCGAAACCCGGCTCGATCCCCGAGGCTTGAAATAACACACACACACACACACACACACACCCAAGAGATGAGTGTTGACCCATTCACACAATCATTTCTCCCCCCCCCCCCTGGGTTGGGAGCAGAGAACAGAAGCCGATCCCCTTGCTAAAACTCCAAGCCAGATCCAAAGTCTCCGCTCCTGGCTCCCACCCCCCCACGATCCTACACACTGTGTATCCGATCCTAACTTTGGGTCAGGATCCGAGCTGTTGCTTGCACAGCCCGCTCAGGCGAGGTTTTCTCCGTTCTTCGGCAGCTGAGTCTGAGCGTTCCACCAGCTTCCCCCACCCATATCCTAATAGAAGCGCCTGCTTAATAATGCGTGGAAATGTCAGAGGAGAAAGACGCGCGTCAGAGGCTGCGGCGTTCGCCGGGCACTTCCCGGGCTCGCGTGGTCCCTGACCTAAATCAGGTCACGACTCTGGAAAGGAGGATCCGCCGCCGACGCCGGAGCTTTGGGCGGGGGATATGCTCCGGCGCGCCTACTCGGAGAAATGCGGTCCACCCTGAGCTCCGCGCTCCGCAGCAAGGACCAGGGCGATCCCCGCGGCTCTGAATCCTTCTGCGCGGCGGAGGCTGAGCGGAGTGCGAGCAAGGAGTTAAGCGCAGGATCGGGGCCGAAGTCGCCGTATCGGAGCAGTTGCTCGTGAGGAGGAGGAAAAGAAGGAGGAGGAGACAGACAGAGGGAGGCGACTAAGGGAGACCCGGCCAGGCTGAGCAGGGGATCGAGCCACCGGCAAGGTGGGGGAGGATATTCCGTGCCTGCGGAAGGGGACGCCGCTGACATCTTTCTGTGCGGGACTTGTCCAGTTTCGAGCCCTGCAAGGAGCCGCCCCGGCTTTCGCTCCTTGGCTCGGCGGCTGCGTGGTTAAGACGCTGAGCTTGGGGAGTGGAAGCTCCGGGTTCGATTCCCGAGGGCTGCACCACAGATCCTGGGAGACGTGAAAGGAGACTCATTCGGGAGTTTCTCCAGCAAAATAATAATAATAATAATAATCCTTTCAACCCAGAGTAATCTGTGACCCGAAATTTATTTTGTCTCTGCCTCCCCCCCCCCCCGTTCCTGGCACACGCGCAGGCCTTCACTCGCCTGCCCCTCCTCCTCCGCACCTCGCCCTGCACTCAAGGCTGCCGCCACCGCTCTTCCTGCTAGGCTTGCTTGCCTGGCTGCCTGGCTGCGCCCGCCCGGGCCCCACGGAAAGTTTCCGCCTGCCGAGCGGACCTCCCCGCCCCCCCCCCCCCAAAAAAAGCCCCGGGAGCCAGGAGGAGTGTCTGCGAGGGATCGGAGATTCTCGGCTTGATTGAACAGCCATCGCCGGGAAGAGGAAGGAGGGCGAAGGGTGGAAACGGACAAACCTCCAAGCAAGCAGGACCTGGAAGCGAAGGTGGTTTGGAGTGGAAGAGGCAGAAGAGGGGTCTTGCTTGCCTTCCCTTTTGGAAGGCACCGTCCATTAAGCTGCTACAATTGGGAAATCTCTGTTTTCTCCTCTCCTCTCTGCACGCCTTCTTTGGGGGATTTTTTTTTTTTAAAACACCGGGAGGATAAAAGCCAACTCGCGAGAAAGCGTTGTCACCTGTGGGGAAAAGATGTAAGAACCGCTTACAACGTAAGGATTGTTCCTTGGGCTCCCCCTCTTTTTGGGGTGTGTGTGAGTGTGTGGTGGTCTTTTTCTTTGTCAATGGTGCTCCAACGTCTTTGGTCGCCTGTCGACGGGACGGAGTGGGATTAGAACCTGGTCCGCGGCCGGGCGTGGAGCCCCCGGCGGAGCTCGGCTTAAAAGGGGCGCCCGGGAGGAGTCAGGCAAGGCAGCCAGCCAGGTAAGGAGCAGAAGAGCCTCCTCTCATCCCCTCCTCCCGTAACGTCGTCTCGAGTCTTGCCATTGCCGTTTCTCTCTCGTTGGAACGATATTGTGTTGAAATACCCCCCCACCCCCGTCAAAGTCCAGATAGCAATTAGCAAGAGCAATTAGTCATAGGCTTCCCCCAATGCGCTTAGTGGACTCTCAGGGTGGTTCACAAGGGAATCACCATTTTGCCACCCCCCCCCCCAACACACTGGGGACTCATTTAAGGAGGAAAGGTTGAGTCAACTTTGAGCACTGTGAGGATCGAACTCACAACGTTCTAGCTGCAGTACACCGGTTTCCCCTCACCACGGCGCCACCGGCGTTCTTCTAGATATAGTTGCTCTTCCACAAATATCCTTTTAAAAAAACACACACACACACACACAAATTCACCCCCAACCGCGTTGCTTTCAAGGAGAGGGAAAGTTGTTGCCCGTAAATATCAGAGAGGAGGTTACAGCTGGAAAGGGGGGGGGGGTGTGAGTGTGATCTTCACACACACCCTTACACACGCGCGCGCCCACGCGTGTTTTGCCCGTGGCATAATTTTCCCTTGGCTGTGGCAGCAAGGGGATGTGTGTGTGTGTGTGTGTGTGTGTGTGTGTGTGTGTGTGTGTGTGTAGAAGCTGGCTCCCAGGCTTTTCGTTCCAAGGTGGCTCTGTGTGTGTGTGTGTGTGTGTGTGTGTGTGTGTTTCCCACACTAGGAGGGAGCGGGAGAAAGGGGTGGCGTGTGGACCTGCCCCCCACCCATCGCCCTAGTTTGAGTCCAAAAATCAGTTGAGAGGTGGAGGTGTCACTTGAGCTGACGTTGACTGTGCTTTCCTTTGTGTCCGCCAGAGGTCCCCTGCGAGCGCAGGATGAGAGAAGAAGGGAGAAGAAGCCCTCGCGGAGGGTGTCAACCACCCCTGAGAGGGAAAATCCTCTTTTTGGCAGCCCACCCTCCCCACTCTCAAAACTTAGGTTGCCACCCTGGGTACGCTTCTCATGGTCGTTGGTGGACCTATCAGTGGAGGGGGCTGAGTCTGTGACAACCTACCCATGTGTGGGTCTCTTAAGATGCCCCTAAAGATGACTCCCTCTTTGGCCTGGGACAAAATTGTGATGGTGTGGCTCCTCTGGAAATCTTTCTTTCTCATGGCCCTGATACTTTCAAGCGGATGCTTTCTTTTCCTTATTCTGTATGGCTGCTATAAAGAGTCGCAATACTTTTTGTGGCGGGGGGGGGGGGCGGACAAGGCATCCCCCCCTTTTAAGGCATTTTTTCCTGGCTTGTCTATTAACACAGAATTGGTTCACGTACTACAAGTCATTCTCTATGGTTCTTCCTTCCCCTCCGTTTGAGGTTGGTTAACCACCAACACCCCCCCCCCCGCCCCCAAAAAAGGAGCTTCCCGGTGACCCATTTTCTCCCTCTTTGGCTTAGCCATAGCACAAATGATGGTGCACTTTGGACACAAGGATATAGGAGGAGGAGATGTTTTGTTTTTCTGACTTCCTCCCAGTATTCCTGCTTGAAACAGCTTGAGTTTAAAAAAACACACACACCATGATTTGCTACTTAGCAAGTATGGCACTCCAGCAGCTTTCATTCTTGTGCTCCGTCTTCTAGTTCCATTGCCCCCAATAGGGCTTATGTAACCCACACCCTTATGCCTAACTAGTCATGAAAACCTCTCTGTCTTACTCTCATCTCTTTTTCCATTCAGCCCCCCCCCCCAAGCAATGCAGTCCTTTCATTCATAGATATTTCTTTGTTCCTCCTGCAGTTCACCATAGGCAGAGCAGGAGTGCCCTCTTTCCCCACCGTTGAGTTTAAATCTCCTTAGGAGAGGAACTGGACAACAGGGAAAGTGAATACGTTATTAAAGAAAGTGGCTGTGAGAGTTGAGAAGGAGCAGAAGAAAGCTCAGCTTGGCTGCAACCAAAGGTTGACAGGCTTGCCTCCTCTCCTGAGCTGCCTAGTTTCTCTGGGCACTCTTCCATCTGGGATGCTGCATGCTTGATATCCAAGAGAGGGGAAATGGTCCATTTTATTCCATTCAGTGGATTAAGGTGTTTTTCGGTGCCGGAGGATTGCTACGTTTGAAGGTTTTTCAGGAAGCTGTTGTTTGAGTTGTTAGAGAACAGAAGCTGGGGAACAAAATGGACTTCCTTCAGGTTCCATGTGTCTAGGATGCTGGCTGGGGCAGGCGGGGTCAGCTAAAATGGTAAGGGCAACAGTCATTCAAGTGTTATAGTATTTTTTTAATGCTTCCTATAAAATCGGTAGAAACAAAGGCGTCAAATTGATGTACAGAGAAGAACTGGGCTTTATCTCCTAGTGGAGTGCATTTTGTGTTTTGTAACACTTCCCCAGATAGTTTACTCCCCATCTTTAGCATCTGAACCAGGAAGTTTCTGCATTATAATTTGAAGAAAATTTTTCATTTGGGGTGGGATATTATAAGCTGCTGATAACGGTTTAAGGTTTTAAAACTGTGTTCTCTTACATGGTTGTAAGTCGAACTGGGGTCCCTATAAACAGAATTGCAAAGGGTTGCACTGCTAATATCATTATACAAAATGTGTCAAGTATTGTTAATTTGATGGTCTGTTATACACAGGGGTATTCTGTGCAGAACATTTAAAAAAGATTATTATTCATCACATCTGTTAGAAAAACAGATGCTACACAAAAGCTGTCCTTTCTGTAGAGTTAAGGTTCTGCCTGCTTTTAACCCTGCATCACATCTTTGTCATACGTAGTAACATGAGGGAGGTTTCCAGTAAACACAGATATTTTAACTAACTTTATGTCACCAAGATGGTTTAATCCTTCACAACTGGTTTATACAAATGAGTGAGCTTTTCCCAGTCAGCGCTGAAAATTTCTTTTCTTGTCTTTTCTTTCTTTTTTCCCCTTTCCTTTCCTTTCTCTTTTTCCCTGCTGCAGGGCTTGTGAAATATTTTTGTAATTATGATGTTATTGATTGTCCTTATCAGAAAGATGTCTGTGGCTTTCTGATAAAAGGCTTAAAATAGCAAAATGGGTCGAAGTAAGTTACCTGCAGGTCTTTTTGTGGTTGCTTCACTTTTGTGTACACAATCATTTCAAAAACTGAGCAGCATTTTGCTGTTCTTTTCTAAAGAAAAGTTAAAGTCCATTTGAGACTGCAAAATAATTCCCTTCCAAATATAGCAGCAACTATTGTGGCTTGCCAAGAAATGAGAAAGGGGCACATGTTTGATAATTTGCAAATTCATGTGGGAAACTGCCTTTATTTTAGTTTCAATAACACTGAATAATGCTTGTATGAAACTGATGTCATGGAGACAATAAAGAAAAAATAAATTAAAAGTATCATACACCCCTACCTTGTAAAACATATCTGATTATAAGTCATGTTTTACAGAATAGTTAATGGGAATTAGATGCTGCTCCCATATGCACCGCTATTGGAGGACAGAGCAATAGTAAATGTACTGCTCAATCTTGTGTATGTTTATTCACAGCTAAGTCCAACTGTGAACGTCTGGGCATACTTGCAACTAAGTGTGTACAGGCTTGCACCTTGTGAGAGCGAGAGCGAGAGAGTAGTCAATCTATAAAGCTTTTCTGTGTAACTTATAATCAATATTGAAGCTTTCTATAGTTTTCCAGAGGCAATGTTTACAAAAATGTTTCTTGCTGCATACTAAATGTGAATTTATATTTTCAAATGCTCTATCTTGACTGTTACACATGTTAATAGTTATATGCATGACCTTATTTTTTTAAAAAAAGCATTGCATTTTCCTTCTTAAAAAAAGAAGTTTCTGATTTTCAGGCCAGAGTGACACAACTTCGTGTAATATAGGAACTCAATTAAGCTTCAGTGTTGCTTTTTTTTTAATTCCTGAAATTTCTCTTTGTAAATTGAGTTCTTTATGTAATGGTGTGATGTTGTTCTAAACAACTGGTGCTTCAATGTAATGACATCCTACTGCACTGTTTGTCTCTAAGCATTCTATAAGAACGGCTCTAGGTGGAAATGTTTTCCTATGTGAAAAGCACAAAAGAAATACCAAGTACTCAGGTGCTCACCTGTGGCAGATAGGTTACGTGTAAGCCTCATAATCCATTTAACAAGGATCAGTGAATTCAGAGCAAACAGCTTGGGGCAATGAAGCTAAGTTGTAAGAGATAGTACATATGGCCTCAATATTGTTTCAAATCATCTTTTCCCATGCCAATTTCATGTACAGAAGCACGTTGAACTAGCAGTAAAACATTTCCCTTCCATAATGGAGTGTCCTTCACTGTTTTTGAGGACTGCAGACAAATTATAGGGCTGGCCCTAAGGTATGTTTGTAATCAAGCAACACCTTACTACTACTCTTTATACCCTGGCCTCTGCCATCTAAGATGGCCACTTCAGCATGCCTGGTGGTAGATCCATTCTTACAGAATCTTTCTTGATGGCCACATGTTGGTTTTTTCATCATGGTTTCAGCTTTGTGGCTGTGATTCCAGAATGGAGAAGGATACAAATAGGGACACCAGGCTAGCACAGTTATACTAGGCCAATGTCAACTCTAGTCCTATTAAGTTATAGATTGTGTTGTAAATATATTGATTCTTTGTGATTCTCTTTAGAATGTTTCATAGACTGACTTAAAAACTCACTTGTATCATTGAAGAAGTTTCCATCAATTGCACTGGTTTGAAGAATCAGGACCTATGAGAAAAGATGGGATGGTTTTAGAGTGTTTGGGAAGAATAAATGTGAGAGAACTAGGTATTTTGAATTGAGTTCTTCCTGTTCATTTGTTGTACATCTAATGCAAGATTAATAATGACATTTTCTCATTCTAAAGGGTAGCCTCCTAGTTGCTGAATGGTTAGAAAAATCTTAACTGTATTCCTGCAAAGGTGCCAATGGTGATTTATAATGAAATTGCAAATTATTCTTCATACTCCTGGTATAGACGTAAACATTGGTTGATGTGTGGCATACTGTAGACTTAAATATATAATTCCTTACATTCTATTATTAGTTATAATGTACAGAACTAGATATCTTAATGTTTATGAGGGTGCCTGGCAATATAACCTCTGTACTAGACCATGAGCATTGGAATAAAATAGGTCATTATTTCTTACATTTCTTCTGTATGAGTAATAAGATGTTCTTCCATTATATCTCTTTTACACAAACCTTACAATAAGATCTTGTGAGGTTAATGGATTGCAAATAAGAATACTCCTTCATTTTCACTTTATTAAGTGACTTCCCATCCTGGTTTACAGGTACTGTATATTCTTTAAAATGAGACAAACATTTAAATGCAAATTTAAATTTCATGTTAGGTTAGATGCACTGTAGCTGAGCTGAGCTGATGTCTGCAATAAAATGTTTTTCACTGTATGTGTATATTACTGAACCATGTAAATTTTTGTCCTTAAAAAGTCATTCAGCTTTTCTTGATATGTTGTGATTTTTGAAGAAGGATGTTATCAAGGTGAGGGCATGAAAGGGGGCCTTTGATTTAAAGCTAAAAGTCATTTCTCTGAGGGCTCTTTTTATGCCTTACTACATGAAGATTCTTTTAGATCTTCCTGCCAGAAATTAATAGCTAGCAAGCTAGAAATCCTGGGTTTATCACAAAAATTAATTATGAACATGTGTGAAGGAAAATCAAGATATATAAGGAAGTGGATTCGCTGACTAGATTTTGCTAATACTGTACAGTACTTAAATGAGAGCTCATCAAGTATGCTCTCCCTTCTTCTTTGGTATCTCTCTTCCCTGGTCAGCCTTGTCATATTTCTCCATTTAACTAATTTTTGTTATTGCTGTGCCTTTTTATATGTGAAACTGAATATTATCTCTATAAGGAGATTCAGAGAAAATTTTCAGGACAACCTTACTCTGAGAGAGTGTATTAAAATGACAACACTGGGCTGGATACTTTTAAAAACATATTCTGTGTCCTTGCCCTTTTTATGGAAGTATGAAGAGAGCATTTTATTAAACTCTTGTTTGATTTACTGGAAATATCATTCTCTGAATATATTTTACCTACACTATTAGAAGAAAAAAATCCTTATTTCACTGTAGCAGTTAAATTGTTTTTGCTGCTGTTCAGTCCTCCAAGACAATTTAATCATTTTAAATATTTTGGGTTTTGTTGTTGTTATTCAAGACTTTCTCATGAACTTGAAAGAGAGGAAAGGAAGAATGCTTTCTCCCATTTGGCAAGCAGAAGAAGTATAAAAATTCAAATGATACTGAATGCTAGAGCTTCTCTTCTCATACACCTTAATTAACTAGCTGAACCAGGGGTTGCCAACCTTTTTCAGTCGGGGGCTGGGTCAAGCTGCCTCAGACAGTTGAGGGTGCGGGACTGGTCCCCCCCCCGCTATTTATGGCTGTTGTAAACATGTATGTAACAGACATGGACTCATTTATGGCTGCCCTAAACACGTTTTTGACAGCCATAAATGAGTCCACGGCCAATTCTGGTGGTGGTGGTGGCGACTGGAGCAAGGGCTGGGATTATTTGGCACTATGGGCCAGATACAGCCTGTGGGCCATAGGTTGCCTACCCCTGGACTAGTGTAATAGAATCTGACACAGGAAAGCTTGACAGACTTGGGAAGGAGGATGCCAAGATGTAAATTTCTTCATCTCTAGTTTCATTCTTTACTGAACAAACTCAAGAGTCATGTGTGAAACTGTGCCCAGTTTTTTCTCTGGCTGTATAAAATCCAACAGGCTTTGGTTGAGGAAGTATACACATTAACAGGAAGAAGATCCCTTACCTGATCTAGTTAAGTGTGTTCTCTTCTCTCAGTGTTTCAGCTGAGGTGTGGATGGTGGTTTCTCTAGAGCAACCTCCAGCTGTTTTGGACTTCAGCCTGCAGCATCACTGAGTTTACTGGCCTGGGCATCTGGAAGTCAGACTCCACAGGACCAGATATCGAGGAGCATTGTTTTAGATACCTGAAACTATCATTGTTAAAGTGTGGCATGGTTCATCATATTTATGGTTGTGACATAATGTAATTTACAACATGTTGGATGGATTAATAATTTCCAGCAAAAAATCTTTCCCAGCCAGGCTTGTAAAATGAGTATGCCAGTTCCTTTTTGGGGGAAATGTCCTAAGGAAATGAACTGTTCGAGTTTCACATCAGATCCACATTGTTGTTGTTGTTGTTGTTCAGTCGCACAGTCGATTCCGACCCTTTGCGACCCTATGGACCATTGTTCTCCAGGCGCCTCTGTCCCCCTCAACCCTCCCAGCTCTGTGCCCATTGTGTCTATAATACCATCTAGCCATCTCATCCTTGGCCTCCCCCTTCTTCTTTTGCCCTCCACCTTTCCCAACATCAATGCCTTCTCAAGTGAATCCTCCCTTCTCATTTGATGTCCAAAGTATTTTAGCTTCATCTTTACTATTTGACCTTCCAATGAGCAGTCAGGGTTAATTTCTTCTAAGATTGACCTATTTGTCCTCCTCGCTGTCCAGGGGACTCTCAAAACCCTCCTCCAACACCACATTTCAAAGGCATCTATTCTTCTGCGTTCAGCCTTCCTAATTGTCCAGCTCTCACATCCATACATTACTACTGGGAAAACCATTGCTTTGACTATTCTAATTTTTGTTTGCAATGTAATGTCTCTGCTTTTCACTATGTTCCCCATGTTTCTCATCGCTTGTCTCCCAAGAATCAGTCGCCTTTTTATTTCATGGCTGCAATCCCCATCTGCAGTGATCTTTGATCCTAAGAAAGTAAAATCTGTCACTGCTTCTACTTCTTCCCCATCTATCTTCCAGGAACTGATGGGGCCTGTTGCCATTATCTTGGTTTTCTTGATATTGAGTCTCAAGCCAGCTTTTGCACTCTCCTCCTTCAGCCCAATCAAGAGATTCTTTAGGTCTTCCTCACTTTCTGCCATTAGGGTGGTATCGTCTGCATATCTCAGATTATTGATGTTTCTCCCAGCAATTTTAATCCCATATTGTGATTCCTCCATCCCTGCACTGCGCATTATGTGCTCTGTGTATAGGTTGAATAAGCATGGTGACAAAATGCAGCCTTGTCTTACTCCTTTTCCTATTCCAAACCACTCTGTTATTCCATGTTCTGTCCTAACTGTTGCTTCTTGGTTCATGTACAGATTTCTCAGGAGGCATATGAGGTGCTCTGGTATTCCCATCTCTTTAATTACTTGCCACATCTTGTTGTGGTCCACACAGTCAAATGCCTTAGTGTAGTCAATAAAACAAAAGTAAACTTGTTTCTGGTATTCCTTTGTTTTCTCCATGATCCAGCGTATGTTGGCGATGTGGTCTCTAGTCCCCCTGCCTCTTCTGAAACCAGCCTGCACCTCTGGTAATTCTCTCTCCACATGCTGCAGAAGTCTGTCCTGTATTATCTTGAGCATCACCTTGCTGGCATGTGGGATGAGCGCGATTGTTCGATAATTTGAACATTCTTTGGCATTGCCCTTTTTTGGGATTGGGACGTATACTGATCTTTTCCAATCCTGTGGCCACTGTTTTGTTTTCCAAATCTGCTGGCATATTGAATGCAGTAATTTGACGCCATCATCTTTTAGCGCTTTGAAAAATTCAACTGGGATACCATCATCTCCACTAGCTTTGTTGTTTGCAGTGCTCTTTAGGGCCTTTATGACTTCGCTCTCCAGGATGTCTGGCTCAAGTTCAATTTCTTCATCATTGTGAGTATCAGGAGTGTTGAGGTCCTTTTTGTAAAGTTCCTCTGTGTACTCTTTCCATCTTTTCTTAATTTCTTCTGCATCAGCTAGCTCCTTTCCATCTTTGTCCCTTATCATGGTCATTTTTGCTTTAAATGTTCCCTTGATTTCCCCAATTTTTTTGAAAAGATCTCTGGTTCTGCCTCTTTTGTTGTTTTCCTCCATTTCTCTGCACTGTTCTTTTAGGTAGTTTTCCTTATCTCTCCTTGCTTTTCTTTGAAATTCTGTGTTCAAATGGTTGTAGTTTTTCCTTTCTCCTTTGACTTTTGCGTTCCTTCTTTCCTCTGCTATTTTAAGATCCACATTAGATACTCATTTTAAAAATGAGTGTTAATGAATGTATGGGCCCTTCAGACCTATTTTTTTTAGGATTATAGTCCTGCTACAGATCAATAAGAAGGCTGTTTTCAGTACAGTAGTTAAGTTTTTCAAGTGCATTTTTAGTTTTTAAGAGGAGAGTTGAAGGAATGACATTTTTGAGACAGCTGTTATTCAAGTGGCAGAAGGGTAGGCTTCTCCACTGGTGCCTAAGCCTATTCTAGTTCACATTTCTTACATGCGCACGCATGCACACACACACACACACACACACACACACACACACACACACACACACACACACACACACATGAAGAGACATATCACATGATTTCACAATTCACCTCAAAGACAGGTGAGGAGTACTTCAAGTTGGATGTGTCATATCTGAGCAGCGAAGGTAAGTTTAAGGGATTTAAAATGCTTGGAAGAAAAGGATGGTCTTAAGCATTAAGAGGAAGAAAACAGGAAAGAAGAAGAAGCTGCCAGTGTAGAAAGTGAACACTGTTGTAGAATTTCCTTGTTCAACACCAGGCAGGCTCAGTCTGTATGCAGCATAAGGATACGGTTAATTAACTGGGTGCTAATAGGTCCCTTTTTCCAGTTTGGAGAAATGGTTGTTCCTAGATTAGCTGCTTGTTCTCCTCTCCTCCTGTAATGCTCAATGTACAAAACACATGATGTGATTGTGTCCAATGTCATGTGTCTGATGCATGATTTACTAGGCATTACTTGGAAAAATAGATGATGGGGTATGTCAGCTGTTAACATTACATTATGAAATCAACTTTGTGCCAAATGCCAAGAATAAACATGTAGATGAGCACAAACAGCTTTTTTTCCTTAGTAATGTAATAACATTATTATTCCCCATTGGACTTGAAAGATAATAGTTTTATGCAGGGCACTAGATCTGAGTGAGAAACACCTTTCCTGTGCAAAAGGCACAGTAAAGATTGCTACTTCCACCAAAACCCAAAACTTCAAAAGTAGGTTCTTTACCCAAATCCCTCAAGACAATTTATGACCCAGCATGCCTGCATAGCTATTCATAGATTTACACCTTGTTTCCTCTGTAGTTTAAAGGCATCTGGACATTGTTGTGGTTTTTTGCAAACTCTGTGTGCCAACTCATCCATTTCCATTGAAGGCTGGATCTGGATTCTTTCTGCATCAAAGGCAGGATTCTATATTGCATGCTGCTGAAAAACAGATCTGGAAAAGCATTTCTTTACGTTTACTTTCCATGGTCTATTTATAGTCTTTTGCACAAGGCAAATATCTACAGTGAAGCATTGACATGCTTCGTATTGATAGAACAAAGTCAGCAGGTAAAGCAAATGAAATGGTTTTACCAGTGCAAGTCCTTGTAGGTTAGAGCGTGTCAGAACATGGCATCTCAGGTTCTGTGGCAAAAGATTACCAATACAAAACCAGTAACTTCCATTCCTGTGCATCTGCTGCACCTAGGTTTGCTCACAGCTTTCTTTTGAGCTGGCAATTTTCCCTTGGGTGCTGACATCTGGCTTGTCTTGACTCTTGCAGAGGTTAATGTCTGGAATGGCTCCTCTGTGCAGATCATGCAGATCCTTGCATCTGGAAAGCATCTGGCATATAAAAGGTAGTGCTTTGATTTACTTTGATATGCAAGGTGATCAATACCTAAGTAACTCTGCTGCACCAGCAGGATCTCTACTCCTTGGTGCCCATTCCTCCTCAGAGGTTCTGGGACATAGTCACCTGTAGACAGCTTTTCTGTACTATAATGGGACCTCAGGTTTTTCTTCCTGTGCATCCCAGGCTGTTGCTGCTGCTTCTTGGCCTGTATCTGTGAAGGCACAAAACAAGAAAACATCTGGAAGAACAATGGCAATTAAAACAGTGGATACTCTTGGTACATGTGTGTGGCTTGGGCAGTTTCCTTTCATTTGGAGTTGAAGAAAAAGCAACTGTAGAACAACATTGCATAGTCTTTTTAGTCTCTAGGCTTGGAATATTAAAAATGGAAACAAATGGAAACATATGCATTTAAGCAAATATCATAGTCCAACTTTCACAGTCTTTGTCAAATTGCAAAGCTAAAATAAATAGGAAGCAAAAGTCATGCATTTAACACATCAGTACATTAATACCTCATACAAAGTCCGCTTCATACAACATCGGAGTCATACAACATCGCCTAATTCCTTGAAAAAAGTTGCTTCATACAAAGTCGTGTGACGTTGTATGAGGCATTGGGGTTTTCCCAGGTTACATTGTGCCTGGGCAGTATAAAAGGCAGAACACATGCATGCATTGCTCTTGTGGGTTTTGCATGAGGCGAAGAGTGTTTAGGAGTGGTTTCGAGCGTGATTTTGGATTTTTTCGATTTTTTCGTCATAATTTTTAGAAACATTCCTGGGATTTTTGCAGCATTCTTCAGGTTCTTGGACAATCAGGGTTGTTTGACAAGTTTTTGTAATGTTTTTAGCCTTTAGACAATGATTTCTTAAAGTTCTGTTAGTCTGTGCTGTTACAGTACAATGTATCTCTATGGAAACGACGTTGTATGAGGCATCGCGGCAAGGATTTGGACGTTGTATGAAGCATCGCGACTAGGATTTTGCATGCCTCATACAAAGTCCAAATCCATATAAAGTCCAAACTTGTGGAACCAAGTTTGGACATTGTATTAGGTATCACTGTACCTGGATCTCCTGAGAGCATTCTCCAGACAGTGCTTCCCTTGCAGGGGAAAGTGACACACCTTTGCTTATACAGTAACTCACTTCTCATTGAATGAACTCATGGATGTGGAAACCCATCCTGGTGGGTGTGGAAACACATTATCCTAAAGTAACACATCACCTGATGATGTGCAACTAAATTCTGGATCACAGGACCTGAACAAAACTAAATCTTGAGTGATAGAATTTAAATGAAACACATTAGAAGAGATTCAAAAGGAACATACAAAACAACAGTTTTTATTTGGTTATACAAAACTCATAAATGCCTCTCTTAGGATGTGCCTCTATTATCTCATAACAAAAGTGCAGTTATCTGTTGCTGCAAATTGAATGATTGAAGAGAATGTGTAGGATCATCTACACACCTGAACCTGAATCTGCTGTTGGTTTCAGAGATAAGCAGTTCTGTTTATTTGTTGGTCTGTGCAAACAATACCACAGCTTGTCAGCCTTAATGGTGCTGCCTTGGCTAACACGTTTTTCTAACACAGAAATGAGTTAACGCTCCTGTGCAGAAAGTAAATCATTGTGCTGATCTGACCCAGGAATAACTAAAAGTAGCTAATTTGCATGCAGCTGGGTTTCAGACTCCTGGTGGGGCTCCCTTTGTGGTCGCCATTTGAAAGACAATAGTTTTATGCAAGGTGCTAGACCTGAATGAGAAACACCTTTCCTATGCAGAAGGTACAGTAAAGATAGCTACTTCCACCAGAAGCCAAAACTTTAAAATTAGGTTCTTTACCCAAAACCCAAAAATCCCTGAAGAAAATTTATGACCCAGCATATCTGCATAGCTATTCATAGATTTACATCCTTTTTTACATTGTTTTGAGAGGCAATAATGATGACAAAATTTCCTTTTAAATTAACTTTATTAAACATGATTATTAATATTTGTGTGATACATTAATCACAAAGCATATATCTTGAAAGAACATTAAAACTCCATCAGAAAACATTTATAGCTTAAATTATTAGTTAACTGAACAATTAGATGTAACTAAAACAGTTATGAAGTTGAATTACTTCAGAGCAAGACTATAACAAAATAAGTAAATGTATTTAAAAGGAGTGCATATTAATGTACAATGTAAACCTACACTTACATACTGTATAGCAGTAACACAATCTTATAAAGTGAAATGCAACTTTTATGGTAGCTTAAACTGTTTGGCTACATGATATTAAATGCAAATAATAAAGCAATTGCTATGCTATTTGATATAAATGTACAGTAATTGTTACTTTAACAACAAGGTATCTGCATATGGCTTAATCTAAGGCTAGTAGTCTCAAAGCAATACTATGAAGACAATTAATCATTCATTTGCTCATTATTAAGTAAAGCAGCAATAATAATAATAATAATAATAATAATAATAATAATAATAATAATAATAATAATAATAATAATAATAATAATAATAATAATAATAATAATAATAATAATAATAATACCTCATACAACATCCAAACTTGGTTCCACAAGTTAGGACGTTGTATGAATTCTGACTTTGTATGAGGCATGCAAAATCCTAGCTGCGATGCCTCATACAACGTCCGAATTATTGCCACTGATGCTTTGTATAACGTTGTTCTCTTGGTTGTGAGCGGGGAAGGGGGTGCTAGAGGCTGGCCCCAGCTGTGAGGCGGCCGGCATGAGCAAGAGAAGCGACCGTGGGGGAATCCCCCAAAATATCCAGCGCTGACTTGTTCTTGCTCCCATGGCTGCCACCCACCGACGGAGCCAAGCGGCACCGACCTCCCCGCTCTCACCAAGGTAAGCGTCTGGTGAGAGCGGGGAGGCTTTTGCAGATGTTTCTGTGGTCATGTGGCAGGCATGACTAGACACTGGAGCGCATGGAACGCTGTTACCTTCCCACCAAAGTGGTCCCCGCTCTCACCAAGGTGGGGAGAGAGAGAAAGCAAGCGCTGCTTAGCAGGCCGGCCAGCCACGGCCTTTCCTTGGGGCTCTTCCCAGGGAACACTCCTCTCAAGCGGGGTGGCACTGCTGCTGTCGTCATGCCCGAAGAGGAGGAGACTGGTCAGGTTTCCCGCTGCCACCCCTTAGTTCACCAACTTCCTTCCAGCCCAGAAGTGCCATTCCTCCTCCTCGCCCCATTCCTCCTCTCCTGTGCGCCACCGGGCGAGGGAGGTCGGGGCCGCTTGGCTCCGTCGGTGGGTGGCAGCCATGGGAGCAAGAACAAGCAATGGACCAAGGGTGAGTCGGTGGTCGGTGCTGGATATTTTGGGGGGATTCCCCCACGGTCACTTCTCTTGCTCACGCCGGCCGCCTCACAGCTGGGGCCCATCTCGCTCCCAAAGGTAACTTCCCCTCCCGGTGAGAGCAGGGAGGTGGGGGCCAGACTCCAGTGTGGCAGGTCTTCTTATGGGCGACGCCAGCCACCTTACAGCTGGGGCCAGTCTCTAGCACCCCCTTCCCCGCTCACAACCAAGGGAAGTATAAAAACCCTAATGCCTCATACAACGTCCGACGATGGTGTATGAGGCATCTTTTTTCCAGGAATTGGGCGACGTTGTATGGATCCAACGTTCTATGAAGCGGACGTTGTATGAGGTATTACTGTAATAGTAATAGTAGTAATAATAATAATAATTTTTGTATCAGAAATCATTCTGAGTTGAAAAGATTTTTGCTGGAGAAACTCTGCTCAGAGGATGCCTGAATGAGGCTCCTTTTATGTCCCCAAGATCTTTTCCCAACAAAGTGGTCCCTATTTATCTACTTGCAATTTCTTGCTTTTGCTCTGTTGGTTGGCAGGAGTTGGGACAGAGACAGACACTCAATCCATCATGCAGTACCCTGGTCTCAAACTGGCAACTTGCCAACCTTCCAGCTAATAAGGTGAGCATCTTAACCACTGAGCCACCACAGCCCCTAGACTTTGTAAAACCCCATGACTTTGTAAAGCAGTAATAACAATCAACAGGTTGTATGGCTTAAATGACAAAGAAAGCAGTTACAGTATTAGCTTATCTTATTTGGAACTGTATGTTTCTGAAAGACACAAAAGAAATTAATTAATAATCTTCATACATCATCTTTCCTTCATTGAGGCAAGATATCTTACCAGCTGTTAAAACAGTCCAGGAATGCGTTAGCACTTCTCTTTGTGGCTTATCAGAAAAACAGGCAGGAGAAGAGTCTCCTGTCTCTGTGCCTGAAATCTCCAGCAGCTGCTGTGAGAAACAGAAAAACAACACTTTTAAAATAAAACTTTTGAATTATAATTACTTGGTTGCAAACATTAGTGCAATTTAGGCATGTATGTCTTAATATGATGAAATAACTGGTATTCGAAACATTACAGAAGTGTATCTTATTTGTTATTAACAAGGGAAAGAGATCAAAGCAGATGCTGGCCACTCTTCATTTTGGTTAGCACGGAGCTTTGGTTCTTCATGATCAGACTTTTTTTTAAAGACACAGTTAAATGAAGGTCTGTAGTCTTATTTCAACAGTTTAAATATGAAACCTTATTTTAAACAAGAATAAAGCAGTGAAAGAATTATATGAGAAACAGCAATGCAGTCTCTAAACATAAGAACAGCCTTGCTGGAACAGGCCACAGCCCATCCAGTCCAGCATTCTGTCTAACACAGTGGCTCACCATTTCCTTCAGGGTATTCCCAAGCAGATGCCTTCACCTACTTAGGATTCCCTGGAAATGGCATTGAGAAATATCTTGCCTATCTCTCCAACCTGGAGGTTATTCTTAGGTATCCATAATTATAGCCATTGATACCCTTGTCCTCCATGAACTTGTCTAATCCTTTCTTAAAGCTGTCAAGATTGACAGCTGTCACCACTTCTTCTGGCAGGGAGTTCCATAGACCAGTGATCCTCTGGGTGAAAAAGTACTTTCTCTTATTTGTTTGAGAACTAGTACCCAAAAGTTTCATAGAGTGCCCCCTAGTTCTAGTGTTATGTGATAGGGAAAACAGTTTTTCCTTATCTACTTTGTCCACACTGTGCATGATTTTATAAACTTCAATCAGGTCACCTCTTAGACGCTGTCGTTCAAGAGTGAAAAGGCCCAACCGTTGCAGCCTCAGATGGTAAGGAAGGTGTTCCAGTCCCCTAATCATTCTGGTTGCCCTCCTCGGCACTTCTTCCAGCTCCATAATATCCTTCTGGAGGTATGGCGACCAGAACTGTACACAGTATTCCAGATGGGGCCTCACCATAGATTTATAAAGAAGCAAAATGACACTTGCTGACTTATTTTCTATACCCTTCCTAATGATCCCTAGCATTGAGTTTGCTTTTTTCACTGCTGAGGCACACTGGGTTGACACCTTTATTGAGCTGTCTACCAGGACACCAAGGTCCCTTTCCTGGTTTGTTGCAGAGAGTTCAGACCCCATCAGTTTATAAATGTAATTGGGTTTTTTTGCCCCAACATGCATCATTCTGCGCTTACTAATGCTGAAGCTCATTTGCCACTGTTTTGCCCACTCCCCCAGTGTCAAGAGATCCCTCTGGAGCTCCTCACAATCTTTCACAGTTTTCACTACCCTGTATAATTTAGTGTCGTCAGCAAATTTGGCTACCTTGCTATTTACTCCTACTTCTAGATCATTTATGAAGAGGTTGAAAAGCAGGGGTCCCAGTACTGAACCTTGGGGGACCCCACTCTTTACTTCCCTCCACTTGGAGAAGTGTCCATTTAGTGCTACCCTCTGTTTCCTGTCCCTTAGCCAGTTGCTTATCCAGGACAAGACCTGTCCCATTATTCCATGACTGGTAAATTTATTCAAGAGCCTTTAGTGCGGGACCTTGTCAAAAGCCTTCTGAAAGTCCAGATAAACAATGTCAACTGGATCCCCCTTATCCACATGCTTATTGACACTCTCAAAAAATTCCAACAGATTAGTGAGGCGTGATTTGCCCTTGCAAAAGTCATGTTGGCTCTCCTTTAGCAGTGCCTTCTCTTCTATGTGCCTATTAATTCTATCTTTTAGGATGGTTTCCATCACTTTACCTGGGACACATGTCAAACTGAGAGGTCAGTAATTTCCTGTATCACCCCTGGATCCTTTTTTGAAAATTGGTGTTACATTCGCTACCTTCCAGTCATCAGGCACAAAGCCTGATTTGAGGGAAAGATTATATATTTTGGCTAGGAGATCAGCAATTTCATCTTTAAGTTCCCTGAGAACTCGTGGATGGATGCCATCTGGTCCTGGTGATTTGTTAGTGTTTAGTTTAACAAGACATGCAAGGACCTCCTCCCTGGTTATTTCTATCTGGCTTAATTCTTTGGTTTCCCTCCCTACGAAGATAGGCACTGTTTTGGGCATGTGGTCTCTGTCTTCTTCAGTGAATACTGAAGCAAAGAATTCATCGAGTCTCTCTGCAATCTCTGTTTCCTCTTTAATAACCCCTTGCCTTCCATTGTCATCTAATGGTCCAATGGCCTTCCTAGTTGGGTTCTTACTTCTAATGTACTTAAAGAAGTCTTTGTTATTTCTCTGAGTGTTTCTAGCTACACGCTCCTCAAAGTCTTGCTTTGCTTTCCTGAAAAACTGCTTTGCTTTCCAGAAAAACTGCTTCCTGTCTGCAAGCAAACAGCTATATCTATATCAAATTACAAGGCATGGTAAAAGTTATGCAGGTTCACCTCATGGTGATGGGATGGCAAATCCTCTCAGAGAGCTCCAATTGGACTGGAGGAAAGGTGTGGCTACTCCACTCATTCTGTTTCTTATACAGTTCACATTGTACTTCAGTGGAACTTGCAGTCCACTCTTATACATTTTGCAAAGAACAAAGTGAAAAGGACGTGGACTAGCCCTGTGCCTTTCCTGTTAACCATATTAGGCAACTGGAAGCAAGTTAACACAAACTCCATCTTAAACCCTATTTTTGAGGCTTTTTTAACTTTTTGAGTGGTGTCCTTTTTAGAACAATTTATGAACATCTATCATCTGACAGACTATACTGGTTAGAGCAGATGATAGCTGCAGTCCCAAACATCATCATCATCATCAATCTTTATTACAGTCGTAGACCAGTGCAAAATAAATTAAATTAAATGAATTGAGTCTAAAACATGAGTTTAAAGGCCTATGGTGTTTTAAGTTATTTCATCAAATGTGACAGCCTAGATTTGTTAAATTAAAAGGTAATGGAAAAGGTTTCCCTTGCTCGAAAGCCAGTCATATCTGACTCTAGGGTGCAGTGCTCATCTCTGTTTCAAAGCCAAAGAGCCAGTGCTATCTGCTTCTGCAGACATTTCCATGGTCATATGGCAGGCATGACTAGACACTGGAGCACACAGAATGCTGTTACCTTCCCACCGAAGTGGTCCCTATTTATCTACTTGCAATTTCTTGTTTTCGAACTGCTAGGTTGGCAGGAGCTGGGACAAAGATATGAGCTCATTCCGTCCTGCAGTATTCGGGAATCAAACTGCTGACCTTCCGCCTCCCAGTCAGCATCTTAGCCAATTGAGCCTCTGCAGTCCCTAGATTTGTTAAATCACTAGCAATGAAAAATTTAAAACAAGTAATACAAGTAATTTTTTTTATCTAAAATGTCTGACTTGAGTCAGTCTAAGTTTTGTCAAGGACAAATATATATGCATGCAGTTGATTTAACAAGATATAGCATTAGATATTTGCTAAGTGTTTCCCTTCAGACTTTTGCTAATCTTTAACACCGCTGTGCAGAATCTGTCCACCTTCGCTATGACTATATTCTGTTCATTTATAAGCAGAAATTGAAGATAATCCCCATCTGAATGACCAGAAAACCCACTGATCATGGGAGAACTGAATTTGAGTCTGGAATCTTGGTAGAAGGAGTATCTAAGTAGGACACGACCAGTAGTTTCTACCTCTCCAGAGTGGCAAGGGCAAAGTCTTTTGGCAAATGGTGTATTGTTGAACTTGCCCTCTAATACAGCTGTGGGAAGCGTATGACATCTTACAAGCAAAAAGGCTTTTCTGTGGCTTGCAGCCTCTAGTTGGTTGAAATAACTCACAGGAGTGACTATGTATCTAGTAGAATCAGGCGCTGGGAAGGATGGTGTTAGCCCTAAATGCAATTGTCTTTTTATATCCTCTACCTGTTGTCTCACCATTTTCTTTGCCTAGTAATAGTCAAACTTTAGCAGTGAGAGAGGAGAAACACCAATTTTTAACAGTTTGGACTCAACATCCTTAATCCAGGAAGAGGGAAATTTATTTCATAGAATTAGAGGTGCCAGACCTTGGGGGAGCAGATTTAATATTGTCCACAATTTTAATGATGTTATGCAGATTCTTGATTGAACTTTCATAATTCCTGTCTCCGGGCGCTGATAAACATTGGAAACACAGGAAGGCATCTGAAGGATTGCTCTGATTAATTTAGATTGTACTCTTTCTAGGGGGACATAGCAAGAGATTGGGGAGCTAGCTGAGACCCATAGAGTATCTGTGTTAGGGACCTAGCCTGAAAAACTGGAGCGCAGCAGGATCATAGAATCCTCCCTCTGTATTACATTTTTTTTAGAATTGCACTGGCTAATCTCTGACCCGAGGTGGCTGCCTGTTTGCAGTGTGCTTTCCTTGATCCATTAGCTTGTATGACCACACCTAGATATTTATAGGTAGTTACTTGTTCAATGCTGTGTCCACTGAATTATGTGCACAGCCTTGGTCTTAGTTTTTTTTATAGTTTATTCCTAATTTATCTTTTGCGCAATATTGGACCAGGACTGCCATAGCTCTTCTGAGGCGTATTGGTGTCCTAGAGAGGATTACTGCATTGAGTCCCAAACAGTCTTGTGAAGTGATATAATGCATCTTTTTAGCTTTGCCTGCATATGTGGGAAATAGGGTGTTTGGGTAGTCTCGACTTAAAAAAAAGACACCTGCTTGTCTCTGTCTACCCTCAGCAATGTGACCCTCAGATTGTTTCCATCAGCAGTAGTTCTAGACACATTCAGGGAATGTGTGACCTTTCTGATGCTGTTGGATTCCAATTCCCATCATCTTTCACTCTTAACTAAGGCTGTCTAGGATTGATGGGATTTGATGTCTAAGAAGAACTAGAGAGTTATTGGTTCCCTAGTAACAATACAGCAGCACACCATTTTTATGGCTCCTTGACATGACCTGTCTGGTCTCTTCTTGTAGAAGATGCAAACTTCTTTATTATTATAATCATGTTATTTTATTTAATTCAATGAGAAATTACTTTTTCTTTTCGCTGGAGTATATTCAAGGTACACATTTGCTAGCGGCAGATGGGCACAGCCTCTGCTTTAAAATGCTCTCCGAGTGGAAGTCAACATAGCAGAGTGAAAGCTAGAATATATTTGCTGGCATGAATAGATTACTAGGAGCAAGGTATATTGTCACCGGGGGAGTGTTTAGATATGATTAGCCCCCTCCTTTTTATGACTGCTTAGATAATCTCTAATTTATTATCTGTTCATCATCCTCTCTGTATTGCAAAATAGCCAAATTTGAAGACTTTAGGCTGCCTTGTGCATTCTGAAGAAAATTCAGAGCCCCGGCTTGAGCAGTGACAATAATGAGAGATGATGACCTATAACTTACCATAGACCTAGTACTCAAAAGCTCTTTGGCGGTGTTCTTGCTAGTGTAGGTCAGTGTCATTTTCTATGTTTTTCTCCTTCTCCCTTTTTGGCCATGGTTGGTTCAAACAGAATCTGTCTTTCTCCTTTTTTTTAATGCCAGTGGAACCTCATTGTGTTAAGAGCTAAATAAAGCCATCAATTACCAAGAGAGAGAGAGAAAATATCTGTGATTAGGGTGTGTATGCAAAATCTGAGAACAGCATACTTCATTTTCTACTTCTTTTAATGTGAAATGACACAATGCAACTGACATTTGGAAAGCCTTGTGCCCATTCAATGCACTCATGCAGCATAGTTCAGGTAAATAGAAGTATGCTCTGCTCCTGGAAAACTGTACTACATGCATGTTTTTTAAAAAGCTTTAGGTTTTACTGTTTATTAGTATATTTTTGGTACCTGTATTGTGAACTTGTGCATTTTTAAAATATTTGTTAACCACCAAGAATGACCAATTGGTAGATGAGTAGTATAGAAATTGGATAAGTAAGTAAACAAACAAATAAACAAAATAAAAAGCCCTCTGGAAAGAAGAATAAATTTCTATCAAGTACTCTAAATATTCTGCTTTGTAGCTGAGCATGTGATCTAACCAGGAGGTATGTGATTCATAGTCCTCGTTTATCTGTCTTTTTGCTTCTTTCCATGGGTAAAGACATCTAAGAAATACCTAAGGTAAATCCATATGTTTTATGTCTCTGTTTGAACAGGTGTTAAAGAGTAAGGATGTTATGAAGACTCACAAATCTCCTTGTGTTCTGTAACAAAGAAACAGGATTTTAATTGGGCAGCAGTTTCATGAGGGGGGAAAACTTCATATTTTCAAAACACCTTATCATTTATGTTTTTTAAAAAAAGAATCTTGGATTTTATGTGAAATCCAAGTCTTTCTAACAAATCCTGTTTTGCATGTTTTCTCAAAAGAAATGTGGGGGAAAAAGGCACTTCATAATCTCACTTAACAGAGAGAAAACATTTGGAATTTTGCATTTACATTTGCATGAATGAAATAAGCGAAGATTCACTTGCCTGGCTATAGAGGGTGGATTTTGTGCTGTGATATGTGGATCAAAGCTCTATGTTGTCATGTGTGGCACTCAGTAGGTTCCTAATACAACATGAAATGCCATGATTGTCTTTCCAGCCAGACGTTTTTGAGAACAGATCTAATTTAAATGAATCAATGACTCTAAGGGCAATGTGCATTACCATACATATCTAAGAAAGACAGATATTTTCTTTTTCTTCAATTCCAGTCTTTGGTTCCTTACTATATATCAGAGGTGGCCAAACTACGACCCATGGGCTGGACCCAACCCACGGCGCCAAATCATCTGACCCACACCACCCTCATTGCTACCGAAAGCGGAAGTAAAACATGCCCACATATGCATAAACACTGCCATAAATACACCCATGGCTGTTGTACACAGATGTGTTTTACAGCAGCGTTTATGGTGGGAGGAACCACACGACCAGCCCACTCAACCACGTGACCACCCCACTCAACCAAAAAGTTTGGGAACCCCTGCTCTATATAGTAGCTTCTTTCCATTTGAGCTTCTTTCCGTGAGAACATGTGAAACTCTGTTCCTGTATTCAACTCAGAGCTGTTTCTAAAGCCTCTATACACATATAGTGATAATTATGTGCTTTCCACTAAAATGCATAGAACTTAAGAGACTGGAAATCCCTAGCCTGCTATTTATATGCAAATCTTCAGGATAGACCTGAATACATGTCATGATTGTATAGTGAACAATATTTGATTGGAGCCTTTCCCATAGGACTGTTCATGTGGGGCCATCCTAACTCATTTTGCTATCTGAGTCAAAGCAACAAATGGCACTTCATGTTTCCACATAGAGGCAGTTAGCTTATTTTGATATTTCCCCCAGTGAAAATATATTCTTTAACCTAGTTGTGATTTCATACTAGAGCAGTGTGCTATTCCCACTTACTGTAGGGGAAATGTTTTTGCAGGTTGGAGTACTTGGCATAACGGCAGAGGTCAAACATATATGATGCTACGACAGAGTTAAGTCAAGTGTGGTAAATCTCAAGCTGCAGTCTAGAAGTCAAGATCAAACAGTAGTAGTGACAAAGAAATGGAAAGCCTGACTTGTATAGTAAAAAATAAATAAATGAAAGGGATGTAGACAGTGAGGGAGTCAGCAACAAGTGTCAGGAATACATGGCAGGTAAGATCTGGAAACAGAAGAAATGTCTCAAAAAGTAAAGTAGTCCCAAGTTGATGTTTATGTAGCTGGGTTGCTGGAGCCTTACTGTAAATAAGTTCAGACATTTGGTTAGCTGATAGGAGTGCTCAGCTACAGGCTGGAAGGTGCCCCCTTGCTCCTGACGAAGCATATTCTTCCGAAGAGGCATTCCCTATTACCAAGCATATTATCAGGAAGCCTCTATCTGGGCAATACCTTCAATGTGTTTTCTTGGGGAAGAAAGTGATCAAATCTCCTCTGTCTCAGTCCCAGAAGCTCCTTCTCCTGAGGGTACAGATGGCTGGTCCCGAAGGATTCCAGGTTGGGCACAGTAGTGCAGTCACCTGAAGGTTTGATGTCCAAGAGGGTCCAGGTCTGAGCATCTTTAGGATCCAGCACTTTATCATGCATGTCAGGTTAGGGCAGTGGTTCCCAATGTGGGGCCCATGCCCCACAGGGGGACTTCAATTTCCAGAAGCCTAAGTCAGTACATTGGCTGATCATTACTTTGGGGAATTAACTTAGGCTTCTGGGAATTGAAGTCCCAAAACCAAAGATTGGGAAACACTCGGTTAGAGGGACTGTAAGTTCATCTTCAGTAGAAGACTCATCCCATGAAGCCATGGCAAGTAGAGCCATTAAATGAATGTGACTTGCTAATGGAATAATTGTGTTCCATCATATGAATTCTAACTTATGTCATCTTATTCCAGGGTTTTGTAGGTAGAGAACACACAGATGTTATTTACCATGCCCTTCTTATAGAATCTGGAGGTATCCTAGGACTGACTGTGCAGCTTACCCATGGCTACATAGGCTGGCTCTTCTCCCTAGAGGCACAGTGGGGAATGTAACTCTCAACATCTGGCTCCCAGACACCTAAACCTCTGAACTATCCAGTCAGCTTAATTAAAACACAATATAAATGCCTTAATTTCAATGCATCTATTTTAGACTGGATTTAACCCTTCATATCCACCAATTAAATTACTCATTATTGGCTGCTTTTTCAAAACACTCAATCTAGCAGCTTCATTTTGCCCAACATTTGTGTCACCCTTGCATTACTGAGCCAGTTGGTTGGTGTTTCCCTCCAATTTCTAAGAATAAGAGTAAAAAATTCCAAATCTTTCATTGAACTCAGTGGTTTCCATTGTGGGGCCCATGCCCCACAGGGGGACTTACCAGAAGTCTAAGTAAGTGCATTGGCTGATCAGTGCTTTGCGGAAGTGACTTAGGCTTCTGGGAATTGAAGCCCAAAAACCAAAGGTTGGTAAACACTGATCTAACACAAAACACCTTTCAAGGAGAAATGGACTGCAGTTCTGTCACTTATCATGGAAAGCCACCATTCTAAAAATTATAGGGTCAATTTAAAGATGTATTAGTAATTGCAGGCAGTGATGATTACAATGAAATGCAATCTTGAATAATTAAAAATCTCTGAATGCCTTCCATTTGGCAAATAACTGAGCCTCTAAATTTTTACCAGAAGCATACTACATCTGATCAGGTTCAACTCGAATATCATTAGACTAGAATTGCAGGAACAATTTCACCAATAAAATTAACCCATATTTTTAAATTTTAAAAAACATACAATTCTTTTAGTGATATACACCAAAATTACCTCCCTGTGTGTTCTACTGGATTTAAAAATATATCATGGTAAGTCTTGTAAAAGGGACACTTTTTCCGTAGCAGTTGAGCTATTCTATCCTATAGAAATCTTGGAACTTCTCTTTTCTCAAAGCACTTTTTATTTGCTTGTCTTTGTTTTCTGCTGGATATAAACACAAAGAGTCAAAGTTATTTTCAGCTCTAGTTTCCCAGAGAATCTTGTGGAAACAGGTAGTAGTACAACTTCTTCATGAGAGAAAACAAATATTGATGCTAGTTTATGAATTTCACTAAGCTGCTCCTGCTTAGTGTTTTTATTATGTAAGAAGCAGTGGGGAGCTCAAATTTTTTTTACTAACACACTGTGGGTGTGGTGTGGTGGGTGTGGCCAGGGGAAAGCCCTGCATTGCATCTGATTTACGACTACCGGTACTTTATTTCAAAACTTGGATGGGTGGGGCCAGCCAGAATTTCTGCTACCGATTCTGGCGAACTGGTGCAAACCTTCTGATGCCCACCACTGGTAAGAAGTAAAGAATGAAAGGAGATGGTGAATAGTATATTTGTATGGTGTTCTTTACTACTACATCTGCATGGCTCAGTATTCAAACGCTTAATCAGATTCCTGTTTTTGAAAATATCTGTTTGACTTTTTCTTCAAACCCATCTCAGAATTTCCTTTTTAGGCATCAACATTTAGATGACTTTTAAGAGTTGAGATACATTCAAATGTCTGGTCTCATTGTTTGTAACATCATTGAGAATGTATATCAGAGAGTAAAATCATACCTGTCAAGTTTCGTGAAATTTCTGTCAAACCCCCGTATTTTACACTCTTTCCCGCCATCATCCCGTATTAGTTAGACTGCAGTTAGGCAGGAGTTAGACTGGAGGCCAGCACAGGATAAGCATAGCTGTCCAGTTTCCTGTTTTGGCCAGGAAATTTCCCCTATTTGACAGAAATTTCCCGAAACTTGACAGGTATGCATATTAGGTACAGAGATACACAGTGATTGGCTAGCATAACAGATAGCTATTTGTAACTAATAATAATAATAATGTTGTGTCAGAAATTATTCTGGGTTGAAAGGATCCAAGTGAGCCTCCTTTCATGTCCCCAAAAAGCTGGGACAGACACGGGTGCTCAATCCATTATGCAGTACCTGGGTCTTGAACTGCTGACTTGCCAGCCTTCCAGCTAACAAGGTGAGCTTCTTAATCCCTGAACCACCTCAGCCTCTTATAGTAACAAAAAATCAGTGTGGCTATTTACAACTAGAATAACAGAAGATCCCTGATTGGGGTTAGATTTATTATCATGAAGTTTGTTTCTCTTGAGTTATAAATAGTTAGTGGATGGATGCAAAATAAACATGCTGGCATTACTGTTTGCTAATAAGTTAATTGATGGTGAGAGTGATCTGTTATCCACCCTGTTCTGTGACCTGTAAAAACATCTTTCTCTATCTCTCTCTCTCTCTCTCTCACACACACACACACACACAGAGTTAGTTCCATAAGTAATCGCCTATAACAACCTGTTAGTTGGGGCATTTTAAATTTGATAATGTCCCAGAAACCTTTGACTAATATTCAAGCCTTTTGAGATGGGTGTCCAGCATGTCTATATATTTTATCTTTGCTGTCTCTCTCTGTATGCTTGTCTTGTATTTTTTCTGTTCAAGAATGGCAATCTTCAAATCTTGTGTGGAGTGACCAGCCAAATTAAAATGATTTGAGACAGGTTTCTGTGTATTACCATTCCTGATGTCTGGTTTATGTCCAGTTTAACTCTTTTACGCAGAGATTGTCCTGTTTGTCTTATGTAGAGTGCATAAGAGCATTTTTGGCAAAAGATGGCATAAATCTCATTAGCAGAGGAACAAGTAAAACAGCCTTTAATGTTCTGTGTGATGTTGTTAGGTCCTGTAATTGTGTTGCAAGAGTAAATGTGTGGGCAACTGGGCATGGCTGGCATCTGGGTTTCTAGCAGGGTTTAGTTTCCATCTCTGTTTCACTGTTCACAGGAGTTATAAAAACTGACATTTTGAACAAGATACGGAAATAGCATGTTAAACAATTTGCTTTCTCACTCATTCACATGGAAGGGCCTCTTCTGTGTATCTCGTGCATGGTTCAAACTGCAGTTCTAACCATGCACAGATAGAAGCAAGTACCACAGAAACTAGTAGGAGTGATTTGTGTCTAAATGGATTAGTCTTAAGAAGATTTGGTGAGAACCTGGCTTTTTGGTGGTAGTTATAGGTGCTTGTTTGCTTTGCTGTGAGAATTATTATTATTTTCATAATTGTTGTTGTTGGTGATAATAGAATGCATGTCTGAGTGGTATGTGCTGTCGTGTAACCATTGACCTCTTTTTATCAGTTTTGTATTGTCACCTCTGGAAAAATAAGACTTATCTAGCCTCCATTAAATATATATAATCTTATTTTGAAAAAAATCAACAACAGAACATAGTCATACTGGACACCAATGGTTGTTTAGATGAAAGAAGCTGTTTTTACTTGTTACTCAAATGCTAACAAAGTAGATCCTCTTTGGACAGAGAACTAGTTGCCATGATATAAAGTGTCTTCTTCTTGGTAGCCTCTGATTTTATTTCTAAAGGTGTGGATGCCCAGAGCTAGACTTCTGAAGAAGAGCTGAAGTCTAAGTCAGTATATCGGCTGATTACTGCTTTGGAGAATTGACTTAAGCTTCTGGGATTTGAAGTCCAAATACCAAAGGTTGTGAAACACTGGTATAAGCTAATGTAGAAAGCAGTCCTTCTGATCCAGAGCAAGAGTTATTATCTTACTCCCATCAAGTGAAATCCATGTGTCTTCTTATCTTTCCCTTTTGAATGATAATTGCTATTATGAATTTCTCCTTTGATCCATTTCCTAGATGACTGATTAGAGTCAGGCTATGAAAATTGTGATTCTGTGATTCACCAGTTATTTTTGGTAGCCATTCTTACAATCCATTTCCATTGGCCAAGCTGGCTAGTGCTTCTGGAAACTGGAATCCAAAACTTGTGCAGGTCAAAAGGAATTTCACCCTTCATATGTTGCAGACTTAGATAACCTGAAGCCCTAGAACCAAATCTAGTATGGTCTCTCCCTTGAGAGATCTTTGTTTGGAGGTAATTTCCAAACACAAGTGGTACCTCGTATAACAAAAATAATCTGTTCCCAGAGGCTTTTTCATTATACGGGGGGTGGTTGAGAGGGGGTGGCCGGGAGAAAGAGAGAGAGTCCCAGCAAGGCTCATCTGCTCCCGACTCTTTGCCTTGCATTGGCAAGGCCTCTCGCTCTGCCACCTGCCTGCTTTCTTCCCTTCACCCCTCTAGCTGCCAGTGCTGGAGGCAGCTGGGTGAAGAGGAGCGGGGAACCAGCCCCGAACCCAAATCAGAGATCAGGCATGCTGGGCTGGGATCAGGGCTTTTTTTGGGGGTGGTGGTGATCTCTTTCAGAAGCCCTGGGTATGTGTTGAGACCAAGAGTAATTAGCAACGCGACAGCAAGTTCGGGGTTAAACATCAGTGATTTATTATCAGCTCAGTTAAGGCTTGTTTGGACTGGGAAAACAAGGGATGAGGTAGCTACTTATATACACACCTAACGTCAGTTACAGTGATACATTTGCCCAGGCTTTTGATAATGCGCAAAACCTGTGTTAGAACCAATCAGATTACATTGACAACAATACGAATGGAAAGGGTGCACTTTTACAGCAAAGACTTAATTGTGATTGCAGATTTAAAATGTATCTTCTTATAATTCTTCTTTAATGATCATGAACAATTGTGAAAATAGATGAATCCCAACAACAGAATGATATCTTATAAGAAATATATGTTCCAAAACTCTGAAGTTTTTTGCTTCTTCCTCAGGGAAACATAATTATTTTTCTATTCATTGCATCAACTGGCCTCATGAGTGACTTCTTCTGTACCTAATGATGTCATATAATAATTATGTTTCCTTGTTTTAAAAACAAGCATAATATAATGACAGCTATAAAACAATTTCACATTAAATATATCAAAACATAAATGAATTTATTTTTAATAGTTAACTCTTACTGTAAGATGATCTGTTGTACTTCTGAGAAGTCGCATCTAGAGATGTAAAATTTTCAGAAATTTTGAAGCTCGGGAAAAAACCTGTTTTTTTTCCCAGGGGAAAATGGAAATTTTCAGAAAAATTAAAAAAAATCTGATACCATACATATTTTTTAGAAATGATTTATAAAATAGTTGAACCTGGCCTTATCTTAAAATATTTTATTCATCATGTTAAAATAAAACATTCCATAATATATTTTTATTGTTTCAATTTTTCCAATTTTTCAGGAAAAAAAAACAAAAAAGGTTTCAGAAAAAAATGGAAAAAAACCCGGTTTCCCCCCGTATTTTTCCGGTTTTTTTCTTCGGGCCTTCACATCTCTAGTTGCATCGTGCTAAACTCTTAACTTCCTCAGTTCCAGAAAACACACTGGTCACAGTTATCACTTGGTGGTGTGAGGTGAGGATGTTAAAATTTGTCTCCAGGTATACTCCAACTCCAATGTGGCAGGAAATCACTTGTTTGATGGCGAGAGTTTGAATTTATTTTAATAGTGTGTTATAATACACAATCAGTAAGTTTTAAAAATTACGGGACTTTAACATGATTTTTTATTGACCTGGCCAGCAAAAAAATTTTGACCTTGAATCCAGGACAATCCCGGTTTTCCGGGACATATGGCAACCCTAGCTGGGTGGGGGCGAGCATGCCTGCCTGCCTTCCTGACATCACTGAGAGGAACGGGAATGAGTTGGGAAAATAAGGGCAGGAGAAGCTAGAGGGGAGAAGGCAAGAAGACAAGCAAGAAGGCAGACAGGTAGCAGAGCAAGAGACCTTGGCAAGGCAAGGCAAAGAGTGAGGAGCAGGTGAGCCTTGCCGGGTCTCTATCTCTTTCTCCTGCCCACTCCCTCTTATCCCCACTGCACACCTTGGCTGGGACCAGGGTTTCCAATATAGGTTTCTTCCCAACCCCTCCGATCCCAGCCCAGCATTGGCGTGCTCAATCTCCAGTTTGGGTTCAGGGCTGGATCCAAGCTCCTCTTCACCCAGCTGCCTCCAGAACTGAGAGCTGGAAGGGAGAAGGCAAGAAGGCAGGCAGGTAGCAGGCGCATGGCCAGTGCTGGCCAGTTCTTCTGAGGGAAGCTTCTCTCATAAGCCCTGGTCACCTTTGCAGGAATTCTCTTGGAAACACAGCAAAAATGTCCCCACCACCACCGTGGGAAGTGGTGATGGCTGACTGGGCAGACAAAAGAATGGCCAGGCTGGGGAAAAGTTTTCGCTAAGGAGGGAATCGAATTTTTGTATGGGGCACAATTTTCCCCTGATTTCCTTTCGTTATATGATTTTTTTTGTTGTAAGATGCCTTCGTTTTACTGCATTTGTATATGATTCTATTCTGTTCTATTCTAGCTAAAATGACTCTCCTGTTATTACTGGCAATAAATTTGATCTTCATCTTTGCCTTTGGCTCCATCTACCAAAGCTCCAAAAAAAATTCTCAGTAACTGAAATTCATTTTTGGGGCTGAAAGAGTGTTGCCACTCTTTGAGCAGATTATAAAGGAATTATTTTGTTTCCAAGTATGCTTCAAACTATCACCTGTCAAAGATATTTCCTTCCCATTTCAAATTTCATTGCAGCCATTTCATTCTCAATTGTTAATTAATCCTGAACACAAGGCAGGCAGTCTTGAATGATAATGCCTCCCTTGATTCAAGTACCACCTCTTCTGCCTTTCTGGTTGCTAATAGTGGGCCCTGCTATGCAGGGATAGGCAGTATATATTAAGAAGATACTGTATACTCTAGATCCAGATCTTCTAAGCATAAAAAGTGGTAAATGCATGGGATACTTTAACTTTCTGCTAAGTCTCTAACAGAGTTAAACTGGAACAAAATGTATAATCCATGCAGTTTGAAATTATCCCTGTTTAAACTCTACAAGTGAGTGTTATTTTCAGAGAAGAGAGGGACACGTGACCAATTCAAAATCTTATTTTAGGGCTTTGATTATAGTGTGTTTTGTCAAGAGCTTCCATTTTCTCCCCCTCCCCCCCCCATTACTTATAGTACTGAACTGAGTGGGCAGTCATGAACTCTTAATGGGCGCATACTGTAAAAATGTTAAAATTGGGCAACTTTTTCTTTTTTTCTTGGCGTGCTCAGAAAGGTGCTAATTTGCCAAACTGTAATAATAGTAAGCTATATGTTAACTATTGAATGTTATGGCAAAATAGAAGATGAAATCTTTCCAATTCTGTCTTCTTTAGTTTGCTCTAAATAAGACTGTGTCATAACCAAGGTATCAAAGTTATCTTTACCTATAAGAAGGGGCGTTAACCATTGGAACCGATCCCTACTATCCCGTACCGAGCCACCTACACTTCCTTTTAGACCGACCGAGCATTGCCGCATATGTAACGCATAGAAGAAAGGGCTCAGTTGCCAAAACACACAAAAAAACTCCACGGCAGAGCTGGGCAAAAAAAGCTAGTAGAATATAGGGAAGGCTGTGTGTTCCAAAACATATAGTTGTTGTTACATGTTATCCTCCAGGTAGAGATCAATGACAACTGAAGAATGAAGAAATGTGCAAGCTCCTGGACAAAGACACTACCTCTGAATCCAGTGATTGTATTATTAAAATCAAATAGACTCTTAAAGGACTCCTTGCTCATGGTCACTCACCCTCTGGTGACCTCCAGACTAGACTACTGTAATTCGCTCTACATAGGGCTGCCCTTGATGACCATTTGGAGGCTACAGCTGGTCCAGAATGCTGCAGCCCGGGTGGTGATGGGGTGTAGACGTTATGCCCATGACTCACCACTGCTTCAGGAGTTGCACTGGTTACCAGTTTGCCTCCGGGTGCAATTCAAGGTGCTTGTTTTGACCTTTAAAGCCCTATATGGTAGTGGGCCAGGTTACCTAAGAGACCACATCACCCTAAGGACGTCTGTCCGCCCAACCAGAGCAGACCGAAGGGGCTCTCTAATTGTGCCATCAGCCAGGGGGGCTCACCTCTCTGGCACAAGGAGGAGGGCCTTCTCCGTGTCCGCACCGGCCCTTTGGAACCTCCTGCCAGTAGAATTGCGCCTCCAGACAGAGTTGCTGCCTTTTAGAAAAGAACTAAAAACCTGGCTGGTGGGCCAAGTTTGGGGTGCAGGTGGAGGGGTGGCTTCCGTTGGGTGGATGGTATAGAGGATTATTCCTTCCCCCATGGTTCGTTCGGTACCTGCACCCTTTTTAGGGAGTAGGTTCTTAATTCTGTTTTATCTATGATTGTGAACCGCCCTGAGTCGGACTTGGTCGAGTGAGCGGTATAGAAATCTAATAATTAAATTAAATTTAATTTAAAATCAAGACAATTTCGGAAATTGAGTCAGCTGATTTCTTTGTAGCTCAGTTTGGAGTTTGACTTGGTTATGGAGTTGAACTACAGTTTTGTTGCCCTGGTGGATGACCTATCCTGAAAAATGAACAGTAGGCGTGTTTCATTGCTAATTTTGCTCAACATCTCTTGAGTTTTGATACCATCAGCCGTTATCTCCTTCTGGACCAGCCCTGGATGTTTTGTAATTATGGCCCTCAGTCCCACCAGAGCTGGTTTCAGACAGCAGTGCTGGATTACTGTTTCTCAGTGCCTTGGCAACTGAATTGTGGTGGTCTTTGGGGAGCTGTTCTGTTTATATTGCTATTTAATGTCTTTATGAAGCAACCATGAGTGGTGATTTAGAGGATTTAGATCAGAGTGCCATTGATGTCCTGATGAAAGCTGTTTCTCTGGTAACAGCCAGATCAGGTATGTCAGTGCAGGTCATTGATCAGAGTCTAGGCCAGTGATGACGAACCTTTTAGAGACCAAGTGCCCAACTTGCAACACAAAACACACTTATTTATTGCAAAGTGCCAATACATTGGGGCAAACTGTGCTGGGAGGAGGGAGGAAGCACTCCCATTGTGCTGCTGGGCAGAGTGGCGACGTAAACTCTGTACTGGGGCGATGGCACACATACCCACAGAGAGGGCTCTGAGTGACCTCTTTGACACACGTGCCATAGGTTTGTCACCACTGGTCTAGGCTGAGTCATGAGGTGGATGGTGGAACATGAAATTTCCTCCCAAATGTGGCAAAGAGGTCCTGTAGATAAGTAATTTCCAAGTACACCTTCAGATATAATATCTCAAGGGCTAACAATTTGACACCCAGAACAACAAGCCTTGGCTTGCCGAAGGTGGGCTCTTATTTATCTCTGGACTCACTGGAGAAGGCCCCCATACTGGGAAAGATTGAAGGCAAAAGGAGAAGGAGGCAGCAGAGGATGAGATAGCTACAAGGCATCATTGATGTGGTGGGTGTAGATCTGAGTTTACTACAGAGGATGGCAGATGACAGAGGAGCCTGGCGTGCAGTGCCCCATGGGGTCGCAAAGGGTCGGACTCAACTGTACAACTAAATGACAAAATGTATCTCTGTTCCATCTTCCTCACTGTGTCCTGTGCTGCTGCAGACTGTTCTTCAATTTTGAGGAGCAGCTGGGCAGGAGAAGATATTCTATCAGGTTTTGGTTAAAATAAAGAAAATTGGTATCCCTCCCCTGCATTAAGAAATGCTTTCAGTTTGTGCAACAATACCATTAAGAATCCCCCCTGCCCCCACTGTGTTTTGGAAGCTTGTTTTGTTAAAGTTCTTGAGAGACTTTTGCCTTAGCTTTGTTAAGGACAAGTACAAATCATTATTGGATGTTGTCTAACCATCTACAGTATCTCAGTATCAGAAATGACATTTGGGTATGCTGACACTTTTAAATTTTCTCAGGCAAAATAGAGATGGTAAGTTCTTTTTTGATAAGAAAAGCAGTATTTCCCCACCAATTTATACAGGAAGGCAACTGCTTATAAAATTTTCTGCATCTCTCCAAAGGAGTGAAATCTGGATACAGTAATACCTCTGATAATGCTAAAACTTGGTTCCACAAGTCTTAGCGTTATCCGATTTTTAGCATTATCCAATTGGATAACGTAAAAAAAAAAGCCCTGTTCCAAAAGGGAACTGGGAATCAATCTGCCTGCCTGTTTGGAAAGCGCAGGATTCGATATGTGGAATCCCCGCTGCCCTTTCCAAAGAGGCAGGTGGATCAAGCCAAGCCCCAAAGGTGGCAGGACTGGTCTTCACCTGGGAACTGCCTTTCCAGGTGGAGACCAGCCTTGCGGGCTTTGTGGCTTGGATCTCCATCAGACCCTCTGAGTTCTGGCTTGCTTGGGAAGGAGGGAGGCAGGTGAGCACTTGCTGATCCAGGCGGCTTGCTTGTGAGGAGACAGGGCTCTTTCCCAGACCTCCGCAAGGCAGGTTGTACGATACAATTGTATGATTTCATCGCTGTACGATGCAACCGTTATGCAGGGTTCTACTTACTTTATTTCAAAACTTGGATGGGCGGGGTGGGGCCACCTAGAATTTCTGCTACCGGTTCTGGTAAACTGGAGCAAACCTGCTGAATCCCACCATTGAGTGCGAACTATTTGTGTGTGCTCATGAACAAAGCAGATATGGAGTATGATTGTGGAAGAGATGAGAGATGTTCATTTTCTTCAAATAATGATAATATTTTGTAATACTATTTACTGTTTAGTACTACGTATTTAAAGCCTCCCCCTCCAGTTAAACTCACTATTTCTTGCCTGTTGGCTAGGAAAAGCCACATTAAGGTTAATGTGGAAAAGCCACATTAAGGGTACCGTGATTCTTCTATTGAATTGCAAAGATAGTCAAATGAAGAAAGTTCTGTAAACTGTTATGCTCTCAGCTGTTCAAGTACCATCCCTTATGTTTTTAGAAGTTTCCCTTTCTCTCTTCTGGCTCACTGCTTGCTGATTCCCAGGTGCTCCAAATGAAAAAAAAAAATGGCTCATCAGAACCCTGCTATTTAGTAAGCCCTTGAGTTAGCCTCTTTCGCTTCCCTTCTGACTTGTTGTTGGGCTTGTCCGGATCTCCGTTCTTTTGAAGAGGACTTGTGGCATCTGCCTATGGCACGGAGGTGTCTGCTACACCGGAGGAGGATCCTGCTGCTGCTGGTGCCAAACTGAGACTCAAGGACTGCAACCTGGAAGTCAGCCCAGTAAAGGGCTCAACAAGAACAGAATCTGTTGCTAAAGGCTTCTGTCTGCAGTTTGTTTTTCTCCATGTGTTGCTGCAAGTGAGGAAATGTTTTCCCTGACCTTTATGCTCTTTGTGTTCAAATCTCCTTGGGCTCTTGCCCATTTCTCTCGCAACTAAGAGGAACTACTTTCAAGAGAGATTGTGTTTACCAGCTTGTGTTTAAATGCTGAAGTAAAGCTTTTTTCAGTTTGCTCAACACTCTACTGTTTGTCTGTGTGTGGGACTTTCTCAAGCTCCCAGCTTCCGCAGCATCTCAGCCTTACAGCTTGCTCTGCTACACACACAGACCCCAATGTTCTAATACCACTGAGATTGACAACTGCTGAATTTTGCTTCTTTGAGCAAGTCTTGTTAAGAAAAAGTGCACACATCATGGCAGTTGTGCAGTGGTGTGCTATCTGTCGCAGGCCACCTCCTGTTACCTGACTAGTTGTGTGACTGCTTGCACAACCAGCATGAGACCAGGCATATGAAGTGTAGCCTGTCAGTGCAGGGGAAGTACTCATGTGGTTGCATTTCCACTCCACTTTCTCTTAGTAAGAATCTGGATGTTGCTGCATTAGAGAATGAAAAATGTTTCTAACTGTCCCCTATATGATATATAGTGAGCAAGAAAGAGACGCCTTAATCGCCTAAATTAGCTGTAGCTTTTAAATAGGATATTAAGAAGCATAAAAATCTCATGGAGCGTTGAAATTAGATTAGATAAATGGTAATATCAGGGAAAGAGAAAATTGCCATAATTTTGAATAGAAGGGAATAGTAGAAGGAATGGCTACAAAATATTAATACAGTGCAGCTTTTTTTTTTGTCTAGATTTTACAGTGGTACCTCGCTTAAAGAGCATAATGCATTCCACGTGATTGCTCTTTAAGAGAATTTGCTCTTTAAGCAAAACACTAATGTAAGTGACCAATTGTGACTTCTGGCAGGGGGTGGTAGACTGTGAACCCGATTTAGTTGTTAAGCAAATTTTTGGTTGGTTTTAGTTGTTAAGAAGGAAAGAGCAAAAACCGTTTGTAGACATTGTATCTTGACTGTTCATACACTATTTATTTTCAAAGTCCATATAGGTACTGAGTTGAAAAATAAATTTGCTTATATTCATGTTTCAAATACACAAAAATATTCTACAGTAGTATTTTGAAATGAAGAGTTCATAAAACTGTAACGCATAGAAGAAAGGGCTCAGTTGCCAAAACTAAATTCATTTTTTTTTAATTAATAATCATAAAATACAAACAAACATAAACATATAAATACTTAAAACTAACAATAAAGGGGAAAAAACACCAAGAAAAGAGAAAGGAATAACAACAATATATCAATATCTTGTTCACTCTTTCATTCTTTCAACTTTTAATCCGTGCAAAACCCTATTCTGCAGCAATTTCAATTGGCACAATATACTTAAATCTTCCAAAATTGAATCATGTCAGGGCCAGGCTTACTTCCTTCTTCACTTGTTAATGCGTGCTGTATGAAAGGTTTCCATATTTCCCAAAATTGTATTTTGATTTTAAAACCCTGTTTTAACCTAATTTGGCTAGTTAATTTTTCATTTAGTGCTAGTTGCCAAACCTCTTTATACCACCTATTCTTATTTAGATTTTCGTTACCCTTCCATTCTTGGGCTATCAGCTGTCTAGCAACCAGCAACAATGTCAAAATTAATTCTTTATTACCCCCACTTAATCTCATTTTTCCTATTTCTCCTAATATAGCTAGTTTGGGTTCTAGAATCATTGTTATGCCAAGAATCTCGTTTATCTCCTTCTCTATCACTTTCCAAAATGTATTTGTTTTCTTACAAAACCACCACAGATGCAAATATGTCCCCTTTTGTTCATTGCATCTCCAACACAATTCAGATTTATTAATATCAATTTGCTTGAGTCTGATTGGGGTAAGGTACCACCTCCAAAGTACCTTGCAAACATGCTCCTTTTCCTTGATTGACATAGTTTTTGTTATTCTGTTTCCCCACTTTTTCCTCCACTCTTCTTCTTCAATTTTAATATTTAAATCTTCCTCCCAAATTCGTTTAAGTGTATAGTGTGATCCTTCCCCTGGGATAAGCATTTGGTACAGTTTACCTACTAACCCCTGAAATCTTATCTTCCCTTTCCTTATTTCCAAGACCAATTCTTCAAATGGCGTCTTTGCCCTAGGTACTCCTATAATCCCCCTTATCAATTTGTCCCATTTCTCCATCCCCAATTCTTGTAGCCAATTTAATTTTAATTTATTATATACCTCCTTCCTTTTCTGATATGTATTGCAATTTTTAATCCATTCTGTTATTAACAACACTTTTTCTTGCAATAGAATAGGTCTTATTTTTTGTGAGGATAATAATGGGCAACTCTGGAAATCTAAAATTTCTAAAATTGGGGAAATGTCTGGTGCCAATTTCCTCTTAACCCCTTTCCATACGTTATAAATATTCTTTATAGAAAAGCAGTTAATCTCTGTTTTATTATTTACTTGTGCAAGAAATGTTTCACCTTTTAATTTTTTAAATTCTTCTTGATCCCCTTCACCTATTACCTCATTTTGCTGAATTAATAATTTAATTAATTTCTTTATATGAAAGGCTTGAAAATACGCTTTAATGTTTGGAATGTTTAATCCTCCCTGTTTATTTTTCATGTACCATAATCCTTTACTAATTCTTGCTCTTTTATTATTATTGCAAATTCCATTTATCAATTTTTGCCATTTATTTATTTCTGACTCTTTAATTTTAATCGGTAAATTTTCAAACAGAAAATTCAATTTGGGTATAACTTTCATTTTACAAATATTAATCCTTCCAAACCATGAAGTCTTTGCTCGTTTTATCTGTTCTAGTAATGGTTTCAATTTATTTCTTAACTTATTGAAGTTAATATTATATAGATCTTTTGGATCGTTCGTCACAAATATTCCCAAATATTTCAATTCATCTCTTATTGTAATACTAAATCTATCTCCAATTTTTTTCTTTTCCTCCTGGGTTAAATTGCATGTGATAGCCTCAGTTTTCGTCCAATTAATTTTTAATCCTGTTACTTCTTCAAAGGCTCTTAAATGTTCTTGTATTTTATTTAAATTATTTAAAGGATCTTTTACAACTAATAAAGTATCATCCGCAAATAGACTTATTTTTTTATTTTCTATTCCTACTAATTTCTCATTTTGCCTTATATCATTTGCTAGCAGTTCCATTGCCAATATAAATAAACATGGGGACAGTGGACATCCTTGTCTTGTCCCCGCATTTATATCAATTTCTTTCCCCAGACAATTATTCATTTTAATTTTAGATTTGCTTTCTTTATACAATTGTCCTATCACATGATTAAATTTAGGGCCGAATTGCAATTTCTCACATATTCCTTTTATTGTTTTCCATTGAATTGAGTCAAATGCTTTATATATGTCTAATGCCACTATACATACTTTTTGTTTATTATTTTTTAATTTATCAATAATATTAATTAACCGGTTTATTAATTTATCCATTTGTCTTCCTTTAACAAATCCTACTTGGTCTTCTCCAATATAAGTGTCTATGAATTTATTAAGCCGATTGTTAATTATTGAAGTAAAAATTTTTGCATCCTGATTTAATAATGATATTGGTCTATATGCTTCTATATTCTCTTTATCCTTTCCAGGTTTAGGAATTAGAGCCATTATCGAATTACTCCAAGACTTGGGGATCTCCCCCCCTTCCAATATATAATTATATAAATTTTTTAACTTGGGAATTAATACCTCTCGGCATTCCTTATAAAATTCCGAAGGAATACCATCCTCTCCTGGCGTTTTATCCTTTTTTAAGTTGTTAATTACCTCTTCAATCTCCTTGTCTTTAATATCTTGTTCCATTATATTTACATGTTCTTCCTTTAATTGGTATGTCAAATTTCTATTCAAATATGCTTGAAGTACATTATCATCAATTCTATGTTCTGTATATAATTTTGTATAGAATTCTTCTGCTACTGATAATTTATTTTCCAATTTATACTGCCTTATACCTTCTTTATTAATTAGAGCCTCTATATATCCCTTACTTTTTTTTTGTCTTACTTTTTTTGCTAAATTTTTCATATCTTTATTATTGAATTCAAAATCATTTCTTTTTAAATATGCCAAATCTACCCTAACCTTTTCAACTTCTGCTGCAATTGTTTCCTTTTTTAATGCCTGTAATTTATTCCAAATTGAGATACTTCCTGTAGCTGCGTGCCTCCTTTCTAGTTCTTTTATGTCTTTATCTCTTTTAATTACTTGACTTTTCATTTTTTTTTCAAATATTGCTTTCTCTTGTATATAGTCACCTCTAATAACCGCTTTCATTGCGTCCCAAAGGATATGTAATTCCACCTCACCCGTATCATTATCTTCCCAGTTCTTTATCCATTTATTTATTAATCTTTTTTTTATCTCTTCATTTTTTAATAGTTTAGTATCCATCCTCCATACCTTATTTTGATAGGTACTGATATTCAGCCGCATCTCTATCGAAATAAATGTGTGATCTGAGATATTAAAATTGCCATAATTAAAGTTTTCTAAATTCGTAAGCATATTTTCTGACACAAAGAAATAATCCAAGCGAGAATAAGATCTATGTTTTAAGGAGCAAAAGGTAAATATATTTTTTTTACCTGCCAACATTCTCATCGCATCCTGTAATCCTAATTTCCCTATCCATTTGTCAATCAATTTATCTTGAGTCTTTCTAAAATTATTTGTTGTATCTAATCCTGACCTGATTAAGTTAAAATCTCCCCCTATAATTAAATTTACTGATCTTTCTTTTTTTATAATGGGTAGAATTTTATCTAGAAAGACCCCTTGATTCTTGTTTGGTGAGTATACGTTGACAAATGTATACTCTTCCTCCTCTATTTTACCTTTTATTAGCTGAAACCTTCCCTCCTTATCTTTAATGTTCTTGCTCATTGAAAAATCTAGTTTATTCGATATTAATATAGCAACCCCTCTTGAATTACTTGAGCCTAGGCTTTTCTCATATATTTCCATCCCTTTTACATAAATATTATTCTTATTTTCGCTTTTCTGATGTGTCTCCTGGAGAAAAATGATATCCGCTTTTTCCCTTCTCAGAACTCCTTCCACACGTTTCCTCTTAATTTGGTTCCCTAGGCCCCTGACATTCCATGAGATAATTTTTAACTTTTTAAGTATACATATTTAGTGCTTTCTCTACTGTTACTGCAGAATTCCCCATAATATGTGAACCAATACCTCAACCCACAACAAGTTATACTCTCCCTCCTCCAGCACATCTTAAATTAAATAATATACAATTATCTTAAGAAGAAGAAAATATACAAAAATAACAAAGCTTAAACAAACCAACAATCAAACAAATAAGAAAGAGGGAAAAACAGGGGGAAAAAAACTCTGCCCTCCCCACTTTCTACTAAAGTAACCTTTGAAAACCAAAGAGGGGAGGGGGGGTTGCGGTTGGCGAGTGGACCTTAATACTTAACATCCGTTTCTTGTTCATTATTTATTTCTTATTACAAATGGTTATCTTAATTTGTCATAATTTATTCCATGCAGTAGATTCTCTCTTTTTATCCTTTAATGACCTAGTCTTTCCCTCCTTCTGCTCCTTCAACTTCCTCCTCTTCCCGTTCTAACATGGGCGTTACTCCCACATTTATTAAGCCATCTTTAAGTTGCTTCCATTCTGTAGACCCTTTTTCTATAATCTTAGCTTCCATCAAAATTTCTAAGACATCAGATTCTTCCCTAATCCAATAATTCTTCCCCTTCACTGTAAAAATTAATTGTTTATGTGGTCTCCATTTATATTGTATGTTTTTCTCACGCAATTTTTTTGTGATTGGCTTAATTTGTAGTCTCCAAATGCGTTCTTCTAACGAAATATCTTTATATATTTCTAGCTGTGCCCCCTCCATTTTTAAAGCATCATCCCCCGAGGAGTTAACATATTTCATTATCCTTAACTTTTGTCCTAGATTTCCAAATCTTAAAAAAACATTTCTAGGTCTTTCTTGGCTCCTTTTTTTTCCTAGTCTGTACACACTGTCTATATCCTCCAATTCCATTTCCTCCCCCATTCCCATTGCGTTAATCCATTCTACCAATCTTTGTCTCAAGTTATCCGGGTTCCGTTCTGGTATATTCCTAATAACCACGTTGCACCTTCTCTCCTGATCTTCCATTCTTTCCAACCTTTTATCATATTTTTTCTGTTTCTCCTCTTTTAACTGTGCCTGCTCCTTGACCTCTCTTAACTCATGTTTCATTTCCCAAACTTCTTTCCCAATAGCATTCATCCCCTCCTTCAATTCATCTATTTCTTTCAATAAATTGGTACACTCTTTCTTGGTGTTCTTAAATGCTTGTGTGATACTTTCTTTTATTTCTTTTTGAAATTTCTGATTATCTTTTGCTCGCTGATCTTCTAATGTTTGTAGTTTAGCTTGAAGTTCTTCCTCTAATTTATCAAACCTAAGCTCCAGGTCTCCTCTTAAATCATTTAAATCTGGGCTTGGGCCTCTATCACCAACCTGCTCCTCTTCTACCTCTTTAACCCTCCCCTTGTCAAACCCCTTTTTTTTGGTAGCCATCTGTCTTCTTGACTCCTCTCCTATCAGAATCTCTTGACCCCCCACTTCTATTTGTTTTTCTTTCTCTTCCTGATCTAAGGCTTCTTGTTGTTTAATCTTTAACCTCCTTTCAGCTACTTTCTTCCTCAGCTCTTCTAGTTCTTGGATCTCGATAAGTTCTTCCTGCAACGATTTTCTTCTCCTACCCTCCTGTTCTCTTCTCTCCAATCTATCTGTTCTCACCCACTTTAAATCCTGTTCAAAATTATCAATTTTTTTGCTCATTAAACTGCTGCCTTTTAACCACAGGATCCTAAATTAACAGTTCATTAGTGCATTAATATACTTATAATATAATAAGTGTAGAAAAAAAGTAGAATATATCTGATTATATACCAATAGAGAATAATAAATTCAAAGTTTAAATGGAGAACAATCAAATACTGCTTTAAGAGAGCCGTTCAATTCCTCTTTCTTAAATCCCCTCTTTCCAAAGAAAGAAAGAAAAAACCCCAGGTGTTCCAAAACCAAGATAAGGGGAGATATGCAAATTAAATTCCCAGCTGGCGAGTCTCTGAGTCCTTGGAGCGTTGCAACCCTATGCTCCTTTTAGCAATGCTGTATCCCTCTGTAGTCCTCTATCCTTCTGCTTTCTGCTTCTGCTTGCAGAGTACACAATCCTGTAACAGTCCGAATTTTAACTGGACACACAATGAAAAACCTTTTTATTAGCTAATTAGTGTCCATAAACCGCTGGGAATCCAATAGTCCGATAATCCAATATTCACTGTTTCTTTACTGCCTTCTCATAGCCACAGTCCCGTCCTTGTAATCCAGCAAAAAGAGAGTCTTTTACTGTAATATTTTAATTCTGTTGGTTCTGTTAGCCTCAGTCTCTTTTGGAGCTCCGGGATCCCTCACCTTGCTCCAGTCAGTGTCTGTGCCCCGCTTTTATCTACTGTACTTTCCGTTCCTCTCAGTTTCTTATATTTCTTTCATTCCTCTTTAAACCTCTTAAACCCCAGGTTTCGCTGTATGTTTAATTGTTTATATTCCCTGAAGATAGAGGTCTTCCAGCCTTTCGGTCTCGAAGTATCTCTTAGATTGCTGGCACATTTCAAACAGGCTGCTCAAACAACCTGGGCGTGGGATTGTTTCAACATCAGCTTCTTAGTTCCGCAATTAAATAACAAAGACTAAGTGATTAGCAAGTCTTCTTAGTTCCACACTCATACCTCGCTCCCCTGCAGAGACAGCCCCGAGTTACCTCAGTCTCTCCTTGAGCATGAGAATCTGCGAAGTTGAGTGTTTGTTTAAGTCCTCTTGTTAAATCCCACTGTCCGACTTTTAATCTCCAAAGTTTCAGTATTCAGTATTCAATATTCCAAAACTTAAGGCTTAAAGAGAAAGTTCTTAATTCTCCTTTCTTCCTTTCTTTTTCAAATAGTTTTGTATCCCAAAACTGCAAAGACCGGTAAACTCAGTCAGTCAGTCTTTTCATTCTCGAAACCTTTCGAGCCTGAGAGGAAGCACGCCCCAAGCTCTTGCAGAGAAAGAATAACAACTTGTCCCCAGCCAAAAGATCTTTGATTTCTCGGCAACCTCTCTATATTTTACCCTCCAAATTAACCTGGCCGAAGATATTGATCTCACACTCCGTTTAATATACTTTTGAGCCCAAAACGCAACTCCAAAATACCTCCTTTCCCGCTTTTAAGCGGCTCTCCCTTCAGAACAAACGGAAAACGATACCGGTCAGTCCGCCATGATGCTCCGCAGCCCGCCAAAACTAAATTCATAAGACTCTATAATGTTCAACTTGTATCAATTGATTTTGTAGATATAATATTTCCGAAGCTATCCGGTTTATTAGCTTTTCAGACTGACTGTCTTTTATCAAGGAATCTAAAAATACGGTAATTAAAAACATTTAGTTAGTGTATATTACATAAAATAACATAACATGCAAAGGTGCATACAAAATGCTGATATTTTTAAAAATGCTATATATATATATACATGGGGTAAAGCTTCCTGACTTGTACCTTATACAAAAAAATCATTTATACACATCTTGTCGCAGAAAAGAGTAACCAATTGTTAAATAGAAGCTTATCATTTCTTAAGTAAAAGTATATCCTGCGTCCATTGCCTCTCTCCGTACTCTGTTTTTGTGCATTAGGATGTCAATTGGGTCTGTGTTCTCAAGGATTAATATAGGGAGAGTATTTATCCAGGTGCTTGATTAAATTCACCCATTTAAGAATAGGTTAGTAGAACTGTCAACACTTACAGATCTCCATTGTATTTTATAGGAAAGTAACTACAAAAAGGAGGAGAATTCAATTTCTGAGATAAGTCCCTGTGGGGCTAAGGTGTTAAAAAATGGATGTAAAAAGCTTTGCACTGCAAAAGTCTTTTACGTATATATTTTTTCATATTTGGACGGACATAAATGTGTATATTTCCAGTAAAAGAGAATTGAGCGTCAGTCTTTATAAAAAAAAACCACTGACAGAAGTGCTTACTTAAATTATACCTCCGGTGGTCTGCATTTATTGACTACATCGGGATCTCACCGCACAGCCTGTGTGAGAACCCGTGACAGAAGGCTTGTTTACGTGGCATTCTGCCACGTAACATTTGCCAAGTTACATTTGCCAGCCTAAGAGGTTACTAAATACATGGGTCCCTGTTTTGGGGAATGATTAGTGGATTTGGCGAGACTCATCGTTCTCGCCCTATCTCAGAGTCCTTGAGGCTCTGGGCACCTATGCATAGCTATTTGGTCTATGCATAGCTATTGCGGTTTGCCTTTACCCAGCTCAGTCCGTGGATGTAAGCTGGATACCGTGTGGTGTTTGCTAGACCTTGAGTCTCTACTGGGTGTTTCACCTTAGGACATTTGTCCTACCTCTCTCAGCGTCCCCAGCCAAGCAATATGGATTCTCTATTGCTGCCTAATGCTATTGGCCCGTGATCCAATTTCCCTTCCAGCCGAGCCAGGTTGGTCTCGAGCCGCCGTGCATAGCTCGACAAACCTATTGGGAAAGTTTAATAGCCAATCAATAACGCAGGCAACCCACAATGAATTCTTCATTTCAAAATACTACTGTAGAATATTTTTGTGTATTTGAAACCTGAATATAAGGAAATTTATTTTTCAATTCAGTACCTATATGGACTTTGAAAATAAATAGTGTATGAACAGTCAAGATACAACGTCTACAAACGGTTTTTGCTCTTTCCTTCTTAAGTTACACCGTTTGGCCCTATTCTCTTCCATTGTGGTTTTAGTTGTTAAGCAAGACAACCATTCAGAGAAAATTCTCTCTTTAAGCATGTTAGTCTCTAAGCAAGGCACTCTTTATGCAAGGTTTTACTGTATTAATATTTCAAGACATTCAGTAAGCAGGTAAATGTGCTGTCACAACTGTTTCATAAGTATAAATAGCTGAGTCTTACTCTGAAATGCAGTTAAATGTTATTAACTCTCTATAAAATGTCATAAAACTATAGACAGGCTTTCTAGGTTTACCCGTTTATCCCTATGTCTATCTTTATTCACTTCTAAAATAGGTGGAGGTACTCTGGGGTTCTCCAGTGGTTTGAGACTATGAACTACAACAACTATAACCATACCTGTTGTGTTGGTGGGAGCTGTAGTCCACACCAGAGTGTGCAGAACACTTGTTTACCTTCCCATTGAAGTGGTAGTTATTTATCTATTTGCATTTTCATGCTTTCGAACTGCTAGGTTGGCAGGAGCTAGGACAGAAATGGGTGCTCACTCTGTGATGGAGGACTCAGTTCTTGAACTGCTGACCTGCCAAACTTCCAATCATCACATTCAGCATCTTAACCACTAAGCCTCCAGATAGTTCTCATCAAATTAAAGAGTCACAGTAGTGTTCCTTCAGTTAAGATACGTCATGCACCCAACATGAAACATCTACACTATAAGCCTCAAAATTATAGTAGGGAAATAATACCTTTTCAACTAATAATGTGATTCTTAGGATCCTGATACAGTAGACAGATTTAATACATTTCAAAGCAGACTGAAAAACATTCAGCTAAAAATGCTGAAAATTCTGTCTCCTTTCCCCCCATACAGGTATATCATATATTTCTGTCTTAGTTTGATGAATAATGCTGACCTATTTGATCTTGCTTTGCTGATTTATCAGAAGATATTCCCATCTCTTACCACTGTAATCATCTTCCAGCTGCTGATGTTAGCAATGGATAGCCAATTTATGAGATGTGTATTCTTCTATGACTGCAATAAGGCTGTTATTTCATTATGTGGTCCCACTATGATGTAGTGGATACAGTGGTGAGCCAGGAATCATGAGATCTGGTTCAAAATCCCTGCTTGGCCTTGGGAACTCCTGGGGATGGGGTGGCACTTGTAAAACATCTCCTTAACTATCTCACTTACTTGGAACACACTATGAAGGTCACTATATATTGGATGCAGCTGGTGGCACATAACACAGAGAGACACTTTATAAGGTAATACAGAACCAAGACAAAGTCAGGCATCTTTATCAATCCCTTATACTCCATCCTTTCCTTTTGGATTTTGACCTGAAAATACAACATGTATGTGAATAAGGGACTGCAGTGGCTCAAGTTGTTAAGATGTTGACTGGAAGGTGGCAAGCCAGCAGTTCGATACCCAAGTACTGCATGACAGAATGAGCTCCCGTCTTTGTCCCAGCTCTTGCCACCCTGTAGTTCGAAAGCAAGAAATTGCAAGTAGATAAATAGGTACCACTTTGGTGGGAAGTTAAACAGTGTTCTGTGCACTCTGGTGTCTAGACATGCCTGCCACATGTCCATGGAAACCTCTGCAGAACAAGACAGCGCTGGCTCTTCAGCTATAAACAGAGATGAGCACTGAACCCTAGAGTCGGATATGACTGGCTTTCAAGCAAGGGTGACCTTTACCTTTTATGTGAATATTATAAGCAGGGTATGTGAAAGCAAGCACAGTTTCTAACAATATTCCTGATCATAGAGCATGTTTGCAAAGACAGGTTTCCTGGCTCAGTAGAATTCGAGCCAACATGTTAGCTGTACTGTAATTGTGATCCTAATTCTGTAGGGTTATTGAAATTATTCAATAATGTTTCTTGACCTAGTCTGATGCTAATAGCATTGTTGCCAATATGAAACTCTGGAAAATATATCCTAACTCATTCTGCATTTTGTGGTAGTCTGTGTACTAAAAAGTACTACAGGTGATGAACTCCAAATAGAGAAGAGCTGCTATGCAGAAAGATTTTTTGGTGGCCATCTCTGGAGGCTACATAACTTGACTGTTGGCATGACTTTCTCCAATCCACCAGACTCATCATTCTGAAAACTATTGTGTACAATTGCAGTAGGATATCTATAGCTTAACAAGAGGTAGTTCTGCTCATTTCCCTTGCTCAATGCTAGTTTCATAATGTTCAGTGAGCCAAATGGGCCAAACTAAAATATCATCATAGGTCGAGTAGAGCCACTAAAATAAAATGGGTTCTGAGTTGATAATTGCTAGCCTATCCCATTCATCTTAGTGGGTCTACTATTTATTTATTTATTTAATCATATTTCTAACGCCACCCCCTCGCCGAGGCGACTCCGGGTGGCTCACATATACAGTAAAAGCACCTAAACTTTTAAAAAACATTAAAACATTAAAATTATTTAAAGTTCAAAGTTTTAAAAAAATTCTTTAAAAGTACCCTCCAGTACCACATCCCAAACTTCAAGAACTGACCACTCAAACAAGCCAGCCCATGGTGGCTATCTCCCTAGCCGCCCCCCACAGCCGCTGCACAAACCAGGTCTTAAGATCCCTGCGAAAGGGTAAAAGCTCTGTCTGTAGACGAAGTTCAATTGGCAGGAGGTTCCACAGGGCCGGAGCAGGCACGGAAAAGGCCCTCCTTCTTGTGCTAGAGAGGTGAGCCTCTCTAGCGGATGGAACTATGAGAGAGCCCCTCCTGTCTGCTTTAGTGGGACGGGCAGATGTCCTTGGGGAGATGTGGTCTCTTAAGTATCCTGGCCCACTACCATGTAGGGCTTTAAAGGTAATCACCAGTACCTTGAATTGCACCCGGAGGCATACTGGCAGCCAGTGCAGCTCCCAAAGCAGTGGTGAGGCATGAGTATAATGCCCGCATCCCATCACTACCTGAGCTGCTGCATTCTGGACCACATGCAGCCTCCAAATAGTCATCGGGGCAGCCCCATGTAGAGCGCATTACCATAATCAAGTCTGGAGGTGACCAGAGCATGCGTGACCATGAGTAAGGAGTCCCGGTCCAGGAGCGTGCGTAACTGGTGAATCACACAAAGTTGTGCAAAAGTCCTCCTATCCACGAATGCCACCTGCTCATTGAGCAGGAGTCGTTAGTCCAGGAGGACCCCCAGATTACGCGCCGGGTCTGTCTGAGGCAAAAAAGCCCCTACTACTACTATAAGTAGTAGTAATTTAGAATTTACTCATATACGTCCGTACGTTCTAAAATATTTTAACTGCCATTTTCTCTAAGGAAATTGTTTAAAGAATGTTCACGTGGGGCCAGCCAGAAGGTTCTGTGTGACATTTGACCACAGAGGTATGTATCTCTGGTCCTCCTTCTGATTTGACTCAATTAAGAAGCAGCAACCAAAAGTGTTTGTTTCTTAAAATATGAGGAAGAGGAGAGGAAAAGGGGCTCCATAATCTCTGAAAACGTATGCAAAAGTGGCTGGACCATGGATCTAATCATGTACTATAATTACTTTGTTTCAAATTAGGACAGATGCCAGTTACTCTGGAGGAAAATAAAATATGCTTCTTACCCTCAAGAGATTGGGTCAGTGCATCTGGTGTTTTTGTTGTATTGTCTGCCAGTCACAGGCTTATGCCTAATAAATCCCATGTCTCACTAGTAGAGTTTGTTTTCTCCTTCCAGCCATCATTTATTTTTAATAATGTTGCGTTAACTTGCTCATAGTGGACAAGTACAGCAGCTGTCAGGGCCACAGAGAAAAAGGAAAACATACTGCTGCAAAAGCATGCTTGGAGAGACCCAGTAAGCATTCATTCCATGCTTATGTCTAGTAACTTCTGTAGATCCAGAAGTGAATGAATCAGAGGTGCGAAAAAGAGAATTTGAAGGTGCAAAACTGAGCATTATGGCGTTGTAAATTTTCAGACTTCACAGAATATTGTGGCATTACAGAAAGGTTTGTTCTGTGTACCAGAGAGTTTTCTGTTCAATTCTTTTGTAGCAGGGGAGTGGGATGATGTTGAAGGCCCCCCAGATACAATGCTGCAGGAAAATCACACTTGTTGATTAGCTATGTACAGTATAATTTATTTGGTATATTACTTAGTGATAGATGCTTGCTGTGCCATAAATTAAAGCAGTGCCCATAAAATATGTAGCAGTGAGAGTTTATAACCCTTTTATCTTGTGAGAAGAAAAAATGTTCACTGTTGCATGTTGTGGTTTTTGATGTTCAAGGAGACCGTTCCTCCAGTAATTTTGCACTAACCTCCTTGGTCAGCTTGCAGAGCAGAAGGTTGCTGATAACAGCTCAGGTCTGCAAAGACAATGGAGAAGGGCTGTATCAGTTGGAGCAGAAAAGCCTTTATTTATATGGCATGGCACAAACTTTGGAGACATTCAGTCAGGGGTTCCCAACCTTTTCAAGCTGGGGTGCCTGCATGATGGGGTGGCCATTTTGTCCCAACGGATTCAAATGAGTGGCCATTTTGTTTCTTGAATTCCTTTGGAGGGGTGGGGGCACGTGAAATGCTGTCGTGGGCTGGATTTGACCCACGGGCCTTAGGTGGGGAACTCCTGCATTAAGTCAAAGCCTCCATTTACAACAGGATTATGCATTGTGTATCTCATCAAGCCATTACTTTGCACCTGAGTTGGGCCCTACCAAATTTTTAATACTGAAAATATTGCCACTGAAAATCAGTACCACAATTTCCCTGCTGTTTCTGCAACGTTGCAGTGGACATTTCTTTTCAGGTTTAGTTTTCTTTAAGAAAATTAAAACTATAAAGCTTAACTGTTAAAAAGGATCGGGAACCAGGCTGTAGGAGAGACACTTGAGACCTGCTACTGAACACCATTCCCTTCTGTTGGCCATCTTGGCTGTAGTTCTGGAGAGTTCATATCCTAAATATGTGGAGGACTACATGTTTCTCATCCTGAAACAGACATGTACTGGGCTATAGGGGCAGATAGTTCATACTGATGTGAGTTTCATTCTTGTATTCTAGAAGTAACAGTCATCTTATATTTGTGCATAACCTTGAATGGAATAGGTACGGTGTCTCTTTCTCTGAGTCAGAGTGGCAGCTTCTCTCTGGAGACAGTCTGCCTCCTTCCACTGAGATCACACTTTTGACCCACTTATCTGTCATCATCCTTAAAATCTCATTCATTGTTATTCAGTGCATGCATCCTCTTGATGCATTGCATTCAAATAGTGAAAATATCTTAAGTATTCATAGCAGCCTGTTCTCATAGGGTAAATACAGTATTTCACCTTAGCAATAGCAGTATTAGAAACGAAATCTGCACATGCCTGTCTTGCAAGAAGATTCTGGTGTCCCAGATGGTGATAAATTTAATTTCAAACAAGATGACTGCAGGGCAGAAATGGAGTTAAAAATTGCTGCATTTAGCAACTACAATTAATATTTATAGGCTGTGTCAAGCATAAGAACATAGATTTGTCAAGATTGGATTGCTTTTTCTTCCTCTTTGTTTTGATTATCCCATGATAGAAGAACTAGGACTCTATTCTGCTCCATGAGCTTTAAGTGTTTCAGATGATAAAAACAAAGTGTTAGAATTATATATACATGAACACACATATTTCTTCTGACAATATCATTGGTTTTACCATAATAAAAAATGAGTAAGAAAGCAGAAAAGTAATGATTCAAAATAAAGGGGGGGACACACTAGGTGTCCAAAGTTTCACTCCTAATTTCATTCCATAGTTCCTTACACCTGATCTAGTGTGAAAAATATTGGCCAACACAAGGTGGCCATTGTCCAGGGTACACCCAGTTGTGGTTCAAAAACACAACTGTCTTTGAGGAGGCTCTTTATCAGTCAGGTTGAGTCCCTATGCCTTCAGATGCCAGTTATTTTGTTTTGTTTTGTGATGTATTTGTTGTTGTCTGTTTTGATTTGCTGTGTGTTCTGTTATTATTTGTTATCTGCTTGTACACTGCATTGAACAGAGGCTTGATGATGAGACGAACTGTAGGAACTCTCTCATACACTTGTTTCTTCTTATAATCAAATTTCTATGCAGGTGAAAGGTGCTTGCTCCATCTCTTCCAGTTTGTATTCCCCAGACAGCTTGAGAAAGAACCCAATTCCACTTTTGTTTGACTAGTACTTTGGAGAAAGAATGAAGCAGGAGGAGGAATCCTGTTATTTTTGCTTGCCTCTGTACTAGTTTGCATACAAATAAGTCCTAACGCCTCGTCACAGAGCTGAAGCAAAGGTGGAAAAATATTTCCTAAATGATTTATTTACTTATTTATTTTGTTTGACTTTTGTCACCGCTCCCTCACCGAGGTGACTCCGGGCGGCTTAAATTCAATTCTTTACCAATTTAATTTGTCTTGCTATGACCAAATTCCTCCTTGATGAGCTATTTTAAAATCCTGTGAGATTCTTTGCATCTGTCTGAGAATGAGACGAAGTGTTCTTCCTCTCATGTTGTTTGCAATGGGCAAAAATGTTGCAAGTGTCCTTTCCTTGTAAGAAGCAGGGCATATGCTTGTTCATGCAAGCAAAGAAGAACAAGCTGATTGTTAGGAAGAATGAAAACAATCTATCCATTGTTTCAGTTTTTAAAAGTAGACATCATCTTTTGTTGTTGTTGTTGTTGTTCAGTCAAATGGTTGAGTCTGACCCTTTGTGACTCTATGGACCACAGCACGCCAGGCTCCTCTGTCATCCATCATCATCCCGAGTTTGCCTAAATCTATACTCACAGTGTCAATGTGCTGTTTAATCTTCTCATCTCATCTAAGCAATCATGGACTTCTTGAAATTGTGCAAATTATGCTATTTTGTGCAAAGCTGCTTATTTTTGCGCAAGATCTGGCAGTTTTATGGAAAATACAATTCTTGGAAATACCATGGAATTTTAGGGGGAAGCATCAGAAAATCCCTCACCATTTGCAGTCGTAAAGAGAATATTGTATTTCCTCATCTTTTCCTGCAAGTATGAGACAAGTGAAATGTACATCCCTGCTCTGACAACATGGAATAAGAATGGGAGATAGTTCGCAAGGAGAGGGGGGAAAGCAGCTAGTAAGCCATGTTGATAATTATAGATCTCTTGAAAACATGTTGTTTACATTTATTCGGGACATTTAAAGACATACAGGGCCTTTAGACCAATTTTACAGTTATTTTTATTGCATGTTTATGCTGCTCTTTGCCAGATAACATGTGACTGTTAAATGGATAGGTTTGAAATATTTTGAGTACATCTTCCTAGTCAGTACAGCTGATTGTCAAGGACTGTGGGAGCTGTGTTATTCAGATTTGTATCCTTCCTTTATTGAGCTTGAAATAGTACATATGCTTCTTTTCCCTTCTACTTTATTTTCCCTGTGAAGCAGTTCAGGCTGAAGGACTTGTGACTGAACTAAGGTCATGCATTGAATTTCATGGCCTAGTTCAAATCCCAAGGTCTCCCAAGTCCTAGTTTAACACTTCTAAAGGGCACCAGATTGTGGGAGACTGAACCGGGGAGAGTAATCAGCCCAAAGTCATGTCACAAAGTATATATCCGTGCAATTTCAAATTCTTTCCTCTAGCTTGAATGAAAACAAATTCCTAAGAACCACTTAGTATTACTTTTTTGACATGTGGCCTAAATGTACCCTTTCATGGAAAGCAAAATGGTTTGTATGACTTTCCCACACACCAAAAAGTGAGGAATAATTCTTAAGCAGAAATTAGCAACACCTCATTTAAGGTTTCCAGGGGTACACTGAAATCAGTATTATAGTTTGCAGTTTCTTTTGAAGCTGTGTGCTTCCTGTGAAGCAGAATTAGTCCTGCAAGTAGGCCACATCGTGTACCTTCTAGTACACAGAAGGGGCAGCAAGCTGTCAATTATGTGGCATGTTCTTAGGTATTTATCATTTTGGAGCCATTATTTTGAGTTCCTGCCTCAGGCACTAAGGATGCCTTGGTCTATATCTGCCTCAGAGCTTTACTGTGACATTCTCTAAGGTTTTCAAGAAGCAAAGTGCTGCTATTCACTCTTTGCTCTGTGATTTCCTCCCTCTCTATCTATCTATCTGTAAATTTGTCCCTCAGTAGAAGGCTAGCTACAGGGTTTTGTGAATATTACATAATTCTCTTATCTGTGACCTTCTGTTTCACCTAACACTGTATAGTGCCTGAGGAAAAAAATCCCCACCTCCCACCCCTATAAGCACAAACAAAAATGTTTTGGGTGGCAAAAAGAAAGACATCTTAGAATGAGTCTTGCAAGCTGCCTAGGAGTTTTTGTCTGAAATAGATGCCCACTGAGGTTTGTGTGTGTGTAAATAAGCGTAAAACTGTGTTCAGATAATGCTGCTAGTTAAAATGGAGCATTTTTTCCTTGCTTCCCTGTGCATGAATGCAGATCTGTGAAGGAACTGCCGATATTTAACTAGATATGGATTGGCTGTTCTTAGCTAGCTAGTAGGAGGAGTTGAAATATATTTTTTCTGATATTTTTTGGCTCTCCCATTAATGCTTTTAAAATATGAATGAAATTAGACTTTGTTTCTCAGATTACTTCATGAACAGAGCAGTACTATTTTGCTCTATGTGTGTTGGATGATTATGTATAAAATGATTGAAATGTTGGTTAATAGGTATTTTCTTATTTGTACTCACCTGTTCGCATTTGTTTTTAGCCTTGTTATAATGTTGCTGTTCTAACATTCAACAAAATTAGGTTTCAGGGCAAGAAAAGTTACACACTATTCTACCTGTAAATGAAAACAAGAAGTGACACAGGATTCCCTAGTTCAAGTTCTCTCTCTATAGCCACTCATCTACACTACCCTCCCAGTTTATCCTGAGGTGGGAGTGCACAGGGAGTAGTCAAAATGTGATTAAGGCTATGGACCCCAACTTGAACTGTATCATTCCCCAAACACAGTCTTTCCTGACTGAGCATTGCTCCAGGGAGTCTAAAACCAAAAATCCCCAAGGCTAGACACTGAGAAGTAATATGCCTATTTTGCATCACCACTTGCACACAAATACCACAATTTCTAATAGCTGATCAAAGCAGAGACTGGGATTAAGTCCCATGAATCAAGCCAAAAATTCAAGCATCTGCTAGGAAGATTTATTATATTTTATTAAAGAGAAAGAAAAAAGTTAAAAAGGACAAAAGAGCAAGTGGTTATGCAGGAAAAAAAATAGGTTTTCAAAAATACCAGAGCAAATACAGAGAGAAACTTAAAGCAACTAAAGAGGTACATACGCTACAGAAAAATAATAAAAGCTAACATATCAAACTGATGCTTGCACCTTAATGGAGATCAGCATAGTTCTTAGGCACACATGGTAGTCTTCTGCCTAGGCATCACACTGATAGAAGGTGAACCCTGAAAGACTGAAAAACCAGTTTCTCTGATTATCTTGTTTGCATTCTCACCATTACTTTGAGAACAAGAAGAAAATGTTCCAATATAATTTCAGATTTCCAATCTGAAGTGAAATATTGTAATCTTTTGTGTGGTGGTGGTGGTGGTGGTGATGGTGATGATGATAATACGGAAGATGCATGTGGTTATATTTCAGCATTCTCACTGATCTATATCCAGGCCAGTTAGCATTTTAAAGACAAGATGATGTCATCTAATTGGAACTTAAATATGTACAGGCATCTAAAGAAATGTATAATGTGTTGTAGTTATCAACTTGACAGCCACACTTTGTGCTAGGTTTGGGGGGGGCATTGTAGAGCAATCCTTTGTATGTTAATTTGCAGCAGTTTAGAATGACTTTGCTAGATCCCATGTAACTGGAGTGAAATTGTTAGGAAAGGGCCTTTATAGTTAATGTAAATGATAGAGAACCTGTAAAATATGCAATATTTTTGGGAATCTGAAAGAGAATGTATGGGATTTTTTGTATTTGAGATTGTCTTGGTTTTTTGTCTTTTATTTTTAGAAATAGCAATAGCAACTAATTTATATACTGCCCCATAGCAATTAGAGCACTCTCTGGCAAGTTCACAAGTTAATTAACATTTTGCCACTAACATGCTGGGTACTCATTTTACTGACCTCGGAAGAATGGAAGGCTGAGTCAACCTTGGGCTGAGTCAGGATCGAACTCACAATTTTTTGGCTGCAGTACACCACTAGGGCTCCATTTTATTGATGTTTGGAAGGATTTCCCACCATTGCCTTTGTTGCTTGGAGTGCCTGGTCGTAAACGTTTGGACCTCTCCCAGTGCATCTTGACTGGGAGTAGAAGAGAGAGTTGTGTTCACAATCCTCCATCTTTGAGGTGAGTGTGGGTTGGAAGGGGTTGATAATGTTTTCCTTATTGAGTATAGCTATGATTTACTTTTATTATGATCATAATGATGGTTTCTCTTTGTTACCTGTATTGCTTCCTATTGGAGATTTGATAATATATGTGAAATTTAAGGTACTGTTAGTGCCCATGTAGGCCGGTGGATGATTTATTCTTCTTTCTCATGTATTGATGTTGTTGCTCACTTTTGGAGTGGATGATTGTCATTAGTTTTAATCTTCCTTTTTTTGGGCTAATTTCGAGGGGTTTGTAGAGCTTAATTTGGTCTAGCACCAGAAACGAGAATAGGAAATTCAAAATGAAAGAACCTGAAAGATTTGGTTACCTCAGGGTTTACCAAAAGGGCCTGTACCCAAAAGAACTCAAAACCAAAAGATGAGTCCCCAGAAGACTCTGAAACAAAAGAAATGCTACAGCTTTCCTATGGATTATTGTGATGCAGAAGCGAATGCAGCTCTCAAACCAACTAAAGCTCCTTAAGATTTGACAGTGTCCTGGTGCCACATGGCCATTCTGCAGCAAACATACCATGAGCACTGTTATAAATTTGAAAATCTGAGTGGTTGCGGAGGCGCTTTGGATGAAACAGAGCCCAGGAAAAGCCTTGGGCAAGGGGGAAATGGCATTAGAGGTTCGCTATAGAGTGATGAAAATAGAGGAGGCTTCTATTTTCATAGTTCTATAGTGAAGAACCCCCTCTGAAGCCTTTTCCCACTTCCTCCAAGGCTTTTCCTGGGCTCTGTTTCACCCCGAAGTGCCTCCCCAACCACTCCGGAGATGCACGATGCTGGGGATGCACTTTGTGGTGAAATGGATCCCAGAAAAAGCCTTTGATGAAGGGGGAAATGGAGCCAGCCCCCTATGAAGCCTCTTCTAGGAGGAGGAGGAGAGGGTGGGATGGGGAGGTGGGCAGGACCAGCCATTTTTACTACCGGTACATATGTACTGGTGTGAACCTGCTGATGCCCACCACTGCTTTAGATAATCAGCTCTGATTCACCAGTTCCTTTCTTGAAGTAATTTGTGCACTCAATAATGAGTTCTTACTGCTTTTTGACTTGGGAGGAGGAACAGCTAGAAATCCCCCCCACACACACACACACACATTTGTGTGTATGAGGTATTAAGGAGATTGATTTTTGAGGCTCCCTAAATTTATGTGTTTGGCTTTTGTGCATCCCAACCTAATCCAAGATAAATTCCTTTTGCCATGTTGTTGTCCACTGCTTTCATGCTTTCTTAACCTCCAAAGCCCTTGGCACAAGAAAGAATTTCTATTTGTTTTAGCCATAAACTTTCAGAAGTGCTTAATTATATTCCAAAGGGAGCTATTTAATGTCACTTCATTGTTGAAAGTGTGCTTTTCTAAAGAGGTTTTTCCACCAGACCACATACAGAAGGGAGAGAAAGGAGAAACGTGCATTAACTCCACCTTCATCATCCATAGCCCCATTGTCTCTGCCTCCAGTTTTAACTGCACTTTGGCCAAAAGTCTGCAAAGAAGGTTGTTTGTATTTTCTTCTACAAGGGTTTGAAATCTGTCATGCAGTCAGAAACCTGATAGCTTCTGAAAGTGTGGAGGATTTTCCCCCCTTATTGAATTCATAAAATATCACCATGTGAAAGGAGAAGTAAGTGCAGTTCTGAGTCTTGTCCCTTGAGCAGCAAGTGCTTCCAGGCTGGTTCCCCCCCCCCCACACACACACACACACAATTCCGAGTCTTAACAGAAATCACCCCAAACTGTGGTTCTCCTCAGACCAAGAAAGAAAAAAAGGACAGTGAATCTCTACTCTTTGAAGCTTTTAGGAGTAGTTATTCCCTTTGTAAGTGGGTTATAATCTTTAACAGACAGTGTTTAACAGATGCAACACCCATTTCCCACATACAGTGGTACCTCATACAACTACAGTGGAACCTCATACAACAATCACCGCATATAAAAATGAAATCACATAACAATTAGGATTTTGGGGGAAGTGGTGTCCCACATGACAATTTTCCCTATGGCAAAAATTGTACAACAATTTTTCAATAAGAAAAACCACTTAGCAAAAAAAAAATTGTTGTATGATGCATCCCATAGGGAAAATTGCTATACAATGCATGTATCGTATAGCAATTGTTTCGTACAACAACGAGCCCCATGGAATGGATTAAAATTGTTGTATGAGGTACCACTGTATTTTAATCCATTCCACGGGGCTTGTTGTACGAAACATTTGCTATATGATACATGCATCATATAGCAATTTTCCCTATGAGAGGCATCATACAACGATTTTGTTTTGCTAAGTGTTTTTTCCCATTGAAAAATTGTTGTATTTTTTCCATAGGGAAAATTGTTCTGCGGGATATCATTCTCCTCCCCCCCAAACAACAACAACAACAACAACAACAACCCAACAACCCCTAAATGTTATGCGATTTCGTTGCTATACGGGGCCATTGTTGTATGAGGTTCCACTGTATTTTCAAAACTGGTTGGTGTTTCAGTGGATCCCAGCCTGGACTAAAATGTGTCTTCCTAGCTGACCTCCAAAGTGGTTCAGCCTTCCTTCAGACTGTTGGCTTCCTCATGCAAAGATTGGCAATAGAGCAGAGGAAGAGAGTTGAGGCTAATTCACTGCAACCCTAGCTTGCTCCACACCTTATTTCACATATATGAAATAAAACTAATGTACTAGTAGTTTTCTTTTCCATGAAGAGACTCACAAAGTGGAGGAGAAAGAAGAAATGACAGAAATGCTATATACTATCTAAAGAGGTAAATTAAGTAGGGCAGTGAGCAGCTTTATGTTCTCAATAAGAACACAAACAGCTGTGATTTGCTGACCTCATTTTATTGTCTCAATTGGCTCTCATAGTCATTGGGACTGTGAAGAACTTTTAAAAATGCCACTCTATAGGTTTGATTACTTCAGGCTTCACAGATCCCACTGAGATTCTGCCCCCAAAATAGACATATAACTTGTTTCTACAATTTCCTCTCTTCACACAAGAAAGCAAAAGTGTGTGTAAAGGCCAAATGTATTTATGCAAATAGGACAGCTGCCTGCCCAGGAGATAAGATTATTTTATCATTCTGAAAGCTAGAAAAGCTCTGATTACAGGGCTGAGTATTTTCTGGGTGGATTCTTAGGCAAGCTTTTGAAAAGATGTATGCTACTTGGATTGATTGTTAGCAGAACTTAAAAGAAGATCTCTGTTATTTGAACCCCAGTTCCTAGAATCACCTAGCCAACTGCTACCCTTTATGCAGGATTAAGAATTGGAGTCCAAAATTCAGACCAAAGCTAGTTTTTTTTGGGGGGAATAGACATATAAAGAAGGCTGTGATAACTCTCCCCACCCCACCAAAAGGGGAAATTTGTCAATTGGTCATCTTAGAATAAAAAACACTGTCCTGGTTGTTTGCTTCAGGCTCTTCAGTAGCCCTTTTCTTACAGACTGTCCACTGTGGGAACATATGTTCTGCAGCACCATGGACAGCTCACTGTTCCTGTGAATCCATAACAGTACTGTATACAGTAAATTTAGGCTCTGAGTTGTAACAGTTTATTCCAGTGCAAACACTACACAATCCGATTTGGGAGTTAACTGCCCAACATAAGCACAGGAATATGTCTGTTAACCTCTGGGGAGTCAGAATACCCTTCTTCAGAAAGATTATTGGCATCCACTTACCTCTTGTTTTACCTGCACATTTAATGGAAAGTCTTTCCTATCTTCACACATACAGAAGGGAATATGAAGTGTCTTAGGTTGTATAGCAAACCTTCCTGTTTCCCTGTGATGTTTTTGGTGAAAGACCCATAAGAGAATCCTACTTATAGAAACTCTTTCCTTATAAAGGAGGAAGTGGAGTTAGAAGCTGTCTAGTGCTGATGAGGGTTGGCAAGAAAGAATGTTATTCTGAAATAATGCTAAATCCACAGGTCCCCATTTTTAAATGGATATTACAGGTGTAACAGTGATGAAGGAACATGAGCAGAATATGTGGAATAGGAATATGAGTACAACCACCTTGCTGGAATGTGAAAAGGCTACAGTTTTATTAGATACATTTTGGTTTTGGCACAGTAATATAGCTACAGAGCCAAGCATTGGATAACTTGCTGGCTGATAAATTGCTACTGCAGGTTACTTTCTGAGAGATAGTAGAGGATAAAGATGTCATGTGGGCTTCAGCCACAACACAGTTCCTATGTCATCCAGGAGTAGTCAAATCCTCACTGAGCTGGGGTCTTTTCCCCAAGATCCTGCCTAGTGTAAGAGAAGATGGGCATGCAGGTCTGTCCCACCCCTCTAAAAATAACCTGGATCTGATCCAGTGCAATAACTGCCACAAGAACTAATCAGGATACCCACCCACTGTCTGCCAATCATACCATGATGTCAACCAAACCAGGGGTTTGTTCCAATCTATACCTATAAATCCAAGGGTTAACCGTTGGAACTTGCTATACGTTTCTGCACCCGTCCATCCTATCCCGTACCGAGCCTCCTGCACTCACCCGAACCTGGAACGGAGGTTACTGAATGGTTGAGAAATGCACCAGTGGGGCAAGAGCACCACGAATGCAAACAAAGAAAAAGAACTTCAATTCCCAACATTCTTTGCACCGCGCCATGCCACAGTCAATAAGGCTGAGAGCCGTGAGCAAAAAGAACATTGTGAGACACGCCATGGCCAATCAAAATCAAGCCGCAGGGGAAAAAACTGCCGCACGAACGGAAACCACAAATGCAAAACTACAAGCCCTAGCGTCCTGTGCGTCTTGAGCACACAGAATGCTGTGAAAGCCGGCGTGTGAAAAATAAAATTACAAAATGCAACAGGAGTGCAAGTCCTCAGCAGGTGGACGCAGTGCCTCACAGCCTCACAAAACAAACAAGCCACAAAAATCCACCATGAGACACCCGCCGGCCTTCTTTCCCGGAGCAACGGGGAGAAGAGGGACTCAAAAAACACACAGCAGTTCGTCAGGGGAAGCACCCTCCCTGGCAGATGACTGGCTGATGACTTTGTACTTCTGAATACAAAAGCAACAGCCAGCAATCCGCAAGGAAGAGCCCCACCCCTTATGGATCGTTGCCTGCCCATCTCCAGTTAGGTAAGCCAGGAGAAAAAGGAGACAGAGAGGAGAGAACCATCGTTAGGCAGAGAAAGTTCTCTTCTGCCTCCTCCTTCTCCCTCGACCTACCTAACGAACCTTCCCAGGAGAAGAACGGGCTGACTGCCTCCTCCTCCTTTCCCCCATTGCTGCATCGGAACCAAAATTTGAAGCAGCACTGGAGAAAAGAGGAACTGACAGGCAGCCTGTTCTTCAGAAGTAAACACCAAAAACAAACACCAAAATTAATAAAAAATAATAAAACAAAAATAAATCAATAATTAAAAACCATTAATAAACAAAAAAGTAAACCACAAAACACACAAACAAAAACATCCACAATACCTCAAAAACACATACAAAACACCTAACTACAACACGAAAAAAACACAAATTACACAAACAATTAATTACAAAAATAAACAACAATGAAATAAGACAAATTAAACAAAACAAATAACCAAACCAATTACACAAACCTAAAACTCAACCAAGACAAAAAAAGAACAAACAGAAACACCTCCCAGCCCACCACCACAAAAACAAAACAAAGAAAAACCCCAGAAGAAAGAAAACCAGAGAACTCACCAGCACATCCTCCCTCCACGAAGACCGGAACAGAAATGAAGAAACAAAGAGACTACTTACCGGAAGAAGCCCCACCCAGAGGCCAGGAGAGAAAAAACACGTGAAATGAAACCAAAACCAAAACACATTACAGCCCCACCTAGAGGCCACAAGAGTAAAAACAAATCAAAAACATAGCAATAAATCAAAATTTTATACAAATCACAAACATATGTTAAATAAATAAAATAAAAAGATTTATAACATCCTGTGTTGAGTTTTAACTCAAATAAAACCCCAAAGCATCTAAACACAGTTTAAAAACATTGAATTTAAAAAACATGTACTTTCACATTTAAAAAAATATTACCTATGGTACAACTATTTACAAAAAACACACAAACTAAAACATTATTTGGATAAATAAAACAATCTGAAACAATTACCGTATTTTCTGGCATATAAGACGACTGGGCGTATAAGATGACTCCCAACTTTTCCAGTTAAAATATAGAGTTTGGAATATACTTGCTGTATAAGACTACCTCTCTTCCAATGCACACCAAATAAAAATTAACCCACACTCAACTCGAAGATGCACAGCCTTCTGAGTCGAATGGGCAGGTTCTGGTGGAGAGCCAATCCACGCTCACGTTCTCCTCCTCAAGGTATGGGAAGATGTGTGCAGCTTGCTTCCCCTTGCTTCATACTCCCCGCATAGAGCAGGGACTCGGCCGCAGCACCCCCCACCATATGCGCCGGACATATGTAGCAAGGGGAAACAAGCTGCAGTTAAGTACCTGTCCTATAAGACGACCCCCGACTTTGGCACAGATTTTTGGGTGTTAAAAAGTAGTCTTATACGCCAGAAAATACAGTATATCATCCTTTGTTCTTTTTTTAAATCAACACAAAAATCCCCCCAAAAAGCTGATCACAGTTTATAACAGCCCGGCAATGCCGGGCAACCTATGCTAGTGTCTATATAGCCATTTATTTTATCCACTTCTGAAAGATGGGTATAGATTTGGACTAGAACAAGTTTTCTGAAATAAATGTTGTTTACTGGATACCACCACAGCTGCAAAGTAGCCTGCCACCTTGTGGAACTTCATTCAGGCCACATCAACTTTCCCAGCAGCTGTGCTTTATGTGCCTTTTCTGAAGGCCTCACAAGAACATCTTCATGTCAGGAGAATGAGTTAAAAGCTTCTCCTAGTTGGCTTTTGGGGGTCTGAGCAGTGGTGGGATTCAAATTTTTTTACTACCTACTCTGTGGGCATGGTATGGTGGGTGTGGCCAGGGGAAATCCCTGTGTTGCACCCGAATTAGGACTACTTTATTTCAAAACTTGGATGGGTGGGGCCAGCCAGCATTTCTGCTACCGGCTCTAGTGAACTGGTGCAAACTGGGTCTGAGTGAGATCCAGGCAAAAACATTTCAAAATTTTCAGTGGTTCCCATTGCCGGGAATAATGAACAAAGAAAGTTGTAAAGCTTGCTACAACATTTCAGTATGAACAGTCCATATAATCTCCATAGCCTTATCCAACGCAAAGTACAGCTTCTGTCTTGTTGTTGAAAGATAAATCTCTCTCCAGTGGACAATACTGTTCCTTAAGATCTACATTGGCTTGATTGGTGGTGACCAGAACTGCAAAAAGAAATTGCTGTAAACATATTCCAGTTCAGAATAAATGTAAGAACTTCATGCAGATGGTTTTCCCCTGCCAGTGGCCTGAATGCATCCAGTAAGAAGCCCTAGTACTACAGCACCAGTTTCCTTCTAAAGGAGTAAACCCCATATTTTCTCAGTGGAAGGCCTCACCACTGAACTGGCTCCTAATGAGAGAAGACTGCTGTAGAGGCAAGATTGGGAAGAGTGAATGACTGTCCTTTATCTCTGGGTAATCAATTGAATAATTTCTCCCTCATTTGTGACATCTAAGAGATTCAAGTCTCTCCCAGGAAGGGTTGATTATCTATACGGTTCAGTGTGGACAGCAGTCCTCTCAAGGGTCAGAGAAATTATTTGAAGCACACTGTTGTCACTAGCCTGAGTTCCATATAGTGGTTTTATTGTTGAATTTGAAATAGGAGCTAGATAAGAATACCAGTTAGGCCAGGGGTTCTCAAGGCTTCCGCACCATGGGCTGTACCAATCCCCCTCAGACAGGTGAGTGGGCTGGACACGTGGTTTCCCCCCATTGTAAATGCATTCGTAAACTGTGGTGGGCACGTTTGCACATGCATGGGTGCGTTTACAGCTGTTGTAAATGCTTCTGCTTCCAGGGTTGTCACTGCAGGATGGATGGAATGGCAATGGGAGCTGGGCCCAGCCCACAGGCTGTAGGTTGCAAACCTCTGAGTTAGACTCTGTGGTTCCTAGCAGTGCCACTCTGATATTACTCAACTTTCTTTTCTCATTTCTCATTCCCCCCTTTTTTTTGCCTGAAGCAAGTAAACATTCATTATAATGAATTGCTTTTGCATGGGTGGTAGAGGGTAGAGATGCACCATGTTCCAAGTGGGAGCACTGAAGCTTAACTTTGAAATGTACCCAAGGGTTTTGATACTATAATATAATGCTTAGCCATCCGGCTGGCTGACTTCATTCTTGCTGGGAGTAAGTGACTTGTAGTTTGAGAAGTCATAGTCACTTGTGGGATTACACCAGCAGAAAGCTTGGTTAGGCATTGGAGAGTACCCTTCAGGCTCATACATGCCTCCCAGTTCCCTTCTTCTCTCAGACATATACTTTTTCCTCCCCCAGCCTTTCCTGTGTCATACACATCTCCTGAATTTGAGAGCTCACTGTTATGTTTACCACTACTCCCAACTTGTGCAAAACTATGGTTAGTTACTGACAATGTGATAGAACATTGTCACATAGTTTAATGGCTAGCCACAGTCTGCAGTCATGGATAGTAGCTGACTTATAGCTGATTTACTGCTTGAGGTAATTACAGTTGGCATTAATGTAATACAGTATTAGCTATAAGTGTGTTGAATACGGGGGAGGGGGATGAGGAGGAAATATTCCTGCTAAAGCGAGCAAGGAAGAGAAGGATATAGTGTGGTGGCCAAGGTAGTTATAAAACTGTCACTGACCCTGAGTGTTTAATGCCTTCTTGTAGGCAAAAGAAAAGCTCAACTCTAAAAAAAAAATGTGAAAAGCAGTTTGGGAAATCAACACCCATATTTTTCATAGGCAAGGGTGAAGCAATTCATTTCCTCACAAGTAAGGATGGTGAAAATTTAAAGCTTTATGTATTGCTCAATACAGTTTCAAGCAGAAGTGTTCTCTAACCCCACTACTCAAATCCCTTTAAAATGCAGATTCCAAGGACTGTACTTGCTGCAGGCTACTTTGCTGCTAAGCTTCAAACTCTCCTCAGTATATCTGTTGCAGACGCATCTCATCAAAACACAATACAGTAGTATGCTTGTATTCTGAAGGATACACTTGCTTCTCACAGAAGGACAGGAACAAGCTCAGTAAAAGTCATCATGTTGATTGGTTTTATTTTCCCTGAAGATAACATGGAACTTTTCATGTTTCTCACCATCTGATTTTTCAAATGAAGGTTAGTGTTGTTGGACAATTAATTTCCCTCCTAGAAATGGGGCCACTCCAAGGTAGTTTTGCTACCTGATGCAAAGAACAAATTGTCCCTCTCCAGTCTACATTAAAAAAAAAATAGACTGATAGTCCAATTTCCTTTAGCACTAGCAGTGAGAAAAGGTATTTTGTAATGGATGACTAATGACTGCAGTGGCTCAATTGGCTAAGACGCTGACTGGGAAGTGGAAGGTCAGCAGTTTGAATCCCGAGTACTGCAGGACGGAAATGAGCTCCTGTCTTCGTCCCAGCTCCTGCCAACCTAGCAGTTCGAAAGCAAGAAATTGCAAGTAGATAAATAGGGACCACTTTGGTGGGAAGGTAACAGCATTCCAAGTGCTCCAGTGTCTAGTCATGCCTGCCACATGACCACGGAAACGTCTGCAGAAGCAGACAGCGCTGGCTCTTCGGCTTAGAAACAGAGATGAGCACTGCACCCTAGAGTCGGATACGACTGGCTTTCGAGCAAGGGAAATCTTTACCTTTACTAATGGATGACTATAGTTAGCTACTTTAGGAGATCACAGGATGGACAGTAGGTGGTTTGTATGGTACATACAAGCAGAAGCAAACAATGTCCTTGAGTGGTCAAAGCTGGTCTTCCAGGGTTTGTTGCCTGAGACTGTTTCCTTATTCTGCCAAAGGGCAAAGATGTCAACTTTGTTTAGCAGCTCAATTACCATCCAATACTTGGCAAGTAGGATAAAGATGTGTTGCACTTCTAAATGAGATACATCATCCCCTCCTGTTGTTCTGAAACTTTGGCCTTGGGATGAATGACTTACAGCCCATCAGTAGATATGCAAATAATGATAGCAAAATTACTCATTTTACTTTAGACAGTCTTGACATGTTGAGAAATTTTAACCTGGAATTTTCAAGCCAGATGACTATCCTTCTGCAAATGAGCAAGACACAAAGCAATTCCCTTCTTTCCACAGACTTTATAGTGTTCATGTCCCTCCTCATTTGATAAATGAAGTATACGCCGCCACCGCCGGTGTGAGGAGGGATTCCCGCCCGCCCCGGAGCTCCAACACCGCTCCGGGGGATTGGAGTCACCTGCGCCCGCCGCCCCCTCCGGACCACGCCGGGTCGGAGGGGTGAAAAGGACGCCGCCACCACCGGTGCGAGGAGGGATTCCCGCCCGCCCCGGAGCTCCAACACCGCTCCCGGGGATTGGGGTCACCTGCGCTCGCCCCCCCCTCCGGACCACGCCGGGTCGGAGGGGTGAAAAGGACGACGGCGACGCTGGTGCGAGGAGGGATTCCCGCCTACCCTGGAACTCTTACACTGTTCTGGGGTTCTTGGGCTACTTGCAATTGCTGTGCAGTTGGAATTGAGGACTTTCCTTTTGTGCCCTCTGGCCTATGTATGTATTTTGTATTGATCGTTTTAACTGTATTTTTTGATTAATTATTGTATTACTATTGCTGCTTATGTCTTTATTGCATTTCTGTATTATGATTATTATTATTTTTTGGTACTTTTGAATTTATATCCTTTGATTATATTGATCACATTGTTGCTATTGTTGTTATAATGTGTTTTATTTCTAATATTTATTGTTTAATTTGCTGTATTGTAACACTGTACCATTTGTAATTTTTGTATACTGTATCTGATTTACTTGTTGTAAGCCGCCCTGAGTCGGCCCTGGTCGAGTAGGGCGGGGTATAAATCGAATAAATGAAATGAATGAAATGAAAATGAATGAAATATGCACATGCGAAAAATCCATCTAATCTTTTTAACATAAAGTAGCAGCCAGACTAGTATGTGGCAATTTTTACATCCTCACAAATTGTGCAGTTGTGCACAGAGAAATAAAAAATTGTTCTTGTCACTTCTAGAGGGTTCTAGAAATGTTAGGAGATCCTTCCTTTTCTTGCCATCCTTGCAGGCAAGGAAAAGAATACTGTTATAGTAAAACCCCGACTTACATATGCCTTGAGTTACATAAAATTTGACTTACACAATGATTTTATGCTAAAACCATGTCTCAATTTACACGATTTCCTATGGGTTTGCTTCGGGTTACATAAATATTTTTCCTATGGGTTTGCTTTGAGTTATGTAAAAATTCATTTCCCTATGGGTTTGCTTTGATTTACATAAAACTTTCATTTTTCCTATGGGTTTGCTTCAAGTTATGTAAAAAATAATTTTTCCTATGGGTTTGCTTCTAGTTACAAAAAAACCCCAATTTAAGCAAAAGCCTATGGAATGGTTTTTTTTCGTAAGTAGGGGTTTTACTGTATTTCCTCATCTTTCTGTGTGAGAATAAAACAAGCAAGTAGCAAGTGAATTTGTGTATTAAACAATTGTGCTGCTCAACCTGAGGAATACAATTAAACCTCAATAAGCTTCCTTGCTTCAGCAGAGCAGATAAATATTGCTTCCTTCTAACAGTATTGTGACAATGCCATACTACTGAGATCAATACCTATACCAGTGGTGGCAAACCTATGGCATGCAGGCCACCCAGAAGTGGCATGCAGAAGATTTTCTTCTGGCATGTGCACTATCTAGGGGAAGCCTGGCAAGGGTTAGGAAGGCCCATCACGGGTGAGGAGGCCCGTTGGAGTGGGGAGGCCCATTGGGGGTGGGGAGGACATACAGGGCTTCTCTGGAGCCCAGGAGGCCTTTCTGGCAGCTGTGTGGGGCTTCTCTGGAGCCCAGGAGGCCTTTCTGGCACCCAGTGTGGCTGTTCGGTGCTTATCAGGGGGAAGCAGGGAGGGAGGGGGGTCTGGTACTGTGGTGGGGCTTGTCCGGGGAGCACAAAGCTTGGTGGTACAGGGGTGGTGCACATCCACGTGACAGTTGAAGTGTGCCGGTGAGATCACGTGAGTGTGCATGCACACATGTGACATCACCGGCACGCAGGATGCCTGCCACCCATCTCCCCTCCCCCCCGCCTCCTTGGGCACTCGGTCTCTAAAAGGTTCACCATCACCAATTGTACTGCTCAAGCTAAGAAATACAATTACAGCTCAATAAGCCTCCTTACTTCAGCAGAGCAGATATAAATATTGCTTCCTTCTAACAGTATTGTGACAATGCCCTACTATTGAGACCAATACATATACTGTCAACCTTGTTATCTCAGTCAAATCTTCTAGTAATTCTGGGCAGCAGTGTCTCCAAGTGCTGACTTGTATTCATTAACAGAATTTAGATTTAATCAGTCTTTTCCTGATTATTTTATGTCCTGGTATTACTTGACATATTGCATTTCAAGTATAATGCCAAGCCATAAGTGCTTTGATAAAAAAAAGCAAAAGACATGAAATCTAATTACCTAAAAATATGAAAATTCAACAGCCTTCCTGATAATTAACTACATCTCTTGAACCTTCCTGGTGTTAATCATTCTGCTTTATTATAGGGTTCCTGTTCAAGATAACATAATTTAAGGAGCCATCGGTGTTTCTGGTATAACTGACTCCTATTCCAATTTTATAGTTTAAGATGTGCAAAGCAAATAAGGTGATACCTGTTATTGGGCTATAATTTGTGTTGGCAAATGAGGTGCTCTTAAACTTAATGTGCAAAGCAATGCTTTTCTTTAATGCACTGTTAGACTATGTGATCACCGAAGCTATCTGAGCAGTATACAATACATTAAATATACAAAACACTTTAATAATAATAATAATAATAATAATAATAATAATAATCTTTCAACTTTCCTGCAATTAGGGTACTAAAGCACCTTACAAAACATTTAAAAAGCAATAAATAATAGCAGGAACTGATGCTATTGTCCATAGTCTGCTTACATAAGGATCATCATGTAACTATTTTTGGCCAATGCTGGCCCATCTTCTCACATCCAATCTTACACTGGATGTGGAATTGGGTAGGTGGTTTATTATGTAGCCAATCATGCAAGGGGAAGCTGTCAGAAGAAGGAAGCTCTGTGTGACTGCCTGTGTGTATATATATGTGTGTAATAATAATAATAATAATAATAATAATAATAATAATAATAATAATAATAATAATAATAATAATAATAATAATAATAATAATAATAATAATAATAATAATAAATTATTATTATTATTATTATTATTATTATTATTATTATTATTATTATTATTATTATTATTATTATTATTATTATGAGATATAGATTTATACATGTTGTAATTAGATATTTGTTTATTAATTTTCTTTTTATTTTAATATTGTATTTGTTTCTTAGATGTTTTATCTTTTCTTTTTTAAAATTCTTTTGTAAACCACCTGGAGGAGTCTTTACATGGGAATGGTATTAAAATTTACAAATAAATAAATAAATACACAGCTATGATGACTTGAATACCTACATCAAGGTGACATTGGCTAAATAAGATATTATCAACCTAAATTGGTAAAAAGGTTCCTTTATCAGAGAGACTATGTTTACCTTTGCAACTATGATGAAACCAACCGGACTGCCAAACTGTGAATTTGATTGGTCAGAGAGGCTACAAGTCCCTGCAGAACAGGCATGTAAAACAGATGGAACTACCTGGAGTAAGTACATCCATCCTGTCTTGGCTTAGTCTTAGATTCTATGTCTTCAGCATACTACCCATTATGCTCCCCAGAACATCAAATACCTTATGTCTGTTACAGAAAAAGGAGAGACGTAACTGAATGTTCTTCTTGTGTTCAGGATACCTCACATGTTTTACATGCTGTTAAGTCACCCCCAATATACATACAGTATGAATGAATGACCTCCAAAATGTTCTGTCCTCCTCAACTGTTATAAAAATAAAGCTGTGACTTCCTTTATGGAGTCAGTCCACCTCATGTTTCACCCTTCTCTTTTCCTCATGCCTTCAATGTTTCATTCTTGTCTTCTCCAGCAAGTCTTGTCTTCCCATGATGTGCCCAAGGCAAGCTTGCCTCAATTCTGTCATCTCCACCTACAGAGGATGTTTAGACTCTATTTCACCTAGAGCTTGTTAATCTTTCCAACAACCCAGAATATCAGCAAAGCTCTCCTCTATCACCATATTTTAAACTAATGGTTTTTTTTTCTTCCTCTCAGCCTTCTTTACTATCCAGATTTCACATGTGTACATAGTAATCGAGAATGTAATAGTCTGGATGATCTTGGCCTCATTTACATCCCTGAATACTCCCCTCCAGTCATAGACATTAAAAATCATGGGAAATAAAGTAAAGCCCTGAAGAGACCTACACTGCAGCTGGTAGGGAGGAAACCAATATTCTGCTTCACCAGCTCCTGGAATCAGTCATCCTAGCAGAAGGAAAACTCTTGTGATATTATGGTTTCCTTACTTAGACAGATTATCCAGATGGCTGCCATTTACCAAAAAAGATTACTATCTCCTTCTTCCAATCTCATGCCCTCCAAAATTTCATCTACAATCTCCATCATCCCAGACTATTGGCCATGGGGGGTGGGGACTTGATAGGAATTATAGCTCAAAATAACTGGAGGGTATCATGCCTAAGAAATGTTGTACATCAACAACAGTCTTGCTATTTTAGCTAGTGATGTCCTAATGATATACTGTACAGTGCTAAAATGTGATCTTATGGAAAGCTATCTTTTTCACCTCAGTAAGTGAAAGTCATTTGTTCTGTCTCTTTGGGGGTGGGTGGTGTTGTTTTTTTTTGGGGGGGGGGTGTCTAAAGCCAGCCCTGGATTTTGTCTGCATGATGAAAAGAAAGTTAGATTTTTTAAAAAAATTGCAGTGTACACAATGGAGCTGCCTTGTGAATGCTAATGAAAAATTGAAACTCTGCTTTTTAATTATTCTGAGATGTAGGGAAATTATTTTTCTCAATTCACTAAGGATATCTGGCTGATTTCTTAAGTCTTTTAAAGTACTTCATAATTAACCTGTCAGGGTAAGGACTAGCATTGTATTGCTCTTCACTCCATCTCCCTCCCCAATGCTTCTGTGGCATAATATGCCATTATGTTATGTCTGTTCACGAGCCAAAATTAGTAATAAAAAAAAAAGAAAAAGTTGGTAAGGAACACACCTACATATGAGGTGAAGTTTGATTAGTTGTAGCTGTGATATGTGATAACCTCAGAGTGGGCCATTCAAAAATTGGATGCCTATATCCATACATTGTCCCGAAATGTTTGGTGCATCGTGGTCTCACAACATTAGCACTAGTAAGATCTGATAATATTCTTTTCTCCTGGATACTACACAGACAGTGAAAAATGTTGATCTGTTAGGGATTCTTAACTAACAGAAAAGATGAAGAACAGCTTCTGAGATTTATCACAATAGTTTAGAGTACAAGTTGAGATGTTCAAAGTATGTTGTAATTTTCCCCATTTAAAAACACACAGAAGTATCTTCAAGCAGGCATAGACAATGTGTAGCCTTCAAGTGTTGTTGGACTACAGCTCCCATCACACACACACACCCATACAACTGGTCATGCTGTCTTGGTTAGATGGGATTTGCACTCCCATGACATCTGGAGGGCCACAGTTTACCAACTAGATGCATTGGTATGATCCGATCCATGCTCCAGGAAGTGCATACAGATTGGGGACTGACGTGCCCTTTTGGGAATTCACCAACCTGACTGTTCTTAGTCTGTATTTGTGTGTTTTTGGCTCTTTGTGAAAAACCTGATTCCTATGAATGAGGTAAAACAAACAGCTATGATTTGGGAGTGCAATAGGAGATTAATCATCTTTATGAAAACATTTATTTGCTTAACTCCAGCCCAGCAAACACTAAAAGAAGGTGGGGGAAAGGGGGGTGGGGAATGATGCAGAAGAAATGTACAGTATTCTGAATGCTGGCAGTGAAACCAATGCACCAGCAAGGAGAAAAAATCCAAACAAATGAAAGTGGGTGGAAAAGGGGAATGAAGAAAGATAGACCCTAATATGGCAAAATGAAATTCTGCGTTTCCAAAAGAATACAGGCTTTTATCTGCATACAAATGCACATTCAGTCCTAGTATTGAAACTCAGCTTGTGAAAAGAGGGGGGAAAGGAAATGCTGAGGTAATGTCAACTGAAGTCTTTCACTTTCTATTGTAGGTAAAAGCAAATGAAGATAAGTAGCTAGAGCCATGTGATTTCACTTAAAGACCTTTCCAAGCACCTCAGCAGTTGCTGCATCCAAGGAATCAGATCAGTTTTCATTATATGGTGTATTAGTTTTGATTTCTCTTGTGACATGTCTTTCTTATTTTTCTATTTTTAACTCCATAAGTGCTAGATTGAAGGTGAGGGATCTATGCTTTCTGGTCATCATAGGACCACTAAGATAGCCCTGATTTATTCTATACTTGCACATTGGTTGGAAGATAGTGGGCATCTGTTTTGTCAACCCCTGTGTTCATGGAGGTCTTTTAAAAACTATAACCATGTATCACCTTAAAAGCTCTTCCATTTTAATCTGCTAGAGTCTTGATAATTCCTTACATAAAACGTTGGTTGGTTAATTTTCTGTTTTACATGCTGTTTAGTAAATGATTCATTCTTTCCCATTCAGTGCAAAAAGTTTAGCTGCAATAAGCGACCAAATTTGAGGATCAAAAAGAAAATTAAAGATATATTTAATAAAGAGGGAACTATTATTTCATATCTTCAGAAACAAACATTAATATTTATTGGAATGATACCATAATAATGTTCCACAAGGACAAGATTCTGGCTGGACCATTTGGAAGCCACTTAATAGACTTTGAAGTAGAGTAAGGAGATCAAGGAATAATAAAATAAAATGGGTCTCCTTGGTACAAGATAAAATTTATGTGACCGTGAAGAAATTCAGTAAATGCAGTATTTATGTACAGGTACATGCAAATTATGCCCCACCTTGTGCACAAAAAGAAGATCTAGTAAGTGACTGAGATAACACTATTGAAGTAGCCCACTTCTGTTAAAAAATAGTCTAACCATTTCAACATTTCAGTTTGTTTTAAAAAATTTCCTATATTTCCTATATATCCATAATTTTAAATGGTGCAGTGCTATGATATTAATAAAGAGAGAAAGATTGCAACGAAACGTAGATGAATCACAAGCCCTTGTGATTCATCTAAGTTTCAATTAATCACTTGTTGGAGTGGGTCACGGAAATGGCCCACTGAGGTTGGAGTGGCTGGACTCAAAGAAGGCACATGAGGCAGAAGATGGTGAAAAGTCCAGCCCCGACTGAGGTCTGGATCGTGATATTTATTACTCTGGAGTTTGTTCACGTGGGTTCTTTATGACTTCATTCAGAGGGCTCTTTTGCTGCGGAAATTTACTGACCAGCTACATTCACAGAGGCTGCCTTGAATAGGCTTGTACATCATCAGGAAGTTGGTTGCCCCTGACAACTGGGACTGGTGAGGACTATTGTTCTCCCCTTATCTGGGGGTCTTCCAGGTCTGACTTAAGGTCGTTATGTTTACTACAGTTTTACCTTACCCACGACCTGTCGGCATGAGTCATGCTATTGTGTGTTCTTATCAGCTTTTGCCACCTTGTGAGAGTTCGCCTGCTTGTCCAGGTTATTCAGCCATGGTTTGTGGGTGAATTAATAACACTATCAATTAATAGCCCGAACCCGGTTTTCTATTCCCTAGGGGTCAAGGTGGTTCTCGAGGCGGTTTTCTCAGCCAAGCAGACCCTGCAGGAACAGTTTATGCCAATTGTGTAAGCGGCCTATCCACAATCACTTTATTACAGTCTATGACCAGCACATTGCCTAGTTTGTAAATTATAATGTCTTCTGTCTTCTGATCATACTTGTAGAGAATATATTAGAAAGATGCCTTTTTTACTATCTTAGATTTAAACGGATATCATGTTAGTCCTGTTGTATTTTTAAACTCTGAGTATATTTGCAACTTGTGCATTGCATTGCATTACATTTGATCTATCAAGTTCCCAACTAGTGATTTTGTACAGGTGGGGAACTTGCTTGTGATGTTCTGCGATATAAACAACTAAAACATATGTCATTAAAGTTGTCCTTTCTTCCCTTCCCTTGAGGTTTTCTTTTATCGCCTCATTTGAATAATCTTGATTTTTAACCTTATAAAGATTGGAACTGAGGAAGGGAGGCAAAGGTCAATAGAACCTGATACTTGGGAGAGGAGGCAAATCAAAATGCAGCCTTGGAATAGGGAAATGTTGAAACTTTAGTGGATCAAACCAACAATTACTTATGTGAAAACGCAGCATTTGGGAAGATGAAAACTCAATTTGCCTAGCCAGAGTAAGTAACTATGGCCACAATGGACAAGAAAAAAAATAATTCTATCTGTTATGAAAACAACTCAATCCTGTAAATACTAACTCTTATTCGAGGTTAATTACTCCTGTGAGAGCTGTCTGGATATCTCAGTGGTTTAGGTAGCCAGAGGGTGGGAGTTTGATTCTCCACTGTGCCTTCTGTGAGAAAAGCTTACTGTGCGGCCTTGGGCAGGCTGCACAGTTCCAGGGAGATACCAGAAAGAGAAAATGGTGTGTTTTCTTCTTAGAAAGCCCTGAAAAGGGTCACCGTAGATTAGTATGGTATTTGCGGTATAATGTATGGTTGTGAGAGCTGGACCATAAAGAAAGTTGAGCGCAAAAGAATTGATGCCTTTGAAATGTGGTGTTGGAGAAGAATTTTGAGAGTACTCTGCACAGAAAAGAGAAATAATAGGTCAATCTTAAAAGAAATTAACCCCGACTGCTACTTGGAAGGTCAAATATTGAAGATGAAGCTAAAGTACTTTGGACATCAAATGAGAAGAGAGGATTCACTTGAGAAAGCCCTGATGCTGGGAAAGGTCAAGGGCAAAAGAAGAAGGGGACAGCAGAAAATGAGGTGGCTAGATGGTATTGTTGACGCAATGGGCACAGAACTGGGCGGGTTAAGGAGGATAGTGGAGGATAAGGGTGCCTGGTGTGCAGTTGTCCATGGGGTCACAAAGGTCAGCTCGACTATGCAACTGAACAACAACAAAAAGAGTATAATTGAATTGATATTAATTATTCATGAGAGAAGATTTATTACACTTAAAGTTATACCATATGGGACTTTGAAAGCACTGCATGTCCCTTTTGATCAGGGGTTGGCAACCTATGGCCCGTGGGCCAAATTCAGCCTGCAATGCCAAATAATCTGGCCCCTGCCCTCGTTCCAACCACCGCTGCTGTAAGCAGCTGCAGCCATATTTATGGCAGCGTTTACAGCTGGGAGAGCACCAGTCCAGCCCTCTAAGCTGTCTGAGGGAGCGTGGCCCAGTCCCCGACTTAAAAGGTTGCCAACCCCTGCTTTAGATGTACTGATCTAGGATATTTCCATTGATGTTGTTCCAAGGATAGAGATGTAAAGAAAACTACCCTGAAGTATTGGTTTTCTTTTTCATTAGGATGTATTAACTGGACAAAGTAAGGGACTGTGGTGGCTTAGTGGCTAAGATGCTCAACTTGACAACTGGAAGGTTGGCAGGTCAGCAGTTTAAGACCCGAGTGCTTCATAACCAAATGTCACCACTGCACTGCTCCTGCCAACCTAGAAATTCAAAAGCAAGAAATTGCAAGTAGATAAATAGGTACACTTTGGTGGAAATGTAAACAGTGTTCCTTGCACTCCTCCAGTGTCTAGCCATGCCTTGCACAGAACCACGCAAATGTCTGCAGATGCAGACAGTGCTGTCTCTTTGGCTATAAACAGATGAGAACCAACTGCAGCTGGTCCAGAATGCTGCGGCCCGGGTGGTGATGGGGTGTGGACGTTATGCCCATGCCTCACCACTGCTTCGGGAGTTGCACTGGTTACCAGTTTGCCTCCGGGTGCAATTCAAGGTGCTGGTTTTGACCTTTAAAGCCCTATATGGTAGTGGGTCAGGTTACCTTAGAGACCGCATCGTCCTAAGGACGTCTGTCCATCCAACCAGAGCGGATCGGAGGTGCTCTCTAATTGTGCCACCGGCCAGGGGGGCTCGCCTCTCTGGCACGAGGAGGAGGGCCTTCTCTATGTATGCACCAGCCCTTTGTAACCTCCTGCCAGTAGAACTGCATCTCTAGACGGAGTTGTTGCCCTTTAGAAAAGAACTAAAAACCTGGCTGGTGGGCCAAGTTTGGGGTGCAGGTGGAGGGGTGGCTTCCGTTGGGTGGTTGGTATAGAAGAGTATGCCTTCCCACACGGTTCCTCGGTACCTGCACCCCTTTTTAGGGGTGGGTTCTTAACTCTGTTTTTATCTGTTTTATTCATGTTGTGAACTGCCCTGAGTCGGCCGTGGTCAAGTGGGCGGTATAGAAATCTAACAATAAATAAAAAATAGCAAAATAAATACCCTAGAGTCAGATATTACAGGCTTTCGAACAAGGGTGACCTTTACCTTTTCTGACTAGACAAGACACCTTGATGAGAAATACTTAACCTCAAGATTCTTCTCTTCCAACTTAGAGTGAGATGGGGCAAATGATTTTTTCCTCATCAAGAACCTCTTTGACCTCCATATAATCCATGTGTACAACTGGTGACCTTTTCCTTTGAAAAGCAAAGTACTCATGCAAGTGATTTTTCATGTCTGTGCATGCACAAGTAAACAGGAAGGAATTGCAATGTACATAGTCTTTTAAAGCTCATGCAACAAGGTCACACTCACTCTCATTTTGCACCAGTTGCATTATTTATGTTGAAGCATTATTTTTGCACAGTTCTGCTTCATATTGCAGAAAAGGCTGTTTTATCTTTAGTCTCTCCTCTTGCTAAGCATGTGACAAAACACCTCACCTTCTGCAGAGCAAGAAGAATCATCTGGCAGTTCATCATACTTTGTGAGAACTGAGGAGTGACAGACCTAACCAGGAGTTTTGCAAAGTTATAGACACTGTTTTTTGCCCTCCCCACACTCTCCTATTATTTTGAGGTGGAGATTGGAAGGGATCATAAGCTGAAACTATTGATTTATTTGTTTCTGCTTAGATGGCTATAGTGTGTGGGTTTTTTGTTGTTGTTTCTCTGCATGATCAGCTTGTTTGTTTGCAAAAAACATAGAAATTGAAGCTTTTCCTGCACCCTTCACTTTCTTCCCTTTTGAGAATATGTGTGTCTCTCTTTCTCTGGGAGTGTGATTTGCAGGAACTAAGCACAGTACAATCCATTGCAGTATCTTGCCCTTTTGTAAATGAAGTTTTGCCCATACCAACTGCACCAGTTCCATGCATTTGTAATAAAATTAAAGTCGGTGTGAAGAAATGTTTCTCCTCCCAGATGTTTTGGGCTGCATGTCTCATAATGCCTAATATTGGCTTTTTTGTCTGTGAGAAGCAGTCTCAAATGTTTGGAGCGGGGGTGCCAACCTACGGCCCTTGGGCCAGACCTGGCCCATGGCACCATTTCATGTGGCCCGGCACCACCCTTGCTGCTAGTGGAAGCAGAAGCAAACGTGTTTACAACAGCCATAAATCATGCCTACGCATGCATAACCGCACTCACGCTTGCAGTAAACACTGCCGTAAATGCACCTGCAGCTGTTACAAATATATTTACAACAGCCATGGATGCATTTTACGGCAGTGTTTGCAGAGGATGGAACCACATGACCAGCCCGCTCAGCTGTCCAAGGGGGGGGGGCATAGTCTGGCACGCAGCATGAAAAGGTTGGGCACCCCTGGTCTGGAGGGTTAAATGTTCCCAGTTCCTACTTCAGAAATTTGCAAATGACAGACAAGCATGAATTTCTCTGCTCATGGTTGGGCTGCTACTTCCTTGATGTTGTTAGCACGAGAAAGTAACCACATCCAGACCAGCAGACATAGATAGGTTGAATAAAGGGTTACTATATTGTGTTATAAATTCTTTCTCTTTAGGGGGAGATTGCTACATTAGGAATAGTTTCTTTCACTAGTGATAGTAAGTATAATGTATAACCAGTAAAACAAATTATATCTGCCTAGTATAAATTACAAAGAGAAACAGGATGACTATTATCAGAAGTACCGGTAATCCCAACATATAAGCACTATGGAACATGATCCAACTTTCATTATTCCAGATATTAAAATTTCCCACTTCCATTATGTTTGCATTTCTCAGAATCTCATGTGCATTTTCTTCCCACCCTTGTCATAGTACAGGGTCATAAAACTATACTATTAGTTGCGGGAATGTGGGACAGAAGAAAATATAATTCTGTCTGCAGTCACCCTTCTAGTCAGTATTCAGCAGACAGTGGCATAGATATGGATGTGGAGGAAAGAGAGACTCTAGTCCAGTGATGGCGAACCTTTTAGAGACCAAGTGCCCAAGGAGGAGGAGGAGGCACGTGGAGCAGGCACTGTGCATGCCCATGCACCCATGTGATGTTGCCCATGCACCTCCGGTGATGTCACATGGCCATGTGTGCACAGGCCACTGCAGGTGCACACACGTGGGTGCACACGACCCCCACCCCCGGTGGCTTCACATTCTTGTTGACCAAATACAGAGGGACAAAAGACAAAGGGAAAAAATCAGAAGGAAGGAATAGAAGAAGAAAAAGGGGAAAAAACCACCTCATTGTGATGTGTAAATCAACTCTCATTTGTCTGCTTATCTAAAATGACTGGTTGTGGTCATTAATATGCAGTGTTGCAATATTAGACTGGAAGGCTTGCAAGTGTATTTGAAACCCTCTTTCATCCCATAAAATGTGTTATTCTTTTAAAATGGTTTTCTTTAAATCATTATTTAACAACGAGAAAACAAATGCAAGCAAGAGTTTATTTTTTGCATTTATAAATTGGAATGATGGAACTGTCACAGTAGCTTGGATTAGTTTTAGTCATCCTCCCACCCCACCCCAATTGAGATTGGGGGTTGGGAGATAGGAGATGAGTGGAAGAAATTAGTGGCTGATGACAGGACATGACAAATAATTGGCCAGATGGACCTCAAGTTTCACACCTGGATCTCAACAATGCCTGACTAGAACAATTGGAATGCATGACTGAGAGACGAATAGTATTTGAACAATATGAAGTTATAATTACACATAAGGACTTCTTGGAATGATTTATTGCTCTGAGCAACAGCTGCTAGGACTTCATCTTTCCTTTACATAAATTATGTAGCAGCATAATTGAAATGATAGAACATTTTACAAATGAGGCTGTTTGACAGGAAGAAAATAAAACCATCAGGACGTTTTGCACAATCCTTTTCTCTGTTTGCTTTTGTATCTTCAGGACTCTGGAGTCAAAAAAGTTGGAACTCTGGCTAGGTCACCTTGCCTCTCTGCATCCAATATTCTTTGCCTGGTCATAACTCATCACCACTATGACAGATTTGGAAAAGCCAACATTCTGCAATCTGCCTTCGATTGTCCTTTTTCATGCTGACTGAAAGCTGTCCAGCATAATTAGAGGAGCCAGGCCAGTGGGATTAAATAAAATCTTAAACCAGAAGTTGAGAGAGGCTAACCATAATATTGCATCAACCTTTACCATGCCTGTCTCCAGACAGAGGGTGGCATTAGATATACAGCGAGGGATTTGTAGGGCTGCCCATACAAATTTTGATTGTATTTTTCCATTGGGGCAAGATTGTTAGGAGGAGGCCCTGATTGTGTTTCATAGAGTAGCTGCAATAAGGTTTTGGCTTCAAAGGGTCTGGGAGCTGCTGGGATATAGTGACCTCTTTTAGTCCTCAAGAATTTTTATATGGCAGTTGCAGACCTCTGGGCTATAAGAGCAACATGTATGGTGTGGGCATTTCTTGAACCAGAGGCTTGGAGGACTACTGCCAAGTATTTAAAATTGGAGACCTGCTCTATCCTATGTCCGTTTATTGTCCAAATAGGTTTATTAGTCCTTTTGTGAATGTTGTAACTTTAGTTTTCTGATAATTAATCTCCAGTTGATTATTATTACAGTAGTGAGCTAAGGATGTCAATGCTTTTCTGAGACATATTGGGGTCCTGGAGAGAATGACCATGTCACCGCATATTATTATATGTTATCTGAAGAGAAATCAGAGTGCTATTCTTATATGAGGATGATGCGGTAATTCTCTCCAGGATCCCAATAGGTCTCAGAAGCGCATTGACCTCTTTAGCTCACTATTATAATAATAATCTAGAATTAGAATTAGAATCCTTTATTGGCCAAGTGTGCAATAACACACCAGGAATTTGTCTTTGGTACATATGCTTCCCCTACTGATAAAATACAATAAAAACACACAATTTAGTTATTCAGCAAGTTGATAGCTTTTGTAAAGAAACTGTCCTTGTATCTGGTTGTCTGAGTATGTAGTGCTCTGAAACGATGTTTTGATGGTAGAAGCTGAAGCAGATTATTACCGGGATGTGTGGAGTCTTTGTATATTTTCTCTGCTCTCTTTTTGGCTCGTACAATATATAGATCTTCAATAGAAGGTAGATTAACAGCAATATTTTTTTCCTGCAGTTCTGATTACTCGTTGGAGTCTGTTTCTGTCTTGTTTAGATGCAGAACCAAACCAGACAATTATAGAGGTGCAGATGATAGACTCTATAATCCCTCTGTAAAATTGAATCAGCAGCTCTTTAGGCAACTTAAGCTTCCTGAGTTGACACAGAAAAAACAGTCTCTGTTGCGCTTTCTTAATGATGTTCCTAATGTTAGATGACCATTTTAAGTCTTGGGATATGACAGTACCTAGAAACTTGAAGGACTCCATTATTAATACTGGATTATTTAATATTATAAGCAGTGGATGTAGAGATCGAAGCCTCCTAAAGTCCACTATCATTTCTATGGTTTTGCCTGCATTCAGTTCAAGATTATCTATTGGTCAGTTTTGGAGGATGGAAATCGGGACTTATTAGGTGGTCAACCATATCATTGATAAAGAAATTAAACAAAGGTGGGCCAGTACACATCCTTGCTTAACACCCTTCTGTGTGGATATAAGATCCGTAAGATGTCCCTGATGGGAGCATCTCCTGCTTTGGACTGAAGATCGCCAAAAGCTAGCAGCCTAATGCATTTGCTCCTGCCATTGTTTGAGTATTTTTCAACCTTAGACATGCTATCTAAGGGTAGGACTTTGGCCAGAGGAAGGAAAAGTCAATGAAAGAGTTCTTCTGATTTGTCCCTTGAAGACACAGATGCTGCAAGAAAGAGAAAAAGAAAGGAAAAGTAGCTTGGAATTAAGGCTTTCCTCCCATCAGTAGAACAGTCGTCTCCATCTGGAGGAGTCAGTACAGTAATAGACTTTTGGCTCCCATCTTGCTTTGTATGCAAGAACCAGCCAAAAAAGTAACCCCACCCCCCTCTGTCAACAGCACTCCCCCTTTCATCAAAGAGCAATTATTGGGGAAAGAAGCTTTTTTCAGAGCAGTACTTAACCAATACTGCAGGGGAATCTTGAGCTAACATTGTTATACAACAATTGAGTTATATTTGTCATATTTCTGCTAGATTTCTTCTCCTTGATAAAATTGGGGAACAGCTAGAAACTTTGAAATAGGACTTTACTCAAATTCCAGCTAAATTTCATCAAAAGACTAATTCCTCAGGGAATGTTGCTGGGCCTCAGCCTCATCCCAGGCAACAACTTCTAGTTTACACCAGGAGTTAATGACAGAACAACAACAACAACAATAAAGCAAGGTGCAGAGGAGGAGTTCTCAACCTTTTAAAGCCAGGGGCCGGGTCACACTTCCTCAGACAGCTTCGGGGGCAAGACAGCCATTTTGCCCTTCCTCCACCACATGGCACTTCATCCGGTCTGCGGGCCACAGGTTGAGAAACCCTGGTGCAGAGGATTTTATAGCAAAAACAGCTACTTGTTTAAAAATAGGATTAAAATAACCTCTTCTCTTACCCAGCTTTTTGTTATCCCAGTACAACCTTCTGATCTTATTCACTGCCACTTTCTCCCAAGTCTGCAAAACTACTGTACAAGAGGGTTTTTTCTGGCTTTCAGATCATAAAAGTCACTTCTAGGCTTAAAAGGTTTTCAGCACAGCTGATCATTTATGATCTGACTCCCCAATATGTTTTTAAAGAGACAGGGGTTACTGAACTATTATCAGCTAGCAGTCAGTCTATTAATATGCCTTCAAAGTGCTGTAATGGAACTCTGCAAAATAATAGAGCAGGGCTAAATCTTCATGATGATATTGATAATACACACTTTATGGCAAGAACTGCTGGCACAAACGTCAAACTATGCTTAAAGACAAGTTTACTCAACGTTTACATAGGCTCCCTGTTATAAGACAACCTGGGAACTGGGGATCAGTTCTGACCCAGACCCATTTGTTTTGGGATCTTCAATTAAACATCCTTCAAAAGTCAACTAAGCAGATCCCAATGTAGAGCCTGAGAGCTATTTGGAATTAGATATGGAAATAGATTGAGGGACCAGGAAGGAACCAAGGATCAGGGTGGACCCCTTTGCAAGCTCCCGCTCTTCTAATCCAAAGGAAGAGGAAACAAACAACATCAATAATATAAATAAAACTGCTAGTAAATATCCTTGCCCACTCACTCCAAGGGTGGTGGTAACCAACTCCACAGATTTAAGAACAGGAGTCATCTTTGCTGTAGATCCAAATGTTGACAAGCTAACTGCACTCCTATTGCCTGAAAGCCAGCCCATACCAACAAGCACTTACTCAAGTGATGGGCAACCTTGGCACTCCAGGTGTTCTTGGACTTCAATTACCAGAAGCCCATGTCAGCACTCCTGCTGATCAAGGCTTCTGGGAATTGAAGTTCAAGAACACCTGGAGTGCCAAGGTTCGCCATCACTGGCCTACTCTGACCTGACTCCGAGATACAACATCACTTCCATTAGCAGACCCGGACATAATACAAGAGCAAAAAAGTGATCAAGATCCCTGTGGGAGGGAGAAAACCCAGCCTAATAAGGAAATCCCAGTAACCCTTACTGGGGCAACAAGGCCTGACAGGCTTTTTGAAGAAGAAGAAAGTAGAATCAGTGCTATCAATTCTGACATCTCCCAAGCTACGGCACTGGGACCAATTGAAGAGAAGAAGGAGTTAATAGAGTATGCCTCCATCCATGCTGATATTTACGGACCAGCACAGGATATAAATTGTCTCTTAACATTGTGGGATGGGATTGCCATTGGGATAAAGATACTTTTAACTTCCTCTCTCAGTTTGACATTATTTTAGTACAGGAAACATGGACAAGGAAAGACATTTCTCTTAATGACTAACATTCTCACACATCCATAGAACTGGGTTGAGGATGGCTCAAAGGTGGATTGGGAATGCTAACCTCCACCTCTCTGTGTGTGACTATAACTCTGCTCAGCTCTCTTGACCAACTGGCAAGATACAGTTTGGACCCACCACATTATTGAAAATAAATGTATATTTTACCACCACAGCACATGAAATCTGAGAGTAACAGCATGTAAACTGTTATTACAATGTTTTTGTATATTTTTATTGTATTTAATTGTTATATTGTGTCTATACTTGATATGTTGTTACTGTACTGTATTGCATAATGAACTGTATCGTGTTGTATTTCCCCCTTCCCCTCCCCTTTCCCTTTCCCCTACTTATGTTTTGCTTTGTATTTATTGGATTGCTCTGTAAACCGCTTTGAGTTGTCAGTAGACAAGTAAATTGGTATATAAGCACACTAAATAAATAAATAAATAAATAAATAAATAAATAAATAAATAAATAAATAAATAAATAAATAAATAAATAAATAAATAAATAAATAGCATCTGACCCAAACTTGAAAATTACATTCTTGAGCTGATCTTGAGCTACACAAAGGCACTTGTGGTGCTGGGGGGAGACTTCAATACTAGGATGGGGTGAGATGTACATATTGTACGTAAATTGCCACCTACCCCCACCCAACCTAGAGGCTGAATATCCACATCTTAACCATACTTCCAAAGACCAGAAGGCAAATTATGCAGCGTTCTGTTTAGCAAAAATGGCTGTAAAACTTCATCTCAAGGTACTAAATGGTACCCTTTCTATAGACTACCCAAGAGAAATTACCTTCTTTCTAGGTTCCAAAGCTAGCATGGTGGATTATTTTCTTGTCTCTAGGAATTTATTTCTAATAACAGAATATTTCAAAGTCAACCCCACCCCCAAATCTGGAAAGTGACCACCTCTCTGTTTGTTTGCAAATCATGTTCCCCACTTGACAGCTCCACCTAGAGAAAGAACACTCTATACCAGTGATGCCCAAATTTTTTTTCTTTCGGCCCAGTCCTTTCCCCAACACACAGCTGTGGCAGCCTGAGGCGGGCTACTCCCGCTGCTGGCAGTTTTAACATCAGCAGCAGCGGCGGTCACGCTTTATCCGGGCTGTTCCAAGCAGCCTCTTGCTCGGTCCCATCCCCTCTGCAGCCTTTGCCAAGGCCGATCTCCATGTCAGGGAATTTTTCAGAGCCTCCTGTTTCAAAATCCACGATGCTGGAAGGGTAAACCTGGCGCACTGCAGTGACATCATCCCGGCCATGCCATGGGGTTCTCCTAGCGCTGCAAATTTTGAAACACAGGAGGCTTTGAAAAATTCCCCAATGCGGCAATCAGATTTGGCAAAGGCTGCAGAGGGGCTGAGACTGAGCAAGAGGCTGCTCATAGCAGCGCGGACAAAGCACGATTGCTGCCGCTGCTGCTGCCACCACTGCTGACATCAGGCGGTGAGGCAGGTGGGGCAGTCTGTGGTGAGCCTGCGTGCTCACCATGGGCCACATTAATGATATGCAGGGGCCTAATTGAACCTGTGGGCCATAGTTTGGGCACCCCATACCTATGCTGCCTTCCGGACAGGGAAAGTGTCACGTAAGATGAACCTAGTGACTTGATGAGATGATGAAAAAGTTTCTAACAGAACAACTCATGCAAGTGTTCCATTAGGATTTACTATTGGCAGATGTCTCCCAAGACTCTTTAATGATCTATGGCAGGGGTTTTCAACCTATGTCCTATGGGCCGGATCCAGCCCGTGGCACCATTACATCCAGCCTGCACACTTGCTCCCACTGCCACCACTGCCCTTGTCCCTTCTGTTTGGCATGGCATGTCCCTAACACCGCTCCATAGCAGTGCAGATGTTGTAAGAAGGCTTGCAACATCCACCCTGCTATGGAGCGGTGTTAGGGATTCACCAAGCCAAGCAGAGGAGACAAGGATTGAGGCTGCGGTGGTGGAAGAGGAAGCGGCAGATGCATTTGGCTGCCCACATCTTTCCCAGGTGCTGCTCTGGCCTAGTGCATGCAGGCAAGGACAGTCAGGACCCATCCTTCAGCCATGGCAGGCTGGTAAGCAGGGAAGTGGCAGTGGCTTAGTAGGGAGTGATATAACTGCCGCGATATGCCTGATGTTGTATATCTTTTGTATATCATTTGGGGTAACTGGCCTATCTGCTATGGTCAGATCAGGCCTTGATCATAGGGACAAGGCAACTTTGCTGTTACATTTTCTTCCCTTGCTGCTGTCAATCTCCAAACACAAATTGAAGTTCTGATCATGAGTAGGCCTATGAATTGTTTACAGGCTGTATGGGTGGTCTTATTCTTTCATAAAGTTCTAAAATCTGTATAAGAAGCCAGTGACCACTGATGTTCTCCATTTGTGGAGGTGGTTTCTAATCCACACTTTACAGAATTTATCCAAGATACTGAATCCTAGCTTGTGTAAAGTAATGGCTAGGACCTGGATTGGTTAAACCTGGAGTTCTCAACCCTTTAAAGCCAGGGGCTGTGTCATGCTCCCTCAGGCAGCTTCGGGGGCCGGATGGCCATTTTGCCTTTCCTCCATCACATGGCACTTTCTGGTGTGGTGGAGGCAGAAATGGTGAAAATGGTGCCACAGGTCGCATCTGGCCCATGGGACACAGGTTGAGAATCCCTGGGTTAAGCAGTGGCTCCAGTGTTGAGGAAAGCCCTTCCCTTTCCCTCATTCAAAGTATGGTTGGTTGGGAAAATGAGAAGAGGTTTCCATAGGTTCTGGTCCCCAGTTCCAAAATGTTTAATCGCTCTGTGTTTTCTTTGGGAAGTAAGGGCATTTGAATACAGGCAAACCATCCAATTAGCTGCTCTGCTGCTCTAGAGGAGGTTGAGTGGATGGTTATTGTCTGCTTCTCCTTTATTAATTAAATTTCTATGAAGTAATAATTTACATGGGGAAGGCAATTTCACATTTTTGCCAGCCATGTGACACATGTCTGGAGGATATTGGCAGCCCAGGCAATTGTGTAACCCAGGCTTCTCTAAGTAAGCAATGGGAAGTCAGCAAGGTTGTGCACACCAACTGCACAAATTTTCAGTTTATACTATTCAGTACCAATAGGGTTTGAGCTATGATATTGTTCCTAACATTTTTATTTGTGTCTAGTGTTATAGTTTAGTTTGAAACTGTATTTATACTTTTAGATGTTAGACTGACATTGTTGGTGAAAAGATGGGAATGCAAAGATATTAAATACATAGTTGGACAGTACATTGTATGCTTGTTTGTGATAACTGATTAATAGCCTGGTTTTGAAACATAGAGAGCAACCTTATAGAAGGTCAAACCCTTGGATCATCTAATTCAATATTGTCAACACCTTTTACTAGGCAGTAATCTTTTCATTTCCTACTTTGAGACATCAAGGACATTCAGAATGCATCATTAATCTTTACCATTGAGCTGTAGCCCATGTTTTTGATACATAGGTCTATCACTATACAGCATTACTTCTCTGACTTTGTTTGTGAGGATATGTTGAAGATCATCCATGTACCGGTAACTGTTTGGTTATCTTGCCCTTTTAGATTTTTTTCTATCATCAAAGCTATCTTATCACCATTCATATTGTTGTTTCCTTGCAGCAAAGTGACCTACACTGGAGGAAGCTAAGAGCATAAATTTAAGGACCCTTTCCTCTATGACCAACCCAAACTAGCACATGTCATGTGAAGAGTGACTTTGATAAACCTTACCAGTGTGAACCTTGTTTAATAACATAATCTTATAAATTGGATGAAACAAACTCACTTTAAGGATGATGTCTTGCCAAAATGCTACGTATATATATTATGTTGGATGAAATACCTTAACCAAGGAAAAAATCCCACAGATGAAACAGTTAATGGGTTCCATCAATGAAAGGATGTTTCCAATCACTGTTTCTTAGTGGGGATATTGTATCAGATATCAGATGTAGTCATGCTATTATCATAGCAATACAGTATTTAAATATCTTGCTTTATATATTCTGTGCTGGTTTATCTAAATGTTTACTTTGGACAATATTGCTTATGTGTAAGGTGAGGATTTTCATGATCTAAAAATGTAAAAAATATTCCTGCATTTAGTACCTTGAAATTGTTTAAATGTGACCAATAAAACCAAAAATACAACTTTGAAAGCAAAGATACATAAATTTATTTTTTCCTGAAATTAGCACCTAATTTTTTAAAATCTGTGCTTTTACACAGAAACACACAGAGAGAGGTTTATTCTTCACTTCCATTGCAGAAGTGTTAGTATTGAGAAAGCCTTGATGCTGGGAAAGGTGGAGGGCAAAAGAAGAAGGGGGTGGCCAAAAATGAGATGGCTAGATGGTATTGTAGATACAATGGGCACAGAGCTGGGCAGGTTGAGGACAGAGGTCCCTGAAGGGCAATGGTCCATAGGGTCGCAAAGGGTCAGAATTGACTGTGTGACTGAACAACAAACCTTTAAAATAAGAGTTTTTAGGCAAAATAAAAAGCATCTAATTTTTACTAGATTACTCCAAAATATGTTTCAAGTTACTTGTACATTCAGAAAAAAACTTGACATGGCATAAAAATTGTCATCCTACATATGAGTTTTAAGAATGTTTATGAAATGTTGGTTAATACACTGTTTCTTCCAATATTTAGTCTTCTTCGTAGAATCCATTTCTTATTTGTGTACCCAGCTGCTGGGAGGATGTGTAGCAGTAAAGTAGGTCAGATTAAAATAGTTTAGACCCACCCCTAAAATGCTATGTGTTTTAAAAGTGAAACACGTACATCTTGTTTAGGCCAAAATGAACATTCAATTCCAGATGCAAGAAGTGAAAGAAAGGATTTGTTTTGACTGTCACATAATAGCCAATAACAGTGATGGTGAACCTTGGCACTCCAGGTGTTCTTGAACTTCAATTCCCAAAAGCCCAGATCAGAAGGAGTGCCGACTTGGGCTTCTGGGAATTGAAGTCCAAGAACACCTGGAATGCCAAGGTTCACCACCACTGACCTATAACAACATGTAGTTATGCACTCAAATCTTTACAGTGAGTGTGTAAATTGGAAAGAAAATGCAATACAGTACAAAGAAAATTTTTTTTCTACCTTTCATAGCATAACTGTAAACTCAAGAAATACTTTGAAATTCATCAGTTATTGTTATGAATGTAATTGTAGTTTACAAGCTGCATGTGCTCAGTTTACACGTTAAACCACGGGTTATCAACCTATGGCCCATTGGCCAGATCCAGCCCACAGTGCCAAATGATCCAGCCCCCACCCTCTTTCCAGCCACCACCAGAATCGGCCACAGACTCATTTTCAGACGTTGTAAATGGTGGAAGGGACAACCAGTCCAGCCCCCTCAACTGTTTGAGGGAGCGTGACTTGGCTCCCAGCTTGAAAAGGTTGAGAACCCCTGCATTAAACATTTCTCAAATTCTCCCTTCCTTGATTTTGCACCATGATATCAAATCCCTCGAAAAGAATGTGTGAATGTTATAGAATCCATTTTGATAGGTCAGGAAAGACAACCAAATTTAGTAAATATATGTTGGAATATCAAGAAAATGTGTTGCAAAAGTGGTCCAAGATGAAAAAAAGTGTAGAGTATGGAATCTTATAAGATTGTCTCCTCCCATGAATATTTCTTCCCTTCCCTTCCCTTTTATTTACTTTCCACCTCTGCTGGCATGTAATTAATTTACAGTACTAAATGCTCAGCTTTAACTTAAAAATTGTCAGTCTTAAATAAAAACAACAACAACACTGTGTCTCTGGCTTTTCTGTTCTACCAGATTATAAAGATTTATCCATGTTCTCAGTTAAGAAATAGCTATCAATAAGTGTAATATATATTTATTTATTATTTACACTTATACCCCACCCCTATGGGGGGGGGCGGAAATCATCCCTACTAAGGGAAGCCAAGGCTTCAAAGGCTAACAGCTTCTTTAGACCAAAGTGAAAAGAGGAAAAATTGTTTGCAGCTATGAAGTTGTTGGCTAAAATCCAATAGTAATACACAACTAGAGTAGGCTGTTTGAATCAGTGGAACTTACCTTGATGTTGACTCACCATATCCCTAGGGATTCAGTACTCTAATTGTTACTTACTATTGAATTACAACCCATTTGTAGTGAGTTTGGATAGCATTTAAGAAATCAATTGAATGGTTGTAGAATTAATTGTAGAGATTCCCAATGTGGTGTATTCCTGCTCAACTATGGAAGTTCACAGGTGTGTGTGTGTGTGTGTGTGTGTGTGTGTGTGTGTTTGTTTGTGTGTGTGAAAAATAAAATTAGCATTATATTAATTAGAGAGATAATGAGATGTGATTTACATTTTCATCATCATGGCTAACTTTCAGTGTATCCGCTCTAACCTATGTGGATCCAGATCTGGCTTTGACTATCTCCCTCTTTCACAGTTTAGTTCTGGGAAGTTCAAACTGAATTAATTCTGGTCAAAATGGAACTGAAATAAGTACGTATATATATTGCCCATATGTGTTGTAGGTTTTGGATGTCTCTTTCATGTATTGCAGAGAACTGGGACTCTGTATCACATTTTCATGTTCTTTGTGCCAAGAAACTGGGTGAAATACAATTTATTTTTGTAGTTTTTCATTCCCCCTGCCCCCGAGGGATAATAGCATGAGAAATTTAATAGCACAATGAAAGAGAAATAGTTTGAAACACAATTGACTGTAAGGAAAAAGAAGCCTATAATATGAAAGGCATGGGAATCTTTAATGGAGTGCCCTCTTGGTTTCTAATAATGGCAGCCATTTGTGACAGAGGCAGCTTCAAGTAGAATTCCAGCTGTCTTTTCTACCGTATAATTTGGACTGGTTGCTCTCCTGGTTGCCATCTAAGAGCTGCAGACCCATGCCATCATACACTTTTTCTCCTTCTCCTTTTAATTCTGACTTCCTGTTCTCCTTGAATAGCAATATTATTTGCATTTGTAAGCAGGCACTCCACAGCAAAAGTGAGACAAGTCAATGAAAGTTGGCTTGGCTGTGATCCTTAAAGGAAGCCAAGCCTCAATCTAGAGTGGTTCTTGCAAGGAGATGTTGATTTTTTGTACTAGTGGTCTCTACTCTTTGAATCTGCTCTTCTTTCATTTCCTTCATTCATTTGAAGAAAACATTACTTTTTCAGTTATATAATTTCGTGTTGTCAACAAGTTTACTTTGGAAATTGACCACAATTAAAAGTAATACCTACCTTTGGAGAAATTTATCCTTGTGAAGTCAACTAGTTTACCGGTTACACGGAGAAGTTAGATTTTGATTAGTGAATAATAAATACATTGATTGAATCTTTTTACCTGGTGGAAGATATTTTATTCATCAGCCTCAAACGGTTTATTGTTCTATTTTCTGGTTTTTACCGTTTTCCCCTCTTTTGGGGATTATTCATCCCTTTCCAAGCAGTTAATGTATAAGTGCATTATTATATAATTCTAAATTAATTATGGATAACTTTATATTTATTGGAATAGTAGTCGTGTTAGTCTGTGTTTGAAGCATATCTGCAATTCACAACTAGTCTGAATAACAACCAGAAATGCTGCTGCTGCTGCTGCTGCTGCTGCTGCTGATGATGATGATGATGATGATGATGATGATGATTAGTATTAGTATTAGTATTAGTATTAGTATTAGTATTAGTATTAGTATTAGTATTAGTATTAGTATTAGTATTAGTATTAGTATTAGTATTAGTATTAGTATCCTGCCCTCCTGGTGCAAGCACCACTCCACAAAATGTAATACACAATATACAATAAATACAAAAATATAAGTACAATAAATCATATGCTATTACCAGTTGTAAAAAGCCACTTTGATTTGTATACTTATCTGAGATCATATGCTATTACCAGTTGTAAAAAGCCACTTTGATTTGTATAATTATCTGTTATGCCAACCAATCACTCTGTACCTCTGTACCAGATGTATATAAATTGATGCCACAAAGTTTCACTTCTATGTCTGATGAAGTGGACTTGATCCAGTGGTGGGATTCTTTTTTTTTACTACCTACTCTGTGGGCATGGTATGGTGGGCATGACCAGGTGAAAAGCCCTACGTTGTACCCAAATTAGGACTACTGTACTTTATTTCAAATCTTGGATGGGTGGGGCCAGTTGGAATTTCTGCTACCAGTTCTGGCAAACTGGGGCAAACCTGCTGATGCCCACCATTGACTTGATCCATGAAAGCTAAGAAAATACAGCAGTTAGTTTTTAAAGTGCTACAATGTTTTTTGTTTTGTATTGTCTACTAACTGATATGTTTTATATTTATTACTAGCAGAGATTGCCCGGCGGTGCTGGGCTGTTTAAATTGTTTTGGAAGGTTTTTTTAAAAATGTGTATTGTTATATAAAAAGACGTTAAATTGTGTTGGATGGTGCCGGGCTGTTTTAAATGGTGTTGAAAGGTTTTGTGATTTTTAAAATGTTTATTTATACATACGGGCTGTTATAAACTGTGATCAGCTTTTTTTGGGGTTTTTTTTTTGGATTAAAAAAAGGAGGAAAGGATGATATAATTTTTTACAGTAATTTTTTTTAACCAGATAATGTTTTACTATGTGAATTTTTTAAATAGTTGTACCTTGGATAATAATTTTAAAAATGTGTAAGTATGTTTTTTAAAAAAATTCAATGTTTTTAAACTGTGTTTAGATGGCGGGGTTTTTTGAGTGAAAACTGTACACAGGATTTAAGAAATGTTTTAGAAAGTTGAGATTATTTTGTGAATATTTTTGACTGTTTTTTCTCCTGTGGCTTCTGGGTGGTGCTGTTGAGGTTTTCTTTTACTTTGACTGTTTTTCTCTACTGGCCTCTGGGTGTCGCTTCTTCGGGTAAATAGTCTCTTTCTTTCCTCATTTCAGTTCCGGATGTCATGGAGGTAGGTCGTTTGGGTGAGTTCTCTGGTTTAATTTCTTTTGGGGGGTTGTAGTGTTATTTTTTTTTGGGGGGGGGTTTCTATGTGTTTCTTCTTGGTGTTATTTTTGGGTTTGATTTTGGTTATTTTTGGATGTTTTTGTTTGTGTTTTTTGTGTTTTTTTAATTACTGGTTTAGTTTTGGGGTAAGTAAAATCAGCGGGCATAGCGCCGTCCACTGGCTTTGCTTACCTGGGAATGGGCTCACTTTCAGGGGTGTGTGCCAAGGTACCAGTGCCTTTGCCCCGCTTGAAAGCGAAAAACTTTTGGGGTAAGTAAAGTCAGCAGGCGGAGCGCCATCCGCTTACCTGGGAATGGGTTCACTTTCAAGGGTTGGCGAATGATGCCTTCGCCCTCCCTTGAAAGTGAAACACTTACTCAGAAAGTAAAGGCACCGGGCGGAGCGCCCATCCGGTGCCTTTGCTTTGCGGAGGAATAGTTTTGCTTTCAAGGAGGGGAAGGCAATGTTGCCTTCACCCTCCCTTGAAAGCAAAGCACTTACTTGGAAAGTAAAGGCACCGGGCAGAGCGCCGTCCAGTTCCTTTGCTTTCCGGAGGAATTGTTTTGCTTTCAAGGGGGGGCAAAGGCATCTATACCTTCCCTCCCCCTTGAACTCCCTCTGTTGTTGTGGTTTTTTCCACCCCGGCTCAACTTTTGTTGTGGCCGGTGGTGGTCTAGCCATGTCTTCGGTGGGGTAGCGTGGAGGAGAGGGAGTCCCTCTCCTCCCCATTGCTCCATGCAAGAAGGCCGGTAAGTGTTTGCATGTCTTTGAGGTGCTGTGTCCGCCTGTGGTGGACTTGCACTCCCAGTATGTTTTTTTAATTTTTCACGCGCCGGCTTCCTCAGCGTTCTGCATGCTCATGGCACGTCGGATGCTGGGGCTTGTAGTTTTGGGTTTGTGTTTACCGTTTGTGCAGTTTTTTTTCCTGGGGCTTCATTTTGATTGGCTGCGGCACATTTCTGAACGTTCCTTTTGCTCGCGCCTCTCAGCCTGATTGGCTGTGGTGCGGCGCGGCCCAAGGAATGTTGGGAAATGGAGTCCTTTCTTTTTGTTTGTGGTCGGGGGGCTCCTGCCCCACTGGCACAAAATTAAACCCGGCAGTTACCTGCGAACCCCGGTCGGGCGAGTGCACGGAGGCTCGGTCGGGGCTAGTGGGGCCTGGTGCAACATCCTTTGTCACATTCCAACGGTTAACACACAGATTTATAGGTATAGATTTCAGTGGTTCATTTTCATTTATGGGAGTGTTGCGGAGAATTGAAGAGAGAGGGAGGAGCAGTGGAAGAGAAATATAACAGGAGAGTTACTTCGTTCCGTAGGCCAGTGATTAGTAGTATCCAGCTGAATATTAGAACTTAAAGGTAATAATTGCAGGGTTTTAAAAAGAAATTATAAAGAACTGCTGTTTCAAACTTCAACTAGAAAGGTAGCTATCAATTTCTTTGTGGTCTCTGTGAATACACACTAATGGGTTAATTTCACACATGCACTCAATCATCAGCCGACAGTCCCACACATGCGTGAAATTAACCCATTAGGGTGCACTCACAGGTGACCACTCAAAGAACTACAGTTACAGGTACGCAACCTGCCCTTTGTGAACTTAGAAGTAGGGATGAGACAACCTCCTATTAAATTACTCATAAACTATTAGGCAGGTTGTCTCAGTATGCTGAGACAGCCTGTTTAAGGTTTCTTAATGTAGGTTTCTTAGGTCCAGCATGAGAATGAAATATCCAGACACCTGCCCCATGTTGGGGGGGGGGGGTTTGGGGGGGTTGTGGTTCATGGCTACATAACCTGAACAACATTTCTGCAAAAAATCATTTTATTTTCTCTTTACATATCAAAGCACACATTAGCAGCAAGCAGAGACAGATGGTGTCCTTTTCCAGAAAGGCAAAGACAATTCATCTGAGACACCTTGTTTTTAGAAGTTTTTAGAAGTCCACGCTGTATGGTAGCACTTACGATGATTTTACTGTGCAGTTACCGCTGCAGCACAAAAATTACAACTGCAAAATATGTGGTTGAAACTGACAGGAAATGCTTCACAGGTGAAGAGAAATACATGGTGGTTTCTTGTTCTGGCTACTAATTAAAATATGTGTTGGAATGTGTATTCGTCCATTGGAGAGAAAGAAGAACAAACCCAGTTTTTTTTTAAAAAACAAAGAAAAAAAAACTTTTCAAGATCTGATAGGAATTTTTTAAAATAAATTTTTATTTATTTCCAAAAAGCAAAAGATAAAACTAACAAACATACAGAAAAAAACAATAACAATACAATGCAATGTTACATCATAGCACATGATAGTAATTAAGCTAATTATTTGCAATATAACCCACAATGTTAAATACCCACATTATAGGTTATTACTATAACCATAACATTCATAAGAGCTTTCAGTGCTACAACTATTTTTTATTTCTTTACTAATTACACAACACCCAGTGAATATTTACAATGCCCGGAGAGTTTAGTACCTATATCATCTCCAACAACCACTTTGAGATGGTACTGGTCCAAAACTGTCCCTTGCCATAAGAGAGTGATCCACAAACGGCTTCCAAATACTCCAAAACCTATTTTCTTTTAATTTATCCCTTTTTACTTTTATCTCCCATGTCAGTTTGTCATTCAATGCTAAACTCCACATTTCCTTATACCACTCTCCAGTCTGTATAAATACATAATTTTTCCAATTTCTGGCATACCTTCCACATTTGTTAATAGAATGGTACCTGACACCAACTTAATTCTTTTACCCATTATTTCCCCAATCTCTCCTTCTATTCTTCTCCAAAATTCATTTATTTTTTTGCAACTCCACCACATCTGTTCATAAGTTCCAACCGTTTCTTTGCATCTCCAGCATAAATTATCCCTTTTATTATCGATCTGATGGAGCCTCAGTGGTGTCAAGTACCATTGCCACAACATTTTAAAATTATGTTCCTTAATTCTTACTGACATTGTTCTCATTATCCTCTTTTTCCATTTATTTCTCCATTCAACATCTCCTATTTTTATATTCAAATTTTGTTCCCACTTCCGTTTCAAGTCTTCCTGTGGATCTTTACCCTTATTCAGTATAATGTAAAGTTTGCTTACTAGACCCTTAATGTTCTTTTCCCCTTTTCTGATTTTTAATACCAATTCTTCAAATTCGGTCTTTGTTCTATCTATCCCTATTTCTCTTCTATATTTTTTATTCCAATTATCAACCTTCAATTTCTGAAACCAGTCCAATTTTAACTTTTCAAATATTTTTTTCCTCTTGGTTTCATCATCACAAACTTTTAACCAGTCATTCAGTAAAGATATTTCATTGTTATCCAATATTTCCTTTTTTTCCTTATCTATTTTTATCGGAAAACACACCATATCAGTCAATTCCAAAATTGGAGAGAGATTTGGGACCATATCTTTCTTTACTCTTTTCCACACCTCCATGAGGCCTCTCATCATAGTATTGCTTGTCTTTATCAGTTTATCCTTAATTCCCAAAAAGATCATTTTGCCAATATTCCTGTATTCTTTCATCTCCAATTCCTCCCAAATTACCTTTTCTCTTGCCAAGATCTTCACAACATTCTTAATTTGGAATGCTCGATAGTATGCTAACAAATTTGTTAGCATACCCAAACCCCCTTCTTTCTGAGGTAAGTACCAAAGCTTCTTTGGAAGTCTAGATTTTTTGCCTCCATTACAAAAATTATTGAACATCTTTTGAAACTCATTGATTTCCTTCTCCTTCAAATGGATCGCAAGTGCGTCAAATAAGTGTCCCCACTATCTTTCCCATCTTCTTTACCCCCATATTGCACAGCATCAATTCTGATTTATCCCAATTTATCATCAATCTGGTTATAGCCTCAAATTCCTGTAGTTGGTCTTTAATCCTATCCATTACCACCTCTGGATGTTTCACCATTAACAGTGTATCGTCTGCATACATGCTCACTTTATTACCCAATATCCCTTCTATGTTTGGATCATCCCTTATATTTTTAGCTAATATTTCCATTGCCATAATAAACAGGATAGGAGATAGTGGACAACCCTGCCTGGTACCTGCCTCAAGCTTTACCACATCCGTAACCTCCTCGTTTACTCTAATCCTAGCACTCCCTTTTTGGTATACTAGATCAATTACCTTTCTAAATCTATCCACAAATCCATAATTTCTGACTATTTCCTTGATTGAAGACCATTGTAGTGAGTCAAATGCCTTAAAAATGTCTAATGATAATAAACCCACCTTTTCCTTCATTTGATTAACATTATCAATTAGATCTAATACCCTTCTAGTCAAGTCAGCCATGTGCCTACCTTTTAAAAAACCAACTTGGTCAACATTTATATATTCCCCCATAAAACTGTTTAAACGATTAGCCAGTATTGCTGTGAAGATCTTGGCGTCCTGGTTTATAAGAGAAATTGATCTGTATGATTCCACCTTTTCCAGGTTCTTTCCCGGTTTTGGCAGCAGAACGATTATGGTACTATACCATGAAGTCAGAATTTGTCCTCATCTAGAATATAATTATATAGCTTCACTAACTTTGGAACCACAACATCTTTAAATTCTTTATAAAATTCTGTCGATAATCCATCGTCTCCCGGGGCTTTCCCCATCTTCAACCCACTAATTACCTCCTTTACCTCTTCATCAGTGACCCTTTCCTCCATTTTTTCTCGATGTTCTTGTTTTATTCCATTCCCTAGCTGTCTCTCCAAGATCCCTTTAAGCCTCTCCACATCTACCTCCTTTTTTGCATATAATGCTTGATAAAATTCCTTCACAATTTTACATTTATCCCTATTCTTATTACACCTTAACCCTTGTTTATTAACCAACAACCCAATTTTTCTTTTTTCCCTTTTAGCCTTAGCTGCTCTTGCTAATAATCTTGAGTTTCTATTACTAAATTCAAAATACTCTCTATTTAAATAAATCAGATCCCTTTTGACTTTATCTATATCCTTACCCATTAACTCTGCCTTAAGTCTTTGCAATTTAGCGAAAAAAATTTTATCTTTACTTTTTGAATGGTCATCCTGTAACTGCTTTATTTCTTTTTCTTTTTCTATCTGGTCTACCTTATGTCTTTTATACTTAATACTCGCCAACTTTATACTTTCCCCTCTGAAAACCGACTTCATGGTATCCCAAACAACGTTAAAATTAACTTTATTATTGTTGTTCCACTGCCAACTTTCTTTCCACCTTTCCAAGATTTGCTCTTTACATTTTTGGTCTTTAAATAAGTTAGGATCATACCTCCAACTTCTTCCTCTTCGGATATCTTTTTGTAATTTCAATTCCAAAAGTACTTTGGCATGGTCTGATTCCTTAAAGATCCCAATTTTCATTCCCTCAATATTTTTAATCAGATTTTCTGTAAGAAAGACGTAATCTATTCTCGAGTAGGTCCCATGGACGTGTGAAAAAAAAAGAATATGCCCTTTCCGAGCCCTTGATCTCTCTCCAAGAGTCCTTCAAACCCATCGCAACCATCCATTTATCTAAAACCTTCCCTTTCAAGCCAATTCCACATCTTGCTAAATTCGTACAGTCTAAATCTGACCTTATCAAGTTAAAGTCTCCAGCCACAATAGTTTTTGCGACATTTTCTAGCTCCACTACTTTCCGAACCTTTTCTAAAAAATCCGCTTGATGATCATTTGGAGCATATATATTTACCAACATAATTTCCTTGTCTTCTATTGTTCCTCTTACAATCAAATATCTACCCTCTTGATCAGCAACACTTTTTATAATCTCAAATCCTAATTTTTTAGAAATCATAATTGCCACTCCTCTCGCTTTTGAAGAACCAAATGCCATCTCATAATGTTGAATCCATCCCAAAAAAAGTTTGTTCATGTCTTTTGACTTCTGGTGTGTTTCTTGTAAGAACACTATATCGGGTCTATCTTTCTTCAACGCCAATTCCAACCTCCGCCTCTTAAGAACAGAACCTGTACCCTTCACATTCCAGGTTAATATTTTAATATTTCCCATAATTATTTCCTTTCTAACTTGTAAACTCTCCATTGGGCGTGCCATCACCAACCCCTTCCCCCCAAAACACAAAATTCTACATAGAACACACACTATCACTCTCCCCACTTTCGTCAAAAAAAAAAAGGTCGCCTTCGACAACCAAAGAGGGGAGAGGGGGGACATGCAAGATGTGCCTACCAACCAGTGCTACGCGCTACTCACCCTTCTATATTGCTTAAATGATTTGATTTTTATTGATCTATTTCTCATTGCTCCTTACTTGCCTCCTCCTCCATCATGATCAGCGACAGCTCCTCCTCTTCTTTTCCCTGCGGTGTTCCACCTGTGGCACCACCAGCCTCTGCCCTCTCATACTCCCTCCCTAGAGCACCCGATTCCAATAATTCTTTCTTAAAATTTATCCACTCTTCTGAACCTGTTTTTACCAACTCCAACAAACTCAAATACTCCAATGGATCGGTCCCTTCATCAATTACTTGCATTCTTTTCTCATAAAAAAGTGCAATTGCTGTGGAAATCTCCAGTTGTACCTTATGTTTTTACTCATCAACAATTTAGTTACAGGTCTCATCTTATATCTCCAGATTCTTTATTTCATTGAGATATCATTGTATACTTCTACATCAGAACCATCAAATTTCAGGGCGTCAGGCCCAGCTTGTTTCAAAAAAGCCATTACTCTAAGCTTATCACCCCAATTTGCAAATTTTACCAGAACATTTCTTTGAACCACCTTCCCTCTTCTTGGGCCCACCCTGAATGCACTTACAATATCTTCCTGTACAAATTCCTTTCCCATATTCAAACCTTTTAACCACTGAACCACTCTTTCTCTTAGCTAGTCCGGTGTCCGTTCAACCACCTGACAGATCACAATGTTCTGCTTTCTCATCATATCTTCCACAGCATCAATCCTTTTCTCGTGCTCTTCCAATTTCAGCTTATTCTCCCGCACCGCCTCCTGAGTCCCTTTTATTTCCTTTTTTATAACATTTACCTCACTTTGAACCAATTTCACATTTCCCTCTGTTTTTTGCAAACTTAAATCCACTTTTTTTGAGAAATCTGCAACAGATGATACCACCTTATCTTGTTTTTTCATCATTTCATTTCTATCTTTCACCCTTGATTCCTCATTCTTCTCCAGTTTCTGGAACAATTTACCAATTTCCACCATAATTTGAGTATGATCATAAGGTTCAGGTGGCGGTGATGAAGACTGAGGGACCTCTTCCATTGGTGCTTTTTCTTTCCTCTTAGACTTCACCACTGGTTCTTCCTCTTTTGCTTTCCCTCTTGTGCCTTTATCCATGATGACACCCAATAAGAAAGCCCAGTGTTGCAGAACATTGCAAAATCGTAGTCAGTCCAGTCAAGCCTGTACCGCTGCAACCACTAGTACCACCTATCCAAACAGGTCAGATGAAGTTTATAGAGAGGAAGAAATCCAGCGAGGAATTAATTGCTGTAATCCACAAAAAAAAAACAGGAACCGGAGTATGCTCCAAACAAAAAGAAAAAAGGAATAATCCACATCCGACCCGTTTCCCCAAAGCAGGCAGTCCAAATATTCGCCCTCCAAACCACAAAAGTAGAAGCTCCAAGGAAACGGTCACCCAGATTTTTTCATTTGAGTCAAAGCCACCAGGAAGGGGGGTGAGAAGAGAAAAAAGCCCAAAATCCAAGCAAAGAGAAAAAAACAGGAGGAGCAATATATCCAAAGAGAAAAAAAGTATTATTTATAATCCACACAGTGAAGGAATAAAAAGCAAATTAATCCTTCTCTTGAAGCGAACGAATCAAAGCGCCCTTTTCCAGCGGGTACATTAACTTCAGGGGGAAACCCCCCTTCTTCCTCTGTAAGTCGGCAGACTTTCCCCACACTCTTTAGACTCAAAACACACTGAAACCTTCAAAAACTGGAGCCCAGACAAAAACTTCTTTAATCACTTTACTGTCTCCAAAATGCGCCGCGGTTCTCCTGGGGCGCAAGGAAGCCATAGACCAAAACACAATCACTTTCGTTTTCCAGGACCGCCGCCATTAACGGGTCGACAGCCCGATTTTATCCACTTCCATACCCGCTTCCAAGTCCGGGCTCTTCTAAGCAAAATCCCCAGTTAGCTTTAACTTTTCCACATAGACTTTCGTGAACTTACGTAGAGTTGTTTTCTTGCCGATTTTACTGCCGCCTCGAATCTCTGCTGTCTCGCTGGTCCCGTTCTTGGCTCCTCGGCAGGGGAAGCCGCGGCTTCCGTCGTGCGCCTCTCCTACCCAGGAAACCTCCCAAACTTCGACCGCCCGACTTCAAAACTTTCCAAATAGGCAAGCAGGAGTCTTATCAGCAAAAAATACCACTTTAAAGTTTCCCCATTTTACTCGTTCACATTAATTACCACTTTGGTAAACGCGAGCAACCGAATCAAGATGTTACTCGTCAGCCATCTTAGCCACACACCCCCTGATAGGAATTTTTAAAGTGATCTTTCTACAGATACACTCATAATGAGAGCAAAGACATCTTGTTGTATGAGAAATAGTGCACAGTGTGCTTCAGTTGAAACACTCATGAGAAAAGCTAGTAGAGAAAACACCTTGTGACAGCTTTAAATCAACTATTAACTTCTTTCTCAAGCTTTTACTCCTTGATAATTGAATTGTCATGCTTAGTTATTCTTCTGTCCCGATGGACATGTCCCATGTTGCTATCAAGCTCCAGAGATTTAACTTCTCTCATAGATCTCAGGATGTCTCTTTCTCATTACTTGTCAGCATTATACTATTTCATCTGTCCTTATTTCCTGGATTTTGTGACATACGTCCTTTTGTCTTTTTCCTTGGTTTATTATTATTATTATTATTATTATTATTATTATTATTATTATTATTATTATTATTATTATTATTATTATTATTATTATTATTATTATTATTATTATTATTATTATTATTATTATTATTATTATTATTATTATTATTATTATTATTATTATTATTATTACTACTACTTAGATTTCTATACCGCTTTTCTTCCCCTAAGGGAACTCAAAGCGGTTTACGGAATGCAAAATACAATATCTAGAATACAAAAGCAACATGCAAAATCTAGATTCGAACAATATAACAAATGACAATTATAAAAATATATATAAATATCAATAGCAGCACAAAAGTATACAAAATATAAAATGTCCTAGTACAAATCATCACAGAAAATAACAATATAAAAATATACCCCAACACAGTCCCTTCCATGTCCTTTCCAGACAGGGGGGTGGGGTGCGAAAGCGAGCATAAGTCCTAGCACTCCTAGCTGGCCGGTCTCCTCCGGGAGTGGAAAGAAAAGAAAGAAAGAGCAGGGCCCCTCCCAGCAGCTGCGGCGATGGTCCTTGGGGCAACTGTGGTCTTCGGCCTGGCCTAGCGGCCCATGGCCCTTTATCTCACCCTGCAGGGGATGGGGGAGGAGGGCAGGGCCTCCCTGCAGCTGTGGCGATGGTCCTTGGGGTGGCAGCAGTCTTTGGCCCAGTGGCCCATGGCCCTTTATCCCACCCCGCAGGGGACAGGAGAGGAGGGCAGGGGCCCCCCACAGCTGCGGCAATGGTTTTTGGGGTGGCAGCGGTCATTTATCCCACCCCGCAGGGGATGGGAGTGGAGCGCACCCACCCACCCATCCCGCAGCTGCGGCGATGGTTGTTGAAGTCACTGAGACTGGAATTCATTAAAATTAATTTTTATTCTCCCAGCCTTTAGAAGTTAAGTTTGGATGCATGGATGGATTGATTGTATATTACCTATAATGCAGACCCCAGGAACATTATGCATGCACTGGTGCATAATTTCCCCTGTACTAAATTCTAATAATTTCCTACATAGATTGAAGTTAATGCTGTGGGAGAGAAAGAAATACCAGGGGTTTATTGTGAAAGCCTACTGTAATAGTAATGGTTTTTGGTCAAAAGTAGAAATGTGATATTTTTCCCCACATTGCATTCCCCACAATGCATTCTCTTAATTGCATTGCCCCAAATGCTGTTGTTTAGTTTTTGTGTTTTTAAAATCTCACTTTATTTTTGCCCAATCCCACTTGTGTCAGATTGCTAAAGGGTAGCCAGAATCCTATAACTTAGGGTTGCTGTTGTTGTTCAAATAGTATATATCACAGATGTAAATTTCCACTACTAAAAAGTTGTCTTTTGTTCCTTGCAGCTGTTAAGAAATACTAGTTTTAACTCCTTAACTTGTAGCAATGTGCTGCTGCAATTTTCAAAGTTTTCACCAATCACCTGCACTGATTTATAGCAGCATTCTGGCTGATATATTTTCCCCACTAGACAAAATTGGGAATGCATTTTCCATATACATTCTTCGTAATATAGGAACATTTGCACACATTTTTCCTGATGTATGCATGTTGTTTCATACTTTTCTTTGATGTAGTTAGGTTTGTGCATATTTTTTCAGTTGGACACATTTTAGTCATTCACAGTTTAATGTGATTTGGAACCCATTTTATTTCACTGTTGGGAACTGCAATGCAACCTCAGAAATGTAGGAGGATTTAAGACAGAAAGTGTCTTTTCTTCACAATGAGTCTCTGTAAGTATGAAAATAGATATTCCTAAAGATTGAATGAAATAACTTCCCATCCTTAAATGGATAGGCTTATTTTTCTTGTCCCCACAGCAAAGTCCAAAATGAAAAATAAGCCTAGTCATTTAAGGGTGGGAAGTTATTTCATTTATCTCCAGTCAGGCAGTAGCTTTTCTTACAGCCTATTTTGTAGAAGTCAAGATGGTAACAAATGCATTTCCCTTACATTCTCCAACTGCTATGGGGCCATTCAACAATTATGTGATCCTTGAAGGGGGGAGGGAGTCTGCCGACTGAATTACAGAAAAAAATATGTGGGGGGGGGCAGGGGGGGAACAGGTCAAAGATTACATAATCCATTTGGAGCTGTTGTGCATTAGGCACCAATAATGACAAGCTCTGGATTATGTAATTTTAAAGGGGGGAGGAGGTTGAAGCTAAAATTATGGTCGGATTACGTAGGGGGGAGGGGGTCAATTTCCCCCCAAAATGGATCACATAATTGTTGAATGGCCTCTTTTTAACAACTTCTCTGGTGGATACTAAATGCACAAATGCTTTACCCATGATGAGCAAAATGCCTGATGTTTAACAGGACCACAATTGGATTTTGAACTGTTGACAGCAGGGGTCAAGGGGATGCTTGGCAGAATTCATCAGGTAAATCCACTAAATACAGCTTATTCAAAGATATTCAAAACTTGAAGTTTAATTTAAATTTAATTTAATTATCACATTTATATACCGCTCACTCGGCCAAAGCCAACTCAGGGCGGTTCACAATAAAAATTAAAAACACAAGTTAAAACAGTTAAAACAGTTAAAACTACCCACCCCCTAAAAACAAGGGCTGCAGGATCCAAAGGCACCATGGGGAAGAGTTCTTCTACACCAACCACCCAATGGTGGTTACCCTTCCACCTGCACCCCACACTTGACCCGCCAGCCAGGTTTTAAGTTCTTTCCTGAAAGGCAGCAATTCCGTCCGGAGACGTAGCTCTGTTGGCAGGAGGTTCCAGAGGGCCGGTGCAGACACGGAGAAGGCTCTCCTCCTTGTGCCAGAGAGGCGAGCCCCTCTGGCTGATGGAACGATTAGAGAGCCCCTCCGGTCCGCTCTGGTTGGACGGACAGACGTCCTCAGGGCGATGCGGTCTCTTAGGTAACCCGGCCCACTACCATATAGGGCTTTAAAGGTCAAAACCAGCACCTTGAATTGCACCCGGAGACAAACTGGCAACCAATGCAGCTCCCGGAGCAGTGGCAAAGCACGGGCATAACGCCCACACCCCATCACCACCCGGGCTGCCGCATTTTGGACCAGCTGTAGCCTCCGAATGGTCGTCAAGGGCAGCCCCATGTAGAGCGCATTGCAATAATCTAGTCTGGAGGTAACCAGAGCGTGAGTGACCATGAGCAAGGAGTCCCGGTCCAGGAGTGGGCGCAACTGGCGGATCACCCGCAGTTGGGCGAAAGCCCTCCTGGTCACAGCCGCCACCTGTTCCTCTAGCAGTAGCCGTGAATCCAGGAGGACCCCCAAGTTGCGCACTGGGTCTGTCTGGGGCAAAATAGCCCCATCCAGAACCAACGATGGTATGTCCCGGGTTAATGCAGAACCCCCTATCCATAGCCACTCAGTCTTGCTGGGATTCAGTTGTAGCCCGTTAGCCCCCATCCAGACCCCCACAGCTTCCAGGCATCTGGAAAGGACTTTGACGGCATCACTGGGGTCCCCATGGGCCGAGATGTACAACTGAGTGTCATCCGCGTACTGATGGTACCGCACCCCATGGGAACGAATGATCTCACCCAGCGGCTTCATGTAGATGTTAAATAGGAGAGGAGAGAGCACCGAGCCCTGAGGCACCCCCCATTTGAGGGGCCTAGGACTGGACCTCTCACTCTCCAACCACACCGACTGGGTACGACCCCTCAGAAATGAGGAAAACCAGGACCACACATTACCCTGGATTCCCAATCCTCGGAGCCGTCCCAGAAGGATACCGTGGTCAACGGTATCGAAAGCCGCTGAGAGGTCAAGAAGAGCAAGGACGGATGGGTGACCACCGTCCCGCTCCCGCCAGAGATCATCCATCAGTGCGACCAATGCCGTCTCGGTACCATATCCCGGCCTGAATCCTGACTGAAAGGGGTCCAGATAATCCGCTTCATCCAGCACCCCCTGCAGCCGACACGCCACTGCCTTCTCCAACACCTTCCCTAAAAAGGGGAGGTTAGAGACAGGCCTATAGTTGGTTAGGACAGCTGGGTCGAGGGAAGGTTTCTTCAGGAGGGGGCGCACCAAAGCATGTTTTAAAGGTGCAGGAAACACCCCCTCCCGCAATGATGCATTGATCACAGCCCCAACCCAGTCACCTGTCACCGCCTTGGAGGCTTTCACCAACCAGGTGGGACAGGGGTCCAATGGGCAGGTAGTGGCGCGCACAGCTGCAAGGAGCCTGTCCACTTCATCAGGGGCAACTGGATCAAACCGGTCCCAGATGGTATGGCAAGACTGTGCTCCAGCTCCCTCCGGACTCTCCCCATCCACGCCGGAATTAAACCCAGAGCGAATCCGATCGATTTTCTCCACTAGATGGTCAGCAAAGTCCTCAGCCGACCCCTGCCAACCAGGCACCGGGGTCCCCCTACCAAGGAGAGACCTGGTAACCCGGAACAGGGTGGCCGGGCGATTGTCAGCGGAGGCAATAAGGGTGGTGAAGTATTGCCGCCTCACCACCTCCATCGCCACTAGATAGGCCCTAATAGCGGCTCTAGCTAGTGTCCAATCGGAGTCTCTCTGGGTCTTCACCCAGCGGCGCTCTAGGCGTCTCTTTGCCCGTTTGAGCTCCCGCAGTTCATCTGTGAACCACGGAGATGACCTAGCTCCATGAGCTCTGAGAGGCCGTAGTGGTGCGATTTCATCCAAGGCCGCTGTTGTCATCCTGTTCCACAGGTCAACCAGCGCCTCGGGCGAATCGTGTTGCCGATCCAGAGGGAAATCCCCCAGTTCCCTCTGGAATCCATCAGGATCCATCAGTTGCCGGGGGCGGGCCATTCTAATAGGCCCTGCCTCCCTACGATGAAGCGTCGCACCCAGGAAGTCTAGAGCCACCAAATAGTGATCTGACCATGGCACAGGTGTTATGTCTAATTTCCGTAGTCTCAGATCACTCTGCCACCGCTCCGACAAAAAGATTAAATCTGGTGTGTGGCCACTGCCCCTGGTCGGGCCCTGAATTACCTGAATCAGGTCCATATCTGCCATGGAAGCCATGAACTCCTGAGCCACCCCGGAGCCAGTCCCCAGCGAGGGTAAATTGAAGTCCCCCAGAACCATCAATCTAGTTGGTATTGCAATATGCTACCCTCATTTGCTATCGCAGGCAATTAAATTAACATGGTCACATGTGCAATTTTTCTACAGAATATGGAAGGACACTTTCATATCAAATGCATATACCTGCACCATCTTGAAGCATAGAACTATAACTTCCTGTCCCATTTTGCATATAATGTTGGTGTTAGAACGTGTCTGACTAGGGTTATATGTAACCCCAAACAAAAATAGGAGCACATTTTTAATATTAAACCCAAAGAAACTGAAATCTACTTCAGAGAGTGACGCTCTGTCCCCATAGTTCAATTTTGGAGGGGGCGTTTCCTGGATGTGACAATCTTTGCTCATGTTATTCTACCACTCCTGCATGCATCCCTTTACACATTGCAAGCGCGGCGCCAAAATGGCCGCCGCGCTCTTTGCGGGCCCCCCCCCACAGGACGAATGATCCGGGTAGTTTAGGGCGTGGCCAGCTCCCTCATAAAAGGGGTGGCCACGAGGCAGCCGAGGTGCCATTTTAGCTAAGTGATGGAGCGGAGAAGTTTTTTCCCTGTGTCTCCGTCGCTCCTTACCTAGTTTGGAAGCCTTTTTGGCGGCGAATCTTCTCTTTCGGCTTCCTTTTGCCTTGAGTGAGATGCCTTCGAAGAAGAAGGCGCTTTCGAGTGCGGCTCGCACGAGTAGGAGGCGCAATCCGGGTCGGAGGACCACGGTGGCGCCTCCCCAGCAGCCGCCTTTGCCGGCACCCGCCGGGACCGGCGGGATGGGGTCGATCACCCCTTGGCCAGAAGCGGGAGACCTAAGCATGGGCTCGGTGAGGGCTGCGGCCTGCGCCCCGCATGCGGTGGACACCGCTCCTGGATCGGCTCATTCTGCTGGGCCTGCACCAGTGGTGGCGCAGCTCCCCCCGGGGCCTTCTAGCCTTGGGGGGTGGTGTGGCCCCCTGCCTTGGCAGGTGCCGGCACCGACCCTTCCGGGCTTCGGTGCGAGACAATGGCCCTACTCGGGTCCTGGGGTACAGGGCCCTGTACCCGCGCCTCTAACAGGCGGGCCGGCCGGCCCTTGGCCCCAGGTTAGCGTGGAGGCCTTACTGGCCTGTGTGGCGGCCCTCGAGGCCTCCTTGGCTCGGGCCAGCCATGCTGGGGCTACTTGTGGGGTTAGTTTTGAGGCGCCGTCGGTCGGGCAGCAGCAGGCGACGGGACGGGTCGAGCTGCTGCAGGCGCGTGGTGCAACTTCAGCCACTGCCTCGCAGCTCCCCGGCCAGCATGCAGGTGTGGGTCAGGCCCCGATGATGAGCTCTACGGCGGTCGTGAGCTCCGACGCCCCCGGTGGGCCGGAACCCCCGGTGGGGGCGGCCTGCGGGGGTGCGACATGTGAGTATGCGGTACAAGCCAATACACCTACACACATTGCCACTACGGGGGTGGCCTTTCAATGGCCTTGGCCTCGCGCGGGTGGTGCGGTGGCCCAGCCGCCGGCGCCCCACTCGGCGATGACAACTGCTACACTGACCACTGGGGTTGCGGGTGTTCCCTACCCTGCCGGGAATGTATTGGGGGTGGCGGGGCCAGCACAGGCCCCTTTTCAGATGCCCGCGTTGGCTGCGGTCCCGGTTTCGGCCTTGCCAACGGCGGGATATTCTTTGCCACTGGGTGATCACCTAGCGCAAGCCACCAGAGAAAAGATATGGCGGGGGGAGTATGTAGATATCTTCTCACTCTTAAACAGAGAGCCCACCAAGGAGGAGAGGGAGGGGCAGGACGAGAAGGATAAGGAGCAGGCACGTCGTCGCAAGCCACCACGTACCTGGGCCAACTGGCTGCCAGCTTATTTAATCTACATGGCAGTGTACTTGAGAGCGCGGCCGATTTGGCTATTCCGATGGTCCAATATTTGGACAACATCTATAGGGCGATGGTCGACTTTCCGGGCCCCTCGTGGTTGGCTTATGACGGGGAATTTCGCATGCGGATTCCCCTGCACCCCGAGATGAGGTGGGACGAGCCGTGCCAGAGGCTTTGGCTTCTGTACATGATGCCCACGCGCCCAGCGCCAGGGGAGAGATACCATTGTGGACATGCGGTCCAGCGAGCGGCTCCAGCTCAGGTTCCCCGCCAGCTGGCGGGGCAGGGGGTTCCAGCCCGCCTGCTGTGCTGGACTTTCTCGTCCAATCGTTCCTGCAATAGGAAAAATTGCAAGTACAGGCATGAGTGTCCCACCTGTGCGGGCCCCCACGCAGCCTCTGCCTGTCCCAGGCCTGGAGGGACGCGGGGCAGAGGGAGGGGCGGACAGTGGGCTGGCAAGCCTGCCGCAGATGGAGCTGGTTCACCGAAACGCTCCCTCCTCAATTAATGTGGACATGTTGGAGCGTTGGCTCGCATCGTTCCCGAAGGGGGAGGATGCAGATTATCTACTTCGGGGCTTTAGACAGGGGTTTCGTATTCCTTTCATGGGTAGTAGGTCCCCTCAGGATGCCCCCAATCTTTTGTCCCTTAGGGGGAGGGAGGAAGTGGCGGCCGCCAGCATTAATAAGGAGGTCACTGCGGGTAGGGTCGCTGGCCCTTTCCCTGTGCCCCCGTTCACTAACCTTAAGGTTTCGCCCCTGGGCTTGGTTCCCAAGAAATCTCCAGGCGAGTTTCGCCTTATCCATCACTTGTCCTACCCAGCCGGCCGATCAGTCAATGATGCTATCCCTGATGACCTTTGCTCAGTCAGGTATACATCTTTTGACCATGCGCTGCGCATGGTGCGCTCATGTGGCCCGGGTGCGCTGCTGGCTAAGTGCGACATTAAGTCGGCTTTTCGCCTCTTGCCGGTGCACCCGGGCGACTTTGAATTGCTGGGTTTCAAATTCCGGGGTGAATATTACTTTGATAAGGCCATGCCTTTTGGCTGTTCCATATCATGCTCGGCTTTTGAGCGTTTCAGTACCTTCCTGGAGTGGGCTTTCGTCCGCAGGTCAGGGTCCCGGTCTGTAGCCCATTACCTGGATGACTTTTTATTCGGGGGTGAACGGGGCTGGGACACGTGCACACGTCTCCTCCACACATTTCAGACGCTAATGGAGGAACTCGGTGTCCCTTTAGCGCCCGAAAAGACCGAGGGCCCATCTAACAAGCTAGTATTCCTGGAGGTGGAGATCGACACAGTAGAACAGGCTTCTAGGTTACCGGGGGATAAGGTGTCCCGGTTAGTGGCCCTCATCTCGGATTTGCTGGCCAAGCGCAAGGCATCGCTGAGGGAACTCCAAGTGTTACATGGTCACCTCAATTTTGCCTGCAGGGTGGTCGCACCGGGCAGGGCTTTTGCTCGGCGCTTATGCGACGCCATGGCAGGGTTATCCAGGCCCCACCATAGAGTCAGGATTACCCGGGGTATCAGGGCAGACATGTTCGTCTGGTTCCAGTTCCTGAGGGAGTTCAATGGGGTCTCATTTTGGAGGTCTGGCCTCCTGGCTTCCCCAAATTTTCAGGTCCAGTCTGATGCCTCAGGATCCCTGGGTTATGGGATGTACTTCAATGGGAAGTGGGCCTATGGTGGGTGGCCACCGGCATGGGCAGGCACTGGTCGCCTGCGTGATCTCACGTACCTTGAATTTTTTCCTATCCTGGGGGCTTTGATGCTGTGGGGCGAGGAATGGGCCAACTCGGTCGTGCATTTCTGGTGTGACAACGCTGCGGTTGTCCACATTGTCAATGCACAGACTTCCAAATCACCCAGGGTTATGGACCTAGTGCGCCAGTTTGTGCTGCGCTGCCTGCGCCTCAACGTTTTGTTCAGGGCTAGGCACGTCCCAGGGGTTAATAATGATATTGCCGACGCTTTGTCCCGCCTGCAGATCTCCCGGTTCCGTGCCTTGGCCCCGGATGCGGAGGAATTTCCCTCGCCACTCCCGGACGAGATATGGACCATTGGCAGGGAGAGGTGAACCGGGCGATTGGCCTGTCACTGGCGCCCCGCACGCATAAGGCGTATCAACAAGCTTTTAATTCTTATAGGGCATTTGCTGCCCAATTTCATCTGCCAGAGACCTGGCCTATCCCGGTGGATCATGTTCTGCGGTTCATGGTTCACCTGCATTCCCAGGGCCTCGCACCTCGCACCATAGCATCTAAGCTGTCAGCGTTGGCTTTTATGGCCAAGGTGGGGGGTCATGTGGACAGCACCTCTGACTTCCGTGTGAGACATGTTTTGGAGGGGTGGGTGCGCGAGCGCGGGCGTTGCCCGGACGACCAGCACCCTATTTCCCCAGGGGTTCTTACCCAGTTGGCCCGGGGCTGGCCAGGCCTCTGTTTTGGTCATTATGAGGCAGCCCTTTTTCATGCAGCCACAACGGTGGCGTTTTTTGGAGCGCTCCGCATCAGCGAACTTGTGATGCTGTCTAAGGCGGGTGCAGGTTGTAGGGCACTGGAACTCGAAGATGTCTATGTTGCCAAAGACTGGGCCCAGTTGAGGATACACTCCTCTAAGACTGATCAGCAGGGCGTAGGCAGTGGTGTAAGACTGCTACGGTGTTCTTTGGCAGACATCTGTCCGGTTGGTGCCCTACAGGAGTTTCTTGCACTGCGTGGCACGCACCATGGCCCGTTTTTCTGTCACCAGGATGGGTCTCCCCTCAGTAAATTTCAGTTTTGGAAGGTGACAGGCAGAGCCCTCGCCAGGGTGGGCCTACCAGGTGCCCGTTATGGCACACATTCATTCCGTATTGGTGCAGCCTCTACAGCAGCTGCTTTTGGG